>OW569397.1:95102665-96589556 GCA_937620795.1 Thecophora atra | reverse complement strand
TTCACATGGACAAACGGGACACGCAATCCCCGTGATCGTGTTTATCGTGTTTAATATGGACATTATGCCATTAAATCGAAGAAACGTGTGTTTTAGAAAAATAGGAAATAAACTCAGCAAAACCAATCAACGAAACAATTGTTTAAAGCCTTTTCATGGATGAATCCAGTCCGTGTTTCGTTCAATGTTTATATTCGATTTAAAAACAGAAATGGAAAAGTTCCACTTGAATTAATTTTCGTTGCTTTTTACAAGCACCACGTCGAATTATTATTAAGCAACTGGAAATTAAATTCTTCGATAAAACTCGTAAATTTTTCACTTTATTGTTACACAATTTTTGAAAAGAAAAAAACAGCGATAATTTAAAGAAAATCAAAATTAAATCAACAGCGGATTAGAATGAATGCTGAAATTTTAGAAATTTGTTTATTTTTCAGTTTAATCATTGCTTAATTTACAGAGAATCGATGATGTTATATTCACATTTATATCTATAGAAAAGTATAAAACTTTAATACGATTATTAATGATGAATAATTTAAGAAGTGAAAACAGCAAAAAAGATCTGTTCAAATGCAGTTTCTTTGAACTGTCGTCGACTTTTTTAGCATTAAAAAATAATCAGATTTCTAAAGTAGAAGGAAACTATTTTTAAATCAAAAGGAACAGATAAATTAAGAGTCATAAAACACAGAAGGCATTCAGACAAAACTCGCTACGAAAAAGTGAAAAAAAATCTTCACCTTAAAATTTTTTATATCTTTCAATAGCCTTCAAAAGAATCGCATTAATTAATGCTGCTCTTTTTTATTCTTTTCTTTTTCTTTTTATTTATTATTATTGATGGGAGTCTCGTAAAATAATGGCAACAACAGCGTTCGCTTTGCATAGAAGCTATAAAAGTGGTTTCTTTATTATATATAGCACGACACTGCTTTAAATAATAACAATTAAAATACTGAATTAGCAGAAAAATAAAGGCTCTTTGTGCCCCTCGAAAGCCATCCAATTAAGATGAAAACTAAAGACTTTCCTTGGCCAAGAAAATGATGGTGATAGCGTTAGAATAAAGAAGGAAGATGAGGGAGGAGAGTGGAGGCTTTTAAGGTTCGCAGGGCAGCCGTGAAATGACGCAAACTCAATTTAATTCCCGAACTAACTAATTTATTAACGCTTCTTTTTGTCCAACTTCTTTTCTACTCTTTCTTTACTATTTCTAAGATCATGGCGGAGATAGAGAAAACAGGAAAACAACAGCGTTAAAGCCAATTCAATTGACATACCTTTTCATCATCAGCAGCTACTTTGCGCTTTTGTTTCTTCTTCTGCTCTGGTTTCTCGTAGTTCCACTTCCTCAGACTCCTCTTTTTTTATTAATAACAAATATTTTTATCGTTTTCTCTTAGATTTGCTGCTGTTGTTGCTGGTTTCATAGTTCATACACACAAACGTAGGCTATGTCGCTGTTTGTTGTTGTTGCATGTGCAAATTGAAAGCAGAGTTTCACATTATTTCTTCTCGTATCGTTTGGTTAGTTTCTGTTTTGTTGGTCGATGAGTTGGACGTTTCTTTGGAGCGTAGCAGCAGCGCGTTCCTCTCTTTCTGCTTCTTAAAATTACTGCTGCGCTGTGTTCGTGATTGTGCGTTTTTTGCGTATTAAATATTTTCTCATACTCACAGTTGCTTTGCCATTGTTAGAAGAAATTGTATAACAAAAGCTTCATTCACTTCGATTTGGGTTGAGTTTTTTCTCATAAGTTTGAGTTCGCAAAGCATAAAATGTCAAACTCAAACGTATAAAAAAACCAACCGAATTTTGTTAATTTATCAGTTTTTTCTTTTAAATGTTACATTCATGTCAAATTGTCTTCAAAATATTGTTGATCATCGTCGATTTGTTGAAATTTGAAATGAAACACATAAGAAGCAAAAAATAAAAATTGAAACTGATCAAAGAGATAATAATTCAAATAACAAAAAAACCAAATTAAGAAGTGCAAACTTTTCGCCGTTCAGCATCTGAAGACGTCGTCGTCGTCGTCGTTTATCTTCGTTGTCGTCGTCGCCGAAGACGCTGCTGCTTCGGTCTCGCTTTCGTCCGTCGCCTTTGCTACATTCCGCAACTTCAGTCGCTGCGAACTTGTTGCCGGAAGATTGAATCGCTCGGCTCTCGGTCACGTTCGTTCTCTTGTGTTCTCCCACTCTCTCGCTCTGAGCTCTGTGCTCTCCGTCTTCTTGCCAACTGAACATCGTGCTTACAAATCGCAAAGAGCTGACCGCGCATATAAACGGACGCTTATGAATATGGAACAATTTCGCAACTTTGGCTTTTGTTCTCGTCGAAACGTGAAGGAGAAAAAGTGAACCATTAACAACCACAACAAAATAAAAAAACTAAATATAACAACAGAAACAAAAGTACATAAAAGTTATAGATACATAAATAAAAATTAACTCGCCACGACGAAGGTAAAAATACTTGTGCATTGAAATCGTTAAAAGTCGTTGAATCTGTTGCTGAGTTGCAGTTTTTGCTGCTGTTGCTTTTTCTCCATAACTTTTTTGTTTGTTTGTTTGTCAGTGTGTGTGTAACAAACGATGGAAGGTGGTGTAGTTGGTCGTTAATGCTCTCGCTCGTTCGCTGTGGGATGCGATGCATGCGACACTCGTCGTTGTGAGAAACGTCAACTCTCTCGGCTCATGAAACATGAAGCATGTCAGCTGAGAGCAGCAGTCGCAGTTACATTCGCGACTGCATTTAGTAAATGACGTTAATGAAAAGTGAAGTAAATTAATTTTGCTAAATAACGCTAACTGCCTTCATTACTCAATAGAATACGATTGCTAATTAGAACGAACGTTAATAAATAAATTCAACGTTGTAAAAGCATTAAAAACAAGGACACGTTTCTGTTATTGTGAATAATTACTAAAACAAAACTTCAAATAATTTAAAAGCAGATTTAAGTGACTAGTAATCGTCCATGAAAATATAAATTAAAAAATTCCGTGTAAGGAATGAAGAATTTCCCTCTTTTCCTACCTTCTTTCTTCCACTCCTTTAAACATAAAACTTAATCGTCACTCATCACGATTTTTCGACTAGTTCGCGTCCTTGCAACGATTTTTCGTCTCTGTCACGACACGTGCCAAACTTTTGCTAAAATTAATCATTTCATATCTGATTTTGAAAGTGATTCAAAGCGTCAAGTGCTTTAGAAGCAACAAAACAAATGAGGAAATAAACGTACAAAAATATTTTCTGAAAATCTGTTTTCTATGGAAGTGAATAAAATAATAATAAATAAAACCAAAACGAAGATGTTTTCAACAACTGTTTTGCAGTTGATTATTACTACTCCGCCAAATTGTGGTCCTCCTTCTGCCCCGCACCCCTCCACCGCATGCGACAGTCATTAATTTGGCAAATTTCCACACACAAAACAAAAGCCTTTCATGCGCTCATTCAGTAATCTTCGTTCTCCAACTCATTCAGTAGTCTTCGTTTTCCAATAAGAAAACGTTCGTTACGGTGACGGTCTTATTAGCCTTGTATAGAAATGGCTTAGCTTCGTGTAGTTCGGCTTCTGTATGAAAAAGTGTCCGAAACGTGCCAAAAAGAGTTTTCTTTAGTAAATGCAACAATTTAATGAATTCTTCGTGATCGTATTTCAATTGTTTTGTGTTTTGTGTTTTGTATTCAGTGTTTCTTCGCTGCGACATTCTTCATTTCCATTGCGCCATTTCCGTGTGTTTATTTAATATTTTATTTAAATTTAATTTGTATGTAAATTTAATTAAAAACAGTCTTGAGCCTATTTTAATTAAAGTTTCCCAGTTTAAATTTAATAAGTGAAAAACTTGATTTATTTTCCTGATTTAATTGCGGTTCTTCTTCGTTTTTCGAGTCTTCTACTTTTCACATTCTTCATATCCATTCTCCTTCGTCCTTTCATCTTTTTGGAGTTTTCGTAGTTTATTATTTTCCTTATCAGAATTTATTGAAGTGAGACAAAATTTCACTAGGAAAATTGATGTTATTTTGTAGCTCATCGATTGTAATGGAAGTTAATTAAAATAAGCATAAAATAATAAAATGCAAAAAATTTTTCATAAAAGCTCGAGTAACTTTTTGGAAAATTATAACTAAATAATTGAAGTGTTTTTTTATAAAGTTATTAAACTTTTTCTACAACAGGTATTTTAAAATTAAATAATAAACCGAAAAAAACAATTAAAATCCTTTATAATTACATAAAAAAATCTAAAAAAATCTGTTTATAAAAAATAAATAAATTTGATGCAGAATCGATGTACAAAAGCAATTTTGAAATTGAATTTGAAAGGAATGGAAAGTGCCTACGAAGAGCAACGGTGAAAGCAAACATAAACAAAAGAAAAACAAATCGACTTGAGTGACATTCGATTAACAAAAGAAAAAAAAAAAACATTTAAGCTAAAACTCATGCGGTTCCTTTAGAAGTTTCCTCTATGAAAAATCGGGATCCGTTGGAAAAATGAAACAAATGAAGGACGAAGAATAAAAAACTGTGATTGAGTTGAAAAAGTTGTCGTCGTTGTTAAATGATTCGGAAAAAGTGTGATAATTAAATGCGAAAATTGTGTGCAATTACAAAAAACAAAAAACAAAAAATAATTAAATAAATAATAATAAATATCAGTGCAAATTTAATGCAATTGTTTTTTAGAGAAATTATAAATAAATAAATCACTTTAAATAATCGCAACATTCCTCGACATGAGCGCATCTTTAATCAATATTCGCAGTGAAGCGACCTCCGCACGCGACGAGGAGCCCAACGAGGGCGGAGCGGGTGTTGGCGGTGGGCCTGCAGCTGGAGTTGGGGCAGGCGGCGCTGACGACGGCGACACCAGCTTCGAAATCGACGACCCCGAGGATGAGGAGACCGTCGACGATGTGCTCACCATCAACAGCCGCCTCGGCATCGGCGTCGGCGTCGGCGTCGGCGTCGGCGTCGCTGCTCCCGTCCACTCGACCTACCTTATCAATAACTGTACCTGCACCGACGTCGTCGGCACCTTGAAGCCGGCCACATCGCCCGCTGCTGCTGCTGTGGAGGAGGCATGCTTCAGTGGCGCTGCCCGCGACACTCTCACACGTTTCTCCGTACCTGCTGTCCACGTCCGCACCAAGGACGCGGACTCCTTCGACGCCCCCTCCGACGTGGAGTCATCGTCGTCCATCGACGGCTCGCAGACCGGCTCATCCACGCCCACCACCGCCGACGTCGCTGACATGTCCTCGGCGCTGGCGGCGATAGTCAAAACGAAGGAGGACGCGGCTTCAAAGTCTCATCTCGCAAAACTGATGCCCCATTGTGCGCCTTCGAGCATTCAGCATCGCGTCAGCTGCAACGGTTCCCTGGCCGAGGACAACCTCTCCGCTTCCGTGGCCACCACAACCACCGAAGTGGACCTCGAAGCTGCGTTGGCGACCAGCAACTTGCAGCAGAGCTCCTCGTCGGATGACAATCGATTTCCGATCGCCGCGCTGCGTGAAACGGACGTCGTGGCCCGGGAGGCGGCAAGCAAAGCGACGGGCTCCTACCAGATTCCACCGGACGGTGTTGGCCACAAGCGGACGCAGTCGTCGTCGTCGTATCTGTCGATGGGCGCCCAATCGCACTCCTCGCAGCCAGGCCCCTCGATGCAGAGACGCAAACCGCAAATGTGGCTGTTCGAAGTCGCGCGTTGCATTTGCGTACACTTCAAGGTTCTTTTTACATTTTTAATTCTACTGCATTTTATCAACGAAATCATTCCAAAACACGTCACGTGGAAATTATTTTCGGGCAATACGAGATTTTTTGGAAAGATTTCAACTAATATAAAACCAATTTGACGACTCTATTTTTCGTATATAAACACAATTCCTTCTATTATCGACTTTTCATAGCAATTTCTATAGTATGTAACCTTCATATTCAGACGAAGACCTACAAAGGACTTATTTTTTTCTTAGAATATCTTTAATAATCTTTCTCTAGTCTCTATTCAGCTCAATTGCTAGAGAAACATTGATTAACTCGAAGTTAAATTCGCCTTTTTGCAAGTTAAATTCGATGTTAGCGGAGCCACAAACCTCAAGCATGCAAAACATATCAAAATCGCGTTTTTCTCATAACCTTTGTCGATATTGGAGGACATTTTGAGAGTTCCTTTTCAAATCTAATTCTGATATATTTCATAAATCGTCGAAATGTGAACAGCGGTGGCTCTCGAATGGTATTGAAACTTTTATTTATGGTTTTTGTCTTCGCTTAACAAATTTAACTGGCGAAAACGAGTGTTTAACTGACCTTTAACTTTAAGAAAAATGCGATTCTGGGATTCTTTTACCTTCTGCTCTCCTTCATGTGACCATTTTGTCAATTTGAACAACCGTATGGACGCCGGACAGGCGTCGTTATGATAGATTTTGTCCTCTGAACACGGAGTCCCACACACCCACTAAAAATCTTATGAGACGCTTTTAAGTTAATCACCACGAAGTGATGTCGAAACGTAATTAAAAAAGACCGAGCGGAAGAGAGAGCGAGCATATTTCTGCATCATTATCTTCCTTTACATCGTCGCACGTCGCTCAGCGTTGATGGCTGCACAATCATCCATATGCATAGAGCTCAGAGAGTGACACATTTAGCTGAAAGGTCAACTGCTCGGTCCATTTCTAACAATTGGCGATACGGTTTGTGTCGAGATCTTCCAAGTAAATTGAGTACAATGAAACTTAAATGATTTCAACCCCCAACATTCGGTTGTCGCTTGTGTTGGCGGTTATTTTTAGCGTCATTTGTGATGTGTGTTTTAATCATAACCGATATATATCTCAATCTCTCCAGAACAACGTGCATTCAGCGTTCGAATGGATAACAACATAGTAACACTTCTTTATTATTGCTATTCCGAAGCTTTTGTCATCGCGTTATCGTCGGCGTTGCCTTCCGAGCTCACTCCATGCCTCTCCTAATCCGCTTACGTTAGTTACTCGGCTCTGCTTAATTTGAATACAATTTATTTAACGTCTAAAAATAATGTTCGTTATAATTTCGTGCTTGACAAAGTGCAGTCAAAGTCAGACGCTTGTGCATCGTCGAGCGTGGATGCGTCGTTGTCATCGTTTTTCCACTCAGTTTAGTGCCTGATTCAGGACGATTCCTTGTTCGGTGATGGTGTTGGTGATGGTGAAGGCGCTCTACGGCAGCCTGCTCAGTGTTATGAAGCATAGGAATTTTGCTGTTGTTAGTTGTCTATAAAGTGACTTGTTTGGAATCTGCAGTTTATTGAAAGATCGATCCATTTCTTTGATAGTTCCAAATCATGTCAAATTCTCGTTTGTCGAATGAAGACTTTAAATAGTTCAAAGGATTGCTTGTGGCTTAAATCCAACTTAAAGTGAAAATAGAAGCATTATTTGCATTTTATAGAAGAGTTTTTCCCTGATTTCCCGATTTTATTTAGTATATTACCTCATTAGAAGTATTTCTTATTGTCAAAAGTAATGAAAAATCCATTAAATCTCGGGTTTTATCTTTTAGTTAAATGTTTATATATTTTTTATTATATTTATTTGCAAAAGAACTAATATTGTACCCTAAGTTCAGCTTCTATAGGAAACAGTCATGGGAATATTGTTATATTGCGAAAGAAACTGCCCCATTCAGTCACCTCTACTAATTTTATGAAACCAAGAACTTCCTTAAACACTATACTAAATAATAGTATACTATATATAATCTATCTACTATAGCATCTATATACTATACTGTATAATCTTCAGTAAATTAGTCAGAACCTTTTATATTCTAGTATTATTTACATTATAAATTGTTTATATTTGCTTCAAAATTAATCTATATTTAAATATTCTCTTTCTTCTTTTTCCCATTTCTAGAATTCGGGTATCGGAGAGCCCAGCGTATATCATGCTTTAGTAGTAATATTCTTGGAATTCTTTGCCTGGGGCTTGCTGACGATGCCCGTTATAGCTGTAAGTATACCTCAAAATATAGACTAATCCGATTACTTACTATACTCACCATTTACTCTTCACGTAGGTTCTCAACCAGACATTTCCCGATCACACATTCCTCATGAACGGACTCGTCATGGGCATCAAAGGCATTCTGTCGTTTCTGAGCGCTCCGCTGATTGGTGCGCTGTCCGACATCTGGGGCCGCAAGTTTTTCCTCCTCATAACAGTATTTTTCACATGTGCACCCATACCTCTGATGACAATAAATACGTGGTGGTTCTTCGCATTGATCTCAATCAGCGGCGTTTTCGCGGTGACGTTCTCGGTCGTATTCGCTTACGTGGCCGATGTAACGACCGTGGAAGAACGATCGCGCGCATATGGATTGGTCTCGGCGACATTTGCAGCCAGCTTGGTAAGGAAAAGATTTGTCTTTACTAAATTATTATAGTAATTTTTTCTCTTTGCTTCTGCTTTAGGTTATTTCGCCAGCGCTCGGTGCTGCTTTAATGGAGATGTACAGCGATACTCTGGTTGTGGCTCTCGCCACGGCCATCGCTGTGCTCGATGTGTTTTTCATCCTAGTAGCAGTGCCCGAAAGTCTACCGGAAAAAGTGCGTCCCTCTTCGTGGGGAGCCCCGATCAGTTGGGAACAAGCAGATCCGTTTGCGGTAAGTATTTGAAAAATTCCACCAGTTTTTATTACTTTATTCTGACTCCATGTCCATGAACAGGCGCTACGTAAAGTCGGCACCGATCACACCATCCTCATGCAATGCGTTACCGTGCTATTGTCCTATCTACCCGAGGCGGGGCAGTATTCATGTATCTTTGTGTATCTGAAGTTGAAAATGGGCTTCAATTCGATGGAGGTGGCGATTTTCATTGCCCTCGTGGGCATCCTAAGCATTTGTGTGCAAGTGACACTCGGCTATTTAATGCGGTAAGAAGACCACAGAAACCACCATTTGATTCGCTCTAACGTATATCTTTTCTTTGCGATTGTACAGCGTGTTCGGGGGAAAGCGTACGATTATTTTAGGTTTAGTTTTAGAAATGATGCAGTTGCTTTGGTACGGCTTCGGCAGTCAAGCGTGGTAAGGATGGGAATTCGTCTGTGCCGTATTCGCTTATTTCTCTTTGCCTTTTTCACTTGTTCAAGGATGATGTGGGCAGCCGGGGTCTTGGCAGCACTGGGCTCCATAACATATCCAGCGATTAGTGCTTTCGTTTCAATACATTCGGATGTCGATCAGCAAGGTGAGTAAAAGAGTTTTTACTGGAAGCCCCCCCGACGGATGTTGATGTGTCGCATTTGGTTCCAGGAGCCGTCCAAGGAATGGTAACAGGCATGCGTGGTCTTTGCAACGGCCTCGGACCTGCCATGTTCGGGGTCATCTTCTACCTGTTCAACGTGGATCTCAACGACGAGAAGGCATTGGCGATAATTGGCGATGTGGACGGCGTCGGCGGCGGCGGTGTTGGCGGACAAAATGGCACCCATCATTCCGAGAGGTACATGAACACGGTGCCGGGACCGCCGTTCGCGTTCGGTGCTCTCATGGTTGTCCTGGCGATCATGGTGGCGGTCTTCATACCGGATGCACGCACCGGAGAAATCAGCTTGAGTCGAGCGCCCAGTGAAAAGAAACGTAAGTAAACGAAGCTGTTTTTAAGCAGCCGCATTTTGCGGTTTTTCCCCTTCACTTATTAAAAACCATGTTAATTTTTTGAAATAATTTTAGAAAAAACATTGCAGGTGTCTCTATAGACGTAGAGTACGAAATCGAAGATGGCGGCCTTAAGGTGCCGAGTCCGCTGTCGCCTCTCATGCATTCGGAGTCGTTTGCGAAGCTGTAGTTTATCTTTAATGCACTAGAATAAATGAATTAAATTTATGTTTAATCGCCAGAATCATTCTTAATTTGAATGTAAATCATACATGAAAAAAAAACCAACAAAAACTAACAAATTATTAGTATATAATATGATTAATTTATTTTTATAACGATGCTCTTTCATTTGATTTGTTGTCGCTGTTTCTTTCGTCCAAAGGAAACTAAAAAAAAGAAGAAACTAAAATTACTTGAAACGTTGTACTGAACTTAACAAAGCAAATATGTGTATATATCTAAATTATATACAGGCATAAATTGTGTATTATGTAGAACTTTATTTATTTTGTAAGCTCAAATGTTATTGTTGTTCGCATTGAATTGCAATTATAAATTTTCAGCTTTACTGCTAAAGGTAACACACACGCCAATAAACAAAACGCTCGCCTAGAAATTTGCATAGATATGTATAAAAAAATATATATATTTGCAGATATTTTATTTTTTTACCTCTAAAATTGGTAGATGTAATATAAATAATAGAAAAGTTTCGTTGATAAATTTGAAATGATAGAAAATAACAGAGTTTTTCAAGCAATTAGCAAAATAGAGCAAAAAGTGTGAGGAGAAAAATAGAAAAAATGTATTAAAATAAGAGCTCAAAGAAATGTGTTTCTGTTTCCCCGAACGTTACTTGATTATGTGTTATGTAATGATATTAATATCACATTATAATAGTTCAAAAAGTGTTCAAACATTTATTTTCAAACAACGAGGAAGCACCTGCAAATTTTTTAATGAATTTCGTGATAATAAAAACCACAAATTTAAACTAAAGCGATTTTAAATGCAAAGCAAACTTTAGCACATTTAAATTTCGCACAAGTTTCCTCAAATTCTTCAAAACGTCTCAACTTCAGCCATTGTTTTGTCGCTTTCACATTTCATTTGTATTTATTATTAAATATATTATATTTTAATGCAGCAATATTCTTAATTTAAGTTGTACAAACAACAACATTGAAAAACAAACCAAACCAAAACACAAATAATTGTTAAGAGTGGATAAATTTACTTTAAAGAAAAATGTTTAGCCAATGCTTATTTCTTTGTTTGCACTGATCTTTATCTTCGCTTTTAAGAAGTCTTGTTTATGTTTTAAGTTTTCGAAACAAAGATCAAGATTTAAATATTCAATTTTAATTCACTTTTTGAATCTAACTTTTGTCTGCCAAGCTTTAGGTATCTATTAATAATAGTGCATAAAATACAAATTAATGATAAGACACGAAGTAACACTAAAGCGTCAACATGCAAATATCTGTCTGTATATATATTAATTAAATATACACGTATGTAGAAAGACATGTCGAACATTCATTGATCAATTGTTTATATAAAAAAAAAATAATAACATTGATTATGATAAAAAACTAATTAAAAACACGGTTTAATGTGTAAACGGTAAAACTTTTTTTAATTCTAATTTTATTTAATAATTTATGAAAAACGACAAACAAATAAATTAACATAATTTTTCCAAAGAACGAATAAAAAACTAAGAAAAATAAGTGAAGAGTCGAGTTACTTTGTGTAATAAGTTTTATTCGACGGTATGAAATGTGTTTAGAAACATTAAATTGCTAATAGACATTGAATATTGGAATGTAGATTATTTCTAGAACTTTTCACTAATGAAATAATTGCTGACGGCTTCACAATTCTTTTTTATCTTTTACGATAATATAAAAATCATAAAATAATTGTTGTTCGTTAAGAAGACTTTTTGATTCTTTGTATTATTTAAATTTAAATTTATATTTGATATTTAACAATAACTATTATAATTTCTACTCGTTGTATTTCGAAATGTGAATAACAAACATAATGCTAATACGAAAAAAACATGTAAATAGACGGAATAATGTATAGAAAAGTTAAGATAGCAATTAAATTCTTTTAGCCAGATAAATTGAGGGCAACAAAATTTGTATATTTTAGCTTTGTGTTTGCATGCAGCTTTTCAAAGACACAAGAAAACAAAGATAATAAAGTTTATTATCGCTATTGTTAAGCAGAGTCACAGACAAATGTTTGCTTAACTCTTTTTTTCCATACAATCGGGAAATAAAACTGAATGTACAGGTTGGATACCGCTTGAAAAAGAATAATTTTCAACGACATGATATGTTATATTTTAAATTATTATTATCACGTATTTACTATATAGTTAAAGTACCAAATGTATTTGGCAAATTTAATTTTTTGTAATTATTTTATTTGTAGAGATGTTAACACAAAACATGCATACAAATATTTTGAAAAAGAATTGAAACTTGGCATGGAACACACAGTGTGCTTAGAACAAATTTTTTGCCAGCCAATTTTATTGATGTAGAAGAGGAGCTCCTATATAAAGCAACTGTAATGAAAGTATTTTACTGAGGAAGATATTCAAGTTAAAGGAAATGATATAAGTAAAATTTAATAAAGCAAAAAATAAAGAAACATTTTACAGGTTGTGGTTTTTATGTTTAAAACAGAACAATACAAATAAATATCAAAACGAAAGTTAATTATTGTTGATTTTAATTAACAATTGTAGCAGCGCCGGAATTTTCAATATATTATAAATAGAACACAATCATAGCGAGCAGATACAGCTGGATTTTTCGTCTATCAATGTAACATAGAGACGAGGAATAAGGTATATTTTCAATGCAGCGCTCATATTTTATTTCCACAACAGTTATTCCACCAGAAGTATTATTACTGTAATTAGGATCTACTACTGTCATGCAATATCTGCCTGATATCATTGTACCGCCGAAATAGTATATATATAAAATAATAATAATAGTTCTTGTGGTGTGGCCTTTACGATGGATTTTTTGACGTTTTCAAACACTGGGGAAATGCTGCCAAGTTGATGAATTCCTTCAAACAAATTTCCAATCTTTCCAATTAATTCAGCATTTTTCCAGCTTTCTTGGAAGAATTCCCAAAAACAGTGCATTGTATTTCTGGAACTACGGATCAGAATGATTTTGAATTTCGGCTGATTCGTTGGTGTTGTTACCGTCGCGGACTGTTTTTCCGAAGCGGTGGTATAGTGAGTTCGGATGTGTGTGCATTTAGATTTGTTTGTTTTTTCTCAGCGGTTGTTGTTGTTGTTTGTTCCCTTGGCAGCAGCAACGAACGGGATTTTTGTTGCTACCTGTGTGGTTCTTTTTGTTAGGTTTTTTGAACAAATTCAAAAAATGCAATAATAGTTATGTATTGATCAAATGCATTTATGCAACTTTTTCCAATAAAACTGAATATAATAATGGCAGAATTAAATTGAAATCCTGTGATGCTTATGCAAATTAGCTGAAGACGAGTGTTGAAGATAAATGACAGTGAAACCAAGTACAAAATACTATAATACTATTTAAGAAATCCCTAAAAAATTTTTTTGTTGTAGTAGGCTTTGTTAAAGCAATTCAAAGTGAATCTGAAAATTTCAGCGAAAGCATTAAAAAAAACCTAAAACTAGTTTTTAAACAAAATGAATACTTTATTGTTTATAATGTCGTGCCCGACAGTAGTGATATTTTTTTTTCTTATTGGTTGCTTGAGGTACTGGAGCCTTTCATTGATTTTTACTGCTCACATCCAATTTTATTCCTGCACATCCTGTTTTCCAGCTTCCTACAGTTCGCCGGCGAGCTCCTTTTCGGACGTTCTGTGTATAACAGCAAACGCACGATGATAACAACGGGACGGCACACTATTTACGTAGAGTTTCAACCCGATACTAGAACTCGTTATGATGGAGTATTAACTATCGCAATTATGCGCATATTTTAGAAAAAATCCGCAGTATTTTGTTGTACCTACATACGTACATATGTACATATGTATTTTAAATCTTTTGTGTTTAAAGTTATATTAAAAATCCTCGAATATATTTCGAGACAAATTTTGGTTCTGACCGGGATTTGCTTTATCAAAAATTTGCTTGCAGAAATTTGCTTCAACAGAAACTAAGGAAGTAAAAAGGATTTTTTTGCTCCTTTGCAGCATCAGTTTTGGTGTTAATTGCGTACGAAATATTGAAATGATACATATATGGATATTTCCACAAACATTTAGCAATTGCAAAAAGGGATATTTTTTTTTGCTTCTGCGATGATGAAACTCCTTTAAAATTCTTCCGAAAAATACTTACCATGAGGTAGATTTGCTAATGGATGTCTTTTTAATCACCAAAAAGAACAAACCTTTCCAACAAAATATAACATGTACTTCTTTTACTATTACGTACTACGTACATTCCAGAAAAAATTAATTTATTATAATTTTTATTCCAGAGCGTGATTAATGTTGAAAATTCCTAATATGTAATCAAAAGAATTGATTTCAAGTGAAGGATTTTTTAGCATTAATATAAATTAAAAAAGAACATAGAACAAAAAATTATAGACAAATATCCGAGATTCAAAATAAATTCAATATGGCTAATTGAATTATGAGAAAACTTTATTAAAAGCAGAATTCGTGGATTTTTAAAGCTGTTCAGGAGCACCTGAAATACTTAATTGACAAATACTTTTCTCCTATACATAATAAATATTAAGGTGAGTTAATACACAATCTTAAACAAGATATCCCATTCATTTACCATAATTGTTCTAAAAATTTGTGAAGTAAAAAAAAGTTAATTTTCGAATGTCAGCTGTAAAACTGCTTTAAATTTAACATAGAACATAATTGAATTTTGTCCCAAACTGTCCTTGATTTCAAATTTGTTTTTAATTTCCCAACTGCCATCGAAATATTTGGTGTCGTTCATTTGAACTTGGCACCACTTGTCAGATTATTTGACGTTCGTTTAAAATTAATTTTATTTAATAAGAATTGAAATCACAAAAAAGGAAATTAAAATATATTAAATTAAAATTACAACGTGGAGCATTTAGTGAGAACTTCTTTCGGAATTGTTAAATTTTATGACGGAGTGAATTGAATTGAATCCAAGCAAGTAATAATATTAAATAGCAAAACACATTATCTACACTCTTCCTGCTGTTGAAGGTGTCGAATGTTATTTTGATAAAAGTGTTTAAAGAATTTTCAAGAAATTTGTTTTATAGTTTAAAAGCGAATTGAATCATCTAAAGTTATTTAATTAATTCAAGTAGCAACAGAAGCTACTTTCGAAAGTCTCTGAACGCAATATTTCTTTGAATGGATAATATTTGCTTGCAGAATAAAAGCAAAAAGCCAAGAAGAAAACTCCTTTCAGCAAGCAGCTCCGTTTGTATATAAGCACACTTAAACATCAATAGATGAATCAGAAACATTCATTGTATGTACATCACGATGCGACGACCTACATTTTGTATTATACTCGTACTTAAATCTGCTTTTTCAATGGAAACGCTTCGTTGTTAGTTGATTTTCGACATCAGTCAATATTTACAATTGTTAGTTAGCTGCAGTGGTCCTTGTGTTGCCACTAACTAAAATTGACGGCCTCCTCATGCTTCTGTCCCTCTGCCGATTGCCTCGTTGCAGTTGTTCGAATCTCTCGTGTAAACAATGCAGCTGAAAGTAGATTTTAAACAAATAGCACGACTACAAAAATAAAGATATTACAAACAACTGAAAGAGGAGGCAAAAAATCTCTTTGTATTCGAGGAAAAACCATAATCTCCATTATTAAAAATGCTTCATCAATTTTAATCGAAAGGTGTTTAGAAAAACAGACCAAAAGCATTCTAAAAAGGGATAATAATAAAAGGTTTTTATATATCGTTTATAAAGTGAAAACTTGTTTGGAATCTGGAAAATTAAAAACGTCGTAAATAGCAAATGTTTTCGATTTAATGTACAAATGCCTTTGAAATGTAATCATCTTCAATGTATTTTCGTTGCTTTTGTTCATTATTCTTCCCTTTTTGAAAGTGGTTTCTCTGTGTTGAAAATTATTTGTGCTGAAGTTCTTCTTGAAAACACTTCTCTGCACACGTGCAATAACTTTTTTCAATAGCTTTTTGCATTAGTGACGGTTGCAATGTGATTAATTAGCGACTAGAAATAATTAAAGGCAAGGAAATAATTAAAAACCTTCGGATAATTGATAGATGACTGGATGCACTTCAATAAAAACCCCGATTTATTTCCTATTTACGTTCAAATCATAAAAATATCGCATTTTAAGACTGAGTAAGTTTTTTAAATGAAGTTTTAAATTAAAAGAAGATGTTAAATTGAAGTTCTGCATTTAATCTTATGATTAAGTGAGTTTTTCTGCAGATTCTAAAAAAAGTTTTTCTCTTTTTTAATGACTTCTTCTCTTCACTCCTTAAAAGAAATGAAATTAGCACAAATAAAGCTTTAAAATTTAATTTAAAATCTCGTCGACGTTATTTTCTTTCTTCATCGTTCTTTTTTCCATTTTTTTTTTAAATTATCTTATTCTTAATCTTCTGTCTTTTATCTGTCGTATGTAATTATTCTTCTTTTTTTCTGTATCTTCTTCAATTTATAAACTTGTTTTTGAAGGTTTCTCTTCTTCGGTTTCAGATTTTTGATATGTATAAAAAAATATATCTTTTTACACTCTTCTGTGGTGAATAAGATAACAATTATGATGTTTTTTTATTATAAATTCGCAACATGCGCAGATAATGAATATTTTTTTACATAAATTTCGATATTTTGTCTTCCATCATCAGCTGAGTTTTTATTTCTCTCGTGTTTTTGTTATGCATTTAATAAACTAATATTTATTCAGCATTTATTAAGGCTAATTAACTAACAATTATTCAGTTTACAGTTCACATTTATTCAATTTACAGTTTACATTTTTTTCAATTTTCATAATTTTTATGTATGTATGTAACCTTAATTTTATGTTATAAATTCAATTTAAATATTTATTATTCAGTGTATTTTATTTAGTTACTCTTTATTAGTCATTGTTTTTAAATGTAATATAATTTAATTTATTTTCTGATTATTATTTCATATTTGCGTTGAGTTTTTAAGGTATTTAATTAAATATTTCGACTGATGCGTAATTTTATTGTTAAGATATTCTTTTTTCTTTATCAGACACACACATTCACAATTTTTACAGCTCTGAATAAGAATTCTATCTGAAACCACTTAACAGATTCTTTTGTTTTGTTTGGTATTTAATTTAACTATTTTTTGTTTATGATTTCTTGGATTATTTTCGTCAAAATTATTTTTGTAACTATTCGTAAAACTAACTACAGTTTATTGAAACAGAAACAGATGGAAAAAACCCGTTTGCCTCGTGTCAGCAATAAAATCAGCAACTTTAAATAACAGAAAATTAAGGAATGAAAAGCAGAAAATAATAAATAAAAGAAGGAGTCTTTTGTTGATAAGAAGAACAAAGACTCATAGAAGTTCTTCAACAAATTTTATAATTTTGCTCTTCTTTAGTTAAATATTATTTTAATAATTTATTTGCAATTAAAAGAATAATTCTTAAATTTTAATTTTTTAAACTAATTTTCGTTGAATATTCGTTTAACAGAATATTGAAATTTCCTGTTATTATTTTATTTGATCAGCGAAATTTCACAGTTACTTTTAAGCGGATTTACGAACTTCACATACAAAATCCGCAATTTTCAAGTGTACTCAAACAAACACCACGCAGCAATTGAGACTCCTCTCTCCTCTTTTTGTATTTTATTGCATTATTTCCAGGAACCACTAAAAAAGTGAAGGAAACTTCCAAAAAATAAACCCTAAATAAACCGTTGAAAACAATGTCGCCAGCATCTTTAATTGTGTGCGTGTGTGTTTGTGTTTGTTGCTGTTGTTGTTGTATTGCTTGCGATGCTGCTTGTTATAATTTCAGTTGCATTCCTCTTTGATTTCTTTTCAAAAATACCCAGTGGGAATTAAAGTGCTTCCAAAGTACATGAAAAGATTCATCAACTCTTGCTGTCGATCGACGACAAGTTCGTTTCTTAAGTCTGCCATAAGATTGTGTGTAAATAATTTGTCGATGGCTGCAGTCGTTGTGAATGCAGCTCAGCTGTGAGTTGAATCGTAGAGAAAGAATAAAAAGTTGACAAATGTGAAAAAAAAAAAGTTTTATAGTTGTTCAAATACTAGATCGAGTTTTCTTTCGATTTTTCTAGATCGTTATTCTTTTTCTTTTCGGTGAATGTAAAAAATGAATGAGGAATCGCGATGCTTCTCATCTGTGCGTATTACATCTGTAATAATAGAGTTTGTGTTTGTATTTTCTAATTGGTTTTCTGTTTATTTTATTTACTAATAAAGTATGAAATTTTTATATAAAATAGGCAACTTTTTGGCCAATCAATTCGATTGTATCGCCCTTTTGAGAGATCGTATACAAACTGAGATATCTCACGTAGTGTCTTTAATAATTTATATGAACGCGCATTTCCTGTGCGACGCAGTTTCTAGTTGGAATCTTATCAAATAGTTTCCTCCAATGTTTTTCTTCCTTTCCCTTTTCAAGTCCCATCATCTGTTTCGTTTCAGCAAAACAATATTAAACACAATGATGAGGTAAATAATATGAGTAACAACTTTTCCTGGAAACTGTTTTTCAATTAAAAGATTTCTTTATAACACCTTCAAAATAAGAGTAACGAACGAATTTTTGACTAGAAAATCAAATAATCTTTTGATATGGCTACGACTGAATTTTTATCTTTTCCCAAAACTCAAACGAGTTTGAGGCAGCTGTTTTTGGTTGATAAATGACAATAAAAGAGGTTTCGCGGCGATTACTGAAGTTAATTTCAAAAAAATTCCAAAAAATTTCGTTTAAAAATATGTCAATATTGGGTTATTCGTCAATATATAGTATAGAGGAGATTTTGTGGTACTAAATGTCAACCAACGAGCATATATTATATAATATATAATAATACAGTCGAACTTCTCTATAGTGAACTTCTATACAATGAAGCACTCCCTATTATGAATTTTTTTCAAGTACACTGCTTTTTCGTTCAATTTCTGGTCTTGTTTGATCTCTGTATAATGAATTTCTATACAGTGAATATTTCTATACAATGAACAAGTTTTACAGTTGCAATATCAAATTTCATACGTTTTCGTCTCCTTATAATGAATTTTTTCAAATAATTTTCCCAGTGTTACTAGTACCACTGTATTTCGATGGAAAAGTAAACTTTATATGGGCATCCCCGAAATTTGAAAATGACAACAGAAAAAAATAAAAAATGACCATCACTAACAATTTTGACACCTGTATTGAGTTACTTGCATTAAGCAACGAGCATATATTATACATTATATAAAATATTAAGTTGCATTAAGTGAACAAACAGTGTGAAAATGTCGCAGCGAAATAGTCTCTCTATTGAAGAAAAATGGTTGATTATTAATAAAGTTGAAGAAGGTGGAGCAAAAAAAAAAAGATATTGATAAACAATTTGGAATTCTGTCTACCACTTTTGTGGAGATGAAAAATGATGTACCTAATGAAGTTTTCGAATCTCTTAATTTATTAGAAGCTTTCATTGAAGAACAAAAATGGAAAAGTGTAATCCAAACTGAAATTACTGATTAATTAAAATAAAAATTTAAAAAGGTATTATAATTTCTATATAATGAAATTTCTATATAATGAAGTAATTTTGTGGTCCCTTCGACTTCACTATAGGGAAGTTCGACTGTATATAAAATATGCTCGTTGCCCAAGTCAAAATATTTTTGCCGTGAATTCGCCTTTGTAATCTCTTCATAATATATGCTCGTTGTGTCAACTTAACAACAAAAAGAATTTCAAGAATCCCTTCAAACGTTGTTTTAAAATGAATCGCAGTAATTTCTTCACAAAATGTACATATAATGGTAACACACTTTCGGTATTTACTATAGAGTTTATAGAATCCAAAGAATATAATACAGAAAAGTCTATACTATTAGAAAAGGCAATTTTTTACGGCGATTTTAATTGAATTTACGAGCTTCTTCGACTTTTATCTAATACTAACGACAAGGATTATTGACTACATTAAAATCTCTCCGTCGTCTGCCATGAGTCTGTTTAATTATTCATTATTTATTATTCTAAACATGATAATGGGCTTGTTGATTGCTATGACCCATTTAAAACTATTTATAAAGCTGTGTAATCACAACAAACTACATTTCCTTTGCTTTCCCTGAGTTGCTTCTCAAGATAAACCGATTGTGCTATAAATAATACCCTTTCCCCTCTTTTCTTAAATGTAATATCGCGAGGAGAAGAACTAGAAATAAAAACTGTGTAGGGAAACATTTCACCACACATTTTTCCACAATTTATGTGTGAATTTATTAATATCTTCCATGTGAGGCCACAGTAGACAATTGTCACGGTCCATGAAGATAACTGCACCCACTTCCTCCAACCCCATTCGAAGAGCTACATGTACCTTAAAAGAAAGTTCGATCAAGCGGGACCAACAACATCTATGACAAAGAAAGCTTCTTACTGAACTATTTTCTTTCTTGAGTACTTCAGGAGGCAACTGAAACAATCCACAGCAACTCATCACTGTTGATCCAGATACGGACAAGTGTCTGTCTGTCTCTGTAATTGCTTGTTTTTCTCCTCCCTTTAAGCCACGAGTTGTTGCACTTTTTATTGTGCATTTTGATATTATTCCCGCGATCCGTTTTTCTTTGATTCCCGACATTTTATGGCGTATGTTTTAGCATCTACTTTTACTGAGAAATAATTAATTTTTCCAGTTCCTCGGTTTTTGTTTTCCTTGGTAGAGAAAATATCAACTTTACATAAAATTTGAAGCTGTTGAAGGCTGTGTTTATGTAGAGCTTCAGTATAATTGAACTCAATCAGCTCATTCCGGTTTATGTTACAGAGTATAGAATAAAAACCTGATTCAGTTGCTTGCCGCTTGAACCAAAACGACAATGAAAACCTCATTGATTTTGACATATCAAGTAACGTGTTCGCACGAAAACTCTTCACGCTGCAACTGTTTCGGGAAGTTACGGGAAGTAATTTAAGATTATTTAATATTTAATGGGTAAATAATGGCGAAAATCACAATATACGGGCTAGGAACATCAATAAATAAATAGCCGAGTATCGTACATAGTAATTCTTGAAATTGAGGAAGTTATGGATTTTATAGAATGAATTTTTATACATTACGAAGAAGTAAATCCAATCGTGGAATACAATAGAAGTAAATTAGTAAAACTCAGATTAGACACAGAAATTCGTTAATCATAATGAATGCTTTGAAAATTATAAGCGAATGAATAAATTTATTATCTTTGACATTTTATGATGCTTTTCTAAACTTTCACCAGAGACATGGACCTAAAGATGCCATCAAATAATCAATAAATTAAACGTGTCTATGCAAAAATTGCACTTAATTTGCTTGAGCCGAGTTTTGGAGTCATACTTTCTAATTTTCCAGACATGATCATGCTTTTCCTCGCCCCTTCTTCTGCTCCCTCGACATTCCCTTCACTTGTCAGCCTCTTAAACTACGAATTGATTAAGAAACTGGTAACCAGTTTATTGCTGTTTTGTGTTAAAAACCTAAAAGAAAAAACGTGTTTGATTGCTGGCCACTCGTATGCGATACAATCTTTTTGGGATAGCTTTTGTAGATACTCACGTACCGCGTATTCAGATAAAATTCAGTGTTTTATTGAATGAGTCGTAAGTGAAGCCGCTCAAACAAATTCACGGACTGTGTTTGTACAGATATCAGCTTTGCTTTTGCAATTTATGAGAAGTTTGAAGTGTTTTGATTAATTCTATGGAAAATACCAAACATTGCGCTATAAATTTATATGATTTCTGATAAAAGGCTTTGTTTATTATTTTCTTTTTCTCTATTATTTGGGACAATTAATTTATTAAGATATTAGAAGAGGTGTTATTCAAAATATTTTCTGTGTTTTCCTTTGTTAACATTGACTTAATATATAAAATATTTTTTAACAGGTTTTTTCTATGGAAATCATTGCTTTATTGCGATCATATTTAAGGTTTTCTTATAGCTTTATTTTGTAAATATTTTGTTATAAATATCTATGGCTTGTGGGGCTCACCTTTCAACGTTTATTAGAATTGCTTGTTCAACTTTTCCAACTCTCTGTTGCTTATTTCTCTGTTCATTTGTCGTTTATTGGTACTTGTACCATGTCTATATTATCGAGTAACTACATGAATAACAGCCACAGTTCGGTTATTGTTAGTATTCTGTCTCCATGTGTTTCCTCATTCACTTTTGTTAGTCTTTTTTTGGTTCAGTCTACTGCACTATAGAGCTTCCGGTTCAATTTGGATATACATTTCGATTATAAACTCATTGACATGATAAATTAGATAATTATTTCCAACAATATAGAGGATTGTTACATTTATTTCATTTAAAGAATGGTCAATATATTGCTATACAATGTCTCTATTTTCCCTATCCCTTTAATCTTTATAACCTGACTCTATTTCATTTAGTTATTTGACTAACCATACAACCTAGTATATCTTCACCCACAAGATTATAGATTAATCAAGCAGAAAACCAGGAATACTCCATATAAAATTCCGGGAATTTAGAAGAGTTTAAGAAAGTAAACGAGGTACCAAATCCAACTCGAATAACTGCAAAAACTCAACGCTTTATACCAAAAGTAGAGGATCAGTTGTGAGTTCTTCATTACTAAGTAGCGATTAACTTCAATTTAGTAGGCTGCAATTTGCAATGGATGCATGTTTGTCCCATCTTCTCTGTCCGTTGCTTTCCTCGTATTGTTCCCTTCGCCCATTTCTGTCGCCTTGGGGTGCATTGGCCTTCCCATGCCCATCGTCGCAATTCACAATACAAATTCGTTGATTACTTCAATGGTTTTTCAACTATTTGTGTGCGGATTTTCTTTAATTCTCGCTGTTAGTAGTTGTACTCGTATCCATCATTTTCACTCATGTCCGACCACTTATCGTTTATAATTTATCTCGTTCTGTGATATACCGTCCATTCGAGAGCACTCAGTCCACTTTAATCGTCCATTTTCTTGCACAATACGTCGTCATAATCGACGTCGTTGCTCGTCGTCGTGTTCCTATCGGAGGAAACTTGTTCCATCCTCAACTTTTCTGAAGTTTATTCACTCCGCTGTCTGTCATTTATTCTTGTTCATACATTTAAATGTTTATATATTGCATTATATACATTGTGATTATATTGTGCTTTATTCCTTTTCTTTTCCTTTGTTCTTTTTATATTTTATTCATGGTTTTATTTTGGTCGCCACTTCTTTGGTACAAGTGCGTGTTGAATGTCGGCTGAGGGAGAGAGAAGAGGCTTAATTCATTGCCTTTGTGTGGTTTTCTTTTGTTTGATGTGGCTTCCAGTCACTTGGACTGGCGACCCTCGACGCTTTATTATTATCATTATTACATTACATTATTTTCCAATGTAAAATGGTTTCATTGTTTCTTTTTATATACATAAAAATCCATTTTTTCCGTTTCTTGCAATTTTTCTTTTCTTTTAAAGTTGTTGCCACAAATTGCAACCAACCGAACCAACCACCAACAGTCGACATCTACAAAAAGTGGCTTATTTAAACGTGGCTGTTCCACTACCGTAAGCTTCATCGGTGTCTGGTTTTTGTTGCTGGTCTGGTTTCTTGGCTTACTTCGAAATATGGAGCTTGACATTTGCATTGAATGCGTTTTTTTTTAACGGAAGTCTGACTCACGACGATGTTAGATAATTTAAATTTTCGTTTTCTGCTCTTTTTAAATTTATGCGGTTAATTTTATGCCTTAATGAATAAATTATATGCATTAATAAACTTCAAGGTTGGTTTTGTATTAATTTATGATGACGGTTCATCTCTTTTTGTTACCATTCGGCGATGTCAATGGCAGAGATAACGATTTTAACACCATACAAATTCGTTAATTGCATTTGTTTCTTTTATCTTTGTTTTGGTAATCCTTAGCCTACACAATGGATCTCTCTATGGATCGTTACTGATTCCATATGCCAAATATTTAGCCTAAAAGTTTAAAGCAGTCACTATTAATAAATAAGAATTCATAAATATCAAGGCCACGTTAATAGATTTTCGTTAATGTCTTAAATGCTATGAAGTTTCATGGTTCACAGATTTCATGGTGCTCAAGATCAGATTCAAATCGTATAAAAAGCATTCTTTTTGATTCTACGGTGATATCAGTAAACTACGCACTCAGTTACAGTCTATGAGATAAATAACAACGTTAGATAATTAATTCCTAAAACATGAAGCATTATTACATACTTATATTTCAATTACTAAACGGTCAATAGATTGTTAAGCCTGGTCTCCATTACCGATTGCTTAATTACCGTGCCTATACGCATAATCTCCCTAATATGCCACTATTTTACTTCGTTACTTCATTAACGACATTTACTTTACATTTATTATCGATATATGTATACTCAATCTACTCATCTATTTCATGACGATATTGACTATAATTTAAACGTCAAACCAAGAATATTACGTGTACAACCCTAGGAATTCAGAAGAACCTGTGGAAGTGAAATAGTAGGCAAACTGGAATGAAATAAATATCAAACGAACAGGCAAACTAGGAAAAAAGCATTTCTAAGCAGGACCAAAAAATTTTATGCTTTAACTTTTAAAATAAAAGTGAACTTTTAACTTTGAAAATAAAAGTGAACTTTTAACTTTGAAAATAAAAGTGAACTTTTATCTTTTAAAATAAAAATTAAACGTTTAAAGTTAACTTTTCTCCTAAAAGTTTATTCTTTTAATCAAGGTTTAAGCTAAAAACAAACTTTAGTCTTTTATTTTAAAAGAAAAAATTATTCTACCTAAACTCTTATTTTGAATTCTTAACACTTCTTTGTCATTTCTTAACACAAAAGGTGACTTTTATTTTCGAATGTCATTGAAAATGACGTTTCTAATATTTCATACTTTATCGAAAAACTTTTATGTGTTTCTAAAAAGTCACAGGCCACAGCAACTTTTTGAAAAACTTAAAAATAAAAGTCTTAAAATAACTTTTACGATACCAAATGGTTTTAATTGAGTTTCAAAAGTAAAAGTTTACAAAGACTTTTTTGAAGAACTCTTAAAATTAAATAAAGGAAAAATTTCTCATAAGAGTGACCATAATTTTTAAAAGGCTGTGATAACTGTTATTCTAATAGCTTTTTGATAATTGTTATAAAAGCTTCAAGCTCAACTTGTCAGTGAAGACAAAGCACTAAATCACAATCTAATTAATAATGGGTTCTTAATTACTAAGTAGATACACCACGTTTAGCATAGCCGATTAACTTTAATCTAGTAGGCAGTTAATCTCCAGTGGAGTCATGCTATTATTATTGTCTATTCATAGTGATATTCCATAGATTTTATAACTCCTCAATACTTCAGCTGTGTCATCATCGATGAGATATTTCCCAGTAGGTTAACTACGAACCATCAAGGAGAGGAAATTGATTCTTCCAGCGGCGTTGATTATGGCGAAATATGTATTAAAATATGCAGATTTTTGCTTTCAATGTCTTCGCAAGTTTTGATGAAGCCAAAAATCAGTTTCATTTTATAGCATTTTTTATGTTTACAGTCCATAATTTTGAGGAAATTCTGAAGCACGTAAAATGCCACCCTCGTAAAATGCAAAAGAAGCGTCCTTGGACGACTTGGTTAAATGCTTAACCCTTGTTGACCTCCTTTTTGCGTAACACTTGTACAGAAATTGAATATGCAAAAATATATTGCAAACAGATTTAAAGAAATAATTATATACAAAACATATATAAAAACGCTTCAAAAATGCGTGGAAATTTATTCTTCGACTTAAAATTATGAATAACGACATGAAAAAAGTTTAAAAAAATCGACTAAAGTTTAAAGTTTAAAGTAAAGATGCCAAGAAGTTATTTTTGGGAGATTGTTTAGTAATTACGAAGCTTATTAAACACTCCCTCGAGGCGATTCCGCGTTTCGGCGTTGTCATTTTATTGCTTGATGTCCTCGTTGCTGCTGCGAATCCTTTCTACGTGTTTATTTTACCCCTCGTTCCTTCCAATAACAACAAAAGCAGAGCATCCGCGGGTCATCTGAGGTGAAATCCTGCTGAGAATCTTTCGTGTTGCAGCTGGAAGCTGCTCATCACGCAGTTTTTCTCTTCTCTTCGATCTCTCGATTCTATTCAAGGCGCATGTTTCTGCAAATGATTGTTTTTCATTCACTTATTATTTGCGCAATTTTCTGTAATCTTTCGGGAGGATTTCGAGAAAAATGTTGCATTGGGATGGAAGTGTTTTGCATTTGTTATATAAATTAAATTAAATTAAATTTAATATTAAATTAGTCTTTTGTGGCAGTAATAAAAAATAATAATAATAAAATAAGTGTTAAGAACTACAAATTATGTATTAAAAAAGCCGAAAAAACTGAATGGCAACAGTTTCGAGTGTCGCAATTGTTGAAAAGTGGATTCTTGGACTCATCTGTAGATTTTTAATACACTTTTCACAGGAAAACGACGCCGCCGTCACGGGTCAAACTCCTGACCAAGGTAAACATACACATTCACATGCACAATATGCGTACATAAATATTTCTGCTTCTCCAAATTCATAAAAACAGAGACTTTGCAGTTTTTTGTGGGTGCGATTTTTTCGCGTGTGTCTCTCTGCAAACAAAACTAAAAAACCGTTAATGGCGTCGTTCGGAATGGCAAACAACAACGAAATTTGTGAAGAATTTTAAAGCAGACAATAATTTAAATGGAATTTAAATTTGAAAGAAAAAGAATTGAGGATTTTTGACATTTAGTTTCATATCTAAAAATTACCATTATGAAAATGTGATCAATCACGTTTAAAGATTAAATTAATTTTATTTTTAGTATATTGAAAAATGGAAAACTTCAATAATGATAAAATTGATCTTGCATCTTATGTTAAAACCTCCAATTGACTTTTTTTTGTCATGACTGTTCTATTACATATTTTATGCTACTTTTATATCATGCTATTTTTCACATAAAACTTATCTCACATGACAGAGTTTATTCTTCGTCGTGCTAATATTCGTTTTTATGTTTATATGTTAAAGGTAAGGTAAAGGTTTATGTATGAATATGGTTATGTATGGTTTATAAAGAATGTATTTT
Organism: Thecophora atra; assembly: GCA_937620795.1. Taxonomy (NCBI): domain Eukaryota; kingdom Metazoa; phylum Arthropoda; class Insecta; order Diptera; family Conopidae; genus Thecophora; species Thecophora atra. Next base: position 96,562,477 of record OW569397.1, on the reverse strand, counting down.
CTATTATGTGTTAATTTCAATCATATACTTTTTCTTTTATTTAAAATTTTAGTTTTTTCTATCATGTGATATTTTCCTTTAAATGTTTTTCTATCATGTGATATTTTATTTTAAATGTTTATTTATCATGTGATATTTTCCTTTAAAGATATTTATATCATGTGATTTTCTTTTTTGTTCCATGCGATATTTTCCTAACGTGTGTTATTTTCTAATGGAGTTTTTCTATCATGTGATATTTTCATATGAAGTGTTTTCTATCATGATATATTTTAATATGAAGTCTTTTCTATCATGTGATATTTTCATTAAATAATTTTTCTCTCATAGAATTGTTCGTTCATTTACGTGCCGCCCATTATGTGCTTCTTGATATACATATGTACGTACTTTTTTCTCTCTTGGAATTTTCCGTTCTGCGTGTCGTGGGTGCCTTTTTGGAGCAAAAATGGAATTTTTGTGACAAGCATTTTTGGCTCCTGCACCTGCGTTGATATAAAAACTCATCATCGTCAGTCATTAGACTAGATGCACGGTTGAATGATGCTAAACGGCGCTGAATGCAAAGAATTCAAAGCAAACCAAAGATAAAGCCACTTATGACATTTCTGGGTTATTTTTTCCCTCCCATCAACTTCGTTCCCATGATGATTATATTTTTTAGATGGCGTTTAGGCAAAACTTATCTTTAAATAATTTCCTGCTTCAAGATTTGTACGAAAATTCTTTTAATTGTTAAATATATTTTTTAAAAACACGTTGGCAAAAACATGAAACAATCAAAGTGCCAACAATTTTTAAAGTTGTCAGTCAAACTTCGCTGGAAATTTGCGGAGCTTGAAGAGAAAAGCCGACAGCAGACGACGGCTGTGTCAGTGGACAGATTTTGACATGTCTGTCCTTCATGTTGACGTTTAGCTTTGAAGGGGTTCACTTCATGTGCAATTGGCTTCGTTGACGTTGACGTAAACATACAAATTTATATATTTTCCGAAATATATACGGATATTTGTATGTCCCTTTGGGCTTGCTTGAAAAATCTGAATAATTTAACACTCTTAAAGCAATGAAAATCGCTTTAATTACTTCATGCATCTAAAAATCTAAACATCTTCTTTTTCCTTAATTGTTTCTCTTCTATTCTTAATATTAATATTTCTCTTTTTACTTAATATTAATATTTTATTCATTAAAAACGTGATTTTAATGAGTTTTTATGTTAAAGAAAAATGAGACTCGCAATGATTTCTGTTGAAAAATATTCGTCGAGTTATTTTAATGAGCCATTAGCTTTTAGTTTGTTTTTTCAATGACTCGACAATGGTTCATAATTACGAATTACGTACAAAACGAAGTAGAATGAGTCTAGTGAAGGTTTCAGTCGCATCAGTAGACTTTGTTATTGGCGGAGATTTCGCTTTGTTATGGAATTAATGTGTTGGCAAACGAACTACTGCATCGACCAATGACTAAATGCATATGAAATTATTAACCTTAATTATGTTTATTAACGCTATCGTGTTGTTATCTTTCTTCTACTGAACTGCAAATGAGAAATAGTTGCACGTAAGAATATTCAAACGTTGTGTCTATATAAAATGTTAAGAAAATTCCTCAGCGAAATCTAAAACGTTTTCGTTTTTCTTTTCTACAGCAGCGGGTTTAATTTCTATTTACACCACCTCGAATTTAACAGCATTTGTTTATTTTTTATCAATCTTAATAGTAATTTTTCTTTAATAATTTCGATAAATTTGACTTAAGACTGTTTAAAGTTTCATCTCACCTCCTTTAAAGATTTACAAACAATTTCAATATATTCGAAGTTTGTGTATATCTAGGTTGATTTCAAGAGGTTTGTTTGCCTTTTATCCGAAGATATTCTATGAAGTTAGTCCATGGGAAACAGTATACAGTTGATTTATATGATGGTAACTCTACCTTCTCCGTCCCTCCTCTTCGAAATCCCTTGAAATAGCGTTTTAATTGTCTTATCAGGCAGAAAGTTTGACACATTTCTCTATTGAGTCAATTATTTTCGATTTCTAAAGTGTTTTCCTGTAATTAAACACTCCACTTCATCGTCATAATTATCAACGTTCCTTGGCATTTATACACTTGTGTGTGCTTCCCTATCGAGTTTCTTCTAAACCGTTAACTCTGCAAAGTGCGGATTTACGTATTTACTTATGCTCTCTCTTCCCAACGCCGCAACCATCACCACTCCTTCAGTTCCTCCATCAGTCAGTGATGCCAGCCAATAAAGTTTATAAAAACTTACTGTTATAAGCTGGAGTAAGCGAAGGAAGGAAAGGAGGAGAAGCAGGAAAAACGACGGAGAGATATAAAAATGAGTTTAACGAACTTTGACAGTAGTTAGTTCGCTGTTCTTCTTCCCCTAAACTTCGTTACGTTGTGTGCTTTATTATGTTGTTCGTCGTTTCGACAACAAATGAGGACGATAATCATCGTCTCTGGTGTTAATAATGACGATGATGAGAAGCTTCTTCTACGCGTCAGAGCCTCTGCTGAATGTCTATTAAAATGGCAGCATATCCCATGTGTGAGCATTTGGCAATGTAAACGTCTGCGCCTAGGCGAGGTGTCAACATCCTATTTAAAGATGATGAAGTTCTACGGAAGACTTTACGCCTCACTTTAACTCGCTGCACAGTCTTCAGTATAGACTCAGTTTCTCAAGCGCAAAAGAGTTGAGTAATCATCTTCCACTTCAGCCTCTGCTGGTTGTACAAAAACCATACTTAATTACACTAAACCTTTGTATCATTGCCAGGTACATAACACGGTCTGTTTATAAGTTTTACTTCAGCGCAGGTAATCGAAATCAAAGCCGTAATTACAAAGGAAGTGGTACCGATCTTAGAAAGAGGACCCAGTTGAAGGCATCAAGAGATTGAATTGGAGTAGTTGATAGGGGAACGAATATGAGCCTCGGTGTATGAAAAATACTAGTGAAAAGATTATTCTACTAATTAGAATAATAAAAATAATACTATGACCTCTATAGTTGTAGAAAAAGTCTATACAAAACCTATACTAATTCCATAATTCAATAAAACAGTCTGTCTAATCCACAAAATGAAGCTAAAAAGAAGAGATAAAGGACGTGGAAGAAACGAACTAAATAAGTGGAAATTAGCCTTTTGTCTAAAGGTCCTATAGTTCTTTTCCATAACACTATATTTCCCTCTGTAACACTTTACCAATCTACCGAAGAAATATATTGCATCCTCTCACACGTCATCCATTTATCCTTTATTTCAACTACTTTAAGTTAAACTAAGTAATGTTTTAATGGCCTTACAAATGTTTTATGTTGTAATGGAGATATGGATTTGTATCTATTATCGATTGTATAGTATGTAAGATATCTAAATTCATAAACATCTTGTGGTCTCGAGATAGGACTTTAAGATCTGACCTTTGAACATTTTAATTGACAGAGTTGCCTATTTTTAAACTCATTACCAGTATGAGTCCTTTCCGTACTCTTGCAGGTGCAAATTACTTGCAGGAATCTATTCAACTACCAAAAATACTGAATACATTACAGCTGGAACTGGAGGGAAACAGGTTAGTTGTAATTGATAGATGACTTTTTCCAATCGATGGAAAATTTTGATAATTTTTGTATTTATGTAGCGCTTTTTTCCACTTCAACACTCTTATTTCTTTCACTATGAATAAGGAACTGTCTTTTGTATATTCATTTATCTGTTGACTTCGTGTTTATTACTAATGTCTAGACTTTTTCTATTGTTATTATTTCACTTCTCAGATTTCTTCCTTGTCAAAGGCTGGTGGCAAAAAGATCTCAAATATATGTATGTATATAGGAAGCATTTGTCTATTATTGTAGCTGGCCGTGGTTGTTTTCACCTAGCTATTTCCACGTTTTAATGCTATTAAGGCAAGGAATCGGTTTCACTTTTTACATGTACTATTTTTAGTAGCAAAACCTTTTGTCTATCGTTTCTTTTACCAGTTTTCCCCTTGTGTTTTTGCTTCTCTATTTCGCTTTTTCCAGTTCCCGGTTTAATCCCTTTTGTGATCTATTCGAGTGCATCTACTCTTTCAATTTCGTTTTTATTTAAAGTGTAATCTTCAGCGGCTTCTATTATAATCATTCTTATCTATTTAAATTTAATTTATTTGTTAAATTGGGGCTTCTTTATATGAACTCTACGTGATCTTTTGCATGTATCGGGGAGGAGGAAAACGTTACTGAATAGAGTTTTATTACGAGTATTTTTCAATGGTTTTTTTCTGGCTTTTAATTAAATGTAATTGAATATTATTAAGATGATTGTTGACTTGTTGTTAGTCAAATTAACAAGAATTTTTGATGTCTGCTTTTTAATGTTTATTTGATCAATGACATAGATTCAAATATCTTTTATTCTATTATAATTTGTCATTTGTTTAAAATAATATAATTATTATGGCAGCAAAAAAATGTATGCCCCGGGTGAGGCTCGAACTCACGACCTTAAGATTATGAGACTTACGCGCTGCCTACTGCGCCACCGAGGCTCTGTAGCGACCTCAATTGAAGCTTTCGTGAGAACACTTTTCGTGGTTTCGTTATTTTTTAAACATCCTGAATTTTTTAAATGAATTTGTGTTTTTTTTTTGAGATAGAAGTTTTCCCAAACATGCAACGCGAATGAGTTTTTGCATCGAAAGTAGTTGCTGAATGAAAAATACCAGGTTTTGTATAGTCGCGTGCTACTAAAATTGGTGTCAATCGGAGTTGTTGTTGCTGTTGTTGAAAATTACTCTTACACCTCGAGGTATGAATTTTTTGGAGCATTCAGCGGAAGTGAAAATAATAAAGCGAAGGAAAAATAATGGAAAGTGCCGCTTTTACTTTTAAACAACTTTTACGATAAAAAAGAAGTGGAATTTAATGTTTGAGGAATAATTAAATAGAGATTAAATATAGAATATTACATAAAATTATATTATTTAATAAGATTTATAAGTAAAACAATATAAAGAATAACTATAATTACACAAATTAAAAAAATACTACATAATATTAAATATTATCTTAGTATACAGCTCATTCCGGCCCACGACCGCGTTTGTCAAATTTCTCAGGTCTCTAAATAATAAATAACGATAAATAATAATCTGAATAGTCTTTTAATAATAATAAATAATGTAAATAATACAGAATGTCGTCCATATTTTACCGTTCAAGTTAACATCGGTTCGTGTTATGGCGGCTTCACTCTACTGCGCTTCCATGGAATATTCAAACGTGTTTCTTGTGTGTAGCAATCAATTAAATTAATCATTTCCGCAAGTGAATCTAAACTCTGGCATCAATGTACGTACTTTATGTACACTTTAATTTAATAAAAGTGTCTGATTTAGTTTCACAAATAGAAAAGAAACATGAGAAAACTTCGAAGTGAACTACATAAATAAATAAATACATAGTTAAAAAATAGTATAAAAGTTGAAAAAACTACAAATCAGAATTAAATGTAGACGAAAAAACTTAATCATAAATACAATTAAACTAATTAAACTGATTAAACGAAGAATCACGATCATAAATACGTCAAATCCAAACTTATAAGAAGATATTGATATAGTATAATCAGTATTTAAATCGCTTTTAATCAGAAAATACTAAAGATTTTATTTGTGTTTCTTGTAACAAAATTGAGTTCAATATTAAATCAGAGGAAATAACAGGATAATAAAAGGAATTTTCATAGGAATTATGATGGAAATGAAAAGGTATATTTTAGCATTTTTTATTATTTAAATGATTTTTGGTTTTTTTTAATATATTTTAAATATTGATTATATTATATTGAAGTCAAAAACTAATTTAAAGTAGACTTTTATGATTTTCAGGTCTTCAATGAGAGATTTAATAATATATTTAAATTATTTATTTACTTTTTAAATTACTTTAATTTCTCCCTAAAAACTCTCTTAAATAAAAATAGTCTTCATCTTCTTTTCTTCTTTCTAAGTTTATCTTTGTGATATCGCATTGAAATCGAAAGATTCATTTAAATGTGAAAGCAATTAAATTAAAGAAATTTACGTCTATTAAATATTTTTTTACAAATTTTGTTGGTGTTCATTATTTGAAGATTCTTCTTCTTTCTGACACATTTTGTTCAGAGGATTTCGTTAATGACTCTCTTCTATCTACTTGTGAATATGAATTGAAGATATTCAAAGACGAATCGACTTTCTACTTCAGTTAAATCAACATAAGTCAAGAAATTTGGAAAAATCAAAAGTTAATTCACACGAGGAGCTTAATAACAATAAAATAAATTCACACAATTTCTGTTATTATTAACCCACAAATAAAAAAAGAAATTTTTTATACTGCTTTCATTTATTTTTATCCAATTCCGTTTTTCGGAATAACTAATAAAATAATTTTTAATAATTAAATAATAAATTAATAAAATATTTTTTATACATATAAATAAATGTTTTTTACATTAACTTAACTACAATTGAAGTAAAAATTGATTAAAAAAGAAACTTGACGATATTCTTCATGGATGATCGATGGCACGACATGTGAATGATCGCTACGGTTGACCTTCAGTTGCATGCGGTATTATTTCGCTCTCGCTCTCTCCTCTCTCTTCTGACATTGCACTTAATAAAAACTTGTTTTATATGCTGAAGCCTCTTCAATTGATTACACGCCGTGTGTCATCGGCGTATGTAAAGCTTTTCATTATTCGTTCGCAGTTTTCTATATTTATAATAAAAAAATGAATAATAAAATAAAATGATTATTAACTAAAACAGAAAAAAAATATATTTATCACTTAACTGTTCATATTTCTTCATTTTGAAATTGGTTAAAATGAACTTGACAATCGATGTCCACCAATTTGAAGCATTATAAAAATAATTATTGATCATATCATCATAAATCATTTCTTTGTATGTTTTCAATGAATTCTGATGAATAAAAGCTCCGTCAATTTGCGTGACTAATGATTTGATGACATTTAATTGGAAAAGTAATAAAATCACCCGCATCGTTTCTAAAAAAGTTCATCATTGAAATCATTCACAATGAAAAATAAGCAGGCAACCGCACCGCAAGCAATACAAAGAATTTCAACCCTGAATCCGGAGAATCTCTAACAAAAATGACTACAATTTGTAATCAAAATTAGAATCTTCCAAACCAAATCTTGGATGGTTTCTTTATCCACTTGATTGGAGTTTGAGTTATCATGAGATCAACATCACGATATAAATGAATGCCTCGTGTGGCATGGCCCATGTTAGACAAATTTCTTTGCATGATTCTGACGTTATTTGACTTGAAAATAGATTCCATGCTAATTTCTCAACTTTATTTTCTTCTCTTCTTTTTAAAACTAAAAAAAACATGCGTCTAGAAATGAGTACGCGTATTTTTAATTCCCATAGACGAATGTGAGTCATTATCGATACGAACGCTTGAAACGATAACACTTTTTAGATTTACGACTTCGGTTTCATCGTTTTCTCGGTTTGTTTTTAAGGAACATCTAAAAACTGGATGCACCGGTTTCGTGTTCAATTGGCTGTTGTCTATGCGCAGCCTGTTGTGCAGATGTTGGCCATAAAAAAATCTTTCCCATAATGAGAATCGTCACGCAGTTTACGGTTCTTCAGTATACACACTGAGAGATCGTAAAACCCGGCGTTTTACACATGTAACTCGCTGAAGAGAGTGCAGACAGAAGTTCAGGGTGAAGGTAAAGTAAATTATGAGAGTTTATTTAGTGAGCAACTCCATGATAAAAATGCTTCAATGCGATTTATTCACAATAATAATATAATTCTCATAATCATAATTCTCGACTTTTTCACTTTATCTTCAGAATTTATTCGACTTCTTAAAGTTCATCACAGTCACTAATAAAATAGCAAATTGAAGCAAAGTGTTATTAACCCCAAGTCAACAATAAAATATTAAAAAAATAAGCAAGCCATTGATTATAATTTATTTTAGTTGCTTTGCCATATAAACTCAATTCTCTGCCATTGGGCAATGTCACACAAAGCATTATGAGCTCTTCATCAATCAATTTGATTGCATAATTTCGTAGTCGCGCTCATTGGAGAAGCTACCTCATGAGGCTTAGTGTGAAATGGGCCTTTAACAATTACAAACACTGCATAAAACTGCTGACAGCGAGAAGAGCATAGAAAAGCAACGTTACTTTTTTATACATTTGTTTTGTCATGTGTTTTTTCTCTTACTTTTTGCTGAGCGACTGTCCTTGTTTTTAGTTTATTTTTGTGCGGCTTTTGTTTGCCTCCACAACAGCTGAAACTCTTCTTAAATGCGTGAGTGGAATACGAAAGCAACCTCATCAGAAATATTACTGTCTCATATGCGACAAGAAAGACGAGAGAGAGAGAGGGTTGTGTGTATGATTCAGAGTATTCTTACTTCTCCTTCTCTCTCTTCCACTCCATCTTTAGATTAGTCTGTATCTATTCTGGGATTTTGTAAGAAGTTTTCAGTGATTTTTAATTTTTTCCCGATTTCACTTCTGTGTTTGGAATTTCAATATTAATATTTTAATTTCGTTTCTTTCTCTGTTCGAAAGATAACTAAAAAATCTAATTTTCCTGTGGTTTTTTGCCGCATTCATTAGCATAAAAGCAAAGAGCTCAAATTATGAACAAAAAAGCTTTTCTCTTACCTTCTTTTCGTCGTCATGTTTTACATCTTGTATTATTTCCTTGGTTCATTATGTGGAACACGACACGGTTTTTTTTTCATTATCATTCGAAATTCTTATTTATTTTTCCATTTTCGCCTTGAAATAAATGGTTTTCTACTGTCCTTTTGTAATCTTCTGCTTTTCCAATCGTTTCCTTAATTTTCGTCTTGGTTTTTTCAATTTAACGCTTTTATTCCATTTTATGAACTGTGGCTCATGTCACACTGAGCATCATGAGGACGACCGCGCATCTGATGCAATTCTCGATTGAGTAGAAGAAACATGGAGAGTAAAAAAAGGGGAAAGCGCGCAAGAGTTCTCCTATAATTGAAAAAAACCTTTAAAGCCAAGATTAGATTACGTTTAAAATGCATCTCCTTTAATTTCACTCCTATTAAAAGTCGCTAAAACTGCATTTAATTAATTTTGTCTCTGAGTTACATACTTGCCAACATCCATAGTATTTTTCCAACATCTTCAGCTTCCCGTAGTCTCCCAGGAGTAGGATAAGAAAAATAAAACCTGAAAGGGAAAAATCCCATTAAAATGTCATAAATTAGAGCTTCCTGTAGCCGTGCAGGTTACGTAACGACATTAAACAGTTTAAGAAGAAAAGGGAAGCACGAAAGAAAGGAAGAAAAAAGTAGGAAGCTTGCACAGATGCAAGCAGAACGTAGAGGACAAGGAGCAGGACCAGAAGCAGAGCCATAACCAGGCTGATTGATAAAATTAGGCACAACATTAGCGACAAAGTTTTACATCGTGTACATTTTTATTTCCTTACAAAATCTACGCCCCTTCGTTCATTTCTTTAACTTCTCCCATACATAAGGAAGAGATACACACGAGCTAAGAGCCATTTTAGCACTTATCCACTGTCAACGAACTCACAGCTTCGTCCTTTTTCCTTGCCAAAAATTTAATCGGCTTTTAAAAGGTCGTTGCGAGCAGATGCTGCAAAAAGCCAAAGATGCTGAAGGAAATTGTTATTTCTAAACTGTCTTCAAAACTGTCATTCAACTGAAGGAAAATGTAGATAATGCGAAGCGAGACAAAAGACGTTCCCACAGTCGAGGCAAAATTGAAACTTGGCTTATAACCAAGAACCAAATGCGCCGAAGGAACCTTTTACTAAGAATAGAAGTCAAATTTAAGGTTTCTCGAAGACTTTGTTAAGTAATCTTTGACACTACGTGGATCACATCGCAGAAAAAATATGGAAAATATGCAATTTAATGGGCGAAATTATAATTTTAAATTAAATAAATTTATTGACTTGAAGAGGAAATTGAAAATAGACACATTCACCTACGATATTCTGTGTAAAAAATTTAATAAACATGCTGAGCTGATAAAATATTGCAGAAAAACTATTTGCAGCATCGCGTCGTGGGCAGCCGATGCTTGGACTCATAACTCATTTATGAGAATGTGTTTCAGTGTGTGTTTGTTGGTTATTGACAAGGGAGAAGTTGAGGCTTCGCTCATGGTTGCCATCCATCGAAATATCATTGATTTAAAACATTATTAAGCCGACGGTCGACCGCTTTGGGGCTGATTGCGTTGATGACTCAAGTTAACAAAGGATTCTGTTCAGAGACAATCCAAAGCCCATTATTATGTTAATTTTCATGACAATGTGAATATTTAAAAAGTGAATATTGCCGAAGTTTGGATAAATTTCATATGAAATGTTTATAAAATGTGTTGTGAGTGTGAATAAATATGAAATATTACGATGTAATGAGTCTTTAAATATTGAAATTTTATGTTAAAAATTATATTCTTCATGAAACACGGAAATTGGTAATCGTTATATAATACTTAAAGCATCATCTATTTAAGTAAAGTGTGGATAATAGCGTATAAAGTGATTAGTTAATACGTAACTAAAAATTTGGCACACATGAGGCTGCCATTGATACAGTGAAGCTTCGACTCGACGGACTTCCAAAGCCTAATTTCGATGGACACACATAAATGGATGCTATAGTCCACTAAGCAGTTTATTACACACTCGGAAACATACAAATCTGTATCCATGTATCAAATTTTACCTTGCCTAATCGTTTATTCGTCTCTCGAGGCTTTGTAATAAAATGATTTTGGAATTGAGTTTGTGTGGGGAGCTTCTTAATAAAACATATCGCAATCACATGCTTATATAATTCCTCTTAAATAGGACATTCAACCGCGCCTGCGAACCGCATTCGGGAATTTCTGCTGTGGCCGTTGCTATCGTATTATTTCGGCTTTAAAGTCTTCACCTAAATAAATATCCACATGCAGCTATGCATATAAAATGTGTGTAGGTTTGCAGCAAGTGCAACCAACCAAAGGCTAATTGTTTACATATGCAAGCAGACGTTTAAAGCAGCACCACCACCATCGGCCACAAAGCGGAAGAAAATACAATGTAACCAACCGAGCCGAGTCCTTAACTTTGATGCTTTGTTCCATCGCTGATTAAAAGCGATTTAATTGAATTTTGTTGAATTTTATGTCGTTCCTTTGACGTCGTTTGTATGCGGATGAACTCCTTTCTATATAAATAATGCAATCATGTACAATTTCACCCATATACAGACAAAATTGCAGACGTTGGAGGTCATCTCTGTTGAACTTTGCATTCAACATTTCAATAAAGTGTGGGCGAAGCTTCAGGCAGCTTCAATTAAAATTAATAGGCATTTCGAATGCGTTACATTTTAATGTCACACACTTTCAACGCTTTTACAATTCGAATTAAAAATTCATTTAAACGGAGAAATACTTGAGGTCATTGGGAAGAATTGTTTCTGTTACAGTTCTTGAGTTGTGGAGTTGGCAAGATGAATATTGATTAAAATTCGACATATTAATTAAGGAATTTTAAAGGAAATGGTGTTAATTTAAATTCGAAATATTTATTAAGAAATTACAACAGGAAATGAAATTCACGAAATCAATTAATTAAAAATTAAGTTGAAATACAAACAAAGGACATGTAATGGGTTAAAGAAGGGTGTAAAACGATTCTATATCGATTTATTCGTTCATTTATTGTGCTGTACGACTATTTATAAATGTTGAATGATTTTTGAATGATTGACTGTTGAATGATATTCGGGAAATGAGCGAAAAATTCATACAAAAGGCACGATTTATTAAATGTAGCTTCTTTTGCTCTATAGAAAAAATAATATAAAACAAAAGCCAGGAATTCTTTCCGACTTTCTTCACAAAATCTCGAATTTCTATTGAACAAAAAATGTCTAATTCTTTTTGTTGTCCACATTTTAAATTCCTTCAATTGATTAAAAGACTTTGAAATTCTTTTTTCCTTTATTTTCTATTTTTCTATAATAATTGGTACTTTAATGCTTCTGTTGTGGCTACAGAATGTTGCATGACACTCGAATCAAAAGGCGTGCATGATATAAAATTGCATGATTCATAATTCTGCACACTTGCAACAACGTGGGGAGCAACAATGATTCATGCTTGGGAAAGCAAGCATTAAAAGGCGGGTGGATTTTTTATTTAAACTCCTCATATCACAATTTTTCTGCTTCTAACGTCTGCAGAATGCGTTTTCCCTCGATTTTTTATTAAGTCTCTAATTACTGCTTTCACAGCAATTAAAACTTGGATACATTGACTCTTTTTTTTGATGTCGAGCTGCTGTTTAGTCAAGTTTCTGCCCGTCTTTTCGTTCCTTCATCCATATTAATTATTAATTTATTCTTGTTCTTTATTAAACTCACTCCATCTTCTGCGATGTACAGTATAAAAATGCATTTCGTGATCACATCTGAAATTGTTTGTGCAAATAACAAAATGTTTAATTATTATTCGCTGTCTGCTGCTGTAACTCGTCTATCGTCGGTCGTTGGTCAGTCTGTCCGAGGAACCGGACTTCAGCTTCAGCTACGACTTTTTCTCTCTTTCTTTCATTCTCGTTGTTTATCGTATGGTTTCATATAAATTATTGTACCCACGCTGCAATTATTCGTGCCTCGTATCCATCTCCTTCCCTCTCCCGACCTTCCTCCGCAATAATAAATTCAAATGAAATTCATTTCGCTTATTCTTGCATGTGGAATTTATTGAAATTGAAACTGAAAGTAGGATTTTATTTATTCTTTAATACAATGCGAATGGATTAAATCAGATCTCATTCGATTAAGTAACTTGAATCATTGCGATCATGAAAATCAATTAAGTAAAGTGTATAAAAGGCTCGTGATTAGTTACTTTTGCAATTCAGAGTTGAAGTAATTGCAATTAAGCAGCATTTTATAATTATTTCATGTGTTTCAGCAACTTAAATTCTGCTCAATTCAATTCCATTGAAGCATAGAGGAATAATAACTCTTTCCATGCAAAGCATTTCTTTTCTGCGATTTATTGTACAAGTTCCATTGGCAATCTCAAAGGAGTTGCTATATTTTAAAGATTTTTAAGCCGAATTCAATATTAAAATTTCTACTTGATGTATATAGAATTACTTTAAACGAGATTTCACGTTATAAATTGAGGGAGTAAATCAAAATTTATTGAAACTCTTTGAAAAAACAAGCAAAAAACAATCCACAAAAAGGGCAATCCTTTGCTCTGTCGTTATTCCTTGATTTATTTTAACTACTTCTTATTTATTACTAAATTCATAGTTTCCTAGCATTGCCCTATCGCCCATATTAAATTAATCATAATGCTGTTTTCGAAAAGGTGCCCTAGACATACTTTTCCCATTACGCCTTCAATGGGTCTCTCATTATTAAATCACTCTTCTTTTCTTTCAGCCTCAGCCACTCCCTTGCTTTTTAGGTTTTTCAACTCTTTTATTTCTCGGAACTCTTTTATTGTTCAGCTGCTTTTTGGTCTTGTTTCTAACAACGAAGAATTAAAGCGACCGTTGGCAACGAAAGACGATTCGAACTACACACGCTCCTTTGCTGGTTGTCCTTTTGATTATCCTTTGTACTCCTGCCATCGCTCTATACGCACATTCATCCTATTCACACTAGTTTCGGGTGCCTTTTATTTGAATATTCATAACGTTCGTCCCCGTTGTTCTTCAGACACTCGATCAACAAACAATGAACCGGTTTCTCCGTGGTACCACTTTCAAATGGTGGAAATGATATCCGAAAGGAGTGTTGAAGGGCATCAAGTGTTGAAAGACTCTTGAGAAACACCCGAAATGTCCTTTGAAGAAATAATTGCTTTAGTTATGAGACGCTTGGAGTTTTCGGTGCTTCTTGTTTATTATTTAGAATATTTTTCATCGTTGTTCGATTCTTCCTGATGTTGATGTATTCACTCTACTTCTATCTTTAATATTTTTGTTCTTTTCTATCAAATTTCTTAACCTCAACCAAATGCAATTATGCATTTTTAAAATTAATTAAAAGCTTTTCAAAGGAAATTCAATTTCCATAGATTGTATTATTTCGTTTGTCATTTAACTAAAGAAACGTCTTCATTCTATTCTATCAGTGCAAACTGTATCCGATTATTGAAGACATGAGGTCACAAACTGGGTCAAGAACAGTCGAACAAAGAGATGAGATAAAACAACCCACAGCGTCGAGGATATTGAATAGCATGCCGAGTGACTCTGGCTGCTAAGAATCCTCTGAAATCTCTTGCTGAGTCCAGCCACTTTCTGCTCCATCCACCCACTTTTCGCTTCGTCGAAGCTTGCTCCAAATTTAAACATGGAAGGAACAACAATAAAATAGCTTTTTAGCATATAAAACACACATACTTCTACCGAAGAAGATTGCATCTACGGCTTCCTATTTAACAGCTTCATGGTCGTTGCTTGCAAACAAAAGGCTTGTGGCATGGTTCCTGCTATCGACTGGAAACAATGCTGAACTTTATAGACGTTTGATGGTGATGAGATGTTTATAGAGACGTATTGTGCCTGAGTATAGATTGAAATACGACGTTGGGTGATGTCCTTGTATGGCCTGTAAAAAAAACTTTGATTGAAAGCGTTTCTTCAATTAATAGTTTGTTAATTAACCTCAAAAACATCGAATATCGAAGGTGTGGTTAATGTTTTCTGTATGTTAATCATCGCTGTTATTATTGCTTCGGATTTTTCACCTTTTCTATCCATAATTTTCGACCTACCCAACCTATAAATGCGAATGTTTCGATGTTAAATAAAGTAGAAATTCGCATGAGTTATACGAATTCTACTATAATGAAAACGAATGAGCTTCTTTGAAATACTTTTTCTACCCATTATTAATCAGATTATTAATGGCATTCAGAACGACCAACCTTCATTTGGAATGACTGAAATTTATTGGGGTAACAAGGGGGCCTTTTACGATAATTGATATCGGAAAAGGATGAATAAAAGGATTGTGGGAGTGATTATTATCATTATACACGATTTATTCTTATTAGAAAATATGTAAATTTATTCAGTATTCAATTCCTGTTCCCAGTTTTTAATCAATTTTATCTTTATATTATCGTATAAAGTGTTTCTTGGTTTGCAGTTAAAGTATAGTGCTTCTTAAATTAAGACGTAGTTATATTTTAGACAGAGTTGTTCATTTTCGTATCCAGTAGCAGTACCAGCCCTTTCAGTACTCAAGTACTAGTAGATAATCCCGTTAATACCGATATATATGAATTTTAAGTAAAAATTGAAATTTAACTGTAATTTTATTAAATTATCTTGTTACTTTACTATTGTTAAACTTTAAAACCTTAAAACATCAACTTCCTTTACCTTAATAACGTTTATAAATAAATAAAGAATAATTATTATTGAAATAACAACAAGGAAAATTTTTAATCAGGTGATTTTCATAAAAAGTTTTCAACTTTGCAACAAGTTTATTAAAATTATTACATTGTGATTGACTTTTCATGGATATGGAAACCTCTTTTGGTATTTACGAACCCAGTAGATAAAAAAGAGTCAACAATAACAGATTCAAAATATCTGCAGTGGCCAACACATGACTTCCTTGTAGGTAATATTATTCGAATTAAAAATGTTGTATTTAGTTATGCCGAGAATTCTTCGAGGGAGTGTCCTTCTTCGCACTAGCGATTATAACCAAAAGGTAGATTATATTTCGATGTTATTGTAGTCCCTAATACCAAATATCTACTTTCTAGCGGTGTTTGGCTTTGAGTTATATGCATGGAACTTGAAAAATCTGGTAAGCGAAGTGTCCTTTTGTTGCCACCGATTTCATCCAAAAAGGAAAGTGCACAACTACGTATTATAAGAGTCTCAAATACCAAATTTTAGCTTTTTTCGTCTCTCTGTTTTTGAGTTGTCGAGGATACGTACACACGTCACGACCAAATAAATAAAAATGGACTCAGGGATGGTCAAAATGTGTATTACCATTAAATCTCAAAATTTAAATTAAAATTTTTAGCGATTACAATACTTTCTTGTATTTACTACGTATACATGGAAGTAAAAAGAGTCAGGAGTAATAGATTCAACAAATAATAAAAGAAATTAATGCCTATGATTTTCTTCAATTTTGATATCGTTTACAAATCGTTACATGGGTTTTGTGAGGAGGCTTTCGTTGGTAATGAAGTCGTACCTGTTTTCCTACTGGGTTACGACGACAACAAGTTTTCACTCAGTCGACTACACGGTGAAATTCTCATTAAAGTGGGCCACTTATCAGCAGGACGCGTTGTTATTGAAAGAAGGCTGCCGAATAAAAAAAGGAATCTATTTACTACTAGGGAAGAAGGGGCGTTTGTGGAGGCGTTATTGTTGTTTGTAAGCGTTTTTTTTTTAATTTAATGTTTGCTCAACGTCCCTGTTTTTATTTCCCATTCTTTTCTTCTGTAATCGAGGCTGCTGCTGCTCCTGATGCTATTTTTCTTTATAAAAAGCTTATATCCTGCTGTTGATAACTATTTTCGTTGCTCTTTTAACTGTTTGCTTCTGTCAGTTGCTGTTCTTGGTTTTGTTATTGTTGTTACTGGGTTTGCTTTATTATATGCGCACGTCATCTCCAGACTTTAGTTATTTTTCATCAACTGAACTATAATTAATTTAATCTCTATTCATGCATCAGTTTATATAAATTTCATCCTAGTCAAGGAATCAATTTGACCTCTGATCTCTCGAATTAAGGATTTCATTTGACTCTTGAGGACTTCTTTTGAGTAGAAGACTTTAAATCAAATAAAACTCGAATAGAAAATCCTTGTTTCTTTACTGTCACTCCTTTAATGTTTGGGGAATATTCGTAAGTATAGCAGAGAGTTCGACTTGTGATTACTTGTAACTTACGTCGAATTTTTCCAATTTCGTTCTCATATTTGTACACAACTGCTGTAATTTATTAGCTATTTTAAATGCTTTTTTCATTTCTATTTCTATATTTTTTTTTCTTGTCGTTGTATCGTCGTCGTTGCTGTTTTTGTTTTATGATTTTAATTACAAACGATTAAAATAGTCACTTGTCACTTTTTATTTTTTATAAGTTTCTATTTGAGTTTGTAGATAGTATCACCACTTTTAGATTTTCTTTGAACACGCGTCGGCCCGACCTTTCCTTTCTTCCCCGCCTCAACATGCTGCTACCTTTTAATAAAACTTGCGATGATAATAATTAAAAAACTATCACTTCTTATCATTGAAACGCGATTAATTTTAATTAATGTTTAGTTAATGATACAAACATTTTCAGCTTTAAATTATTTTGTGAAATTGTTCATTCTTCATTTAATAAAAACAAAACTTTAAAAATAAGTCCAGAAAAGCAGCTGTCAGTTGAAGAGTTGCTGATTATAAGAGTTCATGATTATTAATTGTTAATAATTATTTTAAAAGATTATTAACATTTTCAATAAATAATGAAAAACACCAGAAAAAGAAAATAACATAATCTATAATATAGTAATAACAATACTAAATAAAATACAAAAAATTAAATATAAAAAGTAACAAATAAATATAAATAAAATAAATAATAATAATTATAAATAGAATAAATAATAATAAAATAAAATAAAACAAATAAAGAAATAAAATAAAATAATATAAAATAAAGTAAAAAAAAAATAAAAGAAATAAAATAAATAAAATAAAATAAAAAAAAAATAAAATAAATAAAAGAAATAAAATAATAATAAAAGAAATAAAATAAATAAAATAATAACAAAAAAAATAAAATAAATAAAATAATAATAAAAGAACTAAAAGAAATAAAATAAATAAAATAGTTATGTCATGATTTTGCTGGGAGAAATGATAAATAAAAATTATCGTCAATAGATTCGTGAAGAATCCTCACGATTCTTGCCTCTTTTCATCATCGTTATCTTCATTATCATCACTTTATTACATTTGAGTTCCAATCAAAAATGAAATATCAAAAATATCGTAGAAGTTGACATCAAATCATCATCGAAAAGAATCGTTTTGCCATCGAAATGTGGTCATAACAACAACAACAACAACAACTTTAAACATTTCTTCACTCTGCATAATAAATGGCAACTGAAATTTCAAGTTACTGAAAGCTGCTGAAAGAATTTCATTGAAGCATTTCAATCGTTGGACTTTCGCATTCTTCCATTTCAACTTCTGCAAAATTTCGTCTTTCAAAAGAGAACAGAAACTTCGTGCTGTAATTTCGAAATAAACTTTTCCAATCGAACTTATTTCTGTTCTTTCTTTTGATTCATTACTCACAAACATTCCTCTGGCTGTTTGTGTGTGTGTGTGGAAAGGGGAATAATCGATGTTACGGAATGTAAATCGTTGTCTCGATCCGCTTTACACATGAACCTGTGCACAATCCGAAAGCTCTTTGGTTTCGTACAACCCACTAACCTAAAAACCACTCGAGACATGCAGATACCAAAGCTCACACACACACACAGAAACACTTGCAAAGACGGCTTCACCACAGGCAAAGAGATACACGAACGCATCTGTGAAACACGTCAGTTTTTTGGTCGTTGCTTCTGGCAGAGGCCGGCAACAGCAGAGAACCAACGACGACGGCAGATATTAAAAAGAGGGGAGAAAATAGTTTTTGAATATGCAAGGTTTTCATTTCTCTGATTTTGCTGTGTTTTTATGATGCGGTTTCTGTTTTCTAACAACTCAGGCAGAACTTCGGGGCAAATCTTCCCACTTGACCATTTGCTAGACGTCGGATATTCGAAATGGAAACCGTTGCACGCTTTCGAACTGAACGCAGACTCTGTTTGATGGACGTGCGACGGAAACAGGCTAAAAAAAACACTCGGTCAACAAATAATCGCCGATAGACACTCGAACAGAAGCACGCTTCAGTGATTGGTGACATTTGGACAATAGAAACATGTACAGCGAAGCGTATTGCACAAGCACAGCCACAGATACGAATTCTCTATATAATTTCCACTGTTTGTCGGTGTAGCGTAGCTTTGAAACGGTTTCCAGTCGAAATTCCGGCCGTAGAACAGAGATAAACGAGTCTTTCGGGTGACACGATCGATCAGAGTCGTCAAGATTCGTAGAGTCGGAAAAATAACCACCGAAAACGAGTCTCACCTCCAGAAAAACGATAAAAGTCGGTGATAAACATACAAATAATGAACACACATGAATACTTTAAGAGTTTTCGAGTGTCTCTATTAAAAAATAGATTGTTTTTTGGTCAATATAGTAATAATTTTAATGATTGCTTTTCTTATTATTATTCCAGATTCAATTGCATTGTTTGGCGACTGTTTGAAAGTTTTGTGACTGCCTCGAAGGAATTGTTGCTGCGGAAGGAGGCGGCGGACGATCATGGAAGCGAGCGTTGCAGCAGCTGCACGGCGCCATAAAATTGCACAGTATTGCACCGCAAAAGCACCACCAGCACCACCAACAACAACAACAGCAACAACGACATCACTGAGAGCAACAGCAGCGAATGATTTGGGCGCTAAGAAAATCAATCAACTGCAACAAAAACCCACTGCCATATTATCGAAAGTGTATGCAGCAACGCCATGCAACACCAACACCAACAACAATAAATTAGCAAACGAGACGAATTTATTACTGCACAGCGTTGCCACACATTCCGTTCAATCAGCAAAGTCTTCATTCTTCTCGGCTGCAATCAATTCAACTGCCGTCGATTCAAATTACGCGATAATGACGTCATCAACTGCATCCTCGTCATCATCGCAGCCGTCGTCAGCGGCCAATAAAAGATGGCTGCCGCAGCGCCATCTACTGAGCACCGTCTTGAGTCTGTGCATCTTCGCTTTGCTGCTCAGTTCATCGCCCACGCCTTCGACCGCTTTCGATATGGGCCGCGAGCTGAATTTGAAGCCCACGAAGTACACCGAGTGGACAAAGAACACCACGTACCTCAGTTCGACCCACTACAACGCACGCGGCATGCAACCCTTCTACGACATCTCACACCAAGTCATGTGGGTTCTGGTTGGAGAAAAAGCATTACCAGAAGGTGAATTCAAAAGTTGGGCGAAGTGTGAATCATTAGTGATTCGTAAGTGAATCAGTAGTAATACATATGTGAAGCAATAGTAATTCACAAGTGAATCATTATTAATTCGTAAGTGAATCAATAGTGAGTCGCAAGTGAATCTTTAGTGATTCTCAAGTGAATCTTTAGTGAGTCGCAAGTGAATCTTTAGTGATTCGTAAGTGAATCATCAGTGATTCATATGTGAATTAATAGTAATTCATAAGTGAATCATTAGTAATTCGTAAGCGAATCAGTAGTTATTCGTAACTGAATCAGTAGTGATTCGTAAGTGAATCAATAGTAATTCATAAATGAATCAATAGTGAGTCGAAAGTGAATCTTTAGTGATTCGTAAGTGAATCAGTAGTGATTCGTAAGTGAATCATCAGTGATTCTTATGTGAATCATTTGTTTAATTATTTTCAATAATTTTAGAAATTTAATATTTTACTACTTTTCAAGTCTTGAAAAGTTTTCAGCTACTTTAATGCGTTTATTTGACACACAATCTTAAAAAGCAGCTTTAAATAGCACACAACAACAACAAAAACAAAGTTCTAGTCAATTGTTGTTGTTGTTGTATGTAAGATTTTAATTATTCTTGGCTTTTATGTACTTCTGTTCGTCCGTCCGTCGTCTGAAGTGTTTTTAGTGGTGCTGGAAACGGAGAAGTTGCTTTGCTTTAACCACTGAACAACCTCGAGCTGCTGTTCGCTGCCGATGAAAAATCCTTTGAGACTTTCATTACTTTTTCATCCCAATCAGATTTTTCTTTGTTTCTTCTTTTTCGTTGTTGTGAAGCTTCGAAATTGGAGTAGAAACTTGCAAGAGATGATTTGCAAAGCGCAAAGGATAAATCCAGAAATCCTCTTCTTTCCACGCGTTGCTCTTTTACATCTCGCTGCTTCTTCGTTGCAGGCTACGTCACTTTTAAGGACATGGCGATGTATCCGGGGCCGAAGGTGCAGCGCAACGAATGGGGCGATCTGCTGAAGCATTACTGGGGCATTTTGTTGGTGGTGGTGCTGACGGGGCTGCTGGTCGCGTTGATGCCGGTGATCGGGTAAGTGTTGGCCTGCTGCTCGACTCAGCGCTACGTGCTTAAGAATAGTTAATGAGCGGAAAACGAGTTAAAGTTTTCTCCCCTCTTTTGAGGCCATTGCACTTTGACCAAGTCGCTGGCAGTTGCAAAGGAACGTCGATGATTGTTTACTCTTTACCACATTCATTCCACGTTTCTTTCATTTAATTTAATTTAATTTTATTTAATAATCTCCTTCGTTTAGTTTGTGTTTCTGTTTGTGTCGCTGCGCTGGATCCTGCGGTGGCCGTTCGCAGCCCTTCGACAAGAAACACGACACATTTCGGCGCGTCTTCCTCGGCATCCTGCTCATTGTGCTCTCCACGGGAATCCTGTAAGCGTTGCTGTCCTTTTTTGCCATTCGTCATTGCATCACTCTGCTTTGTCGCTTCAGATTCGGCGTCATTGTGGCCTTTGCAACGAACAGTTACATGCAGCACGGCGTCGATGATGCCACGACTGTGGTTACTCGCGGCACAACCGACACTCGCAACTTCCTAAACGTCACCGCTGACCACGTCAACCACGTCCTAGTCACCAACTACGATCAGCTGTCGAATCAATTGGACGACATCCTTAGAGGTGATCGCAATGAATTCCACTTCATTTTCTCCTTTTCATCCTTTGTTTTCTCCAACAGAAACTTCCGCTTTTATTATAACGAAACTGGAGCAGGAATCCATGGCAGTCTCTTTGAAGTATCTGACCGATTTCCTATCGAAGCTGCCGGAGGTGAAGGAGAAACTGAAGCAGATGAAGGCGACAACGAATGAGCTGCGTGTGCATGCGTCGCAATTGAGCGATGGTATAAAGAAGATGCATTTAATTATTGATTGCATTAATGAAAATGTTGTTTAGGTTTGCGTGGCGTCAAACGCGAACTGCTCGTTATGCTCACCAAGTGCAACGTCAACGCCTGTCAGGAAGTTTTGAACAGATACGAAATCGGAAAACTCGACGCCAATGGAATTCATTACGATCAGGTGTGTACAGAGTCTAGATTCTAGTTATTTATAAGCATGTAAAATAACCATGAAACGTGTGTCGTTCAATGCTTTCACTCAGATGGTGGACAGATATTTCCCCAAGGTAGGTCTCAGTAGGATTGTCTTTAATTACCTGTTATTTAATTGTTTCATATTACGTCTTTAATAATGCCATTTCTTCGATAGCTTCCCGATGTCTCCAACATCATCGACAGCCTCGATAAACTCATCGTCGACAATATCGCATCTGCCGGGAACCGCGGCCTCCGAGCGTTGGACTCGATGCGTGGCCACTTGAACAAGACGATTGCCCAGTACACGCCCGAAATCATGACCTCCATACGAAAGGCGGGCGACGGCTTGAAGAAGGCTTCGTTGGAGATCAAGTCGCAGCTGAACAAAGTGTCGAATAGCATCGGCAACTTCACGCAGAAGAATGGCGGCGTCGCCTACGACGTCATAGAGGAGTACAGTCCGTATCGCTTCTTCATTGGCATCGCTGTCTGCTCCGTGCTGTTGTTGGTAATGAGCCCAAACGCCATTCTTCCATTCATGCATTAATTACAATGATTTCCCTGCAGATCCTCGTTTGTCTTGTGGTTGCTTTGTTATGTGGAATCTGTGGAAAGCGTCCCGGCGGCTACGGTGATGATTGCTGCAATAAAGGCTCGGGATCTCGCTTCTTGATGCTGTAAGTGTTTTATTTTCGTTTTTTTCGATCATAGAATTTATCACCTTTGCTTTTCATCCTCACAGAGCCGTCACTCTGATCTTTTTGAGCATTTCCGCGATTGCTTTGGTGGCTTTGGTGCACTTTTTCCTGGGCATCGTTTTGTATCGTGGAGTCTGTGTCCCCCTGAGGTAAGTTTCGGAAATCTTCTTTATACGTTTCCCTCGCCAACTTCTTTTGCATTCACTTTAGAAATCCACAAAACGATGAACTGTTTGAAATGTTTGACAACTCCATCGATCTCAATAACATTTTCTATCCGTCGCCGAACAAGGCCAAGTCGGCTTCGGGGAATCTGCCGCCCTTCCGCATCTCGCACGTCATCGCTGCCTGCCAGGACAATCAGACGCTGTACGAAGTGTTCCGCATCCACAACCGCATCGACATGCGCGAAATAAACGACATCCCGGCGCAGTACAAAATCAACCAGACGCTGCAGGACCTCGTCGACGGCATCGACTTCAACAACGACAACCTTCAAATACTCAGCAGCGAGGACAAGGCCAGGATCCTGCGGCTCGGCGACTCCGACCTGAAGAACTACGATTCGGGTCAGTTCATCGACAACCTCAACGACACCATCACGAAGCACTCGCTCGTCGAGGTCGCCGAGCAGCTGCGCTCGACGGCGAAGAAGATCACCACGGCCGACATGAACGACGTGCAGGTCAGCCTCCGCAATCAGGCGCTGCACCTGGAGACGTACGAGCAGAACCTCGTCATTCCGATGAAGAATCAGTCGGCCGAGCTGAGTCGCTTGGCCCACGAGCTGGACAAGACGATGCGCTACAAGGAGCACTCGTTCCAGGAATCGGTGCCGTTGTTGGTCAGTGAAATAGAGCGCGCTCAGGCCTTCATCAACATGGAAGGCCGACCCTTCGTCAAGGACACCGCCGGCAACCTCACTCGTTACTTTGCCAGCGAAATCGAGCGATATCTGCAGATGGTCGTGAATTCGGTGGAGAAGAAGATCGGCGTCTGTCATCCGTTGGCGAAGTCGTACGAGGCCGGCATCGTCGGCACCTGCAATCGCATTGTAGATCCTCTGGTGAATTGAATTGATTTATAACCTCGCATAGGTTAAACTGATTGCTTTTGTTATCTGCAGAATGCTTTTTGGGGCGGCGTTGCTTGGTGCATTTTCCTCTTCCTGCCGACGCTATTCGTGGCCGTGAAACTGGCCGGCCTATATCAGAAATCCGATCCGTATCCGGGGCCGCTGGTCGAGTCGTAAGTGAACAGAAAATCCCCCTTCCAAATCAAACGATCATCCATTCAAATTGTAGCTGAAATAGAAAAACTTTGTCATTGTTTGTGTTATCTTCTTCTCCTTCATGTTATCGTTTGTTATTGTTCCAAGCAAATCTCATGCTATTGAAACTCTTCTTAACACTTAATCTTATCTAAATTCTGTGTAAAATTGCAACTATGTACAAAACGAAGTAGAATTGTTTCGGAAGATTTTAATAAAACAAATTCCAACATCCGATTATTACAGAAATGTTGACGAAAACAGAAACTTAGTAGCTTTTTGCTTAGTTTTGTTTAAATGACATGAAAACCTTTAAAACTTCAAGTTGAATGCGTTTTGAATCGTATTTTTATTTAATTCCTTTTCAATTTCTTTTAGTTGAAGGTGTACAAGAATCTTTTGCAAGCGAAAAATCGAATGATCGTACTTTTTCCTTTCTTTTCTTCTTGTCTATTATAAATATATTTCTCTGTGTTGTTTGTCCTTTCAACTACTGTCCTCTGTTTCATGTGAAATGATTGTTTTTTTATTTAGTATTTCATTCATTGAGTAATTAGTTTCTGCCTTCTCCTCTTCTTTGTATATAAAACATTATTGAATTTTGGTATTTAATTATCATTGCATTGAACGTAGTTAGCAGCTTGAACTTTCCCCATCTCCAACCCAATCAGTTTTCAAACACTTTTCCAATTGTTTTTCAAATACATTTTTACGTTAAACCACAAAACAATTTTCAGGGAGTATTTGTACGATGCTTACTGTGACCGAGATCAGATTCCATTGGCAAAGTAAGTGTTTCTTTTGTACATTTGATACATTTAAGCATCGTTTTCATTTAATAACTGTTGGTTTAATGCAGAGCAGAAGCGAGCAAATTATTGTTGATGTTTTTTAAAAGGAAATTTTATACGATTTTAACGATTAATATTCAGAAGAAAAGCAATCAGAAAATTTTTACTAAATAAAAATGGAATTCATAGTGTGAATTTTACTGTTAATTTTACATTTCATAATTTATAAATTATTATAATGTAATATTAAAAATTTAATGATTGCTTTATCGAAAAATTCCCCAAAAATTGGTGTAACTTTTGTTTTTACAATTTTTTGCTTGCGTGATGTGATGATTCAAAAACCTTTCACATTTTTTTTTGGTCTATGTACATAAATGAAAATTTAATATGTTCTCCATTGGTCTTGTGTAAATATTTGACCTGTGACCGTGAATATTAGTGATTTTCAGACAAAATTCAATGATTTGTTTTAAGTTGTTTCTCCAATTTATTCTATTTTCTTCGCCTCGTCTCCATTTCCTTCAAATGCTTCCTTCATTTTATGTGATATTCCTTCGTTCTGCCCACCTTTCCACCTCCTTCACTTCCTCTCCGCTCTTCCACTGTCTCTGAGTCGCTTCTTACTCACTCATTCATTGCAAATGTTTTGTTTCCCCTCCGTTCTTTAGTGGACCCAAGAACAAGCGGCGAAAGAATAAAGACCGCCGTCGCCGTGATTATTACGAGGAGGCTGTGGGTCCAACTGCGCACGTGGTGCCGGCACCGACAGCCGCTGTACGTGACACACGGTACAACGACATGGCGCCCAAGTAAGTAAATCGAATCTCACGCTGTTTGTGTTTCTCATGCAAGTGGCTGCTTTATTTTATTATTTCAAAGAAAGTGCGGAATTTTTATTGTTGCGAGAAGAAAATATTAAATTACAAGGAAATCAAATCAAATAATAAATAAAAAGACAGTCAGATTTGGTCAGAATTGAGCAGAATCCAAGTAACATTTTTTGGTTTATTTGTTGTGATGAGGTGATGGGTTCAAAGGAAGTTTTTATAGAATATATTCAATAAAAAAGTTATTAATAGGAATATACTTTTACGTGACCGATAGATCGATTATTTTTAATTTAGAGGAAGTAAAGATTTTCGAGTTGCAATTTGAAGGATTATCAGCATAGAGATAACTTATTATCTATTAAAATATATATGCTATAATGAAGTAGTGGACTTTAAACACACTTCACACTTGTTATCCAGATCACTAAAAAAAAAAACGATGCGGGAAATTTCATCTTATTCAAATCTTTAAGCGAAATTATGACAGAAAAAGTGTGTTTTCAAATAATCATAGGAAATCATATAGGAAATTATATAAATAAATTGTAACATACATTTCTTTATAAACAAAAAACACACCAAAATTGGGAGGTTTGAAGAATTGTCCAAGATCCAAGATAGAAACCTCGATCAAGATCCGCGATCTGTCAGTTGCATGGCGAAGATCCAGAGAGATCACTAAAAAAACACAGCTATTATTCAACTTGTAATTCATAAATCGTATTACGAAATATTACAAAAAAGCTGTAGAAGCCATTTAAAGTGTGTATGAAGCCCTATAATCAGTTATAGCATAGAGATTATAATACATAATATTCTTTATATCAACGGCGTTTTAAAGGATTGAAAATGTTACTTGGACGTTGTAAAAATTCACTATAAAATGGATATTTAATGACTAATGATTGATTAAATATTGGATTAATGAAAATATCAATGGATAATTTCTGAATACTTAAAATTTATTCAATCGACCTCGTAACAATAGAAAATATGAATTATAAAATGAAGTTTCTTTCGTCTGTTATCTGTTAAAAGAATGAAGTTGAAAATTACCTGTAAAAAACTTTATTCTTTTATCTGTTTAACTGCAAGAAACTTCATTCTGTTATCATTATTATGCAATTAATAATTGTTATATTTTATCATATCTTTTCATATCTTGTTTACATGTTATTTTTGAAATTTCTGCATGATTTGTTTACTTATGTACATGCATATTTACATTTGTATATAAAGGCATGTTTCTGTAAAGGTTACCATTTGATTATGAACTTCTTTAAATAAATTCTTTTATAAATTTCTTTTATTTAAATTTTTACTTTTAATGATCTTTGAATGATTTCTTTTGGGTTTATTTTGGAATTTACTTTATAATTATATTTATTAATTTTATTTATTATGTATTAGAAGAATCGAAACACATTATTTGAAATAAATTATGTGGTTTTTATTGTATTAAAAACTGAACTTCATCCAAATCATGGACATCATCACCGTCATTTAATATCGTAGATATTTTTAATGATTGCTCAAAATTAATGCCGTTATTTTAATTGTATTTTTTCATTTTTCGGATTTTTTCCACGGATTCCTTTAGACCTAGTTTTGGGGCTAAAATTGATACAAGGCCAAAAGCACTGACGGCAGATGGTTTCTTTTAGGTATAATCTGCGTGCAGCGCGCCACGGTGTTGCTGCTGGTGCTGGTGTGTGTGTGTGGGTGTTTGTGTATATAATGATTCACAAGTATTCATGATACTCCCTTCGTACCATTCATGAAAACAAAATCCATACAAGCAACATTATTGAAAGAGTCATTAATCATCCATAATTAATGTTCATAATAGAATATTACACGCACTCAAAAGAACTGTGATTGGAGAGAAATTCGTAGAATTCATTTCCTTTGTTTTCCTTTTTGCAACTGTAAGAAATGAATCAAACAATGATTCATAACGAATCGACCAAGGAATCATAATGAATCAAAATGATTTCTAAAGAATCAGACAAAAATTCACAACTTATCAAAGGAATGATTAATAATGATTCACAATGATTAAAAAAATTATTCATAATGAATCAAACAATGAATCACAATGAATAAAATAATGATTCACAATGATTTATTATGAATCAAAAATGATTCACAATGGAAACTGTGTTTCGCAAATTCTATGTTAAAGCGCTTACATACAACATGCTTTTTCACCCAATTGTTATAATCATTATGCCTTCAATTCACCGAAATCCGCATCAAAATTTTCATTGAAATCATCACCGCAGATTCAAAGGCTTGCTAAGGAAGTCTTTTAAATCGATTGCCACCACTCGATTTGTCATTAAACACTCAAAGAATTCATTCATCAGTCATCGATTGAAATAAGTCATCATTTTCACAACAAAATGGATTAATTATTGATCGTTAAGTTTTAAGTATCGTTGTGTTTGTGTTTGGTAATCGTAGCCGTAGAAGCACGTCTTTGATAATCGTCGTTCTTCGTTTTCTCCTTTTAATTCACTTTTCTAAACCTTCTTTAGTTTATTATCCATTTTTATTTTCATTTATTCCACTTTATGTTCTCGATGTATGCGTGTTTGTTCAAATTCTATATCTAAATCTATCTGAAACTATCTCGACTGCTCTAAACAAAAGCTGAATACTTCTGGTCTTGTATAAATAACCCATGTGTAGCTCGTTACTAACCCCCGTTTAACTAACATAAAATAAGCCAAAAAAAAACGTGTAAATTATGTGAAACTCTTGACTAACTTTGGAAACTTATTAAAAGCTCTGTATTAAAATATAAAAAACTTGTGTTGATATTAAATAACATAGAAAATAAATAATTATTTGCAGATGAATTAAAAGCAAAGCTAAACTAACATTTATTAAATAGAATAACATTTAAATACGACAGTGAAAATAATAATAATCAAATAAATTCAAATTCTATCATCGATTTAATTTTTATGAATCAGTCTACGCTTCGTTTAATGTAACTGAATTGATTGAGATTAATTCAAGAGTCGTTTTTAATGAATTACTTTCCCCTTTTTTGCAATAACGACGTTCTAAAAGTTTCTTATTGCTGTTGTCTGGTGTTTGAATCACTTTACTAACCAACTACTCATAAATGCAGACTTTGAATACTCGAAAAAATCGAGTGAATCACACAATTGAATCTTAGCATCGTGATTCGAGTACTCACCATGATTCACTGTTCGCGTATAAGTGAGTCAATGAGCCAGATATGACTACTCATAATGATTCACTGTTCATGAGTAAGTAAGTCGATGATCGAGATATGAATACTCATAATGATTCACTGTTCGTGAATAAGTGAGTCAATGATCAAGATATGAATACTCATAATGATTCACTGTTCATTAATAAGTGAGTCATTTACCGAGATATGAATACTCAATGATTCACTATTAATGAAGAAGTGAATCATTGACCGAGATATGAGTACTCATAATCACTCGCTGTTCATGAACAAGTGAATCAATATTGGAGTTTAGAGTACTCACCATGATTTACTACTTATGAATAAGTGAATCACTCATAGCATTCAATTGAAATTTTACTCCCATTTAAAAAAAAATATACAGCATATTCGTGTGTACATATTTCGTAGTGCCATATGAGTATTCATGAATCATTGAATAACATTCATAAATGACTCCATGTTGACTCCCGCGAGTCGTTCGTTGTGCACACTGATAAATGTTGTCGCTGTCTTTAAAATAAACGCGTGTGTATATTGAATTTTAATCGGATTTCTGTTGTTTTTCCAGGCACTGGGATGGCGGCCCGCCGCGCTATCAGAATCCGCCGATGGCGCCACCCGCCTCCGAATACGAACGCCCACCGCCCTATTACTACCCAGGAGCCACGGAGCAAGACTAAGTGATCTATATTGAAATTGAATTTTAAGCCGGACCGAGCGGGGAACAGCTGATCGCTTGCGGAAACGAAGTGGAATGGAACGCGAACGAAGAGCGTCTGAAATGGACTGAGGAAGCAGGAAGCTGATTGGAGAAAAGGGAAATGAAAGCGTTTTTGGTTTCAAGCGAAAACAGTTTAAAATTTAATTTCATAACACAACAGCAACAACAACAAAAACAACAGCTTGAAAAATATTAATAATAATAATCCGAGAATTAACATTTCTTCATTGAGACTGTTTTTAAGCGATCTTCTTTTTTCCTTTATTAAATTTAAATTTAATTAAATTTAACTTAAATTTCAAAAAGAATGATTTGAAATATTCATAAAAACATTTATAAATATTTCTAAAGAAATATTATTGTATTAATTTGAATGTATATTGGTTTTGTTTTAGGTTTATTCTGTATTTACTTTTAAATATTTTATGAATTTAACCTTAAAATAGTTTTTAAGAATTATGCTTTCAATTTTACTGCTTCAATTATTAGCAATTTTAAAGATATTCTCATTAATTGAATTCTAAATGTATTGCAATTATTATTTAAATTAATATTTATAATCGAAACGATGATCATGATGATGGAAAATGATGGAAAATGCATTTATTTTATTGTAAAAAATTTAGGTTTTATAAATCTTGTCTGGTTTCTTAACGAAAAGAAACAGAAACGAGAAATTCAATGTTAAAGTAAAGTCATTTAGAAGCAGAAGAAGACAAACATGAAACATTATAAATGTAAGAAGAATTTTAATAAGAAAAAACAATTTTAATTGATGTGAATAATGTGAAAATATTTTAGATAATAATTTGAAAGCAAATTAAAATAAATAACAATATGAAAAGAGGGAAGAAAACAAAAGAAAAACTGAAAATTGTGTTTAAAAGATTGAATAAAGAAGGAAAAAGAAGGAGAAAAGGTGAAGAAAAACAAGCAGAAAAAATTTCTAATGTTAATAAAATCACCGTTTAAAGAAATATAAACAGAGAAGTGATAAATGAATTGCATAAATAATTAAAATGAAGTAATTGAAATTAACTCTGTAAGAATCAAGATATAAAATGACAAAAAGTGGATGATAAAAATCGGTTATCATTGAAATAAAAGCAGTCGGAGGAAAAGAACTCGGAAAACTATGAATACTTGATGAGTGATTATGTTTAATCATAAAGAATAGGAAATTCGTGAAGCAGAAGAGACAGAAAACACTTGTAAATGATAAGAAATGCATTTAAATTTAACATAAAATGTTGCCAAATTATTAAAAGTCAAATAAAACCAAAACAGTCGCAGTTGCAGTCGATTTTAACAACAGAATTGAAACGAATCAATTCGCAGCCTCACAACGAATTCTCAAATAAATTGTGAGCCGTCGCTCGTTTTGTATTTCTTATTTTATTTAATTATAACGAGAATTAAACGAAAAAAACAAAGAAAACGATTTATTATTCATTTGAGGATCCATTGAAAGGTTGTCGAAGGAATATTTTACATTCTGTGCTCTTAAAAACAAAGACAAAAGACAGAAATTAACTGAATGAAGGCAGAAAGCATTTTAACTAAAAAAAACAGACTCACTTTTTACTACTCACTGTATTATAATTTTCAAGCAGTCAAAGGATTTCATCAATACTCGACAAAATACATAAAAGTTTAATAAAAGCTAGCAAAAAATATACAAGAAAAGGTAAAAAGTCTTTAGAAAATAATCGACGTGGCTGAAGATGACTTGAATTGCAGCTGTAAATTAAGAACGTTCACAGTACATAACACATTAAATATTAAAATACACATAAATACGAATCCGTAACTATATATAGTCAACAAACGTATATAAATATAATCGCTACTGCAATATTTTCTCACGGAGGAAGACCGAAGAGCAGCAACAATGACGAAAATAGTAACAATCACCAGAAACGACAACAAAAACCAAGAAATCAATCGTCTGACGACTTTAAAGAAAACAAAAATATATTCCCGACACTTGTTTCAATTCCGTTAAGATAAATAAATTAACAGAATACAAATAAAAGTTAAACATAAAAATTATTGAAAGCATTTAAATAAAGTTAAACATTTAAATAATGTTGAAAATGCTGTGGAGGTAAAATAATCCCATGCTGCCAGCTAAATTTAATAAAATATCAACAACAAAAAATATAAAAGGAAGTTTAAAATTAAATCAAATCGCAACTAAAAATTTCATTCAACTTTTATCGTTCATATTTTAACAGCAACAGCAACAAATCATAAGCTCAACACTGTCTACAAAAATTATAGCATCTTTTAGGCGAAAATTTGCATGATGTGATCCACGATTCAGTAAATGCGTGATTTTTCGCTAGATTTGAATATTTATGCATTTAGACTATATAAAACCAGAAGCGAAAGATTATTATTGAGAAAAAAGAATATTTCTGTTGTAATTCACAATTTGGCGTCAAGAATTCAGTTCATAAATACAGATTCTAATTAATTTTTATACAAATTATATTTATTTTTATTCGTATTAATTTTTTTATTATTATTTTCAACAAGTTGTTTATTATTTCCTTGATATTTTCTTTTTTCTATTGATTATTATTATTTTTTTGTGATTTATTTAATTTTTATTTGTTTGAAAACTTTAAAAGTCGTAAACTTCACTTCATCGCTACAAGAAATGATCCAATTTTACCCTAAAATCTAGAAATAAGAAGAATATAAGCAGTTCTTTGCTTATCACATCAACTGCCATGAATGTAAGAGTAAATAATTAAATGAAAACTCTTCGAACTCTCTAGAAGCCGTGTTGTTTTTTATTTAAACATATACAAAAATAATGAACTTTACTGTAGCCTCTCTCTCACCTTAGACATGATATATCTAAATATATTGCTAATAATAATAATAATGATAAATCTTATTGATGAAAAACCTATTCAATAAAAGAAGAAATTGAATTTTTATTCGTTTTAGTCTTAGTTTAGTTTAAGTTACAATCTAAAGTAATTTGTCTTTTTTTTTTGTTGATATAATAAAACGTTTTATAAACTTTCAAACTATATATAGTCCATATATATAATATATATATATAATATATATAAATATTGAAATACATATTTGTTTGAATAATGTTTAAAGCAACATTAATTAATAATTATTATTGATTGAACTGAACGTTTTTGAAGGGAAAAAGTAAAGAAAATGTAATTTTAAGATTAAATTTAGTTCTTTTTTTAGTAGTTTAGTGTACGTTGCGAAGCATTTCGAATGTGAAACGAGTTGAAAAAGTAATTAAAGCAGAAAAATCGAGCTGAGAATGGACTCAACTGTCCCCAATTCCAAAACATTTTACGTATGACATTGAAAATGAGTGTAAACACGAAGAAGAAGTAGAAGCAAACATCATAATTTGCGTAATAATTATAAAACTTAAACGTAAATCTCAAGAATTATAATTATTAATTGTATAATTAAACAAAAATATAAGGAAAAACAATAAAAACATTAAAAAATTATTAAATTGAGTTTTATTTTAGATATTTTTTTGGTTTAAATTTTGTTAGAAGAAAAATATTCTGCGTTTTATTATTCTTTTGGTGGAAATTTTAGAATAATAAATTGTAAAAACTGCGCAATGAGTACGAAATTAAACAATTTTGTCTCCAAATCTGTATTTTTCGCATAATTTTCTTCAATAATGACAAAAATAAATAAAAAGTTACATAAATACTAATTTTTTGGCAAGCTTTAAATGCAAAAACAAGTAAAAAGTTCAACAGATGTTCAGAAGATTTTGCAGTAAACTGAAAGCTCTCTCACACGTTCACTTTCCTTTAACATGGGACTCTCTCTGGGCGTGACCATATAGTCCTCTCTTTCTTTCATTCATGTTTGCAGTTACTTGTGATGTGCGCTGTTCGCCTGATAACATTCAGTGCGCAAATTTTGTCGTAATGCAAGCGTAATGAATAAATTTTACTTGCACAAAAAGTCATCATCACTCCATGAAGGAAAAGCGTTATGAGGCTCTTTTCAGCACAGTTTCTTTGCTGAGTCACAGTGGAGGTCAAAAGGAAGCCGAAGAACGAAATATTGAAACGACAAAAATCCAGAAAAATGCATTTCATTGAGTTCCTGCTGCCGTTGTTTTCTGGGTTCAAATAGTTTAAAAAACAACCGACGAAATCATAAAAAATTAGAGCAGGTTAAAAAACACCATCTAAAAATATTTATAAGCATTCAATTAACAAAAGAAAAAGGAAATTTTAGGCGAAAAATAAGAAATTGTTAAAGTTGCAGTTGAGTTTCAATTTCAAATCTGATACGGAGAAGAATGCATGAATGAGGATGAGGATGGAACGAACAGACCGAAAAGAGAACAAAGCAATTGCAATTGTATCAAGTTAATTTTTGCTGCAGCAGTTGTTATTTTTTCGTCTTGGAAGATTTTTTTAGTTAAACTTTCGAATTTGTGATTTGTTAGGAAGATGCATTTTCATTCCCTTCGCCAGGTTCACAAAAAGCACATAAAAGAGGATAAAAGAGACGTAATAAAAGTGAGAGGAAGATGAAAAGGAAAGGAGAATGCGATGTGCTTTCGCTCTACATTTGATTATGATTAAAACAGAAATCAACAGAGCAACAGAAATGTTTCTATTCCAGTCTTAATTAAAAACGATTGATAAAGGTGGAAACTGCGACGTGAGGGGAGAGCGCCGTACGATTGATTACAAAAGTCGTAAGATTTTAAATTTATGCTGATTCTTTTTCTTCTTCTTTCAAATGATTGCAACAGGATTTCAACAGCATCTCATGAAGATAAATTTGAATGCTGTTTAAAACGGGTTTTTTTCAAAGTTATTTTCAATTAAACGAAAACAAAGGCTTTCGAATCAATTTAAAGTTTAATAACATCAGTTCTTCCTCTTCTTATTATTGACAATTATCGATGAACAATTTGAACGTATGTAATTTTAAACGTTGCTTAAATTCCTACAGTTGCCAACATTCACCAAAAAACAGTCAAAATTCTGCTATTAATAAAAGTTCAGGTGTAATTTTCTTTTTCGGTTGCTTTATATGTTTGAAGTATCGAAAATTAATTTCCTTTTTATTAGAAAATTGTTAAAAAGTTGACTTTTTTAATTTTTCTGTAGCTCTTTAAAATTTTACTATTTTCTGGAATAACTTTTGATATTAGAAAATGTTCGCGGTCCTTTACATCTAATATAACTTGATTTTCAATAAATATATAATTTCTTTATCCCTCGTTTGAATATAACCCCCAAAATATACAAATTTTTCCATCAAACTCCACGAATGACCAAGTTTGTCGCCTAAGTCTTTCTAAGATTCTTTTTCGTTTATAAAATTCATTAATTTTTAAAACTTTCTCGTTTGAATTTAAAAAAAAAAATGAAAAACCAAAAAAGAGCACATAAAAATATGAATTTTGTTTTAAGTTAAAATTTGAATAAACAAAATACACAAGGTATTTTATTTATAATATATATAATATTAAATTAACACGTTACATTTTTAAACAAGAAAACTTAATTTTATTGCGTTTTTTATTTAATTAATACCGCTATCTGATGCATTGAAAACTTGGTTCTAGTTTAACGCTTTCGACAACGTTCTTGAGCTTCGTCTAGAGTTCGAAGGCACCGACAGAAGGTGAAAATGAGCGCGGTTTTCCTCCGTCGGCGTAACTGTTTGCTCGCCAGGGCCGGTTTTATTGCCTCGAAAATCTAACGTTATCTGAACGCTGCTGATGAAGAGACTCACGGAGATCGGCTTCAATAATTTTCATTGGCGGCGGCGGCGGATGTCTCAAGGCGAACTGCCGAAGGTTGACGTTGGACCGCGAAATGAATGATATCCAGCGAAGGTGGAGTTATTCTCGTCTCTGTGATTCTAACAGCTATGATTAGAAAAAGTATTTTGTTTCAGAAACACAACACATTTATTTCCGTGTGAGATTATAAAATTTCAAGCGACATCTGAGGATCAATTTCTTCATGCTTTATATTTAATTAAAGCATTCATAAATATATCCGAAAGCTCACATATAAACCTAACGAAAATTATGTTTTAATATTAGCAATTAAAATATAAAAAATTAAATCAAAAGGGAAATATTTTCGATGGTTTTTAATATTTAATTCAAGTTCAATCGAAAAAAGTTTCACTTTCTGTTTGGTATGTAAAGGAATTTGAATTTCTCTCTCAAAAAATAAAGACGAAGACAACAGAGACGAGAAATGCAATAACAAAACAATTGTGGAAGTAACAAAAATTGTAAAATGGAGCTGTGGGAAGTATTCCAAAATTCCTCTAAATCTGAATGTTTGAAGCACGATAAAAATTAGTTAAAATAAACAACAATAAAACAATTAGAAATTAAGATCCGAAATCAATTAACAGAGAAAAGTAAAATAAACAATAATAAAGGCAAAAATATCAATAAACGAAAAACAATTTAAACGAATGCTAAATAAAATGAGAATTAAAATAATAAATATTAAAAATATGCTATTTTTATTTTCTTTAAATTTAACTTTATCGACATGTCACGGTTTTTCAATGAAGAGAAGCGGGAACTTTGTGTTTATTGCTTACTGCACGTGATGCTTTCTTTCTTTCTTTCACCTTTCTATCTCCATTTTTATCTCTTTTGCCTTCAAATAGCGTGTTTCACTTTTTGTTTTTACGTTTTCTATGCTTAAAGTTATTTTTCCGCTTGTTTATTTTTATTTCGTGAGCGTATAAAGCATTCAAATCGCTGCAGCGCCAACGTTTCACCCACGTCACTTCACAAGAGTTTCTCGATTTTCATTACTTTCATTTCGTGTCTGTGAAACAGAGCGAAAAGCAAATTATTCTGTGTGTGATTTCGGTGAATTTCTGAAGTAAAACCAAAAACACATTCGAAAGCCGATGATTATGGAAAATTCTAAATTGCGTGCGCTACAACGAAAAATCTATTCACAAGCGAAAGTGATTTAGGAGTCAAAATTTTACTATTCTATTATGTTTACAATATAAAAATTATGATATTAAATATTATATTGATAATTACTAACTTAAAACTTATAATTAAAAACTTATTTATATAAGATACAATATTTATTTTAAATAGCAAATAATTTAAATGAAGTAATAAAAATTAAAAGACTTTTAATGAAGTTTAAACTAGCATGAGTAAACATATAATGATGAAAATAAATAAATAAATTAATAATTTATATAAATAATGCAACGAATAAATCTGTAAATTAATATTTAAATTAAACATTTAACAATGAATAAATAATTATGAATATAAATAAAAAGCTCATGTTAATAATGAATAAATTTGTAGTTGAATATTTAAACAAAATTTACATAATGCTTTACATGAATAAATGCTGTTGTATATTAGTTTTTCCTCTTTTAAAACTTTGCTATTCCTTTGCATTGTATTTTTAATTTGTTTTTATGCCACTATAAAAAGTTTTGCAGGATTAATATGTATATAAATTATGCCATTTCCAATCACGTGAAGAACTGAACAAGATTCTCAACGATTTTAAGGAGAAAGATAATTAAAAATACAAATTAATCTTTGGTTTATGTTTATATATAAGTTAATAATAATTAATCGCCGCTTTAAATAACATATTTTAATAAGAAATAAATAATTTAAAGAGCGAACTCCCGCAGTGAAATAAATTTAAATCGCTTTTCGCTGGAATCAAAATTAATTAATCAAAGTTTGACACGAGTTCAGTCGAATCGATGTATAAATTTTGTGTTAAATTGGGTGAATGCGTTTATATTTAAATATATGTTGAGGCTGTATAATCACGTTATTTGTTGGTGGTACATTTGAGAGGTTTCTAGACGAATGCAGATAACAATCAGCCGCTGGCGAGTCTAACATGAAGCAACGCAATTCCATTGATTAAACGTTTATGTAGATATGAATATGCTTCAAGAATTGTGCGATAGTGTGCCAGCGAACACATGACTACAGAAACGTGTCAATTGGATTTTTAAGGCGTGCGTCCAACAAACAACAGCTTGAAGCTTCTGTGAACTTTCGCTTTCGATTAAACGATAAAAACCGTTTGAGAAGCGAATGAAACGCAAATGTACACAATGAATATGGGCAAGAAATATTTAAAAGCTCGGTTGTGCTCGGTCTTTTCCAAATTTTAATCAACTTCAGTTAGTAAAGTCGTCACTGAAGCACTCAATCAATGAAAACGGAGTTGAGCAAAGAGTTGGTCAGGCAATCAACGAATTTCTAAGTCAGTCAGTCAATCAATCACTGATGTAGTCAGCCAACCAGTCAATCAAGCAGTCAGTCATCTAGTCACTTCTCTCATCGTTTTTCTTGCTCATAATTTTCGATAATTAATGCTTTTAAAACGTATCAATCAACCGATTAACGAATCAATTTATTTGAATGCTTATTCGTCGAAGATGCCTTCGCTTGTCTATGGTTGTTATAACAACATCAGCATCGACAAATACCACAGCGATTAATCAATCAGCCGCTCGAAGATTTCAGCCTTTAAGTAAACACGAAAAAGTGCCAAGTTTGGCTGTGGTCGACGGTGGTATTTGTGTTATTTTTCTGTTGTTGTATTTGTTTCTGGAAGCTCCAATCAATTATCACATCATTAATTCAAAATTTGGTAA
This sequence comes from Thecophora atra, assembly GCA_937620795.1. NCBI lineage: Eukaryota > Metazoa > Arthropoda > Insecta > Diptera > Conopidae > Thecophora > Thecophora atra. The sequence goes on along the minus strand of OW569397.1, from coordinate 96,523,954 downwards.
ATAAATGCTTATTACTTAATTTGAACTCAACGAAATTATTTAAGGAAAAAAGCGCATTAAAAAAGCGTGAAGTTTTCCTTTAGTTTTCGTAGTTGCTCAATTATTTATAAATCAATGTCTATAATTTGTTATGAAATATAGTTTTTATATAGAAACATTAACTTAGCTACTAACAAAAATGTTCGTAAGAAAGCTGATCAAAGGAAAATTAATATTTCTTGCGCAAAGGGATTTTGTAATTATTTGTGCTTTTTAAATTTGATTTTAGGCTTGAATTTAATTCGAAAAATGCTGCTAAATTATTCAACATCGAAGTCTATTGTTATTAGTAATTAATCATTGAATTAATAATAATAAATAATAATAAATCGTAATGAATAACTTAATAACAAGCAGCAGCGCTCAGAGTTGGAGTTTTGAGAATTGCTGTTGGCCACTTCATCGCCCTCGAGAGCAACACAAATCGAATGCGTCCTCAACGTGATCAGCATTTCAAATCACATTCAACTTCATATTTCTGCTCTTAAATTACGGTATATTTTTAATAAGAAAACCAAAAGGAAAGTAAATGAAAAGAAAAACCATGAAAGAAACAGTTTTTCTATAGAAATAAAATCGAACAAATAAGAAAAGGAAACAGTTTAATAAAAGTCATTAACATTAAAAAAGTTAAAATTAACAGCCTGCTTTTGAATTGTTTCGTTGTTCTTGTGGTCACTGTTAAATCGTCCACTCGATGTAAAATGATTCTCACTCTAAAACACAGCAAAAGAGTTGGAGTGCATTCAAGTTCGTGCCTTAAGTCTTTCGCCTTTGAAAATATTCACTCCAAAAAACGAGGCCGATGCGAGAGCGAAAGACACACACACACAAAAATAAAAAAGCAGATACTAATACAAATAACGGAGGAACTTATAGCAGCTCTGTCGTGGTTGCTTCTTGCTTCTTTCGTCTTCTGTTGCTGCGGTTGTTGAGTGAGTTTCGCCAGCAACCGAAGCACCACAGAAAATACCACGTTGAACATATCTGCGCCTGTGTGCGTCTCGGTTTGAGTTTGAAAAGCGCTCGTTTTCAGTTTCTGTTACCATTTCGCGTTGGTTTGCTGTCGTACGCGTTGCGCAGACGCATTCAGTTTCAGTTACCAAGTCGACGAGGCGAGAACGCAAGCGCAAAACGGTTAGTGAAGAGAATCGGTGAATAAAAACAGAATAATCAATTAAAAATTGAAGTAAAAACTTGAACATATAAATGAAAATAATAAAATTCAGATTACGTTTACCAAGAAACTCGAGTGAATCCTTTTTACTGCTTTTTGTAGTTTCTTAAAGCTGACAGACTTGGAAAAAGATAAGAAAATGAGCAAACAGATTTGAATAACCTTGTGTTTAAATATTATAAGTGGCCAATTTAATTCTCTGAAGGTTTTTCTCCAAAAAAAATTCAAGAAAAAAGTGAACTAACGAGAAACTAAAAGAGATAAAATTTAAGAATATATATTAAATTGAGTTCAAATCATTTTTGTTAGAATTTTTATAGTTTATTTGGAATTTTTCAGTTTTTGGTATTGAATAATTGTTCTTTTATTTTTTGTTGAAATTGCATCTTTTATTAATTGAAATTTATTTAGATAATTAATATTGTTTCCTAAATAAATAATTTCATTATTAAATTTATATTTAATGTTTTAATTTATAATTTATTTATCGTTGTTTTTGAATGTTTTTGTACATATTACAAATTTTTATTGGTTCTTATATTTTATATATAAATAATTAAAATTGGAATAAAATCTTAAATTCAACCAAAAAAATCAACGATACCTTAAACCAAATTTAGAAATGAATAAAAACTTGCTTTAAACTAATTACATTTTTTATTCTTTCTGATTATAGAAAATTATTATAAAGAAATTACGTAAAATGTATATTTAAAAGTGAAGCACGGTTTTATAAAAGTTAATTAAAATTGAAACACATTTAAAATCATACAGAAATTGGCTACGTTATTATTTATATTAATTTCTATATCATTATTATTTTAATCATTTTTTAATTCTTATTCCTTTGCTTCTCAACATTTTTGCTCGAAACAAATGACAATAAAAACCACAAAAAAGACCATCGAAAATTTTAATACAATAAAAAGTGTTATTAATTATTTTTTGCATTTTTCTTCTTTTGTAAAAGACAAAAAAATAATTAATTGAAATAAATTTGTTCAACGTCGTCTTTTTCACGCAGTGCAATCGAGTTTAAATCGTCTTGGAAGTAAAAATATCTGAGCAGCCGCTTCATTGGAGAAACTTTAAACCGAAAGCTGAGCTGAGTCTTTGTTGAAATCAGTTGAATTGCTGTGAAGAGCGGTCGCTGGATACGATTTGTTTTTGTTGCTTTTTTTCCTTTCTGTCGCTTAAAGTAAAGTGAAAGACTCAGTTGAAGTGAAGATCAAAATGGTGAGTGCGAAAATATCAATTAAATTAATTACATTGACTGCAAGCAGAAATTTTTTGCAATTTTTGTTTTATTAAAAATTGAATTGATTGGTATTCAGTTCATTTCTCGTTTTGATTTTTAACTCTTCCGTTTGTTTATAATTTCACATAAAATCTAAAATCATTGCATGGAAAAAGATGAAGAAATTAAAGTATTAATTCAACGCTAAATGCAAAATTAAAAAATCTTCGCTTTTATTAAAATATAATTTTAATTTTTGAAATTATATTAAATTATATTTGAATTAATTTAATTGCAATTCAATGACAAAACGCTTAAATTTTAACTGTATTAAAGCAGGAAATGTTTATATATTATTATATATAAAAAATAAAATCGTAACTCAAAATGTCTTTAACTGCAGCCATTATTAATCAATTTTTTGTGTTTTTAATATTAAATTTCCCTTTTAAATCTCTTGTTCTGTTACCTTTTTATTAACCAAGTCGTAAAGCATTGTAAGTTATTACTAAGAGTTCGTTTATTTCTATAAACTTAAGCCATAAATTTATGTATTTTTATTCATTATTTCTATAAAAGTCTATTTTCTGTGTTGCTGCTGATTCCGGTTCATTTTGCATAAATATCAATATGCAAATTCCTTTAATAACGCTTCTAGAATCAGTTAAATTTTGCTCCTTTTACTGCATCACTTGACGCATTTTGTTATTATTGAAAAGTGGACAAGAGTTTAAAGCTAAAGACCAGAAATTAACATCACCAAAAATATGTCGCCGAGTGCGGCGAACCGCTGACTACATGTGAAGTTGGAGCAGTTGATGGGGGAGGCAGGCGGCTGGAGGTGGGCGGGACGCAGGCAGAAGTGGAATAGAGGCTGAGCGAACGGTCCGAGACTCGAGCAGGTCGAACTTGTTTAACTGAAATGAATTGTTTCACTTGATGCAGGTTTCTAAAGTATAACTTTTTTAGGAACTCTCGACGAAGACCAGTTTTTTCTCCTCTTAACATTTATTTCGATAAAAGTTTTTGCTTCATGTTTTATTTTGCGTTTCCAATTTTGTTAATAACATTTTTCACCACTTTTGTTGCACTGAAATGCGGCAACTTTTGCTGGTTTTTTTCTTGCAGATTTTCAGATTTTGCGATAATTTATACTGAGGTTGGCAATGAGAATGTAGACTGTATAGTGAAAGGATTTTAACGACTGGCTAAAAGTAATAATAATTAAAACAATAATAAAAATACTAGCAACCGGGAATAATAAATTAATAAATTAATACGTTGAAAATAATAATTGTTACAATTTTATAAACAATAAATAATAATTATAATAACAGGGAATAATAAAAGTAATACAAATTACAATAAATAATTTATTTTAATATAATACAAACAGGAAATAAATAATCAAAGCAAAAATTAAAATATGTAACCATAAAAATACGATTAAAACTCTTTTTATCATAACAAAGGGATTAATTTTTCAAAGAATTTGTCCTCAGTGAGTTCAAGAATTGTCACAAACAATTACATTAATAATGATTATTTATTATCTTTCAAGAGACGATTTAATAGAAGGTGAACAACCACCAACATCCAAGGGCCAAGTTTAAATGATTTTAAGTCATTTTCAAAGCATTAATTAAAACCAGGCTGTTGTTGCTGCTTGAAAGTGAAACGTGTTGTTTTTTATTGCTTCCTTTTCGCTCTTTTACAAGCATTTGTTGCTACATCAGTCACGAGTTCGTCTCAACTTCCAAGGTCCCAAAGAATTGTTTATTGCTAAATTTTTTATTCAACTCTTACTTTTATTAGCTTTTTGTTTATGTTGCGGGTCCATGTCGATGATGTTGTTGACTCTTATCTCTCCTCAGCCATTCAAGTTTATGGCATCGATCTGGGAATCGATAATAATTCTTAAACATTCTGCTTAAACCGTCCTCAAGTTAGAAACTGCGCACAACCAACAGCAAATCTTTGTTTCGCTTTGTTTCGTTACGGTTCGAAGCAGCCGCGTTGCCGAGTCGTGTGCGTACAGAAAACCTGTGATTGTTGCGATGTTTGCTGAAAGGAAGGAGCGGGGCGCGAAGGGGTATCTGAGTTGACTGGCTGACGTGACACACTTTTGCAAAATTGTTTTTATCACTGTTGCTGCTGCCGTTGTTCGAACTGCCGAAGTTGTTGCGGTTTTCTTTGTTATTTTTGCATTTTTACTATAAAATGTTACTAAATTTCGAAAAAGAGTTTTAGGAAAACACATCACAAATTTTAATACTTTATTTTAATGCAAGTTAATGACGATGCTTATTAAATTTTGATTTATTTCTTAGTTAAAGATGAAAGAAAAATACAAAATAAATGTATGTTTGTGTTCATTTAAAATCCTTTAATTTTTTTGTTGAATTTAATGATTTTTAATATTATTTAAATATTTATTTATTGTTTGCCAAAAATCCTAAAACATTTTAAAATATTATTTGAATATTTTTGTGATATTCGAAACTTTTACATTTCGCAGCAATTAAAATGCAATTAAAACGGTTCAGAAATTTCTTTTATTTGCATAGAAAATGCAAATTTCTTATGCAGAAAACTTTCGATTTTATTCACAACTGCAAATGACGATCGAAATCATCATCGAAATCATCATCAGCATAGAAAACTACTCATAAATCGAATGGAGAGAATACAAAACGACGATAAGAAACAAAAGCTTTTGAACTTTCATTTCGATTTCAATTTCGATTTCTGTTTACAGTCGAGTTCAGCAACCGCTTAATTAATATTGAATTTCTTTACAAAACTCTGTTTTGTTTGTCTCTCGTCTCGTGCATATTTTTATTGACACGTTGCAATGGAAAAAGAAAATAGAAACGAACAACAGCTGTAAAAAGAAAATCCGTCTGTAGTTGGAGTTGAAGTAACGTCAACATTCATACGAATGCAAAGCAACAGCTTCTTTCTGTTGCTTTTCCCGATGCATTGATTGCACAGCAAATAAGTCACGATCGACATGCGACCCAAACGACCGACTGTAATGAGATCCGAGGCGCGTTCAGCCACGTCCAGGGAACGGCACAAGTGTGTCGCCGGCGATCGAAGCCGCAGAGGGACACGAAAAGTTTCAAACAGAAGTAATTTGAAAACGAACAACTGAGATAAATCAAAAAAACCACAGCAACGAAGCGAAATTGAAGCCTTTTTGTGTTTTCATAATTTAACGCGAGAGTCAGCGAGAGCAGCACGTTGTCGAGTTGGTCTCCATGCCGCCAGCAATGGGTCCGAGTCGACGGCGGAGACTGCCATCAAGGCACCACTTTTCCATGCATGCTTAACACAAATGAACCACTGCTGAGTTTCAATAGAAGCTGAGTGTAAAGAGTGAAAGGAGTTGATGTTGGACAGTGATTTGAAAAGGGAAAAGTTCCTCGAAGCTTTCGATAACAAATGATGTATTTTACAACACAAAAATATGGATTTTTGTGCATAAATATTGTAATTTATTTTCCATATGCGTTGCAATTAAAGAGAAACCACAATAATTTATTATTATGCGTTGTTGAATGTTTTTGTAGCTGTTTTTTTCATTCCACCCACTTGAAAACTTGCCAGCAGTTGAAAGCCGGTTGCTGCTATTTGATGCATTCTTTATAAAATAGAAACTAAGCTGCAGATCTAGTAGAAGTTTTCCTTTATACAACTATTTATAATACTCGTTATAACAATAAATGATTTACCAACAAAAATTAAAGAAAAATCCAGCATTGAAACATACAATATTTTACAATATAATTAATAAATAAATTTGTATAATATATTTTGTATTGCACGCTTCTAAGAAACACTAAAAATACTTGATTTTAGTATTCCTAACTTATATTTCAATTGTTAAATTTTTATAAATTATTTAAACAAACCAAAAAAAATTGGAAAAAATCCACTTTGCATCCCGGAAAAAACCGGATACTCTTCGAATGTTATTATTTTCGATTATCTTGTATTTTTCCCCAAGACGTATGTCGACAATGCTTTTGCTATTATTTATTTTTTTTCAGTTTTCTTCGCATCAACGGCGTAAAATCAAAGCCACAACCAAAGACTTAGGAAACGAACTCTAGGAAAAGAAATGACCACTTTAAACTTGAGTGCAGGAGAGAAAGTGCAAATATAAAGACTTGATGTACATATGTTTGAGTGGATGGAAATGTGTGTGTGAAAACACACATGTGGCTTTGCGAGCTCTTGTAAAGTTACAAGTGATCAACGAAGCAATCATTTCACTTGATTGCTGTCGCTTTTGTACCTTCCTCCTTCCATCTTCAATTAATCATGGCTCGTTCACTGAACACGTCACTTCAATTTGTTCGCACACATCGATTAAATACACCATGTTATTTATATTTATGCATTCAAAAGCCGCTTTCGTTCCCAGAGAAATTTATTCTATGGCTTTTGTTACTTTAGTTTCTCGCTGCAAATCAACTCGATTCCAACTTAATTCAGAGACGTGATAAATTTGTCATGAACACATTTCCGACAACTTAATCATAGCCTAAGACAATCTTAATCCCTTAATTAACTTCATTAAACAGCAACTTTTTAGAAATTGAGTGAAACTTTAATTAATTCATTAAAAAAACGACAAAAGAAAAAGATTTAAAAGTAAAATATGCGAAGTTAGGGTGAATAATAAATCGCTATAAATGTAATTAATGTTCAGATAGAAGATAATCTATTTAATTAAATAATTAATTTAATACACATAAATTAAAATTATACGAATAATAAAAAATGAAAGGAAATAAATTAAATAAATTATCTTTAATTAGAATCTTTAATTTTTCCTCGTTTGGAAATCAATAAATTAAACAAAATCAAAACTCTGTAAAAATAACAGCAATAACAATGCCAATAATTATTATAATAATATTAAAAAGCATAATTCCAAAAATATTAAAAATTAAATTCAAATTTATACATATGTTAAATAAAGTAAAATAATATTAAAATTAAAAAAGAATAGTAAAAACTATTGTTAAAAGTACTAAATGAATACTAATAATTATTTTAATGATAATAGTAAATAAATTTCCTATAAAGAAATATAAAGTCAACGCTCAAAGATTTTTAAAACTGAAAAATTAATAATTTTTATCAATTTTCGATTTTCTGACACTTACTCATCCACAACGACGTATATTTAAACACACACATATACACTAGCATTCAAATTCACTCAAACAACCATCAAAGAAGTAGCTTACTTTTGCTTAGCGGTTGCTTTGAGCCAGCTTCAAGTGAAGTCACTCATCAGCAACTTGTTTCTACTGCCGTCAGCTAAAAGAAAAAAGCGTTGCACTAACAACACGCAACTCTTTTTGTACTGGTTGTAATCGCCATCATACAAATGTATATACAAACAATTAACCTATTCTTGCGGCGTTGTGACAGTCACTGGCCACGTTTAACAAACTTCAAGGCACAACAACGCGACGCAACTCAAATCACGAAACTTATGAATGACCATAATAACATCAACTGAAAGTAACACGTTTTTTCTGTTGGCAAATAACAGGCAAAAAATTGTGAAAAACTTTACAAACCACATGATTAATTTGTGAAGTCTTTGAAACTGATTTTCATACAAGTTTTTCGAAATTGTAAGTTTCGAGACAAAGTCAATCAAATGCGGTTGCGTGAGCGGAAAAGCATGAGTAAGAAACTGACTGATTGAATGAAGAGAAATCGTAAAATCGTTAAAATTCAAGTTCTTATTGCATTATTATTTTATGTTCACTATTAAATATTAAAGAGTTAAATATTAGAGTTAATTAAAATAAGAGTTAAATATTAAAGAGTTAATTTTAAATGTTTCTATGCGAAATTAGAGACATTTAAAGTAATATAAATAAATAAAAAAGAAGTGATTGTAGGAATTTTATGTATTTTATTTATTAGTAATTAAAATCAGATTAATTATAATTAATTGACAAATAATTATTTGTCTATACGCAAAAATTTTTTATATTTATATAAAAATTATAGGCATTTGGATAATGTGAAGATATTTTTGCAACATCATTTATTTATGTACAGATGTTTTAATCTCTATCGATGGAGGTATTTTCTAATTGTAACACAAAACAAAGAAAGAAATAAAGAATAGATAAAATAAGAGTGTAGATTAAAACAAGTGTGGGTCATTTTTTAAATTAGAAATAATAAATAAAGAAACGTATAAAACCAACACAAAATCAAACGGACTTCCAACGACGAATCAACTTTCTTTTAATTCAATTAATAACAAAAAATCCTTATGAAAGTTTAAATTAAAAATTATAGTAATAATTTGCTACCATAATCCTAAAATTTAAATAATAGATGGTAATTATATTAGTAATAAATGTGATAACGAAACTGAGAAAGCAAAGTTTGATCACAAAAAAATATAATAACTTGATAAATAATTGATAAATTCTTTAAACATATTTTGTTGCATAATAGAAAAACGTTTTTTTATTCTTTTTTATTCTTTTACGTCTGTAAGAATGCAAAATTTATTGACAAATAACGTTTTCCTAACATAAAACTCTAAATTTATCGAGAAACTAATAACGTATTACAAACATAAAACGGTCAAAACTACAGAACTGCTAGTATAAAATGTGCGTTCAGGTATATTTGACATCTGCAATATTAAATCAACAGGAACTAATGTGATTACTTACAAATTATGGACAGTGTTGGCTCAAAATTCTAGTCGAAATATTTAATTTTTAATAGTCAAAGCAGGTTTTGAGTTCTGTGTTGCAGTTAAAACTTCACCATCAATTAATTTTTGCGTGTCTTTATTTGAATTGAAAAACGTAATTAATTTATTTGAATGTTTTCTTAATTAACTGGAAATTTTATTTAAAAACTACAATAATAACAAAAATTATGTTTAAACATACATCAATAATAAAACATGTTCTCAAATAATAATAAAAAAACAGAAGGAATCAACAAAACTACTTCCATTAATTAAAGCAAACATTTTTAAGGCAATTTGTCATTTGTTTCTGTTTGATCTTTTATCTTTTTAAATCTTTGCATGCAAAAACTTTAGCTTCAGACTTTAGCTATTTTCAAAGCCACGCGTTGTATTTTAAATTGAAGCACGAGTTTGTATTGTTGCTGATTGCTCTATTATGCAATGTATAGACACAAGCATGTCTTTAACTTTTATTCTTTTTCTCACATTTCGTTGATAAATATTTGGTTTTTCGCTTTCTTTATATAATTTGGATTTGCTTCATTTTAAAGATTTTCACAGGTTATTAAAAGTTTTGTTTATAAAAACTGTTTTGTATATATGCTGATAACCTACAAAATTGCATTTATTTATTGTTTAAATCATCGATAAAAGATGAAGACAGAAAAGCATTGAAGCATTGTCTGTTTCGAAGTGTTTAAAGTTCAACGAAGTCGTCATCATTCGCGTTGATTTTTTTTATGGTTTAATGCTAATTTTCTCTTAAATAATTTGTCTTAAATATCAACAGGTTTAGTTTCGAGCAGACGGGAAACAAAAGCAAAGCAAATTTTTGAAATATTTCTAAAGTGTCTTTTACTTCGTGCTTTGATTCTCTTTCAACCAACTTTGTTCGTATTTTACCTTCGCTTGAAATAGTATTTTAATGATTTAAAGTCATAATAAGCAATTGAAAGTAAATTGTAAATGAATTAAGCAATAGCTTCGAGTCCTTCTCTGTTATTTCCATCGTTAATTAAGCTGAGTTTGTGAGTTGCAGAGCCGCGGGATAATAAACAGTTTGTTTAACGCGTTGCTCGGGCTTTAAAAAATAATTTTTAACTTCGGCACCTGCTGAAAAACGTGTCTTCTTCGATTCTGGTTTCTGTTGTGGTCACGAAGCCTCCACGAATCGTGTTCGTGTGGCTGTGTTGTGTCTACAGCTGATGGCGATGATTAACCGCTTGTGGCTTCACCTCTGTTAAAACGATGACCGGTTTTCGGAAAGGTCAGAGGATGTTTTAAATTTAAATATTAATTTTTGGCTTCTTTTCTTTTATTTTTCGGTGTTTTCCGCTTCATTGTTTACTTAAAACTCCATCGAAGAAATAAAATAAACAGCCATTTGAAAAGCTTAAAGTTTTATTAAATTAAAAAAAAAGATAAATAAAAATTTAACTTAACTCTTGCATCATTCAGACTAAAAGCGAAAAACTTAAGTTGATTTAGATAGGAGCTAAAATTACTTTATTGTGGTTATTGTTGCATTATCTGTTGTTTTTCTTACATAAATCATTCAGTTTCAGTTCCTTGTTTTTATCTTTAGTTATTTTATTTATAAGCAACACAAATTTTTTTAGTTTTTATTTTTTTCCGTGGTTGATGTTTCTGAATTAATAAATTTCTAGTGCGAAATGTACTCGGCATTGTCATGGATGTGGCTCAAGATGACGTTAATAAAAGTTTCGCTTCCTTATTTTAATCACTCTGTACACGGAAAGTGGAAAAGTGTTATGATTTCTTTTGTCCTTCCTCGCGTCTCTCTTCCGGTCTGAGAAAAAGAGATTTACACCCTTCTTTATAGCGACAAATGCATAAAAAATGATTGATGATCGACAGAAGTGGCAATAATAAATAATTTGTAGGATTTGTTCAAAGTCTTGCATGAATTTCGAATTATTTCTTAGGATTTCAATCATTTATAACACTTTTTCTCATTTAATACGATTCAAAACCCATTTTTGCTGAATTTTATATTAAGTTTTTACTTACCTCTTAGTAACTTTCCTCAGTTGTTTACATGACTACATTTCATGCTTTACATCATGTTTAGCTTCAAGTGGAAAAAGCAACACCTCCTTCCGTTGAAGGAATAAATCAAAAACCAGCTGCAGTTGTGTGGAGTTGCAGTTAATAAAAAAGACAATTACTTTAAAACCAGTTGAAACCTAAAACTTGTTACGTTCATCTGATGCACGGAGGAAAGCGAAATTTTTCCCGCTTGTTTTTCTCCTTGCAAACAACTGCTGCTATTATAATCATTATTAATATTAATGTTGGGTTTTTGTTGTGTTTGCAAAATATTTTATATAATAACTTATGCATTTTTTAAAGCGTAAACAGGCAAGTAACTAAAAAGGCGTTCGTTTCTTAAGTCTTTTGTTTGTATTCTGTTTTGTATGGATTTATCTTTCTTTTTCATTGATTTCTACTTTACCTAATTTTGCTTTTTACGATCGTCTTTTAGAGTAATAATTAAATACATCCATTGAAAATATTTTGCAAAAATGAAAACAAAGAAAAAGAATTCAAATTTAATATGAATAAATTATTCAAATTAATTATTCAATATTTCATGATGATTTTTTCTTCGTTATGTGTTAGTTTGTATTTATTTTTTTTAATATTTTTATAACTCTTTAATAACGTTTATTTTTATGTCGATTTAAATGAAACTTCTCTGCATATATTTTAACAATTATATTCATTTATTCATGTTTCTAATTAAAAAGCAATTCATGTTAAAGAGTGACACGAACAATAAATCCATCAGCTTATCACTCAAGTATTTATTTTCATTTAAATACTTGAAAGAACTCAACAGCAACAATTTTCAGCCTCGATATTGGCTTAACTAAGAAATTACAAACATTTTTGCAGCAGCAGCAGAAGAAGATGCTTTTTATTATTGTTGTTTCTAAATTTTATTGTTATAATTTTCGCTTATTAATTTTCCCACTTTAGCTTTGGTTGTTTTTCTTCTATTTTCCGTTGCTTTGTTGATGTTATTTTTATTCTCATGCAGTCAACGTAGCACACTTTTATCTGTTTTTATAAACGGTTTACAGCAACGGAAATGTTTATTTCCATCACAAAATCCATGCTACTTTTTTCTTTCAATTCTAATCTTCATCAAATTTACTTCAACTCACAAACAACGTTTTTCTCTTTTTGTTTTATTTTAAACTCAACGCTTTTTTCGCTTGGTTCTAAAATTGGATAAAATTTTTGCTTCCCTTCACAATGTTGCTTCAAGGACGCGTTAGCCTACATTTGTTCTGTAGCGGAGTCTGTTTTTTGTTTGTTCTCTGCTGTTGAGTCTTTATTTTCTATTGCCAACTTGAGTTGTTTCATTGCTGCACTGTGCTTGGATTTATGTTGCGATCTCCTTGATTCTGGGCGCAAAGTTTTTTGATTCTAAGCCTCATTTCTATTAAAATGATCAACTTTTATGTTTCTAAACATTATTAGGTTTTTTGCTGTTGCTTTTTTAGTTGATTTGTTTAATTATAACCACAAATTTCGTATATTTTTCTGTCTTTGTTCCCAATGGAGCTTTTAAATGTTTATTTTTATTGTTGAAGTTTTCCTTGGACGGACGTAATGATCGCTGAAGATGCATTGATGTTAGATGCATCGAACAACACTTCAAATTTATTTACAGAACATTTAACTTTTAGTAAAGGGTTTTTTTAGAGTTCTTTATTTGTCTGTTGATGTTTTCCTTTACTTTTTCCTCAGCACAACAATCGACTTTGTACACAAAATTCCATAAAAAACCCATCAAAAATTTATGTTTTTTTGACATGAATTGCAAAATTTCATGCGTCCTTTTATGATGTGTTTTTTTTTTAAATAAATACTGGGTGCGTCGTTTACGCACGTCTGTCAATTAAATTGTTTAAAAAACTTATCACGTTTTTGTCATCTTTCGTATTTAAGCATCCGATGATCTTTGATCTGCGCCTGTCTAAAAGATAGGGGAAACAGGAAAAAAATTCATTTTAACAGCCCATAAAAATTATGTAAACAAAAAAGACGAAAAGAAGAACAAAGTAAATAGAGATAATAATAATAATAATGAAGGAAGTGAGTCTGGCGACAGATCCACCTTCAGACAGCAAATAAATACTCATTTTGTTTTCATATTTCAAAGGATCATAAAAGATGGTTTTTTATGTTTTTTTTTTGTTTTGGCTTTTGTTGTATATTCATCGTCGAATTCGTTTAAAATCCATTGTTTTTTTTGGTAATTATGACGATTTTAACACATGTTTATTAACTGATTTTTCAAGTTTGTTGCTTAAGTCTTTGGTATCAATAAAAGTCTCTGTTAAAAAAGTGAAGCATAAAAATGAATTAAAGGAATTTTTAACATATGTTTCACTTACATGCACTATGTATTTAATTTCAATTTATATTTTCTGCAAAGAAATAGTGATATTTGTTTTCATATTGAGTATGTATATAAATTTTGTTGCGTGCTTTTTTCTTCGGATAAGGCTTTGTTTAAATGATTTTGTTGTTGTTATTTAATGCTATTTATTATTTACTTAAGCTGTTGTGAATGACTTGTTGACCTCGGCAACATTTAATAAACAATTCACATCAGATAAAATTCAGAAAACAGAAACGAGAAAAGAAGTTAAATGAAAAATGCAAAATAAATAATAAATAGTTAAACAATGGCTAACAAACAGACATACGAATAACAAAAGAAAATGGAGACTGGAATGGGAATGAAAGGAAAAGAGTTAAGAAACAGCAAGAAAAGCTAAAAAGCAAACAACGACCAAGAATCGATTTATTAATAGAAATAAAAAAAAATAAACTTAAATTGACAAAGAATAAAGCAACAGCTGCCGCAATGAGAAAAGAACAGCAAAAGAACAAACAAAGTCGTCAATCAGTCAGTCGACGAAATGTTAAAAAAGAATAACACAAAAAAGAATTGTTAGAAAATTGACCAATCAAATGACAAAGTAAAGTCAAATGTCCAACAATCGTGGACTAGTTTTATATGAATTTGTTTAATTTAAGATTCGAATGGCTGCAAAAAGCGATTAATTGTTGATGTGTGTTGAGTATAATAGAATATGTGGCTGTGTTTTCGATGAAATGATCACTTTTTGTCTCCGTTTGATGACAATAGCCGCAATCAATCAGCTTCTGCTGCTAATTCACAAAATAATTTGATTTCTATGACGACTATTTCTGTAGTTTTTATGAATTTAAATGGAAATAATTGAAAAATTGGAAGTTTAACAGAGGCAAAAGCAATAAATTAATATTGTAATAGAAGGAATATTTTATTTTTAAAATGGTGATATGAACAAATTAAATATTAATATTTTTAAATGTCTTTTTATATGTTATTTAGAAGCTCCAGAAGTCTATTTATTATTAAGGAGAAATTTGAGTGGGTTTTTGCGACAGTCTTCAGCAACGCTCCGTTAAAATCACATCAATTTCATGAGCTGCTGCCTCATTGCGTTGGAGGAGTGAATTTGCGCGTAGGTGAAAGCATTGGAAATCCTGCAAAAAAGGAATTACGGTTGAACTGCGTCGTGAATTTGTGATGCGGAGGCGGAGACGGCGACGGCGACTTAAAATCAGTTAAAGGATGAAGTTATCCGCCTGAAGTTACTTTGATCTTTATCCGCCTCTCGCATGATTTACGCAATTCTTCAAATGAATTCGATTGAAGGCACAAACACAACGATAATCCGTTCCTTTGTCGTTCATTATTCCACCACATCATTCAATAAGCACTCCTTTCTTGGCTGTTGTTATTCACGTCTACTTTTTTCATTGATTTTCGATTTTTGGCGTTGTTCATTACGTAGACCAACCTCTTTTTCCTTAATCCAGCGAACATATGGCGATGGCTAAAGTCAAACTGTTTAAATGGACAAAGCCGCCGATGTTGCGGCTGACATAACATTTTCATTCACAGTTTTCTTTATTTTCCTACATTTTTACCGGAATTTTTATATTTTTAAAAGTTTTCTCTTTACTTTTATGTCTTTATTACTTCTATTTGCTTGCATTGTTTTGCTTAGCTTTTTCATTTATCAAATTTGGGCTTACAAAAACATAAAATAACCCAAAACCATGTAACAAAACAAACACAATAATCGTGGAGTATTTTTCTGAAAAACGTTGGTTTTTTAAATTAAACATTTTTCCTATTCGTCTTTTTCTCGGCTTTTGTCTTTTTTCCACCTCCACCGATGCAATTCAATTGAAGACGAGTTTCACAAAGCAAAGATTAGGATAGCAGCGAGTAAATTTCCATGGCAGTCGTATCAAACTCGTTGCAAACGAAAAGAAACTCAGCAGCGTCGGCGACTTGAAGCAGTCGTAAATCACGGAACGTATACGAAGTGTAGGTTCGTTCTCGCTCGTTTGTTGCTTGTTTCGCGAGAACGATCAAAGACAGAAAGTGAAAGTATTGCTCGTTCGTTGTCATTATAATACACACACTTACACATACTGTTTCCCTCTTCCTCGCTCTCGCTACCTTTTACGGAGCAAAGAGTACTTTTTCCGTGCGACTTTTGCAAAGTTTTCGCTTGTGTTTCAGTGCAGTTAAGGCAATTCTAACGGTTTCTTCTTTCTGCTAATGCATTGTGACTAAACGACTCAGGTCGACGACGTTCTTCTATTATTCAGAATTTGTATTCAATGCGTTTTTATCGTCTGCGGTTCTTCGTGCTTTATTCAATTGCATTCATGTTGAAGCGCATGAATGCGAATCGTGAACGAATCGCAGTCGAAGCTGAACTAAATTTACTTGTTACTTATAACTAATTGCAAATAAATACACATTGAAATAAATCGACATGTAAATGTTAATGAAAGAGAGAAATATTGCGATTTTACTTACGTAAATTGATTTCTTTATTGCATGTTTCTTCTCTTTATTTAGATTTGAAGTGAGTTATTTAATTTTCTACAACTAAATGGGACTCTCGCTTGTGTTTTTGTTGCTTTATTCTTCAATCTTTGCTTTGTGTGTAGTTTTACTATTGCAGCAACCGCAACCGCTGCCATTACAATTAATCCAAATCCGTTCACTGCGTTGATTCAACCGCTCGAATGCTTCTCTTTCGCTGCTTGTGTCTCCTTCTTCGGTCTGTTGCTGCAGTTGGTCACTTCGGCTGACGTCTGAGTCACATAAAATAAAAACTTTTATATGGAAATTGAACAAAACTTGTGCTGAATTCTCTTCCCACGATCAACAGAACCACAAAATTCACAAATAAACGAGATTTTCTTCATTTGAAGACCTAAAAGAGTTTAAAAGTGCATAAAAAAAATAAGAAATACTTTTATATCAATTTTGAGATTTCTTAAGAATTTTTTGTTGTTATTTATGAGAAAAAGGCAGAAAAAGTAGTTCCAAAGCAGGTTTTCTTTAGAATTTTCGTAGAAAACTTTCAAGTTAATGAAATTTTATCTTGGAGAAAAAATAAATTTATATAATTTTATGTACTGTTTTCTATAGAATCTGCTTTATATTTTTGTTTTTTTTTTTACTTTTTCTGAATTTTTCTTTTACTTACTGTAATCCATTTGTTTTTTTCAGTTTTATTCTAAATTGCCTTTTCGAATTCCCTATTGAAATTTATTGCAAAGAAGAGTCCAAAGAGCTTCTTTCATTCTCAAAATTTTTATTGTTATAAATATGTAAATTCTATTAAAGTTCAAATAACTGAATGGAAATTTCATAAAGCTGCATCTGCGATTTTATTTCCAATTTACACTACGAAAAACTATTGCAAATTGAAATTAAAAGAACCTTAAAGATCATTTCTTTGATTTCTCTCGTGGTTTTAATTGTTGTTAGGTTCTTGTATTCTCCACTCTTGTGGTTATTTCCTCCTTTCTTTCAATTTTCTCTTCGTTGTGGTTATTTCCTTTTGTGTTATCTCGTTCCTGATGTTTTTGTTGTTAATTCTTTAAAGTAAAGCTGTGCTTTCGATTCGTTTCCTGAATCAGTTCATTTTTCTGCATCCAGTTTTTTAAACGATTCAATAAAAAGTATTTAAATTAAATCCGATTCTTGGTCTTTATACAAGGTTAACCTGTTGTGTTTCTCTTTTTTTAATTTTAATCCAAGTCGCAATGACTTTAATATTATTATTACACTTGATAATGCGACTTGGGTTCGTTTCTTGTTGTTACTGAGTTGATTTCTCTTGTCCATGACTCACGCTTAAATAATGGAATATTTTATAAAAGTGGTCTTTAAAATAGTACAAAATAATTACTTCATATTAAAAGTGAAAGAGTCAAATAATACTTTATTTTAAATTTGAAAGGGAAATTAATATAATTTAATTAATTCAATTTCAGAACATTCAAGCGTGCAGAATTCGAAGAAGAGTTTCTTAATGAACAAATTTTTAAATTTTTATTACATTCTAATGCTTCAGATATCGAAAAGTGTATTAATTCACTGATAGAAAGAGACTAAAAACTGTATTTTCTTGAATTTAAAAACCTTCTGTTTATTTCGACTCAGAATTCAGTGCGTTTTTATTTTTACCAATCAACTGTAATCAATTTTAATTAATTGTTTTCTTATGTACATATTTTCCATGTCGTTGAGTATTTCAAATGCATTTTGCATTCAGGCATTTAATTTAATGGACAAACATCAACAGCGACAAATTGTTCAGAATTTGGCCAAAATTATAATTGTGCAAAGATGTGGAAAATAAAACTGAGACAGCGTAAAGCAAAAACTGATCGACCAGAAAAGACGAGGAGGAAAAACGCCACCATCGCCATAATTTTTTCATTTTCAGTGTTTGATTCAAAGTTTTATGTAATAAAAAGTTGCTTTTATTGTAGTTCTTTTTCTAGTTTTTGTTGTTTGTTGCTGGTTTTTGTTGTTCTTATTTGGTTTTTGCTTTGGTTCTTTGTCATTGATGTTTATTGTGGTACATGAGCCGTAACTCCGGTCTACAGACGCCATGTTTTTCGCCGTTGACAGCCAATTCTTCAAAATGGCCAACAAAAATTGCAAAGAGGCGAAAAGGTAATAAAATGTCACAAAAATGTAGGTGACTCGTTTCGGCAAAATCTGTCATTTAATTAATTAAAATAGACAATTTTTTTACAAATCAATTACTTTTTAAATTTAATTGATCTTTAAGGAAAATATCCTATTTGATTAATGGTTTTAATTTTCGTTATTATTCAACGAAATGACACAAACGATGAAATATTTTTTACAAATCGAAGTTTTGCTTTAATTCGTTGCAAACACAAAAAGAAAACGAAATATATTTAATTTGTTAATTAACTAACTTTTTGTATTAACCTGGAATAAACATAAAAAATATCAACATAAATAAAATAAGATGCAGAAATCAGAGATAAATTTTCAATAATCATATTATTTATGTATTAATTTATTATTCCTTTATTCATTGTTTCTATTATTTATTTATTATTAATTTATTTATTAATAATTTCTTATTTATTTTTGTTATTATTAATTATTCATTTGTTTATTATTTATTTCTTTATTATTTATTTACTTATAAGGTTCATCAAACATTATAAACAAAACCGCAAATTATTATTACATTATTTCTTTATTTTATTAAAATCTAAAAATTAATTAATAAAATAAATGAATAAATTTAAATAATTTTGTTTATAAAAGAGTAAAACAATAAAATGGAAATAAAATAGATTTAAATTGAATATAAATCGCTGTAAAAAGCGAATAGTTTTTTAATAACATAACTAAAATAACATGGACATTGACCTACATGCAGACAAAAAAAACACATCTTTATTAATTAACAAATCAAAATCTCATTTTAAAAGACGAAAAACAACGCACAAACAAACTACTTTTAAACAATAAAAACACCCAAAATACAATCCATCATCATAAAAAGTGACCGAAGAAATGGCTTGGAATGGATGATTTTTGTCAATGTCAAAAGCTGTTAAAAACCACATAAATTTCAAACACTTTTGTAACATTTAAGAAAACAAATATAAATTGTTGTTTTTGTATTATATTTATACCCACATGAAACACTACAAACATATAACAGAAGATATTTAATGACGATTCAAATTAAACTTGATTTTATATCACTTAAATACGAGTTCTTCTTAAATTTATTACATTTTACGCAGTAGTTAACTTAACTTAAGTTAACTTTAAATAAAATATTATTTTTAGGGACAGTCTCTTATTCTTATAAGTTAATCTCATTAAGAAATGTTTGAATTCATCTTTACTCCGCGCAAATAACATTTTTCTTTTTGTTTTCTTTAATTTGTATCGTCACGTTTGGTAAAATTTTATTTATTAATTGAATTTGTTGTGCATTTTAATAAATGCTTTTGATTACAGTTTTAATTTATTTTTCTTTTTTTTTATTGTTGTCTTTGAAAATTATTTTGCAATTTTTCGCCCGCAAACAGCTTCAAGGTTTTCTGTGACAAACGTCGTTGGAAAATGTTTTGTAACTTTGAAAAGGCTTTTAATTTACTTTGAGTTAAATGACTTCGTGACAAACCAAAAGAGTACAATCAACAATAAAAGCAGAAAAAACGTAAAACATTGATTTTGCAACGTGTGTTTTTAATTAATTTCAAATAAAATTAATTTATTGAAACGTTGAAGAAATTATCACTGGAATGGAATGCATTAAGAAATTATTCTAAGGAAAGTGCTCGAATGTAAGAATGAATAAAGGCGAATATTTAAAAAGCTACAAAAAATTATATATTATTCTCTAATACACGAAAACGTTTCTATTTTATTTTTAAATCATTGTGTTCCAAGATTCTTCTCCAACGTTAAAATTTAAATTAATTTTTTAAGAGACCAATTTAACTAATTAGCCATTAATAATTAGATTTAAATAATTCGTGGATTTAATTTAAATTAAAATTTATTTTAGAACTATAAATGAAACGATTGTTTTTTCTTGTGCTATATTACTTTTATTTGTTTTATTTTTCGGCATATATTAGAATTTTTCTTTCGGTTTTATTATTTTATTGAATTATTACGTTTCATCTCTTAAATTGATCAATTTATTTACATTAACTTTTAGATTTCGTCAGTTTTTCCTAGAAACGAGTTTTATTTAAGATTTATTTCTCCTTTATTTGTAATTCCTCCCAACATCTTCTTGCTCTTCTTCACTAACTTATCTCAAAATAGAGATTCTTTTGGACTTCATGGCTTGAAAGGGCTGCCTTCAAATTTCGTTATAGCTTCGCTTCTCCTAACAGAAGGTTGCTTAAGTAGCTAAAAACGGACTGAGAAAATTGTTACGCTATCCAAAGCACGACTTTAAATTATGTGTCAAAAATAAATCTTTATAAGAATTTTTTCTTTATAGAGCTCTTTGCTCGACTCTTAACTTTAGCTAGAATCGTTCCCATTTCTAGGATTTTTTGCAACCTTTGAATATCGAAATACCAAACAAAAAAAAATGGATTCAACGCGCTTTTTGAACGGTTTCCTTTCACGGCTGAATTCAATCGACCTTTAATTGTAAGCAGCAGCCTCATCGTTGGCACGTTTTCTTGGAAGTCCCTCGATATACAAAAACAAATGATTTAATAGCGATTGATATAGCCGATAGCTTGAATTTTTGTGACCTTCGCTGAATGCTTGAAGTTTTTAAATCAATTTTGAAATTAATGTAATTATATATCTTTCTTTTTCCTTCTGATATTTTTTCGTTTCTCCAATTTTTTAAATTCAGCTTGAATAAATCTTCCTCATATTTCTTTATGTATATCAATTCTTCCCTGTAAATATTTCTGCATATTTTACTTTTAATTATTGATAATTAATGGTAATTTGTATCTCGTTTCAGTTACCACCGCGATTAATAAAAATCGTATTTTTATTATGTCTCATCGTCGTCTTGCTCTCACACATCGCAGATGCTGCACAAGGTAAGTCGTGGAAAATCGAAAAATTAATAGAAGGTTTTCCTATCTCAGAAGACCTTCGTTTTTATCTTCAACTTCTGCTTTTCCTTCTTCTGCTTATTTTTAAAGTTGCAGGCATTTGTATTACAAAAATGACCCAAATTCCTGCGTTTAACTGATTGACTACTGACAGACTTTAAAGAAATAACAATTAATTTTGTTGTAATCGCAACAAAATGATTAAGAAATAAAAATATTTCTATTTATCTATTTATTCTTTTGTGATCTGTGCGATTATTTAAGCAACTCTGCAGCAAAATCGTGCAATTTCTTGGCATTCATCTGAAATATTGACTTCAAAAGAAGCTTCTTTTAAACGTTGACGAAATCAGTTCGAATTAAACGTGACTTTAAAAATAGGAACAGCGTTGGAGTTTATTTCGACAGAATGTTTTTATTGTAAAATTCTATTAGAAGAATAAATTGTTTTAGTTATTATAGTAATCAGAAGCATTGGCAGCATATCATTTCGACAAATGAGCAACATTAAATGACATGTTGACGTATTTAGGAAAATTAATGAGCTAAAATATCTGATAGAAATACAAAGAAAATCGTTACATATGCCTCATTGGCTTTTCTGCAGGAAAATTTGACATATTTCGAATACATACTGTATTTACTATACAAACACACCTTAAAAAAGATCCCCAAAAGATTCTTTACTATTATATGTCGACTCTGAACAGCGTTTCGGTTTGGATATACCAATTCCAAAGAGATATACGCTGACCCTCAGACGGCATTCATTGCTCTCATAAGTGAGCCAATCCATCGCCAAGATATTGACATCAGAGACGAGAACATGTCCTTTAATACACACTTCTTACTTTATTAGACCATATACACACCAAAATGTAAACTTCTGTGCCTCAAATAGTTTTCCGGGATCCAAAACTTCATTCAATGATCGCCTTTTTATTGTATATAAAGAACGAATCGGTACTTGAAAATGGTTAAATAAGAATCAATAAACTATTCTTATAAACGTTCTTGATATAACCTCTAATAAATCTACCGAACCTTGTCTAATTCCTCTCGCAACAGCCAAAACCAGACGAAGAATGCGTCGTCCTACTGCTGCCCCAACGGCGACGACTGCAGCTGCGATCGAGAGGAAGAAAGTCTCACCAGTAGCCGAAAAACGCATCGATCAGCAGCCTGCAGCCGCCGCTCCCACAAGCGTATCGCGACCACGTGTACGCTCCAAGTCCAAGTTGCGTGCGGGCGCCGCTGGAGCAGCAGCTGCTGGAGCCCTCATTGCCAGTGGCTCCTCTCTCAAGGGCAAGAAAACGAAGGTCGATGAAGGCGCCAAGAAAATCGTCTGCTACTACACGAACTGGTCGCAGTACCGCGTAAAGATCGGCAAATTCGTTCCCGAAGACATCCCGGCCGACCTCTGCACCCACATCATCTTCGCTTTCGGCTGGCTGAAGAAGAACAAACTGAGTTCGTACGAGTCGAACGACGAGACTAAGGACACCGTACCAGGTCTCTATGATCGCATGATGATTCTGAAGAAGTCCAATCCCAAGTTGAAGGTAAATGCATCAATAGGTGAGTAAAGCGTAGATTCTAACCTCTTCTGCTTCTGTAGATCCTCTTGGCTTTGGGTGGTTGGTCCTTCGGCACACAGAAGTTCAAGGACATGTCCTCGACACGCTACGCCCGCCAGACTTTCATCTACTCGGCCATCCCGTTCTTACGCAAGCGCGGCTTCGATGGACTGGACATGGACTGGGAGTACCCGAAAGGGTCGGACGATAAGAAGAACTTCGTGCTGTTGTTGAAGGAGCTGCGGGAGGCTTTCGAGGCCGAGGCGCAAGAGTTGAAGAAGCCACGTCTGCTGCTGACAGCTGCTGTTCCTGTCGGTCCGGACAACGTTCGGGGCGGCTACGATGTGCCCGCGGTGGCTAGCTACTTGGACTTTATTAACCTAATGGCCTACGACTTCCATGGCAAGTGGGAGCGGGAAACGGGTCACAATGCGCCGTTATATGCCCCTTCCACGGACTCGGAGTGGAGAAAACAGCTGTCGGTGGACAATGCAGCCAACTTGTGGGTGAAAATGGGTGCGCCCAAGGAAAAACTAATCATTGGTGAGTAAGAACAGAGATCGACAAACAAATTGATTTCAAATAAGGTGTCTCTCATTCTCCCTTTGGTCAGGCATGCCAACCTACGGTCGGTCGTTCACGCTAGCGAATACTGACAAACACGGTCCGAATGCCCCAGCAACTGGAGGAGGACGTGAAGGCGTCTACACTAAAGAGAGCGGCTTCTTGGCGTACTACGAGATCTGCGAGCTACTGCTCAATGGCGCTGTTTATGTGTGGGATGAGGAGATGAAGGTCCCGTACCTCGTTGACGGTGATCAGGTTCGGTCTAATTCACAACGTCTGAAAAAGCCAGTTACGATTATTGACCTCCTTTCAGTGGGTTGGCTTCGATGACGAACGCGCCATTCGCGCCAAGATGCACTGGATCAAGGCGAACGGCTTCGGCGGCGCCATGGTCTGGACCATCGACATGGACGACTTCAAGGGGGAGGTGTGCGGCGGAAAGGTGAAGTACCCCCTCATCGGAGCCATGCGCGAGGAGCTCCTCGGTATTTCACGGGGCAAAGAAGCGAAGGATGTCAACTGGACTCAAGTCGCCGCCACGTTCGAGGAATTGGAAGAGGTGATTAAAGACCGTTTCATTATTTGTCCCTTTGTTAGTGGCTTTTTTTTACCCTGTATGTGATTGACTTGTAGAAACCGGAGCCAGTTCAGATATCTGTGGAAGAGGTTTTGAAGAAGGTCCGCAAACCCACGAAAAAACAACGCATTAAATCTGGACTTTTAGCTGTCGAACAAAACTGTAAGTTTGTAGTACAAACTTTCGAGTTTCCCGCCTAACATTTCTTGGACGTTTCTTTCGTCATCAGCCCGGCCGGCGCAAGTCTTCTGCTACCTCACAAGCTGGTCGGCTAAGCGTCCTGGCGCTGGCACGTTCGAGCCGGACAACGTCGACCCGAAGCTGTGCACGCACGTGGTTTACGCTTTCGCCACCCTTAAGGACCACAAATTGAGCGAGGGGAGTGACGACGACCCGGAGAACTACGAGCGCGTCATCGCGTTGCGCGACGCCAATCCGGACCTTCAAATTCTGCTTGCCATCGGAGGCTGGGCTTTCGGCTCGACCCCCTTCAAGGAACTCACCTCTAACGTCTTCCGCATGAACCAGTTCGTGTACGAGGCCATCGACTTCCTGCGCGACTACAAATTCAACGGCCTCGACGTTGACTGGGAATATCCACGGGGGGCCGACGACCGCGCCGCGTACGTGAACCTACTGCGAGAACTACGCGTGGCCTTCGAAGGAGAAGCCAAGTCGTCGGGTCTGCCACGGCTGCTGCTCTCCGCTGCGGTCCCCGCCTCCTTCGAAGCCATCGCCGCTGGCTACGACGTGCCAGAGATATCAAAGTACCTGGACTTCATCAATGTTATGACGTACGACTTCCATGGCCAATGGGAACGCACAGTGGGTCACAATTCACCGCTCTTCCCGCTGGAAGCCACGACCGGCTACCAGAAGAAACTCACGGTAGACTTTAGCGCCCGCGAATGGGTGAAGCAAGGAGCGCCCAAGGAGAAGCTGCTCATCGGGATGCCGACGTATGGCCGCTCCTTCGAATTGGTCAACGAGACGCAGTTCGACATCGGCTCGCCGGCTTCGGGCGGCGGTAAAGCAGGCAAGTTCACCAACGAAGCGGGTTTCCTGAGCTACTACGAAGTGTGCCACTTCCTGGCGGCGGATAACACGACGCTCGTCTGGGACTCCGAGCAGCAGGTTCCGTTCGCATATCGCGGCAATCAGTGGGTCGGCTTCGACGATGAGCGCTCGCTGAAGACGAAGGTAAGTAAGAGTGAAGTAGAATCTCTGAAATCACTGAGAGTCTTGGCTTCGCCTGCAGATGGAGTGGCTGAAGGAGCAGGGATTCGGAGGCATCATGGTGTGGTCGGTTGATATGGATGACTTCTCGGGCCGATGCGGCAGCGGCAAGTATCCGCTTCTGAACGCGCTCAACGACGAGCTGAAGAACTACAAAGTCGCCCTGGAGTACGATGGACCCTACGAGTCGCACGGACCACGCGGCGCCTACACGACAAAAGATCGTAAGTGATTGAATTTGTAATAGATTTCTATTTTCTACGCTCTCCCAACGCAGCTCACGACGTCACTTGCGCCGAGGAGGACGGTCACATAAGCTATCACAAGGATTGGAACGACTGCACGCATTACTACATGTGCGAGGGAGAGCGCAAGCACCACATGCCATGTCCCGCCAACCTCGTCTTCAATCCACAGGAAAACGTCTGCGACTGGCCGGAGAATGTCGAGGGTTGCCACACGCCAACGGAAGCCCCTGCCAAGTGAATTTAGGTATTGAATAAAAATTTCAGTGTTCGAAACCGTTACAAAATCGTGTAAAAAAGGAATAAAGTGAAAAGGAGGAAATCGGTTTATATCTGTAGAAATTTTGTTCTCATGTGAGGAAAAAGAAAATACATAAACACACAAAAATAATTGAACCTTTTGCCTTTATTGCTACAAACGATAAAAAACAAAAAAAATGTGTATTTTTCGATATGTAAAAATTAAGTTGTTAATAATAAGCAAATTCTTTATGTTATACTGAGAATTGGTTTTAGAATAAGTTGATTTAAGTAGTTGTTTATAACGGATCCTTCAGAGTTACGCAATCACTGATGTTCCGTTCCGTTTCATACCGCTTCGTCCCAATAGCGATATTTGCAACTTTTTTATTTTGCGACCGCCTACTACTAATTTTACATACCACTAACATATCCTACACTTTTTATTTTAATTAATCGCTGCTTTTTACTACTACTATTTCCACTTTCTGCTATCGTATTCTTTTGCTTGTCACTTTCTCTAAATCGAAATCCAAATTTCTACGATCAATCAAATCGAACAATCGACATATATAGAAGCTTTCTTTTATATAAAATACTGTGATAATCATTCTTTATCGAAAACTTTCAAAATAGCATAAAATTTCATTTAAATTTCACTCTTCCTTCACTGTAATTACAACCTTTCTTAATTTTTGATTTTCTAAATATTCTCATTCCGCCTTTCACCCTTTTTTTCAATCTCTTTGCATATCAACCTCAAGTTTTTTTTCTCTTAATTGTCCACCAAATTTCCAAATTTCTATAATTTTTTTGTTAATTTCTGTAAAGCAAAGTTTTTATATTCGAATAATTTTATATATTAATAATATGTTATAAAAAAGAATGTATTATAGTTTTTTTAGTTCAAAACAAAATAAAATAAAAACAGTTCAAAACAAATGCTTTTCATTTAATTAAACACACTATAATCTCTGAAAATGTCAGGGAAAAATTAATGAATGAGTTTGAGAGATCACAACAGAGATATTAAAGACTATTAAACAGAGATTAGAGATATTAAAGACATGTGTCCAAGTCGTTCAAGGCCAGGTCAGAAGAGGCTGTCCAAGGCCACATCGAATAGCGCTGCGCAGAATCAAAAAAGTCAAGGCTTTACTTATTCAAGAGCATCAAAAGCCGTCAGCAAACATTATTAACATTGTCAAGAACAACCACATCAAGGCTGAAAAGATGACTATGAATAACAAGTGATTATTTCTTTATTTCTTTACATTTTCCTTATTTTTACTATTAATATTTTTTCTGTTACTTATTTTACGTTAAAATATGTAGTGAATTTACAACTATTATTAGTTTCATTTGGCAACCCGGAAAGACCACAAATTGAACAAATATTTTGTAACGGAATGAAAGTGATTCTTTAAAGTTAAAATTTGTTTACTGTAGATAAAAAGAATGAACAAAATTTGTAAATTCTTATAATGGCACTTACTTGAAAATTCGTGTTCCAAAGTTTATCTTAATTGATGCAATGGCTTTTAGCTGCAGGTGCAATTGGCTGCTCCTAACCCGTTCTCAATTTGTCTCTACATTTATACAGTGGATAGCAAATAAATTAATGTTTATTGCAATGTTTGTTTCTGTTAATGTTGTTAATATTAATGGCAAAGTTCCCACTCCGAAATCTATCACCAATCTTAATTTGCATGCCAATATTATAATAAATACATAAACAAATAAATATTTGCTTTTATTGAAGGTTATTTAAATAATGATATTTTCACTTATTTAAATGTAATATAATTTCATTATTGCATTCTTTATTTTAATAAATATAATATACACTTACTTGATATGCAGTTTTTGTTGTGACTTCTCAAACGTTTATTTAATAACCTAAACGTCTGTGTTGTTGTTTTTTCTTCAAAAATAACGGCATTTTCGAATCAAAATTGAATAGCATTTTAAATATTTTTATTAGGAGTTTTAAGCAGCTATTAACTTTAAATATGTCGATAAATAAATTGAACTTCCTAGATATTGATGATGTGTTGAATGGAGAAAAATCGGTGGGAGATGCTAAATTAACAGAATCCTTAATCCAAATAATTGTCGTGAAGTGGCAATCGACGATATTAACCCGAAAACCACAAATTGGCGGGGCCGGTCAAATAGATGAAAGGAAATTTCATAAAGCTCACTACAGCGCAGCCAATTGTTCTTCGACGGAGTTCAGCGAGGAATCTGAAAATGTCTCCTTATTCTCGTGAAAAAGAGCGAGATAAGGTGAAATTACTGCATATAATGTAAGACTGGCTTCTACGGGGAACTATAATTATCTTGTAGCTTAACACTAAACACTATACAATACAGTCTTTGCTTAACACCGCCTACGCAGCACACGGCTTTCTGTTGAAAAATATGAGGTTCGTGTATAAAGATTATATAGCATAAAGTCAATGCTTTAACCAAAGATTATAGAATACATATTCTATAATCTTTGCTTTAACTCAGTAATTCTTTTTGCCAATTTTACCCGTTATCGTTTTTAATAGCTGTTAGTTTATTAGTTCAAAATAGCAACACAAAACAATTCACAGAAAGCGACAATTTATTCAAATAAACTATCGCAATAAGATTAGCAAATTTGTAGTAATTACAATTGTAAATCATATCGTAATTATAATTTCATAACTCATAAAAAGTAACCCTAAAAGATTCGCACTTCGAAGACATTTCGAAAGCATCTCTTCAAATGGAAGTTCACTCATTGCCCTGCATCTCTTCTAGTTGATAGCTTCCTTCACGCGTTCCAAGAAACGCCTTGGACTGAACCAAGGTTCACGTCGCGGTCTTGAACGAGTCCATCTGGGAAGCTTGACAACGCCTTGAGGCTCGTCCTCTGTGTCCATCGCCGCTTCATCCTCATCGCTTTGGTAGCTGCTTGGCTGCAATTTCCTGAATGTTTCCGACAAGACTTGTCGCAGAAATCTCCCGAAATTATTGTTCTGCAGCTTGGACTGGAGTTCATCGGTGCCGCCGAGAATCCTGGATCGCAGCGTCTCGCCGAAGTCGTTGGATTTCGCTCTAACATTTCTGATGCTGTCGTCTTCTGTGTCCTCCTGATCGCGCTCGTGGCGGCGCCTGAGAGGCGCTGGTCTCAGACTCTTCCTGGCGCTGTTCACAAACCACGACGGGCTGAATATCGTGTGGCGTGACTCCTCTTCGCTGTCCTCCGTTTCGTCGTTATCGCGAGCAACACGAAGTGGCGCAGGCCGCAGAAACGTGTTGGCCAAGTCGTTGAACCACTCGAAGTGATTTGTGGAGCGCTTTGTTAAGGTCTTCGTTTCCGGTTCGACAGCAGCTGCAGCATCGACGGCTGTGGTTATCTCCTGCGTGGCTTTGGTCTCCTCGTCGAGAGTGCTCGAAGCGCCTGGCTTGTAAATCACCACCGTGGAGCGTTTGTTGCGGTCGAGCGGCGTTAGATTTTGACGGCGCTCAGCATTCTGCTCGAACTGCAAAGCGTTGCGCACGAAGCTGCTTTTGCCAGGACCCTGTATGAGAATTTCGAACGGCAGCTTCAGTGTGCGTGCCTCGCGTTGTACCGCGGCGATGCATTCGGTGTCGGAGCGGTCGTCGTTGCACTCGCAGATGCACTCGTCGCCGCAGAAGAAGCCGAGACCGCCGCACTGCTTACAAAGCGCCTTGCATTGACGTGTGCTCTCAGCCTCAGAATCCTCCTCCGCCGTGGGAGCGGCACTGACGCTGATCAAGGCGCAGGCGAAGATACACAAGGCGAAGGTGAACCACAAACCATTAAAATTAACTCTACGCGATGTTCCATTGTTCGTTGCTGTTGTTGTTTTCTTTGTAGCCATTTCTTTGCATTGACCGTTGTTTTGATTTTCGTTTAATTTTTAACCGCGAACGCAGAAGTTCTTCGTTTAGTTGCTTACCGCGAATGAAATGATTTTTATATGAAACTCAATCTTTTATTATCGCATCTAAACACATCATCACTACGACGGCGAAATCGGTCAAACAGAAAACCTTATTTTTAAGGTAGACTTTTTTAATTATTTGTTTTTTTTAAAATTTGACATTCTTTGCAAGTGAACCTAGAATTTTGCGTATTCTGCTGCATCGACAGAAATATTGCCAAGAGTAGAACTGACCAAGTGACTTCGCTTTTAGTGGAACGTCTCTCAAAACCGCAAG
Organism: Thecophora atra; assembly: GCA_937620795.1. NCBI lineage: Eukaryota > Metazoa > Arthropoda > Insecta > Diptera > Conopidae > Thecophora > Thecophora atra. Next base: position 96,494,075 of record OW569397.1, on the reverse strand, counting down.
CTTCAAAATAAACTCGCAGAAAAGCACGAACTAGAAAATGCGTCAATGATTTTGTGGAGAACTGACATGAAAGAAATGCTTATGTTTTCACAAGAATCGAGCGGAGAAGGTGAAGTTATAAAATTCAACGAAAACATGGGCCGCCTTCGAAGTTGTTCGGTGTTAATGGGTCTATCAGTGACGGCATTGAAAGCACACAAATCGCAATCATTCAAAGGCCGATATCTATGATAAGAAGCAACATGACATTTAAATAAATGTGAAATGATAAAAGAGGAGGTTCAAATAGATATTTGCTTGTTATCGTCAAGCAATTTCGTTTTGTTATTCCTTCTAGTTACCGGAATTTCAAATACACAAGAAAATGTAATTTTAAACCGGGATCGCGTTTGATGTTGCGACCTCAAACTTCAGCTTTTAAACCGCTGCTGCTTAAATTACATCGCCAGCTATCAAAGTGCACCAACACTCGACGAGTTCATGTTTTAACACGGTTTTCGTTCAGCAGAAACGTTCGTTTTTTAGCTGATACAATAATTGCCAGGAATTGGGTTACAACGTGACGAGGAACACTTTAAATTATAACAACTGTTTTTTTAAATGCTTATCGCAGCAGAGATACGGTCATGGTCACCATACATATACGGACACACATGTAAAGAATGTAATGTGTGTACAATTTATAGTTGGAAAAGCCGATTTTGCACTTGTTGATTTATACTTAAATTTTTTCAAAACTATAGACATTTAGTTAAATAAAAATTCATTCAATTTTCAGTCACTTAAGGAAGTAGTCGACATGCAGTCTAGACAATATCTTTACAATTATTTAACTATTGCCCATTGAAAATTCAATGAATTTAATTTAGATTCTACTAATTTAACATGCAAAGATTTTGCACTTCTTTTCACTTTTGAAACTTTAGCTTATTTATTGAAATAATTGAAACTTAAATGTATATTTATAAAGAATATAGATTTGATACTTTCTTCACATTAATTAAGCCAAGCTGCAATAGATTTATAATTTTACATACATGCATAATTTACAGTTGTGTTTTTGATTCAGTTATTCTATACAAGTAAAAAATTTGCTGGTTAATAAAAAAAGGAAAAAAATAAATACTCCTAAATGTTTTTTTTTTAACAGTGAATACATCCTGGAAATACCGCAGTTGCAACACACTTTTAACGCCGTTTTCCTTTGCCCTTTTTGCCTCCACCACCACCGTGACCAACACTTGACTGCGCCTGCGACTGCGTGTGCTGATAGGAGTCACCCGACTTATTTTGTCGCGACTTCAGTTGCGGAATTTTACTTGCTATGTGCAACATGATGGACTCCCGAGTTGGAAACTGTGGATCACAGGGCGTGCCGTCATCGTTGCGCATCTGGACGCGAATTCTCCCGCGATATTGTAATTCCTTAAAGTGTTTGGATACACAGATATTAAGTATTTTACTAATCGTCTTGAGGATTTCTATTCGATCAACGTACCCTGCTTTTCTCCCTGCTGTACTGCTTATTTTCAATGCCCACGCGTAGCTGTGTCACCGACAGAACGTCGCGAATCTCTATGTACGTGGGATTATCGACACAGTTCTCCTTGGGCAGTCGACGTCCCTGCTGACGTGTCTTTTTGCTGTTGATATAAGCGGGATAGATGCAGATCCATCTGGGTGGATATGAAAGGTTTATTACGAACATAAAGTAATAGTTTGCCAAACCTCTCAACATCGCTGTGTTTTTTGTTGGGATGCCAACTGGTGTGGACAGGAGCTGACGTTGCCATCAATTTTGAGCACTTAGTAGTTTACTTTAATTTTTTATAAAATAATTTTATTCTTATATTCACTTCATGAACGTAGCAAAAAAATTAGAAACAAGTTTTGACAGCTGGACACGTCGTGGTTTTATAGTGCAGTCCTTCGCAAACTGTAACATCAAAAAGAGCTGTACATTACGGTACAAAAGTGCTACAAAACAAAGTTGTACATATTGCTACAAAAGAGATTTTGAGATGCGAAGTGACCGCATGAAATTTATTGTAGATTATATAGTTGTCAATTCAAAATATTCAGAAATATTTAGTGTTTTTTAAATTTCTCTTTTAATATAACTTCCCCATAAAAATTAAAATTACTTTCCCCAAAATGGACATGTGGCTTTTATTACAAACACGAATAAAAGCACAGAAAAATAAAAAATTGAACGAGAATAATAACAGTTCCGGCGGAGATGATTCCATTTGGATGAAGTTACAAAAATGGATGAAAAATTTGTTGCATTGCTGCAAAAAGCAAGAATGAAAAACCAAGTGGAATCACGGCCTTAAGCGTTTTCTAGTTCCGTGGTGGGTGTGTTTAGTACGATGAAGCTCTCAGCTGTTTTGGTTACAAGCAAACAAAAAACAACCTTCAGCTGCTTACTACGCTACGTTTATATTTATAACGTGGAGATCGGAGTGGTTGCATGCAACGAGGATTAGATGAAAAAGTTGTGTTTGACTATTAAATATTATTCCGGGAGCGCTTTTAATACCTTAAACAGGTTGATTTGCTTTGAAATAGCTTGAAATTGCTGATAAACGGTGGGAAGGCCACAGCTTAACTACTGTGATTCGGCTCATAAGAGAACACACAACGCAGTCTATATTGGATTAGCAAAGAATCCGCATCTGATTCCGTGGGCAGCGGAAACTTTCTGAATTTAATATTTTGTGAAATCTAGCATTAAAAGCGTACGTTATGGAGGAGCTCAACAGTATTCTGGAAAAAAGCAAGGACCAATCCAAGCTGAAGGAACAGGATGAGGTGACTTAATCGAAAATTATTTTGGCAATTGTTTTTGTTTTATATGCGTGGCTAATGTTGATTATATTGTAATGTTATTGTCTTGCTTTGTGTTTTCTGTTATCGCCAGATTCTGTTGCAACCTTTCGCATATATTCAGCAGATGCCAGGCAAACAATTCCGTTCCGAGTTGGCTGTGGCTTTCAATCACTGGCTGCACATTCCAGACGACAAGCTGCATCAAATCGGTGAAATTGTCCAAATGATGCACAACTCTAGTTTGTTGTAAGTTGTTGCCTTGAAAAATAGATGTAATTGGATTGGGTTGCATGCTTTTGAATGTTTTTTGTTGAAGATGAACTTATCTAATTAAATTAACTAAATAATAGTATTTCATTTATATACTATAAGTGTACTATAACTGTATATATTTATATTTATAAAATAAACCAAATATACATCGAGAAGCACAATTAATAATAAAAGCAGATAAAAAGTGACTAACACTACTAATTAATGTTTTTATTAATTATTAAATAGCATGAACTCGATTATATTATACACTATGGACTAAGTTCAGATATCGTTTGAAACAACATCGAAATCAAGTTACATTTATGATACGTATAGATAATTCTAATTGGATATTTCTTTAAGTCGATTGGTTGCTTGAATTGGCTGCCTATTGCAAATCATTGTTTACTGTACACCAATCGAATCTATTAGAAGTGAATTGTTTATAATTAGAAGAAACCTTGAATCTTTTAAAGCAATAAATATGCAAAGAATTGATAAATACCAATTAATGAAAGTTGATTATTGAACAACAACATCATAAATTAATTTTTGAACTTTGAAAAATTCATTTGATTGTTGCTCATTCTAATTCTGGGAATATTTTAAAAGCAAAGCGTTCTGCATATCAATTAATACAGCACAAACGTTTTTATTTAATTTTATTTATTTGATACGTATCAATTTTGGTTTGCTTCTTTCTTGTGGTTTCTTATTCTTGTAGCTGCTTCTTCTACTCTCCCTAGCATTAACACAGTATTAAAATAGCATGAATACACGAGTGTACCTCCAAGCATTATTTTATCGCTTGCTGTCGACTGTTGTTACTCTCGAATTGATATGTTGAATGAATGCTTTTTGCTTGATTGAACAGCGCAGCATCCCTCCGACCTCTCAAGTTTATTAGTTTTAATTATTATGAGTTGTAGTGAGGATGAGTCTTCGTGACCCTTTCTCAAGCCTCAACATTCAACATTCTTTCACTGCGTTGCGACAACCGCAAAGACGCGCATGATACGAATTCGTAAGTGTTTTATAGAGAACGCTGATAGTTTTCCGCCCTTTATCGTTTGTTGCTCATAAATAGTTATTTTTTTATGCGCATTTCATTGTTCAGAAGCATGGTGCATGTAGCAGACGCATGATGAAGGTTCTTTAGTAGAAACTATTTTAAATTTGTACTCTCACAATCATTTCATATCTTCAATAACATTTAATGTTCTTTATTGAAGTATTTAATTTGATGCTTTGCTGTTCATTTGTTTTGTTTAGAGAACATTTCTGTTCGTTAGCTATTTCTTTGATAAGAAATTTAAATGGGAAAGTGAAGCATCTCGTCCCTCTTCTCGCCTTTGTTGAGCTTACTTCAAGCAACTAGTGTGCAAACAAAGAAAATCCAACAGAAGGCACAGAACAAAGGCAACTGCAATGTTTATCTGTGCATTGAAAACTCTGCTAATGGAAAATGTCCTTAATTCGGCTAAAATGCCTTCTGTTTGTACTTCCCGCCTCACCTTCGCCCCTCCCTTCATCCACTTATATATATAAACTTATAAATATCTCACTTGTATTTGTTGTTGTCCTTGTTTCTGGCGCTGACGACTCTCCGCTTGAGTGCGGAATGAATATAAGCCATAAAGGGAGAATGTAACTAAACGACTGCTTGTCCATAGCTAAACTTGTTACTGAAACCCTAGAAGCACATTTTTATGCTTTATTGAAACAGTTTTTTCTATATAAAAATAAAATATGCATTATAGGACTTTAGCTACCGTGTCGAGATTTACTAAGTTACATGCATTTTTATTACCTTTCAAGACATTTTCGTGAAAGGTTTTTTACGTTTTAATTAAGAATTTAAAAATCATTACACTTTAATTTCTATTAATTCATGTTTCTAGCATAATTGTTGATGTTTTAGATTCTCTTCTACATTTTATAATCTATTCTATAATCTTTGAAAGAAGTAATTTACATTTATTTAATTTATTATAATTTATACTTATTTAAAATTAATTGATACTATACTTTCTTTATTTTTCCTTTTCCTTTATATATTTATAAACTAAGAAATAACTTATATAAGAAAATATTGAAATTGGATTAAGATAAATTTAATCAGATTTTATCTTAAACAGAAATGGAAAACTAAAAGAATTGAATTTAGTAGTGGTTTTAATAACACAATTTCGTTATAACTCTAGTGAAACGGTTATGGCTTGTGACTACAAATGTTTATTTATTTTAGTGTTAAATGTGGTTCTAGTGTTGCTCCCATTCTGTGCACTAAATCATCCAAGTCATTGTGCTCTATTGTCACTTTGGCGCTTACATCTTTTTCAATAGACTCATTTACATCGCCATCATCAGCATTCATGACGAGTGACGTCATTCAAACTTTTCTGTTCCTCCCTTTGAGTAATTAGAGGAAAGTCTTTTATAATTTTTCTATTATGAAAAAATAGATTCTTTGAGTAATTAATTTTACTTTAAACTTTTAGTAGTTTTTTCGCAGAACGGAGGAATCGAAACAAGAATTTGTTTTTAATGCAATTCTTAAAAGCGAATCTTGTTTTGTCCTCATGTTTGTTTTTCTTCTTACTTCTTTCTCTTTCTCTTGTTCTTGTTCCATTCATTCATTATTCAATTAAAATTCACACAAAGTTGGAATTCTAAATGAGAAGTTTGAATATGGTGCAAAAATATTATAATAAATGTAGATAGTCTACAGCAAATACTTTTAGGTGACTATTATTATTATTATCGTTATTATTATTGTGTTTTATTTATGTAGTAAGTTAACTTAATACATTAATATTTTGTGGATAGAACAGTACAAGCAACGAAGAACATTTGTTAATGCGTTTTGTTTCTTGAACTCGTTAAAGTTTCGTTAAGCTTTCGTTAACGCATTCAAAATCGTTAAATTAAATTGCTATTTTTCTCCAAAACATTGAAACGTAGAATACTTTGTTGCACTTCCGGTTTGATTGCCTTAGAGTGTGGATCAGTGTTTTTTCTAATCGCGATAAATCAGACTTTTCTCTTAATTTTTGTGTAGATATTTATAACTTTTAACGTGGTGATTAGTGTGCTTGGCACTCTTGTAGAGGCCTTTCTGTACATTTTTTTAATTAAAGTGAAGAATTTATTGTTTTTCAACACAGGTGAGTTGCACTGATCATTGTCAGCCCATCTTTTCAAGGCGCCCTCAGTGGCGCTTCAAAGAAAAGAAGGATGGAAGTTTCTGTGGGAGATGGTAATCCCACAGAAAATGAGATTGTGACGCCAGCGACAGATAAAACCAAACAGAACGTATTTTCTGAAACCCTATTATATGACAATGACTTAAAAATTCCCTTCATGGTATACGTCGACAAGTTATCGGCGGAAAAATCAGTGCCAATAAATGCAATCGGTTTAACAAATGTGTTAGCAAATTTGAAGGTTATGGGTATAGACAGTATACAAAAAATTGGTTTCAATAGATGTAAAATTATTTTCAAGAGTGCCTCCGCTGCCAACAAGCTAGTTGAAAACACAAACCTTGTGAATTACAACTATAAAGCGTTCATTTTACCACATTTCCTAACAAAAGTCGGCATTATATTTAACGTTCCCACGAACATTGATATGAAAGACCTTTTGGAGAATATTCAGTCGCCAGTTCAAATCATTAAAGCCACCAGAATGGAAAAAAGACAAAATGGCTCTGAAGGCTCACTACCTACAGATAGAGTTAAACTTTTCTTCAAAGGGCTAAATATCCCAGCAGAAATCACGTACAAAGAGCACACCTTAATTAAAGTTAAACATTTCATCCCATTTGGCCAGTGTTACAAGTGTTTTCGTTTCAATCATATGTCCAAGCAATGCAGACAAAAAGAATTGTGCTGTAAAGTGTGCTTCCAGGTTCACGATACTGCCAATTCATGCCTTCCTTTAAAGTGCATAAATTGTAAAGGGTCACATGCGCCCACGCTAAGAACGTGTGAAGCAAGAGTTAAAGCCTATGCATTAAAAAAAAGCATGGTGCTTGAAAACCTATCATTTAAAGAAGCCAACACTAGATATTCAAATGTTTTTCAAAACAAGTTCGCTCCACTAATGAGCCAGGAGGGCTACCAAGAATTCCCACCACTAATTTCTAAACCCTTAAAACAGTCAGTGTTAGACAACACTAAAACTGCAGCAACACAGATGCATTCCATCCTCCCTTTCTCGCAGGCTGTTAAAAGGCCGGCGTCAGTACAAAAACGTCTCAAAGTCCAAGCAGGTAAAAAGCCAAACAATGTAATGAAGGTGTGGAATACACTCGCAAATGAGTTCAACTCCAATTCTAACAATTTTTCGCCTTCAACAATTTCTAAAAATTCTTTCATCTCTCATAAGAGCAATTCAATGTCGAAGCCTTATGATGACTTAGACAATCAAATTAATTTGTTCAACAATTCAATTTCGAAAATGCTTGCTGATTCTTCGACTTATAACTCTTTCAATCCCAAAACGAAAGAAATTCTAATGAACATCAGACAACAACTAAATGCTATAAACGCCCTAGAAGATGTAGGGCGCATAAATTTTATTTCAAATACTCAAGTCTATGACAAAAATACTACAATATAATGTACAAAGCTTAAGATCCAATAAAGATCAGCTATAATTCTTCCTAAATAGACAAAATATTCACATTGCGGTTTCATCGGAAATTTTTCAAGTGGATGAAACCCAGAGCTACTCTAAGATCCTAAATTTTAATTTAGCCTACAAAAACAGAAGAGATAATCTAATAAGAAATGCGCCTGTCCTAAAAATTGTTTGGTGTCCGTCTCATAAGGGGCTGGCACTCAATGAAAGGGCCGACTTCTTCGCAAAGCAAGCTGCCTTAAATGGCTGCACAATTACTCTAAGTCAAAAAAGCCTGTAGGAATTTTTACAATACTCTCATAAATCGTTGGGCTATGAGAGATAGCGAAGGCCCTGTTGGTGGCGGTGGCTTTTGATCTAACATTTTTCCGAAACTACCAGCGAAACACTGGTTTCTAACCACAAACTTCAAGTGCATGACATTAAATTAAAAATACAGACTCATGACAGGTCTTACTTACAACAAATTTTATCTCAATATGATTAAAGTGGCTGACAATGATTTGTGTGACGTCTGTGAAATAAAGGAAGACAATGATCGTTTAATTCTTGCCGGAAAAATATTCGAGCAGAAAAGAAACGATTGTCACTTCCTCAAGGTGTACAACACGGTCCAGGCCTTGTTAAAAGATTTTAATTTCGATGCGTATAAACAACTACTCAATTTTATAAGAGTTTGCAACATTGACATTTGATCCACATCTCTGTTCTTACCCTTCCTCCTTTCCGAAATACTCCTTATTCTTTTTTGGACAATTTTGAAGTTTGTCTCTATGTGTTTTAAATTATTATCGTAATTTGCGAAAACAAAAAGCAAAGAAGTTACACTGGGACTGACAGTCCAATAATTCCTGATGACCATATTGTCCACGGATTGGTCAAAAACTCTACGCTTTCATCGGTGGTGTTTCTGATGAAAGATTAAATCACAAAAAAAAAAAAAAAATACTTTGTTGTTCTTAGCACGGATTTATTCAATTCGCTTAGTGAATGAAATTAAATTTTAATTAAATGCATGTTAACCAATTGCGTTATTTTAAAGTCATTTAACTTGCCGAGTCCGACGCAACTTAACACTCTTTTCAGACTTGATGATATTGAAGACAATTCCATTCTTCGCAGAGGCGTCCCGGTGGCTCATTCCATCTACGGCGTGGCCAGCACCATCAACGCCGCCAACTACGTGCTGTTTCTGTCGCTCGAGAAGGTGCAGCAGCTGGGACATCCCGAGGTGAGTCCTTCTGCTTTCCTATCACTCAATCAATTGATTTATTTTGTTGTTCTCCGCTGTGGCAGGGAACCAAAGTCTGCACCGAGCAACTGTTGGAATTGCATCGTGGCCAAGGCATGGAAATCTATTGGCGCGATAGCTTCACTTGTCCCTCCGAGTCCGACTACAAACTGATGACTGTGCGGAAGACTGGCGGCCTCTTCATGATGGCCATTCGCCTGATGCAGCTCTTCAGCGACAACAAAGAAGATTACTCCAAGTTGGCTGCTATTCTGGGATTATATTTCCAAATACGTGATGATTACTGCAACTTGAGCTTGAAAGAGGTATGTAAAAAGGAGAAAAAAGGAGACACACAGAGTGATTTTGGGTTTTGCTTTCCCTCTAGTACACTGAAAATAAAAGTTTTGCCGAAGACTTGACTGAGGGCAAATTCGGATTTCCTGTGATACACGCTGTTCGCGCTCAGAAGCAAGACAAACAAGTTTTACGTAAGCATCCGTTCAATTCCCTTATTCACATATCTAATCTCCTCTCGTCTGTGTTATTGCGAAGCAGATATTCTACGTCAACGAACACACGATGTGGAGGTGAAAAAATACTGCATAAAACTACTTGAAAAGCTGGGAAGCTTCGAGTACACGCGAGAAGTTCTGGATAAACTGGATAAAGAAGCCAGAGCAGAGGTTGAACCTTGAGTGTTTTTGTTGTTTTTCAATTTTTGCTCATTGATAGCATCAATCGTCTTTCTAAATCCTTGCAGGTGGCTCGATTGGGCACGAATCCTTATATGGACGCTCTTCTCAACAAACTTCTGTCCTGGAAAAGTGCCGAAAATCACATCGTCGCCAATCACATCGACAGCAAGCAGCAAATCGGACAAACATGCAATTAACAACCAAAGAGGCAAAAGAGAGATTTTTAAATAGAAAAATTCTCATACTTTTGCTGCTAAAACAGAAACTAAACTAAAGCCGATCCTAATACTAAGTATTTAATTAGCTTTACTTGGAGTACTTAAAGTATTTTGAGTTGTGTGTACTTCAGAAGTTGTAATTTTCATTTAAGTTAAATTTAAACACAATCTGCACTGGAAAGAGGTCACGGAACAGCTTAAAAAACACCGCATAAGCACACATTCACAGCTGATTCACAGAATCTTCACTGAAACAAGCAAAAAAGTGCACCTTTCCTTATAATCTAATCAAATAATTTACTAAAAAGCACAGAATATGTCTTAAAAAAACTTAATCTTCAACTTAATCCTTTTTAAATTACCATTTATATTAATTTAAGGTAAAAGTTTCTATTTTTTAATGTCTTATTTTGAGATATTTTAATTTCCTTTGGTTAAAGTTTAAGTTTATAACTAAAAATCAAGAATAAATCAAGATTAAGTTAAAGGTAACGTAGTTGAATTAGAAAAGAAAACCTGAGAAATGAAATTGTAAACTCAGTGCAGAATTTCATTTAAAGTTATTTATAAAATCGTTTATTTAATGGATGTCGTTTATTAATGTTTAACGAGAGGCTTCGATGTATTTTGCTACTATGTAAAATGTTAAAAGATGTTAACTTAAATGGGTTTTTTTTTGGCAATCAGTCCTTCACCATGTTGTTACCTACAAGTTTACAATTGATTGCTACTCTTTAAGTGTCCTGTTTGAATACGCAGTTTTAAGAACAGAAAAATATATAGAAATGCAAAGGCAAATGTTAACTTTTTGATGAAATATGCACTGCAATATTTTGCATATAGCGCACCACCTACAGAAAATAAACAAAATACATGCAAACAATATATAAATATACATATACACATATATATTTACTATATTATATATTATGCTAAACTATATTATGGAATATTTTACAAAGCAAACAAATTAAAATAGTGAAACAACTCAATCAAAGAAGATATGTCAAGCTCGCATAAGATTAACGGATTAAAGCAAATAAAAAGCGTATAAAAAGCAAAGAAAGAAGTTTTAAAAAACCTGCATATATTTATATAAAGCAATACAAAAGCAGTCAAAGAAAATAAGCGATGTTTTAACGGGGAAAAATACGTGAAAAGTACGTTTATGTTGAAATGCGTTGATGTGTTTATAGATAAGAGATTTGTTTGTGACTAAAATCATTTTTGTGTGACTTTTTTTTTTGTTATTTAAATTTATATGTATATAAAATCAAATCCTTCTTGCTAAATGTATAAAGTAATTCTTTTCGAAACAAAAACTCTTCAAAAGCCAACAAAGAAACAGAAGAGATTTTAGATAAAATAACACATAATCTGAACACTAAGAATATATTTACTTAATTTTGTTAGAAGTTGAAAATATTTTAATTTATATCAAGATTTTTAAAATGATGTCAAGAATTTCCTGTTTTTTTATACATGTTTCTTTTTTGCATTCAAAAATATATTAAATAAATAAATGTATTTATTTCTGTGTAAATTCGTATTTAACACAAGGAATTATTTAAGTTCTGTGTTTTCATGTTCAGATAAAAAGAGACGCGAACAGAAGGATTTAATTTAAATTTAACACACTCAAAATTAAAATTAATATCTCTTTCCCTCAAAATTGTATCCCGTTGAGCAATGAAAATAAAATAAATAAACATAAAAACGAACAAATCAGTTTTATTGAATAGATAAATACTTTAAAAATGCAGAAAAAAGTTGGTTTTGTTTTTTACATTAACAAATATTTATATATTTTTGTTAAATGTGATAACAATTTGCTTAAACAATTCATAAAGAACGCATTTAACTATAAATAATTACATAATAATTCTAAATAATGTATAATTTTATGTTTATTGCCTTAATTCAAACTAATAATAATTATTTATCACTTTCTTTAAATTCATTTAATTTTGTTTTTAACTTTAAAATATCTATTTTAGTATTTAATAGCAGTAAAAATGGTATATATGCATGTATACGAGCGTATATTGAAGAATATTCTATTTTTTTACACAATATTCTTTCTAATAACATCCTTTGTTTATTTATTGATCATTTGACAGCAGTTTTTTTAAACATTTCACTTGTGTCTGTACAAAATTTTTGATGTTTGTATATAAGTAATTGGAAAATAATAATCGCAGTTTTCATCAATAAATATGTTTTTCTTACAGCTATTTTTTCTTAATTCCCATTATTACTTTTTCGCAGGGCGCATTGCCATATGTTAGTTTTAAGAGCTGTTACTAACAGATACACAGTTAACAGAGTTAGTTCAGAGTATACAGTATACATGTACGTGCTATTACATTAGGTCCCATTAACAGATTAAATTTTAACAGAAAGCGAGTAACGTCGTATCGGAGTTTTACTAACAGAGGGAGCATGAACAAAGGAAATTTTATGCTTTTGTTACTGTCTGTTGGTTTGCAGACTGATTCCACTTATTTCACAACGTTAATTAAAAAATTCGAAATAAATTCCTTTATTGAGAAGAAACAATTAATATTCAGAGCTGTTGCGAAAGTGTATTTCAGTTGCTGTTAAATGTTTATTTGATAATTAAATAGGTTTTTGTTAATTATTCATAGATTTAAAATTATCAAAGTAAACATTTCTTTTTTAAAAAGTAGCATTTTGAGCCTTCGCTACACTGAAAAACACTCTTGACGTTGCCTAAATTAGAATCAAAGATGATATTTGAGTGGATCACAAAATCGATTCCCGTTGATATCGATTTCATTTAATTAAATTTGTGTGAAGGGAGAGGAAAAACTCAAAATATACAATTGTTCATTGCAAACGTAGATACAGGGAGAAATACATAAATCGCTGCGTCCTCTTCATTAAGCAAAATCAAGTCAAGATTGAATATCAAGGCAACAATTCAATGCTTGTGTTTAGTATAAATTTACATGCAGAAATTTACAGTAACAATCGCACACGTACATTTGTGTTTATTAGCATTTGTAATATATTTGCATTTATTTGCTTTGGCTGCACACGAAGAATGGGTTACGTGGGTGCGCTATCAAAGCAACATCCCATTAAATTTAATGAAATATTAATGTTTACACAGTCCATCATGTTGCTGCGAAACATGCACACATGTTAACACTTTACATAGCTATTTTTAATACATATTTTGTATAAATTACTAAACGGTGCTTCGATGCAATTTTTAAATGCTTGAAGTATTCATTGATGAGTTCAATAATAAATATATTTACATTGTCGAAATCTATTATAAAGCATATTTTTGCATCGACCGAAACAACATTTCAATGAATGTTTTTTTCACTGAAGTACAAATTGCGCTTCCAAATAGCTTAAAGCGTTTCAAGTGAATGCTTTGAAGCGTCCTAATAGAGAGAATCCCATTGGAATTTCGATTTCCTATTAGAAAACGAATGAGTAGTCGCGAGTTGAGAAAGAAGCAGCAGAGAGTATAAATACGTGTGTAGTACACACATGTATGAGTGTGGAATATATTCATACTCTCTCGGAAGCAGTCTTTCGTCTCTCATTGTTTTTACATTCGAATTAATTTAGTTAGCGAATATGATTTCCCCGATGAATGATTCTGTGATTCATTTAAATACCGTAACAACTCATTGCATTACCGTTACGTAGCGTTGATGTCGTTTAATTAATTACGTACTGACGATGGGCTTGGATTCAGTTTCGGTGGTGAATCAGTTACCAACGAAGCAGCCGCCACACAGCAACGAGTGGCACGTCTGCTGCGTCTCCTCCGCGATTCCGTCGGCTTGCGGTCAGCTTCCGTCGTCGTCGGCGATGCGCTCGAGTCATACATTCAGGTCGGCCATCATTTTGCGGAAGTCGTTCAGGGAGCCGTAGGTGTCGAAGTCGTCGCCGTCCAACGCACTTCCGCGCGAGCCGCTGCGGCTGCCCTGCGGCCCGGCGATGTTGGCAGGTCGCGGCAACGCCAGCGGCACCGGCAGCAGCTCGGGCATCACCGAGTGGTGGGTGATGAGAGCGCGCAGCGAGGAGAACTCCTTCGTGAAGCCCTGCAGAAGTGCAACAAGTAACAAATTCAAGTAAAAAGACGAATTTTACCGATTTCCGACTCACCTTGATTTTGTAGCCGCGCGGCGTTCGCAGAATTAAGTAGTGAGCCACCTTCGGCGCCGGCGGTGGCACCCGCAGCGACAGCGCGAAGCAGCCCGGCTTCGTGCTGCTCTGCCGCACCAGGAACGCGCCCGGACTCTGCCGCGACAGCACCTCCAGCGAGATCTCACGCGGGATGCCGGCTTGGAACCAGGCGGCGCCTTTCAGTTCGCTCTGCTCGCCCGGACTGAGGCTGTCGACGCGGAGCGGCACGGTGGGAGCGAACATCTTCGGACTGGAATTCGCTGCAAGATAACGACACACAAACGCGATCAGAGCGCGATCCGATTAGAGTAAATGTATTAATTCTTATTGGGACTCGCTCTGCTGCTCGTGAAGCGAGGGAGAACTCACCACTGCTTGTCTCTCGCAGGAATTTCTTCTTGATGTTGAAGTCGTTGTGGTCGTGCAGTCGGTGGGTCGCCTCGAGCGTCGGCAGCGCCGTCAGCGACTGTCGGCACGAGTCGCCGAACTTGCTCGATATCAGCTTCTCCGGCTCGCAGATAGCCTCGTTCACGTACCCGTCGGACATCGTGTGCGAGGAGCAGGAGTTGAGCGAGCTGCTCGTGGTGTGCACGAGCGGGCGGCTGTCCTCGGCGGCGCGCAGGAGTCCCATGCCCATGGTTAAGCGCTTCACCTGTAGCAAAACGTTATTTTTCAAGGAGTCAACATGGGATTTATCTTATTTATAATAGTTTTACAGATAGGATTTAAATAATTCTTTAATTCTTTGCCCTTTAAAAATGAAATAAAAAATCATTCAGCTAAAATTTTGATTAATTTAGATCAATTTTTGGTTTTCTAATTAGTTTCGAGTTGCGCCAATTGGACCACATTCAAGGAACTAAAGTGGAAATGAATGAAAAACGATTTCGAACTATTTACATGCAAAAAGAGTCTCGGTTTTTGAGGTTGACAGAAGCTTTGAGAGATGCATGCGTTTTCCAAGGAGAACGACTCAATTACGTATACGCTATAGCCAAACACACGCACACAGCCAGACAAGAGAGAAAGGTGTCAGCTGTTCGTGGTGAATATGCAAATGCGTCTCCACTCGATCGAAGAGAAATACTCACAGATCGAAACAAAGTTGCAAACAAAAACTAATTGGAAAAAGATGCTGAGGATGGGCTTCATGCATTTGAAAGAGGATTACGTTAGTTCCAAACACGATAAAAAGACGAGAGCAGAGAAAAGAATTGATTAAATTAAACAGAATCGAGGTTAATCGAATGCAGAATAAAATTTCAATTTCACATGCAAAGGACGCTGCAATCACCATCAACGGATTGTGTAAATGCCAATTACTACTTTTGGCAACATTTCCAACAACGATTCAGCAACAAACTCAACACAGCAGATGATTGATCAATCAATTGATGCATTCAAATGATGATTGATGAAGGGAGAAGGGGGAAAACATTCATTATTTGAATTTATAAACGATTTTCTGCTGTATTTTTGCTCACTTTTAAATCTTTTCATTCAATCAAATTTAAATTTAAGCCTGAAAAATGGACACTTGAATAAATGGCTTTAAAATGCGGTCGTGAAGGTCGAGGTCCTTGCTGTCGACCGAGATGACAAACGACGATAAAACAAGAAAATATCACAAAAGTAAAACAGAATGCAGACTTTGCTAAAACAATGAAAAGATTGAGTTTCAAGCCTGCGGTAAGCATTGCGAACAAAGCTACACACACACACACACACATAGAAAAGGTGTGTGACACATAAATATGCAAAGCACAAGGATTGAAGAAGAATGAACGGCTTTGTTTGTCGTCTGTACAACTTTGCAAAGTTTCGGCGATAAAATAGAAAAGGCGACAAAAGAGTGAGGCGAAAACCGAGACGAACAAAGAAATAGAAGTGGGTTAGTGGGCGGTGGGCGTGGAGGAAGAGGAAAATATCGAATCAGAGTTGTGAGGAATATAAAAAAAAGAAGCTGCTACTCGATGGATGTACAGTGGCTGCTGCAAAAGAAAATTTAATGAGGGACATCGTCATGTTTCTCAAATGATTCTGTATTATGCGATTAATCAATCAAAATCAATATTTTTAATAGAATAAACGGTCAAAATCAATATTTCAAATGATTTCTTAATAATCACTAAAAGAAACTGATATCAAATGTGATCAAAATGTCTTCTGTGAACAAAAAAATCAAATAACATTATATAAAGCAGTTTCCAGTAATCCTAAACAAGTTCTAAATCATATACAAGTTTATATATGTTTCCATAACTTAAAAGGTTCTTCATTTAAAAACGATTCACAATAAATTAATTAACCATCATCCGTTTCTGAACTGCAAAACATTGGCTAAGCATTAAAACGGGGTTTTTCACCCATAGACACCCTCGAGCGGTCTTCAGCGACGTCTTGTGGGCTTCACTTGAGCCCCAAGGAGAACCAAAGGACGAAAAGACGAGGTACTACGAACAAAGCGTCCTCTCAATGAAACTCCAACGACTGTACGAGCTGCTGTACAAGCATCCTTCGGCAAGATTTTCTTTTTTGTTTTTATATGAGCGAAGTGTTTCGTGGTCTATCTGTCTGCGTATTTCTCTGTCTGTCTGCCTGTCTGTCTGTCTGCTGGTCCCACTGCATTTTATTGTCTGTCTGCTTTTAGTTTTTCCACAACTTTTCCTCTTGTTTTCCTTTTTCGTTTCCTTTTTACACTGTTCCTTCGCGTTCCTTGAACTTCTGCTCCGACTGCTGATTGCAGATTCGCTCCTGTTTTAATAGTCGAGCGCATCCTTTTTATATCCTGCGCCGTTAACTGGTTCTGTCTTGTGCCTTGACTCGGATCCGAATGGATGTCGTTTTAAATGGGCTTCAGTACTACAAAAGGGCGTTGGTATGTGCCACATTTTATACTCTCCTCTGCCTCGTATTCCCCCTCTTCTTGCTAGAAACGTGGCTTCTGCATTCCACGTTTGTCATTCGCAGGCGTAAAAATTTCCACTGCGATTTCTGTGTCATAAAGTCACTAAGCATCCGTGGTATTCGCTGTGAATGTGGGCCTCGCTGCGATGTGTGAGCGTGAGTCTTACAAAACCCAGTAAAGGACGAGAGGAATTGTGTTCGGAAGCCGTTAAGCAGCAGCTCAAAGTTGTAAATTAATGTAAAACGATGCCATGTTGCTTCGTTCTTCGTTCTTCCCCGTTGACTGACGAAGATGTAATCCAATAAAATAAGCAGATTAGATTTATAATACTCCATCCGGACTCAAAAAACTATTCGACTTTAATATTTAATTGAGAAAAACTTCACTTGGTCTCATTCGTGGAATATTAAAAGAAAATAAAGAAGCGAATTAATAAAATTGACGATTTATTTCAGTATTTTTTGCTTTTCTCATACTTCTTATCAATAACTTCTATTATTCGATTTCTTCATGCATTCAGAAGCCTTTCGTTTCTGCTGCGACAAGGACAAAAATAATCCTGCTTCCCCAGAGAACTTCGAGCATTTATTCAGGCATTAAATGCATGTGATGCGAGGAGAGTAAAAAAGCATTGTATTCGGAAGACATCTATTGTTATAGAATAATAAACCGGGATTTTCTGGAACTCTAAACGACAAGGACTCTGAGGAATTTAAAGTGTTGCCAAAGAACTCTTTACCTCTGGAAATCGTTTCAGGGTCTTGGATAACTCTAAATGCAGGTTCTATGAGACTCAAAACGAGTACATGGGTCACTTATCGATTCATTGCAGACTTCAGGCTTCTCGATTCTAGAAAACTCATCGCATTGAATCTCCCTAAGACGCCCATGGGTCTTTATTGTCTTTGCCTGGGAGCTTTCCGTGAACCTCATCGACTGTGATTGCTCCAATAATTCTCCAAGCGACTCTAATGAGGTACTTTCTACGCCCTACAGCTGAAAATGACTACCAGCGACTGTAACGTCCTCTGAATATTGAGCAGAGGTGATTTAATAAAGGCCTCACGACCTACATGATTCTCTCACTCTCATATTACAGCCAATGCAGTCTGTTTCTGTGTTGCATTTAGCGATTCTATGAAACGCAACTCACCAGAGGCGGTTTATCGACCAAGCGTCGGCAGCTATTCATTGCCGTTGGCGAATTATCTTCCTCGGAGCTCGGCGAGCGTGGCACAGCCTGATGTGTATCACGGTTTGCATCACTGCAACTGGAACAAAAGATTTCGTTTAGCATTTCACAGTGTAAATGGAGAAGCAGCCTACGCTAGATTTATTTGTGGCAGCAGGTGAAGCGGACGTCGTCCTTGATTGGGCGATGTGTGTGCAACTGTTTGCTGGACTCGCAGTCGAATGTCTTGCATACTTAAAGGGATTCGAGAGGCTCGATCGACTGGAGTAAAGAACGTTAAACGTTATCTGTAAGAAAGGAATTAAAATAATCATTTATGTACACTCAGTAATTCGAAAATTTTTATGGAAATACATGAACTTTGGTTAGTAAATTAAATTAAAGTGGAAGTTAAAGTCTTCGCGATGCTTGAGCTTCAAGAAAATTTTTAATAATTATACAGACACATTTCAAAAATGATTATATTAAAATCTTTCTAAAAATTTGCAATTATTTTTGTTTATTTGTTTTTTTAACATGCTGCTTTTCTCTTGACAAGTTAGCCTACATTTTGGATACTTTTTCTTTCTCGTCATTCGAAATGCTTTGACCTTTAGTACCAAGAACTCGACTACAAAAGAGTTTCTGTAGCTTCCTGTTTATCCAAGTTTTGTTGTCAATTTCCATTGAAACAAGGTGCCCTAAGCAACCGACTAGCGAACAAGGATGCTAAACAATGATTCGCAGAGTCCCCCAAGGAAACAAGAATCCAGGTAAAAGAAACCACAAGAGAAATAAAAGTTTGGGCTTCCTTAAACTTGGAATATTTGATTAAATTTGAAGAAATTCTCCGGATATCGCTTTTCTTACCAGCCATTTATAAGCCATTTATAAAGACTTTAGGAAGCTTCTAAAGGAGTGTGTGAAGGACTGAAGGAATTTTTATTGGTTTTTTTTGATGAAATAAGTAAGTTGATTATTTATATTATTATTTCTTGTTACTATTAACTTATATTTGTATTAAAAAGGCTCAATAAATTTTTAAAAAGTGAAAAAGTTTCTTTTTATTAAAATTATTCTTAATTTAATATGAAATAAACAAATAAATATTAAGTAAATAAATAAGTATTATATGACATATTAAAAAAATAAATATTAAAATTATTATAAATATTAAATATTATTGTATTAAATAAATAAATAAATATGAAATACTAAAGAAGTTAGAATTGAATTCATTGTTTATTGCATTAAAAATAAAATAACACTAAGAATGTGAATAGATTAATAATAATATATTTTTTTGGGGAGGAATTTATTAATAACCTTAGCTTTAATTAATGTTATCTTGGAATAAGTCATTGAAAATAGTATTCGTTTTATAAATTTAACATTTTAGGGTCGGACTGAAGTAAATATAATATCAATTACGTTACTTTTCGACATTTTATGTCTTTTCGACACCAGTTCTAGACAAATCCATTAAGTAAACGATGTTTATATATAGCAAATATCTGTGTTAATGTTACAATAACCTCGCCGTTTAATGGATATAAGCGCCATTTGTGCACATGGATACTTTGAAGACGTGGAACCATCGTGAATAATTTAATTTTTGATGTTTATGTCATTCGTGGCGGAGGAAACGAGGTCGAAAGATCTGTTCGAGTGCAGTTGCGAAACTGGAAACTTTTGAACAGTTCCCTCGTCGATGACTTTACGATATTTCGCCACATTCGCGTTCGCTGCTTGCAACTTCGAAAGTGCCGAATGCTGCACACGCCGAAATTTGACATTTGAAAAGCTCTTGTACTTCAGTGACTTCGTGTCAGTGACTTCTAAAAGCCTGAAGGATGTTCGTGTGTGTTCGCTGTTGTCGCTGTTGTTGGTTCGTTTCTACTCTCGGAGAATTATGCAAACGCAAATGAAATGCATCAACATCTTCACAAAATAAAGAAGTTGAAATGTGAGTGCTGCACATGAGCTGCCAACTGCTTTTGTTAATATTTTATTTTTGCAAGTTGTCTGAAGTCTAAAAATATACACATTAATGAATATATTTTTGAAATTCATTTTTATTTTCCATCTTTCATAATGAAACATTTGAAATTTGTTCTTCGTTCAACGTCGTTTCGTGGAGTTTTCCTCATTAAAACCGAAATCAGTGATGAGAAAATCAAAGATGAAGTCAAAGGATGGAAATTTATTTGCGTCTCAAATCAGTTTTTGTTGTAGTTTTTGTCATAAACGAGCAACATTTATTCTGATTTATTTTCTGGTTGATGTTTGGGGAGAATAGGCAGACGTTTCTGCTGATTACACGATGAGTGAAGACGCAATGGATGAAGTTTTCAGCTGAAGCGTTACACACAGACGAAGTTGTCACTAAGATTGTCATCGACGTGTTAAAATGAGCGTCCAACAAAAGTCATCATGCAGAAGCAAATGTTTCGGAGCAGACATAAATAATCAGATGCTGGAAACTCTGTTAATTGGCATTCGAAGTGAATATAAAGTTTATATTATAAACTCAGGGGACATTTATTTATCCCTTGTCATACGTTATTTTTGAATGAAGATAATCGCTGTCACCAATTCATCAACTCTGAAGAATAATGAAACCATATCATTTTAAATAAATGAACTTTTTGGAGCCTTAGAAAGATTCTCGCGTTGCTTTTCTATTTTTATTATTATTTCACTTCATCTAAAACAAAAACTCTGGCTTTTTTTCTCTCTATCATATTTCTGTGCCTTTAAAAATTGACCACCCAGCAAATTAAATTCTCAATTCGCAACAATGTTGCCATAACAGCGAAATAATTTATTGCATAATGTCTGCGGTGTCTCGTGGCCCGACCGCAACAAGAAACCTCAGCAGCAACTATTTTTAAATTTTCCATAAAAAATACATAAACTTTCTGCAGAAAATTATTGAAAAAAGCATCGATTGCGTTCGGAGAGGACGAACGGAGAAGAAGAAGAAGAAGAAGAACGAACATAGCAAGTTTTTAAGCCATTTGAGTTGTTGTTGTCGCAGAAGTTTTATCGGAGATTCCCATTAATGAGCCATAAAAACGAGGGAACAAATAAACTAGGAACAAAATTGATAATCTTCATGGCGAACAAACAGCAGTAAAGGAAACAAAAACAGCAAAAATAAAGCGTAGAAAATAAATGCTACCTGCAAAGTTGTGCAAAACATCGGTTATAAAGTTAAACAGGAGCGGATTAAAAACCGACAGGTGTAAATATAATATTAAGAAAAAAAACACAAAAAAAAAACAGCAAAAGAAAGGAGTAAATTAAGGAATTTAGTTTATTGATAGTTATTCATTATGTATTTTATTTTTTTATTTATTTTATTTATTTAATTATTTTATTTATTATATTTATTTTATTAATTTTATTAATTTTATTTATTTTATTTGTTTTATTTATTTTATTTATTTTATTTATTTTATTTATTTTATCTATTTTATTTATTTTATTTATTTTATTTATTTTATTTATTTTATTTATTTTATTTATTTTATTTATTTTATTTATTTTATTTATTTTATTTATTTTATTTATTTTATTTATTTTATTTATTTTATTTATTTTATTTATTTTATTTATTTTATTTATTTTATTTATTTTAATTATTTTATTTATTTTATTTTATTTCTTTTATTTCTTTTATTTATTTTATTTCTTTTATTTCTTTTATTTATTTTTATTTACTTATTCATTTAATTTACTATTACGACACAAGAAAAGTTTCTTATTAAAGGTATAAATTTGCATATAATAGAGCAAGGTACCTTTTCATAAATAAAAAGCATTCGAATTACATTAAATAATACCTTTATTTTCATATGTTATAATTTACAAGGCGTATAAATAAACGCTCAAATTAACAAATGATCAATAAAAAGATCGTCGTTAAAAATTAACAGTCGTTAATGACTTGAATTTTAAATTAATAAATATATACAGTCGAACTTCCCTATAGTGAAGTCGAAGGGACCACAAAATTACTTCATTATATAGAAATTTCATTATATAGAAAACATAATACTTTTTTAAATTTTTATTTTAAGTAATCAGTAATTTCAGTTTGGAACACACTTTTCCATTTTTGTTCTTCAACGAAAGCTTCTAATAAATTAAGAGACTCGAAAACTTTATTAGGTACATCATTTTTCATCTCCACAAAAGTGGTAGGCAGAATTCCAAATTGTTTAGATATACCTTTTTTTTTGCTCCACCTTCTTCAACTTTATTAATAATCAACAATTTTTTTTCAATAGAGTTTGTTCTGCTGTTTGTTCACTTAATGCAAGTAACTCAATGCAAGAGTCAAAATTGTTAGTGATGGTAATTTTTTGTCTTTTTCTGTTGTCATTTTCAAATTTCGAGGATGTCCATATAAAGTTTACTTTTCCATCGGAATACAGTGTTACTAGTATAGCCAACGGAAAATTATTTGAAAAAATTCATTATAAGGAGACAAAAACGTATGAAATTTGAGATTGCAACTGTAAAACTTGTTCATTGTATAGAAAAATTCACTGTATAGAAATTCATTATACAGAGATCAAACAAGACCAGAAATTGAACGAAAAAGCAGTGTACTTGAAAAAAATTCATAGTATGGAGTGCTTCATTGTATAGAAGTTCACTATAGAGAAGTTCGACTGTATATAAAAATACAAATATTTTATTTATAAAAAAACACTTCTTTAGTCTATGAATATTCTTAGGAATCGATTTGAATTCATAAAACTGCTTCACATTTCTAAAATTATAATTTATGATAAAATTAAGTTCTCCCCGCAATCTGCAATATCCTTTAACGGAGTCTGTTTCCACTTCGGTCCTGGTTAACTTCCATTATTATTGCTTCTTTGTTCTTATTTATTTACAGATTACGAGGAAAAGTTTTACTCCTAAATTTGGTGGCTCTTTACAGCCCCTTCTGCACCCCTCTTCGCAACGAATACTTTCGCAACCAAGTAGGAAAAAGTTTTAAGGTTTCCGGATGACTAACAAATTATTTTGCTATTTTCAACCGTTGAATGAAGCTGTAAACAAGAAGTTTCGTAAATTTGTAAACAACAAGTTCGTGTCTGGTCAACAAAAATGAAGTCACCGTCGAAAGGAGCGAAGGACGACGCTTCGTTGGGTTGAAATCGAAACATTTTCCCCACTTTAAAGGACATTATCCCGGAAATATAAATATAAACATCAGACGGCAGAGGATTTTGTTTATTTTATGTGTTGAATTCTTAAAGTGCTTAGAAACTAATTGAATTGTGATGTTCTTTTTTTCGACTTTGACGTTTCTTCCTCATCCTCTCTACATTTTCTCCTCACCCTTCTGACCGCTGCAGTGTTAAATAAGTTGTTTTTCATAACCAACAAATGACGATATCAGTGTTCTTCACTCGTCTAGTTCCTTTGTTTCTCCTCTCGTTTTTCAATCGTAATCTTGACAGAGAGGAAACAATATTTTAAAGTCCTTTTATGGTCAGCATTCACGGCAGTTGACCAACCACTTGACCACATAAAGTTCAATGAAGCATCAACGAATGTGCACTACGATGGGAAGACTTGAAGCTCGCTCATGATGATGACTTTATTACCAAATATCGTTTGCAGGTTAATTCAAAGGAAGTTCTAAAATCGGGGAGTTGAATCAAGGGCGAAGGAGTTATCAATACAGCCTCTCGATCACAGAAACATCAAAAGTGATGAGCTTTTTGACAACGTTGATGGCTGAACGAAGTCAAAGTCACCTGCATCCTTCATAGAAATCAGTCTGTCTGTCCACCTGTCCATCTATTGATGTATAAAGATTTTTCTCAGTGCAACTGCAGCTGATACTGTTTCTGTTCAAGTCCTTGTCATCTAATCCTTTGGCCCGGGATCAAAATATGTATCAAATATCCATTAATAGACTGAAGACAGATCTGTTTGAGTGAACAGTTTTTTATCACAAATTTTGTTAGAATTCATGGAAATGAAGTGGAGAAGAGTCGGGTTTTTAAACTATCCTTTGACAAGCCGCAATTTGTTACCACAAAACAACAAAAACGTAGACAAAAGACTGACTAAGAGTCTGCGAAAGGATTTCATGCTTCAATGAATCCCGATTAGCCTCGGCTGTTATCCCCGATTAGTTTCAGGTGTTAAAAAGCAGTCAAATTCAAACGGACGATGACCAACTCTAGAAAATCTTTAATAGATTCATTAAAGCAGTATAAACTCCACTTTTCCCTAAAGAATGACGAGAACATCTCAACTTTCATTGCGTAAATGCCTTCTAGAACAAAATTCATGAAAAATAACAGTAAATTAGGAATTGCGATAATGTTCATTGGTCCATTTAACTTCACGTTTCCATTTCAAATCTCAAATCAAATTGAATCGTTGGCTGTTATAAATAACAAGTTCTCAGAGCTGCTGAGCTTTTTAATTAACTTATTTCAATTTCCGAAATAGTTTTCCGGAAATAAAAATGGCATTTAATAGGTGGAAGCTGCATGACAGACAGACGGATGAAAGGAACTGCAGCAGCCCGTTGATTTATCAAAACTCATTTAATGTGCACTTTTTCCGATTCGATTCAGTTCGATTTCGTTGCACTCGATTCAATTCAATTCAATGGCAGTGGGATAAAAAGAATATTTATACAAAAAGCTCACATGACATGCTCGAATGTGTGTCTGTGATTGTGGAAGAAATAAAATAAAATAAAAGGACCAACAAGTGGAAAATTGCGAGGTCGTAAAGAGCCACCAACAGCTGTCGATAGCTCTCAAAAACTCCGATGGGCGGAAGCTGGGCGGGCGGCGACTGCGACTGAGTGAGGTTATGACACAAATATCACAGCCTCTGCATGACAATTGGCAATATCTGTGATATCAGCCACGACATCAACCGACCGTAAAAATCGAAAAGCTGTGCGAGTTTTTTGTGCGGAAATCCATGTTTTCATTCCCATCGGAGTGGATGTCTGAAGGATCTTTGCGACAACGCAGATGCTGGGCGACATACTGAGCTTAAGCTACCGGAAAATGTGTAAATGTTCGCACCTACAAACATGAATATGAATGCGATTCACTCTGTGATTCACACACAATCGAGTTCGAAGTTGAGATTTATGGAAATCAGTACAGAGAAGGTACAGAAGGTACAGAGAAGGAATTAACGTGAGTTTATGGGGAAATTTAAAAGGCAAAATATGAGAGAATTCATTGCATTTATTCTTTCTGTGTTATTCTCATAAATGAAAAAGTTTTCCAACAGTTGAACGATGAATTGATAAAGTTTCCCAATCGTAATCTCCTTAATAATAGTTTATAATTCTTTTAACTGAGGGTTTCAATAAAGAAAGGATTCAATTATGTTGATGGAATAAGGAAAAATATTCTTTTATCGCAAATGTAATGGGATTCTTTCATGTCTTTTATTTGAATGTTTCCAAAATAGATTCTTTATAGTGCTATAAACTACTCAGCTTTAACTTCAGTCAACAAGAACCTCGTTAACAGCTTTTCGTCGCTCGTTGTACCAATTTGTTAAAGGGTCATCAACTCCACGTTGAATTCCCACACAAATGAGTTTATTTTCGAGACTTCGCTGATTTTTCACAGACCCGTAAACATCAAGGGCAGGAAATGCTTTCATTTTCGACCCTTTTTTTGCCTTGTTTTTGTTCATATTTCGAGGTATTCACAAGTCTCATTCTTCAACGGCGAAGATTAGATTTCAAACCGTCTCAGGTTTGTTTAGAAGCCGCCACTGATTCCCCTTTTGTCTTCTTTATTCGATTATTCGATGCTTCTTTACACTACAAGGTTTTCTATTGAATGGAGACTCAGTCGTACCTTCCACATATTCTGCTGCTAACTGCAGCGTTTTTTACCATTTTAACCACTTTAAAATTATGGCATTTGTGAATTTTCAGGTTTTAGGTGGTTGCTTTATGGCACTTTTTTCAACTCACCTAATGACATGTGTAATACGAGGAGCTTCTGTCATAATCTGCAGAGGATTGTAATTAGAAGTTCTACAGGTCCAAAGAGATCACGTTTTCCCTTCTGTTTATCTATGTGATCCTTCTTTTTTTGCTGTGTCTCTTTGTTTTTATGTATTGCTTTATTACTCATGTAGAATTTGGCGAATTTCATTGACATTGTTGGCCACAAAATGTATCACTGGTACACTGAGCCAAATATGTATAGGAATTCCCTGCTAAAATTACCTTTAGCGAGCCAACAGGTCAATCAAACAGTCTTCAATTATAATTTGTAAGCATTATGTACTGTTTATTTGATATTGCAAATTTAAACTCGAAATGAGTTTCCTGCTGTCAACATATTTTATAATTATTAAAACCAAAGTTTTGCCAGAAATTCTGAAATTCAGAATTTGAACTTTTTCGCTAGGTGTAGCGTCAGTGTAGGCAGACTGAGGACGACCGTCGGCATCTTTGACATCAAACATCCGAGAACATCAAGGAACATTTAAAAGTTTACCCGTAGAGCGTGAAATTGACGACGTCTTTACGCAATCGATGGGTCGTAATTTTGCTATTTAACTGCTCTGAACTTCGTCGAAATAGAAGCGACGGATGCGGAGGTGCTACGAAGGAATGTCTCAGTGAATTGCTGAAATACATGAAGCGACAATATCGTAATTAAAGATCTACAATCACTATTCTAACGTTTGGAGAACTAAGGACTCATAGAAGTGCTTACATTGAAGTAAATCTAGTTTCTTGATAGGAGGAGATCTATAGCAAGAAATACTCTATGAGGAGTAATACTCTACGATTGCATTACTCTAAGAGGAGTATTTTCAAGCCTTCTTGGTTCTTAGTAATAATTGTGCTTGAACTGTATTGTACACAAGTCCACCGACCTCAGAAAACTCTTGAGTCCCTTGATTGTTTTGAAACTTCTCCTCCCTTCGATGGTCAGTACAAATGTTAAATCGCACTTCGTGTTCCCTGTAAAAATAAATGAAAACTACGAAGTGTTTGGAGAATTTACATCCAGCCTCTTTTGTCATATTTTCTCCTTCTGTGGCTTATGTAAGTCACAAGTCATAATCTGCAGTAGTTAATTTGTATTTTCCTCTGTCGTCATTGTCGATTTCTTCTTCTGCAGTCTTGTTAGTTTCTCTGTGATCCAAGCCAACTCAAGTTGAGCTGAGAGTCTCCGCTGTTGCTAAAATAGCTTTGCAGCCACTTTTCCCAGGAGTCTTTCATTGCGAACCTGTTTTCAGATCGAGAAATCCGGCGAAGTGTGTATAGATCAATCGCTCATCAACATGGGCATCGGCCGCAAATATCAGTAATAGAAACGCACAACTCTGCGGCCGACTGCTCAGAGCAGTGAGACAGTCAATAATTATGGCCGCTGTCACCCCGACAGCCGATCAACATCAATATTAAGCGACGAGTTCCGACAAGCGGCGGCCTACGAACGTCGTGTGGAGCGGCGAGCGCCTCTCCGAGAGGTTTTCGTTAGCAATCGCAATTAGAATTTCGATTATTAAGTGGAAGGGAATCGCTTTTTTGCGGTTCCTGTGACCGCAGCATAGCAACGTAGAAACGCACAGCCGACGTCGTGTCGATGGGTTGCAGCAGCTGTCGAAACCAGGTTTCGGATAGACTAGACTTGGATGATTCCGTGGCTGGCTGTTGTGATCGGCGACTGTTGCATGCAGCATGCAACGCATCAACAATGGTGCTTTGTGGCTTGCTTCTTCTCGCGCAGCAGCTTCTGTTTCATGGCCACGTTATCAGGCGCTCAGCGGCTGCAGTTGATGGCGCTGCAATGTGAAGAGCTCATGTCCGCTCCTAGTTGTTGTTGTTCAATAAAAAAATCACCAGCAACATCAACATAATCAGCGCCAACGACAACACGAGATTCCACTTCAAGTTCATCTTCAATGATGATGGAGATTCTGGTTTCTGGTGCGTTGCTTGGTAACAAGTTTTTATTGAGCCGAAGTAGTTTCTGCTCCTTTCCTCGCGTTGCCTAGACCAAAGCCAAAGCTGCTTGTGGACACTTGAGTATCCAGTCGCAGCCTTCCAGCCAGGAACAGCCGCTGCTGGCACCCGAAACCAGTGCGACTACACAAAAATAAATAAATAAAAACACACTACGTGGCCTTCACAACGCATCCGAACAGGATTTTTTTGCAAAAAGATAATCGAATGTAATCGCTAGGAAAGGCGTTTTTAATTCATGTCCACGTTTTAAGTTAGTCGCTAAAATCTTCTTTTAATTCTTTCACTCTGCAGTTAATTAAACGGATGATGATTCACATGATTTCCTAATAGTATTTCTAAGGCTTTTTTCTTTTTCCTAGCCTTTTTTGCTTGGCTCATCGCCAATTCTATTCCAGGCACGTTTTATTCGCTGAACTCATGACAGTCTTTGGAGTTCTTCGACTTATCGCGCAGCGGAAAACGGATGCGATTCGTAATCAACATTGACAACGTCTACTCAGGCGTCAAAATGCGGCCCGACTTCAAGTGCGATGATCTAGGAAACGAGGATGTGAACAGGGAATTCGTACGCATCATTATTTGATCAAAGAGATCGACCGGCAAAAGCAATCATGAATTCTGATAATCAATATCACCTCCGAAGGCAGAGCTATTATTAGTCTTTGTCTAACCTGATTTTTCATTGAATTCAGGTGACTTTTCAACCTGAAGTCAGCAATAGACAAGTTTTCATGAATAGTTTTATAGGTAACTTATTTCTAACCTGTATAGCCTCCAATACTACCTTCAAATCTTATACTAACTTCACCGTATAACTTTTTAAAGTTCATCGTCCTATAAAAACCATGGATTAACTTATTTGCGGGTGTAAATGTCCCTGTGCTGGACTCTTTAACTTCTGGCTTCTAATCTCATTCATTAATCTTGGCTCCAATGTCACACAAGTCTAATTTTCGCCCCGTCGTCCTCTCCAAGCAGAGATGATTCCTGGTGAACCAGAAACCAACGACATCAGACAACTCGCAGTTTGCTAATAGATTTCTAATGAGTCTGCAGTCTCAGGTGTCAAGAAACAATTATCATTGGGCGGCAGATGTATTTCTCATACAGAAATCAACTTGTGCAGAAGATTAGCTATAAAGTAATTAGTGACAGGGGCTCTCAGATGGTCAATGGATGTCAAACGACGACTGCAAAAAGCTCTTCAGTGGAGCGGAGTGAAGGTGCGAGGATTTATGAGGCCCGTGTTAAGTGACGTGACAAAATTCATAGGATGACAAAAGACATATCATCATCTGAGTTTCTCACCTTTTAATAATTAAGTTTTAAGAAATCCCAAATAGAGTTTGTCATATTTCTCACACAGGACAAGAAAATCCTGTCTGTATTTTCTCGGTACTGTATGAAAAGTGCTCGTGGGTTTCTTTAATAATAGCAGCAATATAAAGAGTAGAGGGAAGGAGAGATAGCAATAGAAAGAGGCAAGACTGCGTTTGCTCGGGACATGCGGCTCCAGACCGCAGAGCCATCGAAGCTAATTTTGAATGAAATCACTTAAGACCATCAACTGACCGTAGCATGCCGCAAGCAGCAACAACAACAACATCAGCAGTTGTTATTACCACAACATTAATGAGTAGGTTTTTCCTCTTCCTCGCACCCTTGATCACAGGGTAGACCATTGGGGCAAAATTAACCTAAGCAATGAGCATAAACAGCTGCAGGCGACTGCATCACCTTGCAGGATGTCATTTGCAATGTGGTTGCTGTTCTGTCGAAATTACAACTTTAGTTATTTGAAGGTGTGTAACTCCTAGTAACCCCGAAAATACCCTTTTATAGATTTTGAAATACATTACATCATATTCGTGAATATTTCGTGATTTTATATATTTGTAAATTGTACAAAGGATTCCATAGTTTATTCAGTTGATTTTAATTTAGATTCTTATCTAGATTTCATGTTGTTTTTGAAAGGTAGCTTTACCCTCAAGTTTTTTCATCATTTCAAGTCCTAAATCTGTCAGTTTTGACCGACATGTGTTTAAAATGTTCACTTTATTTTCGTCATTTTCCTTTACAGACCTTTCCACATGTCTACGTTTTTTCACTTCATTGCAAGGGACCTGAAACTCTTTTAATTCATTCATCCATAAAGTGTCTAGTCTGTGGCAAGGACCATTTACTGCCACAACAAGTATTACCTGAAGCATCTATCCCTTTCCGCTCGGTTTTGGTCCCAGAGGTAATTTAAATACTGTTTTACCTTACAACAAGACAAAGCATCGTTCTCCTTCTCGTCCTATCAAATAGAGGACCAACGGGCCATTTTATCATACTCATGGAACAAAAGACTGACACATTTAACAAACTCATCATCAGCTTCTTCTATGATAAGGAGAAACTAAGCGATGGACAGACACACAAGAGAATAGAAAGGATTCATGTGTAATTTAAATAAAATCGCCATGGAAAGATATCTACCGTCGGCCTGATCGAACCTCAGATGAGCTCATATTTAGTGCATATTACTGAGTGAGGGTATCACTCCCATATATCACAGAGTTTTTTCTTTCCTGTTACTTTGATAGCAACTTAGATTTCCTTGAATAATTTCTTCGGGACTTCCGGAATTTAATATACTCATTCATGGACGTGTTTTCTGTGCTGCAAGACGTTCTTTTAGTCAATGTATGACTAAAGACTAGGCGTGGCATTGGTCAGCATTAATCATTAATGTTCAGAGAGACGAAGAAGTGATGCAGATAAAGGACAGCTTTTCATTGGTCACGTTACCGCCTCTATAACAAACGGTCCTCTATAGGGTCCACTTCCATGATTGTAATTCTGTCCATGATTTCGTACATTCGTAGTTAGAAACTCGTTTGTTTTTACACCACAATAAGAATTAATTAAAATTTTTCGTACGTTTCGACGGGTTACACACAGCAGAGCAGACCAAACTTTGCATAGCTCCCCATATCACTTCCTTAAAACGAATTTCCCAACCTTTAACTTTTTTCCAAGTGCTCCTTGTTTGTCCCTCTCTCAGCTCGGGCGGTTCTTTCAATTTCGGCCACTTGTGTCCACTCACCTGGCGAACAAAACGAACTGTGTACAGAGCTGTACAGACATATGTGCAGAGATCCTTAGTTGAAGTTGTTGCTGAACGTGCTTTTGGGTCAAGATTTCACCAATACAAATGCAGGAATGAAAAATTGTTACAGGGAAAGGTGAAGGCGATGGCTTGTGGTGAAGTAACTACTTTTTTGGAGTATAGGAAAGTTTTTCATGTTCGTTGAAGCGTTTACTACTGAATTTATTTTCACAGACGGAGTGGAGAGAAGCGAGACGACCCACTTGATAGTTTCTAATGGTTTTAAAATAAGTTTTCACATTTTGAAGAGGTCCAGAAAGGATCAATTATTTCAGGCGTTGCGATTTCATTGTATGGAAATAATTAGACAGGAACACAGATGTGCAAACGTGTGTCCATGGTGCAGACTTTCGAATGTGAACACAAAAAGCAAAGCATACACTTAGGCACTCTTTGAGGCTGGCGTGGAGGTGCTGGACGTGGTCCATCGCTCGGAATTTGAAGTTGTTGCTGAAGCAATTTAAACTAATTGAAATTTCCGCGGGATTTCGTGTAATGTTTGCACTCCTTCCATCCTGCCCCTTTGCCCCCCTTATGCATCAAATTTTCTGTACACTTGTGGAGGAGGTGGAATGTGAAATTAAATTTTTCCCTCAACAAGGCAAAAGTAGATGAGAACACGTTGTTTTTAATGTTGGTTTTGTTGGCTTTGTTGTTGTTGTTGGTAGTATCACTGCTCATAGCGTTGGTATAAGGATAATAGTTTCCATAAAAACCTCACACATAATTTGCATAATATTCAAAAATACAAAAATGGGGCATTAAAAACTTTTTTAAATATGAAATTTGTATTTTTCCCCTGTTTTTAGTCAACGATTTGTTTGCTTTTACTTCACTTCTTCCATTGTTGTTAACTAGAAAAGCAATTACATAATGGAGAATGCAATTCCAAGAAGGAATTTTAAAAATTTTCCATACACATTAGAGAATCTTCCTTCTCTTTCTCGCCTCTTACAAATTAAAGGACTTCCTGTGAAAAACAGACGCCGTGTTGAGCGAAACGGAAGCTCGTTATTATTTCGAAATTGTTGCTGTTCTTTGCGGAAACGTTTTCACTGTTATTCTGCGCGATGTACGAAAGCGAACGTAGTCAAATACGAGTGGAATTTGCGCTTAACTATGCAAAAAATAATACGGATAATTATTTTAATTTGATGAGTGAGCAGCACATGGAGTTTGTCTCTCGCCGTGGCGCTGTTTTCCAACGTAAATGGATTTGAAGGCAGTTGAAAGCAAATCGCATTTGCGAAATTAACTTTGCTCTCAGCGAAAAGGAGAAGTTTTATGAAAAGTTTTTTGACTTCTAAGAGCATTAAAAGAGTTGTTTTGACAACGGCGACAGGCGATTGAAAGTTGGTCACGTTTAATGAGGAAAGTGGCTTTAAAAAACCGATGAATTTTCATGTTTTGAAGACGGAAAAGAAAATTTGCTAAAGTTAAATAAATCTTCTTTAAATTGAAGCACTTCACGGTTGTACATTCCGGAGAAATCCTTCTTCCTTTCGCCGGTCGTGGTGGCTGCTTTTGCCATCCTCTGCTCCTCGTTTCCTCGACGATTTCATTACAACAAACGATAGAGTAACGAACGAATGAGTTACGATCAGTGGATTTGAATGAAAGGAGATTTGAAAAACCCATAACGGTTAAAATTTGAGTAATGTTGTCTTAAGTATGACGAAAACCAAATCAATTCGATTTCCATTTCAAATAAAGTCATTAAAATATGATTGCTTTTACTGAGCAACTTCATAAATTGATGTGCGTATGTAACGTGTACGAAACAATTGCCAATAATAATAATAATGACTACAAAAACAACAACAACTACAATAATAAAGCTCGATTGCAGAAGACTGACGACAGACGACGATGGAAGTCGGCTGTCATTTTCCATGTGACAAGCAAAATTACCAATGATTTAATGTTGACATTTTCCCCAGGGAATAACGACGTAATATTTTATAAATTGGCATCACTGCCATTGATTGCATTGCGAATGTGAAGAAGGGAAGAAGCGGAGAAGAGAAGTGGGCCAGAGAAGGAGATGTCATTGATGCAATTTACTTTGTCAAAGGAAATAAATAAGAAAATATAAATTAAAAACTTTTAGTTCTTTTCTTTTTTTTTAAGAGACAAACAAGAAAATAATCAAGGTAATTTTTTGTTGAAGGATAAAAGAGGAGCATAAATTCAAAAATATTGAATTATTTTAAAGGAAATTATAATAAATCCATTGTAAATAAAGGTGCACAAGGAAGGAGCAGCTGCTTAACTACATTCGGTTATCAGGTTAAAAACAAGGTTGAAAATGAAAGATTAAAAATTCTTATATTCAATTATGATGATTTTATTTTGAAGGAAAGCAACAGGGAAAAGAAATCGTGTTCTTTTGCATGACAGGCAAGCAACCCAACAACAACAACAACAACAGCGTTAATAACAGCATAAAAGCCATTTTCAACTTACATAATTTTAACGGAAACTTCGCCAACAACAGACGTTCGGCTTCAGCTTCTGTTGGTGCTCTTGATCGTGATGACTTTTCAATGAATATATTTAAGGTTTCAGTCATCAACTTTCTGCTGCCGCTTCTTGTTGACAGACCGCCGAACGACTTGTCCAAAGAATAAACTTGTTCTTGTTTGCGGTTTACTTGGTTCGGTCTTCAAGAACCAAAGCAGAGCAACGTGAAGTTCGTTAAAGTTTCAAGTGCGAAGTAAACGGGCCACGGATCCGAATAATTTTCTGTTTTCAGCACATAAACAACTCAATAAAAAGCGTTTATTAATTTTTAATCATTCCGCAGAGGTTTTCTTTAAAGGAAAAGAGAATTTCATGTCATCAAGAGCCGAAATAAGAAGACTTCTTGGAGACAATCGAATGCTTCTACATTACAATGACCTCATTTTAATAGCTGCCGTTAACTGCTTTGCTTTCAATTACATTCGGCGGCGCATACATCGTTAAACCATCGTTAATCGGTCGTTAAGCTATCGTTAATCCGTCGTTAGGTTATGGTTAAGCCAAGGAAACTGCATTGATAGTTAATCGTATGGTTTAAAAGACATTGAAAAAGGATTTTGCTAATAGAAGAGACACAGAAAGAAACTAACAGCCATGGCCCACTCTTTACAGTTACTTAATGTTTGTTTGTATAGTAAAAGAACTAAGAAAAGGCAAAACAACAGTCAAAGTGCCATTGATTGTTATTGATGAGTTGAAACCTGATGGGAAAGTGATGAGTTACCTACACAAAAGTTACACAAATTTTAAATGATGATGGAGTTTTAATTGGAAGTTTTAATTCTTTGCAGGAAATAATTTAATAGGAATGCAACGAAGGAGTGTGTGAAAGCGAGAGGGAGAAGCTGTTGTTACTTTTCCTCTTTTAACTTGTTTATTTAGTGCACATAAAACTGAGTCTGATCAGAAACTGAGACTTTAGCTTTTATTCATGCTTCCACACACACGCAATCAACAGCTTAGCAAACGTGTGTGTGTGTGTATTGAAAGTTGCACGAAGCGTTTACACACTGGATACGGTTTAAGTTACGTTTGTGATTGCGACTGTCAACTTTTCTCATCGCTTTTGTAGTCCGTTGATCCACGTTTCATCCTCTCTTTCTGCTGTGTAATCGGTTTAACGAGGTATTTAAGTGTGGCCTTGGATAACGGTTACAAATCTCAAACATCAGCATGACTTGAATTTATTAACTGATATTCGAAGGGTTTTTAGACACGTTCAAAATTTATTTCATGTTGCAGTGGATGTTCAAATGTTCAGAAAGTTGATTTTTGATTTTGCTGTTTTTATTTGTTGTTATTTTAATGCTGGTTTCGAACAAAAGACTAATAAAACGATATAAATTCGATGGATTTCATATAGAAACCGAACTGCAGAGAATCGAACTTTCGCGTTGGCAGAAATAAGCCACGATGAATATGAATATTTTTGATTTATATGAAAAAAGTATTTCAATTTTGTTCCCAATTAAAGCAACTTGTGTTTGAAAATATTAACCGACATGTCTAAAAAATTCGATATTTTCAAGTTATTACAAAAAGCAATCAACTCTTGATTTAATAATAAGCAATGTATTTGCCAATATTATGGTAAATAATGAAGAGGAAATAACAGAGTGGTAAAGGTAAAAGCAAGCCTATAAAAACAACAAACTAGAATTATACAATAGAATAAAATTAACTACAACCAATTGAAAAACCTGAATAATATACGTGAAAAGGTAAAGGAAAGCGAAGAATAACAAAAAGAAGTAACCTCGGGTTCTATTTTATTTATTAATTTACTTTAAATACTTTGGCAGTACAATAAGAATAATCTCAT
The DNA here is from genome assembly GCA_937620795.1 of Thecophora atra. NCBI lineage: Eukaryota > Metazoa > Arthropoda > Insecta > Diptera > Conopidae > Thecophora > Thecophora atra. Next base: position 96,458,428 of record OW569397.1, on the reverse strand, counting down.
GTATCTTTTATAGTACAAAATGCATTAGAATATTAATTATAATATAATTAAATTGCAGGAAAGAGTAAAAAATAGTTTGAAAGAAGACAAGTGTAAAAAGTAAAGGAAAATGTAATTAAATTAAGTGTAATTTAATTCAGAAAAAACTCTCCACCTCGAGAATGTGGAAAAAAAGTCCCAGTGCTCAAGTGAAGCTCCGGTTTAAGGCGATTCACTTGTTGGCCGATTGCATGTTGCAATAGATTTTTAACTAACTCATAAACAACAACACACACATCAATTCACTTCCCTATACTGAATAGAAAATGTACAGTGATCGCGTGACAAAGAAAGAAGATAGAAGAAGTCTTGTATACTGAGTCGTATAGAAGAGTTGGGAATTCAACAGACTTTCGTTAAGTATTTTATTAAGTAAATTGGTTTTTTTGGGAAGCTTCATTTGTAATTTGATTTTTTATATAAAATAAATATTTCTTTTGTATAATTTCGTATATTTAGTATTCTTTTTGGGAAAAAATTTCAGATGATTGGTTTTAATTTCACCACGGACAGAGTTTAACTACAACATTTCTAACTGTAAATTAGAAAAGTTCACTTAGAAATGGGTATATTCCATATAAAAATTGAAAATTTATAGATACTTAAAGGCAAAATTTGTAGATACTTAAAGGCAAAAATAGAGACTAATAAAGAAACTAAACTCAGATAAAATTAGAACAAATGTAAATTAGATTTGCTAACATCATTGATTAATGATTGAATATTCTTGGATAATGCAGCCTGATATCCTAAAGAAGGTGTGTTAAATAGTAACGATGAAATTATGCTAAACGGATTGTATTTATAGGCTTCATAAAATTAAATCTCTCGACGACTCACGTCGCACCTCCCACAGATAATTAAATTTTGACAGCCACTCTTCACACTGACAGTTTTAGTGAATAGTGGAATGGAACATAGAACAAAGAACGAGGAGAGAGCGAGGGAAATACATAAAGTACCATCAGGAATTCAGACTGAAAATGCAACTGAACAACTTTAAAAAACTGCGAAAGAAGCGAACAACAGAAAACTTCACATCAAATCACGTCACTTAACATCGCATTGAGCACCGAAATAAAAGAAAAGGTGAATAATTTTACTAACAACAGAAAAATCACAGCTAAAATCGTGAGTGGGCTTTGTTAAGCAGCAACAAAGCGCGGCGCCACGGAATGTCCGGGATTTAGACGCAGATTTAAATAGAATCCATCGAAATGAAGGGCAGTCGGAGTGGGGAATCAACCGGGTACCACTCCACGGACCTCAGCGGGAGATTTTCCGTTGGTGAGTTCGAAAGGAGCGACTGCAGCGTGGAAATGTTTATAAAACAAAGCAATTAGAAATCAACACTCAAATAAATCTTAAAATTGTGATCCTAAACAAATGAAACCCTTTTTTAACCTTAGTTTTAATGCAAAACTCTTCAAATTGTTGTCAAAATGACAACTGAATCAAGTGCGTAGCTCCTTTTATAAGGCAACAAAGGAACGAAGGAGGCGTGGCTGTTATAGCAATCAATATACGATGAAATCTTCATCATTTACTTCTTACGGTTTTCAAAATGAAGAGTAAATGACTAGAAATTAAAGTAAAGTCGCATCCCAAACACACAATTGGCCAATTTGAAGTCCCTCGTCGCTGCGTTTCTTCCACTTGATCACTTCTTCCCAAAGATTCTCAATTAATTCTCGTTTAAAGGATTTCATAGCAGAGGTCACGGCGTGATTTCCTCTCCTTTCCGTTTTCCTGTTGTTTGTCTTTCTGCTTCGATTCGCAGACTCTAAATTAAATAGAAAATATGTGATGCTTGCAACAGAAACGAACGCAACAACAAAAACTCCTTCGGAACTCGTTTTCCATTTAATGTCTGCGCAAAAGGAAACTATTAAAAGTGGCTGCCATCAACCTGTGCAAAGGCAGCATTCAAAGCAGCTGTTCAAGTGACCGCGACTGCCACAGGCAACATTAAAGTGTAGCAGCGACCAACACGGAGTTGAGCAAAAAGCCAAAAAGCAATTCACCAAGAAAATCGCAAAAGACAATCGTTTGTTGAAGGGTGCTGAGCGAAGAGTCTTTGAATAAATTTCAATTCCAGAAACGATCGTGGGACGTATTTCAGTCAGTTTATTGAAATGTGAGTGGTTGCTCTTAATAAACGTAAATCAACGTTTGAACAAAAGAATTCGTCACGATTATTAAATACTATTTTCAGATTTATTTATGATAAATTAAATGCTATAAATTCTCTAGAGTTCAATGGAAAAAATAGTCTAAAAGTCGTGTGTAATTCAAAGATTTTCCCTGGATTTTCGGATAGTGTCTGAGGATGATTTATTATCGAACGAATTCCTGTCGACCTTCGTCAAATTTAGGCTCGTTTCTGGAGGAAAAAAAGGCACCGAGGATGGCGCTGAGACAGGTTCAGCTCTTGTCCAAAATTGATTACAATTAAAGTATTAAAATAACCACTCAATTATGATGAATTAATCCTGTTTAAACAAAGGAATTGCTTCTGTTTAAAGACCCATCATCTATAGATTTTTATAACATTTACATGTAAAACATTTTAAATATCTACTTTAATAAAATTAAAATTTCTTCACAATTAATTCCATTCATTGAATTACTTTAGATATTATTCTTTAAGGAATTTTTTTGCAATAATTTACCTTAAAATCTATGTTCACAATTCAGGTTTTGGTAGGTTGAAAGTCGTGCGACAGCCACAACCACAGAAAACACGTTGTTACCACATCTGCGACTATTTTAAATATTAAACCGTTTATTGCACAAAAGATTCACAGCACAAAAAAAGACTCGCGGCCAGAATTGAATTGAAAATACTTTTATTCAGCAGCAACAGTCGCGATGCAACAGGTTTTTTTCGCACAAAATTTATGTCAAACGAGTTTGGAAAGGAAGCAGAAGGAAAAATGCAGCACTTTTTACCACTGCATCCATGCAACTTGATGTACAAATTTATTTTTCTTTCTTTTATTTGTTAAAATCGCCTTCGAAACTCCACGTTTGTTTGGCGGATTGCGCGTAACGTAGGTGACAAACAATTAAACACACCAAAAACACGTCATCACACCGCAAACCGTATTTAACAACTATTGAGAGCGAGTTGTAATAGCTAATCCTCATGCTGAATAATCATGTTAATAAATATGTTCCTCGCCTTAGATTAGGAAACTTGTCATACGAAAACCCGCATACTTAATCTGCTGCTGACTATTGGATTAGTCGTCTCCAATTGGAATTTGGAACTGGTAGATTTCCAGAATCCACAAAAAATCAGTGGGGAAATATGTGATGTTCAGTGTTGCCGTCTCTTTATAAATCACTCTTAAAATACGCTTATTGAATAAATGGTGGAATTTTGTAAAGATAAACATAAAAATCGGCTGTTTAGGATGATAATCACAAATACTCGATAATCTAGATACAAAGTGCTGTCTAAAAATTTCCCCAAAGATTCACGCGGAAAAATGTTCTCCAACTTTAATAGACAATAGACGAAAAACGGACTGAATTGCTTTCAGATTTGATATTAAATCATTTAAATTTAATATTTCAGAGTTTATTTGCGGGAAAATCACAGGCAATTTATAACAATTATTTAACATTAAAAATATCTGATTTTCTGAAACAAAAATTGTTAGCTTATTTAATTTTGAAAATTCCTTAAAATATTTCCTCAGACAAATTTTAAGAATTTTGTTTATAAGCCTCTCTCTTTTCGCTGTTTAATGTTTTAAAAGGATTTTTAGACTTCCTATGAATACTCTTACTAAAGTCTCATTCTAAAATATTAAATTTTAAAAATTTTTTGTAGAAACGGATTTAGATATTGTATTTCATAAAGCGTTCATCGCCGAAACAACTCAAGCCTCAAATTTTAATAAAAGATATAGTTTATTCATTGCATTAATTTATATTTAATTTTGTACATAAAACATTTGCACTTTTAATGCAAACAATAACGCTCAAAAAACTATTTTTTATGCCAATAGATAAACATTTTAATTTGGGTTTATGTTTATTAATTTTTTTATAGGATAAATTCTTCTAAAAGTATATATAAAAATCAGAAAGGGGTTTATGACTGGCTGAGGCTTTTTTCCTCATGTACTTACATTTACTCTTGATCAGAGTAGTTTTTTCAATAAGAAGACGCAATTAATTCAGGTTAGCGGCAACACTGTAAAATACACAAACCAACTTGTCGAATTGGAACTTGTGGAGTTTGTGATGTTCTCTTGTGGATTGGAACAGGGGAAATGATAGCGGCCTTTAATAGCTAACCACCTTTAGGATAATAAATACGTTCCATGTCGTTGGATTACAAAGTAAAAGGAACAGGTTTCTAAGGCAAAAATGCGTTTGCTGTTGTTAGAAAGAGAAAAGAAGAGATGCGAGAGGAAGATAAACTGTTAACTAAAAGAATGGAAAACATTGGCAATTGGTGGGTAGTTGTAAATGATATTTAATAAAAACCTTCTTCGATTTAAACATATAAACGGAAATTCCACTGAAATACTTTTCCGATTACATTTAAATCCGATCAAGCAGCTAATCTCAAGGCCATAAAATTGCATTTTTATGAGAAAATCTTACAAAGAATTCGTAGCACGTTTCTTCATGTGATGCACCTCGATGCTACGATTTTCCTTCGTTTTCCTCTACTTCTTTTCCTTTGTATATCATTCGACCTTATTTTATTTTAGTTTTTCTTGGTTTTCCTTTGTTTTAAGGCGGAATTTGCAGCCAGACGAGACTTGCACGTTTCTTTTCCGCTTGATATTCAACAACAACTCAGAAGTTTCCATACATTATCTTTTCTTTTCGGATTTGTTCACAATACTTCAAATTTTGAAAAACAATAAACTTCATAGCCAGGATTTATTGAGGCTGCGACCTCTGACCTTCCTCAGTACGAAAATATATCTTCACCTAAAAAGCGAAACTAAGTAAACACAGAGAAAAGATTCTGTAATATTACCGAAATTCCTCATTGTTTGTTTTGAATTAATTCATTGATTTCAGTCATTCTATTGCGAACTTAAAATCAACGATCCTAAAACGAATACATTCCATGTTTTATTTAATGTAAGCATTGAATAATTGAATATGATAGCGAAAGTTAAGGAATATATTTAATGTTTTCTGTTCTTTCATCAAAAAATCAGAGAAGTCAGTTCTTTAATCTCAAACAAATATATTCCTAAATATTATTAAATAAAGATGATAATTTAAGGAATAAAGTTATAAAAAATTGTAGAACAAATTGTACTTCAGAATTTAGATTAGAATAGAATTATTTCGGTTCTATAAAAGACGCTGAATCAGGTATTTTTTGGTGCATCGCTGTGACTGACACCTGTGTCAATAGTAAACGATAAAAGACCGACAACGAAACTAGAAATAGGACAGAAACGCTTTATGATGTTTGATAAGCTACGTGGAGGAGAGTATCGCTGTTAACACGTTGTTCGAGCATTATTATTACCCAAAATAATTAATATTTACACAAAGTGGTCGTCGGAATTGCTTTACGACGTCGTTTTCGGTGTGTCTAATGTTGAAAGCAGGTCAAAACAACGTCGCTTTCCTCTTGCTGCACCTCACGATTGCTCCAGGTTACGATTTTCCTCATTCCTGTTTTCTTTTTCTATTTCCTAGAGGAGCTTCTGCCACATGCGCTGTGCTCCGTGGTTCTGCGAATGCACATTTAAAGCCAGAGGAATGCCGCAGCGACAGCGACAGCCTCTCACTCGACGAATCTTCTTCTATTCCAAACAGCATCGCCTTCGCTGGAAGGGGAAGATTCTTCTGCTTGTTGCTGTGTTGCCGATTCTCCGTGGGATGCTGCTGCTGCTTTCTGATCTCCCAGTCGTTCGTACAGCGACGCAGCGTCATGTTGCAGCGCGGCTGCTGTTGAATGTGTTTCTGCAGCACGGCGAATGACTCTTCAAATGACAGTAAAACACGGGATTCAAAGTTGTCTACAATTCTTCATATATTTAAGTCTGTGTTTTGGCGTAGCCAAGGCAAGTAGTTGGTGATATTGACATATAAATCGGGTTTCGCGGAGCCGCAGCCGTCCTTCAGGAAGCTGTTGATGCCGACCAACTTTCCGCCGTAGACTGCGGGCCCGCCCGAGTCGCCCCTGCAGGGTCCCTGGTTGAGGGCGTGGCGCATGCACAGCACCTTCCTCGAATTTATGCCCGTTTTGCGGCCGCAGTCGCGCCGCGTAATCGGCTGCACCTCGACCCACTGCAGCTTATGGGGCTCGTGTTGTTCGCCAGGCGGCCCCAACCGGACACCACGACGGCTGCACCGACCGGCGGCGGCGTCGTCGCCAAGCCAATGGCCTGAATCTTGTCGGAGAAGACGAGCGGCTCCTGCAACTTCACCACCGCGATGTCGTTCATGTTCATGCCGTAGCTCTCGTGGGGGGTGATGGCGCTGACGTTCACCAGGACGCCGCCCTGCGTCCGGTCGATGGATCCCGCCTGGACAACGATCTCCGCCGGGTCGCGTCTGTGGAGAAACAAGCATCAGCAAAACGCAGGAGCAGCGCGGACGCACTTACACAACATAACGGCCCCAGCTCGGAACTTCGGCCACGCAGTGAACCGCGGTCAGGACGAGATTCGCAGAGACGATTGCGCCGCCGCAGACGCTCGTCCCCTCCCGCCGCAGCGACACTTGGTACGGGAACTGGCCCTCGGTGGCGTCGTGCCCGAGCAGGATGCCGACAGCAGCGTGGATGAGAACGACGCCGAAAACAGAGCCGAATACAGCGGCGACGCGCAACACAGACGCCGACATCTTCAATTCACGTCGACGAACGAAACTGGGATGAAATTTCGAACTACCAACATCAGCCTTTTATAGGAAAAATTCTTATCTCCCTGAGCGTTTTTTATACCAAATCCTAATCTAATTTTTGATTTCTGTTCAACCCGAACTCGTTAAATTCCGCGAGATGCTCATTTAAATCGCCATTCGAACGTGAAGTACGTGATTTTCTTTAAATTGCAGTCATGCTAAAAATTGTGGCAGTTAGTGAACAGTTATTAAGAGAAAAAAATTGATCAGGTGCAGCCTTCAACACTGCTTGGAACAATAATTAATAATTCGAGCCTGTTGAATGCTTTGCAAGCCGTAAAATGACTGTAGAAGACTTCACATGGAGCAGAAATTGAATAAATTCTCCTCGTTATGAGTAATTATAAATAATTTGTATACATTTGCGATTTTAGATGATTATTCGTTAGTTTTAAAGATGGATTACAAGTTATTTAGTGCTCATTCAGGTGTTTATTTCATTCATCGATTCCTTTACTCAGTATTCAATTCATGAATCTCATTATTCAGCCATTCATGAAAAGCTTCTCTTATTTTTTACTTTATATTTATAACCCTTCATTCATCAAAGCATAAACTCATTAAATCATCAATACAGCACTTTTTTCATAATTCCATTCATTGACTCATCTATTCTTTTATTCATTTAAATCAATTGTTCACCATTTCATTTATTAATTATTTTCAGATATTTTATTATTTAAGTAATTAAGTATTTAAGCAATTATTCAAGATATTTAAGTTATTCTTTTTAAAATGCATTTACTTGTTTGTTTATAGTATATTAATTCATTAAAGAATCCCTTTTAATGGATTATTTATTATTCTTCTTTTCCCAGTGGTTCTTTTATAACTTCACTCATTCAATGAACCACTCGTTTAATAGCTCATTCATTTATTTATGCAAACATGCATTGATTTTTCCATTGGCTCATTTCTTGACTCACCTTTTCATTGATAGATTCATTCTTGCGTTCATTGACAGATTCATAAATTAATTTATAGCTTTAATCGATTATTTGTTTATTTGCTTAATTAGCTCTATATTCATTCATACATCATTCCATAAATTCACCATTGCATTCATTGACTTTTCATTAGTTATTCATTCTTAAGTTCATACATGTGTTCATTTATGTAATCATTTATTCATTTCTTTTTTCATTGCTCCATCCATTTGTTTAATCACGTATTCATTCATTCATACATTCCCTCATTGATTCGTAGCTTGAGTCATTCATAAGTTCATCATAGGATTCATTCTTAGATTCATTCAACAATTCTTTTGTGTACTTATTCAATAATGGAACTTTTTAAACATTCATTGATTTTTTAAACATTGAAGCATTTATTTATTTATTTATTCTTTCATCCATATATTCACCAATTCAGGCATTAGCAAGTCATCAGTTATTCATTTTTAGATTCATTTATCTGTTCATTTATAGTAATTTTTTATTTATGGATTCATTCAGTAACGAATCAATACTTTTAATTTTTTGTATTCATTTGTTTTTCATCACTTGATTCATTGCTTTATGAATTAATTTAGTCATGTATTTAATCAATCATAAGCTCATTGAAGGTTCCAGTGAATACTCCATTGAGTCATGTATGAATTCATAATTTCTTCAATACATTCATTGTTCATTCTACACTTCATTTATTTATTCATTCCTCGACTTATTCCGTATTTTATTTATAGATAAAAAACTTTTATTTTTCTGAAGTTTTCTACACAAAAACCTTATCTAATATTTGAATTGTTCTTAACATTAGAAAAGAACAGAAACTGTTTTTTACAGATATAATTCATAAATCATTGGATAAACACTAAAATCTAGTTTTTAAACAGTGACGAAAACTGAAAACTTTCTAAACATCTGCATAAATGACGGCCACGAATTGGACGGACGAACGTGACTCGTTTAACGATTTGTGTGGGCGAGAAAAGCGCAAGAATTTGTTAAATAAACAGCAGAAAAAGAAGCTCACTTCATGGAAATGAAATCACAGCGAAGAGAGACGAGTGTTTTGAGTAAACAAATGAAACGCGAAACGAGCAGCGAGCAACTCGTGTTTCGTGCTGAACTTCACGCCGCTGGAGTTTTTTCTTCGTTGGTGTCTCCGCGTTCAGTAGGAATTCAACGAGTATCAAATCCCCTTTTAATGGATTCTAATACAATCTGTAAATATTTGGTTAAGCGAGTGACGAGAGCAGTGAAAAAGCTCTAGAAGAAAGCAAACAAACAGAACAGAGAGTGAGAAGTTTGGTTGGCGGAGAATGAGGGGGAAAAACAGATTGAGTAACTCACTGATTTGGCGACTGATTGGGTTGTTCTGTGAATCAATAAACGAATCGCTAGGAATCAGTCACGAACTGAAATGAATCAAAGTGGACTGTAGTGAAACATGGAATGGAGACCACGGCTACTTTTGGACGTCAGTTCTCCTCTCTACTTGCCTAGCAATTACATTAATTTTCCTTTACATTAAATTAGCTTTGAATCACGTGATTCATGTATGTTATTCGCCTACTTTTCAAGCGAACACAGTTGAAACTTGAACATGAATCGAGCATCAGCAACATCAAAAGCAACAGGATGCGCTGCTGAGAGGGAAAGTGGAGCGAAACAGATGCACAGAAAGTGAGAAAGACGCAAGCAACCAACCGAAAAAACATCTTCAAACGAAGCATTTTCACATCCGGTGTCACATTTGATTCACTTGAAATTTAACTTCACAAATGCACAATTAAATGGAGTAGTGAAGGAGGAAGGGAATGGAAGAGTGTGAAGAGGAGGTTGGAAGATGGTATTTCAAAAGCGAAAATATACATGAAGCGATGAATCAGTCTAGGAGAAAAATAAAAGTAGAAAAACATATGAAAAAAGCGATACAAAATCCAGAGATGAAGATAGAGAAGGAAGGATGCATTAAAAGAGTCATTCACACACTTATTTCCATACTCAATCACATACTCATTCACATACTCACTCACATACTCATTCACATACTCATTGACATACTCATTGACATACTCATTGAAATACTCATTCACATACTCATTCACACACACATGATTCCGTTAAAAAATCAATGAGCCAAAGAGTGAATGGAATCAAAATCTTAATGATTCTTTGAAGTTCCATTTTTGTATATGAATTAAAGTTGATTAAAGCGAATTTAATGAAGATGAAAGCGACTTAAAGAGAAAAATATTCATTGTCATTCAAGCAGAATTGAATGAATACCTAAATGAATGGGCAAAGGAATGAATCAATGCATAAATTATTTGATGAACCTCCTGCTTATCATTCACCTTAGAATTAATTATAAATAGGAGCTGCTTATTCAATCACTGATTCAGACATGATTCGATCGATTCATTCATTAAAATAGAGCCAGTTTTCTAAATTTTTATCACGCTCAGAGTACAGAAAGAAAAAGACTAAACTAAGATCTAAAATTAAATTAATAAATAATCTAAAATATTAAAATCTCTAGCAATAAAGAAAAAAACAAAAAAAATCCAAAGCGATGTATAAATGAATAATTAGAAGTTCATGAATAATTCGACGAATGAATCAATGGTCAATGGATGAATAAAACTAATAACAAATAATTGATTAAAGGAATAAGTTACTAAGTAATAAATACATGAAGTTTGGAAGGAAAAGTTAATGAATAAATGAAAAATTCTCTGGAAAATTAAATGAATTTATGAATGATTAAATACATGATTAAATTAATGCATGAATAAAGAGTATAATAAATAAGCGAGTAAAGGGATACGTTAATAAATGAATAAATAAACAGATGAATCAAAGGATGAATAATTAATGACTTGCTAATGTAGAACTTATATTAAAGACTGAATAAATAAAGAATTGTATGGATGAATCAATGAACGAAGTTATTTAAAAATTAATAATTCCATGAACGATATGAAGGAAAAAATGAACGAAGGGGCTCATGAATGGTTGAATATTGGGTTTCATGAATGGTTGATGATTCATAATGAGTAAAGCAATGTATGAATGAAGGAATAAACAATTGAATGAACACTAAATAACTTCAAATCCATCCTTAAAACTACTGAATGATTAACTGAAGTCGCTTTAATTCATTACGAGGACGATTTTTCACTTTTCTGCTCCATGTGAAATCTTCTAACTTCGTGTTAAATTTAACTGAGACTTTAACGAACTTAATTTTAATGCATAATTTAATTTTCAGGAATGTGTTTGCTTGAGATTTGAGCTGCAGTGAATTAAAGAATTCATTCTGCAAACAAGCAGCACGATTGACGAACGACAGACATAAAAGAACGACGAGGAACACGCGTCGCTCAGACGCATTTCGGCTGCGTGTAAGATTAGTCGGCTTTGCAAACACGAACACGCGCACACACAGAGCTGATTCTCTTCACATACACGAGTGCATAAAGACGTAATGTGCAAATGGAATGCGTTCGTTTACTTTGAAAACTCCGTCGTTAATCCGACGCCTGCTCGTTTCGGGACTCCGCTTCCCGACCTCGTCCCCTCTCCAACACAATCATTCATTGCGTCGCATTTGCTGCTTCGATTTGCAAACTCATTTAAATAAAAGCATCGCTTTCGAATCCGTGTTTGATGGAAAATTTCTCTGGATATGAATTCGTAGATGTCTCTACGTCGTTTAGCTGATGAACACAACAGAAAAAGTGACAAACAGAAATAAAAGCAACAGAAAAGAGGTGAAATTTCTTATTTTTAGTAAAGTTTTATTGCAAAATAAATGAATGAAAATTAAATAAAAGCAGACTTCAATTCAAATGAACTTTCAGTTGTTCGAGAACCGAATCAACAAAAAAAAAACAAGAATAAACAAAACTTAAAAACAATGAAGCTGCAGAAGAATCACATAAATCATAATAAAGCAGCGAAAAACATGAACCCGAAAAAATGAAAAACACCAAACAGAAAACAATTGAGTCCGCTTTTTTGCTGGCAGCTCAAAAATCAAATAAAATGCGAATTTTACGTGATTCGATGCAAAACTGATGCAACAGCTGCATGCATTCAGTGGTTTTTTCGTTGTTGTTTTTATTGTTGTGTAAAACAACGAGAACGAATTCGCTGGTTGATCGAAGTGTGGCGTGGAGAAGAGAGAAGCTTTGTTTGCGCTGGTGGTCAGCTGCTCGCAAAAATTCTGTCGCCGATGATCAACGTCGCTCGCTTAAAAACGTAATAAAACCCACCTTAAAAGCCGAACGAGTTGGATGGCAGTTCGTAGCAAAAGCAATTGATTAACACTCTCTCGTTCACTGCTTTGCATATAATTCACGAGCTCTCACATCGTTTATGGGACATGAGAGACTCTTCTTATTGGTCTCATCTCTTTTAATCATTCTAATTAGAAGTTCGATCGTTCGTTTTATACACATTAAACGAAGGCACTCATGAATGGTCGTCGTTTTTTAAGTAAGATTATTCCCCGGTTCACTTTTAAACATTAATAAGCTGAGCCTAATTTTTTTCTTTCTTAATTCGTTTTTTTTTATTTCATTCTCTATTTTAACATCGACAGAAAACACGAAAAAATTCTTCATTTTAATTAAAAAGTTTATTTTTGAAGAGCGGAAAAGCAAATCAGAGGATGGAAAATGGCAACAAATACGAAAAGCAACGAAAAAAGTGAGCGAAAGATTAGCTGTGCGTTGAAGTGTTGCATTAGTTGACGGAAGAGGAAGCAATTGGAAGAGGAGGGAAGTGAATGCTCAGAAAGAAGCAAAATCAATGGATTTCAATTAAAAATGTTAGAAATTGAAAGGTTTTCGATGTGATAAAAGTTAATTAAATAAAATTGATTGACAAAAAGCGCGGAACTGGGAAAAATTTAAATACTCTTCAGCTGAATATAAAAATCCATTCAAATACCAATTAAAGCAGAATAAAAGAGCAAAATTCAGAGTGTTGAGTGAAAAATAGCATAAATAATATTTTATATTTAAATAGAATCAAAATTTGCTCTTGATTCGTGCTGCTTCGGTTATTTTTAACCTTAAATGCGTCACAGTTGCTGAAAATGTTCCTGGAGCCATTCAAGTGTTTCTAGCAACATGAAGCTAACAATGTTAGCAACTGTGACAAGTTGGAAACATTTCTAAACGCTGAACGGCGCGTGGATTCCATGAATTCCCTCAACTGCAGACGCGGTCGTCCTTTTGCCCAGTTTCGAAACTTCGACTGTTTGGAATTTTTCATTAGACGCGAGGATTACAAAGTAAACATCAGTGCAACAAAATGCAACTTGATTGATGGAGCTGATTGATGACGTGGTTGACAAAATGGCGCATTGATGGCGTGTTTTTGAAGTGTTTCAATGAACCAACGTATTTAAATTAAAGTCCATTCGTTTATTTTGAGCTGTTGTTGTTTTTGGAGTGAAAAATACAACAAAAACAAAACAAAATTTAATTTTTTTGCAAATTTTTATTTACTTTGCAATACAAAGGCTGCAAATAATTGTTGAAAAGACGATCGAAATTGAATTTAAATGCATTTTGAACCATTTGCAGTTTATTTTCGAACCTCTCGAAGCTGAATTTTCATTTTAAATACGCAGAAATTTTAAAGATTTCCAATTTAATTCAATTGCAGACATCGAAGTCGCTTCGCAGAACTTTTCTCATATCGCAAATTGAACATAAACTAAACACAAATTAAAATCAAATGCAAAATATTCAAAGTTTCTGCTGTTAAATTTTCCTCTTGAGGCGCTGATTGAAAAAACATTTTAAAAACAACGGAAATAACGAAGCATGAAACAAAGAAAACAGCTTAAAACAGGATTCATTCACAAATTGAGATCTCAAAAAATAAATCCTGGTTTTTTTTTTTTTTTGTTATTGTCTCTTTTTACTTTTTTATCCTCCTTCCTCAGAACTCAACCACATCAACGAAGTTTTCTTAATTCGATTTTCATGTTGCAACGTCACAGACCGAAGCAACAGCAACAACAACAACAACAACGCAAATTAATTTACTTGCGTCTCGTCTGGATAATTTACAGAAACTTCTAAATGCGAAAAACGAATTAAAAGAATCTATAGAAAAGGAAAGAAGAAGCAACGACGTGGAAATCTTTTTTCTTCCTTTTTTCTTTACATATTTTAATTGTTCGCATTTAATTGAAGCTTATTTATGCGCTCATGAATGGAAGTGATTCTGAGGTTTGCGGTTTTCTGTCTTTTAGCTGAGATTGGAATGATAAAAATAATAAATAATAACAACAACAACTTATAATAATAAATCATAAACAAATTTAAATGTCGTATTTAAGCAGATGAATGGGTTTTTATATAATTATTTATTATTATTTCGTTTAATAGGAGTTAAGAATTTCAACAGCTTTCATTTTAGTGCCTAAATTAATTTATTATTAATTTATTATTATTTATTACTTAAATTTATATTTATATTAATTATTTATATATATTTATTTATTTATATTTATATTAAACATATTAAATAATAATAAGAAGAGAGGAAGGAAAGAACATCTTATTCCAACTGAAGGCTTTAATTATTTAATTTAATTAGTAATATTTTTCGTACTTGTAAGTAATGTACTTATGTTAATTAACCTAATTACTAAGCAACTAATTTAAATTTCAAACAGCAAATATTCAAGTTGGATACATCTGCTTAAAAGTATGCTATGCATTTGCCTCATTCATTGTCTAGTGAAGCCTAAAACTGCACCATGGCATTGTTCACCGATGCGTGTTTGAAATAGAATTTTGATTGAGTTTAGTTTTGCATTAAGTTAAAACACATGCAAATAGTATTATATTATTAAAATTTTTACTAATTAATTGAACCAATTGTATACACAATTTAATGCTCATATCTGTATATATTTCAGCTAGTCGTAATTAAGTTCAAGTTGAATAAATATTGTAATTTTTATTTAACAAAGAACTGTTTAAATACAATCTATTTATCATTTATTAAGTTCTATAACGAAGCTTCTGCCATCTTCTACTTAAATGTCTCACTTTGTCATAATAATTATGAAAATTGAGAGCCTGGTTCTGGTCGAGGTTAACGTTAAAATGTTTTTAAAAGCTTTGGTTACTCTCACCATTTTTCTTTAATCATTTTTTTTTTGTGGTGGATCTCCCTTTGTCCTTTCCTATTGTTACTTGATCAACAGATCAAATTTCAATTGAAAATAATTCATGGTCAAAAATATGTTTCTGCCTGAAAGTATACAATGACTTTTTTCACTGCAACTTTTATTTAATTCCGTAATTTTATATAAATTTCTGTTTTATATATTTCTTTATTATCGTTACTTTTACTTTTTACGTTGTTTAAAATAGTTCAATAAAATTTAAAATTAAATTTCAATTTTTATATTTGTGTTAATCAATAATCTCATCTGAATAATTAACATTTTGTGATACTTTCAACAAGAGTTTCTAATCTTCTTCTGTGTTTCCTCCCACATTTTGCTTTCTTTTTGCAATGTTGGAAAAAACCATCTTCAAAACTGTGTCACGTGGATAAAAAAAAGGTCCGCATTTGCGAAACTCGAAATGAATTCGCTAGCAAAAAACTCTCTCCTCTTCAAAGTCATAAATAATCATCTGATCAGCATCAACATCGTCATAATGATGACTGCGACTATCATCATCGGCAGCCCCCATAAAATCCACAAACGTCAACATTTTCTGCACTCATGCATTCAGTTTTCTGACTGCTTCCACGCTTCAGCGAAGGCGTGCATCCGCCGCAGCATCGAGCAGCTCCACAGCAGCGCAGCAGGTGCGGATTTCGCATCAAACTATTTTATTCGTGTAGAACAGCGAAACGCGATGTTGCCCTGGGCAACGGCGCAAAGGGGACCACCGAGAGCACCTCCGGATCCCGCACACGTCGCCAGTCGCGTTTCGCTCCAAACAACACACAAGCAGCCAGCAAACCACTTGATCACTTCATTTCTTGCTTCACTCGACGCAAATGTTTTCAAATAAATGTTGCCCGTTTCCGCTCGTCCACAGATGAAAGCGATTTCATTTACATATCGACTAAAATGCAGTTCGCTGTTGATTTCCCTTCTGCGTTTGTCTTCTTCGACTTCCTGCCTTTCTTCGCCCCGTCCGTTTGTGTTTTTGTCCGCCTTTAAAACGCTTCAAAGTTTCCAATTCGATATGCAAATTTAAAGCGTTCAAAGCAATTGGCTGCGCTTCCGTCCTGCGGCTGCCTGCAGAGGATTCTTCATTTCATTTCAGTCGCGAACACGGAAACTTAACGATGTTAGACTTTGTTATTCCGTCCTTGAGCTGCTTCCCGGCATTCAGTAGCCTCGACTTTGTTGCGAAATTAGATGAGTTCAAAGTTCAGAAACTCCGATTGAGGAAATCTGGAAAAAAGCGAAAAGAAGCGACACAAATTCAATGGAAAAACTTCCTAATGACAAAAGAAAAGTTATCAAGTTTCCTCGAGAAATACTCAATCGAATTTAGGGACAGCTTAAAGTGTTTTTTAGATTATTCGATTGAATAAAGACTAATTTAGGTTCGGGAATTCGATCTTTTCTTTCTATCCATGCGTGTGATTGTTTTCTACAAATATAGTCAAAAGATAATACATTATAGTCTTCATTATAATTATTTACTACTTGTTAGTTAAATTATTTTAATTATTAATCTCAGGCTTAATAAAATTTTCCTTTCAATTTGTGGAAGCTACGAACGATTAATCAGCGCAGCCTAAAAGTAAGCAATTGCTTTTGTTCAATGCGAAGCTAAGGCTTAATTTCCAACTAGCAACAGGAATCTCGTTGAATTAATACCAAAATTAATGCTGTAATTTGCAGAAATAAGTGAATACCACAAAATTAAAGAGGTACCCTGAGCTTCAAGTCCTTCAGAAAGAGCTTTCATAACAATGTTTCTAGTGAAGCGCATGCAGAGAAGAAACCTCAGCAATAATTTCAAAGCCATAAAACGTTGCTCTTGTTGTTGTTGCTGGTTTTAATTTTAAGGTCCAGTGAAAAGATTCCCTGGATGCTCATAGAAGAACGATGCCAAGGCGATGCGTGTCTACAATTAAACCTAATCCAAAGCAAAGGAAGATAAAAGGGGGCCAAAAAGACAGACTGAAGCGTCGCAGGACCTCCTCCAGAGGATCTTCAAATGTGACTGCATAATTTTCACTTGAAAACACTTTGTATTGTGGAATTTTATGGGCAGCTCTTTTGTGGCCGACGGAAGAATGGCCAATAAATTCTCAGGCGAAGAAGTTTCCTGGCCCGGCTCCAAAAAACTGAAATTCGCAAAAAAAAGCTGAAAATCAAAGATTCACTCGCCTCGGATTCGGAAGTGCTTCCATCCGTTGGAGTGTCTGAGTGTCCGTCTGTCCGTCAACACTTTTTGCTCTGCCGTTCGCTGGCTGTAATTAAGTTGATGCGATAATTAATGAATGACTTTTTATGACCGTTCGGTGGTTACCAATTTAAAGACCCTCCTCCCGCCCCGTCGCTCGTTTCGTCACGATTCCTTTTGGCACTCCTGCCAACTGCTGCACGAAATGCAGTCCTCGTCTCGGCTAATGTCTTGTAATGACTTCGAATGGCTCAATTAAGACGCAGACATGCTTGGATTTCAGCGTCTTTGAGTTGGGGCGAGATTCTACGTAGTTGCAATTGACGTCCAACAAATAATTTAACGACTCAATGAATGTGAATAGCAAATGGAACAAAGGCAAGGATTCAGCTTATTTACAAGTCCGGTCACTGGCAGCTTTTCATCGTAAATAATTCATGCATTTTAATTGAGCAGTTAATCAATGAACTCTAATTTTGAGCATGTTTAAACTGAATTCATTCACAAACAATTTATTCAAATCAGCAGGCTTCCATTAACAAATTTAGCATCGAATTTAGTTCATCGACTCGGATTGAATGCGAAGCTTCACAGAAATCGTGGAGCAAATAGAAAATCTGGAAGCCGACGAAGCGAAAGGAATTCTTTGTTTTGCGAAAACATATTTTAAATATCGTTTTCATACTTGAATAAATATTCACTCTTCCATTTAAGCGAAAGTTCAACAACCGACAAAGTCAGTTTTTCGCAGTCGTAATCGCAATAAATGCAAAAGTTCCATGGACGAACAACTGCCATAGTTTTTGCAATTATAAAAATTCCATTGGATGTCAGCATAAATTTACAAAAAAAAAAGAGGAAAAATGTATAATTGCAAGTCAAATTTTGGTTTTTTCCAGTGGTCAGTTGAATGCAAATAATAATTTTTATTGGATGCCAGAGCAACGAGTGTAAAAACGATTTCAAGTGAAGGTTTTTTGCCTGTGCAACAATGTAAATGTGCATCGATGTCGATATAGGCAGACATTCAATATAATGGACATCATCCGAATTAAAATGATGAAATCCAACACGAATTCAAAGATTAAATCTACAAAAAAGTACATTAATGAAACAGAGAAATTAATTTTAAGCTGTCAGGATCAGAAATGATAACACTTTAAAAGTTATAATTAAATATAATACAAGTTGTTATTGGCTTGGTATTTGTTGGCGCCTGCTTTTATCACAGAAACTTGAATTATTATTTTTTATTTTTTCATTTTCTGCAGTTCCATCAATATACAGACTCATAGTGTTCCACAAATGTTCAGAGACTTCCTTAGATTAACTTCACTTAAAGTGGTTAATTTTTCCTTTACAGTGCATTTCTTCATCTATTCTAATATTCGGTCTAATAGCTGCTCTGCTGCTATGCCTACTGATCGTTTGGTTCGTTGGCAATATAAGGTTTCATATAAGGTAACTCCATACTTCGTAAAACTTTTACTAAGCTTCCTTGAGTGGACTTTTCTGCTGTTTACCAAATTTATGCAGGAATTAGTTATAAATTTTTACACTTTTATTCAATCTTTTTGTTCGTTTTTCTTTACATAATTTTGTTGTTGTTATAATTTTCTCATTCGCATGAGAAAATTTCAAAACTAAATTCGAAAAGTGATGAAGTCATTAGAAAAATTACTTTTTAATGAATTTTTGAATTTTTTTATAATTTAAAAACTCCACTTTAAATATTTAAAATGGCGCAGAATATAATTTATTATGTTATTACTGTAATTTTGGGATTTTTAATGTTTTAATTGCGTTTTTATGACGGTTGCTTTCGTCGGTTGCTCCGTTCACGTTTTCCTCCTTTTCTCGTACCCTTTTCTGGTAGCTGCTCAATTACCTCGTTACCCTTGATGGTTACCTTACTGAAAGACTGATGCTTTTATTGGCAGCTATCGCTTTATGTTGGATTGGAGCGGCATGCAGCCAAATTGGTCCGAAGCACGCGAGTTCTCCACGACGTATGAGCGATTTTTATTTGTAACTTCAGCTTGAGGAAATTTAATGAGTTCAAGTTTTAAATGAGGGAACTTTTCACGTGATCAATTTGAACGTCTAGACAAAAAGCTCATCAATTATTTTCTTACATTCATCACGCTTTCCTTTATTCTTCTTTAGTATCCATTTTTTTAAATCGCCGCAACGTAATTGCGTTTAATTTGTCTCCGTTGCGATGACTTTCAACCTTGGAAATCATAAAATATGCAAACTTTGACAAGTTTTTGTTGTTGTTGTTGTTGTTGGTGTTGTGCCAATGGAAAGGATTTTCATGTAGACACACACATGAAGACACACACACAGAGAAATGCGACGCAGGACCCTCGTAGAAAGTCACTTCTTCGCGTTCTTCATTTTTCATTCAGTGCTTCGTGACCACAGAAATTTTTTGAGTAAGCGAGCTACTTTTCGGTTAATTTTAAACCGTCCGCGGTTGATGGCTGCTGGTTTTCCTAATGCGGCTTTCGGTTTCGACCGAAA
The DNA here is from genome assembly GCA_937620795.1 of Thecophora atra. NCBI lineage: Eukaryota > Metazoa > Arthropoda > Insecta > Diptera > Conopidae > Thecophora > Thecophora atra. The sequence continues at coordinate 96,438,603 of OW569397.1, read as the reverse complement.
TCAGCCAACGAACTTCCAATTTTTTGCTTCGGTGTCACTTTTTGTGGTTGATGCCGACGCAGATGCAGTTTTTGTTGTTGCTGTCGCTGGCGGCTTTGGTTTGTTTGCGTCTTCGACTGACTGCAGAATTTTGTGTGCCCCAAACAACAACAACAGCCACAACTCGGCGTTTCCCCATCGTCTGGGAATGCGTTTTATTATTTGCAGCTGTTGCTTTGTTCGATTTGGAAATTTCACTGCGGTTTTTAATGAAATAAAATTAAAGTGTGACTTTAATGAAATTTAAACGTGCCTAAAATATAGAAATTGAATTTAATTAAATTTTCGTATCATACATTGAATAATTACACAATAATTCAAATTATAAAAGAATCACAAATAATTAAATAAAATATTTAAATTAATTTCTTAATTAAATACCGAAATTTGTTCAAATTTCTCAGATTTTGAATGATTTAAAGAATTGCATTCTAAGCAGACGCCAAAAGCTTTAAAAATTTTTAATCTCTTCCAAAATAAACGTCATTAAATGCCATGTTATAGCTTCAGGTGTATGAAGACGAAGAAAATCAAGGAGAAGAGGACGACTTCCTTGTTCATTTCACTGTTTAAGTGTTGTTATTAAAATCCTCCGGCGGCGACGTCGCGTGTTATTGCAATGGATTTACATAAACGCTATGAACAACATCAACAACATCAACAACGTCAACATAAACAAACATCAGCGGATGTTATCAGATGCTGAAATCTAAGCGTTCGTTTGTGGCTTCGGGCGACTAAAAAACAGCACAACAGAAGCAAAAATAACAACTTCACAACAAATATCAACTTCATCTAGAAGAGTAGAATATTTATTAAATTACAGGAAAAATAACAACGAGCTTTAATCGCAGCTCAATAAAGGAATTTTGTCTTTAAAATTTATCAACATTCCTCATCCTCATCCTCAATTAAAAAACTCATATTCAAAGTATTTTCTTTTTCCCTAATTGGGATCCAGTTCACATACCAATTGCGACTCAAGTTGGGTTTCTTAGTTGGAATCCAGCTTCATTCGATTGGAATCATCTTCACACATGATGCAGTTGGAGGAAAGTCCAAGCTCGAATCGAACTATATTCCGGTTAGATCCCAGTCACCTTTAAAATTTATTGTACATTTTCACGCCCACTTCTATACTTATCCTCACTATAAAACTTCATCCTCAAACTTTTTTCAGTTCCAACAACCTCATTGCCTCCGTCCCCATCCTTCTACTCGTCTTTCATCCCAACATCCTCATCCTTTATCGATACATTTCAAGGAGCAACATCGTCGTTAGCTTGTTCCTGGCAGAGGTCGTCACCATCAGCAACTGCATCGCAGTTGTGCCTCTTCCGTTGCTTATTACAGCTGAAATACTTTCCACCAGCGTTGAACTTTGTTCGGGTGCAAGGATTTCAGTGAAGCCGGATCCAGTCCCTGTTCAGCGCGCGATTTGCTGTTACTTCCGCTGTGTGAAGCCGCCGACACTTCGGTTGCCGCTTTAAGGATATTATTGAAAATCGCTGGAGAGGCGCGCTAAGTTCTTCGCTTGTTCTTGTTCACGCTGTAGTCCTTTGCAGTGTTGCACGCCGAGTTCAAAGGACAGAAGCGCGGCCCGGAAACGGAACACTTGAGAAAAACTTTTAACGAGTTTTCGTTTTGATCCTTAGCGTCAAGGAATTCTGTGTTGTGATGCTGTGTCGCGATGTTTTAACTGTTGTTGTTCATGATGCTCACAATTGAAGCTTTTACAGAGCTCCTCCTCAGACTCCGCATCCTTCCTCCCGCTCTTGTCTTCTTCTTCACACAGTCGAAAGGTTGGCGAAAAACTTTAAAACTTCTTTTCACGCGCTTCAAGAAAAAGTGATGAAGAAGAAATGGAGAAAGAACAATGGAGTGGAATAATGGGTCCAAAGAGCGTCGGCAGAGGGCGCTGCGGAGAAGTATCTTTGAAGTGTGCTTCGTGTTTGTTTCTGCAGACTTAAAAAAGGAAAATCATAACGTCGATGAATTATTTTCGCAAAACAACAACGGAATTTTACAAATTTGTCATTGTTACATTACTTTTTATTTCGTATTTTCTTTTGATTGCTTACAAGCAGAGAATAAAAGCAAAAAAATCAATAGTTCTTAGCACCTCGGGAGGAATCCTTCAGACAAAATTCAATATCATTAAATTTAATTGGCAAACAATCACGTCGCCCTCGAGCATTTAACTTTCGAGTGCACAAAGTTGCTCAAGAGTCGTAACACGAAAAAAAAAAAAAATAAAAAAATAAATATAATAAAATAAAAAAAAGTAAAATAAAATTGAAAATTGCAAATTGACGTTGACAGCTTTGAAAATTTAAATTATTTAATTTTAATTGCGAGTTAAAAAGGATTTTACTGTTAATTTTTCATTTATATTTACTTTTATTTTTTTGTAATATTTTCTTTTAATTAATTTTTTCTATTATATCCTTTTTTTATTATGATTTTTATCAACTTTTGTTACTTTCACGTAGCATTTATTTAATTTTTCCTAAAGCTGATTCAAAATTCTTGTTTTATTTTTCCTTAATCAGTGTAAGTTTTCGAAGATTTCCTTCTTTTATGCTTTCAACTTTTGATGTCACTTTGTTTTTTACAAAAGGAGCTTCCTTCGGATTAAAGCATCATCATTTAAACACATTTGAACTAACGCAAACACGATAAAATCGCCATGAAATGAACCCATCGACGCTTGTGAAACAGCAGCCATTAAGAATTTAGTGCAAGTAAAGTTTTTAAAGACTTTGTTTGTCGTCTTTCGTTTTGATGTTACTGACGAAGACGATGACTCACGATGCATGTTCGTGTGTAAGGTAATTTGGGGTTTATCTTGTGTGAGAGGGAGAGAGAGAAAGAGAGCGACGGCGTTCTTGTCTGTCTTTATGGATGTATGCTGATGTAATCATGGCACAGATAAAGTCAGCAACAGCAGCAGCAGTTGCTCCTTTTTCACACAATTTTCACCCAACGCAATCATCGTCGTAAGCATCATCGTTCGTCGGGGAGGGACACGAATCGAGGTCGATGCCGATGGGCTTTGAACTGAGAAAAGCTCATCTCATCGCATCCCATCGTGATGCATAAAAAACACATGTTTTCGACGTCAACTGCTGCTGTTGCTCATCTCGTTTCTCTTCTTCCTTTTAATGCCTGATCGTTGCGATGCAAACTCCGCTCTTCGCTCTCGCTTTCGCTCTCATTGTTTTCTGCTCATTTAATGCTTATCTTGTGACGATGCTTTCTTTAGAAAAGCCTAACAAAGGAGCACAAATATGGGTTAAGCAGTCATCGTTTACACATTCCGAAGTCACACACTCACTCACACTACGACTGCTTCTTCTCGTTTCCCAACGATGAGCTTCTGCTGTTCATTCTATGGACTCTTTATCTCCGTGTGTGTTGATGTTTTTACGGCTGTTGGAGACTGTGCCTTTGCGGATGTGTGTGTGCGCACTTGAGCTACTTTTCAGAAGGCTCTCATTTATTTATTTACGTTGTTGCCAACATCGTTTTCTGCTCTTGTAAATCTCTCACACAGATGTCGCTGCTGTTGCTGCTCTGACTTCACTTCCATCCGCCTTTCGGCATTTTAAGCATAGCTTTTTATATAAATCATGTTTGCTTTGCTGCTCGGGTCGGTCTTCCTTCCACGTCGGTCGTAGATCGAAGCTATAAAAGTAATTAAGATAACGACTTGGAAAGGAAGCTAAAAAGCTTCGCTTCCATCTGCAAAATCTTCTTCGTTATCCTTAAAATTGCTGCTGCTGTTGTTCTAATTGAGTGCTTGTGTCTTGTTCAAATTTACGCTCGAGGGACTAAAAAACGACTGCACTTTGACTTCATGAATCTTCTTTCATTGTAAATCATATGTGAATCTAACGAAGATGACGACAAAGAAAACAAACGACTAAAGAAGTAAAAAATGTTAAATAATGAGCAACACAATGAAAAAACATCGACCATTATTTTAAACTTTTATATATTTAATGTGTTTTTATTAAGTTTATTACTAAGATTTATTACTTAAGTCAACTTGCATAATAAAAATTGGATAATGAAAAATTAAATAAAAACTATGCAGTGATCTCAGTCGTGCAAAGAAAAATGTTCAGAATCTGATTGGGATCCAATCAAAATTCTGTAGGATTCCAGTTGGATGTGAGATGCTTTTTCAGCTAGATTCCATTCTGCGAAATTTGAGCTGAATGCATCTTCAACTTGCATAATTATGTCATGATTTTTATAAATTTTCAACTCGCGGTTCTCATAAAGGGTAACATTAAAAGTATCTTAAAGCTTTGTTTGCTTTTAGTTTGGTTTTTGTCCACTATTTTTAGATTAAAGTAAGTATTAAATTTTGTATTGTTCCTGGTTAATTTTAAGTATATTCCTCTTTAGGAGTTATACCTCCAAATTCATGTCAGCTTCGAGAGCAAAAGCGATTTTCATTCATGTTATTATAAATATTAATTTCATGTTCTCATTCAAAAGTTTGTTACTGTTCGACACTTACGTTTTCGTGATATTACATTTCAGCCTTGAATTTTTAATTAATTATCAATTAAATTATTGGTTAAAAGATAATCTTCCAATACGTCAAAAAGTGACTTTGATGCAACGATTCCGAACTTAATAAAACTAGTCTTAAAATTTCATTTTCTCTACTGGAAACTTCCTTAAAAAGACTTTTCTTTCCCAGTTTACACCGGAATCTCTTTTTGCTCCATGTTTTCAACTCTTTTTTTCTGCTTTCTCCTTCCTGTGGTCATCAGCAAGAAAATTTCCACGAAGCGAATGATTTTTTTAGATTTTAGCGCAGCTTCTTTGTTATTCTCGAAGCTCCTAAGCAATTATCCATTGATTGCGCTTTATTCACTCCCCTCCTTCGTTATCATTCTCCATTGTCCTGTAATTCGAAGCAACATCCGAAGCAAACGCACGAAGCTACAGCAACTTTGTTCGTGCTTCGGTTTTTCCTTCGTTGAAGAGCTTCCTTCAGATCGTTTTGACCTGCATTTGCGATGACGATGATGACAACGACGACTGACATCGCATCGCATGGTGCCATTTACGGCAACATCGTCGAGCTTTGATTTAATCCGATTCCTTGGCATTGTCTGCCTTGTGATCAGCTGCTAGGATGCATGTTGGCACGTAGTCCGGCCATCAGAGGGCGCCACCCTCACAATAGACGCACCACAGTCGTCTGAACAAAGGATAAATGCCATGGAAGGACGAGGAGACGGGAGAGCAAAAGATGTGTTAAATGAATGCACTCGAATGAAGTAATCCAATACAACGATGCACGCGGACGTCCTGCGGGAAGAATCGGCGTCGATGATGCGTCGAGGGAGTGCAGAGGCGGGAAAAGGAGGAAAGTGCGATGTAGTGGAAAAGTGGATGTTCGTGGCACGTCGCCACGAACGTGTTGGAGGCGCAGCTGTTGCTCGCTGCTCGTTGATGTTGCTGGCAAGTCACGTCGTCGTTTGCTGCCCCGAATGCGTCGCTTCCTCGACGACTTCGAACTAAATTAAACCAGTGACACAATTTCCACTGTCTGCTGTCTGCAGTTCATCGTTGTACAGCTTCTTCGACGCCCTGCGATGCATAATTGTTGCTGTCACGACAAGCAACCGTCTAAGGATTCAGTGTGAAGCGTTGACAACTGCGGCGACTTTTATTAAATTTCTTTAAATCAGTTACGAAGATTTGATGAAATCTACGAAGCGTAAACTTCTTCTTACAACTTCGAAGATGCTTTGAATAGTGAAGAATATGAAATTTTGAGTTGAATCGAAGATGCCTGGGAATTAAAGGCCCCTCAGTCCCACAAAAACGGAAAGAAATAAAAATTTCAGCCCGAATTTAATTAAAAAATCATTGATTTCATTCTTTTCTTCGCCTGGATTCTGATGGACCACTTTAATCACACGAATATGCAAATTTTTATCGAGGTTTTCATCGAATTTTTTTCCATTTTTCCAATCACGAAACGTCTGTATATCCCCACACATCATCTGCATGTTTTATCGTTTATTTTGCAACACGAGACATTTTTTCATGGTGTAGCCATGAAAAACCTTGAGCTTGTTAAGAGCCCGTAAGAATTACCATCAGCACCACGAGAAAGGATAACGGGATCTGAGAGCAGACTCGGATGAAGGTTGTTTGTAGAAAGCTCCATTATATAAATTAGTCTGCTCCGTGTTGCTGATATGCGACGATGTCATTGAGGAAAGACCCGGAAAAAGATGGAAAAAGAAGCAGAAACAGAGAAGGAGGAGTGAGAGACAGAGAGGGAGAAAGTGGAGAAGAGATATTGAACAGATGCTAGACAAGAGACAGAGGAAAAATAAGGAACATAACAAGATCCAAGCTCAGAGGGAGTGCACCAAAAAACCTCATAAAAACTATGCAAAAAGGATTCAGTGACGTCGCCGGAGAGCGGAGGGAGGTGGGAGATGAGGCAACCGAGCTAGGACTTTGGTGCTGCGGTGTGCAGATTAGTTTTTTGCGGCATCACAAAAGTGCTTAATAATGTTTTCAAGTCGGTTGCACTGTTTTCAACGTAGACGATGGAGTCGTCGAGGATTAGCTGAAGAGCGGAAAAACCGACAGGATGCTAAAATATCCTGCATAACTGAGATCGTGTCGATTGCATAAAGAAACGAAGTTTAAATGAGGTGAAACAGAAGGAAATGAAGTTTACCGGAAAATTGTAGTAACGCTGAAGAAGAAAAGTGCTAATTTTTTAATATTTAAGCAATGATGTAATTCGCATGTGGTTTATACAAGCAAAGTTCTATATGGATCAATTGAAAAGGTCTATTTAAAGAGCCTAACTTAAAACCTTTTTCTCATGAAAATATTGCCTTTATGACTAGAGTATTCGCATATTCTACTGCAATAAGGAATTATGCAATAGACAACTGACATATAATAAAATTATCATTATTTCTATTTTCTATATTTCTTGATTTCTACATGATTCATGAGAGTCGGGCTTTAAAGACTTTTCTCTAAAGTTATCTATAAGCGATAGAGCTTCTTTCTCCTTCTTCGTTCATAAGAAACTAATGCGGGACGTATCTCGTATTCTTCAACTTGTCATGTAACTCGTCCTTCGCCTGGAGTCACTTCAAGCCACTTGGGAGAGTGAAAAGAGGCTCATCAACAGGAGAAGCTGTTGAAAAGAACCTCTTCAAGCTCTCTACGCATTCGTAAACATTTCCAAGTGTAGAAGGAAATTTAAAGTAGAATAGAAAGGAGGAGGGCAGGAAAAGCAGAACTCTCATTGATGACACGCATGACGTCATTTAGTAGAAATTTCTATACAAAAAGAACAACTTGCATTAAATAGGACGCTTTTTTGTTGCTTTAATGAAGTCTGGTTTTTAAAACAATACAAAAATGCACAGAGCACAGCAGGTCTAAAAAGGATAATAAGCAAAAAAGAATCCCGCTTTTGTATTGAAGCAGAACAAAAACAATCGGTTTTGTAGTCTGCTGCTTCGTCAGTGGTTGGCCTAAATTTGGTTGGCCAATTACAACGCAGGCACGCATCATCTGCAATATATAAAATCTATATCTGCTCTACATTCGATGTGTTAAAAAGCAAATAAACGTCCGGATGTTATATGGGTTACGAAGAGGAAGAATGGCAAACAAAGGATCAATCAATGAGGAGGACATTTCAATAATAATAAAAATTAATACAAAAAAAAAAAAAAAAGTAAAATGCATACAAAAAATGTAAATTGTTATTAAAAACTAAAAAAGAACAAGAAAATTAAGAAATATGTAATCAATCGGAATATAATTTAATTTTTTAATAATTAATAAAAAAAAAATTAGTACTCCGAAGTATTAAAAATTTTTTTTGTTTATTTATTATTTATTAGATTAATTACTTAACAATCGTGATTAATTTTCGTATAAAAATTACCTGAATTTTTACAATTATTTACATTGAATAGTTTTGTATAAACAATCAATTGAGGATTAATCAATGTGGTACTTAAATATGAATAAAAACTAAACGCTGAATAAATATTAAAGAAAACGTGATATAAAAATTTTATCAATTCAGTAGAAGGTAATTGTTAATATTATGTATTTATGTTGGTCCAAATACAAACCAATTGCGAATTACATATTCTCTACAAGGAAAACATCCCGCTTTAAATGTTTTTAAAAGGCGCTTTTTACGTAAATACATTCCTTACGTTACATTCCTTTGCAAATAGAACCGATGAAGCCATGAGTCAAGGCACGACAGCTTAATTAATAGGCAATAATTAATAAATAAATTATGCCAATGTTTTCGAGTGCCAAAAAATTAACTTTATCAATTTGTCTCCTAATATTGAGAAAGGCATTCGAATATTAAAAACGAAATAATAAATGAAAAATTAAATTGTAAAGGTAAAAATAAGATAAAATAATAAACACAAATAATAATAATAACATAGCAATGGAATTGCTACTAAAACTGAAATATATTTCGGTTCTCCTCGAAACTCCTGACAAAGATTCTTGGTGATTTTTTTATTCTTGATGATTTTCGTCTACTCTTGAATCTTTCGTGGTCTTTGATGGTGATCAGATTACTTGTAGTTAAGGAGTTAATCTTTATACGCTATTTGGGCTTCATCCAACATCAACTTTAATTAAGAAGATGAAGTTAAATAATTTTTACAAATTGAGGAATCAGAAACAGAAACTTCACGTCTTTAGAAACTTTATTTATGCATCCTTTTTCGTTCTCTGTAAGCTCCTTCAAATTTCTCAAGCAAGTTTCTTGCCTTTCACAGTAATCATCATCGTTTCACTTCATGTTGCAAACTTTGCGCTCTTGAAACGTTGTTGCAAATGAAATTTCGCAAATTTATTCAAATTAAATTTCGAGTTTGCCCACTCGACTGAATCGTTTACAAGTACACAACCTCAAAATGCCAAAGAACAACGTAAAAAGCAGAAAGGAACGTTCAAGAAGAGGCTGAAATTGGTTCAAGTTTCGTCGCGATTCCGGAAAAATTCCGTAATATTAAAAATTCTGCTAGTTACTGATTTTGGACCGAAAATCGTTACACATTTCGAGGAGGGAATTCAAGGAAATTTTCAGGCCACGATTTTAAGTGGAGGAAAGTTGAAATCGCTCAAAATTTTTTAGTATTTTTAATTTGAATGTTTAGTAACTTATTTTTAGGGATAAAAATTAAATAAATAAGAGATAAAAATCTTATATTTTTTCCTCATCATTGAATGATCAGTGAAAGGAGATTTTTTTACATTTTCTAAAGTTGATTCTGAGCAACGTTTTTCGCTTTTCGGCTTCCATCGCCATCGTTTCTTTTGTGAAAACTGCTTCCCTTTTCAAAGAACGTTTAAATAATTCACCAACTTCTGTATAACAAAATAAAAATGAGAAAAATGCAAACTCTGGCCACTTTATTTGCTTTATTCTTTATTTAGATGCTCGTGAAATTTGTTATTTGAAATCGAATCGCAGAAACTTCTTCGCAAACTTTCTCCATCATCTTCAACTCTTCTTTATCTTCTCCGCTATTTCCTGAATCACACATTTCAAACTCTCGACTTCATTGACTAAATTCATCAAAGTTTGCAAAAAGTTGGGATTTTCATTTCTTTTAATTTGCTTTAATGATGATAACCTACATAAAACTTTTCATTTCAGAATCATTTGATGTAGCATTAAAGGAGAATAAGTTCCGCAATTTGTTGAATTATAAAAAGGATAAATTAAACATTTTCCTTTTTTTCTCCTCTGCTTTCATGTTTCATTTCTTTCCTCTGCTGCTGATATTAAAAGTAGAACGAATTTAATTTGTTGCAATTAAGAGTTGCACTCGTTCTTTATTTTATTCCCTCCTTTAACGACTCATTCCGCTCTTTAATGAACTCATCTGCTTCCCTTCTGCTTCCTTTTTGATTCCCTTTGATTCACTTTCATTTGAATCGCATTCATCATGTGAATCACTTTTTAAATACAGGAAAAATTACTTCTGACTTCTTTTAACGTTTCCACCGTTCATTTTATTTATTTATTTTACAATTATGTTTCTTCTTTCTCTTCATTTTCACTTCTTTTAATTCACTTTAATTAGAACGACGCTTGGACATTCATTTGAGTGTTTCGAGTGCTGCTGCATGTTCAACAGATTTTGATTTGCAGTGTAATGAATAAGAAGTGAATCATGGTGCTGATGATGCGTAATTGTGTCTCTTGATGACTTCTGTACTTGCCTGTTGGTTGCATAATTAAAAATCACTTCTTCGTGATGTAAATGATATTAAAACATGTCAACAGCTGAAGTAAATGAAGAGAAAAACATCACGGAGAAGAATAGAGCAGAAATTGGGAAATCACATCAAAAGAACAAGCAAAAACCAAAGGAAAGGAATGAAAAAGATAAATAAAATAAGGAAGAATTATTTAAAAATAAAATATGTTAGTTAAAATGAAATAACTTCAAATATATACACCTAAAAACATAAATTAAAAGGAAGAAAACTAAAAAACAATAAACTAAAACTTAAAAATATGAAACTAAATAATAAAAGCAATAATGAAAATATGTTAAACACTACAAATAAATAAAAATTAAATATAAATCAAGATGTGTATATAAATATTGTAAAAAAAAATTAAAAGTAAATTAATTAAGAATAAATAAATTAAAAACAAATAAAAAAACAAAAAAATAAAAGAAAAATAACTAAAATTAAATAAAATAAGCATTAAGTGTTTATTAAAAAAAAGCAAATTAATAAAATTAAAGCATTAAATTAAGCATTAAAAGTATATAACATTAAATAAACGTAAATTAAATACATAAAAAAGAAAATTTGAAAATAAGTACATTAAATAAAATAATTAAAAATGAATAAGCAAATAATTTAAATAATTAAAAATATAAAAATTTAGAATACAAATTTAAAAATAAATAAAATATCTCAAATACAAAAAAGTAAGCATTAAGAATAAATTAATTTTTAAATACAATAAATCAATAATATATAAAATAAATATTAGAAATTGTAAAGTTGAGTTAATAAAAATAAATAAATTAAAAATAATTAATATAAGCATACTTAAAAAAAAACATAAACCTAGAAAACAAAAAATACATAAATGTGAAATAAATTAAATAAGAATTAATTATGTATAAACTTATAAGCATTATTTAATAATTAAATTAACTCTTAATTAGAAATAAACTTAATTCAACAGAATTCTAAGCAAAGGAATAAAGGATAAATATGTAATTAACATCAAATTTCACAAATAAATAATAATAATCATAATCTTTATTAATTTAACAATTTTAAAATATGACTTGAAAGTTTTTGTTTAAATATTTCGTTAAAGCATCCTTTAAAATAAATTGTTGAAGCATCTTTTTAAATATCTTTTCAAAAAATTATTTATTATATCTTATTTATTTCTCTTTTCAACGTAAAATGAATGCTTTCATTAATTCTGTGGTTGTTTTTTGCGGTTAAGCGCCGTTATTAACCGATTAATCGCGAAGCGTTTAATTAAACTGTGGCCTCGGTTAACCCTTTGAGAGCCGACGATAATGAATATTTAAACAAAAAACTGCGATACACAATGGAAAAAGGGAAGTTTTACAGTTGAACAACTTGAAACTGGAAATGAAAATATTCAATGATATGGAAAATATTTATTTTAAACATTAAATGGAGAAAAAAGGCAAAATTTGCAATGGAATAAAAACGATTGTCGATTAAATGAAACCTTTAAAAAAGAACAAAGGAAAAAAGAGAAACTTAAATTAAAAATAAACTAAAATCACGCATAAACTCGTTATTTACTCTGCAATCAGAAGTAAAAAGAATCGACAATAATAGACAATGTTGCAAATACAATTAAAAGCGTCAACGTGAATTTATTATTGCTTTTGCCATGAATCAATTTCAACTCACATCAACAACAACAACTTTTAAACAGTTAACAACAAACAAAGTTAACGCGGCGAGTTTATTTTCAAATATGGCGACTTCCGTTCGGTTCGATAAATAATCGTCACACACACACAAAATCAAGATATTAAATCATGCCTTTAATTATGGCGATAAATTTGCATGCATAAAATAATAAAGTTCATCGATTCGTTGAGGCTTTTAATAGGATTCGAACACCATCAATTAAAGCGTTTCCCTCGCAAGGGATTCATTTCTGTTCAACAAGCGACACTCGCTTTGAAAACAAACAACAATAAAAGCCACTTCATGCGGCAATCGAAATTATGGCCAATAAAAAGCCATTTTTTAGCAAAAATATTGCAAATTTATTGCGTTATTTGTGGTGAACGCAACTCGACGGCCATCGATGGCTCTTCAATTGACTCGCTTGACACAATTGGCACCAGTGGCACCATAATTCTGTGGCAACACTGACCAATTTAACGCTCACAACGCAGACCAACGCTGAGACGAACGAAAACTAAAACTAAAAGCAACCAATCAAGCGACCAACCGACGGACAACATCGAAATATATTCCATTCATTTGATTACATTTCATTTAGCATTCAACGGAAGAGAAAAACGAATAAAATAACACAAAACTTTCAATATTTTCATGAATTTATTGAGTTATAAAGGGAATAATCTCGAATAAAGATTTATTGCAAGCAACTAAATTACGTTTAATTACACTGAAACCGCAAATGAATCCGCATCAATACGAATATTAATATTAATAAAGCACATTTAATCCGGCTTCTAATGAAATTGATACATCGATGGCTCCTGTCCACGGTTGCTTCATTCAGCAAAGGACATCAGATGGAACCGGACGGTAATAATAATAAAAGAGGACATCAGGAAGGAAGAAAGACACATTCTAATCTCTCATTACGTTTCGTGCTGTTGAAGTTTCGCATTTACTTTCTTATCGTGAATATGAAGACTTTTGTGATTACGTATTCGGATTTGGACTGGATTCCAATGAATAATAATAACAAAATTCAGAAATCAGCAGGATTACTTGAAATTTACTTTGTAATATAACAAAGGAAAAAATTATTAGCTTTCCTTTTCTTTTTCCACTTTGCAAATGTAACTGTACATTAAATATTTCGTGGTTATTCGAGGAATTTGTTTAATATAAATGACCAAAGACTGTTGAGACTTGTTTAAATAAATATGGAATAAATGAAGCTTCAGATTTAATTTATTTCTAAATTAAAACATGAACAGAGTAGATTATTAGTTAGAGTAATTTTAATTAGATTAATTTAAAGAGTTTGCTTTCCTAAAGTCGATATTAATATAAGATCACACGGTGAAAATTAAACGATCTGCCAGAAGTTGATAGGATTCCATTTATAATGTGATTTTGTTCTTAAAATAGGTTTTCTGAATAATAATATAATACATCAGGCTAAATAAATTTAAATTCCAGTAAAACTCGAATTTCTATAATTGGTGCTACGTCTAGAATCTAGATCTAATTTAGAGTACTTTTTTATTAGAGATGGTAAAGTAAATTGAGTAAACAAGACAAATCAAAATTAAATCAACGTTCTGAATTCACAGTTGAACCTAACGCTATGCAATTTTTTATCCGTAGAAATAAACGCTTAAATGTAAATCCGAAATAAATGAGAATCACCGAGAAAGTGCTTGAAATAAGTCATTATATGTGTTTGTAGTTAAATATACTTTGTTATATTATTTAATACTTAGCTCAAAATTGTAACTATATTTTATATACGCAAGTGTTGTATTAATTCATTTAATTTAATTGTGTTTATAATGTTGTTTGAAATGGCTCAATAAAATTGCAAATATACTCAAGTGTACATAAATATACGCTGGGTTTTTTTAATGAACTCTAAAGGCTTTCGGCATGCAGCTGACATTCACATAGGATTTATCGAGATTTCTATAAAATTTATGGTAAATTTGGTACGTGTAAAACATGATTTTTGTTTGATACATAATTTCATGAATTTATGTAATCCTTGTCTATAATTTTAAGTATATAAAAATATTATGCGCCTTTGAAGATAAGAATATCTCGTTTGAAAAATTTGCTTTTACTTCCATGGCAATTATAAAGAAGCCATAATTACGAGTGCCACTTCGGACAGTCTCAACAACTCGTCAATAAAATCATTCCAAGTGAATATAAGAAGACGTCGCTGCTCTGAGCTGCTAAAAAAATAAAGACAGGGGATCGTCTGTTGATTCGTTTCACTGAAGTACTCAATTTCAACCCTGAGAAATTTCTGCCAGATGTTGAAGTGCGCACCACTTAAATTATGAGCGTAGCTGAAGTATTCTTTTTTATAAAATTAAGTGGTTGACATACTTATTTTTAAAATTGCTTCTGTCCTGCAGAAAACAATAAGAAATCCTTAACAATGGAAGCTAATTTGAAAGCTGCGCTACAACAAGAAGAAAATCATCATCATCAGCTCAAGTAATCGTTTATTACGCGAGGAAGAGGAAATTGCAGCTTGTTGCTGTTGCTTGAGTAACTAGTGAAGTGGAAGAAACACTTGAGAAATTAATAAGCGTGCTTGGAAACGCTGAAACAGTTAGAGAAAAGAGAGCGAGAAGGGAAAAACGAGTGTTAATAATATTAGTTAATTATCAAAGATTTTAATTATTTCGTACTTTTCCTTGAAGTAACGACATGAACTAATTTAACAAGAAACTTCTTTATAAAGGAATAATTAACATTCTATATTTATTTACATAAAGAAATTCCATATTTTATACATTAATTATCTACAATTATGCTTTAATAAATTCCACGTCGCATCGTCACTCAAAAATGTCTTTTAGCCTCTAGAATTTCTCCTTCGTTTGGCGTTTTAATATCCTTTTTTTTGCTATTTTACAATCACATCGAGTAAACATTCGGAAATGTAAACTATTTTTCATGCTTTCCTCTCATGGAGTCTACTTTTAGGCATCTCACTGATTCGTCGCTTGTCCCTTCGTCGGATGGCTTCATGAAAATTCCCAATCATCCGCTTGAAGCCGCTTTAAAATTCCCAATATTTGAAGCGATTCGAAGGTATCGAAATCGTCGGCGCATCGCAGTGAGAGCTTCAGTTGCTGTTGTTGGCTGCTTATCTCGGGGCGTGGAAGCGTCAGTGTCATGGGCAAGTGTTCCGCCATCACCGAATGATGAGTAACCAGAGCTTTAAGCGAGCTGAACTGCTTCTTGGCGCCTTTGAATTTGTAGCTCTCCCCACAGCACAGCACCACAAAGTTACCGACTTTCGCCTGCTGCAGACGCAGAAGCAGCTCAAAGTTGCGCGTTCTACGGCGCACCAAAAACGCTCCGGGGGCTTCGTAAAGTAGTCGAGCGGCAGCTGCTTTGTTACTGAGATGCGGCTGATACCACGTCGTCTCCAGAAGTTCCTCCGCGTCTTCTTCAGTCATATTGTAGCGCTGCTTGGACATAAAAGAGTTCTTGTTCTGCTTTTCAGGATGTTTCAGCTTCTGTTTGCTCTGTCCTAAGGAGCTGCGTCGTCGAGGGCTGCGTTCACTGAGCAACTGACAGCAATCAGAGATGCCAGCATCAGAATCGTCCTCCTCGCTGCTGGATGAAGCGCTTGTGACGACGCTTTGTCCTGTTTTCGTCCAACAGTTGAGCATCGAAGCGGCGGTTGTTTGCAGGGAAGAAGGCTGCTGAATCTCCGGTTCATCGGTGCTGTCATCGGTGAGGGGACACGAGGAGGAGCAGGAAGCGGTGCTGGAGTCGCTTTCGTACTCCTCGTCGGCGTTGTACGACGAGTCCAACATGTCAACCTGTCGAGAGAGCGAAGAAGAGTTGTTATTAAAGAACGATCCGCAACGAAGAGCGATTAATCCTTTTCTTACCTCATCGTAGTCGCTGGTGACGTCGTCGTCTTCGGTGTTCTTTGTCTTCTGCTCCGCTGCAGGCTGCTGGAACAGCTTCCGCTTCAGGAAGTCCTTCATGCAATCATAAACTTTGGGTTTCCGCTGCGTGGCGCTGGTGACGAGCGGTTCGGCGTCAGCAGACTGATGTTGGCTGTAATAACCACAGGACGACGACGACGACGAAGAAGCCGAAGAACAACCGGACGAGGTGAGTGTTGCTGCTGTTGATGAGGATGAGGAGGATGTTGAGGGGGATGTTGTTGACGATGTGGGCTGCTTGTTGCCGTAGGATGTCGCTTTGGGTGCTGCTGTGCTTGGTAGGAATTTCGTGCTCCATTCGTGGTACTTTCTAATGGCCAATTCTACACTCTTTGCAGTTGCTGATGAGGGAATAATCGCCGATGCTATTGTCGGAGCCTCCGCTTGGCTTCTCCCAATCCTCGGGGAGGTTGCTGGGGGTGTTACTGCCGCTAGCGGTTCTTGGTTGAGCTCCGGATACAGTTCAGCGTATGCTGGACAAGTTAGAGTCTTGTATTTGTTGCTCCGATGCGATGCGGCTTTGAGGTTCAACTGAAACAAGCAAGAAGTCGAAAATGAGTACACTTTAAGTAAATAGGGAATAATAAATAAGATTTAACTTGTAGAAGACGCAATACTGTAATAAAAGTAACCGAAACATGGACAGAAGACACTAAAATTGTATTTTGTGGAATGAATCATTTTCGCTTCATCCTCCAAGTAGGATAAATCTACATTTTTTCCCGGAATATAGACACAAACATTAAAGGACCGCCTCGATTCTTCGGATAAGCGAGAGTACATACATCAAGAAATTCACAGAAGTCACACAGACTTCCTTAAGTACCGAAGAATCCTCACACAACATAAGAAATACTTTAATAAATGTCAGTTTTTGCAATTGTTTGTCCTTGTGGATCCAGTTCTGGATGGTTTTTATGTCCTTAACGAATCCTGTTCAGTAACAATGACGAAAATGACTCTGCTGATGATCATTCGCAAGTATAGTAACAAAGAACACGTAATGAAATTTAAAAAACAAACACAAGCAACAAGGAGCCGAAGAATGGGTTTTCAGTAAAGTTCCTTTTGTATTTTATACAATCTCAGTTTGCGGTCAGTCTTTTTCAGAGGAAATCCTTACGATGCGAAGTCGTGATGTCAATTTTTTCATCCCTTGCGGAGTTGTTAAAAAGGAAACCGAAAAGGAGAAACGAAGGATCGAAAAAGGTACCAAAAATGAGATGATAAAACAACAAAACTTCTTAAGGATTAAAAATATTTACTTAGAAGAGGGATTCATGGGTCAGGATGAGAGCAAAACAAGATTTCGATATGTGAAAATAGACAAATAATGAAAAATAAAAGGGAAAAAAAAATAAAGAAAATTAATTCAAAATAATATTCAATATGAAAATCAATTCTACAAAAATATTGAATTGCAATTTTTATTCTGAATTTTCATTGGGATCAGGAATGAATACTGAGCATGAATTCCTTTTTTCAGGTTTAAGGTTGACCTTGTTTTCTTCCTTTAAAGTATTTTCTTATTATTAATTTTCCATTTTTCCGTTTCGTTGTTATTACACATGGATTTTTGTTTATTTACTTTTTGCAGAAGGAAAATATTTTTAATTGATTAACGCATTCCAATAATAATATTCTTTCACCAGACATGGAAGCAGTTGTTTTTATTTATTTGCCTTTACATTCAATCGAAATCCGTTGTAAATCCTTTCAGCCGCTGCTAGACCCATTAATCTCCTTCACATCCTCGCATAAATGTTTCGTTTCTTGTTTTTAAACACAATACAACCTCATGTTTCAGTATTTTTTTAAATCCCGCTCGTCGTCAGTTCCTTTTTGCAGTTAATTCCATTTCGGCAGCCGTTGGCCGGCTGCATTAAACCACAGCCACTCCTCTGATCCCCTGCCAGCCTCTGCATCCCTCTCGCTCTTCGTTCTTAACGTGTCTTCCTTTGATTCTCTATTCTCAGCCACTGTATTAATAGTTAGCAACTCAATCAATCGATTCGAGTGCTCATTGAGCTGCATAAAAGACTTCACGGTGCACAATTTTTACCTGAGGTTTGTGTAATTGATCGATTTTTATATAAATATAGTTTTTTCGTTCTTGTTTTGCTGTGTTCGCTGAGGTGAGAAATGGTTTTATTTTGCCCCATGATATCTACACTCATAGAATTCTTATTATACAGACATTTGCTGTATTGTTTTGCAATTGTTACCTTCAATTATCGTTTTGCAATTTCAAATAGATGAAGTAATGTTGCTTTGATATTGATATAGGGATTTGAAGGTGATATATTTACTCACGAAGAAATATAAACTATTTTTTTACTATTCTACAAACCATAAATGCATAAATATAAGTTTTTAAAAGTGGATTTTGAAATCTTTTCTTCAATAAAATATGAATTTTTTAATTACAAAGTTGCTAACTACCAAATAAAATTTAAAGGGATTCTTTTAACACCAAAATTAATTTAATTTAATTTAAAATGTCATTGAAAATTAGATTTTTTTAATACATTTTAATTCATTTAAGATTTGAGTTCGTTTATTAAATCACTACACCTAAAAACCCTTTTAAGATACGAAATTTATTCATTTATCCAGAAAATCTTTCAAAAAGTAATTTACAAAACTCATTTTTGATGAAAATCCATTAAAAAAACATATTTATTTCTTATAAAAATTAAATTCTAATATCATCTTCCTAGGAAAAAATGGCAATTGTACATCTCCTCTGCTTTTAATATTTAAAAAACTCATTTCAATTATATATAAATTTACCCGGCACTTTCCTAAAAAACTTCAAAAAAAGTGTTTTTTATTGATCCATAAAATTAAATACCGCTTTTTTATTTGTAGACACCACAAAAAAGCCACCAACGGAAAAGCGATTTCCGTGTTTTCCTTTCATTTGAAGCGTTCAAAGCCGGGAACAATTTTATACGAAAAACACTCCTCGTTTTTAAAAGCAATTTATGCATATAATTAAAACATTTTACAGAAGTTTTATGTGCATATGGAGTATAACGCGTCACATCTACGGAGCTATAAAAATGCCACCGAACGACGGCAATAAAAAGACCACAACAAGCAAAAGAACAAGGAAAAAGTGAAGAAATCGAATCGAGAATTCAAAGGATTTTCTTGCTTTTAATGGCTTTTGGGGAAATTTATGAGATCGTCAGTAATTATACCAAAAAGGAACATTTTTAATGTTCATCATCGTCAAATCAAGTGAGAAAATGACAATAAAAAAGGGGAAAAAGAATATTGTTTCTTTTCTTCCCAAATTCTTGTAGTTATTTTTAAATTATACCGAAAAAGCCACAGAAAAAAAATAAAAGCTGATGGAATATTGAAAAGTTATGGAATGGATTAATTTTTGGTGAATAAGCTTTGTATAAAAGCCACTTTAGTGAGAAGACAAGGGGGAAAAAAACGAAATATAAACTAAGAAAAGGCAATAAATTTCAAAAGGTACTCCAAGAAACGCATTAAATATGATTTTATAGACTGCTTTGAATATGCTTTTCAACGATAAACGATGAATAAGAGGAAAAAGTGAAACACTTACAACAAAACCTAAAGAAGAAGTTTGAAAAGCGAATAACTGCAAACACAAAAGATTTAAAAAAAAAACCGCTGCCGGGAAAAGTTGACGTATTTTTTATGTGCTCCATTAAAAAAACGGAAGCTGTAAAAAAGCAAATAAATAAACACATGTCCAAAGTGTGAGAAACTTCAATAAATCACGCGGATTAAATAATCAACAGATGACAAAAGATTTCGAGTAGAATTTGAGTCGGTTCGCCACAGAGAATTAAAGTCGAATTTAAATAGGTTACAAGGCGGAAAAAGAGGCGAGGAAAGACGAATGTGGGGCAAAATATTCATTGAGAGGATTTAAAATGCTATTTTTATAAAATTTCTACACATGATTAATAATTTAAGAAGTATTTTTTTGAGTTTTTCTCTTGATATCTGAATATTAACATTTATTGTGCTTCTTTTTGATGTTAATTGGTAAAAATTATTACAAGTAAAGGTAATTTTAAATAAAACAATAGATAAACATCTGTAAATAACATTTCTTATGTCAAAATATGTTTTATTTAATTTCTCTGTAAACGACATCGTCTCGAATTCGTCGTTTTTCTCCTGGATTGAGCACATTTTTAATGCTAATGCTAAATGAGTCCTTTTACGACTTTGTCAACATCACCACAGCCACGATCCATTAACCTCCTTAATTCCCCTGATGCCTGGATACACAGGACAGGGTGTAATAATAATAATAAGTGCAATAATAATAAATCCTTTGAATTGATCCTGCTTCTGTTTGAAAATGTAGAGAGACTTCAGACGTGGACGCAGCTGTTTAAAGTCGAGTTTTTATAATGCTCCGAGAGTTTTATTGAGTATGAGAGAAATGCGAGAGAGAGAGAGAGACAGTAACAATATAGTAGCTACGATATCACATCATAATCGCTTCGGCGGTCGCTTGCATGTGGCTTTTGTCTTCAATATGTATTTCAAATATCGTTTATGTACATATATGAAAAGCTTTGTAAATGTGTATGTGACTTTGAAAACAGTTGAATTGGCTTCCGAGAAACGGCAATAAATCGCGAACTATGCAAAGTTTTAGAATATCCTCAGCTAGGGTTGTTTCTGAATATCCTTTTATTTATTAATGTTTCAATATTTAATTACAACAGATGTTATTAATAAGTACTTTTTAGAATTGAAGTTTACTATTCTATTAACTTAAATTTATATATTAAAAGTATTAATTATTAAATCAAGAAAGAATGAAGAATATATTTAATAGAAAAAAAACCCTGATTCACTTATTAAATCTTCAAGAAATTAACATTGAATAAACGAATGAAGACTGATCATTTCTTCACAATTTCTTACCCTTATATTTCAACACTGACTCGAAAATGAAATCCATAAATCCACAGCACCCTAAAAACTATCAAGAAGTGAATAAAAGCAGTCGTCATCTTTTCCCTACCCGACTTGCATTAAAAAACTGAAAAATAATAGAAAAAACGACTATAAAAGCCGCACAAAGTGTTAAAAACTGAACCGAATGAAATAAAAATTAGGAGTAAAGTAAAAGCCTTTCAAGAAAAGCAACTCCATCCTTTTGATTGTTTCCTTTGAGCGCATCGACAAAGGTTTACAAAATCAATTAACGCCCGAAGCGTTAGAAAATGTAATAAAATACGTCGTCCCTCATCTCATCGAATTCCCGCTTCAATAGTTTTTCGCCGATGTTTCCTTGTAGTTATTGAAATGCCGCGACGTTCGAATTCATTCGATTTCTGCCCAAGAAAACCTTTTAAAATTGTTTGCCTTTGTTCGGGCCTCTTAGAGGTTTTCCCTCTACTCTGCTTAAACAAGTGTTTTCCTATTTGACTTTTTTATTATGTATTTTAAAAACCAAACACATGCAACATTTTCTTGTAGGTCTCCCAACAGTTTTCTTGTAGCATGGAACGCCTTTTGTTCGATTGCAGACGGCGGCTGAAAAGTTCTTTCGTATTCTTATCACATTCGAAAAAAAACCCAAAACCATGATGATATTTTCACCTTTCTTCAAAACTCCTTCTTTCTTCTTTCCTTCACCTTCCTCGTATAAAAGTCTTTTCTTTACTTTGTACTATTTTCACTTATTACCATAAGAATCGCATTTACTATCGAATATATTCGAAAGAATTCATTAGTATAAGAAACTCTGTGTTGTATTCGTGTAATAAATTTAAACTCTATCAGTTGTGCCGCGCATTATAATTAAATTTTCTAGAAGAACAAATTTAAAGAATAACGAATTTCAATAACAATCGAAATGTGTGATGAAGTCGCCTTTGGTGAAGTGCCGACAAATTTGTCTGATTTCGTTTAATGAATAATAAAATATTTCTTTGGTCATCCGAAAATCTTGAAGCGAAGAATGTATTTTATATAAAAATTACTTTCACCTCGTTAGCATATCTTTAAATACAGAAAAAGGCAGTTTTTAGAATTCAAAATAATAATTTAAGGTTGCTTAACGACGTTAGCCTTTAGTCTGAAGCCTCTAATCTCTTTTATATTATTTAATATACTGTCTAAAAAGCCAATTACTCTTTAAAGGCGAATGTTTATTTATGCGACAGTTTCTTTATTAATTATTGCTTTATGAATGATAAACTTCAAAGCGATTTAAAGAGTGAAAACTTCCCAATAAGCATAACTTTGTTCTTAGTGATTTTTTAAACAACAGCCGCGTTTCTAGTTCTAGCTTCTAGCTTACATTTTCATGACTTCCTTTTCAGTCTTCGTTAGCGTTGTCTTCGTTTTAATATAGACTTACGTACGCTTGGCAGATGGCCTCAGCTAGAAATGCATCAAATGTTTCTTCCTGACACTCTACGATGAACTACTTTGGACTGTAATGCGAGCTGCTTGCTGACAGCTACGCTGCAGTTTGTCTAAATCTACGTCTAAGACTTACCACTGAAGGTGCATACTTTTGTATATGCCTCAAAATCCTTTCAGAAGCCATACGTGATGTTAGAGAAAATGCATTGCATTGAAAGGACGGAAAAGAAAAGCCTTGTCCCTATGATTCGTCGGCTGTCTAAGAGTTTAGTGAATACTTAAAGACGATTCAGGAGGTTCTTTAAGATATTTAAGGAAACTTTATTTATAGATAAAATATCGATTTTATTAAACCTTTACCTAGAATCTCAAGGAATCATAAAATACTCAAGGAATCCATGGATTATTCTCAAAATTTCACGCCCTTTCCTTCGGATCTGTGTAATATTCATAGAACGCTGTTATTATGTACTAAATCCTTTATTCGGTATCACTATTTATGTCTCCATCCTCTCAATGGTGACCCTCTTCTTTCACAGCCTACAAATCTTTCACTTCCACATCATTTATCGATTTTGATTTTGATTTTAGTGCGTTTTCCTTTTACTGTTATCATCGTTTATTTACACCTACACGAAGGCCCAAAAAGACCCCACAAATCTTTCATCTTCCGCTCACATTTTATCTACTTTTTGTTAGAATTTTGAATAAATTCTTGCTTAAAGAAACTGTTAACGCTGAAGGGGCCGTTGAGCTTCCATTGTATTCATCCTTTTGTTTTCATTCTGCCTGATAAATTGTGCTTAGTTCTAATGAACTGTCTGCGACACTTAATTATCGTCATTAATTTTCACACATTTGAGATTCCTTCAGCGAAGGAATCTTTTCAGCGTGCGTAACTCGTCCAGCAACTCGGCTACTTTTAGAATTCTTCGCTGTACACACCAAGCACACATCCGACTAACACATTTGCCGGCTATAAATTTGAATTTAAGCATCGATTCGAAAGTAGAAACAGAGAAGTTTGTAGATAAGAAAAGAGATCTTTCGCTGAGTGGACCTCAGAGTGATGTGCATAATTTCGTCTACAAAACACACTTCAGACGCGTTGTAAACACATTTCAAATGCGTTGAAGATATTTCTGAAGGTCGCCGGCTGAAGACGGAGTAGAAACCAGCGGGTTGTCTGCGGGATTTCTGCTGATTTAAGACGACTTAATGATGGTTGACATGTGTACCACAGACTGTACAACAAACGAAATACATACGGGAAAAATTTCCCAAGAATTTTACACATCTTTCAACTCCTCGAATCATCGATGTTTCGAAAATTCACCGTGAAAATTGATTCTCTGAGATGAGATGAGAGACGAGATGCTTCCTGCTTCCAACTATTTCTCTAATTTTCTTTCCTTTCTTTTGTATTCTTTTTTCCCAACAAATTTATGAAATTTTAATTAACATGTAATAAAGTTTAATTTTAAAAATTCCATAATTGCTACTGCAAGTCATCTTTTTTATTACTTGTACCATCATCGGCGTCACAGTCGCTGTCTGCGTCGTGGTTGGTCTATTTAATCGCTTCCCGGTTTCTGGCTTTCGGTGTGTCTATCGTCCGTTTGTCTGTCGGCTTCTAGTGTTTATCTACCCTTAATTGATTTAGATCTAATCTCATCCGTCGAGAGGTTTGCTTTGTTGAAACAATCAAACGGTCTGAAGAGTCTCTGTCTCGACAGAATCAATTGACTGAGCTCTGGGAGGCGCTGAACATATGGTCAACAAGTTCAGTTGCCTAAACCCTTTCCTCGGTTGGACGTGTATCGCGATATTCTTCTGTTTACTTGCTTTTAGTTTGTTTCAACAGACCTTTCAACATTTCTATGTGGTCATTCAAGCACGTCTTTCGTCGTCGTCGTCGTTGTCGTGGTTGTTTTCGTAGCTATCAGTAAACACATCTTTCGATTCGATTACTTAAGCATTTCGAATATTGGGGCATTTAATTCGGACTGATATCGAGTGTTGTATCGAAGTAACGCACTCTTTCGTCACTTGCTCTTTATCGGACATTCAGAAAGGGAAAGTAACGAAGGAGGAGTGATATAATTTATGAAATAAGAACATCTGCGGAAATGGGGCCTTCAAAAAGACAAACATAATTTATATACGCATGGACATTGAAGAGTTTTATTTCGTTTCGTAGATTCTGGGGTATAAATTAATAAAGCCTTAGAGGAATTGCAGAGTCATTAAAGTCTTTAAATTTCGGTAGGAAATGTAATGGGAAATCCAGTGTCAAGGCTTTTGATGGAAGATGCTTATCATTTACCATGGATTTTCACGCATCAGTCTTGGAACTACTACAACTATTTTTAGTTACAATATCCTTATCTATCCTCCGCATTTGAAGGTTTCATCACGTTTCAGCACGTTTTATGACTTCAACTCGCACCCGGATTCTACCCAGAGAATTCCAGTTTTTCCCCATTTCAACAGTTGCCATGGATTTAATTTTATAACAGACAATTACAAGGGAGAAAGAATAGATTCAATCTTTGCAGTCAAGCAACATTAAAGAATCATATTATAGAAACTTTTTTCTCCTTACCTTGTTGCCAATGAACGTAAAATTAAAAAGAATTCCCTAGAATTGAATTGAATGCGAAGGCAGAAAGAGTTATTACATGAAACTCGAGTCACTCCTTGGAAAAAGTAGGTTTGCAAGGATTCATTTACGTATTTATTGTGTGATATATGAGTCTGTGATAAGTATGAGTGATACAAAAGAGGTTTCCATAGAAATCTTCTTTAGAGATTGAAAGAAATATGAGTCAATATGTCGAAATGATGGGATGAATGATTAACAAAGCGAAGGAGTCTCCAATTTCAACGGCAGCCATGGCGATAAGCCGAAGATTCATGAAGGGATTTACAATTTCACATTCAAATATTGCAGATCCATAATAAATACTCTAATTTGAGAGTGCCAAAAGCAGAAAAGATGGAGGAACCGGAGCCGGAAACGGTGAAATAAATGCTCTACAGGTGCAAGGACCAGAATTTGAAAATATTTATTGACGTTTGAAGTTTCTGTCCATGGAATTTCGATCTGGTATTCATAGCTCCTTTGAAGAAGTGGTTTCTCCGTTGTTTGTATATTGAATCGTCGTGATAAAAGTCCCAATTGAGTTCTGTAAACATTGATAAAGCTTTTGAAGGGTCGTCGAGAGAAAAACCGTGATTGCTTTTGACTGCTTCCGATCCGTGGCTAATAATAACGACAAAGCAGACAACACTTGAGTCAATTACTGCTGATTATTTCAACTGATTGAATCATTGACATTAAATTTTAGAATAATTGACGAGTGATAATCGAAGAAAAATAAGAAATTTGTTTGTTTATTGTTGTGATTATGGGAAAAAAGGTCAATCAGCGAGTGAAGCTGGAAACTTTTATAATTGATAAAACGTTTTCTGTTAACAAAAGGTTTATTTATTGTTTTTGTAGTTCGAAGTGATTAGGTTATCAGAAAATATTACGTTTTACAAAGGAGAATGACAAAAGAAGACTTCATAAATATGTTGATACTTTTTAATGACTTTAAAGTGGTGAAAATTATCACGAAATTGAAATTATATTGAAATGAACTGATATAACTTATCAGTTATTCGAAATTCATTGTTCTAGTGATCATAATTTCTCTACAAATCATGTCAATGAGTTGTTTATGTTCAGTAAAGCGATCGATCACTTGAATTGATTGATCAATCGACGGACGAATATCAATTGATGAATGGGGAATAAGTAAAAAGTGTGAATAAATTATAGAAAAATTAACCCGATAAATTTTTTGACTGTTTCTTAATAACTTTCTAATAAATATGTATTTTTTTTCGAGTAACTGACCTTTTTTAACTTCGACTTGTTTTGATGATTTTTGGTATCCTTTTCGTTTATTCCATGCCGCTTCTCCTCGCCTCCCTCCTCAACGAGACCGAAGCGATTGTATTGAAATAAGCGATCCATTTTTCTATATAAAATTTCGTCAGTTCAACGAATGGCGTTTTTATTTAGGTTTTAATTTCCTTTTCACTTTATTTATCACTTGTTTTTGCTGCGTTGCTAAATTGCCGCCAAATTACATCGAATTCTCACAATGAACTGCGTTTTATTTATATTTTCTATAAGAACTCCGTTTTATTATCGTGCACTCCGCGTTTTCCCGAGCGATCAGCACGACGAACCTTCTACGCATTGAATGATTCTCGTTCTGATGCGCTGACGAGGAAGACTCTCCGTTTGGGCTGCAACCGGCAGAGACACTCACACTCAGTCGCACTCATCCACATGGAATAATAAAAGAACAGCGGTGCAAACGAGTGCGGAAAAAGAAAATACTCAATGAGCATTAACAAAAAAGAAAACCAAAAACAAAAACCAACGCTTCTTTTCCATACTCTCCGATCAGCAGGGAGCGAGTCCGTCGCTCGGCCCGTCGACGGTGGCTCTTCGTGAGTGTCTCGTCTCGCGTTCCGAATGCCGCGCTCAGTGTTCCGTGCTCTGTGTTCATTTACCCTGAGTTACGCTGCTGCCTTTGTACCTAATTATTTCGTCTTTGGTGCTTGCGAGGCCGCTTGCTCACTCCGCTCTCGATGGCTGCCTTTTCCCGCTCCTGTTTGCTTTCGTTTTCCTTTCAGCTTCGCTTCAGTGTCCTTTGGTTTTCGGCGAGGGGAATCCGTTTTCCACAACAGTTGCGCTGCTCTGCTCATTAAGCGTTGAGTGGCTTTGCCATGGATCAGGCTGAGGGCCGCTTCCCCGCCCTGACCAAGCACCCGGCCTCACCGTTTCTTCCACATGCCGTGAAAAAGTAAACAAGCGATGAGTTCTGCTTCTTGTTTTCATTTGAGTGTCAGTCGCTGTCAGTTCTGATCTGCTCACTATCGCCGTCTCCCTCCCGCGCTCTTCGATCTCCTTCTCATTCAGTTCGACCGAGAATGAGTTCAGTTGTTAATTCACTTGACTTGCTTCTCTCTGGTACCTCGTCAGTCTCTCACTCAGTCGCCGTCGTTGCATTGGCCGGCTTTCACTCGCTCACTTCCTCATTCGGCTCATCATTCAGTCATTCAATTAGACGATTGCATGTCTGACGAACTGCAACTGTTTTTCCCTCTGTTCGCTGAGCTTTATGAAAACTTCAACTCGATGTCGGTGCTTCTCTTCCACCCTTTTACCGCCCTCTTCATCTATAGTTTTTTTTTTAATTTATGCCAACTGATTTCAGCCTTTTTACGGTCTTCTTTTCCATCATGGCTTTCATTTTGCCCTCTACGGATATCATTTAAAATGAGTCAAGTTGTCGCTTTTTTCTTCTTTGTTTGTTGTCTCTTTCGATTGTGTTTTATTGAGGTTTTTTATTAAGAAAAGGAAAACGACAAAATCGAGGCTTTTTCATTAGTTTTCAGACTCGGCGGACTCGATTCTATTCTTCACTTTTCCATCCAGTTTCTAATTATTTCTGTCTGGCGTTTTTCATTTTAGAAGCAGACTTTTCGAAATTTGGGTCAACATTTGGTAAAAAACGAATAAATAAAGCATTAAATGAAGGCAAATCAAATGTAAATGGGAACTGAGATAATTTATAAATAATTCTTTTCGTTTATTTATCAGTTAAGTTTTCACAATTTTAAATTTTATTCATTTATTATTATTATTTAGTTATTAATATTCTTTTTTATTTATTTATAATTTTTTAAATTATTATTTATTTTTCATGGGGTTAAATAAATTCTCAAAATGAAGCAGTTGATTAATTAATTATTTCGCGTTTTTCTATCGTGATTCTTAAGGATTTTATTCCTTAAATCCTTGTTGTTGGAAGAACTCAACTTTTTGGGGTTTTCTTATTGATGCGAAGATTTAAAACTCTCGTTAAAAGCATTATTCAATTAACGAAACGAGTGTTAACAATAAAAACTCACCACATTTCAAATTGTCATTTCATGGGTCATTTCCCCTCCTTCTTCCCCTCGTTTTCCGGAATAGTAAAATCAGCGTGTCTCTGTATTAGACGCATTCATTGAAAATGTTATTTAATCCTTGAGTTCGTGCAAATTGTTGCAAATAATCATCGATCTATAAACATTAAAACATTTTAACAGAGGGTGAATTAATTTTCCGAGGATGAAGCGTGTTAAGAGTGTAGAATTAAATTTCTTCTTAATGAAACGTTTTCTTAATTGATATCAAACAAACTGCTTTTCGCTTTAATCAACTCTGAGTGACTCTTTACTCAACTGAATTTAATTCATTAAGTTTTAAATTTAAGGGAAGTTTTCGTACATTTGTTGGCGAAAGTGTAATAATACAAACGAAGAAGAGGAAGAGACGCTTTATAGAGGCAGACTTGTTGAGTAGGAGGAGAGAAAGGAAAAGGAGAGGAGATGAAACGTTGTCACTCGGAGGCTCAGCCACTTCATTGATTCAAATTCGACTTCGGTTTCCCTTCCTAATCAGAAAAACGCTTTCTATTTAATGAGTGTGAATCGTTGTTGGACTTCGTCAACCGTCGTCATCCATCGGCAGCCACCGCCAACCAAGCAAAGGTTTCATTTCTTAGTGGGATATGCTTTTCTCTCTTGACTCTCTCTTTCCTGATTTATGTCTCTTAAGTTAAATTAAAATTACGTCATGCCGTTGACGCGACTTTCCTGATTTATACGACTTCTTAATGCAATGTTTGCATTGATAAATGAAACTGGAGACCGTTTCTCGAATGGCGAATCGTCGGGGTGTGACCGCTGATGGTCCTTTGTGTGGGCGGAGACGGCAGCGTGACTGCATTTAATGGTTATGGCAATATTAATGCCGGAATTAGCAGAATCATCAACTGCAGACACAGGATTTAAAAGGAGAAGAAATGCTCAAAAGGAAAACAAAAGGATGCTGGCGGCTATAAATGAATTCTTGAAGTGGATGGACGAAAAGTAAGACAATCGGTTTAAAATCCATTTCTAGGTTTATATTAAAGCCTTCAGATTTGAGTCAAAAGAGGTCATAATAATGCTTTAATATAATCTTTATTAGCGTGGACAGAAATAATTAATGGAGCAAAAAAGGGTCCTAAAAAAACATCGAAAAGATATTTTAAATGAGAATTTTTCCTTGTATATTTTAAGTAATTCAAACTGTGTAACAGAATCGGGTCCTTCAACACATTCGATGACGACTTCGATCTCAGTTTCCGAAACACTTCAAGCGATAAGTTGAAGTTTAAAGAGATTCGATTACATTGGAAATTCATGAAAGAAGAGCAAAGAAAACTTAAAATAACAAATAACAAAGATTCATTGCTTGAGAAAATCTCTTCACGTCGGACTTCACATGACTCGAAATCGATTAACATTCGTTCGATATTTCGACGAGGAATTAATTTAATACAGATCTGTCAGAAGACATTCCATAGTTTATACATAAACAAGGGAAATTTATTGTATTTTCAGCATCCATTAAAATGAAAAATCGCTCTATAATTAAAAACTAAACTTCGATAAGTATTTCCAACAGGAATCATAAATTAATGCTTACTTGGAGCCGCCACAGAAGTGATTTATTGCGAGAATAAGTGATGCGAAGAACCGCAACGAGATAGAGAGAGAGTGAGAGTGCGTGAGAGTGTGCTATAGAGCAGAAGGAGAAAAAAGGAATAGAAAAAACCCCCCACAAAGCGTTAATCATGGAAAACGACTGTAATTTTCAAGTGCTGCAGGCAGATGCTTTGAAAAAACTCTCCATAAACGAGTGAAAACACACACATCATCTACATTTTTCTCTCTTTCAAACATTTTCAGAAGATCTTCGGCTTCGTTTCTCTCCTGAGGAATCGAAGGCGCTTTTTGGATCACTTTCAATTAAAGTGTTTTTATTTTTAAACAAGAGCGACTTCGTTTTTAACGCAGCGGCTGAGATTTAAATACTAACGGCTTTTCTTTTTAATAATTAATTTTTTTATTTTATGTCTGCCGCTCCGCAGGCGTTTCGTACACTTCACTTTGGCTGATGGTGCGGCACTTGAGAAACAAGCAGTCGCCTTCCTTTCACTCTGGTCTCTATTTTTAAGGTTTCATCCTTTCAACAATCAAGGAACGAGGATGCAGATGGGGACAGCCACGGATCAGCAGCTGCTTTCATAATAAGCAAATAACAAGGAAACTGTTGCAATTTGTTTATACTTAACGGTCTCATTGTTGCTTCGTTAGTGTTGCCCCCCCTGCGCAGAACTTTTCATAATCCGCCCCCTCACAAAATTCACATAAACAACTTGCAACGGAGAGGCGCTTCCTGGCGATTGCAAACGACCGAAGAGAGAAATTAACAAGAAAAGAGCTGAAGGAGTGCAGCGCTTCTAGAGAAACTTTTCATTGTTGTTGTATTTATTCAGTGTTCGTTTTTACGCCTTCGTATAAAAAGAAAGGAAAGAGAAAGGAATTAAAAAAAAACTAATTTCTTTTTGTTGTTGTTGTTGTTTTTCTTGCTATTGTCATTAGTTATTGGAAGTTGTTGGCGCCAAGAGTGAGAAGTGAAGAGAACAGGAAAAAAGAAAAGTTCAAGTGACAAACTTTCAAAGTTTTAACGTGATGAAAGGAGTTTATAGAGAAACAAGGAATTAAAAATTGCAAATAAATGAACAAAAAATAACAGAAATTTAAAAAAAAAGGAAAATGATGAAGAGGAGGTAGAAACAAGCAATAGTGAAGAGAAGAGACAGAAAAATATAAGTTTTTTCACCCTTCTCCATCTTCTTTCAATGAAATTTTGTTAATTTTTTATTAAGGTAGGAAAAAATGTTAATAAAATCAGTGAAAATGTTTCGCATGTTGAGTCCTCGAACCGAATGTTTACATTTTTAAGTTTCAGCTGCTGAATAAATAATAATCATTAATCTTTTGACGGATATCGCTTTAGTTAATCGCTGCGCAGCCTTCAATCGAATCCATTCTCGTTTCAATCGCTCTCACATCGCGCAATAATCAAGCGAAAAACCTTCGTTCCACTTCACAGTGATTAGGAAACATCTTTCCGCAGATCCGCAGAGAAGTGAAAAACATCTGTTCTCCGTCACCTCAGCGCCGTCGGAAAATGCAGCGTATCGCTACACTCGATCTCCACACTCATTACGAGTGCCACAAACGTCGGCTGCAGTCGTCGTTCCGTGGCGACGAGAACAAATTCGGTCTTTGGCTGTGGGTTTCGGTGCAGGCGATTTGCGGACGATCGTCAAACGCTGATAAGCGACGAGTCGAGGTTCTACGCACGTGATGCTTGTTGATCCGCCGCCGTTCGCCCTCCGCCGCTTCTTCTATCGACGCAGGCAGACAGTCAACAGCTCAGTCGCTGCTCAGTCAGTCGCTTATCTAAAATTTAGCGCCGCATCGTAATTTTTATTTCGTTTTTTCACCCTCAGTCGTTTTTTACACATTCGATAATTTTCTTTGGTCTATTTTCCTCCGAAGGCGCTTTTATTAATAACAGATACAAGCAACAACAACGATTTTCCTTTGTATTTTTGTTATTTAGTGTATTTTAAGTTAGTTCATGTCCGAAAATGTGTTTTACCAACGGAAAAAAACCCATATTTTGCTGTTATTATTAGTGTTAGATTAGAATTTTCCTAGTTATAAGGGTCCAAGGTTTCTTCACTTCATTTCGTATTTTTTATGAAGCTATTTTTCAGTAGAAATAACAATTTATGTGTCGTTTAATTGTCTTCATACCCTGATACTCTGCAATTTGTTTCTTTTACTGCATTTTGTCACGTTTCTCGACGAAGCATTTTTTATATTTTGATCATTCAAAGTTGATTAAAATTGTTCTTGTTTAACATGTTTGTCACTCATTCAAATGCAGCACAGAAGCGAAGAGAACGAAGAAATTACTTCAGCTCCATCCAAATTTGTCCCATTTCAATGAGTCCATCGAGTCTTCAGCGGAGCTGCCATCGACCAGACGACGCAACAAACTTTTTAATATTCTGCTTTAGTAATTAAATTGAATGTTGTTGTTGCTTTCCTTACTAAAGACTTCATTCAAAACTTCCTAGAATATTTATTTGTAAGTTGAATGTACAACGAGAGCATTTTTAATCATTAATTTCATTCTTCTAGGGCTTTTAATGGATTTAATTTTCATTGATACAAAAGAAGATGGAAAATAATTGAAGAATTTCATAACTTTTGACT
Source organism: Thecophora atra (assembly GCA_937620795.1). Lineage (NCBI taxonomy): Eukaryota > Metazoa > Arthropoda > Insecta > Diptera > Conopidae > Thecophora > Thecophora atra. The sequence goes on along the minus strand of OW569397.1, from coordinate 96,405,979 downwards.
TTGTTCTGTTGCATTATTTACTTTAATGAGTTTAAACTGACCTCGATGTCATCAACTCCAAGATTAAATTGAGTTTTGAGAGAGCTACAGGAAAACAGACAACGGATTTTGAATTATTGAATAATTTTTAGAGCCCTAGAAATCTGAACAAATGAATTGTTTTGTCATTTTAGATTATTTACTTGAATGATTTCATTATCATTTTATAATTTAATTTTGGAAACTGCGATTAAACAAACATAAAAACCGTCAAAACTAAACTTTTAATATAATATTAATGCTGAAACGAAGAAATTCATTTAAATTATACATTTCAATATCAAATTAAATGTAAATAAACTCATTATTTACAAATTATACTGTAATACTTTAAAATTGATATGAGTTAAAAATTGTTGGCTCAAAACTCTACTCGAAAAATGAAATTTTAACAACGAAATCCCGTGCATTTTCGACTTAGTAAATGTTTATGCGTAAATTATCGATATCTCAAACACATCATAAATGGGCGTGATGCTCTTCCTTCATCGTAACACATCTTCTCATCGATTCACGATTTAAAGTCCCTCGAAGCCTCCATTTGATGCTTTGTCTCTCCTTCTCAGCGACTCTTCGTTCAAAAGACTCTTAAATCACAAGTCACATGGCTGCAGGATGCTTCATTTTCGGTCCAGCCGAAGATTTGACTGTTTCTGGTTTAATTTATTCACGCTTTGAACGTAACTAATGTGTTAAAAAATATCGAATTTCATTTCTTCGCCTGCTGAGTGATCTTTAACTCAGCCTCAGTCGTCCTTAAAGCGGAGCACCTCAGCAGATGTCCTCGTCGCTGTTACTCCTGCCAACATTCATTTTAACACACACATTGCTTTGAGCAGCAAGCAGCAGGCGACCGCCTCAAGTAGATTTTTGTTGTTTGTGTTTGCGTCTCTTGTTAAACACGATATCCATCTGTGTGTCGCTTTGTCTGTGGTGATGTGTGTGTGTTTCTGTGTCAGGTTGTTCAACAAGAAAGGATAATGGAGTCCTGTCTGCGAAGTACGGCGACAGCGACGCTGTCTGAGACTTAAATAGCTCCATCATTTTGTATGCTGAGGCGTGGATCTGTGGCAACTTGTACAAACACAACAACAACAATCTTGGTCCTCGGTGTTACGTGGAGGATCTCCTTCAGCTTTCTCCCGGTTAACCCCTCGCCGGTTGTTCTCCGGCGGTTCCTTGGCATGAAAAATTGTCTTTCATTCATTCAGGATGCTCACAGGAAAACAGCGACAGTCGCAGTTGACGAAGGAAGCTCCAATCGAACTCATGATTGATGCAGGCTTTTTAGAAACTATTTAATCATTCAAGGACTCCCTCAGGCACTTCAGTTTTTCGGCAAATCAGCCAGTCACTCAGTCATTGATTGACGTGTGGCTTTAGAGGAAGTTTCAATACAACAGACGATAGACGAGTGCAATTAAAGTTCTCCGGATGGATTCAGCTACAAAAGCAGTTCATCAAACTACAAATAAATACTCCAAGCCCTCATTTAAATGAAACGGATCCTACTTAAGCAGCAGGACATCTTTTAGGCACCTGGAAGACGCTTTTAGAGTCCTCGAAAACTAATAACAATGGAAGAAACCACAGGAAAAAACCGAGGGACGCACGCAGCCATTTAAAAGAACCAACATTAAACGGTGGGCTTTAAAATGGATTTGAGTTGCGTGAGGATATTCGAAGGTGGCCAACATGCGATTGATGAGTCTCGACTCGTGTTATCGCAGCATCGCAGAGGGGCAGAGACAAAGAGATGACGGGAGGCGTTTTTCTCATTCTTGAGTCCTTAGAATACTTCATTCCCTGGATAAATGCTGCTCTTGTATCCTCAAGCTGAAGGATTTCCTCATCAGTAAGAAAAAAAAGGCGGATTTTTATAATTGGCACAACCGCAACGTTTTTTCTTTTATCATAGAGAAACTATGAAAGGAATATCGATCATTTTACTTAAGAATAGGCGTATCCTGGCATTTATAGCGGAAGTCCTTTAAATTATGAGGCATCCGCTGAGGATGAAAGCAACAGGAACGAATTCAATCTTCAGTCAGAAGTTTTTCTTCAAATTTCAAGGTTTTTTTTTAAATTTCTCGTGGTTACGAGTGTTTTATATATATTTTGATCTATATATTTTCTTGTCTTTTATTTCGCACTTTTTTGTAGGATTCTGTTAATGCATTTCTAATCTGTAGTTTCCTCGGCGACTAAGCGAAAAGCAATCAATTTCGATCGCACGATTTATCCTCGCTTTATCCTTGTTCAGATAAATTGTCACTTCCTCGTTGGAGCCTGTTTTCCTTCCCTTCCCTTCCCCTTCGACGATCTCCTTCACTCGACCGATTCGCTGTCAATAATGATATATGAAGCTTTCTTCTTGACACTCAAACTTTGACATATTTTCTCCATATCCTCGTTTCCTCCTTCTTACAGCAGATCCTTAGGAAGAAGAAAAATCATCTCATGTTGCTCAACAACTGCTTTCAAAAGTTTTGATTTCGAAACAAGGAAACTTCGTTAAGTCGCAAAGAGGAATCCTTGAAAAGTTCCGCAATAAACCTGGACCGCATCCTTGTTGTATGATTTATGGATTTCGTCTATGTTTTCGAAAAGCGAAGGAAAAACAACGAACGAAGACGACGACGAAAGCCACGTGATGTCGCGGCAGCAGCGTTAAGTGTAAATGTCCTTTTAATGGTGCTTTGTCATCATCAGCATTTGTATCCGTGCAGCGTGCGCACCATTAACTCCCTCGACGTCCTTCCAAACACCCGACAAAACACGTGACCCACCCAACACACCTTCACACACACCAACAACTCTGAGAAGATTCCAACTAGTTTAGTTTTTATGACGTAACTTTAGTTTTGATTTAGTTTTTCTGTTTTGTTCCTTGCTTCTTTTCTATTCCCTCCGTTCTTCGTGGCTGTGTGTCTGTCATAACACACACGGAAATCATTAATTTCCGGCGAGAGAATATCTACCATTCCTCCCAGTCAGCTCTCATCTCGTCTTATATCATCAGCTCCTTATTCACTGCAACTATTCCTTTAAAAAAGCTCCTTCTTTCAGGATTTCTTCACATGATTGTGCTTATTGAAACCCATCATCAGGCTCAGAGTAAAGATAGGATTCTGTCGTTTTTTAATTTCTGTGGTTTAATGTACACTTTACATTTCAACATATACTTTTTATAGACTTATTTGGACTATATAAGCTATATCTGTAGTTTATAAAGTGCACTATATAATGTGTACTGTAGTCATGGCTCTCAATAGGCATCGTTCTTGCCTACGAGTCGTGAGGATTCATTATCTTCGGGTTGAATCCTTGTACACTTTGACTTCTATGGTCTTCGTTGCTAGTACTGCTATATGATTATTATTATATGTCTGTAATAATTTACTTACTACATTAATGAAAATGTTAAAATACTGTAATGTACTCTATTAAACTAACGTTTATGTTTATTGATAATGTTCGTAGAGGTTCATGGATGGTGCTCATGTTCATATATGTAAGTATCGTATCGTTTGTTCTTACTATAAAATACTGTTTAGTAGTATACTCTATACGAATAACTTAATAGTATTCGGAGTATATTTTTCAATATTTCCTTAATTATTGTACACCCCGAACTACTTCACTCACCTAATAAATATTTAAACCAAAGATTACAGAATTATAGTATTCTATAATCTTTGTTTAAACGCTTTTACACGCTTTCAATTCTTTCACGTCTTTTAGTTCTTCTTAGTCTTGTCTGATCCTATAAAATTAGAACTAAGAACTCCTCACACAAAGAAAGGAATTTTGTGCATCTTGAATTTTCCTTTTGAAAATATTCTATCATTGAAATCTGTTTATTTCTGATTTATTTATTTATGACTGAGCCACTTGCGTTTTTTTCCTCTCTAAATCAACAAAAAATATGTCCAATTGAATGCGACGTAAAGTGGGAAGCTCAGAGATGATATGATTGAATTAAAGAAAAGGAATTTCGTCTGTGTTTTTCGATCTCTCTGAACAATTCACACTTCTGAACAATAACTGCTTCACGACAGCTGCAATAGTGAAACGACAAACTTCATTAAAACAGAAAAACCTGAGCCGAAAAATGTCTTTTATTCTTTTATCACAAACATCGAATGATTTGTTCCACTTTTCACTGCTTTTGTATTCGGTTAATCAACCATGAATGATGCTGTTTTCCTTGTTGTTTATTAAAAATCAATTTCAGTTCCATCGAAGAGACGTTAATAAATCGTTAAAGAAAAAAAACCGAAACACATTCGTGTCTTCTGGGATTTCTTCGATTTCTTCCTTTTGTTAATAAGGTTAACAAAATATATACAAAGAAATGGAAACGTTACGGAAAAACTAAAGGTAAATCGTACCTGTTTGTCCTTTCTTTTCCTGAATTTCTCTGCAAGGAAATCAATTAATTCACGTTCAGCGACTATTTTCTGATTTTGATTGCTCTGCGGTTGATATTTTGCTAGAGCAAACAATAAATGCGAAAAACAATAGCAACGGAAAAGAAAAGAAGGTTTCCCCCGAGCCATTTCCACCTTCCTTCGGTCCTTGTTGCTGGACACTCATGATGATGACTTTTAATTTATGATTTCTCTACGGATCCTTCGGGCATCTGAAACTTTGGTCCGCCAACAGGTCTGCCATCGCTTCTCTACCCGCTCCGGTCCAGACACACAAACATCTGAAGCATCTTCGAGTACTTCGAACAAAAGCCACGCAGCAGCTACTCAAGATCCTTTTCAGAGCGGCTCGTGTCTCTTCTGGAGTGTCTATTGTTCGGCTTTAATGGATCCTTGAAGCGAATTCATATTGAGTTCGGTTCCGTCAGTAGGTGGTGCCTGAAAAATTCAGCTGCGATTTGTAGTTCTCGATTCTTCACACAACAATAATAAGAAAGGAAAAGCAAAAAAAATGGAAAATTGTATAGAATTGAAATTAGTTATGGTTCTAGGACATTTCGCTCGCTGCTATTGTTCGGATTTGTGCGTTTGTTTGTGTGAAAATCCTCTTTTAAAAACCTATTAAAATGCTTTTTGTTACTCATTCGTGTTCTAAAGAAACCTGCAGGCATCCACACGAATGTCCTTTTCACTACTCTGCGATATTCAATTCAGTCGAGTGACATTTTCAAATAAATCGATCTTTTTCGATCTTTCCACTTTCGTTCGAGAGATTCTTTGTAACAATTATTTCAACTTGATTTTCTTATTAAAAATTTCTTCAAACTGCTGATTATAATGACCATTAAAGACTTTAATAGGAGACGCGTTTAAAGGTTTTCTTATTTGCGATAAAATTTTGGAAAACGTTTCTTGACTTTTAATTGGTTATTCGTCGTTTTTTCTCCTTTCGTGGGCCCTCGAAAGATTTCAATTTTAATGCTTTTGTTATCAAGATTAAAAGGTTTTCGGAACTGTTAAGTGGCATGAAAACTTCGTCCTTCTTCGCTTTATGACACTTGCAAATTTCCATAATTTTTCAACATTTCCCGCAGTAGAGCGACGGCCACGAATTCTTCATCAACGTTCACCTCCTCCAGGAATCGTCACGTCTCAAACTCAGCACGTTTTGGCCACTGGCCCATTTTTTGGCTCCATGATTCACGAACAAATGACGTTGTTATTCATCAAGATGCTATTTAAAAGATTTTTAATGCTTTCCTCATCAGTTTACGACGCTGTTTTATGGCCAACTTTTGGCTGGCGGTCCATTAAATTTTCCCTGCATAATTTTAATAAATGTTTGGAAGTTTTTATTAATTCGATGTTGTTGGAATTGTTGTTTGTTGGTTATGAATTTTAATGTGAGGACATTTAATAAACAGAACGTGATGAAAGACGAATTCAAGAAATTTAATTCGATATTCAAGGAACTAAAAGAGAAGGTTGAAGAGGGAGAGAAGAAAAACGAGAAAAAAGGAAGAAAATTATTACATTATTTCCTCTTATAGGAATTGAACTCCTTTATTATAGAACAGCTTCCATTTCTGGGTCACTGCTTTTCAGCTTTTTCAATAATAGTTCAGCCAATATAATTTTAATTTCAGAATTATTTATTTGTAGTTTAGTAAAAGTTATGTAAAATCCATCGACAGGTTTGTAAATTACTGGAAGGAATGAGGAACTTTTAATAATAAGTAGTAATTCCGATTCAATTCAATTAAAATTAAAAATTCTGAACTACAAAAGGAAACTTTGAACTACAAAAAAATATGAATTTCAAATGGAATATCTGAAATAGAAATCAAAATATTTCAAATTGAAAAAATTGGAATTACAATTGAAAATTTATGAAATGAAAGTGAAAAGTTCTGAACTAAAATTGAAAATATCCGAATTTAAAAAATGAAAAATTTTAAACTAAAATTGAAAATTTTCGAAATTAAAATGAAAAATTCTGAACAAAAATTGGAAGATCTGAAGGAAAAGTAAAAATGTCTAAAATTAAAATGAAGTTTTCTGTAATTAAAATGAATATTTCTGAACTAAAACTGAAAAAGGTGTAGTTTTCTTTTCCTCCTCCTCCTCTTTCACTCTTCTTCTTCCTTTCCTTAATTCTGTTTTTCTTTTAGTGTCGAATTACTAATTGACAGAAGTTCGCAACGCGCACACGAAATAACTTTTGACAGCGACATTTTGACAGGAAGCAATGAATGTTGTTGCATATTTCGTGGGGTTGATGCAAAATCCCTCTACGCCCCGTGTCAATTACACAATCAGTGCTGCTGCTTGTCGGTTTTTTCCCTTTTCCTGACAGACAACCTTCAATTGAGGGGCTGTCAGTCAACTGTCAGTGGGTTGAAAGCAGCTGATGGTTGGCACTGATTTTAAATAAGGGGAAAAATTATTGATTGTTGTATTAAAGGACTCGAAGCTGGACGCATTACATCCAGCACAAAAAGTCTTAATAATATATAATTTCAGAAAAGAATGAAGTCGATTCAATTCGTTGAAAGTACTGACTGATGAACGTGATCCATCACTCGTCCGTCTGAGTCCAACTCTGAATCACTTTTGGATGAATTAAATGCGCTGAAATCTCGACAAATTCAAGTGCTTTTTTTATTATAAACCCCGGATCGAGTGACGGCTTTTGTTATCGTGAAAGCCGCCCTCTTCAATCGTTTCAATCAATAAGAAGTCTCTTTGTAGGCCAGATACGCAGTGACCCCGCCCCACCGTCCCCTTCACCAGTCCTCTAGGAGCATCCTAAGCAGTGAACTCGTTGAGTGCTGCCAGCGTTTATTCAAAACGATGCGATTGATAGTCTTTTCCAATCTAGAAAAGTGCATTCTTCAATTTTCCTGCAACGTCAACATCTCCATCGTGGTTTGTGTCTTCCTTTTCTTCTATTTTCCTCTCCTCTGCACCTTCAACGAATCATTCAATCATAACAAGTGGATTGCAATCTTCAGTTGAAAGTTTCTCGTTTTCCTTTTGGTCGTTTTTCTGTGTTATTTTAACAATTATATCCATTTTATGGAATGGCGGACGTTTTTCAAGTGACTCGACGTCGTCTTGAGACGAGCTTCTTTTGCTGATTGAAGGGTGCGCGGAGGGAGAATGTTTATTTCTCGAGAAAGCTTGAATTTGTTGGTTCCTTCATGATGAGGAGTTCGCCTGGAAATGACAGTGAAGACTCTCTTCAGACGATTTGTCGTGGATTTGCTCAAGTACGATTTGTTCCCAGTTGCAAGGCGCTGTCTGTTCGCTAACCACGCCTCCCTCCGCCCCTGCGACATGCTTATTTTGTAGTCTGACGTTTTAATGTGTGGCGCGCTGTCAAAAGCAGTGATGTCATTTTTATTTATGCAGCGCGCATTAAATTTAATGGCGTTTCTAAATGGCGACAAAGTTGAAAATAATAAGAACAGAATAAATGAAAACAGACGGAGGAAGAACAGAGAACAGTTTATTTACGGTTTATCCTGTCGCTATTGTTGTTGTTGTTGTTGTTTTCCTGACAGACTGCGAAATGAAGTGTCAAAATTAGAGCGACTTAAACAGCGTGACGTAAATAATTTTTAACACTCATCATTGTCATCGTCAGTCATCGTCGTCGTCATCAGCTGTGATAGTTTCGCTCCTTAAAATGCCACGCTTTTTCGAGCCTTTCGTGGTGCTTCCCAGGAAGTTTCCGTCACGCTTCGGTGAAGGTGAGGAAATTGAATGAGAGTAACTTTTAAGGCGGGGGAACCTTGATTATTATTAAACAGCATTGAAAAGCATGTTTAAATATTCATTGTAATCGTTGCAACTATTCACTCAAATCAACCAACGAGGATATATTAATAAATACACCTTTTTCACTTGTAAATCGGAAAGCGTCACTTTAAATTCAGAAAGTTAATTTGTAAATCAGAAAGCGTCACTGTGCTTTCTCAATTTAAAGTGACGCTTTCTGAATTGCAAATGAAAAAGGTGTAGTTCAGCTTAGTTGAGAACGCAAATCATTGGTCGGTAATTATACTCTTTACTAATCTATGGCGATGTCATTGGAAGTACTTCCGATTCGGCGGCATTACTCCAACGCTATTCATTGGAAATTATTCAATAAATCTACGTTTTCCCTCAAACTATTGACAAAATATTCAATTACTATTATTATTATTATTATGATCCTACATGGTTCAATTCACGCTCTTCAATCGGCAAATAATACCTCAACGCGTATTGCATTAAATGCAATGACATGGAATTTCCACGGTTACTTTTTGATTACTATACAATAGCGCCTTTTTTGGCTTTTTCCCTCATCTATATTTTCTTCTTTTTAGTTTTTCTATTCTTTATTTTGAGATCATTTATTTTTTCGTTACCATGAAATTTTATTCAAATTAAAATTAATTCAAACATTTGCAGTGACACGCGTTGCTCACTTTTAAGTGTTGAAAAGTCTGCTACCGCAATCAAAGATCGTCGAAATCGGCCGATGTTTGAGCCTCAGAGATGACGGAACGTGGAAGAGGGAAAGAGTAAGCGGTTGATGTCGTTGCTCTTTGGAATGAGGTGATTTTTTTTGCGTTCGAAAGACTCTTGTAAAAAACTTTCTTTATGACAAAGCGTTGAGCAAATTGAGGGGGAGGTGGAAATCCGTGATAAGAGGATGTAAAAAATTATTTCGATGATGTTTCCAATTTATTTTTATTCTGTTCTCTTCTTCTGCTTATTATTTCCTTGTAGTTTTGAGTGCGCCCCAGGTTTTCCTTGTTTATTACAAATACGAAGCTTCTGCGACGTTTGTCGGAGGGAGATGGGGCGTGGCTGAGCCGCTGGATGCTCGAATGGAGTCACGTGACTTCATTTATCAAATGCGTGTGCTCGAAAATTGATTACAGTTGAAGTGTTGCGTATATTTTACGTGCTTTCGATGATGATGAAGATGAAGGGAAGAACAAAAAGAAGTGGACTGGGACTTTGTAATGATATATAATCATCCCATATAATCTCAGATCATCACATGTCATGTCCCCTTCATATTCTGTTTTGTCTACGGAATGGAATTTTAAAGGAAATTTCAGTTTTATGGCTTTACTATTATCAAGACGTCTTAAAATGAATAAAACCGAAGGATTAAATGTGTTAAAATGGGTCTAAAGTAAACCTAAAATAGGTAAAAAATTAAAGAAAATAATCATCATTTTAACAAGCATCATTGAACATATGTAAATGTTAATATTTCATTAAATTGTGTAGAATTTCAATCCAAAATTAACTCAAAACTATTCAATGAAAGTCTAAGATGTTTTCCCAGTTTAAAGTTTATCCTTTTCGGTTTCATATTGAAGAACGTCTCCACGCAGGATGCAGAGAGAAGCCTTGATATTGTCCTTCTTCTTTTTAAGAATAGTAAGTCACTTACAAAGAAACAGTTTCTTCTTTTCCCTCTCCAAATAAAATTCCCTTTCTTAGTGACCTAAAAACAGAAGCGGAAATTCAATATCCTTTTTCTTTAGAGCAGAATACTTCCCTCTCCGCCACGCCCCTATCTTCCATTACTATTACTTTCTGTACATAATCATAAAAGTCTTATTCCCAAGTTTCATCTTTGGCTAAATTCACCTGTTCACGTATTTCCGTTGCCCCAAATAAAGTCATATCATTTCAAACAAAAGTAAATGTCAACGTTTGTTTTTCCTCTCCCACTTCTTCATCTTCTTTTCCTTTCTCTTCCAACTAAATTCAACGTATTGTTCTCTGCTAGAGGAACATCCAACAGAACAAATAACTTTTTTCGGAAAATACTTTTATCTGAAATCTTTTGTGGTTTGTTTGCTGCTTCTGTGTTGGTTGTTGTTGTTGTTGTTGTCACTGTATTTGTTGCTGTTGTTGCTTGTCTGTTGTTTACGTCGTAGAAACAAAGATTCTTGTGACTCTTCATTTTTCCTTGGCTTGGAATTTGTTTGGCATTGTTCATGTCTCTGTGGCTGTTGTTGTTGTTGTTGTTGCTGACATTGTTTGTCCATCGCAGCAACTGTATTTACACTCGACATACAAAGCATATTTAAACAAGTTTTTGACACTCTTCTCTATGACAGTCCGAGTTTTTGGCTCTCTTTTAGCAGCTGTATTCATCCATTGTAGAATTTGTTTTCACTAAAAAGTGCAAATAAATGCACTCTGAAGTGCTACGTGTATCGTGTAACGGAAAAAACACGAGTAGATTGAAACCCAACCCGAAGAAGATTAAAAAAACAAGAGAAAAAGAAGAATAGAAAAAGGAAAACTTTACAAAATATCATCCACTGAATTCCATTGAAAAGGAAATAAAAATTAAAAGTAAAAAATAACGAGAAGTTAATAATTTTTGACATTAAATTGAATTACAATTAATATATATAATTAAAATATATTTATTATTATAAATTACACAAGTTACAAGTCTCAATGTTCACCTTCATTTTGAAAATCACTAGTAAAAAAAAACCTCAAATTAAATTCAACTCCGAAAAAGGCTCTACTTGAAAAATCCTCTTAGAAACAGAGGAAAACAGAGACTTTCTTTCAGAGCATGCAACCTCCAAGGATCATCACTGGTTTCTTCCTTCGAGGAGGCGGCGACTCTTCTTTGAACCTCTGTAATGATGACGGAATCATGATGACAAAAGAGGACAAAGGACATTGTTGCGTGTTATAGAAACACACACATTATTTTCGTCACAATGCCTTTCGCATAATCGTAAACAGATTCGGCTGCTGATTAAAAGATTTTCAAAATGACACAAAAATGCATCTTCACCGCAACGCAAACGGATCACGTGATGGAGTTTTTAAGCTGAGACGAATAATTCGGGGCGTAACGGAGGAATTAGGGAATCCTTGAAGGATCTAAAGTAAATAAGACTCTTGGCACTTGCCGACTACGACGATGAATTTTTGCTGGTATTTTGCAAAGGTCGCCTAATTCGACGTCGAGACTAACAAAAGCAAAATATTAAGAGCAACAGATAGAGCAGATAGAACAGTAATGAGGAGGTAATAACGCCATAGAAAGGGAAACATGATACTAAAAAAATAAAACCGTATACACAAGAGTATTTTGTGTATCTCGATGCCATAATCGATCCTCTTTCCTTTTTATAATACATCTCTTTTAATAGAAGACTATAATTAAAACTTAACCAAAAAATCCTAATTCGAAGTTTGATAATTCGCTGATAATTTCCTATAACACGAAAACTGTCAAAAGTATAGCTTTCCATGAGTAGAAATAATTATAAAATACTATGGTGCATTAGGAACAACGGATCTTAGCAGATAAATAATTAAATAAATTTAATAAAAAACAAAAACTCAATATATACAAGACAGTATAGATACAATAGATACAACTCATGTTTTATATTCGTTGATTTTATATGTGATTTTTCCTCTCATAGAAGGTTTGCGAAGTTATTATTTTCGCAATGTTTTATTCAATACTAAAAGACTGACTTAAATTTTTGCATTCACATACTTTTGCTCATTTTTCATTGCTCTTTTGTTTGTCGTTGGTGGTTTATTTCCTTTTCCCCCGAAAAATTCACTTTAAATGCAAATTTTCTCTAAATGAAGATTGAAGAAAAAATACATTGAAAATACACCCAATGAACGTTTATTAAATTAGATGGATTGAATTGAATGATTGATTGATTGTGTGAAGGAAAAGGGAAGAAGGAGCAAAGAGAGCGAGGGATTATGTCTGCCAAATGAAGGTAAAGACGAAACATGTTTCTTGCTGATAGAATTTTAAGGAATTTTTTGAATTGTATCTTTTCCTCGATGGAAAAACGTCGTGGATAAAATCCCCATCATCCTCATTTTCACCCCTAAAACGCATTATTTAACAGACTTTTCAGCACAACCCTCATATTTTTCGCTACTGAATATTTTAAATACTTAATTGAGCTGTAATTCGTTTTTCAAAGTGAAGTTTATCGGCATTGGTCCGTCTACGCCTAGGATTTCCGCTATAATTTCATACTCCTGAAGCGTAACCACGCTACCAAAAAAAATGAGTTTTATTTTCCTTTTTTCCTTTGAATTTAAAAGATATTAGTTCATGGAAATATTTTTAGTTTAGTCGGAAATTTCTTCTGTAATTCGCATTCCATTTCACAAACGTGACACTAGATCCTGAACTAATTTTTAGAACTATTGAAAAAATTCTATTGCGAGTGATTTTAAATCTTTTCTTCATCAATGGAAATTCTATTCCTAGAAATTTCACTGCAGTTGGTTATGGTTTGAGTTTGAACCATGAACATGCATCGAGTACCACGTTAAAGTCGCCCGAGAACATTCCATATTCTCCATGAGAGCCTCTGCTCTCCCCGCCGAATCCCCCTTCATGTCAGGTACTCCTACTAAAAGCAGATCAGGACACGTTTCGGTCGACTGAGGCTGGGATTTTCAACGGCTTTTCAACCCGAATCGACGAGACAACACGTCGCAAATCAGAGGCTCTCTGCATGAGTCCCTGTTAAGGAACGAAGCAGCGAACGTGTCACGTTACGAGGTCACGCGGACCGCTCCTGAGCGTGAGCGTGATTTTTGTGTACTTTTGCAAACGTTTCTACAGCGCATCGAATGCAAATCGCTGTCGATGGCACGTCTGTCGCTTCTCAGTCGGGTTGGTCAATGCGATGATTGTTTGCTGGCGGTTTGTTGAGTTGAACAACGCATCATCATCATCGGCATCAGACGTGAAGCTGCACTGACACATGTTGCCATCGCATCTGATTGTCATAATTTATAAACCTTCAATGAATGGATTTCGTTGCTGTGCTTGTTGCTTATTATTCGAAGGGGTAACAGAGCAGAGTTTTTCAATGTTTGGCATCATTGAAAAACAAGGCAACTCAATGAACACGTGAGGAAGCACGTGCCTTCAAAGGCCACCAATGAATAGAAATATTGCTGATGTTGGGGGAAATCATGGAGATGATGACGATGCTGACGATGACGCTGGTGATCGCGATGATTATGGAGATATTCATAGATACTGAGGTCATATCGCGATCAGTGAAGATGTCTTTGGATGGAAGGAACCGCTGTTTGCGAGCGATTCATTAATAATATTAGCTTTTCAACAACAGACGCGGCGTTTTTTCCACAACATCTTGAATATTCATGGTACTTTGCCTCATCTGCACTTCCATTCTTTTATGTCTTAGAGTCCTTTGTTTTTGGCTGATTAACAAAACTTGTAAAGTTAACAAAGTAATTTTAGACGCAGCCTAAAAGTAAGCATTCACTTTATGGTATAAATTAATTCTGAAACTCTTATAAAACATTAACACAAATTCTAATTTTATTATTTAACATTATTATTCACTGTATACTTGCATACTTTTAAGCTGCGCTGATTATTCATTTGCTGATTTAACACGTCACATACGAGTAGCATTGGGTTGTTATTATTTCCATTGCAACTCATTTTACGTGTCTCTTATTCTACGAAGTCTTCATCGATGGCATCACCCTTTCTGGCATCAACCTCCCTGGGCATCATGTGTTCCATTTTAGTACCAAAAACAATGAACTCTTGGGAACAACAACAAAAAACTCCACATATAAAATGACACGATGCGTCACAATGCACGTCACTCGCTTGAGTACACACAAAAAACAGAAAATTCACAAAAAACACCATGAAAAGCGAAATGGAAAATCAATCTTCTTGTTGCATGATAAAGAAAAAAGCGACTTTAAATGGAGTCGGGGAAGTTTTCGCTGAGTGAACGCGGTTTGTGTGGTTCAAAAGGGGATGAAGCACAACCGAAAGTGTGGCCATAAAACACCTCAAGCAAATGGTGAATGGTTTGAAAGATGTTGTTGTTCTTTGCTCGTTGATGACATTCATTGCCTCCACGTTTATCACCATGCGAAAGCAGAAACCTTCACAGCCACTTAAGCGAATGTCTGCCATTTTTCAGACTGATTTCGGTCCAAAACGACAAGCAGATTGACAAGTAACATAAGCGTAACTGTAAAGTACCGTAAGACTGTACAGGGAAAAAGAAAACTCCAAAAAAGGAGTCGAGAAGCTTTAATAAATCAACAGAATAGCAGAGCGTTAGGAAGGACCACGTGAATAATAAAACGAGAAGAATTTGAAAATAGAAAGTACAGAAAGTATAGGTGAATATTTGCTGTAAAACAGACAGTCATCAAGAACGGGATTTATGGGACTTTACTTCCCGAAATAATTACCTTCGATGGAGAAATAATCCTCGATTCTATTCCCGTTTCTCTTGTTATAGAATTCGACGGTTGATAAGGAATTAATTCGCCCTCATTAAAGTTTTATACATTACAGTCGAAAAAGAGCTTCGAAATCAAACCCTCCGCTTCGAATTTCCATATATGAAAAACAAAACAAATGCAAGAAAAGAAAGAACAACAACAGTTTTAATAATAGACTGAAATTTCATTAACAATTCATTGACGAGGCCAGAAACGGTAACGACGACGACCCTGACGTCAACGACCCATAAAATTCGAAACTTTTTCCACTTCAATGCAATTTGAGGCCGTCTTAAATCTTCTTTTAATGCAATCGCTCGCTAGGCTAAAAGGAGTTGCGGAGGGGGATCTGTTTCCCCTTTAATAACGGCTAGAAACGTCCTGAATCCTGGCGATATCCTGGGACAACGCGTCCATTGAACGCATATCAAAAAAGCAAATAAAAATCACAAACAATTTGATTAAATTTAAAGCAATTTGGAACATAAACCTCCAAGGAATTTCGGAGCACAACAAAAGCGTTGGGAAGGACGAAGCGAGGATGTTTACAGGCGCCAGGATAGACGAGACTTTGTGATGTGTTTATAGTGAATCTTTCGCAACACAACGTGATGTATTTAGATGAGGAGCTGGCTGAGCATCGCAGCAAGGAACCCAGAAAACGGAAGCCAGCCGTGTAACAGGACACGTTGCCAGGACACGCGGTTGACAGCGTGCGATAAGCATTCATACAATTTCACGAGTGACTGAAGGAACACGTAGAGGGGGAGGGAAGGAGGGAGCATGACGAAAGTCTGTTGTCGTTCGGTGAGGCACGTACAGGAAAAGAGACAGCAGACAGGATAGCCACCAGTTGCTCGAAATCAGCTGAGTGGGTGCTCGAAGGGGCGTGTTGGGTGCGGGGACGCTGGAAAGCAACTGAAATCACTCTCTCGTCGTGGTCGCTTGTGTATCGTGGAAAAGCAGCGCCTACTGCGCACTCGCAGCTCTCGTGTTCATCGTGAGAGCTTCGTTTTCGCTTGGAACGCAGCCGCTTGGAAACTTGGCAGCACTGCGCCCCATCGCAGACTCTCGATGGTTGCTCCTGACTGATGATGTCCTTCGACAGCACGTTGCCAAGTCTTGCGGCGCGTAGCTTCTAATCAGTTCCTCAAATCCTACGAATCCCGAAGGTTGTCCTTTCTCACGCACACGCGAAGCAACTTTACGAAAAAGGGAAATTACGAACATTTCGCAAACAGTTTTCGTCCTCATCGACGTCTTCGTCGTTGTCCTCGGGCGATAATAAAGAAAAATTATTCATAGCTTCGATTGCGTTCGAATCGATTTGATAACCGAAGCGAAGGTAATAAAAAGCAACCGATAACAAGTTTTGCGGGATTCTTTATGTGCAAAGGACGACGACTTCCTGCCGCAGGAGTTTCGAAAATTGGCGCGAGTCATAATAATAACAAAATCCTGCAGTATTTCGATTCGTTGTTGTGTGTGTCTTTTTCTTTGCTTCCTCCGAAACGCAGCATTTCTTGTAAAGCACTCGAATTTGTGTTATCCTTTAAATTTCCGCCATCGTCTCCGGCTTCAAGTTCACTCTAAACAAAGGACATCTACTCTAAAATAAGCAGAAAAGGAGATAAGAAAGCGAAACGCCGAAAATTAGGGTAAAAATTAATGCAATTGAATTTTATGTGATGCGACGTCAAACAAGCAGCCACTTGCAAAAATAACTTGCTCCCTTTTTTCCGGTCGTTTTCGTCCTGACAGCAACGGAAACTGTTCAACTGCAGCCGAAAAAAGTGAGTTTGAAAATAAAATTTGGTCCCTTTATCATTGTTCGGTATTTATTTCGTTATTTGACTGCTACCTCCATCAGTTATTTTTATGTGACTTATTTTATTACTGTTGCAGACTCTAGAAATAAGGAGAAAATCGAATCAAATCACACAATCATTAAATCGATTCTACATTGAAATAAAGTCTTGGATTCTTTTAAATTGTGTAATTTCGAAACTTTCTTCTCCTTTATCATACCCATTACCATCTTTCTGTTTCTGTTATTACTGTTTTATGGTTTATTGTTGAAAGCTCCTGTCGCCTATAAAGAATATTGGCTGTCGAATTGCTTGACAAGATTCCTAAATATCATTTCTTAACATAATTCTTCAGCATAGTCTACTACTAATTTGTAAAAACTAAAAGGAGGCAAAAATAGTAATGGGAGAAATATTCTCTTATTCCTTATATAGAGAACATTCCTTATAAATGTTGCATTTCCCCAATAAATAATGCACAATAATAATAATTCGACATTGTATAATATTTGTTGTATATAATAGTGCATAATGTTTTGAAAGATATTTCAAAATACATTTACAACCGAAACAACAGGGATTTACTCTGTTCTTATCCATTTCCTTCTTCTCCCATTAACTGCCTGAAATTCGTGGTTTATTGCAAACCGCAAACAATTGGGATCTTTTAAAAAAATCCAGTTAATTTCGGAATTTGAATTTTCGATTGCTGTTTTTATCTACGTCAACTCCCACTTTATATGCAATTTAGCTTTCATTTGCTTCTGCAGTTTATAAGAGAGTAGTCCCATAGAGGCTATAATAGCACAAAGTAATACTAAGTTGGTATTGCCAACTATCAAAACTATTTTTCCAATAGGAAAAGCATAGAACAATCAAAAGTCACAATCAAAATTCGACTACGAATTGAGCAAAATACCTTTTGTTATAGAGAAATGAAGGTTTCCAGATAGAATTCATTTATGAAGAAAGATACAATTACGTACACTTAAAATCACAGTCTAAGAAGATCTCTGCAAACGAGAAACGTGATAAAATTATCGCAAACCATAAATATAATTAAATTGCAAGTAGAAACTTTAATTGAGAGGAAGAATGCAGTCTAGAGTCTAGACTAGACTCTAGACTCTAGACTCTAAACTCTAGACTCTAGACTCTAGACAGACTAGAGAGACCGGCAGACTATGGAGAACATCAGTATATGTATGCTGTATAGTTTCACAGTTCGGCTGAGTTAAAGTTCATATATTTTCATATACATTATTGCATGGGCTTTAACATCGGGCTTGATTGCAGTCAACGAGACAACATATAGAATAGTCAGCAAATATAACGCACAGAGAACTTCAGAGTACTACATCCAATGGCCATTTATAAAGTGATGTTTAATTATGTTAAAAGGCATATTTCACAACGTGTCTGTGTCTTGATTGAGGATTGAAGAGTTAATAGTTTAAAGGTCTAAGCAAAGGTTAATATTCCATCGATAATTCTTTAAATATATTAGAAATAAATATGTATTTAACGATGTTCTAAATTATTATTACTGTTAGTTAAATAATATTATTAGTAATTCTTATTGTTATTATTCGAG
Source organism: Thecophora atra (assembly GCA_937620795.1). Classification (NCBI taxonomy): domain Eukaryota; kingdom Metazoa; phylum Arthropoda; class Insecta; order Diptera; family Conopidae; genus Thecophora; species Thecophora atra. The sequence goes on along the minus strand of OW569397.1, from coordinate 96,387,779 downwards.
ATTTACAAAGAGAATGGATGTATATTTTATGTAATAATACTTGTATTTTTCCTCTGAGACACCCACTTTTTGTGAAGTGATTAAAGACAAAAGCAGTTACAAATGTGGAATATAATGGAATTATTTAGATGTCATCGGCATTCAGTGTCAATTCAAGAAAATAACTTGATCAAAAAAAAATACCCAAACTCGGTTCAAGTACCGAATTAAGGACCCCTTTGCAACTCCATACGCCATTTAGAGACCTCTAAAAAGTAGATACTCTAAGCTTTACCTTTCTCTGTTCCAATGATTTAAAGCACAAGTTGTCGTAACTTCTTGAGGATGTCGAAGGCTCTTCATAGAATCGTGCAATTATATTTAAGCAGCGCTGATAAATAATCGCAGACGGGAGACATTAAGGCTAATGTATATGTACCACACTTCCTAAGCAATTCTAAAACCAATTTTTCAATGAAATACTAAACTTAAAGCATTAATTATCTTTCGATTTGCAGCAATGCTAAGGGAAAATGTTTAATTTAATACCCAACGAAATCTGAATGAAAGTTAACCTTGTGAAGTTCCTAAATAAGAAAAAAGTGTTACTGAAAAGTGGAAAAAATACAGAAAAACCCAAAAAGAAGCAAAAGCTGAATATTATTTATGTAATTCTTTTCACTATTCATTTTTTGTTGAACGAAAACAATCGCAAGTGGGTGCATTTGTGCGGTTGTTGCTGGTGTTAATTAAATGTTGAAAAGTAACTAAATAAATAAAAACTTGCAATCAAATGGCAGGACCTTTTTTTTGTGGCTTCAGCTGAAAAGGAGCGAAAAGCGGAAGGTTGAGGAACGAGATGGAAAGCAACAACCTCAACAACATCAACAGCCGGATAAGATTTCAATTACAAGCACCGAGATAGGTTAATTATCGCCGTGTTGTTGTTGTTGTTGCTGTGTCAGCTTTCACTGTTGTTGCTTTTGCTTTTATGTCGTTATTTACACGTTGTTTACTTCTTTTCTTTGCTCCTTTTTCACATAAAGATAATGTTTTTCTTTTCACATCCTTTCACAGGAAGTTTGTTGCTTGCTTCGTTTTATTTATGCTGCTTTTCTGTTGCTGTTGCTGCTGTGGTTCGGTTTTAAACTCACATCAACATTAAACTTCATTTTCAACAATTTCGCTTTTCACTTCCGCTTCCACTTCCACGACAAGGACATGAATGAAGTCTGTTAATAAGCGAGAAAAGCAACAACAAAACACACACAATTGCATCGCGTTGTTGTTGTTGTTGTCGCTCTTGGCAATGACTCTGACTCGAATGTTTCTTTCATCGCCCCAAAACGCACTCTGCCTTAAAGCGAGCTTCGTTTACACACGCCCAGCACCGCCCACTCCACCCACAACCCAACGTAGCCGTAATTTTTTGTCGCAAATGCAAATCTGTGCTGCTCCGTCGTCATCAACGCCGTCTGCTTTTCATCGTCCTCGCCACGTGCAATAACTCAATGCTTCCCGCTGGCATATGTTGGCGCCTGTTTGCCTCCTCCTCCTCCCGCCCCCCTTTGCCCACAACACACAGCAGCATGCAGCATCAAGTTGACACTCGATTCATTCATTTTTGAGCTCCGTCGCCGGGGCAACCGTAATTAAAAACGCTTTAATTTACTTCTCTGAATAGAAGCTCGCACAGAAAAGAGTCTCCGTCGCAGCAGCTTGTTATGAGATCCTTTAAGCTGCAGCCGCCCGCCTCCATGGCTTCGATTCAGGGCATTCTGCAGATGACTGCGGCGACTGGAGCTGTCGTGAGTGAGCGGCGACCCGGCAAACTTCGGTGCTTAGTTGGTTTTACTAAAGCAAACTTCCCTTTTGAATCGCAACGTTAATGAGTTATCGTCATGGAGATCGGCGTAGTCGGTCCCCCTCTCCTCCCCTCGTTATCCACTCTTCATTAACACAACCCTCGATGCCGAATAAACGACAGGAACCTTTGATTGGTCCAATCAGAATCCATGTGGAGGCAGCGAAGGCAACGGGTACAATGAGAATATTTCCATTTCATTAAAGCCTCTGATTATACATCTAATAATAAGCATTGCGAATTGTTTGGAGATTCTTAGTGATGCTTACTAAATCACTGACACGAAATGAGTGACAAAACAATTCCTTCTTTTCTTATCTTGTGGCACTTTGACCATATAAATATAAATTAATATAAATTTCATACGAAAGATCCACAGATCGGTCTGTAAATCCCAATTCATTAATTAATATTCAAATGCTGACCTCTCGGAACAGTTTTCAATCATTTTTTCACCGTAGTTTACATGGAAATCGAACTTTTGTTCAACTTTCTTTCTCCATCAGCGTTTTCAAGCTTCTTGTATGCATCTTTCTTCTTCCAACTCTTTTGATTATAATTAATTATATCAGAAATTTACTCTGTGTGCATTTTGTTACATTCTCCTCAGAGTTAAATATTATTTAATTCTGCTAATAACCACGCGAAAAAGTGACGAAGCGTTTTCCTCTGGTTTTGTTACTCATTTTAATGGCAACACGTGCAGCGATGATATTTAAAAGGTACATGGAGCTAGATTCCTTCAAGGTGTGACTGTGTGAGTCGTATAAACAGCGAAGGCACCCACACAGTCGTACAATGAGAAAACAGGCGCTCAGCATTTGGCAGGCAGTCGCTGGGATTTTTTGGTAGAAAAGTTGCCTTCAACAACCCTCGGCCAAACACATGCTGCTTTAAATAAAGCATACACACACACACAGACGCATAGACAGTCATGCGAACCCACAAACATTGCCACAAGACTAGGAAACGCCGTCGATGACGTACTTCAGTCGACTCCACATCGCAGTCTGTCGTCATTTCTGCTGCCGCGTGTTGTGTGTGTGTGTCTTTAATGGTTGCAGGGGGTGGCAAGGGGTTGTGTTTAGTCGGGTGCTCATAACTCTGTTCATTTGTAGTTGGATTGTGTTTAATTTTTCACTTTAGTGCGAATAATGAACTTGGCTTTCAGTTTATTAGTCGTTGGTCTGCCTCTTTGTACGTCCGTCTGTCATGTTAGTCGTTCAGTATCACTTCCATCTTCCTGTCTGTCTGTCTCTTTCCGTTGAATATCCTTTAGAATTACATTCGTTGTTGTCGAGCTACACGCATTCACAGCCTACGATCTGATTTAGATGACAGCAACACGAACTCAGCGCAGAATTCAGCGCAGTGCATAGCGAATCCTTCTATTAATGTATGTGTGGGTGTGTGTGTGTGTTCAAGCGGATGAATGAATGATAAAATCAACTTCAGCCTTTAAATCATGTTGTTAATTTTAATCATCCATCAGTCGTGCTTTTACAACTTAATTACGTTGTTTTCCTTTCGTCCACGATTCTTATCTTAGATTAGTTTTGAGGGGACAAAATTCGGATGTTCTTCTTAAAAAAAAAATGCATTCTCTTCTAAAATAAAGCCTTCTAGTGTCGTTTGTTAATAACTATAGCAACGAGAATCGAAAAGCAGCTTTAGATTCAAGATAAACGGAAACCTGAACACGGCCGAAGTTCAGCGAAGCATTATTAATTATTATTGTTGCCGTTATTCGAATCACAAGCCAAATACATTCAACAGAAAAAGACAAAGTTCCTTAAGATTTTCAAAGGACTTTCTCAATTCAATGCAATCTTATTTTAAATGCTTTTCACAGTCAAAGAATATAACTAACATTCTCTCAGAATTACTTCTTTCGGCCTTTGGACTGAATTTACATATTTTTTGATTGTTCAAAGCAATTAAATGTATCAAGGATCATTTAAAAACACAGCAATTAAAAGAAAACAAGGAAAAAGTCTTCTTCAAGTACCGCCGAAGAAATTAATGGCTCGCCTAAAAGCAAGCAACGATATTTTGCCGCATATTGAGCTAAATAACAAAGCAGAGGGAAAATAAAACATTGCAAAGGGAAAAGCTATTTGCATAATTTTTCGAAAATGCTAATCAACTACAACAACAACAACAACAACAACAAACATTAAGAAAATCCCTTGCGGTTTGGTTTCGTCTTCCATGTTTGTCTGTTGTTGTTGTTGTTGTTGCTGTCTAATAATGCAAACTTTTCTAGATTCTTTTCTGTTTTTCTTTTTGTTGCTTTTGATTTTTCGATGTTTTGCCAAATTTTAATTTCCCTTCTTATAATGCTTCTTCCTTCTCCTCTTTTATTACTTCTTTAGTAAGTCTCTTGTTGAACAAATTCACTTTTAACATGAAACTTGGACACGCAACTTCAGGTCCTTCGCTCGCCACTTCATAAATATTCATTAAGGTAAAAGGTCGCCCTCCACGCCCCTTCATCGTCCATCAAATGGTCAATGCAAAAGTTGAGTTGACTGTGGTGATGGTGGCTTTGCTGTGGTGAGCGAGGGGAAAAGCAAAAAAGTGAAGATTCGATGAAGATTCAATTTTCAACGTATTGAAAAACTATTAAATGAATAAAATGCAAGGGAAAATCTGTTGATAAAGAATGATTGCAAGACAAAATGATTAATTTTGAAGGCTTTAAAAGTTGTGGGAGAAATTTAACACTTTAAAGTGAAGACAAGCAAAAAATGTTTGGAAGATTTCCTTAAAATACGATAAAAACTTCCATTGGATAAGTTTTAGAAGCATTTGCTATTTGTAAATTGCTTGAATAATTTTTTAAACACTTTAAATATATAATTTTTTAAATTTGGGTTTGTCCAAAAATCGTATAAAAGGAATTCTTAATAATAACCAAAGCACACGACATTGAACAACAACAACAAAAACTGCCCCGAGGAAACTGTCATCAGAGGCAGAAGCTTCTTTTTCTTGTTCTCCTTGTCGTTGCTTGTAGAACAAAGCGCAAAAATTAAGCTCAACGAGTTTCTCAACACGACTTAAATCGTGCCTCTGGTCGTCGTCGGTTTCACTTCACAACACAAATTAAAAAGTTTCCACAACGATTGTTCGCAGCGAACACGAGTCCACGGACACGATCGTCGCTTCGTAGCAGTCTTCGTGTTCTATTCGCTGCTGTGACATGCGAACGAATGCTGTTCTTGGTGGCTCCGCTTTATTGCTGTGCGTTAATGAAGCAGTTGAGGCGATGAGGTGAGTTGGGGTTGCGATGTTTTGAGTTGGATTGGCTTTTGGGTGAGTTGAGACGAGTTGGGGTTGGGTTTGAATAGACTCATTGCCTTCAGCTGTGTCTCGTGGACGGTAGACTTCTTCTGTTGCTGCAGAACCGCGACAAAACTTCTGTTGCTGCTTCTATTTAAGCTGCTGAATTAGTGCAACAGCATTAATTTATTTTAAAAAGTTGCTTTATGAATGACACACCGCAATCGCTTTTCTTTTATTTTGAAGACAAGAAAAAAACAACGCTTGCCAAAAACAACGAATTAAGTAGTTAACATTTCTGCAACTTCTTAACTTTTGTTCTAGTCTTCATCGTCATCTTTCTTTCTTTTTGATTTTTTTCTTCGTCACATTGTAATTTTTCGGTTTCTATTTTTCGCTCTCAGGAAAAGTAAATGAAGTGAATTCGAGGAAGTTTACGAGAGGAGAGGAGAAGACGGAAGAGAAACTAAGAAGTCGGCGGGAGAAAATAAGTTAAACAGTGTTGCCAACTTTTGATAGCAAATTCATGTCGACAGAAGCAACTGTACGTTTAGCTTCTTCTTCTTATGATTCTTCTTCTTTTTAATATTGCTTTTGGTAAACTTTTGATCGAATAAAAGGTTAAAGTTATTAAGAGAAGTGAAAAGCCAGGAAAAGAGGAAAGGAACAGGAAGAGTAGAACAAAGAATAACACAGAAATTGAAAGAATTAATTAAGCTGATGATGAAAAAGCCACTTGAAGGCAGAAAACAGAACGGAAGCAACGACAACAACAACAACCTCCATCAGCAATATAATCATTAGCATCAGTTGCAAACTTCGTTGGTTTTTCATTAAATTCTCTGCTTTTCTTTTTTTCGTTGCTGTGCTTCTTTTTCGGACATGTTTTTTAAAGCGCTTGTTGACCTAAATTCAGCAGACTTCATTCTTCACTATCCCCCGAAAACCCTCCTTTGCCCCTTCCCTCGTCCTTCTTCCTTCTTTCAACTTTTAACTGCTTTATTGTGGCTCGGCGCTTCTCTGAGCCACACGATGACTTCTTGAGCTGAACAACAGACGCAGAAGAAGAGAAAATAACCGTTAGAATTGTTGTTGTTGTTGCTGTAGTAAACGACGCAGTTGACAGCCGACAAGAATGCAACATGCGGCATGCAACATGAGCTCAACAAATGTGCTTTTCTATGTTCTTTTATTTGGGTTTTGCTTGTTTTCCAACGTAAAGAAGTGGAGTATCATGTGTGAATATTGTGATGTTTGTTTGTATGGAAACAACCGCAGAAATAACGGAAACATGAGCAGCAACAGCAACAACAACAGCAACACGAACAACAATAAGACGAACAAGAAGATTCTTTTCAAGAAACTCAGCATAAAAAAGAAAATTCTAAAACTGAACATGATAATAAACTGACTGAGCGCATACACAGGCACACAACACACACATACGCATGACACACACACACACAGACATTAAGAGACTTCAGTGGATATTGCATAAGAATGAAACTTGTTTTGCTGGCGCATTCAAGGACATTTTTCAACATGTCATGTTTCGGTGATGCAGTTGCCAACCTTAAATACTACAAGGACGATGACAACAGCAACAACAACAACCGTTCCAACAGCAACAACCACTACAACAACAACAAACACGACTAATGATCGCAGTAAAAGAGTGAAATAAGAATTTATTTGGGTTACATTCACACGCAAAGCAGCAGCTACACGCGGTAATAAAAATAACTCAGCCGCAGATACACACACATACTTATATACACACACACAATCAAGGTTCCTTGTACATTCATCGTTTGCTTTATTGTCAACGACTGAATTTTATGTTTTCAATAAAATGTCCCACAAATCGAATCGCTTTTTCAATTCTTTTAATAATAATAAATTCTTAAATCGCTGTTTAACTCCTTTCCCTCATTTTATCGCATTTCCTTCTCCATCTCCTTCCCTTCCACTCACCTCATTCGTTCTTTGAACTGCAGTAAAAAGATTTCCATTCAAATAGCAATTAAAAAACTAAATAAAAAAACCTTTTTAAGGTCTGAAAATTTCCGAAATTAATTTAAATATTTGAATTTAATTTTTAACATAAGCAAAAACATGTAAAACAGGAATCAAAGTAGATCCATCGACAGCATCCGTCTTTCATTTGTTTAAGAATTCCTCAAATCTCAGTTTCGCAATTTACTTTGTAATAATTTCCATTGCTCAGTCTTTCCTCCGCCTCCTCCTTTCCTTATCATCGCCTCACAGAAAACCTCATCAATCAATTTCATTTAATATAAAGCAGCAACGAAGTCACCAGCGACGGTTCCATGCACATTTCGCAGCATTTCGATTACTGTCCGATGGAATGCCTCCCACCCTATACACACACACAATCAAGGTTCCTTGTACATTCATCGTTTGCTTTATTGTCAACGACTGAATTTTATGTTTTCAATAAAATGTCCCACAAATCGAATCGCTTTTTCAATTCTTTTAATAATAATAAATTCTTAAATCGCTGTTTAACTCCTTTCCCTCATTTTATCGCATTTCCTTCTCCATCTCCTTCCCTTCCACTCACCTCATTCGTTCTTTGAACTGCAGTAAAAAGATTTCCATTCAAATAGCAATTAAAAAACTAAATAAAAAAACCTTTTTAAGGTCTGAAAATTTCCGAAATTAATTTAAATATTTGAATTTAATTTTTAACATAAGCAAAAACATGTAAAACAGGAATCAAAGTAGATCCATCGACAGCATCCGTCTTTCATTTGTTTAAGAATTCCTCAAATCTCAGTTTCGCAATTTACTTTGTAATAATTTCCATTGCTCAGTCTTTCCTCCGCCTCCTCCTTTCCTTATCATCGCCTCACAGAAAACCTCATCAATCAATTTCATTTAATATAAAGCAGCAACGAAGTCACCAGCGACGGTTCCATGCACATTTCGCAGCATTTCGATTACTGTCCGATGGAATGCCTCCCACCCTTTCGTCAATCACCTGTCGCTCCGCCCGCAGACGCTTTTCTAATCCAATTATTAAACACAGCCGCATGGAGCCCGGAGCTGGAAGCCGAATGACTCCATCTGAGGGCAACCGGCGTCGGTTTGGGTTTCGAATTTACCAAAGTAAATATTGAATATTCGGATCCTTGCATTTGCTGTCGGCGGCGGCGGGAAACGAGCAACAGAGAAGCGTCACGATGTCACACATGCATGTAAACAGAACGTGACTGGGTATCAATAACGGATGAAGGCGGCTCAGGGACGATGGACGAAGTGCGGCCACAACAAACAACAGTTCAACGTCTGTACAGTCTATAAAGTCGCTTGCTGAGAGTTATTTTTAATCAAATTGGAGCAAGGAACAATAGCAGCATGAGAGAGAGGAATGAAAAGGGGCGGTGGGACGGTGCAGGATGCAAGTAGAATGGAGATTATTGAGCTACTAAGGATTCTGTGTTAATAGAAATGATTTCTGGGCTTCACATGAGACTATTATTAGACTAAATATTATTACGGAAAAATTAATTCTATTACTTTAATGTGCTTGGTACATTTTTACAATGCTTCTGTTTCCATTCATCTCCTTTTTCCCACTTTCACATCAAAACAATGAAATGAATTTTTTAAAAACTATTCCCTGCCTTTATCAACATAACAAATGTACTTAAGCAACCCTCATTCCACTTCACATTCGCCCAAAATTCACTTTCACATGATTGTTTCTTGACACTCATCTGTCATAAAACTGACAACGGTCAGAATCACACATCGAGCACTTTAAGCATCCAGGAACTCGTCGAATCGTATGAGGATTTATGGCAGCAATGACATTTCAAGTGGAAGGAAGACAAAAAGCAGAGCTTCACACATGAACATCCATCAACTTTTATGTCGCCAATCATTCTTCAAAAAGAAGAAGTTTCCAAGACCAAAATCAAAGTGACATTCAACTCTTTTGTTTCCTTTTCTTTTTGATGTTGTTATTTCCACGTTTCTTTTAACCATATTCGAAATGTTGATTCTGAGGAGATTTTCCAAGCAATTTTAGGGTGATCAAGGGACGTTCATAGAGCTAAATCTGTTTGTGAAGGCCTCAAGCATGAAAATCAGACCAGACGATTTATGATTGGGAAAGTGAAAGGTTGCGAAAGTGTCTATAAATACGAAAACTTTAAGGTCAATGAATTTTCACCGCAGTTATAAACAAAATTTCGTTGTTGTCACATGTTTATTTGAAAATCCTTTGATAATAATTAGTTCAGATACATTAAATTGCTTTGAAATTGAAACTGTGAATTAAAAAAATATTTGCTTTGTATTAAATTCAAATTTCAACGAACTTTTCGTGCGTTTATCGATATATTTTCCAGCCTAAAACACCGCATTTAATTACCCAAAGGCTTTCAAATAAATAATAATGTTAATCATACGACACGAGGTACTGCAAATCCACATTCACACGAATTCAACGATATTTCTGCTAATATTATTATTATTATTACTATTATTGAAATTAAATCGTTTCCACAAATCGTAAATCTAATAATAAAAATAATAACGTTAATGATTCCCGTAATTCTACTGCTAATTAAATTGAATTTTATTGCTGTGTGAAATGATGACGCAAAACAGAAAATAATTCCATTTATTCTTTGATAATATTATTAAATTTCGTTTATGTGAGTTTCTAAATAAAATTTTAAACAATTATTTCATCCTTTACGGAGGAAAGAAGTGAAACAAATAAATAAATAAAGGAAAACAAAAGAAATTGGCTCCAAACAGAAGCCATGTCGAAAAATAATAAATTTTCATTACTTCAAAGTGAATTCGAAGAAGGAGAATTCAAAGGATTGTGAAGGATTTATTCTGGAAATCTTCAACTTTTGGAAAAGGTCAATTGAAGTTGAATTCAAAGTCAAGCTGAAAAGCCATCGATATTTTTTATTACCTTCTTAAAATGCTTTTTCACTAAACAAAAGGAGAGCTGCGGACGTGAGAAGGAAGCTGAAACCATCGTCCCTTCCTTCTCTCCCCGTCAATCGAGGTTTTATCCATTTGATCCTTCGCATTATTGAAGCAATCAAGGAGAACGTAACTCATTGAAGTCAATTGAAATGTTTCTAAATCCTTGCACACAACCAGCAGCAGTTGAATGAAAAACTTCTTAAACTCGGACGGATTTTCAACTTCTCGCACACATTCGCACATTTACTCACCCACACATTAACACATCACACTTGAAGAGCCACACATTCATACACAGTTTTGCAGTTGAGGCCTTCAATCAGAGGAAGGATTGAAAAAGGTTCAAGAAGAAATGGACTTCGACTCCGTGTTGTAATTCCATTTTAAGACTTCATTTTAGCCGATGTTCCTCTTCTTCTTCTACCCTGTTTCCCCCATCGTCTACCCTCTTTCAGGGAGGAAATTCCACCCAACACATCCGAATGTTTGACGGTCGAGAAAATAGCAAAGGGTTAAATAAATGGTTTCCAGAAGAAGCTCCTGAAGGAATTTCAATTTTCAGCTGTTATTACGTTTCACACAGCCACTCACACACACACAGCAGCACTTAGAAAAGGGTCACAGGAATGATTCGTTGTGTTGTGTGTTATTATTTGACGTTAGACTCGTTATTGGTTCCTTGTGGCGTGTCCCACTTTTCAACACGTCGCTTTGCATGTTGACTTCCTCGTCCTTCGTCCATCGGCATCCTCCCTTCATTCATCTGTTGGCTTTCTAATAGTTTGTCAGTTCGCTCATTCGTCAATTCGTCTCCATGTCCATTTGTGCTCGTGTCTTGTTGGCTGCGTGTCTGTCAAGTTGTGCGAAATGACAGCCGAAATGTTGCAGCAGAAAGCAATAAGGACCTTGCCGCCAGCTTCTCCTGTTTCCCTTTTCCCCGTCGTCCCCAAACGGTCATAAAAATTCAAATAAACGCACACAGCCACACGCCCAAAGACACACATTCACCGATCCGAAGTAAATTACTATTTTTGCATTTACAATTTCGTCCTTTTCATCCTGTTTCGGCGTTTTATGTTTCGTGTTTTCTGTTTTAGTGGCGGTTTTTTGCTTTGTGATGCCGCTGATGGTGTCGACATTTTTTATGTTTCCTGTTTTTTTAATTTACATGCCTTTTTTGTTGTTGTTGTGTTTTCGTTGTTGGCCTTTTTTTTTTTAAGATGAATGACCGCGTTGACCGACTGAGTTTGCGGCCACGCCACGAAATCAACCTACAAAGAGCTCTACCGAAAATAAACGAGACAGCCTGAAAATATGCTTCAAGGTGCAATTGAAGCGTTTTTTCGTATTGGAATGCTCCAGTTTTTGAAGTGTTTCTGCTGCTGCTGCTGCTCAGTAAGCAATAAACTAACGAGGAATGACGACGGAGAAGAAGAAAGCAAAGAATAAGGAGAGAAGGAAGAAGACGAGGAAGAAGCAGAGGACGGCGAAAGTGCAAGAAACGGAAATTAAAACACGTTGCGAGGTTCACAACTTCGAAATTGTTGTCTTTTTTATGATGATTTCCTTTGTGTTGTTGTTGTTGTTGCTACACCGGAAGAAACACAAGCGACAAAGTGACAAATTATTATTTTCCTGAGTGTTGGAAAAATCCTCAAGCGATTTTATGAAGTTTTTTTATATTTCTATGCTTCTTCGTTGTATAGCGAAGAGTTTTTGATGCCATCCGTCGAATGTTTGACTCAGCTGAAGTCAAGTAATTGCAAATCGTAATTACATTCATTTTATTCCTCGCAAAACTACATTTTGTGCTCTGTTCAAGGTTGGCATAGGTTTAGACAAGAAATTTTCTTCCATAGCAATAATTATTTCTTCCTCTTCTTCTTCTTTTATTAATTTTCTTTTTCCTCTTTCATTTGCCTTCTAATTATTTTTCTGATCCTTCTATTTTATCAAGGATTCTGTTCATAGAAGCAAAGCTTTGAAGTGCTGCACGCATCATTTGCATTGAGGACACGTGTGCGTCCTTGAAACAGTTCTGCAAAAGGACTTTCTTCGCCCACACGCACACTTGTTTAATACTTGTGCTCATTGACATGAATCACGAGTGAAAATAAAGCACGATTCAAATGCTTCATATATCACGTGTTTAACGACAGGATATTTTTTCAGTTGTTGTAATTTAACACAAAAGCATTTTTTAAATTAGAATTTTTATTTACGCGATGAATAATGCAAAACATTACGATTTGAATAACACACGGAAAACAACTCAGCGAAATTACCTCAAGAGGATTCCAACAGAACTCTGCAAATTACAGACGACAACAGAGCGAAGCTTTGCGAAACTATATTCACAGTATAGAGTAACGAAGCGAGGAAACAACAGCTGTAATGTTACATAATTGCAATATAAACGGATAAACTGCTACAGAGACGAGTTCTACAGAGATCAGTCTATAAAATAGAGCTTTACAGAGTTAAGTTCTGTAATGAAGTTCTACAATGTAAAAGACCAGAGCAGAATTTACCCTACTCTACCGAAGTTTTCACATTAAAGCAATTCTCTGTAGATGATGACTGTGAACTAGTTTCGTTTACATAGAAATTTATTAGCGAACAACAGAAATCTGTTAAATTTCATTGTGAAGAATTTAACAATTTCAAATGATATTATTTAATAAAAGGTATTAAATTTGATATTATTCTTTATTTACACGATAACTCACCCCTTTTACAAAAGAAATTAGTGAATTCTTTAGAATTTCATTTAATTAAAATCCTTGTATTTTCCCCTTCAACAGAGAAATACAAGACAAATTTTCATTAAAGCATTTGCCATACTCCTGTAAATGGTTTGGCTTAATTTCCATCTCGATGATGATGAAATGTAGCAAATATTGTTGTTGTTTTCGGTCCTCTTTATCTTTATTTTGTGCGGACGTCCTCCTCGTTCAACTCGCAATCTTTATTACAAAACAAATTATCACAGAACTTGTCGTCCTGGGAGAGCAGCCACTCAGCCGTTTGTTGTTGTTGTGATAGCTCAAAGGTCCCTCTACCGACCCACAGATCCATGAACACAAATAACACTTGACTCAATCCACAATTTCATTTAATTTATTTATTTTATTTGCTTCTCTGCGATGAGTTTTATTTGCGGCGCGTGTTTTTTTCATTATCGAAACAGTTTTTGTAATCAGCCAATCATTACCGAAGGACCACTAATTTTTTGTTGTTGTTGGAATACTATTTATGTATTTTTTTCGTCCTCCTCCTCCTCGTCCTACTTTTCTTCCTGTCTTTTTGCCATTCTTTTTATCTTCCTAGTGATCTCGAATTTTCCTTTAATATAAATGAAATTATTTTTAGTTGTAAGGAAAATAAAATGGAATTAGAATATTTCTGAAGATTTCTTATTTAGCATTGAATATTTCCGAAAATGAAATGAAATTTTTCTAAATTGAAATGAAAAGAATTGAACTGCAATTGAATATATTGTAAATCTTGGAAATAATAAAAGTAAACTGTAGATGTAGCGAAGTTTAGTGAAGATTGAAATATCAACTCCTTTCACTTCAATATTTATTACACTTTAATATTATATATAAATTCTGAATCTCTCTTAACTATATTATAAATATGTCTGACTCATTATTTATAAAATATCATATTTACTTAATTTAATATTGAAGAGTGAAAACTTAACTACTTTAACTTTAAACATAATCATAATAATGATACAGTGAATATCTACTTAGTAAACTCGCAAAAGTAGATAAGCAGAACAAAGCGATAATAATAAAAGATTAATAATTGTCTTCACTCAAAGCCTTTGAGTCCAAGGAGATCTTTCAACTCGACCACTCTCTCGGTGATCTTTATAAAAAGCCACTAAAGTGACGCTATTACGATAAAAATATTTATATTTTTTCTCTTGTAAAATCAGTAACATGTTCTTCACTGTCTTCATCATTGTTTTTATCTCTCAATGAGGCGCTGAAAGACACAAACGAAAATTTTATGTGGAACTTGATTCCGTATGTTAATCGTTCTCTCAATCTCCGACTGATTCGCTGAATGACACAATCGACAGCTTCCTGGGCAGATTATCCCTGAAAATTATGCATCAAAAGCAATATCTGCCTCGTTGCCCCTCCCCAGCAAAAGAAGTGTTTATTAAACAAACAGAATCCATCGATTTATTGCACTCATTCATCGACTTCATCACTCATTACGGAAATCACTGTTTGACAATCCTTTCGCTGCATTTCAAATGCAAATTTGTATGAGACGACGTTCGAAGCCATGCATAAAAATGCCTTCACATGAATGTAGATGTGCTAAACGTCTAATGTTCTAAATTTAATGAGCGTCTGGTGCCGTGACTGGCTGCCATTCGAAGCACTCGACAGCTGTTCCTCCAGCGACATTAAATTCATGAGAGAACGTGTTTTGTGTGGTTGTGTTGTGTTGTGTGCAGAACCAAATGAATTCTCATTCCACGTGAAGCAAAGCCTCGGTTTTCTTTCTTCTCCCCATCATCGTCGTCCTTCACATTCTCGGCTCGATTCTGCACAACATCAATTCTTTTGTGTGTGTGGGTGCTTTTTTGTCATGTGTCCTTTTTCGTCCTTGTTTTTATGTATTTTCAAGCGTTTTACATCCACTTCCACGTGTTACGTTACCCTCACTTTACACGATTTAAAAATTTTTGCATTTAATTACGGATTTCTGTTTAGATCGACATTTTTCCAAGGATCTGTTTTTTAAAGGACTTCTTTCGTAAATGTAAGCAGTTTCCTTGTGTAAATCGTGTAAATTTCACGCTTTTATTACATGAAAATTGCTCGTTAAATGATGTTGAATGAAGCAAGGTTAAAATTTACTTCATATCCGAAGGGAAAAAAATTACAGTGGAACGAAATTAATTCGAAATATTAAATAAATTTCACGTAATTTAATGGGATAAATTTCATAATATAATAAATTAATAATAATATTTAAAGGAAATATTATAAAATTTAATAACTTTAAAGAATTTAATAACCTTAATTCAAATGCTAATTCAGTGAGTAGCTGAAATATGTGATAACAACCTGAATGACGTATTTAATAAATAATTAATACACAAATTAACTCACTGAATAGATAAATAATTATTTGTGAAAAATGCCGGCTATATGGAACACTTAATAGATGCTTAAATGGCTGACTAAATCCCTGGAATAAATGGTTTAGTAATGGTTGGTTTAGTATGTATGCGACTGCTAATTTCAGTGACTTAAACGCTGGCTATATCACTATATATATGGCTAAGTAACAGTCTAAATTTGCCACTAGACGTATGTCGAAGTTGCTGAATAACACGATGAGCAATATGGCGAATTACATGCCAAACAATGCGCTGAATAACAACAATTTGAATTCGTGTGTTAATCGTTGAGTGAATCTCTCATGAATCGGTGAATAACGGGCTGAGTAGCATGGCAACTAACGCTGAATGAAATAAACAGCATTTTCATTTGTCTGCTTGAGTCCATTTGTTTATTTCGTTGACTGATTTCCTAAATAACACGCAGAAAATGTCGCTCAATGACATAAACGTCGATTTATTGTGGCAGTCTAATTCCTAATGTTGATCGTTGTCTAATTCACTGAATGAAACGCTAAAGGACATGCTGAATATCACGCTGAATTACACAAACGACTGTTTTATGTTACAGCTTTAATCCAAGAGTTGATCACTGACTGAATCTGTGACTGAACCGCTGAATAAACTGCGGACTAAATCGCTGTCAACACTTTTGGCAGCATAATTTTCCAATCTTTTGCGTCTGCACTTCTGTTGAATTCGGTTCACTTCACAAAAAAAATCCACTTTTTCCTTGATCTTCAATTGAGTCTTTCCCTTAGCTTTCTTCTTCGTCGTTTCCCTTTCGTTTTCTCTCATTCTCTTAATTGATGCGTCGTTTCTATTTTTCGCTCTGGCTTCTCGCTGAAGTAATTTAAAAGCCATTCGCAAGTCGTTTTTTTAATTTGTGTTTTTATCGCCTTGGGGTGGATTTTGACTGTGTGTGTGTGTTTCTGGGTGTGTGGGTGTGGTTGTGTGGGACGTATGTATGTGTGGTTTTTTGTTAAGTAATTCTCGGTTTTTTCTCCTTTTTTTACATGAATTTTTGTAATTCTGCAGCTTCTTTTGATTGTATCTTTTTATCTTTATCCTGATTCAAGTGTCTGAGAACACGTTATTATTTCCCTTCCTCTCTCTCTCTTTCTTTTATAACTGTCACTTCTTTTTGTGTATTTCAGACGCGGCTTTCAACAATTCAAAGAATTTTTGGCTCCATCTTGAAAAGAATTGAATAAGAAAATCGATGTAAACCCTGGAATTTATGTAAGT
The DNA here is from genome assembly GCA_937620795.1 of Thecophora atra. Classification (NCBI taxonomy): domain Eukaryota; kingdom Metazoa; phylum Arthropoda; class Insecta; order Diptera; family Conopidae; genus Thecophora; species Thecophora atra. The sequence goes on along the minus strand of OW569397.1, from coordinate 96,371,271 downwards.
ACAATAATTTTTCCATAAAAGTGTCAAAATAATAAATGGAATTTATTTAATTTAATTTTTGCAAATTAAGCTTTTTTATAAAATTTCTTTTAAATGAAAAAAAAATTAATTTTTCTCATTCATTAATTTTTCGTTTTTTTCTTTCATGCTTCTTAAAATCGGCTTAAATTTACTTAATGCAAACAAGAGCGTTAATTTAATGCTGGCAACACCACCACAAAAAAAAACATCAACATAAAAAAGCAAAACCACAAAATATTGGAATTTTCGAGATAACATAAACTCAATAAAATTAAATAAAATCACATGAAAATGAGGCAAAAAGAAAATTAAAAACACGAAATGTACAAATATTCAATTATTACAAATCACGAAATGCTTAAATAAACACTTAACAACAAAAAACTCCAACAAACTACTAAAAAACCTATAAAAAAGTACTACAAATAACTATAAAAATAATAGAAATGATTGAAAAAAATAATGAGAAGAAGAGCAGCAACAACAACAACAAGAAAACATTCACCAAAAAACAATCATCGGTTATTTAAACACCCCATTTTTATAGCCACCACCAACCAACAACAACAACAACAACAACAACAATCACGACCAACAACAACTTCCTTTCCCCTTCCGGCGGCTGTTTGTTGCCTTTGTTTACGCGTTTTTGTGGTTATGCACGGTTTTTAGCTTCCGGCTTCACGCTTTCCGCCGATTTCCACATGAATTGACTCGTATCAGTGGTTATGTAGATGTGTATGTGTGTGTATGTGTGAGAGTGACACATATGAAAGCCATTTACGTCATCAAAACAACTCGAAACGAGAGAGAATCAAACAGGAAACGAGCAGAGAGCAACAAAAACACAACTCAGCGAAACTCACCATCGCTACTCACCTCAAAGCAGCGTAACTCACCTCCACGCAGCATTAAGTCAACTAAAGTCAACTTTCATTCAATGCTTTCTTATGACGCTGATAAAAAAGCAGCAATTAAAATGATTAACAACAATTTGGACTTCGAAAGGAGCAGCAACAGCAGCTGCTCAGCAACAACAACACCAGATTCCTCAACAGCAACAACAGCAAATGATTCGCCTGTAGGAAAGTTAACAGCAACAACGGACAACAGCAACGTTAACAGCAGAGCAAACACACCAACAGCAAGAGCACGAACAGCAGCCAACGATAACAGCTACTTTAATCGCTTTGACAATCGCATCGCAGCGAATCTTGCAGCTGTTATCAATGGTTCCCGATTCCGGTCTTCGTCGTCGTGCAGCCGATCGGCGACTGCTTCGCCTTCGAGGCGAACAACAACAACAACGACAACGAAGACTCCGTCGCTTTCTAACCGAGCAGCGACACTCAGTTTGCGAAGCTTACGTAGTCAACGACAGCAAAAGCAACAACAGCCGAACGCAGAAGAACGGGCAACGAATAACACGCAACCCTCGCCTGCGAGCGTCTTCTCTTTGGGGCGACCGAGACCAACGCAGTTGCTGTTTACGACGCACTCGAATGTAAAGTGAGTAGCATGTGCGATGTGTGTGAGGGAAGGCGAAAGGTATAGAAAACATAAATCATTTTGTGTTGTTATGAATGGCTTTCCTTTGCTTTTTCGCCAGTTTTTATTTATCGCTGTCATTTTTTGTAATCGACGTTGATTTCAGTGACGTCAGATGCTGCAGCTTCTCCCCCTTCCTTCCATCTCAATCATCAAGAATTTCACACTTATTATGATTCTTTTATTTTTATTGTCCTCCAATTCGACGAACCTTTTTTTATGTTTGCTGTTAGAGTCGAAAAGAAATGCATCATGAACAACAACAACAACAATAAAGTAATCATCCTTACAAGCAACCCTCGTTTTATTACCGAGAGATCAACTGTTCGTATTTATTTCATAATGATTCTTTCGTCATTCGTTGCCAGACCAGACGAAAGCGTTCGACAGCATTCAAAGATGTCAACTTCTGTCGCAACCGTGAAAAGTCAAGACGAAGGAATTCATACAGCAAAGATTTCGAATGTCATTTCCTTACAAAAGCCTCTTATGATAGACTCCATATATAAAAGAAACGATACATGACAGAATCGATATGACTGACGATAAACTTTCAAATTATTAATGAATCCGATTGACATCTCCTCAGAAGCTACTCAAATCGAAGTTTTACTGAAAAAGAATTCCTGAAACTTGAAGAACTATGGATAATTCTTTCCCTAAACTTTAAAATACTCCTTCCGATGCAACAATTGATCTGTCGCTCCGTTCTCTATATAAACTATGTCGTTTCTGCTACTTTTCCTGCTTTTATTTTCTTTCCTCTTTCCTTCCTTCACTATCACCCTCTCTCACTCTCTTTATCATCCACTTTGCCGCTCTTTTTTACTGCATTTTCTTTATCTTTATTCTCCAGCTGCAATGATAACGAAAAAGTTATGCAAACTGTGAGTTCCGATGAGGATAACTCGCCGACGGAGCTGAATAATTGCAAGCGTTTGTCCGACAAGCCGCCGCTGGTGAGTGCAATTTTACAGATTCCAACAATAAAAACGATTCCGAGAAAGTTCACTTCTCCATGGCGATTCGTATGCAACCGAATTTAAACTGCGATACGATAAAAGCCCCTCGGGGAGGTGTTTAAACTACCATAAAAACAGACACATGCACACACGAAACATGTGTGTGTGGCTGTGTCTGTGTTTCCTTGGTTGTTATGAGTTATTGGGAAAATATTGATCCCTGCAGGGACGTTGGCCAGAAGTTACTCCACAAAATCGAAGTTCTGTGAAAAGTTTCCTTGGCCAACGACTTTTATTGAGTCAGGAAGGAGCCACCTTTTTTAAGTATTTAAATAAAAATCTTTTCATTGCAAGTTTTTTTCTTTCTTATGAAATTTTATTCGTAATCTTAATAAATATAAAAATTTTAAAAATTCTTTAAAAGCCACAGCAGCTGCTGCTTTATTTAGAGCATCGACATGCTTCGGGTCAATATTAGAGCATATTTTCAGGCTCTGCGGAAAATCGTTTATGATCTAATAATAAAAATGGCATGTCGAGGGAACGTAATTTAAAGCAAAGCGAATGCAGCGAAAACACAAGCTCAAGCGCCACTCCAGCAACGGTTGATGGTGGGCGAGGGTCCCTCGGGGGCGGGCATTTTAATGGAAGGAGCTTTGAAGCTGCTACTCATGCAGCAGTCGTTTAATTTAGATGCAGACTCACGGAAAGCAACTCAAACGTTTAAATCTGCTTCAATTTGCGCAACATGTCGCCACTTTAATGCCAACACACACACCCACAAACACACACAAATACAATTGCGGTTCGGCTCGGTCCATTCGAGTTGCCAAATCTTTATGCCTCGCAGCGTTTCAACTCTGCAGCTCCTTCGTTTGCTCCATTGGACGTTCTGCAGCCTTGCTTCAAGTAGTTTAAGCCAAATTTATTCAAAACAGGAAATCACGTTGTCGATCAATGAGTCGGCTGTCAGTCGTCGAAGTGCCGACAGGATGTTGTTGCGAAGTGGGAAGGAAGAAGGACGTGCAGCCGAAACTCGAAGGTGGACAGCAGCAGAAGCCAAAAACTTGGCCTGAAGGCGAAACGTCAACTTTGATGGCTCTGTTAAACAAATATTTGTTTACCAAAAATCACAGAAGAAGAGGAAGAGCTTCAAATTTCAAAGGCAGAGTTGCCAATCATTTCCAATCGCTGCCTGATGAATAAAGTAAAAAATAAATGAAGTTTCTGAATCAAGAAATCATCTCGAAAGGCAAAACAGAAGCCAACAGAAATGACCATGGATGTTAACTGATTAAAAGAAAGCCAAAGAAGAAGAAGAAGAAGAAGAAGAAAAGACCGAAAATATCTATTTTCATTTTTTTATTATTCTTCTTTTTCGATAGTTCAAAGACGTTTCGAGCTTTTTCCCCTTTAAACATGTTTTATTTCTGTTCTTTCCTTTCTTTTGTTCAGGTTTTTTACTTCAAAATCAATTTTAACAAATAACGGAACAAATTTCGTTGATAACAACGGGAAATTCTTGAGGCAACTCTGTAGATAAAGGAAACATCACTGCATCAATACTTAACGAAGTCTGTAATAAAATAAATTTGAGTTTATCTGAAATTGAATCTGTGCCCAGTTGATGCATGAAATTTGTCAAATTTGTTATGAAAATGAAAGAGAAAAAGGAAAGAAACTTACGAAAGGAGAAGAGGAACTTAATCGCCCCTTAATCTGGCTTTAATCACGCCTACTTCTTTCTAAATACTCTTCAAGTTCTTCGAACTGTTTGAATTTTTTCATTGCCCTTAAAAGGAATTAATCTCGAGTTTTACGAGGAGTCTTAAAAGGGTTAAAAACAGGAAAGAAGACGGTCTAAAAAGGAGAGAAGTTCGATGCTCGTTTGTGCGGTGTTTCTGTTCTCTGCAGCTGATCTCGATTCCACTTCTGCGTTGGCTGAGAGTTGCTTGTCAGAGTTCAGCACGTTTCGGTTTAGACAAAATTGATTTATTGACAAAACAACGGCAGCAACAACAACATCACCGAAGCAGAAATCATCAATAATCCGTTAGCAGTCGCTTCACGTTTCTAACCCGCTTCAAAAACTTGAGTCATGCAGATGCGAGGAAGAAGTTTGAGTGAAATTCGTGTCCTTGTAACTTTGCAAACATGAGTATGTGTGTCTATGTGTGTGTGGATTTGTGTGTTGATCGTGTTTCTGTTTCCTGAACGGATTCGCAAGTGTCTAGGACTTTATTACAATTTATGACATCCATTAAGCAACCTGATGGCGCCTGTTTCCCGTTGCCTCTTCCTCTCTCCTCCATTTCTCTTTTTTCACCACTTTTATTTGTAGTTTCTGTTACCATTTTTGACATTATTCACTCTCTTCTTTTGTGGTTATCAGATTCTCCGTGCAAATCGTGCGTATCACGTAAACATTTTTCATTAATTTAGCTCTTTCCTTGTTTGACACTTTTTCGGCTCCAATCCCTCGACTCTGCTGCCTCTTCTGATCCTGCTTCTTCTCCTGTCTCGCCTGCTGTTTTCCTCCTTTTGCTTCTGCTCCTGTCGCCGTTCCTGCCTCCAACGCAGCTGCTTCAGTTGCGATATGAAAACCTTCGCAGTTTCGATGCTTGGTTCCTTTGACAAAGGGTCTATGGAGTAAAACGCAGCAGAAGGGGGGCGAAGACCTGCTGATTAGTGGGCGGTGGGTTGGCCAGGGTATCAGGCAAATGTAACGGTTCACAGGCTACAAGTCTTGCAGCTGACAGTTAATCAAATTATGACAGTCGAAGCGGATCAAAGGATGATTAAAAAAGGGACTTTTTCGAAGATTTCAGTCAATGGTTATGATAATGTGATATTCTCTGTGTGTGTTTGAATACTGAGAGTTTGGTAATTGTAAAGAATTTATCAATAAAATGCAGACGTTTCTTGCCGGGAGGGAGTCATTTGCAGGTCGTTTATTTTGCACACTATTTTATCTGAATATTGGCAACAGTGACTCGTTGAAATGCCAACCGAAGCGAAATAAGAGCCAAGAAAACTTTTATTTAATTAAATTCGCTTTTAATAAAGTGAAGAAGATGAAAAAGGTTCAGGAAAAGTTTTACGAAAGCAAACTTTTCCTTTCAAAATCAAGAAAAATTCTGTTTAGATGTTGAATGAATGAAATATTTTAAAAATTGTTAAAGGTGCTTTAATAATTGCGTGATATTTTTAAATTTCCCATCAGACGAACGAATCAACTTCGTGTGAGTAATTTTCAATTGCGAACGTTACCTCAACGCGTTTAATCGCCTGAAAGCGACCACAAAGCTGCATGAACGCCAGACGACACCGAAAAAAAGTCATGCGACGACCTGTGAAGTGGAAAACTGCGTCGGTCGCGGTTCGCTTCGCTTCTCAAAACCAATGAAGCGCAAATTATGCACCGCGCCACTCAAGTAGCAAACTCAGTATTAAATAAGAAGAAGCAGAGACGCAAAATACGGAAAAAATATCACCTCGAACCTCGCTCCATCCATGAACCACTTTATAAACTGCTGAAGTTACTAAAATCGTGTAAAAACATCACGAAAAAGAAATCGTTTGACGCAAAATTCAATTCAATTAACTCCCAGAGCAGAGCCGGAAAATAGGCAACGAAAATTGCGCAAGGTGAAGAAAATTACAGACGCTTGAATACACAAATTAAAAGCGGATTTTGAACGGAAGGAGCAAAAGAAGAGGGGAGTGGAAAGAGGAGTTTTTGAGTTTTCCGGTGAAAGTGTCGATGTTGAGCGTTGAAAGAGGTTGGCTTTTTTCTTTGTTCCTTTCACCTTTAAGGAGCTGCAAGTTTTTTCAGTGCCAATGCCAAACTCGGAGCCGCCGAATTGTGCTAAAAACGTCAACCGATTTCGTTTTCAAAGCCACTGACCCTAAAAGTCTGCTGCAATTCTTTTCTAAAGCTGCCAACAAGCGACTGAATTATTGTCCCTGTAGCAACGACTTTTTCGCTTTTTTCCGAAGAAAAGAGTGGATTTTGTTCGTTGTTCCTCTCCTCCTTTTCCTCCTCTCTTTCACCCTTCTCTTCCTGCTTTTTTCCCACATTTTTCCCAACAACCCACGATAATTTTGCTAAAGAAAGAACCGTGAAAAGTGGATTTTTTGCCCAGTTTCTGCTTCCGCTTCCGTTCAAACTGTAACTAAACCGCAGCGTCACCTTGCAGCGAAGTCAGGTAATCGACGCAGACTCCTTCACGTCCCGCAGAATGGAAAAAGTTTGTGCTTTTCAGAAAAACAAGCGATTTTCTGCTTTTTCTCCTGCTTCTTTTATTGCGCTCGCTTCTTTTGTGGCTTTTTGCAATAAATTGTTGCTACACGAAATTCAGTCGCCCGCAAATCGCTGGCAGCCGATGCAGCGTCTGAGTGGCCCATTGAAGAGGCGAGGGGAAAGGGTGAAGGAAGAGGAGAAGGAGTCTCGGTCGGTTGCAAAAAATGAGCATTCATTTTCAGATGTTTTTCTTTTATTATCTTTTGCAAGGTGGTTAGCTAATAATAAGAAAAAGAAAAGCATAGGAAAGGAGAGGAGGAAAGGTCGTCCTTTTCTGGATAAGCAGGATTTTATTACAAGTCTTTTCCAGTCTTTTGCTAGTGTCAAGTTCAGGATAATTTAAGTTCTCACAAACAGCTACTGAACATGACAAAGGATTAAATGAAAGCTAACCTTAACTGACATGGAAAACTTTAAAAAGCTTGAAGTTCAGCTTAATAATAAATAATGTACTTAAATAATTTCATTTCATTTTCATCAATATTCGATTAATTTTCTGCTTTCGCTTTCGTGATGCAGGTCAAACGCTTTGCGATGGGTTTGAAGCGTTCGAATGAGGAATCGCGGCCGCTGGTGAATAACCTTGCGCCCATTTCGATTATCAGCAGCCACACAACTCACGCTGTCCTCAACGTGAGCAACACCTCGACCCACGCTGCGATCTACGCGAACGGCTACGCTGAGGAGGAGGCCCTAGGCCCGGAGCGGTTCATCGCCAGCCGCTTCGGGGACTCGTGTCGCCAGTCGCTGACCGCGATTCCGATGCTCGACACGCTCAACCTGAACGACAACAGCGAGTTCAATCTGAAGAAGCGCTACCTGCGCGAGACAAGCAGCGGTGAGTGTAAAAGCAACAGTTAAAATCAATTTCACCATTTTATATACCGTTCCTCCTCCTGCTTCAACCCACAGCCAACTCCAGTCCGAAAATCTTCGCCCATCGCTTGCGTTTGAACAGCAGCACAACGCATACGCCTCCTTCCGCCGGATCCTTCATCGATTCCTGTTCAAGCGCCATCGCCAGCGTTCCTGCGACTGCATTTGACGCCGACGCTCAGACGGAGGCGGAGTTGAAGGACGCTCCTTGGTTTCAGGCGGGAATCTCGCGGGACATTGCGATCGAGGTGCTCGCCAACGAAAGTCCCGGTGCCTTTTTGGTGCGCAGGAGCACCTCGAAACCCGGTTGCTACGCTTTGACGCTGCGCATCCCTTCGCCGCCGGGTCCAAAGACAACAACTTACATCATCTTAGCCACTGCCCGGGGCTACAAAATAAAGGTAAGAGGAATATAAAAGAGAAATTTGTGATCAAAATCGATTTCATGGCGACTTTCCAACATCTTCTAGGGCTTTCGCAAAGAGTTTTCCTCTCTCAAAGCCTTGATAACCCATCACTCGGTGATGCCGGAACTTCTGCCGGTGCCTTTAGCAGTGCCACGCCCCACCAACATGACCTCATCGCGTCGTAACCTCGACGACTTCGACACGTACGACTCACTGCAGATGTTGCTGAAATACTTGAGAGCGAAAAACATGGAGCATGAGTAATGAAAAACCTGTTAAATGGAAATTATTATGGAAAAATTTGAAGTAGGAAAGAGAAAACATGGAAAAGAACCCCAACTCCTTTCGATTAAGGATCTCTGGTGGCTTAAAACTGCTGAAAACTGCTTCTAAATACAGTTTCGCAAGTGGAAATCCTGCATTTACAATAGAATAAACATTGTGATATTATTAAGGAAAACAAATATTAGAATTGTAGCAGAGATAATTTAAGTTGAGTGTTTAAATAAAATGTTGTCCAGTTATTAGACGGTGTACTGTAAATAATACTTATAATACACATTCATAAAGCATTATTACAAAAAGCCAAATAATAAATTGAATGGTTAAAAAGATAAAAGACAATTCCACGATTTATTAATGTGAAGAATAACAAAATTTACCCTGTTTATAAGACCCATTACTAGCTCTTAAAATACATCAAAGTCTTTCAGGCAACCACTTCCCTCGTAACATATTTGATTGCGATTATTTGAAGACTGACGGTTTTCGAAGATTATTTTTATGGGCCTCTTAAATGTTTAATGGGAATTTAATAGCTCGTCATCAGCGTCCTCAATGAAACGCATAATAAAACGAAAACACAAAAAAAAACAGTTTTCATATCTTTACATGTTTTTACCCAACAGATTTTTAGAGTCCACGATGAAATCCTCAAAGAGAATTCCCTTAATAAAAATTTAGAAACATGTTTTGCTTTAAATATTACAATGAACTGACGAATAATTTATCAGTGATAATCAATAAGAATTTAAAAGCTCTAAACATTTTCCAGATGTACTTCAGAAGTCAACAATTGGACTTCGATATAATCAATTGAAATTCAGAAATAACTGCTTGAACTTGAGAAATTTATATTTAAACATTAGAATTTTATATTATATTTGAGAACTTTTCAAAGATACCCTTCATTATTCATCAAAAAATCAGTCGCTTGAGGAAAAAAGATGTTTGTTTCTTGAGCAGGAAACAAGTTTGTTATCTATTCCTTGTTTTAACCCACGAATCGACGATCGTTAGCGTTGTGTGGTCTGTGCCAAATAGGGCAAAACTATTCTAATAATTTAATAATATCATTGTTATACCTGAGAAACTTACAGGTTGATTTAAGCTGTGAGAAAGGAAAGTTTTAGATAGGTTAACAATTTCGCAATTCCAAATATAAATTAATCTACACCTTTTGCACTTTTAATTCAGAAAGCGTCACTTGTAATTAAAAAAAAAAAAAATTGACGCTTTCTCAATTAAAAGTGGAAAAGGTGTAGTCCAAGTAAATGTCGAAAAGGTGCAGATGGAGGTGCTGAGCATTCTGTCCTGGAAATGGAAATGGAAAATGGATTGAAAGAATGTATAATAAAATTTAATTACTTAATCATTCGTACAGAATTCCAGTTGGAGTTTTTCGTTTGAGTTTACTGAGTTTCAATATTCAGTTTGATTGATATTCAAACTTTATTCATGATCAAAACGCGAAAAGAAAAAAGAGTTCAATCGAGAAAAGACAAGCGACACTTTGACGCGAGACAACTTCGAAAAAATGTAAAACGAAGATTAAAAAGCAGAAATAAAGAAGAAAATTAGTGGGCAAGAGAGAAAAGCAACTAGGAATAAACGTATTCTTTAATGAAATTCGGAAAACTTTTCGAAGAAAAAAACGAAGATCACAAAAGTTGGGGCAATTAAAAGGAACCGTTGACTTCGTATAAATTTCAGAATAAGGGTCTAAAAGCCGTAGTTGATGCTTCCAATTCGGGACCTCACTATCGCAATCTCACAAATCAATATCACAGACGACGAAGAAGAATTCTTTCTTCGCGGAATATATAGCCATAATCGATCAGAATCTCTTGGAAAATTATCGAGTATTTCGTTATAGAATTTTATTTATTAAAGCCAATAATGGAAGATCGATAATAACAGATATCGATGCGTTTTTGGAGCCTAGAAGTTCTGCGTAATAATACATTATTAGTTTTGTCGAGATATCGACTACAAAAAAAGGTTTTTCTCGATTCAAACAAAGAAACTGCGTGTAATTTTTCACTAATTTAAAAGCGACGGATCCTGAAGGAGCTTGCTTGAAAGGAGGCAAAGAAAGAACGAAAAACGCCGACATCGTGCGGAGTTCATTTAAAATCAGGACGTATTTTGTAAAGGATCTTCGTACTTAGCAGCTTCTTAATTTAATGCACTCGTAGCTCGTTTTATTACCAACACATTCACAAATTTTCGCCATTTCGCTGCTTAAAACTTTTTTCATCGGCTTTTACGCCATTTTTCGTCTTTTAACAACTGCAAGGAGCTGTAAAAGAATCGAGAATAAAATATTCTGCTTACCGTAGCAGTCACCATCTTCTGACTCTCTTCCTTCTTGCAGCATCCTCTTCCTTTTAAGATCCTTACAACCTTGTGAACAATATCCAGTTAATGCACAGAATAAAAAAGACAAACTTTAAAGCTTCTTTGTTTTTCTTCTGCTTTATTTATTTACTGAGAAAGTGAGTTTTTCATGGCGGAAGGAAGCGGATGCCAACATAAGCTACTTCCGCTTGCAGACGTCGTTTGTCACAGGAAGTTGCCAAGGATATGTTTGAGCAACGACAACGATTCGCTTCATGCAAATCAGATTCTTCTCCAGGAAGAACAACAACAAAAGTATCAAAAATTTAGCAAGAAGAAAGCCAATAAAAAAAAATCAATATTTCAATTTCCATTTAGTCATTTAGTCACTTAAGTCATATCAAGTGTCAATATTTAATCTCTCCTCTAAAAGACACGACTTTTTTCATTAAAATTCATTTGAAAATATTTATTTATTTATGTATTTATGGATGCTCGAATTATTTAATTTATCTTTGGTTTTTTTCTTTTATAATTTCGACATTTTTTGTGGATAATAAAATATAAAGTAAAGTATACATCCGATTGTGTCAATTCCATAGCTTCAATGGCATCAAAATGTTGATGACTTGCATGAGCTTCAGTTTTTCAATGTTGCAACGTTTGCGCTGCGTATATTTAGGCGCATCAATCGCAAAAACTGTTACACATTCCAGCTACATTCATTTGCGATCGAAATTTTGTGATTTTTTCATATTTCTGTTTGCTTTTGGGGAAGCAGTCTGCAACGAAATGCTTTTAAAAGCTTTATAACGGAAATTTACGCATGCACGGTTCGTTGCATTGCAAGTTGTTGGTTAAAAGTGAGTTCATCTGTCGGGATTTTGTTGCTGCTTTCATTCGTTTAACGTTCCGTTGAGGGAATCGTTTTCCGGTTGTTCCGCCACACACGAAAAAAACACCGCAGTTGCGATAAAAACTACTGATAAATGTTGAAGAGAGGGGAGAGAGCTGAACACAGAAAATTCAAGTGGAAGTCACTTTGTTTGTTGAAATTCTACAATGGCATTTTTAGAGTATATTTTGAGAGTTAAAAAACTCGCGAAAACTTCACTCGACTCGATTATTCTAAAAATAAAATTGTTTGCTAGATTCGCATCAAACAAAACATCGTGAAAGTACTTGAAACGGATGTGGTACGTGGATATTTAACGGGACATTCGCGATATGTTAAATCAATTTCGAAAAAGGCAGGAATCGATGCATTAAGCATGGATTTCGATGGAAGCTCCATCGTTGGCGGAGCCCTAAACAGACATGAGGAAGCAACACGTCTGCGTTTTCGGCATTGAAATGTTTACGTGCAGCATCTGCATCCGTGGCTCATCGCTTCCGGGCATCAAACGATCTACGCTTTGCAAATTTAATTATCGCTGAGCGCGATATTCAATAATCAATTTTCGACTTTGCAAAAAGCATAAAGGAAACCAAATACAGAAGACTGAAAGGACAAAGATTCATAATCATGAAGCCTTTAATTAAAATGCAAACGAAATGTAAAGCACAATCAAGTTTAATGAATTTTTGAGTAGTTTTTATTTATACAAGATTCAGACTAAAATATTATTGTAATCACGATGTAATCACACTTTTTATGTAGTAAAAACAGAAAGTATTGCTTTAATCATATTATAAGTTTAAATAATTCAAAAACTAAATGTAAAAAATATAACTAAAATCCAATTAAAGTAAAAATTACACTAAATTTTAAATTAGATTTTTTCAATATTTTTTATTAAATTAAATTTAAAGACCCAATCTTTCCTTAACTCATGGAAATATAACTGAAATTGATTTATTTCCTACTTTATAAGTTATGCATTCGATCGTAAAGAGTTTTAAATATAAATAAATATGTTTTGCATAAAGAGAAATAAAAATTTTATTCTTCTATTTCTTGTGCAGCATCTTTGGAGTTGTTTCATAGTTGTTGCTACACAAATCGTTGCAAAACCACTTCCATAGTGAAACGGAGACAAACTCTACGAAGTTAATTTTAAAAACAATGTCAAAATTCATGAGTAAAACTTGAGCTTAAAAAAAGGCTAAGAGGAAAAGAAAAAGAAGAAGAGGAATAGAAGCAGATGATGTTGAAGGAACACAGCAGAGCTGAAAGGACTTTAAAGCCTTCAAGCAAACGGCTCTCTCATCACCATACAAAATGAAGGCTGACTTTGGACCGGAAACTAGCACAAGAACAACAAGCAAAAAGAACACCAGAGGCAGCAAGGACATTGAGAAAAATGTAGAAAAGAGGTTGAGTGACTTGCAAGCAAACAACAACAAAACAATGACTATAACAACAGTGACAACAATTGTTGTGGCAACAACATCAGCGACTCGTTCTCGGTACAACAATGGCTTCAGTGACAAGAACTACGATGCCACCATTTTTTTCTGCACACATTCTTATATTTACATACACAGGCAAACTAAAGAACGGATTACATTTCATAACCACCGAAGGAGCAGGTAAAAGGATGCTGTTGATGGCGAGCGAAGTTGGTTTTTATTTTCTTACTCTACTAAAAGTCGGTAACTTTATCGGGTTGTTCTTCTTACAGTTCTTTTCTACCTCTTTTTATGCTTTTATTGTAATTTTGTGGCTACTACCTTCGCATGAATTAAAAAGGATTTCAGTTACGGCGAACACCAAGAAATTCATGAGTACAATCGTGAATCGACTCTGGAGTTGTTGTGGAAAAGAGAGGAGACTGCAACCAGTGGTGACGGTGTCTGCAACAGGGCGAGAGACGCTTGTGGGTGTTGATTGCATTCTCCATTTTACTAAATCCTTTTTTCCACTGTTCGCATTGTTGCATGTGTTTATATTTAGTCCAATGTTTTCGTATCCTTCTTTTATTCTCTTTTTATTTATTTTGCATTTCCTTTCATCTCCTCTTCTCTCAGTCTGTTTTGGGTTTTACTGAATTAAGCAGCAACATTTTCAATTGTAAATTTTCTCCGAAAGGAGCTTAAAAGGAATTCTATTGTGTGGCCAGAGGAAGGTTTTAGCGAATTTATGAAATTCTATTCATATACAGACACATAAAAATGATCCTGCTGAGGATAAATGTAAATCTGCCGTGCTTACTGAAACCTCGGATCTTCTGGAAAATTTATAGACATGGATGAGGTGCGACCCTCGGTAGACAAGTGAAAGGAAGAATCTGAAATGGGCGCTTTGAACCACACCACTTTTATTTTTGAGTTTCTGAGCTCCATGAAATACTGCTTCTTGAAATGAACCTTTATTTGCACCTTACTAACTTATCTGCAAAGGATATGAACTCCACAAAATGCAGCCTAATTACTTCGAATTGAAGTACACCACGTGGTATGAGTGATGTGAGATCTCATTCAATTAAAAGAATCGTAAGAAATTTAAATTGTCTAAGTCTACAGTCACAGAAGTAATTAAATTACATCAGATTATTAGGTTTGTTTCATATTATTTATAATTAGAGCGACTGGAATGTAAATCGAGCCACATAATTTCGAAATCACTGAAGACTTAATAAATCCTTCTTCTCTTTAATTCAGTTTCTTGAAAGAAATCACCTATAAAATCGCCCATATGAGGATAAATATTATATATTTTACAGGTGTTATTGTTATTTAGGTCCAATAATTACTTAGCAACGTCCCGATTTTCTTTCCAACTCGGAATTAGTGCCTTGGTACACCAGGACGTATGAGTGACATACAAATCAATATCACGAAAATAGTGTTACCGCGAAGTCTACATAAAAGTCAACACTTATCTTCAATCGACGCTTAATTTCAGAAGAAAATTCTCAGAGAAGAACGCTTTACTGAATCGCCTTGGTCCCAGTGGAGCATCAATTCATTTTATGCCACTGCGCATCACTTTAAGTGGTGTTTATTGAACTGTCGCCGAAGATTGTGTGTGTGTGTGTGATTGCGGTACGTTCTCTGCTTCGGGTCTTCAGTTGCCAAAAAACATTTATCTCGGCATTCCACGAATGCTTCGAGTAATTTATGATTATTTATTGGATTTTTTACGTCTTTAGCTGCTGTGACTGTTGTTCGCCGTCACAATAATAAATTAAGGGATAAATTAAGGGATTCCTACAGCATCCATACCTGTGCGCAAACAAGGACACACACTACAAGTGAGTATTTGTATGTTTGTGTGTGTGTGTTAGTCACATTTATCCTTGGCAATGCAATAACAGTTTATCTCTTCAATGCCGAAGCGACAACGACATACAACTGACGCAGACATCGACACAAGCCTCATCGCTGATACCCACACGAACACCAACACCAACGTCGATTCACTTGCAGCATTAGCAAGGATCAAAAGGCAAGGATACGTGCTGAGATTCACCTGCTGTGTGCGAAATTCGAAATGCGGCCAAAATCCGTACAAACACTCGAACAAATGCACACTTTACTAATATTATAAAACCACTTTGAATGTGTTTCGCATTTTTCCTAACATTTTTCGTAACATATTCTGCTTTGTATTTGCGAATTTCATTGTCGAATGCTTTGCTAACTCTTCACTGTCGAATTAAATAAACGCTGCAACAACAACTCCAACAAATAAACAAATAAATACGCGACTAATAAAAGAAAAACTGAAAATCTTACAACTTTTATATACTTTTTTGGCGAAAACGTTAAACAAAAGTTGAACAGTTACCAATAAATCACAAATTTAATTGAATTTATGAAGAATAAATAAATTCATTCATGTAATCGAGGAAAAAATAACCCGAAAAGACTTTGTTTGTTTGGCTTTTTTAAATTTGGAAATAATTTTGACTACTCTGCGGAGCATTGCACAAACGTCAACACATCTGCGTTTGAGGCATTGAAATGTTTACGTGCAGCATCTGCATTTGTGCATCATCGCTTCCGGACATCAAGCGATACCATTTTCAAATTCAATTTACGCTACGCGTGATAATCAATAATCAGTTTTCGCCTTTAGCATGAAGCACAGCGAAAACAGGACACGCCAATGACAATCTACTCAATTACATATGCTTATAAACTACGTGTACATCTACACAAATGCGAGTCTATACACACACCAACATCTACCGCAAACATGTTTATTCAGGCATAAAGAAACCACGCAGCAACACGCATTCAAGTTCAACGAGTCGACGAACAGCAACGCGGCGGCGTTCAGTTAAATGAATTTTGATCTGGAATTAATTAACTGTTGCAAATATTTGACTCGAAAACCGAATGAGTCTCAGCAATGCACCTGAAAGCCATGAAAGTTACATTTCAAACTCTTTTTATTTGTTTTTGTATTTGTATTTATTTATTTATTTAATTAAAAGTCTTTTTTAAGTATAATGAAAATGAGACACAAATGGTTCACCAAAGCAAAAAACTATAATTAGAAGAGTGAGTAAAAAATAAAAGCAAAAGCAGTAAAAGGAATATAATGACACTTAACCCTACATCAGAAAGACAGTATTAAGAAGTTAATTTAAGTATAAGGAGCTTAGAAGAAGAGAAAGAGGGCAACAGAAGAAACAAAAAGGTTTCATGAACGTGAAATAACTCCTCTCCAAAGTCGTGAAATCATTTCAGACCACAGACACATCTCGTCATGTTATTAAATAGTACCGCAACATTTTGAAAAGATAGTAAGTCTAACTTACAAAACGCGAACTCACGATAAGTTACAATGGGGAGAATGTCCACCAAGAGAATTTCAATGGCATGTTAACAAGTGCATGTGAACGATGAATTATTGCAAAAGCTGAGGCTGGTTATTTTGTGTACAAACTTATTAGCTGATGTTCCTAATCTCATTATCAAACCCTCGCAGAACCCTTAAATGAGAGAAGCAGGCCACGAAAACCAGTATCCTTTTTTTAAAGGGCGAACGGAAAAGGGGGATAAATTTAATTATCTTATGGATTACTAAGTTATTGTTTATGAGTCGTCATTTACATTTTTGTCAGTAAAGTTCAAGAGGCAGAATATCATTCGCAAAATGATATTTCTTTTCCAGCAATTTTACTCCTTTCCCAAACCGGTTTTTTCAAAGATCCAGTCCAAATACGACATGGTTCGTGCGAATACATTGGGAACATTCATCTCACACCCATTTTCCGCACCAAACGACAATGTACCAACCAAGGTACGTGAACCGTCCGCCAAAATCAGAGGCCCTCCCGAATCACCAAAACATGCCTCGGAACCACTCCTTGTATCTACGCAAATATTCGTGGATTTAACGAGACCCGGAATGTAAGCTGTTGCGCACTCTTCATTTGGCAAAACGGGAGCCTGCATCCAACGAAGTATAGCCGGGTCGTGAGCTTCCTCTAGAAACAAATCGTTCTTAAAATCGTCAGCCTAGAGCTTACTCGGAGATGTTTCTTACGCTTGCCATGATTTCCCCAGCCAGAAACTATAACAATTTCACCATGATATGTCTGGTAGGATGCTGATTTCTTTGGCAAATTCACTGGTTGGACGTATTCTGAAAGAAATCTCTCAATTGGGATATTTCCCTAATGGAAAACCTACCATTGAATTCAATTGCCACCGGTAGCCTCACCAAAGACAAATCATTCGTCAGAGACTTGTAGTTTTCGTGCACAATTACATTTCTTCGAGCAACATATATGATGTGTTGCTTCGAGTCAGACCAGTCCAGCCTCTTCCAAGCCCCTAAGCAAACGACGAGGCCAGGACCTCTACAAATAAATTGTCTAAACCTTCTACTGAATACGGCATTAGATATTCATACATTCCAACCATGCAGTGAGCAGCCGTGAGTACCCAGCGATTGGAAATAAGAACACCACCACACCACGAATTATCAAACTTTCTATAAACCAATAATCCAGCCTGATAGGGAAACTGATTGCGTGCGGCTTCCTTTCCATTGACAATTCTTGAAGAAATCTTTTGTTGCTGCTCTGCATCGCCCGATATCCTAGAGTTGTCTTCGAAACTCCTTGCGACGGTCCTGTTAACCTCACGCGAACGAACAGCAATAGCAAAAGACAGACAAAGAATCACTACGAACTTCATGCCGGACAACGAAATACTGACGAAACTAGCAATACTAAAACTTTTATATAGTGGAAAATCCTAACCTTATCTAAACTCAGAAATTAAAATGATGATATCGATAGGGGTGATAACAAGGAGACACATTTTAAAAAAGTACTTCGCAGCGAACTTATTAGATACTCGTATCGTTTCACGACGCTAGAACCGACTTTGTGGCTCTTGAAAGTATCGAAGCTATCGTGATCAAGTGAATTCAATTATTTCGTCAGTTGATAGGGGGTCGCTAAAAACATTCAGTTATATCAATTCTGGAGGAGATCAGTTTTAATTAAATTTACCGAGCTAGCATTAGTTGTAGTAATAATAAGAAAATGTGCTTAAAACAACAAAAGTCTTCACAATATTCCGCTATAGATAAGGACACCATTCGAGTTGAATGAATTTCTATCTTATTTAAAGTTCCGTTCACATTAAATCAGTAAAGTTAAACTAACGTTAGATAAGAGTTGAAGTAGCAACTCTGAAATCACAACAAACAATTGAAGTTCCCTGTTTTTCACGATAATTTGTAATCAGAGACCAGTTGTGTTCAATAAATTCATATATTACAATTATATATAATTATATTATAATTATATGTATATATTTATATATTAGAAAAAACTTACAATAGACTTACGAGGCTGCTATTGATTGAACATTAATTATTATAAATTTACACTACATTCCATAATTATATTTTTAAAAAATAAAAACCATGTTTTTATTACATATGCATTTTTATTAGTAATATATCTACAACGGTCCTTCAACTTGAGTTAATGACCAATTTAAAAATTATGAAGTTTCTATATTTATGAATTTTTAATAACATTATGCTTCACCTCTCTGCTATCTTCTCCTTCTATCTATTCTGTATATATATATAAAACATTGAATGTCTATTTGCTTGTAACGGCTTATTCCTGAAACTACTCTCCCGACGATTGTATAAAGTGAGCTCATAGTTCAACTTCCAAGGAAAGTTTCTGTGTCTTACTTTTTCTAAAAACAAAAATGGCCATACCATGAAAACTATAAGGCTTTTAAAGCTGACATTTGCAGCTGATCACTTTTACACTGTTCTTGAAATGATTCCTGTTCTTGATATAATAAATGATGCTTGTGTCCAAAACTAATTTTGGGCGACTAACACTATACATACAATATATATATATATTTTTTTTTTGCGGGTTGGGAGGTAACAAATGCCTAAGCGCATCTCGGGCCGTCGTCGCGGACTCCGGTAAGAGCGGCTTGCACGCACTAAAAACTTCCCCCCATTTCTTCCACCATGGAACCACTTTCGTATTACATATACAATATATTTAAGTGCAATTAAATTAAGTGCAATTAAGTGCAATTCAAGAAGATATATCAAAGGGGACAACATAATCACATTGCAATCCGATTTCCCCAAATTGTGACAGATTCATAACGAAATATCTCCCTATCACTTCCCACATTACTTCAGTTGTTGATGGAAGTGACAGGGAGATCTGTTGATTGCCGGTTTCGAACATCTCAATGAGGATCCCGACGCTTGATTTAATATTTCTTTTTATTTGTTTCTAATCACTTCACAGCGTTTTATCGATCTGAAAAATTATCGCATTTGAGTATTTCTAATGTAAGATTTAATAAACTCTAGTACAAAAGCAGAGATAAATAATATTACAATTCTTTAAGTTAGTGATTCTTTTTGTCTTTTATTCTATCCTTATGTACCGTTTGTTTTTCCTTTCCGTCATTCATTTTGTGCTCTTATATTTCACTTTACATATACTGAATTATATATAATTTTTTCTTGACAATTTTACCCCTTCCCCAAACCAGTTTTCCCAGCGATCCAGTCCAAATAGGATGTCGTTCGTGCAAACACACTGGGGAAACCATTACCACAACCGTGTGCATGAACGAACGACATTATACCAATCAAGGTACGTGAACCGTCCGCCAAAATCAGAGGGCCTCCCGAATCACCAAAACATGCCTCGGAACCATTCCTGGTATCTACACAAATATTAGTGGACTTAACTTCGTCATACTTGTATCTGGCTGCGCACAGTTCGTTTGGAAACACGGGAACCTGCATCCAGCGAAGTATATCCGGATCGTGAGCTTCGTCTAAAAATAAACCGTCATTGAAATCGTCAGCATAGATCTTAATTATAGATCTTATTTACGTTCGCCATGATATCCCCAGCCGGAAGCTATGCCAACTTCACCCACGTACGTCTCGTAGGATCCTGATTTCTTTGGCAAATTCACTGGTTGGACGTATTCTGAAAATAAAAATTTTAAATTGGAATATTTTCTTAGCAAAAGACATACCATTGAATTCAATTGCTATCGGTAGCCTTACTAGAGCGACATCATTCGTCAGAGACTTGTACTTTTCGTGCACAATTACATTTCTTCTAGCAACATATATCATGTGTTGCTTCGACTCAGACCTGTCCAGCCTCTTCCAAGCCCCTAAGCACACGACGAGGCCAGGACCTCTACAAATAAATTGTCTAAACTATCTTCTGAATACGGCATTAGATATTCATACAGTCCATCCATGCAGTGAGCAGCCGTGAGTACCCAGCGATTGGAAATAAGAACACCACCACACCACGAATTATCAAACTTTCTATAAACCAATAATCCAGCCTGATAGGGAAACTGATTACGAGCGGCTTCCTTTCCATTGACAATTCTTGAAGAAATCCTCTTTTGCAGCTCTGCATCGCCCGATATCCTTGAGTTGTCTTCAAAACTTCTTGTGATGGCCCTGTTAACCTCACGCGAACGGACAGCAATAGCAAAAGACAGACAAAGAATCACTACCAACTTCATGCCGGACAACGAAATACTCGTACTGACAATCAAAAATGCGACTCATATATATTGGCAAAGCCCAACCTTATCTAAACTCAAATATAAATTAATAAAAAGGCTTGCTGATGGTACGCGTATGTTTCCTCAAAAACTCATTGCATGGCCTTTAACGATAGCCACGAACCCGTAATCTTGAATATTCAATCAGTTCGTTCAGAACTCTTTGGCGTTAGTGTATTCAAGCTACTTTATTTCTATAGTTATAACAATCGAAATCAACGATCAAAACTTCGAAAAAATAAAGGCACTCAATTCTTATACAGATAAGCATACCAATTAAATTCGTCAAAATCGGAATATTGATCTTTCAGAAATTTTCTTCACAGACCTAAAATCACAATAAATATCAGTTGCTTATGCTATAATTTCCGATCAATGGGTTTTTATAACAAATCAATACATGTGTGTACTAAATAGGTCATTCTATCTCTGGAGCTCGTAGACTACAAATATAGTTTTTGTTTGTATTATTTTTCAATAATAATTTTGATTAGCCTTGTTCATAAACTTTTAATAACGTCTCTAAAAAACTCATTGAAGATAAAAGAAAAGTATTTGAATGTGTCCTATATCTGAAAATTTTCGCTCTTTAAGGATAACCTTTTAATGTCACATCAAATAATATGTGATGGAATGATATTCGCTGTTGCTTCTCGTCGGTAATGATAATAACCTCCTCTAGGTTAAATATACGATGTTAATTTGTTAATCAAAAAATGCCAGCACCATTAATCGATATTGTAGGCACATGAATACAAATAATTTAGCTTTAATATCTATACTCCCGGCCAGGCTATAATAATAGCTGCACACCTCGGCGTAGATAAAGTATGGATATTTAAATATATCCTTTTAGCCTACAAGCAATAATTATCATTATTTAACATTGCATGCTTAACTTTGACGCAAGTGCGTCCGTGAACATCGGATTTGTTGGTTCTCGAACAACCGAAAGCATCTGTAGGTTTAAAACCCGAATATGTATATATACACTGTGGTACGTTGAAACAGAAACCTAAATTGACGTAGTATACATGTTTTTTTTTTCTATTTTTACTTGTTCATTTGTGAGTTCATAAATTCAGTTCTTTTTCCTACCTCGCTTTGCTTAAAATTTCATTATCGTAAATTAAAATTTTCACAAAAGAAAAAATTTTGGAAAAATAAAATTTAAGATATTTTATTTTTTAGAATTTAAACTATTTTGCAAATTTATGAGATTAAAAAGATTTAAGCCACGATTTATTTAAAATAACGATTTAAAGGAAAATTTTTTTATGAAATAAGTCGATATAAAATTTTGATAATGGACCAGAAACATGTTGGCGTGAGTAACCGAAAGGACACGCGCTCTAAAAGAGGCGGAAATGCGGAACGCAAGAGCTGGAAAACTCACGGACCAGAGCCTCAACGAAAAGTTGTAAAAGTCCCCAATCCAAATCGGAAGCGCGGGAGGCCGCGTCAATGTCGAAAAGCGATGGAATCCAGACGACGAAAACGTGTTAGCCGCCAACGAAAAAGGAGAACTTACAGGAAACCGGTCAGTCTTGGAAAGACTATATTTTTTATATTTTATTCAATTATATTCTATGTATATACTTTCGATCTTTGTTTTTCCAGAAGAAAACAAAGGCTCGAACGCGTGCTGTGAGTCGTCGAAGAAGAACATACAAAAAATTGGTTCGTCGTGAACGAATGACTTCTTTCGTCTTATTGTACTCATTTGGTATTGGTTTTTTCAGAACAAAGCAAAAGCTCCAAAGCGACGTGCTCGGCGTCCTCGGAGAAATGCACGCTCTGGAGTGGTTAGTGTTTAGCTAATAGATTCTGAGTCCTTGCTAATTACGTTACCCTTTCTATTTGCACTTCCGCAGCCTAGGTGGGACTGTTAGCGTTCATCTGGCGTAATATCTGTCGTATAGAGGCATTTGTCATGTTGTATAGGAGGATCTGTGGTCTTAGAACTATATATTTTTTAAATTTTTGGTAGGTAGACCACTGAGTAATTCGTAAATGGGTATTGACTAAACTTCGCATTGTACAGAGTATCGTCATGTCCATAAAGGGATTACATAGGGTTCTTTATGCGGCCTATGTATCCGTTTATATGCAAGTTAATGAAATTGGCAATTCCTGGATATTTTTTTTAACAAAAGTCCGTTTGAAATTTGAAGTAACGGAAGGATTAAAGAGATTGCAGATGGGTGCTCTGTCCCGCGGTCCTAACAGTCCAGAATTGTTTTGTCTAAAAGCCTTTCGTGTAGGTTCTTTAAAGTTTCTATCCTCGCAGACTCTTCCGAGTCACTGGTTCGAAAGGTTTCGGACGGGTTTAGCGTGGTAGGACCGGAGTAGATGAAAGACATTCCACTGACAATTTGCACAGAATCTATGACTAGTAGAAAAGGGGATCCATTTGAGATATTGGATTTCTTCTTTCTTACCACAAGTGTTCAATATTTAATCTTTAAATATTGACGATTTCTGGTTTATAAAAACAAACACGCCAATAAATTATTTGGTCCCTTGTTGCTCCTATTAAAGTTCCTCAAACTCTGTGAAACTTGTCAATGGGAACCTATTTTAAATGCTCTGGACCAAACAGTCGAAAGTCCTCCGGAACTTATCGAATCAGGGACTCGGAACAGGCTCTGAGGATAGAAATTGCAAAGGATGTGCTTGGGGCTGAGGTGCAACGGGAACAAGCACCCCAAGAACCAACCTGGAGCTGGTAGGAATTGCTAGAGGAATACTCGCGGAACTCTGATTTTTCCGTTTCCGTACATTTCAAATGAACGCCGTGTACTCTTGGTTATTTAAACATATCCGAGGTTTTACAATTTCATTGACATAAAACAAGTCGAGAAGCACCTGCAGCCGATATTACAAGCGCCAGACCAGAATGAGCCAACCTCGTTACCACCAACACAAAAATCCGACATCAAATTCCGCTCGTCCTTAATTCCATCAGTGTTACATGCTGCCAAAAGCGATTCCAGGCTCTGAATTGCTGATAATGTGATATTTCAAAATTGACAAGGAAAGGATTTGTCCTTAACTTTGTCATACCTTATATTTCATAACGCACATTTGTTAATGCAATACCTTATAAATAAACTCAGAATATAAAAAATCATCGACTTTGCAATCATTAATGTTAATATAAAGAAATTTAAATAACGCTGATTCCAGTATTTTTCGAAATCCAACCCAGATACGAAGTGATTCGCGTGTACACAGATGGAAATTCTATTTCGCAGCCTCCGGCACTGCCAAAAGCTGTGATGCCTACCAAATAAACGGTGCCTCTGTGGAAATAGGTGAGTGGTCCGCCAGAGTCGCCATCGCAGGTGCCGATGCCGCCAGCGCCGTCGGTGCAGATGTGATTGCGGATCCGCACCAATCCGGGCAGGTAGAAGCACGCGCATTGGCGCTGATTCATCACCGGCGCCTCGACAGAGTACAGCGAGTATTCGGGGTCCGTTTGGTTGTCGGCAGTACGGCCCCAGCCTGAAGCGGTGGCCACCTCACCCTCCAGGAAGACTTGCGTCATGTAGCTCGGCGCCAGCGCAATCGGCTGCACTGCGGCTGAAAGCGGAGCTGGAGTTGCGAGGTGAATTACAGCGATGTCGTCCAGCACCGGACCAAAGGGAAAGAAGCCTTCGTGTATGCGGAAATCGCTGCGGTTCACATTGATAACGACGGCTGCCGCGCTGCTGTCGGCAAAAATATTCGTGCCCAAAAAGACTTTTCCCAACGTAGAGCTGAAAGAGGCTGAAGCTTTTAGCATGAGCCTTAGTCGTATCCAGCGGCGGCTCCTTCACTTACCGATATAAACAATGGGCAGCAGTCAGCACATGGCGCTGCGAAAGGAGCGCTCCGCCGCACTGGATCACGTTCGGCGTCTGCAGCAGCAGCAGCCCCGCCTGGAAGGGGAACATTTTGGGCTCCGCAACGCTGCCGCCCACGATTCTAGTCTGAATATCCGAAGGCTTTGGAGGCGACTTGCATTTGCTGTAATCCTTGGAGATTCCGGGCTCGGAATCCCATCGCCAGAAGTCGAAGTCGTAGGTACCGAAGAAGACGCTGTATCGCTGCCGAACACCGAAAGCAGAAGCAGAAGCACCAGCCGCTGATGGAGGTGCTGCCGACTGGAACACGAAAGCGGCTTGCAACGTTGCAAGCAGAGATCTCAACAGCAACATCGTTGCCGTGGTTGACGCGAAGAACTGCTGCCCACGCGCTGAGGCAACCGCGATTTATAGCAGTCGCGATGATGACCAAGAGCATCCACAAATTGTTGTTCGATGGATGCAAATGATTATGACACCGGCGACAACAACAGCTGCTGTTAATAAAGCGAGACGAATTTCGCACGTCGCAATCTTCTTTTTCGTTGTTGACTTAATAGACTCTTCTTTTCATATCTTTTCTAATGTTTGAATGAAGAATAGATCTTCAATTGCAATTATTTCATTAATAACATATTTCATAAGGTAAAATTATTTGCTACGAACTTCGACAATCGACCTTCCAGAGTTCATGTTTCCTATTAATAATTTTCGAAGGTGATGCGGATTGTTTTTATTGTGTTGTTGCTATAATTTGAATTAAGTAAATGCTTAAAGCTTGTTGAAGTGTACTGGAAGTTTTTCTAATAATCAGAAAAAGAGACAGAATACATCACACGCGATAATACGCCAAGGAAAGGATAATATACAGAATTATTTGGCAAAAACTGACCCTTCTTTGGAAGATTTTCATTTAATTTCGATATATATTTATATCTTTAAACTTTACAGTCCAATTTCACGACTAATAAAACAAAAGTAACAATTATTTATTTAAGGAGCAAATAAACAATTTCAAATTCCAATTTGCTTCTTCATCGTCCTCTTTTCTTTCTTTATGATGAAAATTTTGATGTCCTGCATTTTAGTTCGCTTTCAAGGTTCACTTTATCGAAATAGTTGTTTATATTTCGAGTAGATTGAAAGGAATTCCTGCTTTGGTGCTGTACGATGACAAGCCCTGGAAAAGCTGAAGTCTTTAGCACAGAAAATAAGGAATAAATGCAGAGAAATTCAGTGTTTTCAAAAGGAACTAAAATTAAATGTAAATAAGAGAAATAACTAAAAAAGATGGAAAAAGGAAATCACAATTCCGAAAAATGTGAAACTAAAAATTAAATAAACTTCAATAATCACAAAATTAAATTAAAGAAATTCCACAGAAACGGGATCCCCTCGCCCACAACTCAACATCCAATTGATTCGTCCTTTTCAATTCATTCGTGAAATTGCATTCCTTAG
Organism: Thecophora atra; assembly: GCA_937620795.1. Lineage (NCBI taxonomy): Eukaryota > Metazoa > Arthropoda > Insecta > Diptera > Conopidae > Thecophora > Thecophora atra. Next base: position 96,345,221 of record OW569397.1, on the reverse strand, counting down.
TCACTGATTAAATATGTCCGCAAGGTTCCAATTCCGTCGGAACCTCCTTGAATCCGCCTTCTCTTTGTTGTCCTTCATCACGGGAATTTAATATCGTTGCACTGCGAATTTATAGCTCTGTTGTATGGCGAATTATATCGATGTGTAGTTCGGCGATTATTTATTAGGATCGAGGAGCAAGTACGCTCCAAGAAGCTACACGAAATCATATCGTAACTTCCAATGAGACAATAAAAACGACGGACAAAACAACTGATGGAATTCTGTGGGCATCTTCGGTGCTGTGGATGCTTCCCTGTCCAAAAACCAACGAGCGTATCAATTCCACGAAGCACTACATCATTTCTAAACGCGTGATGAAAGCGACATCCTTGTTGAGTCCTCGTTCCATGTCGCTGACGGTGCTTTTTACCTTTCAGACAGCTCCCACCGAGGTAAAGGAATATGTTAGTCCTCAAATGTCCTTCACTCTGTTGCTGCAACGTCGTCGTTGTCGCAGTCGTTTAAATTGTCTGGAAATAATTGAATGACACTTTTGTTATTGCTGTCAACGGAGCTGCTTCTGTGGTGGCGTGTGGCTGTATTATATATCTCAACTAACAAGCAAACAACATCTTTAACAATAGCAAAAACCGTTGCACTCTGATTTAGTTTTGGATACTTGAATGACAAGCTTCCAGAAGTGCTTTCCGCTCTTCCCAGACCCGCTTACCGCCTCCACAGTTATTTTGCCCTTTTTACGTCCATTTATCATCCTGCAGATGGATAACCATTATTATATTTTTAGTTTCATTTCAGAAGCAGCTCATTTCTGCGTTGAGAATTTCATTAGAAGTTTAAATTTAGCTGATTCTGAAATGGAAGCAGTCGAGTTCAGTTTTATGTTTGTTTCGGGAATAAAATTAGGATAAAAATAAAAGTTGTGGACGTGGAAATCATGATCTGTTTTAGAATTTAACTTGTTTGGGGGAAGTTTTCAAGTTTCCAGTCGGTGGAATTTAAATTTAAACACTTTATTGATGCAAACATAAAACGCAATGACCACAATTCATTTGTCGAAATGCCACTTAATTAAAAAAACCAACTTTTTATGGACTTGCTTTCATTAAATTCTGAGCTGAGCCAACGATATCCTCGGACAAGCAGCAAAAAGGACGTGCATTGTTTGTTGAGATTTCTGAGAAAATGAAATTCTTTTGTTGGAAGCGAGGGCGGAAGGACGGCGGAGGGAGAAGGAGCAGTCGCTGGTCCAGACGGACCTGAACAAAGTCGTATAATATTCAGCATCGCAGCGGAAATAAACGACGGAAAAACATCCTTAAGTAGAGGGCGGGCTGAGGGCGGCAACAAGGAAACTGCGGCTTCTCAAACCTTCGAATCAACAGCCGAGAGCTGCAATGAGCACAGCCAAAAAACGGCGCCTTGAACGAGGAAACGAAGTCGTCAGAGTTTTGACCAACAGCGGAAGGCGGACTCGAAGGATCCGCGATCCTTTGTGCTGCGCTCCTTGACTTAATGATGATAATTTATCTCGATGAAAAGCGCAGAAAGGAAGCGGAACTTGGAAAAGGCGGCGCCGTAATAAAAGTGCGGCTTTTCAACTTTCCATTTACAAGTCTTCGCGTTGCCGTCGGTTTTGTCTTCGAGCAGGTGATGAGCTTAAATTAGGTGCAAATTGAATGCGGTGAAAGGGCGGGGGAGGGGGAAATTGCAAGACTGAAGAATGAACTGAAGACTGAAAGTTAAACGGAAAGATTGCAACCGGATTCTTTGCTGTTATTTTAACAACGAGCGAAATTCTTTCAATGGAACTGGAGTTAATTTTTCAATATATATTTTCGTGTTTCCAAAGAGAAACGATTTCCGTCAATATATCAATGAGTCAACAAAAATTGCTTTCGCTTTTATGACGACGAAATTTAACTTTTTATTATTAAAATTGCCTCTTAAAGAAGTTTAGAAAGAAATAAAGAAAATTATACATATAAAAAACCTTAATAAATTATTTAAATCTATGAATAAATTTCTTTATTCTTTGTAAATTTCTTCCTTTGAGGACCCTTTTTACTATTATTTTACATTAAATGAATATTTAAAGATGAATCGTTTCCTTTTGCTTCTTTTATGTTGGTTGTTTAAAACATTCTTCTTCCTTTCTTCCATTGATTATTTTCTTAATTTCCTTCCTCATTCTATTCTGCTGCTTCTTCCACTTCTTTCTATCCTTCTATTCCCTTTCAACTCCCTTTCCTCTTCCCAGCATCCGCTGTTTCTATGCAAATAATAAGAAATTCTACCGTAAGAAATGAAATTTGCAAGAAAGAAGGATTTTCGAATAAATATCAAAAGCAATAATATCAAATATTGGCAGGATTTACGATGTTTGCTTTGATATTTTTGTTTAGGTTTTTGTTTTCAGGGTTGGAAGATTGTCGAGTGTTTCCGCCAGCGACATCCGCAAATGTATGAAAATCCGAGCCGAGTCGAATTGAAAGAAACTTTCTGCAAAGCACCAAATAAACCGTTACGTGGTGAGATATGCAAACGGATCAGTGACGAAGCTTTTCATGTTGCTGATGGCTTTCGTTGTGTGAATGCCTGCGACTTGCGTCTGCCGAAATATGGAAATATTTTTGCCGTTTGAATGCATTCGAAAAGGCGGCCGAGGCGGGCAGGTCATGAAGTCGACGTCGCAGTCGGCGTCAGCAATGACAAATGATAGCGAAAAGGCAAAGAAGCAGAAAAATCATGGCATTGAAATGCCAACAATGGATATTTTGCCAATATATTTGAAATCGAGTGAAATTGAATTGTAAAGGAAGATGGGAAGATGGGAAGAGGGGAAGAGGGGAAGAGGAAAAGAGGAAGAAAGAGGAGGGGAGCAGACGTGCGTCTGTCACTGAAGTCATAACTGATTGACACCGAGCACCGAGTGAAGGATCTGCGTGCCGAATGAATTCAGCTTCAGTGGCCTTTAAGTGCTTCAGGACCTTCGTGGCAAGGATACATAATGAAGAGCTTCGTAGTTTCTTTTCTTGGCTTCCTTCCCGAGGATATTCTGCATATTTTTGCAAAATTTATTGGATTTCTATGGAATTTCGAAACGGCAAAACGACTCCGTGAAATTGTTTCGTGCTCGAACGCATTTTCACGTTTTCCTTTTGGACCTCATTCCGATTTTGAACAGCGGCAACAAGAATTCGCGATTTGTGCTTCATTTAATTATGGCTTTTAACAAGATAATCGCTTTCATAATGAAAAATAACCACTTGAAACCGTGAAGAAAAACCACTGAGCATTTTTTTTTGTACTTTCGTTTTGACAGACAACATTGAAAAAAACCTACTTAAATTAAATTACTTTGTTGTAAGTCATCTTCATTATTAACTATAATCTCCATTGCACAGTTTCATTATTAACGTCCATCGCTCACTCTCAGAGAAACCTCTCATTCTCTCTCGCTCTCTTTTTTGTGGCTTTACTCGACTCAGTTCAAAGCACATCTTTCGTTGCTGCTTTCGGTGTTGTTAATGTTTTTGTTGTTCGTGTTCGTGTTCGTGTTCGTGTTCGTGTTTGTTGTCGTCGTTGTCGTTGTTGTTGTTGTTGTTCTTCTAATTTCCGTCTTTTCTTGATAACTTCTTTGACTTTCAGCTTCACGATGGACACTGCGTTTGCTTAATTGAAAAATTGTGTTCAAGTTTTGTTGGCGGTCGGTTGAATTATGGATGGTTTCTTAGAGTATCCTTCTTCTATTTTCCCATTTTCCTTGCTTCATCCATGGTTACCTTGAAGGTCGGAAAAGTAAGAACTAAAAATTTATCACACAAGCAACACAAAACCCAAAAAAATAGTATTTTAATGCATTATTAACTTAATTTAAACAAAAAGACGTCGCTTTTCTTTTCTTTCCTTCTCACAATCTTGTTTGTTTTTTTTTTTCCTGAATGATGATTATTTTATCCTCACTCATTTGCTTTAGTTTATTATTAAATGAAAGCATCAACATCGTCGCCATCATCGACTTCATAAATTAGTCGCAAAGATTTACAATCACATCGTGTTTCGCAGCTCGTTTCGCCACGAGAGCCGAAGTCGTGTACGTAAACGACGAAAATAACCGACGCCAGGAAAAGCAACAACAACAACAACGAATAAACGACGTGTTCGTAGTTCGCAACTTCTTTTAATTAATTATAATCAGCCAAGTTAATAAATAGACAAGAAGCAGTTAGTTGAAAAACATGTTTTTGAATTAGCAAAAATAGTAAAAATAAACTTAAAATTACTCGGAAATTAAAATCATTATTTTAAAAATACAAAAACATTAATTCTTTAAATAATCTATAAATTTATTAATTCTTTAAATAATTTAAATTAACTTTATAATAACAAACATATATTAAATAATTTTGTTTCTTTTATTAAATGTTTCTGTTATATTTTAAATATTATAGATTTGAATTCTTTTGCTATTAATCAAATATTAACTTATTACTAGAGATGATGAATTTAATTTAATTAATAATCAAATAATTGTAAATATTATTGTAAAAAATTGTACACATTCTTCTCTATCATTTTAACAGACAGAGGAATAACCAACAGCATCAATCAATAGAATTATCCTCATCATGATCCAAAGTTATTCTTTGTATGCATTCCACAAAGCGCACAAACGCAAAAAGAGTTCTTGAATCGAGACGTGAACGAAAGCATCAACAACAACAACGTCAGTGAAATGTGTTGAAGGAGAGGCGATGTTTGGAAATCCAATCGGAATTTAGAATAAACAACTTGCAGTTGGAAAACTACAAGAATCTTGAATCACTGTGTTAATTTGTGTACGTGAGACATCCGTCGTCTGGCGCACATCGATTTATTGAATTCAATAACTGAATTTTACAGTATTCAATTTTTTGTTTTTTGGATATTATTGTAATGCTCATTGTAACGATGATGATGATTAGCAAGCTGATAATGAAAATAATCTTTTCACAACTACTTTAAACTAATTTCTCTTTTAATTATAACATTTCTACGACGCAGCTTTGACTTTTTCTCCATTCATCAACAGATTCATAAAATCTTTAACATTTTGCAAAATGAAGTGAGAAAAAGCATCGAAATCATACCAACGAATCTAGTCGAAAGTGTGAAAATTGTTATCAATTCGCTTTACGTGATGAGAATACGAAGAGCGTCAAAAGCAAAATAAAATCTATATGTACAAAAACAAGTCCGTTGAGAAAAGTTAAGTTTATTTTTGGGTTTAACGAGTAACCTACAAAAACAAAGCAGTATTTCTAATCATCGAAACCAAAATTACATTTTACAATACACGAATTATTCAATTGTGCTTTATTCTAGCGCATAAAATTATTCAATGCTTTTGTCTAATTTACTCTGTTAACTCCTACTTAACGTTATGTTACTGATAACATTGCTTTCAGTTGCATGATAGCATTCACATCTTCCTGTACTACCGAACAGTACGGACAGAAAGTTTGTAGTTCAAACTTTTTATTTGATTGTACATGACTTGAAAGCACTGTGATGCCAATACTAGCGGTTTTTCAGAGAATATGAGTGCACTTAATGGCTTCCGTTCACACGACAGAGGTATTACTATTGAAAACAGCAGTTGCCACGGTAAACCGACTTTTGCAATTTCCAAAGAGAGCGCTGCTTCTGCAGAAAATTTTCACAATTCTTACTGGTCAAAACGTTCTTGCATTCGGACATCACGACTTAAGTAAAATTATAAATATTTCCTCGTGTGGCCAAGAACTTTATAGAATAAAAAAGACAATGCACAAGAAAGCATGGAGGGTCTAGTGTACGGAATTTCTGCCATTAGTTTTGACCGTAGCAAATTACTAAACGAAAACTGGTAAGAAGTGATAGCCAATTAAAAAGTACTTCCATATTCCATACCAACTTTTAGTGCTCCCAATTACCTTGTGGCCACAAGCATGGCAAAGGAAGGCGTTATAGACTTCAATGACCTGTCGCCGGTTTCGATTTCGCCATTCGAAGTACTTGCCAAAAGAGTCAACAACGAAGTGCCATTAACACGAGAGCCTGCTACGGAAGAAAGGCGAGACTGCGATAATGCATCGGACAATTTAATCAATTCCACGGAAACCGCAAATTTTGCAGGGGGAAGAAGCAGTACTCCACCGTGGTTTGGCCGACGACTGCTGCCCCTTCGCACCACCAAGCACAGTGGCTTCATCGATAAAACCTCACGCAGCTCCATCATGAAGCAATCACAACGATTGACTAAAGCATGTAGAGAGTCGTCTTTGGACACTAAAGCAATCAAGAAAATGTATCTCCCACAAAAACTAACCAAGTTTCATCCATCCAAATTAGAAACAATTTTTGAGGAACCTCAAGCTGACCCACGGAAACCAGAGAACCCCGTATTATTTACTGGAGCACGAAAGCTGAAGCGTTCGCTTTCACTCGGCGACGGTTTCAACATAAACAAGACGCTGGCCAAACAACGCCGCCATAGAATCAAGCAAATCTTTGGTCGGCGGTTTGCATTGAAGAAAATACCATTGGACGACTTTCTCCACCGTTTGAAGAACAGCCCCGATGAAGATGAAGAAGAAACACAACCTGGTGAAGAAGAAAAGCAACCTGGTGAAGAAGAAAAACAAGCTGGTGAAGAAGAAAAGGAACCTGATGAAAAAAGAAGAAAGACTGAAATCAACGAAGTTAAATCAAATGATGTGATGGAGACTGAGGAAATTTAGCAAGTCCATTGCGAAATCTCCCATCAAAACATGTCTGTCACATGACAGTAAAATCAAAACACGTTAATTATAAATATAAACGATTAGTTAGTACCTGGGAAGAAGGAAGTACAAAAGCAAAGCTTAGCAAAATCAATGAATATTCTAAGTTTGCAAATTTCGAAAAGATGTCTGAATGAATTTCGTGGCTGATGGATTGAAAAGAACAGCAGAAGTAGTTTCGTTTCAAATTGTATTTCTATTAATTTTTGATGCTCGCTGTTTTCAATGTGTCTACAGTATGCACTTGGTTTACTCTTACATTGCTAATTGAACTTAATTACTTCATTTGTAGTGTAACGTAGGAAAGCATTTATGAAATCTTAATAGTTACAGTATTGCAATTGGTTAAACAAGACAAATACTTATTGTAATTACAAACGAAATCGTCAAACCAAATAAAAATAAAAGTTTCTATCGAATTTAATAAATAATACGCTTTTCCTTAGATAATTTCGTACAACGCGTGCTTCGTTCCATGATGTCTGCAAGACAATCTTTCAATTCTGGCAATGAAAACGTTACAAACGCCGCAACTAAATAACATCAGTGAATGTGACATTATTTATTGGCCGTGAAATTGATTTTATAAAATTTGTTTAAGCAAAATGTTAGGATAACAATCAGCGCTAGATTTAATGTTTTATTCAACCAATGCTCATCGATTTACTGATTCCATCGCCACAACAACCAATCCTGTGTTTACCGATGAGAAAAAATAGTAACAAAATAATTAGCAAGCAAAAGTATTGTAGAAAACCCATTGCAGGGACAAATTAAAATAATTCTGCATATGAACACCAATATTTTTCGAATTAAAGGTAACAAAGACTTGAAGACTGACATAATTCCAACAATGAACATGAAGTGGCACATGCTTTCTCTTTAAGGTTCCACTTTAATATAACGAAACATTATTTTAGGTTTTTTTAGTTTTCTTTTTCGTCGGCAGATCATTAAACAAATTATCTTTTATGTGCTCGTGTGCGCTTTGAACTTGAATTTAATTTATAATAGCCACTTACTCAGAGTTCGTCGTTTTTCATTTAACAATTATTATGTAATTTTCATTGTGTAATTTTCATCTTTGTCTGCTTTTGTTTTATTTCATTCGTACATCAAAGTAATTTCCAACAATGGGAAAGCAGAATAATAAAAGAAGTTGTGTTAATGCCGAAGTAGAATGATGTTCATTATAAATGTAATAAATTGCTATTTAAAATAACGCCATCGAAGCTTGTTTATTACCAGTCAACATACTCATTAAGCTGACCAATAAAACTGCCAATTTAGGAAAAACAGCAACCAGCGAATGTTTATAAGCACGCGTATAAAAAAACAATTGGAAAGTTATATAAAATTAAATGAAACAACATGCAGCAATAAGTAATTATAAGAAAACTGAAAATGTTGAATGTTGAGGAACAACACAGAATTAAACAATATTCAAAAAAACATTGGTAAAAAATAAGACATTATAATAATAACCGTAGCAATATTATTTATAAATTTCAACTCCCATCTGTCGTAATTTTATGTTTAATTAAACAATAAATATAAGAATAAAAATGGAAATTTATTGCCTTCACCTGTCCGTAATTGAAAGTTCATTAAATAGCGCATCAAAGTTGGATAACAACAAATTTCAATTCGAATAAGGAAACAACAAAACCAATTGCATTTACATATATGCATAAGTTTAGCATAGTATTTTTATATAAAATAGAAAAGCGAGCTGGATTACTCAATGGATTATTTGTGTTGATACTTTTTCACTTTCTAATTAAAGGAGCTCGATCGCCACCACCACCTCAACGCAGAGGTGTGGTGAGGTGGGGTGAGATTCGCTCTGCTGATACACTTTATCGTCTGCAGTCGGCCGCAGATTAAAGTTGTTATTATTTTGTGTGTTCAATTGAAACTTTTTTATTCTGCTTTACTCTACTTTGTATGCGTTTGCTGTGTTTTCTTTTGTTTATAATGGAACGTTACAGGAAGAGGTTGCCATTACCTAAATGCTTCTTTTCTCTCTTCAACCAAAACAGAAGATGGCTTCATTTGGCTTTGATGTTATACACATCAAAATCGAACTGCGCTGAAGTGAATGTTTTCTTCAACATAATTTTAATATATTTTGCATTACATTCAGTTGGCTTGTTGGGGAATTCATCGGCAATTTGTATTAAATTATATCAATTTATATTACGCAACGCATCTTCTGTGTCACTCTTTGTAAAGCACAAATTCAAAAAGGAAACATTCAAAGTATTCCGTCGCAATAGGAAGCAATTGGTAATTATTTCGATACAGTAATCGACATTAGAAATGCAAAAAGGAACCAACATAAGAAATCACTTCAGGAATTGAATTTAGAGCCAAATTGAATTATGATTTTGTTTAAATTTTCTTCGATATTTCAGTTGAGGTTTTATGCTTGAGTTGTTTTCTTACGCGTTGCTGCTGCTCATTTTACAGTTTATGTTTATTTATTGAGTTGTATTTACCATTATCCACTTGTTTTTTCCGATGTAACCGTTACTTAATTTACTGCAGAAGAAAGTTCATTAATATTTGACGAAGAGAATCGAAAGAAATTCAATTTGTACAACACAAAAGTCAATAGTCAACGAATTCTTCATGAAAATTCCATTCGAGGAGAAATCAAACTGAAGAATCATCATTATTAAAGATATAGATCAAAAAATCTTTAAATATATCGCAATAATTCTCTGTTTCCCACGCATTCATGATGATAAACAACGAATAAAGAGCAACAATTCGCGCCTTTGATTTTGCTCATTGGCAGGTTGCAGTCAGTCGACGGCGTGTCCAGCAGTCAACGCGTGCCACATGCAGCCAGCGTTTGTCGATGATGCAACAATCGCACTTACGTGGTCGCCTGAAAAGTCTGCATCGCTCTGGGAAAAGCTACCAAATGAATTGGAAAAAAGCAGCGCAAACAGCGGCCACTTCGTCGGAATTGAAAACGAAAACGGTGCTGGTGGCAAACATGGCGCAGTTGCAGTAACAACAGCAACAGCAGAAAGCCAACTCCGTCGCTCAGGGCGAAAATTTATTTAAGCCTCAGCGTGCCGCGGCCAGCAAGCAGTTGAAATGCGCGCGGCTTGCAACACGGTTCAGAAAATCGGATTAAACTAAACGCATTGCCTCAACAGAGCGTTCACGTTCCCCATCGACTCGAATTGGCGCTGGTCATGAAGACGCCCCTGAAGTGGCCGCTGCTCGTGTGGCTGCCGCTGCTGCAGATCGTCGCAAAGCGGGTCGCCGCCTTCGACTGGAGTCAGGTGAAGCCGATGAACATGGCGCCGATGTTCGCCACGAGCACGGCGCCGAACGAAGCCCGCCCACGGCTCGAGGACGAGCCGCAGATGGTCGACCTGCAGACGGAGCTGATGGAGGCGGACATGTTGCCGGGCGGCGTGGTGGCCATGAACCGCATATTCGGCGGCAGTGTGGCCGAGAAGAAGTCCTTCCCGTACCAGGCGGGGCTGCTGCTGCAGCGGCCGAAGGGGCTGTACTGGTGCGGCGGCTCCCTGATCTCGGATGAGTATGTGTTGACCGCGGCTCATTGTGTGGATATGTATGTATGTGGCTGATGCGCGGTGGCGTGGACCTCACTTGATATTCCTTGTTGTTTCGTGTCCCGACAGGGCCAAGAAAGGGCTGGTCTTCCTCGGCGCCTACGAGATCAAGAACGCCAAGGAGATGGGCCAGATGCGGATGAAAGTGACGCAGAAGAACTTCATTATATATCCGTCGTGGAACCCGCGCCGCCTGAAGGACGACATCGCTATAGTGCGGCTCCCAGAGACAATCGCCTTCACTGGTCAGCCTCGACTTCCTTCATTTCCTCATTCATTTCATTTCAATTGTTCATTTGTTGCAGAAAAAATCCAGCCGATTGCGCTGCCCAGAAGCACCTACGTATATCGCACCTTCCCGAACAAGCTGGCCATCGCTTCCGGGTGGGGCCGATACGCCACCGGCGTCCACGCCATCAGCAACGTGCTGCGCTACGTCAACCTGCAGATCATCGAGGACTGGGTCTGCAAGCGCAACTTCCCGCTGGTCTACCGCAAGACGAACATCTGCACGAGCGGCAAGCGGGCCAAGTCCACGTGCAACGGCGACTCCGGCGGCCCGCTGGTGCTGCAGTGCAAGGACTCCAAGAAGCGGGTGCTCGTCGGCATCACCTCCTTCGGCAGCATCCACGGCTGCAACCAGGGCTACCCGGCGGCCTACACGAAGGTCGCCTCCTACCTGGACTGGATCAGCGACCAGACGGGCATCGACCCGTCCTACGTGGAGACGTCGAATGCGGCGCTGGTGGGCAAGTACCTGAGCAACTACAAGAAGCTGGCCAGGAAGCGCGAGAAGGACCGGTATCTGGACGAGTACGAGGACGACGCGCTGGAGGAGCCGAGGCCAGTGCAGCCCATTTACCACAATCTGCGCAGCTACACGGAGATGATGGCGAAAGCTGAGCGCGCGAGGAAGAAAATACGAAAAATGTAGAACAGAAAAAGTGTATTAAAATTAAAATTAAATTTCGCAATTCAAATTCAAATTCATTTTTTACAACTTCCTGGATTTAATTTTATTCTCTGAAGGCATTTTCTGGTACACATTCCAAAAGAGTGTATAAAAAGTTATTATTATTTTTATAATTTTATTAATGTAGTAATTAAATCACTATACAATTTGGATAGAACAGCTCTAGCAGAGGTTATAAATAGAAGGTCGTCAACTGTTAAGGAAGATAAGGAGACAACTTAAAAATTAAATACAGAAAGATCACAATTACAACAACGAAACCTACTGCGATCCGCACCCGAACCACAACGACTCATTAACAACTTCACCTAATCGAATAACTTTTAGTCTTTGCTGCCTACTGAACAATTTTCTAAAATAAACGGTCCTCCTTCCTCGCCTGTAACGGAATGTCGAAGCACAACCAATGTCACACTTTGTTTCTAAAGGCGCATTCAATTTTATTTATTTATTTTCAATGGAGTTGTTAATCGCTGTACCGTTGCCAGAGTCCAAAGCAACCTTTTTGCGACTGATAAGTTCCAACTGAATATCGATCTATTTTCGGCTATCTTTGATTGCTTGTGCCGGCTAATCTCGGAAACTATTTATACGACGATGCTAAAACTTAGTGAGGTCATAGTTCAACTGCCAACGAAGGTTTCTGCATCATCAGTTTTGGAAAATAGGGACTTTAATAGCCATGGCAGGATTTAAGATAAAGAAACTTTAATAACTCAGAATGCGACATCGTCAACGATGAACTGAAGAAGGAGATAAATCCAATCAAAAACTCTCCAGAAACACAGTAACACAGTAACAGTAACTCGAAATTTAACCTACTAATACTACGTTTTTTTGGTATTTTAATATTTTTTTATTTCATTAAATTTTATGTTCAATTTTCTTTAAACCCATTACATAAAAAAACATAAAAAATAACAATGAAATTTAAAGAATTTCTGCTATTTTGAATGTAATTTAAACAATAAGTAAAAACAATTAACAATTTCTGTTTCAAGTTTTTGCGTTCTAATTTATAAATAGATGCAGTACAAAATAATATAATTAAAATTAAAATAATCCAATTATTTCATGTGGACACATTTATTTTTTAGTGGGCAAATCTCTTTTAATAAAAGCACGTATTTAAAATAACAAATCAATTTAAGATGATGTCGAATAGGCGAGGTTCTGCTTTATGTTAAATACACGTATGAATTTTATTTAATATAAGATTTGTGTATAAAATTAGCATATTTACAGACTCCAGTTAAAGTAACAAAACTAGTCAATATAAATTACTGAGTTATATCATTATTATAATAACTTTCAAGGTTGTTACATAATTCACTTTGAAGCCACAATTGAGTAAAAAAATATCTAAATAAAAAGCTTCTTGCTTATGTTACTAAGATCCAAGTGAATAATTTATATAATCGTGTTTAGCAAAAACAATGTTCTTTTTCGTAATAAAGTTTCTTAAAGCAAAGACAAAAATAAAATAATTTAAGCGCATTTCCATTTTCCACTTGATGTTTACTCAGTTGTTTTATTTTTACTAAACAATTCGCAATCAAAATTTTAGTTTATTTAAGAAACTTAAACCTTTGCTATACGTGTCAGAGCACCGAAAATCAATAATCTCCGTATACAGAAAATCAAACAAAATTATTCAATGTACAAGTTAGCTTAAAAAGGTTTGTAAAGAGATTTTTAGCAAAATATAAATTGAACTTTCGGATGTTTGGTATTTACAGAAGCGGTAACTGATCGATCGGTATGGTAAATTTGAAGTTCTCAGGGAAAAGCTTGGCGGCGTGCGGGTACATCAGTCGGTACGACTGTCTTACGGTGACGTCGGCTACGCCAGCGATGTCGCCGATTTCCTTCTGGCTCCGTTTCTGTTCAGACGCCTGTGAAGCCATGTATATAGCAGCAGCAGCAACTGAAATCGGCGATCTCCCCGGTACTATATCCATTTCTACGGCCTTCTTGGCAATATTCGTTGCAGCACGTTGTGTCGAGTTGGGCAGATCTTTCGAAATTATTATGAACAGAATTAATACAAAGTCATTGTAGGCCAATACAAAACCTTACCGAGATTTGCACAAAATCTGGACATGAAATCCGCCGTGGTAATCAAGTCTACACTTGTTTCCAGTGCCTTCAGCGTCAGCTTGAAGCAGCGTCCGATTTCCTTCTTGCTTATCTTGCTCACAGCGCAGATTTCCTTGAAAGTGCGAGGAACGCCTTCCTGACGACATGCAATGTACAAACACGCCGATGCTTTGGCATCGTTGGAGCGTCCTCTGAGATTTTTCCCATCGTGCACCTGCAATAGTAAACAGATAATTTCTTTGTACAATTAACAATTAAAATGTGACTCTACCTGTTTGAATAGATTATTGGCTCGATCGACAATCGTCTTCGGCAAATTGATGCGATCAGCCATTGTAGTAATTTCCTTGAAAGCCGATATCAGCGAACGATCCGAACTGCTCATCGACCGACGATTTTGGTATTTCGGGGTACCGAAAGCGTCAAATGATGCAGATCCAGTTCCAGGACCGATTATTGTCGTCAAGTCACCGCCGCTTAGCAAGTGATTTTCCGGACCACCGACACGACAGGGATCAACGCCGCCTTTTTCATTGCTGAACGTCCGCCACTCGGAGCCGACGTCGATGACGCGGTCGCCCACCACCAGACCGCACTCGGAGCAAATCATGTCGCCAGCGCGATAATCCTCAATCAAAGTGGCTTCAGGATGAGCATAACAAAGCACCTTGTTACTAGCATCTGGCCTATGAGCACATCGGAGAGGTAAAATACATATTCTTGTTGCGTTCAACTAAACGCATCGATTTTGGATATTATATTTTCTACAGTTTATGAAGTATGGACCAATAATTTTTAATAATCAAAATTTTATAAATCGGAAACTATAACGAAAAGTTTAAACCTTAACTTTAAAAACCAACAAAATATAAAGTTTTGTGAAACAATCTTTAAAAGCCACATAAAAAAAATTTCCTGTAAAACAACGCCTCTAAAAAATGCTTTAATTTTTGTGCATTCTTTAGTTATTAGTTTATTGGATTCATTTATGAATTTGAATTATATTACGATGGAGCATTACTTTCGGGTTCGCCTACTTTACAAACATGCATTTAAAGAAAATATTTATATAAATTCACCTTGAGCAACTCGCCATTTAAATTGATTTTTAAGTGCACTTGGAATTTTAATTGAAAAATACTGTGATGGCTTTTGTAAATTATGTAGGAACTTTATGCAAGCGGTAATTTAATTAAAAATATTATTATGAAATATAATGAAACACTCAATTATACACTTTAATTTTGCTTTAGAGTTGATTGTTCATTTTTATATTTCCAAGAACATTTGTCTCATTGAAATTAAAATTCCCACTAGGGAATTCTGTACAGTTGTTCCCACAGCAGCTATTGAAAATTCACACAATTAACAAATTTCATTCGTACTAAAAAATGTATATTATTAGATGTATTTAAACCATAAATTATCTCTATAACAAATATATAATTTATTTCCTAAAATACGTAGGAAGTTTTTATTTTAAGTCTTTCATATAAAAAAATTTGAGAAAAAACACACATTTGAAAATATGTCTCCTTTCATTGTGAATTAGAATATGCACAAACCATACGAATTTCCCATTTTGGGATTTTTAAAGCAAATCTGGCCACTATGACCGGCTGTGATTTGTATTGCCAACTACTTTAAATATTCGCAATATTCAGCCTCACAATGCCAGACCTCAAAAAGGTATTTGCAACCGCAAAAGTGAGGATAGCGTCAAATTCGTATAAGTTCATGGTATTGAGCATAGATTAGTAGATGAGACACTCGAAAATGTCCCTTATACACTAATGCATTTTTGCTGGAATTCCACTGATACAATGAAAGAAAACTTTGATTCGCTGCAAAAAAAGTGTAGCCTCGCCGTAAAAAAGTGTAGCCTCGCCGTAAAATAATGTAGCCTCGCCGCAAAAATTTTGTAGCAAGCACTAATCGAAAATTTATTTTAAGGGGGTTGTTTATCGAAACGTCAAAATAAAAAATTATAAATATTATGTTTTTTATCCGTGAAAAACATGTGTAAAACATAGTTTTAAAGTTAATAAATATATTCTATAACATTTTACACAGCATTTTCTAATTTGCTTCGTTATATTTCCTATAAATGCAGTCCGTAATCAAAACCTTTTGTTATAAATACACAATTATGCGCCTAATTGCAAAAATATTTTAGTATGCTGTTAGCAGAATAGTATAAATGAAACTGAATACAAATTATTACAAAATAATTGGAAATTATACGTTACTGGCCTAGTTGGGGCTCCAAAACCCTTTAGCACATACGGTTGCACTGGTAAGAAATCGTACACATTGTTTGATAAAGAAACAAGAACAACAATGTGGTATCTCTCACGTATTGTATACGTGAGTTCAACACAACGAGCATATATACACATATATAGTTAAAATTGTAGTGAAAATTGTAGTTAAAGCGAAAAAGGAGCAAATTGAATGAAAAAGGCAAAAATGCTCAGAAGCTGAAAATGTAAAAATTGATCAGAAATCATAAGCAGAAGAGTCCCTCGCTTCTCTCCCCCTCCGTCAATAACTAAATCTCAGTGGCAAATTCTAAACCATTGAAATGATGCCGAAAAATGACCTGAAACTGAAAAAATCAAACATCACCAAATGATCAACGTAAAAAACAAAACCAAGCAAAAAAACATATTCAACCTTAGCAGACGGACAGACTGCGTTTATTTTGTTAGTGCAGTCGAGCAAAACAAAATAGAATTTCTTCAATTCAAGGAGTCTTCCCTTTCCATTCTTCTACCCTTTCCCATTCTTTACATTCTCCTTTGTTTGCAATGCCTCGACTCATTGATGTCATAAAATTTTACTTATGAGCTTCGTTTGTTGTTTCTTACTGCTGCTCCGCAGTCGGCATTATCCATTCCTTAATACATAGTTGTTCATAGTTGGAATCGTGGCGACCTGATCTTTTTTTGAAGCAACGAGTAAAATCTCATGTAATCTCTTTGTGTATATATGCTCGTTGTTCAACATACCAAACAATCAAATGTCAAACCGACTTTTTGAAGCGGCGAATAGCGAGTGTCACATCTAGTAATCTATGGTATTGAGACTGAGTGTGTAAACAGTTTGTTCATAACATATAAGAAAACATGTGGTATGTGGATTGTGAGGCGGCCTATATTTTGGCGCAAATGTGAAGGACTGCTTGGATTGTAAGTGGTTCCACTTTTTGAAATCGAGCAATCAACTGTAGTGTGACACGTTGCCCGTGAAGACCAGTTATCACCTGCCTTTAAGCTACAAATAATTATGTATTAAACAATATGAAATTACATTGTCGTTGTTTATTTTGGAAGGAAACCAAATCGAGTATTCTTCTCTGGGGCTGTTACAGCGTTTAAAATGTTTGTGGTATATCTTATAAACTCTCAAAGATTGTGCTCATTATAAACGTTTCAAAATAGCTTGATGGAGTATTAATAGAGGCAGGATTTTAATATGCATTTAGATGGAAAGTCTGTGCTGAAATGAATCCCTCCCCTATTTTATGCGAAAAACTATTTGAAATCCAAGTCTTTTTCTGACTGCCATATAATAAGGTGGAAAAATAGATAGGCGTAAATAAATAACTAAGTTATGTTAAAAAGAGGGTCCCCGTGGAACCATCCAACCGCAATCAGTCGGATACACTTAGGCCGAACGGGCCATTGTACGCCTCCAGCAAATAAAAACCTCCCAACGAAATAAATAATCGCAAAACGTACTCCTTCCGCTTCTTCCCTCGTCAAATGTACCAAATGTATCCTGGTTTTATTAAATTTTGTAATTTTTTTGTTTTATTTTCAATAATTAATTCTTTTTATAAACTTAAGACTTAAAATTAAAAATATTTGTGTTCTTGTTGCTTTTTATAATCTTCAAAAAGATGTTTTCACAATGATTTTGGTTTCAATTTGTTTAATTTTTATATTTGTTTAAGCTTTCATAATACGAATAAAGTTTAATTTTAAATACATAGTTTTTTCTGCTTGCTGATGATGGCGGTTGTGTTTGTGGTGGTGCTGGTGTTGCTGTTGTTGTTGTTGGTAGTTG
Organism: Thecophora atra; assembly: GCA_937620795.1. Classification (NCBI taxonomy): domain Eukaryota; kingdom Metazoa; phylum Arthropoda; class Insecta; order Diptera; family Conopidae; genus Thecophora; species Thecophora atra. The sequence continues at coordinate 96,327,672 of OW569397.1, read as the reverse complement.
TGTGGTGTAGTGATGATGGTGAGTTGCTGAGCTGTGGCTGTGGCTTGCGTTGATGGTCTTCTCCTCTTCTCCAGGAAGGTGTGCCGCGGAGGCGCACTCGAAACAAAGCTACAAACAATCACACAGCTAGCAACGGACCCGCTGCTCCCCTCCCCGCCCAGGAGCACCACGTGGACGCCACAAGCAGCGCGTTGTTGTTGTTGTTGGTTGGCTGTGGGTTGTTGGTGAAGGTGGTGGTGGTGGTGGTGGCGGTGGGCGGGGTGCGGGTTGGCGGAGGAGGCATTTACATGCTCTTCTCCAACTTGATGATCTCGGTGATGCCGTCGTTCATCTCCTTGACGGCGTCGAACTCGGTCAAACCCATGCGACGCTTGTTGGAGATGTCGTAGACGCCGCCCTCGGCCTCGGTGTGCTCGCCGCGGGTGCCGCGCACCTGCAGGTTGTACTTGGCGGCGACCTCCTCCAACTTGGCCTTGTTGGCGGCCAGCTTGGGCACCTTGATGTGCACCGAAGCGCGGATGGTGGTGCCCAGGTTGGTGGGGCAGAAGGTCAAGAAGCCCAAGCGGTCATCGTGGCTGAACGGAATGCGCTTCTCGATGTCGTCGACGGCGGTGGTCAGGCGGCGGTACACCTCGCCCAGGTCGCCGCCCATCTGCATGGAGATGATGCGCAAGTGGTCCTCCTCGTTGCACCAGACCAGGAAGGTCTTGTTGTCGTTGTGGTAGATGCCGCGCCCGGTCGGCCAGAAGCGGCAGGCGTTGGCGGCCTGCAGGAAGCGGTCGCCCTCCTTGAACAGGAAGTGGTCGTCGATCAGCTGCTGCTGCACGGCCTTGTCCATGCCGGTCAGCGGGTAGAACTTGCCCTTCAGCTCGCCCTCCATCCCGGAGAGAGTGGCGGAGACCTTGTCCTCCATCTCCTTGTACTGGGCCTCGGTCAGGCAGGGGTTGAAGGGGTAGCCCTGCATGGAGCGGCCGCAGCGGACGCGTGTCGAGATGACGAACTCGTTGTTGGGGTCCAGGTTGCCGAAGCAGGACACGTCGCCGAAGCACTTGGGTGGGTGCTTGTCGGTCTTCTTGAAGCCGCCGTGGTAGTCCTCGATGATGGGGTCGAAGAGGTCGGCGAACACCGAGTAGGCCTCGGCGTCGGGCGCGTAGATGCCGACGCCCGAGTCGTGGTTCTCCAGGCCCGACTGGATGCAGTCCAGCAGAGTGGAGCCGAACGTCGGGGTCTTCTTGTTCTTGAGGTTGTCGAAGACCTCCTTGGTCAGATACTTCTTCAGCAAGGACTTGGAGTCGGAGGCGGCCAGCTTGGCGAAGCCTTCCTCCAGTTTAGCGAGAACAGCGGCGTCAACCATGTTGTCAGAGAGATTTCTGCGGAGAGAGAAGAAGAGGGAAGAGAAGATTAGTCAATGGTTCCATGCAATGAGACTCTGATGCGATTTTCATCGTCCTCGGTTATTACTTGCAGCGCCTGTTGTGACGCAGGAAACTCAAAGTCGGAGTCGCCACGCCATTGCCCCAGGGCCTCAAGCTACGGGGCAAGTGACGCACAAATTTCAGAATACTTTGCATTTTTAAACGTTCTGCGTGCTCTTCAAAGACAATTCAAATTGAATAGGTGCAAAAAATTCTAATGAAAAACAATTTGTCACTTTAAACAATTGATTTTGATTGATGAATACAGGAAAAAAACAAAAAACAAAAAATATTTACTCTCAACAAAGGAGTCGGAATTTTCGTAGAGTGGCAAAGAGTTGTACATCGATCAGTAACCGACGACTCACCGCCATGCAACAACCGAGAATTTAACTACAACGCCTTAAATTTCCTTCCGTTACTCTGCTCGTCGTTGACTTCGCACCTGGAGGCAGTTTGTCGGCGAGCATCAGCGACAGCGGGGAGCAAAGCGGACGTATGTGGAATCGTATTCTTCGCGTGATGCACGCAACGACTTCGTGTCATTGTAGCGCCCGTGAAGGGGCAACCGACGAGCCACGAAGAGAGACGAGTATCCGAAAATGTGCTGTCTGCACACAGTGTAACGGAAAAAACAAAAACAACGAGGAAGAGTGTGCAGAAAATTAGTCGCGCTCCTCGAGGAACCGCAACTGCAAGCAAAGTGAGCGAGAACAAAAGAGCGCAGCGAGAGCACGAGTACAGCAGCGTGCCATGAGAATATCCACCGAGTGAGAAAAGGATGAAGAACGGCAAAGAGACGCTCTCTAGCACAGAGAGCAGCAGCCATAGCACGGGAAAAAAAGAACCTCGTCGCTTTTTGAGGGTTATTCTTGGAGTAAGTTGCGTGGTCGTTCGTTCGTTGTTGTTGTTGTTGTTGTGCTTGTCGCTAAAGCAGCGCTTAGTCTGGTCTACACACCCAGTTTAATTGCCGACAGACAGACGGACGGACGAAATTAACCGAAGCAAAGGTTTAGATAAAAGCCGGTTTCGGATTGCATTTTGGTCATTATTTCGCCCTTTGCTAATTATACACGAAAATGACGGTCGCGTGAATTGGATCAAGATATACAAAAAAGAAGGCGGTGGAAGTGAGGAGAAGGGACACAAACGACTGGACTGTTGCTTTCCCATAGCAGAATTCTGCTTCTTCTCTCCATATGAGACCAACAACAAGAGAGGGAGACACAATCAATATAGCGGCTTTTTTGGGGAATTTTAATAGCGTTCCTTGAACACACCAACAACAAGTAAAAAGATGACGTCATGGTGTCAAACTGTCGCCGTTGTTGCTGTAATTTTCTGTCGTCGATGTATGAAAAAATTGTATTTTTGAACGGGGTGCGGTTCCTTGTCTAGCAAAAACGAAAACGAAAGGGAACTTTGAAGGGAAGTCGCAGCGAACTTCGTGAGAGAACTGAAGTCACAAACGGTACCGAGCAGGAGAGGAACAATGCGTTGCCGAGCGCGTGTGGCACGAGGAAGCGGAGCGGAAGAGGAAGCGGAGCGGAAGAGGATTTGTAACGACGGGCGCGGCGCGGCTGTCGGCCGGTCGTTCGTTTGCCATGCGAATGCACTTGAGTGCAGCCAAATTAAACAAAATGGCATAAAAAAGGGGGAAGCCGAATTTGAGACCCGAATTAATTCCATATTTGAAATGGAGTCTGCAATGTACACAAAAAATATCCATAAATGATGAAATTTGAAGAAAAGACAATTTCAGGAATCAAATTTCGTCTTTTCGTAGATTTCACAGCCTTCGTTTATACAGTAAAAACTACTAAAATATAAATAAATAAATAATTCGTTTCGTCGTTTCATATTTTTCTAAAGAAATACAAAAACGACGACATTCGAATTTTATGTTTGCTTGGAGCAGAAGTTTTTGCCAAGTGACTGTATCACGAGAGAGGCTGGCGAGCTCTCTCTCTCTCCTTTCTCTTCTATACACACCCATCAGTGTTGGCAGCGCCGTTGGCGTCTGTGGTCGCTGCTGCTGTGCCGTCGGCAGTGGCGCCGGCGGCAGCATCGCCTTCAACTACTTTTTCCTTTTTATCCTTCGATGCGCAACCTCCCATTTTTTGGTAGTTTTCGTGTGTTTTTCAATTAGATTGGAGATTAATTAACGATTTAATTGTGCGTTTTATTTTGCTTTTAGTAGTTGGTTTTTGGTCACAAAATTTCCTCGTATAAAAGACGTTGTTTTTTTTGATTTAAAGTAGTTTTTGGTTTTTTGCTTTTCTTGTGATTATTTGATTAATTAATAAAAAGACAATTAGAATTATTTAAAAGGTAGTTTTTAATTTTTGTTTTATTTTCTTTTGTTAGGTTAGATTTTCTTTAGCGTATATAAAAAAGTTATTTTAAATATGTAAAAGTTTATCGCACTCGTTGCAGGTGTAAAAATTAAATCACAAGGATTTTTTCTCAAAATACTTTTTCTTTTTGGTTTTATTTAACGTTGTTCGATTTTGGAGTTTTCTTTCAAGAAAATTTCGCGTTTCGTACAAAAATTTGTATTTGCTTTTTATATGTATGCGGTTGGGTTGTGTATATGTGTGTGTATATATATTAATATATGCGATTTATATGTTTTTGTATATATGTAGATTTAATACGAATGCTACGGACAACTACAGCTTTTCTACGCTTAGAGAGAGTTATTAATGTGTATATGAACGAATGTTGAAGATCACACAAACAGAAACGCAGCAGCGAAGCCTGCGATCCGCGTTAAATGCACGTAGCGAAAGCCGAACGACGTTGCGAAAAAACTTCGTGCCGTTTCCGTTGCTCGCGTCGATCGCGCTTTTCTATCTTTTGCTTGTTGTTGTTGTTGCGAGAGCGTCGCGTACTGTGGGCGTGTGATAGTTTCTCAGCACTCGCGATGTGACGATGACGATGATGAGTTTGGTCGCGGTGGCAGTGGTGGGTTTCTCTCGCTCTCGCGGCGCTATTCTATATGTAAAGATGTGTGTATATGTGTTTTCGTACGCGCTTCGGCTTTCGGTTTCCGCGAAATGCGCCCCTTTTTCTTCGTTGGTGTTAAAAGGACGTTTTGTGTTTTAATTATTCTTAATTTTTATTATATTTAAATTTTAACTTTCTTTTTTTTTTTTTTGATAGTGTAGAGAGTTTAGAAAAAATTTGGTCACAATTTGTTTGCTGAATATTTTTTGAATTAAATATATTTTTGGTTTTTTCCCTTTATAGAGGATTTTTCAACGATGATGTGATTTGTGCAGCGACGTCGTCGTTATTTTGATTATCAAATTTTTTGGCTTTATAAAAACGTTGAATTACGTTTTATGTGATTTTTTTTTTGGTTTTTCTTTTAATTTAATGACTTTTATTAATTTTAAATGGTTTTCAATGAAATTTCTTGCGGCTTTCTTCTCACTGAACAATTCTATAAAACGATTTAATGGCGAATTCGTTGCGTAGGATGATGATGCTCGGTTTTTCCTTCTTCTTTTGTGGACTCGTTGTGAAGGTCGCCGCGCCCAAAATTCGTGCCTTGTGCTGCTCTGCACTTCGTGGCTGAAGAACTCGAAATGGCTGAATGCTGCTACTGCTGCTGCTGCGACGTTGAATACTTTGTGCGTTTTGCGTTTTGCAAGCGAGCGCGCTGACGACGGCAACAAACGAACACAATCGGCAAAATGAAAGGAACTGACTGAGTCCTGGTGTCGGAAAAAGTGCCGAGGTACCGCAAGCGAGCGAAATTCAACGCAGCACGAATCGTGGGCGCGAGTCTTCGGTGGTGCTTCTGCGCCGACTCACGAAGCAGCCGACCGGCAGAGCGAGTGAAGGGCAGAGAACAGCTACAGACGAGAGGAGGAGATCGGGAGAACGCAAGCGCACGCACGTGTATCGTCGGGTGTGGATTGCTGCTTGGCGATGACGAGCAGCGCTGAGCGAGTGAATTTACGCTCTTCTCTCGCAGTCAGCCTCAAGCCGCATTTGAACGCAGGCTCTCAGCAAAACACGACGTACATGGAGATTTATGCATGCGTGTGTGTGTGTGTTCAGTTTAAAATTATGATTTCGGTTTTAATGACACCGAGGGTTGAAAGCGCGCACAACTGATACAGATTTCATGTTCAGGGGAATTCAAGCGTACAGACAGCCTCAGGGTGTGGTAGCTGAAGAGGGCTTCGAGAACATTGCGAATATAGACACACATGTGCAAGTAGCGGACGTATGCAATTTTAATCCAGAATAAGTAATGAAATAAAGGAACTTTTGGTAGTAAAAAAAGGAGTGAACAGCTCAGCTTTCAAAAAGACTTACATGATTTCAAAGGATTTCCTTTGGAATTTTCAACGGAAAATTTGTAGTTCCTCATGCAAAACGATAAAAAAGATTACATATAAAAGCGTCCCTCATGTTATGCATACGTTTTATAACAGTTTATGACACTTTACAAAAGTCGATCGGTTGTAGAAGAATTACTGGTCATTTTAGACCACTTTAACAACAATTTAAATGATGAATTCAGGCTTAGCATAGCTTCCGCAGAGTTTATAACAGTTTCATAATCAATAAAATATAATTTTATAAGAGTTGAAGAAGTTATTATTCTTCAGTCAACTGTTATAATGCTTTTATAGCACTTTAAGAACGGTTTTACAGATTTACAGTTCCGTGAGCATGAATATATACTTTTAGAAGTTCAAAAAGTTATTAAACTTTTTCTTTTAAGCTGACCCTCTAACAAACTTTTTATAACAGTTTTGTAAGGCTTTCTTTTAGACCAGTTTGCCAAAACACGACTTTAGAACAGTTACTAATACATTTTCAAGAGGTTTTTTGAAAAAAATACAGTTTTTACTGTTTTCATTGTTTTAGATACTTTATTTTGTGAACTGGTGAGCTTTATACCAGTTTGCGATCCCGTATAACGGTCTACATAACCCTAAGATTCTTAGACGACATTATAACAGGCTAGTATAATAGTTAAGCATACTGAAGTCCAACAATTTCTCCACAATTTACAAATTTTAGAAGACATTTATAACAGTTTTTAATCAATCCTTTTACCAACTAGAAACTCAAATCCCTTTCCTCTCATAAATGCAACCCTGAAGAACTGTTCTCCTCTTCTTCTTCTTCTTCTTCTTCGTTTATAATTTTAATTTTTCTCCGATTTCCTGCGAGAGGGAAAACAATAAACGACGTGTTGCTGTTGTTTGTAGACCGTTTCGGCCAACGGCGCACCCAAGAAAAGCGTCGACCGGCTGTTTTTAAATGAGTCCATGCACAAGGGTTGAATTTCTTAGGGGTAGTAGAGGGGAGAGGGGGGCGAGGTTTACACCATCGATAAGCCCGCATTTCTTCATTGTAGTCATCTAATCACAAAACTCGGCGAAGTTGCGAGACTTCGCAGAGCGAAACACAAGAAAACGGTTCCCGAGAGAGTAAATGACAGTCCTCTACGCCATTTTCCCCTCGCTTCGCCTTCTCCCTCCGCCCAAAATACCTTCCTGTGGATCCTCAATCTCATTTCATTTAATTAAATATGAATTCCTATTAAATTCTCTCTTCTTTAATGAATCTAATCAAACGTGTCTAAATCGGTTGCAATCTTTTTGCCAGTCTCTCGAGTTGCCGCTCTCTCTCTGCTCTGCTCGAGTCTCCTCTCTCCCATGAGAGAATCACTTCCGAATGCGAATCAGTGACCGGTTGCTATGCCGAAGTCTGTTTGCACCATCTTCCGCCTTCCTTCGCCGTGACTGTGGCCACTCCACGAGCCACTCCTTTCATTTTTCGGACGATGGTTCACTTTCGAGCCGCCCCTTCAATCACCCCGCCCTCCTTCGCTCCATCACTTCAATCAGCAGTGCTACGAAGCCTCCTTTTCATTTATACGCAACACATGTTCGATTTCCCGGCGAATTTAAAGCAACATTTACCAAGTTGTGGCTTTCCTCGGCCCCCGCTTTCTCTTTCCCTACCCCATTTCCGTTTAAATGACAAATAAAGCCTCAGCTTTAATGTACAACGCTGCGTATGCGAAGGAAGAGAAGTATTCTAAGCCACGATGACTCAGTGATGATTCGCAAATGAACATTAAAAGTCCTTTAAGGGATCAAAGAGAATTGGAAATCCTTTAATCTCCGAATTCACCATCAAATTTCAAATTTGCTTCTAAATATGAAGGATTTTATCTGCTATTTGAATCGTTTCCTTCGGAGGTTCTTCAAATGATCGCATTGAATCAAATTACAAATCGAGGAATGAATCAAATTGCGAATGAATGAGTAAATAAATGAATGAATAAAGTGTATTAATGAATGCATAAAATGTCTGAATGCAATGTATAAATGCAATGAACGAAATAAGTGAATGAAATTAAGAAAATAAATTAATGAGGATTCACAAATGAATGAAATGAATGCAAAAAATAAATGAATAAAATTAATGACTTCAATGAATAAAATGAATAAATTGAAACGACTTCAGAAACTAAGGAAATTTTATTAAATTAGCGATATAAATGAAATTATTGAATTCAATGAATGACTGAATAGACCAGCGATGGCCAATATTTGATGATAAGGAGCAAATTGAATCCTTTATCGAATTGAAGAAGATGCAAATGAGTGAAGGAATTTGATTCAAGTATTGTTGAAATGATTCATTTGATTCAAGGAGACTCAAAATGATTCTTCTTCTTCATTCAAGACTACAAATGCTCACACAGAAGAAGTGCAAAGGAAAATGAGGCAAGCAGAAGAATGGAAAAGAAGACGGAAGAAGAGGAAGTAAGAAGGAGAAACGAAAGAAAGTCACGCGTTGCGTTGTTCATGTTTGGAATGTGAATCATCGAGCTTCACATTGAGGTTATGTATGAAAATCATACAACAAACGGTAAAAGAAGAAAAGCATTGGAAAAGAAAAGAGAAGGAAAACAACAGCGTCACTTTATAGAATAAATTATGCAGAATTCGAATTTTATTTTCCTTTTGAGTCTGAGTATTCACAGAGGATTCAGTTGAGGATGTTTTCATGTTTGCAGCTTGTGGGTATATTTTTCTATTACTGCCGTTACTTTTCCCGTTTTGTTCCTAATCCAACGCATTTTGTGTGAATTAAGATTTATTGAGGGATTTCTTAATGCTTTGCAAATGGCATTCTTCAAGGATTTTCTAAAGAAACTCGAAGTAAGCGACGTGTGAATGTGTGTTTTGCGGTTTCTTTTCTAAACTGTGCCTCGTTTTCGTACAAATTCCGCTCCGTTGCTCAATGGGCGATGTCACACTGCGCCGCATGAGGCTGGCATCACTACGGACGAATAATTCAAACGTTGTCATGAGATGCAATTCGTCGTTATTTGCGAAACTTGTCGACTGCGTTAAATGATGCGCAGGATTCCGCAAAATGGATGCAGGAGAATTCGATATATATATGCATATATATTGGAATGTGCGCAGAATGACAGACGAAAATTCGGCTGAAGGAGGAAGCGAGACAGACATTCATACTTTCCCCAGTTGCTACTTCGAACTCCGAAAAAAGGGAGTGGAGCAGCGGTGCGTAGTTGTAGTAAACTTCAGAGCTCAGAGAGAGTAAACTCCATCCAAGGAGAGCGAAAGAGACAACAACACGTCACCCAATCAACTCGAAGTCTGTGGCTTTTTCGGGAGCGGCGTTTTCAATGAAATGTGGAACGAAAGGAGACGAAATTAAATATGCTCCAGTGCCATAAATTAATGAGAAGAACGCCGGCAACAATGTGAATACTTTGCATTTCCTTCGTTCACGTCGAGGGACGGGGAAGGAAGTGAAGAGAAGTCGAGTCGATATTCACTACTTGATTCCGGCTGCTGGCGAATATTCAGCTGAGGGCCGGCCAACTTTATCCAAATCACAATAAAACATCAACGACTCGAAGTGTCTGGAAATTCTCACGACTGCCGAGAGACTCTTTGCAACGTTTTCATAATTCAATGAGGGTGCTTTTCGTCCGTCTGTGTTCAATGTGCATGCGGATACGCGCGTCTGTACTCAAGTGGCACAGCATCTGGAGCAGAGCACAAATGAACGAGCAGCCGAATGAACGAACGAGCCGACGTACAAACGAACGAACCAACGAAGGAGCGAGCGAACAAACGAACCGACGAAGCGTTGAATGAACCATTCCAGCATCGAACGGGAGCCCCTCGCGTGCTCCTTGCGGCTCATGATTAAATTCACTCCAGAAGAGAGAATTATTAACAATGCAGAGTCACAATAAAATATCGTCGGTCGCTTGTGAATCAATTATTAACGCCAACAGAACCTCCGCCCTCCGTTAACACTCACGATCGTGTGTACTCGTCGTATTTTCCCCATTTAATTTAATTGAGAATCTTTTGTGTCCGCTTTGTTATTATTTTGTTGAACTCTCAGCTGAACTTCGGTTGAATTGTCGTCGGTTGATGCAGGTTGATGATTGAGGGAGAGGAAAAGAGACGTCATAACTACGCATCATGAGTTCGGCGTCATCTGCGTGGATCAACGAATGAGGGTCGTGAATAATGCGATCTCATGATGCTTTAACAAAGGTTTCAATAATGATCGTAATTATGTTATTAATAATCACAATGACATCAGATCTATGATATTTTTAATTGAATGTTTGTATTTTTTATTACAACCTTCATTACGACATTTAACAATTTCGATAATTGATTAATTGAAGACCAACGAATGCTCTTCAATCAGTCAATAAATTTATTGTATTGAAGTCGTAAATAAGACGACGATGACGCTTCATTTGCGATCTTCAATTGAGCTGGAAACTTTCCATTCCAGCGCGAAAGTGAGAGATAAAAAGTGCGAAGGAGAGCATCCAAAATTAACACTCATTATTAGTCCGTTATTATTGCTCTCTCTTGATTTTTTCCTTGCCTAACACAGTGTGCCAAATACACAAAAAGTTAGTCACAAAAAGAAGCAGACATCCTCGTCGTCGTCGTCGTCGTCGTCATGTCAAAATTATCGCATAATTTTTAATAAATTTCGGTTGAGATTCTTGTTGACTCCACTTGAAACGCTCAGTCATCATTTTATCAGTGTTTCTCCATCTCAATCCATTTCCTACTCTGCCCCTTTCCCCTACGACTTTACTTCATCATCAGGCTGCATTCCACAGTTGATTAAACGAATTGAAAATGATTCAAATGATTCAGTGACTGTCACCGAAGTAGTTATTCAGTTAATCTGCTTCTTCCGCGTCATAGTCGTCGTTCTCGTCGTGTACTCATCTTCTTCTTATCTTTTATGATTATTACTTTGTTTTTTCGTACTTGAGATAAAGTTTATTGAAGTGGCAACCGACAGAGAAACCGTCGGGTGAATCAATTAACTGAATTTTTCCATGTTTCTTGAGTAGTGCAGGAAAAGCGATTCACTTGAGAAAGAGGGGAAAGGAGGGGGGTGGGGAACGAAGGGGAGCTTCCTCACTCTACTGATTAAAATCATGAAAAATGATTTCGACATTTCGCCAACGTCGTTTGTGGAGAAATTTTATTGTGACGAGTGGAAAAAAGGTGAAAAAAAAGAAATGTCTTCATCGCAGTCATCATCATCATCATCATCATCATCATCATCATCATCATCGTCGTCGAAGAACAGACACGCTTGAAATAGAATTTAAAAATCTGTTTAATCTGTTTCTGTTTTTATGACATTTTTACTCGCTTTTTGCAACAGAAAAATTAAATAAAAACCAGCATTTTATTGAGTTTATTAAAAAAATTAAATATCTCTATGGAATAAACACATTTTTATATAAGAAACAGAGTTATAATTGAGGAGTGACGAAGATAAGAAGAAGAAACCGACTTCAGCAACTCTTTTTTTTTTTGGATTTGCTGCTGTTTTTGCTTCGACTTTAACAATTATTTTTATTATTATTTTTATTGCAATTATTATTATTGCAATTATTATTATTGCTATTGTTGTTGTTGTTGTTATTCCCTATCTTATCACCGTGAAATGAATTTGATTTACGGTTTTGTTTTAATGCCTTTTTGTACATTCTCCTTTTTTCCTTAAATGACATTTCCATTAAAATGCACTCTGTTAATTATTTAGTTGCTTTATTATCAATTTATATGCATTTGTACATATATAACATTTATAAATATTGGCAAAACAATTAAAACTTGAATAAAGATTTTATTTATTATCAGTTCAGGAAAAAAGGACAAGAATCTCTTTTTTATACTTTTTCAAAGAGTTCATTGAATGGAAATAGTAATAAAAAAGGGGAAAAAATATTAAAAAATAGTCGCAAGTTGATTTAAATTAATGAATTAAATTATTATTGAATTAATAAATTTCAACGGGAATTAAATAAATTTATAGAAAATCAATTTTTACCAAATAAAAAATATAATTTCGAGAAAAATTACTTTAATCGCTTTTTCAAGAGAAAACAAAATTGAAGTTATTTAATAGAATTTTAATTTTAAAGCAAAAACAGACAGAATGAAATATATTCAACGCCTTCTTCCCTGCTTCTAACATTGCTTAGTGTAGGGTGCCTGCAGACGTCGTCCACGCTGCTCGCTACTTGCATTGATTGCAACTTTTATTGCTTTCATAGCGACTCCTTTACCACTTGATTCAAAACTCATTTCGCTTGTTGCTGGTTGCTATTTTTGGTGGCTCGAAGAGACTCGCATTTGAATGTGTTTTATTCACATCAAAATTCAGCTCGTGTTTTCAACAACAACCACGACAAGTCACAAGAAGTCAGGTAGACATTCATTTGGTCATTCAGTCAGTCTTTCGCTCGACCCACGCACTCCAAAAATCTTCAACTTGCATTTCTATCGATGGCGATGGCGATGTCGCTGTTGAATGTTGATTGTTCGTTGTGGTTCCTGTTGCGATGCTTCGTCGTGCTTCCGCCCGGCAACAGCAACAAAACGGAGTCGTCTGTTGCATATATGGTCACTAAAACAACAACAACAACAACAACAGCCACGACTCCGCATTCAAATTCAATGGATTTAAAATAGACACATGAGCAAACATGAGCAGCAACCCACGTTTCTGCTGCTTTTTGCTATTTTTAAGCAACGTACGACGACGATATGAAACGCAGCAAATTGAAAGGACATTCAAAAGGGGCGACGACTACAACAACAACAACAACAGCAGCAGCAGCAGCAACATGTGAAAAGCTGAGGGATTTCGAGTGAATCTCGTGCGATGACGATGACATTCACAGGACTTTTTTGAATTATTTTTTGTCTTTTTTGAGCGAAAGAATTGAAAAAAATTTAAAATTTCATTTTTAATTTCAACTTTCATTTAAATTCACTTTAAATTTAGTTAATTATCAGCGAATTTCTTTAAATTCAATTCATTTTAATGACTTTCATTCATTTACATTCATTTCAAATCGTTGCAGTTCAATTAAATTCATTTAAATTCAGTAAAATTAATTTTCATTCAATAATAAACATTTTAATTATTTTAAATTTATTTCATTAAATTTCAATTCATTTAAACTCATTTTATTTAATTTCAATTCAGTTAAATTCATTTCATTTCATTCGAATTCATTTAAATTCATTTCGCAGTTAATTTTATTTCATTATAATTAATTTTAATTCAAGAAAAATCCTTTTAATTCATTTGAAAACATAGAAATTCATTTGAGAATTTTAGTTCAATTCATTTAAATTCATTTCAATTCATTTAAATTCATTTTAAATAATTTTTTACAAATTCATTTGAATTCATTAAATATCATTTAAACTGGTTTCAATTCATTTGAAATTCATCAATTTACTTTGCAAAATAATTCTATTTTCTTCATTAAAATTAATTTTATACAAAGTTGATTCGAATTGAATCGCGATTTTATACTCATTTATTACTCACCGTAACTCCAATTCATTCAATTCAATTTACTTAATTTTACTTAATTAATTTTAACTTCATTTCAATTTAAATTCGATTCATGTCAAAATATAAAAATAAACGTTGAAAAATGAATCGAAATGCGAAGATTTAAATAATTTTTTAATGTTATTTCTTTTGCTTGTTAATTTATTTGTAGAAATTGAAAATCATTATTAAAATTACCTTTTTCGTTAATTTTTAATACTCGTTTCTGTGCTTAGAAGGGATTGAAATGAAAAAGTAAAGTTTCAAGTGAATTTAAAACGAAAATTTGCATGATTTTTTGGAAAATTGTCATTAATTAAATTTTTTCGAGTTGGGGAAACGTTTAAAGAATTTCATTGGATTCTTTTGGAAATCTCTCAATTTTTCAATGCATTTAAAATCTAATAAACAACAAAAAAACATACAAATTCGTCGTCGTCGTAGTTTTTGTTGTTGTTGGCAGGCGTGACTTTCATATCGACTGCTTTTCGAGCGCGTCTCTTCGTGTAGGGGTTGAATTGAAGTCGTTAAGTGTTGCCTCAATGATACCATATTTAAATTTTACACTCCATTAAATGAAAACTACATAAACAACAACAACAGCAGCAGCAGCAGCAACTGGAATCTAAACGCCAACCACAGACAGCGATGAGAAAGGAACAAGAAAAGCGCATCGCAAATTGACAAAAAAACACACGGCACTCAGCAGGCGATGGGAAAAACGACAGCAACGAGTTGAGCTACTCGTTCGTGTTGTTAGCTCGTCGTTCCTTTGTTCGTCGTTGTCACTTGCGATGTTGTTGTTGTTGTTGTTGTTGGCAATCAGCGATGAAGTCAGGAGCAAGGATAAAGTGCAGAGAGAGAGAAGAGAAGCTGAGAGCGAGAGACACACACACGCAGCGAGCATAATAAAAATATCCGATTACGTGTCATGAGCAGATTGCGTTTGTTGACAATATTTTTACTGCTCCTGCTGTTGCTGTTGTTGTTGTTGCTATTTTTATTATTGTAGGCAACTATGATTACATTACAACAACAGCAACAACAACAGTGGACGGGTTCAAAGCACTTTTAATGCAGTTAAAAAGAAACAAAACACACAAAAAACGCTTTTGCAAAGGATCCTTGACTGGGTGCGTCGCTTTTAAAATTTATTACATGCTATGAAAATGTATTTGAATGCGATTGAAAAGTAGTTAGTGAACGACAACATGACATAAATCTATCATGGGAGAGGAAATACAGAAAACAAACAATCAATGGTAAAAGCAAGCAAAAAAATTAAAATAAAATAAAAAAATTAGTAAACATTTTTTTTCAAAATGATTGTGTAGTTTTCCTACTTTAAAATTGATCTTTAAAATTGAAATAAGTCGGAATAAATTCCCATGGGAGAAGTGAGTTGATAGAAAAATATGTCACTTATGATATAAATGTAATGATGATGGAAAATCGCATGGGAGAAAAAAGATTACAGTAATAAATTGATAATTTAAAATTGACCTAAAAATCGCATGCGACTTAAAAGAATGTACACATTTAAAGTCATGTTACAAACTTAACGCATGTAAGAAAATTATAAAAGAGCAGAATTTGTGAAGAATCGAACAGAGTTTTTTTCACATATTTAAGGGAAATTAAAGCGAAAATTTGAATATTTAAGTTGTTTCCTCCCATATTTTGAATAAACTAGAAATATTTTTGTCTTCATTCATTCAAATCCTTGAAATTATTCATTAAAGAAGGACTTCAATAGCATTTTTATAAACTCCATCGAACGATCGACAAAACGTAAATGGATTTTCAAAATCCGATCTAAACAAATTTTATTAGTGACCAAATTTTCCTCTATTTCTCTCTTTCTTGGTTTTTCTTTGATTAATTATTTAATTGTAGTATTTTTATTATAACTTTTTTCATTATTATTTATTTTGCTTTTTTTGTTAATTTATTATTAACTTTCTTCATTACACACGCTTCGCTGCACTTTTACTAGATTTTAATTGTTTTTTTAGGTTGTTTTTAAGTTGCTTTTTTACTTTTTCGCAACAATTAAAAAATGGTGTACTAAAAGTAATAAAAATTCAAACTTTTAATGCAATTTAACGACACTAACAACAACCAACAATCGCTGCAAATAACCGCAGAAATTCCTTGATTAAAACCAAAAAAGATACACGTTAAAACACGCACGCAGAAAGAGAAATGACAGCGCGAGGACGAACAACCGCTCGAACTGACAGTTATTTTAACACTACGAAGTTAATCGTCGTGTTACTGCCGCTTCTCTGCTGAACACTCTGCTGCAGCGATTACAATAAACGGAGTTGCCATACGATTTTTGATATTCTGTGGAAAGTGCTGCTGGCAACTGGAGCTCGAGAGAGCGTGAGAGAGAGGAAAAAGAGATCAATTGAGAGATGGGCACATGACAACACGTAAACACACATTTAATTGTCTCTTTAAAGAATTAAAAAGTCAAAAAATAATCGTTGATGTTCAAAGAAAAAACTTAAAAGTTTTATCAATTTGTCACGCAAGTGAAAATACACACGCTCACGATAAGATAAAATATCTAAAATTATATATGAACCAAGTAAACGTTATCAATGCTCATCGCTTGCGTTTTAATTGCAGCTTTTCATTTCGAATATCCACTGATCGACACAGAAAGACTTCCCTCCAACGCCTCCATCTTCCTTTCTCCATCTTCCAACTTCCATGATCAATCATAATGAAATAATCATCACTATTACCACTGCCATCATCATTATCATTTTCACTATCTTCATGATCAACTGTAATAACTCTACCAAGTATTTTTCTCCTTCTGTCTCTTTTTATAACTCTCTATCGCAATTGAGTTTCCCTTTCGCTCTCTCCTTTTCTCTATATCTTTTTTCCCCACTCTTTTTCTCTCTCGCAAACACATTATAATCGTTATTTTCCTGTCCAATAATTTTCAATTAAGCGTCGTCTAACACCAACGACTTTGAACTTGTTCATTGCTCTTTTCACTACATTTTTTTTTTTAAATATTTTTCTGTTACTAACTACTAATTAAAAAGTGAATGTGGCAACTACAATACGCGGGGTTTTTCTTGTAATAACAGCTTCACCGCAGCCCCATTTTGCTTTGCCTCCTTTTATTCAACCGCAAGCCAAGTTTTATAGTCATTAACTTCTATAGCATTCAAGATATGACACTCAAGATCTCAATCAATCAAAGTTGATAGCCCAGCAGATGGTGGCTAAAATCATTGTTTAATTGTAATAAATATACATATAATAATCCGCCTAAAGTTGTTTCGAGGCACCCATTGAAGGACCCACTTAATTTTGGATCAAGAAAAGCCACGATCGCCTGAGCACCGAAAGAAAGTTTTTGTGCAGAGCGGAACCAGATTCATATCTTATTAAAAAAACGTTTTTCAGCAACTTTTCTTCCCGATGAGATAGAAACTTTGACCATAGCTCAGAACTGGAATAATACTAACACATAATCAAACTCCATCTCGTCAAAAGTAGAAAAGTTTTGCCCCTTTTTAAATATATCATAGTAACATATAGGTTTGATTGAGCTGTAATTGATTTTGAATAAATATTTCAGATCGAATTAAAAGGAATTACTTCAAAAATATTTACAAATAAAATTTCCAGAAAAATTAATTCATGTTTTATAGAAATAATTTTACATTATAGCGCTTTTATATTAAAATTATTATTGCAGGCATCAATATATTTATTTTAACGATCGAACACATCAATCAACAGTTCAAAAATCATTAATAATCTTTTTATTAAATTCTTCTTTTTAAAATTATAACATATTTAATGCCAAATATAACTCATTAAACTCAAGTCTCATATAAAATAATCGGCTTTTTTCTTGTCGCTGTTCTTCATATTTTATTTTCGCTAAATTATTCTCATATATTTTCTGTTTACGCATATAACTTTTATATAAACACATTCCTTTTAACGGGAAGTTTATGTTTTTATTTGTCTCCTAAATCATAAACATAAAAATTAAAAATTCTCCTTCATCGTTTTTCCTAAGAAAGATTCTAATTACAAAATCATTCCAAATAAATATCGTTGTGGTCTATGCGAGAATAAATAATAACAATTCAGTAACAAGAGCTTTATCCGTTCCCCGTCGCCCGTCCATTAATTGGTCCCCAGGCAAATACAAATCTTGGAAAAGTAACAACCTAAGATTTTATATAAATATTTAAAGAACTCCGTCTTTAGTTTCAATTCCCACTGACGAATAAATTCAGAAGGAAGGGATCCCAGATAGGATGAACTTTGATTTCGGTCTCAACTGTGTCACTATTCCAATTGAGGCCCCAGACCGATTACCGAAGCAACCTCGGGGATTCGCATCATGAGCTTCACCGCTTCATTCTGACCGCGTAATCAGCTGTTCAGCTGAAATCGGAGCGGTTGAGGCAGTCCTCATGTCGCCAAATATGTCATGGACCTATTTTGCTTTTCCCCGATGTCCCACTAAGCATCATGAGGCCGTCATGAATGGAGCAACACTCTCCTTGATTGCAACTGGTCACAGCTGATCATTACTTAAATTAAGTGCCCTCATGAGGCTTAGTGTGGCGGTGTCCAATCATCAGACGAGTGTTTGTCGCCATGATTGAATACATCGAATACATGAATTGAGATTAGACACATAAAACTTCGATAAAAACGCCGTATTTTAACGAAGTACACATATTCTTTAAGCGTTTCTCTTTATCGTTTCTTTATCTTGTCTGCTGATTTCTTTATCATTTCAATTAATCAACGAAACCAGCTACGGCTTAAAAATCTATTATCTATTTTCTGATTCTGGTGTTCTTCAACAGATATACAATAATAAGTGAAGACCCATGTACGTATAGAATAAAACGATTACATTATCAATATTCTTAGAAAACATCAGTAAAGAGTTTATTAATATTTTGAAAAAAGAATCCAAAGAAACTAAGAAAAATTAGAAAAGTAGAATTCAATGTCCAAAAAGTTTTATTTTTAAAGAATTTAAGGAGAGGAAAAACCGTAAAACATCGAACTAAAATCGAAATAAACAATAATAGAAGGGGAAGAAGACGCGTAAAAATCATAAAACGATTATTCAAAATTGGATTTATTAATTATTTGGTAGCAAATTGTAACAAAATCGTTATTTGTTATACATTTAAATAATTCGTTTAATAAATTACGCATTTTCTCATTTAAAAAAACACAAAAAAAAACATGGGGAAAAAGTGAATGAACTTTTGATTTTCATGACATTTCAAATATGGAAGCGGATTTGGCGATATAGAACTAAGCATCACGTAGCACACATCGCAATCAACTAAAAGAAGGACGACCTCATGCAGCTGCGTGTGCCGTTGCCCGTTACGTGACGTTCACAGCGTCGAGTTCAAAGAATTTTATTTTTTCCAATGATTGACGAAATCACATGCAAAGTTTTAAAAGGCAAAAAGCCGAACGTAGAAATAAAAACCGACGGCGGAAGTCGCAATTTAGTTCGTCTGTGAACACAATAAAACAACAGCAACGAGAAATAATAATAATGAAATAATCCAAAAGTTCAAAAAAGGAAATTAGAGAAGAAGAAGAACAATAGAGGCAACAAAGCTAATAAAATCCCATTTCCCATAAATTTCCAGAAACGTTTACTATAAAAAGTGCAAAAGCTTCGTTTATGGCAAAAGCTTTTATTTACGAAGAGCTTTCTCTGTAGAGCTTGCACTGAGATGCCAATTTTGCATTTACTTTTAGTATAAAAGAATAAAAATTAATAAATTAAAGAGGAAAACACAAAAATATAAAGAATAATTATTAAATAAAAATAATAAATAAATGAAAATTGAGAGATATAAAAAGAAAATATGAAAATATTAACAAATATTATTAATAAATCATCACTTCCTGTTGATAATAAAGAGGTAATTCCCTGTGTACGAGGGAAAAGAAAAAAATATATTTTTCTGACTTACTTTTTAGTATTTATTTAAATATGTACATGTACAAATACTTTTACTTATTTACATAACCAATCATTGAAATATATTTACTCCTTCTTTGCACAAAAATTCATTCATGAAAAAATGTTTTTGTTTGAGCAGCTATTAAAAGCTTCGCAGTTGGTGGGTGGTACGTCTGTCCGTCCGTCTGTTTGTCTGTCGCTCTCAGAGTGCATGAAAAAGTTCAGTAAAAATCCAGGGCAAATTTTGTTATGCAACATTTTTGCGTCGTTTATTTCCATGTTTTCCATTTAAAATCCGCAATGGATAAAACTTTAAATAGTATCCATTTTTCTATGTATTTACTTTGTATTTAAATATAATTTTACCCAATACATAAACAAAAACAAAGCAGCAGAAGCAAACAATTATTTGGGAAAACAACGTAAATGACGATTGAATCAATGAAGCGTTTCTCGTGTTTTTCGTTTCCTTAATAAAAACCCGACTTTAAAGTGTGCGAAGAGTGCGGAACGATCGTGGAGAGTGATTAACAACAAACACAACAACAAACGCTGAGTTTTCAATAATTCTCTGCAATTCAAGTCTGTTGTGCTTCTTCATCTCCAATAAGAACTCATTTCCAATGTATTTGAATGCAACCGAGGAGAATCTCATGGCTCTTCTTATGAAAATTCTTATGAGAATTTCATGGCTCTTCTTCTGAAAATTCTTATGAGACTTTAGTGGCTCTTCTTATGAATTGAGAACTTGTTTTTTACACAGAAATTCCTAGAGTTTGCATTCTTCTTCTGACAACAGCAAAAATCGCAAGAAACCGTGAAAAATTCCCAGGAATTCCGGCGTATAAATGAAAATATTGCAATAACAAAATTCACTCAATCAAAACAACCTTTAAAACAACAATTAAACATAAAAGTTCAATGGACTTCAGTCGAAATATTTCAATAAATGGCTTTTAGTGCATTTGAGTCCGCATAAACATGGCTTTGTTTATGTGAGACAGCAAATCGATTGAACAGTGGGAACGTTACGCGAGTTGCCAATTTAAAAAATAATATCAGCTTTCAAACAGAGAAACAAAAAATGTTATTTAAAATAAATACAGTGATTTCCACATTTCAAAAAAGGTTTATAAAGACTTACAAATGTGTGAGAGTAGATTTAATTTAATCATTGTTTAGATAAACAGTTGAAAAACAGACACGACAACAAGAAAAGAATCCGTTTTAATTCACAATACATGAAAGTTTCTATTCTATTGTTCTATAGGAACAATGTTGTTAGAATCCAATTAGATTGTTCAGGAAATTAATGTCTAGCCTGGAAATAGTTGAATGAATCGTTGTTTATTGTTTTGCTGAATTGTAATACGTTACTGTACAACGTTTTATGTGTTTAAATTTGTGTATTTCAGTCAATTGTCGCCGTTTTGTATTGCAAATACCTTTTTTTCTCCGTCTTCTCCAGACACAAACACACACACAGAAACCACGACTGCAATTGAAATGGCTTCAATTGATTAATTAATAATAGACTTTCAACGATGAGAACGAAATAAACGCTCGACGTTGTTACCCTTTCTTTATAATAACAAAAACCGATCTTTGCTTGCAGTAAAAATCATTTAAATTAAAAAAATTTAATAAATAAAATAAATAATCCCATTTAATAATAATAATTATTAAAAATTGTATATTTTATATTAAGTTTTTATAGTTTAAAACTTAAACAAAAGCAAAGAAAATGTATTGCGTTGGCAACTCCTCAGTAATGCCGTCGTTTTTGCTGCTGCCGCATGGCAACTAAATATAGCAACGCGCCGGGCAAAATAAACGAAAAATACAAAAAACAACATTCGGCACAAATCGGCTTTTTCGACGAAGTGAAGAATTGTTTTTTTTTTGAACACCTGAATTATGTAATTCAAACCCGAAAACATCGAGAAGAGCGAATACAATGGGGAATGACGAGAGAAACGATCGGCAACGACGTCGTCGGCATCGTTGAGATACGCGAGAGGAAGGAAGTTCGTTCGTTGGAAGTCGGCTTCGAGTCAGGTTCCGCTCGGCCAGCTTCTGATCAGACAAAAGCTGACGTAGAAAATGGATTCTTCAATTGGCTGAAGTAAAAATTGTGTACTTATTGGGAGACTTTGCATTATTTTAGCTTGGCAGTGAAGAAGAAGAAGAAGAAGCAGACAGTTGATCAGTCGGTTGGAGAGTTGGCGCTGGAAGCAGATGGAAAAAACCGGCTTCTTGCGTTGTTGTTGTTGGTGGATACTTTGAAGTACAGTCGTGAATAGAAGAAGGCAAGAAAATTGCCAGTCGCTTCGTCATCGCTTTTAGCTTTGTTGTTGTTGTCGAAAGGTGATATTTTTAACCGCAATTATTTAATATTTGCCTTTTCTCTGCTTCTCTTTTTGGTTGAAAAAAAGCCGGTTGATTGCCGGGTGACTAATCGCGTAAAATGCATATTATTAAAAAAACGTTGATATTAACAATTAATTTAATTAACAATTAATTAAACAATTGTCTTAATTTTAACAATTTAAGCGAGAATTTAATAAATTTGACGTCTTTAAATAAGATTTTTATTGTTGTAAAACGTGGCAAACATCGATTTGGGAAGTTTTTCGTTTTAAAAGGTTGCGAAAAATCGATTTTTATACATTTTTAAGCATTAATCTTCATTCTTCTTCTTTATTAATAAGTCTGATAATCAAATTCGTGATTAAACCGAAGTTTCTGACATGAAAAATCGATAATTAAATTAGTTAAATCGGGATCATAGCTAATAAATGATAAGTGATAAATAATAGAAATTAATTCTTTAAATTAAAGAAAAATTTAAATTTTATTATACATATATTTTTAATTTTTCTCCCATTTTTCTAATAATTTGCAGCATTTTTAAAAAGTCTCATTGCGATCTTCGAAAGCAAAATTTCTTCATTGGAACGAAACGAAGGAACGAGCTGAAATTAACGTTAAGTTTTCGTTAACGTAGCGGTAACGATGGATTAGGGCGATTTAAATAGAAAAGCAGCTGCTCTCATTTTTCTGTTACGCAAAATGTAGTTCTTATTGGGATTTTCTTCCTATTCATGTTTAACGCAACGAGCAAACAAAAGGAATAATAAAGAATTTTGTAACGAATAATAAATCACACCAACGAAATAAATTAATTACGTTACAAATTGGACAAAATTCTGAGCAATTTCCTTGTCTTTGAACTTTTCAAACGTTTAAAATGCTCTAAAAACTTTTTATATAATTTTTAATAACGTCCAAATAATTTCCACTGAATAATAAATCAGTAAAAGAATAATAAGAATTTTAAAAAAATATATAAAATAAGATCACGTAATAATAAATAATTTTATTGATTTGATGATCACAGAAAAGTAGGAAATTGTTGGAAAACTTAATTTCAACAGCACTAAAAGAATTTCTAAAAGAATTTTGATTATTTTAGTCACTTTTCACAAAACTCAGCCTTTTTTAATTAGAAGTATTTTTCGATAAGACAGCAATAGAAAAAAGATAAAAAACAAACGAAATAAGATCAAAAAAATTAACACTTTTAACGGTTCTTTTTTCTTCTTATTTATCACTTGAGCTACAAAAAAACGTTAAAATAAAATCATCAAATTGTATTTTTTTTTGGTCTCAGTCAACCTTTTGAAATAATTTCGTTCGTTATTTAACAAAAAAAAAAAAAATATTTTTTCTAATTTGTAGCAACGCTCACCTTTAAGCAACCGTAGAATTCAACGTCGAACACGACAATGATCAAAGCCAATTCTTCTTGCAGCTGCGAAAGTTCCCTTTTTCAAATTATTTCCCCCGTTACACTCACACATTCAGAGCTTTTTCCTCATGCAAACACAACGAACAACAAGAATCGAAGCCAACACAACAGCGCGCAATTAAATACACAGCAGAGAGAGAACTGGAAAGTACTGTTTTGGGGTTTATTGGAATTCGAGAGAGGAGCTTTGTTACTTTTTATTTGTTTTTCTCGTTCTCACAAAACAATTGCCAATTTGATGCTGTGTGGTTGTTGCAGTTTTTGTTGTAATTGTTTTATCGTGTTTTTAAATTTGCGAAGGTTCTTTGTACCTTTTCTCCTTCTCTTTTATTCGTGCTCGTACACAATCATACGTACGTTCCTCCGTCGTTGCGTTGGCAGTGCGCATGCGCATTGATCTTTGCTAGCAAATAAAAGTATTTATTTCCCATTTCAATAGAACAAATCATTGTAAATTGCTTTGAAAATAATGAAAAGAGAAAAGGAAATCGTAACAATATTTAATTAATAAACAAACAATCGTCTGGCAACGACGTCTTTAATGACTTTTATCGATTATTCGTGGATTACGTAACGACGGTCGAAAACCGAAAAATCTGTTTTTTTCACAAACGAAAAAAAAGGAAAGCGAAGAAGAAGAAGAAGCATAGGTAAATGAAAAACCAATTTCTAAAAAAACTTGAACTTGATTGTTGTTTTGTTCACGTTAAAAGTTCGATTTAATTTTGTTATCTTTGAAAGTGTTTTTTATCTGCGCGAAAACAAATGATTTTTCGTGTTTTTTTCTGTTGTCTTTTTGAATTATTGCCAAATTGAAAATTTTGATTTATTTGGCTTCGTTTTCAGGTGGTGGGTTGTCATCGGTGGTGAGTTGGTCTGCGGTGTGGTGGGGTGGAAATTCACCCATTTTCAGCATGGTGCTTGAACCGGGACATTTTTTCACCCATCTGTTTTTATTGTTATGAAAAACAAACGGACCGATTGCATAACCCAATGCCAAGAATTTGTTTTTTCCTCTCACCTTTCCTTGTATTGAGCTTTTGTATACGTAGAAAGCTTTCAGTTGATGGTAACTGATTTCTCCTACGCCTTCGTCTTCTTCTTCTTCTTTTGAAGCTGCCGAATGTTGAATAAACAAAATCAGCTGTTTCCGCTTTTGAAGGTTATGCAATCGAGTCGTGGTGGGTGTGGTACGCTGAGGTGAGGTGAGGTGGCAGCTTCTGTTGATTAGTCATGAATTTCTATAGTTTGAAGGGTTCCAGTGGGAGGAGGGGGCGTGATTTGACCTCTGAATGATATTTGATTTAGCAGTTTTTGGAATGTTGCAATGTCCTTGTTTTGGTCCTTCGTACACTCTTTGCATTAAATACATTTCAAGCTATTGGACAATTTTCTTCAAACCACAGGAAAGAGCTTCGTTACGTAAACTATTACGTAGTTTCTTGTCCTTGTGAACATCCTCGCATCCTTGACAAGTGACAGCAATAAGAAACCTCTTCTAGAAGCTCTTCTATAAAAAACTCTTTTGATAATTTCTCTTCAGTGAATTTCATTACATTCGTCACATTGTTAAATAATGCTTCAACTGTATTAAATGTTGTATTAAGTGTTTTCCCTCATCATGAGCATTAAAATATTTGTAGCAAGAATCGTTTTCTATTTTGTGGGGGGGAAAATGCAGCAAAAACTGAAAAAATTTAAACTTTCTAAGAATTCTAGGTTTCAAATTAAAGTAATTGTAAGTTTTTCATTAACAGTGACTTATTTGGAAAGTCTGCGGCAACTTTACCGCCTCTAAACGAAAGTGAAGTAGCAAATAAACACAATTTTTGCTTATACACAGAAAAATCAGCCAATATTTAGGAATTTAATATTATAGTTTAATTTATTTATAATAAATAATTTATCATTTGATTTATTTGTAATGAATTCTTTGATTTTTTCTTTTATATTATTATCAATATTCAATTGTTTAATAGAAAAACTTCAAAAAATCAAAATTTAAAAACATTTAAAAACAATTAATATTCAGAATATTCTTTGTTATTTGTTATTTATAATCATAAATTCTTCACGGAAGAATAAAGTTTTAAGCAATGCGTAATTTAATTTATATTATAATCAATTATAACATTATAATATTGAATGTTATAATGAATATTAAATTGTTTATTGAAGTAAATTTATATTTTTAAAAATCAAGAAGCATTTTCATACGTCCAACATTTCAAAAAGAGTTTCTTAAAATTATATTTCATACTTTATTCGAAATATTTTTCCTCTTTTCAACCATGAGTTGTTTCTTTTACTTATCACTTCCTCATCGTCCCGTCTAAAGTGACTCTTTCGTCCCTCATCTCACGCCCCACGTCAGCCTTTGAATTCACGTCAAGTCTTTGAATTTTGTCGCAAAATTTCGACTCCCGCAACGCTCCGTTTTACTTCGAAGTCGTCTTTTTTGTCATCGTCATCGTCATCGTCGTCGCCAGAGTTCTTGATTTTTTTCATATTTCTTCTAAATTTACGTTTGTTTTTCGGTTTTTATTTATTGTGTTTTTATAACCAGCTGCATCCAAAAATAAAACTTAGTCGGATTTTGCCTCTTTTCTCCCCATTTTTTAGGTTAATTTTAATACAATATAAAAATATATATAAATATATTTCGTTAATCCAATTGTTTTTCTGTTAATGGAGCGTGTACAGTTCTCCAGCTGTTAAACACTTTTCTAATAACTAATTTCAGGAAGTTTTTCTGCTTATTTCTGTCCCTTGTCTATTATTATAATTTGTCTCTGTGATAATGTCTTCGAATTGTATTCATTGTATTCCTCTCGGATGTGTGCACTTTTTATCTGTACTTTTCTATTTACCTCACTTTGTATTTACTCAGACAAGAGACGGTTCCATTGCGCGACACTCGCAGCGAAGATCCGATATCTCAAGTGTTATTATTATTATTACCGTTGTGCGGTATCTTGGCACCGAAAACACTCTGATATTTTGCCAAAATTTCGCCACAGCACAAACAAGTGTTTGGTGTATTTTTGATTTTTATTTTCATTTTTCCGCTCGTATTTTCTGTTTTTCTTATTATATACACAACATGAAGCTAGATCTAGATTTTCCTCAAATTCTATAATAATAAATAGCAGAATCTTTTCATATTTCAAATTAAGCCCCGGCTAAAATCTTACAGAAACAAAGAAAACTTTTCTAAAAACATTAGAAAAAGGTAAAATTTGAACATTTTAAAGAAATATTTGTTAAAAATTATTATAAAAGCTATAAAAATACAAATAATAGATCGAATTAACAAGTAATGAATTTGAATAACGAGGAATTATTTACAATAACAACAAAAATAATAACAAAAATAATAATAACAAAAATAATAATAATTACAATGATTATTAATAACGATGACAATTCAATTGACTGATTTTAGAGAATTCAAATGTAGTACATAAATTTTGATGATGAAGATGATGCTGATGATATATAAACAGATCCTACAGTAGAAAAATATTGCAAAAGAAGAATTTGAAAATAAAGAATTTAAAAATAAAGAATTTAAAAATAATAAGGAATTTGGAAATAATAAAAAATCACAGGAAAATTAATAGAAATTAAAAAAAAAATTTAATAAAATTCTTGGAGAGTTTCTATATGAAAATTTCCCTTTTAAAAATCCTTTGTTCTTCTCTGAATACATAAAATATGCATTCGATTACCCGGCCGGGGGCCTTCATTTCGAAGTTATGAAGATTTCATGGTAAATTAAGGATCAAATAACATTAATTTAACTATTTCTAGAGTCGGAAGAGTCCAGTACAGTCTGTGTTATCATTGGGAAGCTATTTTTTACCTTGAAATTCGTCATTAATTTTTTTATTGGAGAGTTAAAGTTTGGAAGTTATTCGTGTTTTTAGGAGGAAAAAAGAAAAAAAATTAATGTAATCAATGATTATGAAGACGAAATTTCAAAAATATTGATGATATCTGGACGAGATGTGCTCTGAGACAGGATGATGACGTTTTATTGAAATAGAAAGTTGAATATTTCCCTATTAGTCCTGCTATGAGTCCTGGTCAATTATTTGTGCCGCCAACATAAAAACCTTTAATAACTGTGGAGTTTATATGGAGTTTAACGTTTAGTAATTCAAATTCAAAAATTCACTTGAAACTGTCAAATAATAAAAAAACCTGCTGTCATTTCCTTTGAATTTGTGGAGTTTAGCACATTTTTAAAATCCTATCTTAAGAACAGGAAACAACCACGAAAAACAGCAAGGAAATTAAATAATGACTTCATTTCCATGTACAATTTTAAAGTTGCATTTATTTTTTAATGTATTTTCCTGTAAAAATATTAAAATGAACGCGAGTCTGTTTTTTGTCATGTGAATCGTTGAGTTGCTGCGTTTCATGCGTTGCATGCGCGTCGTCATGCGTGCAGTCATCATGCATGCCTGCATGTATGCATTTGTGTGTATGTATGAATGTGTCTTAATTTTAATATGTTTATTAATTTAAATACTTTTACTGTAGAAGAGATTTCCTAGCAACAAAGTTTCTGGCTGTATAAAATATTTTCTATTATTATTTTTACAAATTTAAAGTGCAAATAAATGATGCATGAAAGGAGAGGAGGAGGATGAAAGCAAGTAGAAGAAGAAATGATGCCTTTTTGGCGGTGTTTCAACATCGATGCACCGCGAAATGTCGCCAGCGTCAACATCACCGCCAACGCAGACGCAGACGCGTTTCGGTTTTCTCGCTGACATCCGTCTGTCTGTCTGCTTTGTGGCAAACTTCTTGCTAAATTCTGGTAAAATTAGAAAATAACGCACTCGGTTATTCTTCGGGCGTTTCTTTTCTCCCCTCTCACGATGCTGAGCAGCATTTTTGCGTGAGGTTTTTGAACTTTAAGTGAGTGAGCGAAGCATAAAAATGCAGCTAATTTTAATGTGAAAGCGGAAAAGGAGGGGGAATCTGCTGGGATGGAAAGGAAATATGCAAAAAAAGCAACGCTAAAAACCACAACGAAGATGATGAAGATGACGGACCAAAGGAAAAACCAACGCAACGCCGTTGACAACAGAATCAGAGTTGATCTTCTTCGGGCTTTTTTAGACTCGTATGAATTATGATATTTTCGAAGAATTCATTCCCGGTGACAAATTTTTCACTTCATAAAATTCAAACTTTGATTCATAGGTATGAAAATTTTCCATTATAATCCAATCGTCTTTTTCTATCAATACAAATTTTAAAGTCTAAAAAATCTCTTGATTTGATTCCTGATCTTCGATTTGGAACTCAATTTATGTAAAATTCCACTGTAAAACCTCAATGGACTTCTCGTAATAATAATTTCCCTTTAATTTCCTTCTGCCTTCGCATACTTTTATAATAAAATTCCCACATTGCGTTAAGAATTGAGAAATGGAACTGGGAAGCAGCTTTTAAATAACGGCAAAATGTCAGCATTTCAACTCTTTTGGGTGGAAACACACCTGCAACTGCGTTATTTCACACAACGTCACAAATTCGAGTTCATTACCAAATAATAAGGGAAATTTTATTTTATGTCAAACAATAAAGAAAAATTTGAAGTGAAAAAAAAGTGTGAAAAATATAAAAGTAAAATTTTTGTATAAATAAAAATATCATACAATAATTTTGCTATATTGTTTATATAATTTTATAGAAAAAAAGGAAGGCTGCAAATTTCTGATTTTTGACCTATTCTCAGCAAGATTCCCAAATTGTAAGGAAACTCAAAAATCTATTTTCCCGTATTTCCAAAAGCAATATAATAAAAAAAAAAATATTTATGGAAAATAATGTAAACTGAAGACTTCCTACCTTCCCGCTTCTCCGGTCAGCTGCGATTGCTTCTTGGTGAATGGAGCCAACTTCGCTTCGCTGGCCAGAAAATCGTTAGTGGCTTCCTTCAGTTTGGTCTTGGGATTGGCGTCGCCATTTTCGAAAGCCTTCGAGGACTCGGCCAATTTTCTGTCCAGCTCCCGGTTTCCATCTTTCATCGCGTTGCTGTTGTTGGTGGCGTTTTTATGCTGCTTCGATTTGGGAGTTGGGGGCGAGGAGTTCTTTCGTTTTGGTTCCATGGACTTTGGCGAAGGAGTGGGAGCGGGTGGAGGAGTGGATGGAGGAGTGGGTCCATTTGTAGACTTTTTATTAGGCTTTTCGAATGGTTTTTCAATTGGTTTCTCAATTGGCTTTTCAATTGGTTTCTCAACTGGTTTTTCAATTGGTTTCTCAATTGGCTTTTCAATTGGTTTCTCAAAGGGTTTTTCAATTGGTTTCTCAACTGGTTTTTCAATTGGTTTTTCAGCTGGTTTTCCAACTGGTTTCTCAATGGGTTTTTCAATTGGTTTTTCTACTGGTTTCACTGTTGCTTTCGGTTTCTCCGGTTCTGGTGTCGGTTCCACGGGTTTCTTCGCTTTGGGTGGCTCTGGCAACTCTGGAGCTACGACTGAAGTAACTTTTTCGTCAACTATTGACACAGACGATGGCTTCTTTTGGCCAGCTTCAGCTGAAGTCGATGGTTTGTCTTCGATAGCATTCGTTGCGGTTTTTTTAGTTCTGAATATATCAAAAATATTCCAACCGAAACGTTTTCTAAAAAACAAAATTCAAATAATAAAAAAAGATACCGGAAATTAAATTAATAACAAAATAAATAAATGTTAATAACAATGATATTTTTAGGAAAATAAATTATCTATTGTGAATAATAATAAAAGCAGTTGCAAGGCATTTAAAATTTAAAATTAATAATAAATCACTAGAAATAAATGATGGTATAAAAATTAAGTGGAAAAATATCGTAAATTCTAAAAAAATTCAAACATTCCTAAGAAAATTCGGAAACATCAAAAATCGACTTTTTAAAGAATTCTTATTTATAAATTCAATTGCTGTGAAAGCAATAAAGAAGGCGATAAAATTAAATGTGCCATAAAATAATAAATACAAGTTAAATCTAATTTTGTAGAATTATTCCAGGTTCCTTTTCGAAAATAAATTATTTTTTTAAATAACAAAATATACTAAAAACACAGCAAAAGGAAAGATAAAGAGATTTATTTTCTTGGTTGTTTTAGTTGCTGCTTGCTGAGAAGCTTGCAGATTTTTTATGATGAAGATTTATCATAAATAGTAACATGAGGAAGGGCATAAAAATTCCTAACGTTCCGGGAGTGTATTATAATAACCGCTTCTCATAATAACAAAGACAAGTTATGATGTTCACTTCCTCATAAACGTAACCATAGCACCTACACTGAACCAATTTGGCACCGGATTTCCATCTGGTTACCAAGTCTCCAAAGGTACCCCGCCCCACCTGAAACTCTCAGCTGCTTCCTCGGTGGGCGAAGCAGCTTCCTCGATTCTCGAAGTACCCCTCAAGTTAAGCAATGAACTGATGTTAAATATTTATGATACGCCGAAATCATAACAAATACATTACAATTTTAGAACGAATAGTTTAAGTATTTAAAAACGCCAGTTGAATATTTAAAACCTGCTGTTAAATAATTTTAACTGATAGTTAAACAGAAAAACTATGAACTCCTGCTAATGCCGTTTAGCGTAATTATAAATCTTATTTTCTGACATTAATTTCTGAAAATTTTGAAATGAATTTAGCAAGATTATAAAACTGATTATTTATTATTTATTTATTTATTATGTTCTTATTGTATTTGTGAATAAATAATTAAATAACATGAATAAATAAGTAAAAATAACAACAAAAAAAAAATAGATAAATATAAGGAACCTGCAGAGAAATATTTCAAACTGACAAAATATTAAACACAAAAGCATTAAACAGTTTTAGTTCATTAACCACTTCCTTTAGTTAAATATTTATCACAAGTTGCAGTTAGCAAACATCAGTTAAAGTTTAGAAACCATCAGTTGGATAACCTAAACGACAGTTAAATACTAAACAAGTTGATTTTAACAACAGAAATTGTCAATTAAATAGTAAAAAGCTTTAGTTAAAACTGAAAAACCTTCAGTTAATTATTATATAGGAAAGAAGCTAGTTAACTAATTAAGAAACATTAGTTAACTCCAACGGAGCTTCAGTTAAATGACGGAAAGGTTCATTTAAAAGACAACTTCTACAAATCTCTCTATAAATAACAAAAGATTATAATTTTAATATTGAATGACTTTCTTGGAGCTTGTAGCAAGACGCTCTGTACAATTATAATAAAATCTACAGTTCTACGGTTGATGAAATTCTATGAATATATGTACATGTTTTGAGTCTTCGTCGCTGTTTTCCTATTTTAAAAATCGTTATTCCCAGAAGGAAAAAAGGTATAAAAAGGTTTAAGAAAAAGGTATTTCAGCCTCTAGCCTCCGTTTTGACGAAGCTGGTGTGATGATTATTGAAGAATTCTCTGAATATCGCCGTGTTGAACTCCTCACAAAATGTAGTTGACATTAAAAGACGTGTTCTTAAAGTATTTTATAATTTCAATGCTAAATTTAATGTACTCCAAACTTCGATTGACGATTTCTCAACCAAAAATTTTAAGTTGCTTATTTAATAATTGCAAAAGTTGGAAAAATAACACTTTATTGTGATATACAAATTAAGGAATAATTTTTTCTCCTTTTCTACTTCTTCTTTTTCTCATATTTCTTAATAGAAATAATTTTCCCCTGCATGTGATCTCTGCTTTTAATTTTAATTTTATCTTCTTTGATTTTTTTTATTTTGTGTTATTTTTACGCTTCAATTTTCTTTTTTCTGAGGTTTTTTTGCGCGGTTGAATTTTATTAAATTGCTTTTTAACTCATGCATTATTTTGTAGTCAAGCTTCTTCGACTCTCATCAAAAGCAAAAAGAATTCATTACTTTTTTGCACATTTTTTTTGTCGGTTGATTTTCGTTTGAGGTTTCGACGGACGTTTGATGATTGTCTCCATGCGAATGTCTGCAGTCTGTCGGTTTCCGTAATTTAATGGATGAATGAATTGATGACTAAGAAGCAGTTTAAAGGGCTTTTTACAAATGATTTTTATTAAATATTTCGTTGTGAATTTACACACAACTCCTTTTGTTTTAATTTTACATGAATAGTTATTTAATAATTTCCCTCTTTTCCATTCTTTTTACCTATTTTTTCATGTTTATAAGGATTTTTTTTAAAATTAAATTCATTTTTTAAATTAGTCGATGCATTAAAATTTTTGCTACACTTGAGAATCGACGATGAAATTTTGTGATCATTGAAATTCCGATTCTTGATATATTTTTTATTTATTTGTTTGTTTTCCTGCTTTCAATTGCCAAGATTTTTTGTGTTCCTTTTTTGTATTTTGATTTTAAATCGTTTTTCGCTTGGCAACCGAATAAAGTAAATGAAAAGCAGACAAACAACATTAGAAACATTTTATTTACTTTAGAATTAATAAATAAATATATAAATGACAGCAGCATTAACAAAAAACAATCATAAATTTAATAATATTAACAAGTAAATAAATTAATAATAATAATAAAACTTATATTTGAAATAAGAAAAATAAATTAAAATTTAATGAATAAATTAATTTACACAAAAAATTAAAATTAATTTAATTAAAAATTAATTATAAGAAAACAAAAATAATTTATACTTCAACCTTTATTATTTTTTATTATTAGTTTTTTGTTTTATTTGTTACTTTTATGATTATTTTCTCTTTCCACAATAAAACTAAATCAGATTTTGCTCAATTAATTTTGTTGGGTTTTTATTTAGTATATTAATCGAATTTTATTATTTTGCCGTTCTGTTTATTTTTCAAATTTGAATATTTAATCATCGCTAATTTAAAACTTTGAGAAATCACATGACGTGATTGAGTGTTTAAAAATCAACAGAAAAAACCAACTCACACCTGATTTACTGCTTCGAACGTCATTCATCATCATCTGATACCCTTCATCATAATCATCAATTCCCAGCAGAACTACAAAAATTTTAAAAATTAAAAAACTCTATGAAAATCTAAGCTAAACTCTCCTCGTTTGGATTGTCTCCAGGAACGTATTTTATAATATTTTCTGGTTGTAGTTAAGATAAGAAAATTATCCCATAAAACTAGGAAAGCATTAAGGAAATTTCAGTATTCATTTAAATTTATCAACGATGGGATTTGGCGAATTCGCAAACGTTTGCAATTGTTGTTGTAGCCCAACTCGTTTTATTTTAAATTTTATTTAAGGCTGTAGCAAAAGCTTCCGTAAGCTTCTCAGAAAGCTTTCTACATTAAGTGAAAGAAGCATTAACTTGGCAGCACCAAAAACTACCCAGTAGGATTTGTGTTCATTAGTCGAAAGTCCCACTGAAGTCGCATCAGTAGACGACTTTTCTCTCTAATTGGAAGTTTCTTTTGTTGTGAATTGAGTCACTGAAGCTTTGCATACGTTTGATTTTCATGTATGTGTCCACCTACATCGTTTCCAGTCGTTTTAATTGGAATATGAAGATGAAAACGCATTTGTGTGAATAGTGCTGTTTTTCTATGTTGGAATTGTCTCTTTTGCAGCGGAATCAGCGTTGTCGTTGTTGCTAATTAGTAGTATTTTACTACTTCGTAGTATTTTAGTACTAACAGCGACCACGATTTATTTGACAAAACGTTTACATAATAAATAAACAAGCATTTAAGTGTCCAGCAAAGAAATTTCAAATATGTTTTTAAATGGTTATACATAAATTTTAATTGGTTCTAATACGGAAACAGAAATAAATGGAATTAATAGTAATTAACATACGCTTGAAACTAATTAAAAACCTGAGTAACTTATTGCCAATAAATATAAAAAAAATAGGTTTTGCTTTTGCTTTGATTGTTTCGTAGATCAACTGATTAAAAATTCCAAGAATTTTTAAGCATTAACAAATTGCAAGCTGCTATATATTTGATATATAATATTTTTATTCTATTTATTCATTTTATATATTCTATATCTAAAAACTCACCGTATTTCATCGAAGGCCAGTGTTAAGTACCACAGAGCAAACATTGTAAATATCTGTAAAGAAATATTTAAAAGCTACGATTATTATTAATTTCATTGTATTCATAGCAATTTGACAGGAATTTATTATTTATATTTATTTTTATACGTTTTTTTAATTATTATATTTTATTAGTAATTATATTTATCACTGTTACGATTAATTTTGCTTATTTTTATTATTTTTTTTTTACTATAATTATCGAAAGCTTTATTTATTAATAAATTTATTGTGGTAGCAAATTCTTTATATTATTTTCAGCATTTCATTGTTTTCTTTTTATTTTTATTTTAATAATTACAATTTATTTTATTTTGTTTTCTAATATATTATTATTATTTGTTGTATAATATATTATTAAATTATATAAAAGTCATTAGCAAATTAATGTGACAAAATAATGATTAACTATTATTATTACCATAATTATTATGAAATTATAATTATTATTTCAAATTTTGTTATATTAATTTACGTGAACCACAAGCTTCATTTTCAATAAAGAAACTAAATAAAAATAAATCACAGCTGACGTTAATGAATATAAAAATACAAAAAAAAACGATAGAACAAAAATAGATGCACTCGTCAGCATTTGTGTCTATAATTGAACCAGTTACCAGTCGTTACCATTTTTGATTTTTTTATCGTCATTAATTATTTGGCAGCGTCGTTGAATTCACTTCACTTTGCTTTTAAGCATTTTCTATTATTGTTCATTATAGAAGCTGCTTGTGAACTTAATTGCAATGTAATTGGAATTGATTCACGCTTAAATCTATAAAAGTAGTATTTTAATCATTGTAGCTGGCATTTTCAAGGTTTACAGCCTTAAATGAATTCATCCGATTGAGAAACTTCATTCACAATGGACTAAAAGTAACAAACTTAACATATGAATTCAAAATCGAATAAATGAATCAATGATGAATGAGTAGTTATTGAATAAATGAACGGAGGGAAGAAATGAACAAATGAATTTAGAAATTCATTATGCATTATTAAATTAATTGCATTAATAAATGAATGAATCAACTCATGAATTCGTAGCTTAATAGATGAAGAAATGCCTAAGTGACTAAGTGTTTAATGAATGAATCAATGAATAAATTTTGAAGCAAGTGAATGAAAAAAAGAATTCATAATTGAAAAAATAAATTCTTGAATCAATCTATAAAGTAATAAATGGTTAGGTAAAAAAGTGAATAAATGCAATAATAAATGTATGAATGCACAAAAAATGAATAACTTTATTAATACATAAAAGAATAAATCAATGAACGATGGAATGAATAAATAAATCAATATATTCAAAGATTCATGAGTGTAAACGTTCTTTAATGAATTATTGATTAAATCAGCTAATTAACGAAATAATAAATGAATTTTAGAATGACTGAATGAACAAAGATATTAGTGAATAAATTATGGCAATAAAGAATAAATTAATGACAAATTACTGAATAAATGAAACGAATGAAGCAATCAATAAATCTATTAATAGAATAATCAATGGTTCAATGATTAAAATCTTGAATGCAATTTTAATTAAGAAATTAATAATTACAAAAGTAAATGAATTATTGCAATAATAAAAGAATGAATAAACGAATGAAGTGAATGAAATGAATTCGAACTACAATGAAAGATTTCCGAAATGAATGCTTGAAAGTGATTTACAATGAAGTGACTCAATATTTACTCTCCACGTTACAACTTTTGCCATTAATATTTCATTAAGACACAATTAAAAGAGGCATGTTTCATTTATGTATTTATTTATTGTTGTAAAAAAATCTGCGATGTGAACACTGCAAACTTTTTAATTGAGTTGTTTATTTATTGACGCTTCAAATGAAAAACTGTACAAAATTAAAAATACATATGTATTTGTTTATATATTTGTATATTTGTTCATATGTTCTTTGTGCATTTTTCGCAGGTCTTTGACACGGACGTGTGCCGAAAGAAGGTTAAGAAAAATTCACCGTTTGACGGATTTGAATGCGTGCCAAGAGAGAAGCCCAAAGACGAAGAATGAAAGATAAAACAAAAAAACAACAACAAAAAATTAAACAGAAACGTCTACAACAACAACAAAAACAACACAGCTGCAATTCGATTGCCGGCTTCTTTAAAACTTTGCTTATCGTTAAAGTTAAAGTAAAAACTTTAAGACTAACGGAAAATGTGAAGAATTTAAGAGGACAAACAAAAAACAAAAAGCAAAATAAATGAATTTTTAACAAATCAACCGAATGAGTCAAAGTAGATTATAAAAATAGCAATGAAATTGCATTTAAAGACGTAGAAATGAGTTGAGTTGCTGCATGAGATCATTGAAAGCGGATAAAAGTTAGAATAATTTAAAAAAGAATCAACTATCAAATGGAAACGAAATTAATCACATCAATATCTGAAAAATGACAGCACTTCATTTGAAGCGTCACTTCCAACTTATGTAATATTGCCTTCGATACGCTTTCGATGCTCCTCGCTCCCCTTCAACAACAACAAAGGTGAAACTTCAAATCTCATTTGGCTACGGAAGACTTTTTCTGCTCTGCTCTATTTTAAGTGCTAAAAGGTGGTTAACTGCAGAAACACATTACGACCGCCGCCGCAACTGCACATTGTATGTATATGGGACTCTCGGCAGCCGTGCAGTCGTCATCTACCCTAACCGCACAACTTCTGCTCTCTTTCTCTCGAAAAAGGTTGCCAC
Organism: Thecophora atra; assembly: GCA_937620795.1. Lineage (NCBI taxonomy): Eukaryota > Metazoa > Arthropoda > Insecta > Diptera > Conopidae > Thecophora > Thecophora atra. The sequence goes on along the minus strand of OW569397.1, from coordinate 96,290,732 downwards.
TCTTTTAGTGTAATTTCAAATATTCCGTGAAGGACAACATTGAAATGAAACGAAAACATGTGTTGATGGCTGTACTTGATTTTTTATAGCAATATTTGTCAATATTAATCTGAAAAATATTCAATATTTTCACAAATGTACCATAGAGAAACCAATTATTATTAATAATTTAAGTTAATTTTACTATCAATTATGTATAATTGTATAATATGTGCATCAGTGTGCAAATTTATTTTGCAGTTCACTAACAAAAGTAACACAAACAGCTGAAGCTGCCGAGTGTGCGGTCGCTGCTGCTGCCGGGCAATGTGCTCAGGCAGCGCGTTAGAGAGCATTGCAGCTGCGGCGGCGGTCGAAATGTGTTTCTGCAGTAAACTGTTTTCTTGCAATTCGCGAGTGTTCTCTCTCGCTCACCAAGGCGCTATTAATCACATTTACACACATTTACACGAACGAGCGACGCTCTTGTTACGTCATAATTGCGGCTCCATGTGTCATTGCATCAAAATGCGGAGTAGAAATAATTTAGACGTAATAAACATTCACGACTGAATAAACTAATAACAAAAGAGGTATTTAATAAGAAGTTAATATTTTGTCTTTACTTTCTAATTGGTAATAATTATTGAAAAGTAAGAAATGTCTTCATAGAATTTCTTTTAAAATTAATACTAAGCAAAAGAGTTAATTGTATAAATCATGAATAGTAATAAAATTAAGAATAACGGTAGCAATAAATTATCACTGTCTTTTGCTTTATCTTCCTCTCTCTATCTCTGTCTCACGCTCATTGTCCCACTTCCTCTTTCTTTCTGGCACATTTTTAGTCCGGCGATTTTATGTCGTTGTTGTTATTTTTTCGTACAATTTTTCTGTTTTTAGCAAGCTTTTTCAGCTAATATTTAAAAATGGTTCTTTAATTTCATCGCAGTTTTATTTGATTAACTTTATTATTTTATTTATTTAAAATCGTATATTTATTTGGCTGATTTCCTTTCATGATTTCTTTTCTTTATATCGGCACTAAATTTCATTCGGTTGAGTTTCTTTTCTTAATAAATTTATATAAATATCCCGGTAAATGCTATTTTCTCTTTGCAATGACTCAATTTTTGTAAATTCAAATCACCACATAATTTTTAATATTGTTTTTCATTTGTTTTTTGTTCGAAAAAACACACGAGCTTCTTTTCAATGCTTGCAACATAAAAACTTCAACCCTTTTTTTTAAAACTTTTGTTATTATTTTTATATTGCTTTACAATAAATAATCGATTGTGGTAATTTTCTTAACTATGTATTTTATTATTACCAAAAAACTTGATGTGCAAAAATATTAGAAAATCGTAGATTGTTTATCAGACTTCCTTCCAACGGTTTTCGTTCTCTACGCACGACTAATTTGAGGCGATGTCATCGGCAGCCGAGGAAATTTCCGTTGGCTCCGTGTTTCGCGGTTGTTGTTTTGCTCTTGCGCTCGCTCGCACGCATGTCCGCTCAGCTGCTTCTGAAATCAACTGAAATCGATGAGAAAGTAAAAATCTAAAGTAAACTATTAAAACCATTCTGAAATATATTCAAATATTTAATATTGCACGGAGAAAATGGAATAGTATTTATAATAAAATCACACAGACGAATTTAAATGTTTTTTTATTTTACTTTCTTACGTTTTACTTGCGGGCGCACATTTTAATGAACACCTTTGAAGCGGGCCTGTTTTTAGGAGAACGAATTGAGTCATCGTGTATCATTGCGACCTGTTCTCTGCAGTAGCAAATTTTCTGTTGTACGAGTGTCTACTAAACTTCGCTGGCGCCTCAGGTTTGGCCAAATAAAGGTAAAATACATATAACAGCTGGTAAAACACTCAGCACTTTGCTCAATAATAAAATCATCATGATTTTAATAATTAATGAACTTTCTCTTAAACGAAATTATATTTTTTTTCATTATTTTATGCATATATCCTGTAGTCTTTAATCGAAACAGTTGCCCATCTCTGATATAGTAACGTTCCTCTCGCGGAGCCAACAACAGCTGACATTTACAAAAAAGTTGTTCTCTTAACAGGAATTCCTCTTTCTTTATTGTGGAAATACAGTAATAATTCTTCTCCTAATTTTTTTACTTTTACAGATGGCGTCAGCTTCTCTCTCAGTTTTATCCAATATTCTCTCGTGAACTTTTTATTTTTGCATCTCAGTTTTCTTCTTTTCCTTTGTAGAGGAGCTGCTCATGTTGTGTCACTCTCTTTAATTGTATAGAAATAATTCTTTGTTTTCAGCTCATCGCGGCTTTATTAATTCGTCATCTTTGCTACTATTTAAACGGTTGTTTATTTAATGATATTCCTATAGAAAATATTTACAAAATGCTTTATCTAAAAATGAATAGCTTAATTATCTTTTTAAATAATATTTTTATAGAATTTATTATTGTTTTTGGTTCTAATTAGTAATTGTATCTACGGTGCATTCACTCCAGTTATAAAAGTATTAATTAATCTTTATTTGTTCGCGTTTTTAATTGTATTGTTGTTTAATTATAAAAAAGTTTGTTTATTAATTTTCATCTTCAAATAATTTATTCTGGTGCCACGTGACGTATGATGAACATAAATAAATTTCTTGCATTATTTCCATAAAAGTAGAAAACTATTGTTTTTAATAATTTATAAATGAATAATTAATACAGAAGATACCCTTAAAGCCCTATTTCATTACCACATTAATTCATTCATTCATAAAAGATGCGACAAAATATTTTAATAAATTGCTCGAGTGTTTTGTGAAAATCGGCACCAATTTATAAATATATAAACCTGAAAAAAATCCTCAAACTTACCTATTATTATAGCAAAAATGTTATCCAGAAAAATTCCTTGGTTCTGAAATACAAATTTTTAGATTTCGATTTTTAAATCTTGAACACAAAAAACCAAAAAGACTCCTCCTACTTTTTTCAATAAAGAAGTCCCAATAAAATCCGAATCCAATTTATTTCGTTGTCCTTTTCAATTGACTGTTTTTATGAAGACTTTTCGAACTATTTTTTCACTCTATTCGCAATAATAATAATAATAAAACAACGGTTTTGCTTCCATAAAACTCAGCAGAAAAATTAATTTTATTCAATTCTAGACAAATTTTCATTACACAGCGAATAATTTTCATATTTCGTGATAGATACAGAAGTTTTCATATAATGTAAAATAAATGAATCGATGACGTAAATTAATGTAATGACGATTGGCCCATGACACACTAAGCATCATGATGCCGGCTTCCATCGATCGATGAGTTGTAATTCAAAGTGTTGCGTCACTTCGTCATTGTAATCGTTCTCACAATTAATTTCATCATAATCATTTGTCATTACCTTCGCCAACATCATCATCGATGTTTTAATTATAACCACAATCTTCATCATGGCGTTTATCGTCATTATTATAACCTCCATCAACATCATTAAGTGTTGTACATCTTAGGGTTTATTTTCAGTGAACATTTTTAATTATTCTCTACTAAAATAAACCAAACATGTACACACACTTCTTTATATGTTCTCTCTATACATTTGTGTGTGTGTGTTTGTTTTACAAATAATTCAAATAATTTATATAATGTTATACTTATCATTATAATAGTATTATTATAAATAATTATAGTATTATTATTATTAATTAGCGTTTGCAGATTTCCTTTCCCTAAAGCATTGGACTGTTTTTATTTTCGTGTTATTATTGAAAATTAAAATCCTTTAAGAACCACGATATATTGATAATTAATACAAATGAAATATTTATTGATATCAAGGCAATATAAAAAATAATGTATTAAAAGAAAAAAATATATTAAAAAAATATATTCAAGGAAAATTTATTCAAATAAATCTCGATATTTATTATAATTAATTTAAGTTTTTGGGCGTTAATTTTTTTCCCTCTCAACATTGGTAAAAAATAATAAATGAATAAGAAAATAAAACAAATAACAAATTAGTAATTTGTGATTAATAACGGGCTTTCGTTGAATTAGAATCCATTAGAACCCAAATTCACATTGGCTAAAGAATCATCAATTTATGAAACATCGATTTTCAAAGATTTTATTCATCGTTTTGTTTTGATTATTTATTTGTTTTCTCCCATCATTTATTTGCGAATTTAAATTTAGGGAAATATTGAATTGAAACAAATAACTATAATTTCTATTCAAATTTAAACTTAATTAATACATCATTATTATTATTAGTATTAGTAAAAATATTACTATTATTATTTGGATAATAGTAAAACTGAAGAACTTAAAATATTTTAGTAAAATAAATAATATTAAAAGTGTTTAAATATTACAAGGATAGTCTTACAAAGAAAGCAGCAAATGGACCTCCCTTTATAGCTATTTAAATAACTAATATAATACCTTTAAATATAAATAAATAAATTAAATATAAATTTCGTTTAAAAGTCATTTTTAGCTGTTTCTAAATTGATTTTTAAACCTAAAAAAAATGTTAAAACGATTAAAACATAATCATTAAATAGTGCAGATGGGGAACTGATTTTATCAACACCCCAAACCCCAAAATCACATAAAAAAGCACCTCCTTCTACCCTCGAAAAAGCAGTAAATCCCCCCCGAATGGAAAAACAATTCATAAAATAATAAAAATTTATTATAAACACGAATTCGTGACAATAATTCATTTTTTGCCGATTTTGATCGGTTTTTCTTTAATAATTCCATAGATTAAATGATAAACATTTTAGTATATAGTGAGTATATAATTTACATATTGAAGTGCAGAATTTTAATATTGTGAATTTCATTAAGTTTTATTAAAATTTTGCCAAAATCTTTGCTTACAGTAGTTATTCATTGTTGTTGTTGTTTTTGCATTGTATATTTAACGATCTGATACTGACTTTTTTCGCAGATTTGCGATTTTTTCGTTTTGTTTATTTATTTAGGAAATTCTTTGCAAGTTTTTCCTTTTCCTCTTTCCTTCGCCTCTAACGAAAACAATATTTTTCTTTTTCTTGTCGATCGAATTTTGAGTAACTTTTCCGTTAATCTTCAATTTTCAATTTTATTACTTTGCCAATTGTTTAAATGCTTTCTTTTCTTTTACTTCCTTATCAGTTTACAAACCGAAATTTAAATTTTTTAAATAAAACTTAATTTTTCAAAATGAAGCATTGTCAAAAAAATGTTCGTCATTTAGTTCAATAGTTGAATTTTTCCTTTTAAATACTTCAAAGTCACAATCTGACGTTTTCTCGGAATCAAAAATATATTTTTACGATATTTTTTCGTTTACATCGAGATTTCTTTCCTATTCCAAACTGTTTCCATCTTCACAAATTTTCCCTTGTGTTCGTGCATATAGAATTACATACGAGTATTTAATGTTTTATTTAAAATTCTATTCAATTTTTCTATCGCATCGTTAAAGGACATTTTTCTAATCAGTTTATAAATGATGTTCTTTAGAATATTTTTTGCTTAACAATGATTTTATTATTGTTACTAGTGTTGTTCTTATTGTTCTTCTTCTTTTGCATTTTGTTATTTTAGTCCCTATCTTTCCTACTTTGATTTGTTTGTAGCATTTGTTGTTGTTTAAAAGTATGTTTTATGATGTTTCATACTTGTTGTTGTTCTTGTTGTTGTTTCTTTTCCTTAATATCACAGCTCTGATTCTTTTACATACTACATACATACAATTGTTGTTGTTGTTGTTCACCTTAATTAATAATCCTTGTCTTTACAGTATTTTCTTGTTCTCATACACATACAATCCTTTACAATGTGTTTTTATAAGCGCATGATTGTTGATTTTAATTTGTGTGTTTGTTTATATTAATGTGCTTCAGTTTGTGTGTGTGTGTGTGTTTGTACATACACAAAAACACGCCATGTTCTTAATTTCTTCTTCAATGGATATTATTGACCTTTGCCAAGTCGGCATCATGGAGCGGGCTCCTGATGGCTAATGTTGTCTAAACCTTTGTTGCATTAAAGAATTCACATATTGAAATTCGTCTTTAGAAGCGAAGATTGGAAATAAACGCAAAATAGACGTGGAGAATCCTGACAATCTTTTAGGGCACTATAAGTTGTGTTTTCGAAGCAATCGTTGCAATTTGCTCAACCAGATACGTAACAGAAAAAGGCCGACTGAAAACGAAAAGATGCTCGAGTTCAGAGAATGATAGTTACATCGACAGACAGACAACCCTTGACGCACATACTAGTTTGTGAGACAGCTATGGAAATGTTCAACAGAATATGCACAATGTACGAAAGAGTAATCTTCTTCAGCAATTTTTCAACTTTACTTATGAAAAGGGAAGTGGCATAGCCATGCATGTGAATAGTCTTGAGAATATCGCCTTTAGACTGAAAACGTTAAACAGAGAAATTGATGATACAGTGATAATATCGAAAATATTAGCTACTTTACCACATCAATTTAAAAACTTCGCGAGTGCATGGGACTCAACAGCAATAAATGAGAAAACATTGTCAAATTTGAGTGCTGAAGAACTAAGATTAAAAGAAACCGAAATAAAAGCCGCTCTTAAAAATGTTCCAGATGCAACGGTACCGGACATATGGCAAGAAATTGCAACAAAAAGAACAATTTCAATAAATATCGAATTATTAATTATTAATTTCGAGCCCCGAGCGATTAGGAAAAACAGAACAACTTTATTTCGCAGCTTCAATCGAAGTTTAGCGAGTTGCCGACATTTTAAAGCGCTGAAATTTGTTGAACAAAGTACGACTTGTGCCATGGAGCGCACACCACCAAAAAGGAAGAGTCCACGCCTGCATCCAGATATTTCGACAGAACATGAGCAATTAATCGCCATAGATGATGGCGCAGGAATGAATGTAGTGAATACTACATGTGCCGCCACACCTGCCACCATCGCCGCCGGAACGTTTGTTCCAAAAATTGTTGCCACATCTGCCGTTATCACCGCCGGAACGGTCGTGCCGAGTAGTTCCTCTTCTATAGCTGCTGCCGTAACTAAACCATTAGGTGCTCCAAGTGTCGTCATGTCGACAGCGACCGTAAGTTCTGCTGCAGCTGTGACAGAATCAGAAGGCACAAGTTGTAGTGCCATAGCTCAACAGGTGAGTTATTATGAACAGCGTATTAAAGACTTAGAGCCTTACCAATAAAGATTCCAAAGTGTCTATTTTAAGTAGTGTCGACACTAAGGTTAGTAGAATACTATCTGTGCAGTCATAGCAATAAACAAATTTAATGTTGCACTAAGTAGTGTTGGCTTTTGCCTATTGTGAACAGCTCTGTAGTTAGTTTTGACAGTTCACACATTGAAAAATCAAAACTAAGACGTAATGGTAAGTTGTTTTGATTTGCTTCATTTTAATTTTAATTAATAATTTTATCTATAATTTAATTTAAAAGAACAAACAGCGTAAAAGGGGAGCGAATTGGACGCCTCAAATGAAAGAGGCGTTCAGAAGCTTCGTTGCCGAACACGCCAGCGTGATAAACTCGAAATCCAACGACACAAAACTGATTGTGGCTAAATCTAAAGCGTGGCAGGATGTTGGCAACAAAATGGCATCATTAGGATTTGTTGTCGACATTAAAAAAATGCGCGAGATGTGGGTGCGGATGAAATGCCTGGCCAGGACAGAAGTACAAGCGTACAAGAGGGCAACTGCAGCAACAGGTGGAGGAACGCCGCCACGAACGCCAGCCGACATACACTTCAATGTGTTGGAGACGGACCCCGTTGACGCCGTGGAAGATTGGGCGGAATACGATGGCGATGCCGATTTCATGGTTAGTTTACCCGCGTTTCTTGGCTACACCAAATAATCATTTCGGTAATTTTGAACTTACATATGTGTGTGTATTGTTATTGAAGCTCAACGAAACCCTCACCCAAATGGATTCTCCCACAGAAAAAAAGAAGTCACCGCCAGATTCCCCGGTTAGTTTTTTGAAATTTGGTTGTTCAGGTTGGTATCACAAGAAGTTTTAATAAAATTTTCATTAAAGATTATCGAAACACCATCAAAAGCAAACCTTGGAAAAACTGGAGACACCGTGTTGAGTTCGTTAAAACGGAAACGTACGTCTAAAACGCAAGGCACACAAAGGTGGGATGAAGCTGTGCTCGAGGCGCGTTTAGAACAAATACAGGAGGAAAGGAAATTTAATCGGACACTGAAAGAGCTACAAATTAGAGTAGAAGAAGAAAAACTTCAGCATAACCGTGAAGAATGGGAGTTAAAAAAGAAATTGTACGAAGCACAGCTGTAAAACAGTTTTCAGTATCGTTATTACTATGTGATTTATAAATGTCCCTTAAAAAAGAGCTTTATTTTAAGTTGGCTTTGAAGAGAACAACAATTTTTGTTCCTTACTAAGGAAGTTTAAGTTTGTTTTTATGTATTTTTAATGAAAGAAATGTTATGTTATTTTATGTTATTTTCATCCGCATCATGAAATAAATCGCCATCTTCCATTGTGCGAAAGTGAAGTATAATGTTTTTAGGGTTGATTTCATAAGTTAGTGCATGCTTAGAGCTGGCTCTGGCCGACGCTAAAATTTAGTAGAGCTCTAAGGCTAGTGGCGACTTTTTTTTGTTTATTGGTACGAAATTTTTTAAGTTGTATATTACGACTGTCAAAATCGACACTAAATCAATTAGTAACGAACTATTAGTAAGGCCCTTAGAGTCACAGTTAAAAGTGGCTCAGTCCCATCCAAGGGATAGTGTTTTATTGCGGCCAGAACTCGTCCCAATGCCGTTACCTAAAGTGACTGTTCAAGGTCAAATGCCAACATCAATGACTAGCCGTTTCAATCCGCCGTTATGTACTACTGCGCCGGCCATTTGTAATCCTGAGACAAATAATGAAAGTTCGCGCGGTACCAGCAGAGCCGAAATATATGCGTTGCCGAATGTAGAATATCTGCATTCATCGGTTATAACGCCAGAACAATATAGGCCACGCAAATTGCAAGATCTGCCGGAATTTTCTGGCCAGCCAGAAGACGGGCCGTTATTTATTAATTCATTTACAAGCTCCACGTCAGTTTTTGGATATTCCAATTGGGAAAATAACCAACGATTACGAAAAAGTTTAAAGGGCGAAGCTAGAGAAGTGGTGAAGTCACTGCTAATACAACCAGACAACGTTAATTATGTTATTGATCAATTAAAATTCCGTTTTGGGCGGCCAGAGTTGTTAATAAATAGTCGGATACGCCAGGTGAGAGAAATATCGCCTATATCTGAAAACGCCACTGTTAAATTAATTCCGTTTTCTACTAAAGTCAGAAATTTATCAGTTTTTTTGCAATCGGCCAATGCGCATCAACATCTTTCGAATCCTACACTGTTGGAGGAATTAATAAGTAAGTTGCCTATGAGTAAGAAATTGGATTGGGCTAAATACGCCGCCCCAATACAACCATATCCGACTGTTGTAGATTTCAGTGATTGGTTAAGTGACATTGCAAAACTAGTGTGCAGCATCCAAACGAGTGAAACTCATAGCCGTGTCGTATTGCACGCAGTTGAGAGAGCGAAGAATTATGTTGACAAATGTCCAATTTGCAAAGATCAGCATAAAGTAGTTTCGTGCAAGGTTTTTGCAGGGTTTAATGTGGTTAAACGATGGTGTGAACTATTGATGTGAAAGCATCTTAAAAAACTAGTCGTGTGAAACTATCTTCCAAGAATATCGTTTGACAAGAAAAACATCCCGGGTGAACAGGGGCTTCCTGCTTGACTTGACAGAAGAACACACGCATCGGTAAAAAGAAAAAGAAATTGTAATCAAAAATAAACGCACATAAAGTTTATTAAACAGTTAAAGTCGTGTGTTTTATTTTATTGCTTTTTGTCGCCCGGTTGGACCAACATTTTTATTTTCTTTGGTATTTTATTCGTTGGCTTTTGTCGCTCGTTACCAACGAGCATTGTCGCCATATTTGACCAACGACAGACGTCGTTCGAACATCTTTAACATCTTTATTTTTGATTCACATTTCTGTGTACGCCAAGAAGAGCACACCGCCGCTCAACAGTTTTATTTGATCTCTGCTGTCGTATATGCCGAGAAATTCGCCCAGAAGGAGCACCCGTCCAAAGGCGCAATTGCCAACAAGGTTGAGAGATTTCATCATAATGCCTGTACAACGCTCGCCGCAACGTACAAGAAGCACTTCCCCAAGCCAACCAGCCTCGGATTCCGATACTAACACCACTAATGCCACCCCATCACAGCCGCCATTGGAAGAGCACGCCGCCGCTCAATCAGCACGGGAAATTAGAACAACAGAATCCGAATTATCACGAGAAGTAGACAGGAAGCTGCTATTAATGCAGAATGAGTTCAGCCGTCAGATGCACGATATGCACGCCATGATAGCTGAAAACAACGCCAGCTTACAAAACAAGGTAAGTGCTATGCAAAATTTTATAACAAACGCCACTGCGACGCCGCCGAATCAGTCGCAACAAGAAAGACAAATTGCCGGCAGTACAGATGCCATACAGTCAATAGCCACGCGATCTCAAACAACGTCTCAACAACCACCGCCGCAGACACTTTCTCTGCAAAATCTTTCGCAAACAGTCTTGTCTTTATCTGCGCCTCAAATGTCAGCGCAGCCACTGCATTCGCAACATTTATTGCCAAGCAGTACGTATTATGCAGCCCATTTACGTTCAGACATGTCTCAACCACCGTCGCAGTCACTTCATCTGCAAAATCTTTCACAAACAGTCTCGTCTTTATCTGCGCCTCAAATGTCAGCGCAGCCACTGCCTCCGCAACATTCATTGACAAATAATTCACGCAATTCCGATTACTTACGCCCAGATACGTCACTGCCGCAGTATATGTGGACGACACAACGACCGCAATCATCACAACAATTAAGTATAGGGTTACCGCCGACACCGCTTTCAGTTGTGAGTCGCAATAAGAAAGTCTACCCACTACCAATTTTCACTGGCTGTCCGGAGGAATGGCCAACATTTTTAGAAGCATTCCAGACCACTACTATTGAATTTGAATATTCCAACTTACATAATATAATGCGTTTACGAGATGCCTTGAAAGGAAAGGCAAGAAATTTAGTAGAATCTTTGCTCTCAAGTTCAGCAAACGTCGAGGATATTATCAAAGCTTTAGCAGAAACTTTCGGTAGACCTGAACTTCTAATTAAAAGTCAAATCGAGAAAGCCCGTTCGACTCCTCCACTCATAGATGGAAACCTTACAACAATTGCTGAATTTGCAAATGTAGTGCAAAATATGGCAACGTTTCTTAAAAACGCAGGTGGATGGAATCACTTGTCAAATCCCACTCTATTAAGCGAGCTCGTGGTTAAGTTACCGCCGTCCAAACAGATGCAATGGGCGGAAAGATGCAACGAATTAGGTAGAATTGCATCTATAATGGACTTCAGTGAGTGGCTCGGAAATTTAAGAAAGCTGGTGTACACATGGTCTCTGATTCCTTGCCAGACAATACACAAGATAAGCCGTCGATGAATCGACACAAACCACAAAAGGGTAGCCGATATGTGTACACCAGCATATCGAAGAAGAGATGTATTGTATGTGAAAATAGCTGCAACAATTTGGCCGAGTGTAAGGTTTTCACGTCATCATCAGTACCAGAGCGATGGTCAATGGTGAAACAATTCAAATTATGTTTTTGCTGTCTCACGAGTGGACACCAAGCAGCAAAATGTTTATCGCGAAGACGTTGTGCAATAGAAAGTTGCAAGAAAATACACAACCCCCTTTTACATTATGTAAAATTAAAATCTGATGTGCGAACTACCAACGAGACAGAAAATGGAAACAACGAATCGGATTCTGCCATAGCAAATGAAGTGTCTCCAATTTCAGAAAACCCTAGAAACTGCCATGCCGATAATAACCAAAACAATTCGATCCTTTTCCAAGTCATACCTGTAAAATTATACAACAACAAACGAATGGTAGAAATTTATGCGTTCGTAGACGAAGGTGCAAACGTATCAATGTTGGATACACAAGTCGCATCATATTTACGGCTGCACGGAAAGGAAGACGTTTTAGATTTACAATGGTTAAACAACCAAGGCATAAGACAGAAGTCAGAACGAGTGACAATTAACATAAGTGGAGCAGGAAAGAACGAAAGCATGTTTCAAATGACCAATGTCTACACTTCACCAAACTTAGAGTTACCAAGACAGACTTTCATCCGTAGTGAATTAGCAGCCAACAGTAAAAACGCGCACTTGTCAGATTTGCCAATCAAAGATTATAGAGAAGTGCAACCGAAATTGATAATAAGTCTTGCACACACGTTTTTGACAGTACCCTTGGAACCACCTATCGCGCCGGAACCAGCAGGCCCAATAGCGATTCGCACTTGGTTGGATAGCTTATGGGCCGTGTAATCATCCAAAACTAAGAAACATCACGCATATTGTTTCAGGGCAAATGAGAAAGACATAATGGAGAATATACACGAAATGATGAGAAGTTATTTTGATATAGAGACATTTGGCACTAAGCCGAATACACAGTTGTTACTATCGGACAAAAATAAAAAAGCGCTGTCTATATTAAAATCCACTACGAAATGGAACGGAGAACGCTATGAATCAGGTTTGTTATGGAAATCTGAGCCACCACAACTTCCAAATAGTTATCAGGTGGCACTAAAACGTTTACAAATCGTGGAAAACCGAATGGGACGAGATCCAAAATTCGCCGTAGAATACTCGAAGAAAATAAATGATTATATTAAAAAGGGTTATGCTATAAAACCAAATAAAGAAGACACAATGATTAAATCCTCAAATGCCTTTTATTTACCACACTTTTCTGTCAAAAACCCTAATAAGGAAGGTTTACGCCTCGTATTTGATGCTGCAGCGAAGGTGCAAAACACGTCGTTAAATGATACATTACTGTCAGGGCCTGATATAAACAAACCTTTGCTGTCTATTTTATTGAAATTTCGAGAAGCTCCAATTGGTGTCACAGGCGACATAAAGGAAATGTTCCACCAAGTCGCAGTCACGAAACAAGACTAAAACTATCAAAGATTCCTATGGAGAAATGGAGAAAGAAACAAACTTCCGGAAATTTATGTTATGCAGCGACTCATATTCGGAGCATCTTGTTCGCCCACCATTGCAGCATATATTAAAAACATGAACGCTGAGAAATATATGCAAGTGAGTCCCAGAGCAGTTGAAGGAATCGTCAACAGACACTACGTCGATGATTATGTAGACAGCTTCAGTTCAGAGGAAGAAGCAATAAAGGTGGTAAAAGAGCTCATCAAAATACACAAAAACGGAGGATTTATAATAAGAAAATTTATATCAAACAACCGAAATTTAAGAGAAGCCTTAGGAGATGCAGCTGAAAATGAGAAAAATGTTCCATTTGGAAAGAACCCAGACAGAGTACTAGGGCTACATTGGTCAACAGAAGATGACACATTCATGTTCGTCTTAAAATTCGCTAAAATATCTAATGAAATTCTACAATTCAAAAGAAAACCAACAAAAAGAGAAGTGTTGGCTCTAACAATGTCAATTTTCCATTTGGATTCTTAGCCAATTTCATGATAATGGCAAAGGTACTTTTACAAATAATATGGAAAACAGGAATAAGTTGGGATGAAGTCTTACCCGACAACCTATACAAGAAATGGAAGTCATGGTTAGAGGAACTATCGCAAGTAGAACGGCTAAGAATTCCTCGCTGCTACAGTTCGAGATTGAAGCATCTGAACGTGGATCTCCACATATTTGCTAACGCGAGTGAAGAAGCAGTAGCAGCCGTCGCGTACTGGGTTATAAGGACAGAAGAAAACACTGAAGTAATCTTCGTAATGGGCAAAACTAACTGTGCCCCAACCAGATTCCACTCAATTCCCAAACTCGAACTCCAAGCCGCTGTACTGGCAACCAGATTGAACGAGACTATTATAAAAAATCACACAATCAGCGTTAGAAAGCGCTACTTCTGGACTGACTCACACACCGTTATGCGATGGATAAATTCGGACCACCGAGACTACAAACAATACGTAGCAAATCGTGTATCAGAAATATTGGAAAGCACCGTAGTAACTGAATGGCGTTGGTGTCCAGGTAACCACAATCCAGCCGATGAAGCGACTCGAGCCAAATTTCCTGCCAGATATACAACGAATAACAGGTGGCTTTCGGGACCAGAATTCCTTCACAGAAACGAATCTGAGTGGCCAAGCTGCACAGCGATGAATGAAACTGACGACCATAGCCATGACGAAATGAAGAAACGGAAATATTCATTTAATACGAGGCAAGTAAAATCAATAGTACCAAATATTAACAATTTCTCTAATTATACAATGTTATTACGAACGATGGGATGGGTTATACGGTACGTTCACAACCTCAGACAACGGGTTAATAAGAGATCGCCGCAAAAGGGTGAGCTGTCAGCCGAAGAATTGTCGACAGCGGAATTATGTCTATGCCGCTCAGCCCAACGCCAAGGTTTTGAAGCAAATATGATAGTTTGATGAGTGTCCAGCCAGTCGACAAAAACAGTACGTTGAGAACACTCAACCCATTTATTTCGAAAGACGGTCTAATTCGTGCTAACGGACGCCTGGTGAATTCACCATTTCTCCCTGAAGAGACCAAATATCCGATAATTATACCAAAGGACCATAAGTTAACCCGATTAATAGTCAGCAAATCCCTTCGGAAACTGCATCACTTAAATAAAGAGACGATAATGAGCGAGATCAGACACAAATTTTGGGTGCCGTCATTAAGAAGAGTCTTGAACACTATTGAGGCCGGCTGTATGAGCTGCAAGATAAAAAAGGCAAAGCCTTTGCAACCACAAATGGGAGCATTGCCGCCCGATCGAGTAACACCCTTTGTGAGACCATTTTCCTATACGGGACTGGATTTGTTCGGCCCAGTTGAAATCACCGTCAGACGATGCAGAGAAAAAAGATGGGTTGCGTTATTTACATGCCTATCGGTAAGGGCAGTTCATTTAGAAATAGTCGCCGACCTGTCCACCGATGCCTGTTTAGTTGGAATTAGAAATTTTATAAATCGAAGAGGAGTACCAGTGCAGATAAGAAGCGATAATGGGAAGAATTTTGTTGGCATTGAAAAGGAGCTACGAGATGTTGAAGACTTCTTAGACCATAACGTTATCACTGCCAAACTTGCACCGTTAGGTATTAAGTGGATATTCAATACACCTTACAATCCTAATGCTGGAGGCGCATGGGAGCGATTGGTGCAATCAGTCAAGAAGGTTCTACGAGTTATGCTTGTCCAACACGCACCTAAGTTCGAAACTTTACAAAGCTTTTTGATTGAAGCCGAAAATATCGTTAACGCGCGACCGCTTACACATCTGCCGATCCCCATGGAAGAACCAGAACCCCTCACACCAAACCACTTTCTGCTTGGTTGTGCGAACTCGACACAGACGCCAGCCACATGTCCTCCTCTATGGGTGTGTTTACGAAAACAGTGGAGGATTATTAAAAACATGAAGAATTGTTTCTGGAAACGATGGTTAGCGGAATATCTGCCGGACTTGACAAGAAGAGCGAAGTGGTGTTTACCTACACCACCTTTAAAACCAGATAGTATAGTCCTAGTGATCGAACAAGACTTACCATGTTCCCAATGGCATCGAGGAAAAGTCATCAAATTATACTATGGAAACGACGGTGTAGCACGTTCAGCGGATGTGCAGACCCAAACAGCAACCATAAAACGACCAGTTTCTCGCCTTGCTGTTCTCGATGTCGAACCAGCCGAAGAGTGAATCTCCCTATTCCTAGTCGATTCACGGGGGTGGGGATGTGAACTATTGATGTGAAAGCATCTTAAAAAACTAGTCGTGTGAAACTATCTTTAAAGAATATTGTTTGACAAGAAAAACATCCCGGGTGAACAGGGGCTTCCTGCTTGACTTGACAGAAGAACACACGCATCGGTAAAAAGAAAAAGAAATTGCAATCAAAAATAAACGCACATAAAGTTTATTAAACAGTTAAAGTCGTGTGTTTTATTTTATTGCTTTTTGTCGCCCGGTTGGACCAACATTTTTATTTTCGTTGGTATTTTATTCGTTGGCTTTTGTCGCTCGTTACCAACGAGCATTGTCGCCATATTTGACCAACGACAGACGTCGTTCGAACATCTTTAACAGATGGAATGAAGTCAAAGGCAAGAAGTTGTGTTTCTCTTGTTTGAAGGCGGGTCATACTACGCAAAATTGTTATAGTAAAGTCAAATGTCAAGTTAATGGTTGCCAGCGTAAACACAATAAGCTTTTGCATGAGTCAAGGTGTGAACCAATGGTAGATGCGCGAGAAATTGAGTTTCAATTGTTTTTTAAAATTTTACCAGTTACTCTATATGCAGATACCAGACAAGTCAATACGTACGCTATCTTGGACGAAGGCTCATCCATTACGATGATGGATAGCAGTTTGTTGCAGCGTTTAGGCATTCAGGGGCAGCAAAGTAAATTAAGCCTGCAATGGTTGGGTGGCAGAATTTCTGAAGACTCAATATGACTAAACGCCATAGATTAAACAATGTGTACGCTATTGCAAACATAGATCTGCCCACCCAAAGTGTCAACCGTGCAGATTTTGGTCAAAAATTTTAAAAGAAATATGGGCCACGAGTATTTTCCGACGCCAAGCCACAGCTTTTGATTGGTTTAGACCATTGCCATTTGGGTTTGCCATCGCAAACTAAAATCTTGAAAAAGGGTGGTCCTTATGCTGCCAACACTGAATTAGGTTGGGTCTTATTCGGGCCAACAGAAAATGCAGCGGTAAAGTCTGTTTGTCTGCACATGACTAAAATTGGCGATGAAACCCTACACGATACTGTAAAAGAGTATTTTGAATTAGAGAATTTTGGTGTTACGTCAGCGCCTGCAATCGAAAGTGAACTAGACGTGCGAGCTAAAAATTTGTTATATAAAAATGTTAGAAAAATTAATGGAAAATTTGAAGCTGGTTTATTGTGGGCGAAGGATGATATTGTATTGCCGGACAGTTATGAGATGGCGAAGAAACGGTTGATAAGCATCGAAAACAAGATGAAAAGGGAAAAAATATTTGCTGTTGCCTATAAGTCAATCATTGGTGACTATTTGAAAAAGGGTTATGCCAAGAAATTGTTGCCTGGGGAAATAATGGTTAATTGTCCTCGTATTTGGTATTTACCGAATTTTGCTGTGCGTAACCCTAATAAGCCAGACAAATTACGTTTTGTTTTTGACGCTGCAGCCAGAGTCGACGGTGTCTCGTTAAATTCGTGTCTATTAAAAGGTCCACAGGACTATCAACCAATGCCCACGGTTCTCTTCAATTTCCGTTAGAACGTCATAGCAGTATGTGGAGACATCCGTGAGATGTTTCACGAGATTCTTATTCGTGAGGAGGATAGATGCTCACAGAGATTTCTTTGGCGTGATGATGTCAGCAAAGCCCAAGATGTTTATGTTATGAAAGTCATGATTTTTGGTGCAGCGTGTTCACCAAGTATAGCGCAGTACGTCAAGGATCTTAATGCCGCAAAATATGAAAAGCAATATCCACGAGCTGTGGAAGTAATAGCTAAGCATCATTATGTCGATGACTTCGTGGACAGTTTTGAGTCAATTAAGGAAGCTATAAATGTTGCCAGTCAGGTTCGTGCAACCCATAGGGATGCCGGATTCCAAATGCACGGCTTTATTTCAAACTCAGTCGAGGTGGTTCAATCATTGGAACACATTGACGGAAGGAATGAAATGAGGTGTAGCCATTTTCGTTCTCAACAAGCCATGTCTGAAAAAGTGCTCGGCATGTACTGGAATCCTGCTGATGATACGTTTAGATACGAGTTCAAGTTCACGCGTGTAGAGGGAGATATAGTATCTGGTGAAAGGACGCCAACGAAGAGACAACTTCTCAGTGCTGTTATGTCTGTGTTTGATCCCTTAGGTTTTTTAAGCCCTATTATGCTGACAGGGAAATTGTTAATGCGTGAGATTTGGAAGAGAAACGTACAGTGGGATGAGATGTTGCCCGCCGATGTTGATGCATCATGGCAGAAGTGGAGGCTTTGTCTACTTAAGGTAATATCTGTTAGAATTCCTCGTCACTATTTTTTCGGAAGCAAGCCAAGTCAGATAGAGTTGCACGTTTTTGTGGATGCCAGCACAGATGCATTTGCGGCCGCAGGCTATTGGAGATGCACAGATGCCAATGGAGCGATTCGGACTTCGTTAGTATTTGCTAAAAGTAAGTGCGCGCCAATAAAACTCATAACGGTACCAAGATTAGAGCTGCAAGCAGCTGTGTTAGGCGTCCGACTTCTACAGACGATATGTAGAGGCCATTCATTCGAGATAAGTTCTTACGTTCTATGGAGTGACTCAACGACTGTTTTGAAATGGATCAGCGCGAAACACCGGCGCTATAAACCGTTCGTAGCCCATCGGGTTGCTCAAATTCTGGCGATCACCAAGCCTTCTGATTGGAGGTGGATACCCACATATTACAATGTGGCCGACGATGCTACCCGCTCTTTAGCAGGTACGCGTTCTATGGAATCCGAGCGCTGGTGGAAGGGACCAGATTTTCTACAACTGCCAACCGAGGAATGGCCTCAAATGCCTGAGGTTGTTGCTGTGGAAGAAGACTGCGAAGAATTGTCTCAAAAAATTGTGCTCCTGACGCACAGCGGTAATCTTTTCAATTATAATAGATTTTCGAATTATTCTAGGCTAAAACGGACTGCTGCCTGGGTACTTCGTTTTGTCAGTATCAGCAGAAAAATGCCTGAAGCCATGAAATAACACCCGAAATAACACTCTGCCGTCAAGTTTAAGCAGAAGTATATCAAATGGAGTTGCATCGTTTTAAGGCCAGTGAAGTTTCGCTCAAGGGCAGTTCGATCCAGGATTTGTCACCATTTATAGATGATAATCAACTCATAAGAGTTGGAGGACGTATCTCGGCGGCTGCTTGGCTTCCATACAACGCAAAACATCCGATAATTTTGCCGGTGGACCACGAGTTCACCAGGTTAATTGTAGCGTATCATCACGGTCGAATGGCGCACCAGCATGTAGAAGCAACTATAAGTGAAATAAGACAACGATTTTGGATTCCCAGATTAAGGCAAGTTCTGCGGCGTGTGGTCACCAATTGTAATTTATGCAGGATAAGAAAGGTTCAAGCGATTCCGCCAATTATGGGATCACTCCCGGAAGATCGTGTTACAACATACGTAAGGCCGTTTTGTTATACGGGCCTGGATTTTTTCGGACCTGTCAGTGTCACCATTGGCCGTCGTAAGGAAAAACGGTGGATCGCATTGTTTACGTGTCTTACTATCCGAGCAGTTCATTTAGAAGTAGCTCGAAATCTTTCAACTGACGCCTGCATAATAACTATTAGAACTTTATTAACCGACGTGGAGTTCCGGTTAGAATGCGTAGTGATAACGGCCAAAAAAAAAACTTCATCGGCGCTGATAAAGAAGCCAAAAGGTTCACAGAGGTATTCGAGGGCGAGCGAATTCCAGCGGAGCTCTCATCACGGAACATCGAATGGGTATTTAATTGTCCGAATAATCCAGCAGAAGGTGGTGCATGGGAACGACTAGTGAGAAGCGTAAAGCGAGTGTTACAGCACACACTTAAGGAAATAAGTCCTCGGGAGCACACGCTTTATTGTTTGGTAGTTGAGGCCGAGAACGTGGTGAACTCACGTCCGTTGACACATCTACCTGTAACAGCAGATCAAGAGGAGCCCTTAACGCCGAACCACTTCCTTCTGGGCGCTGCTAATACAGCGCAAACACCTACAACGGCCTCACCGGTTGAAAAGATTTGTTCTTTAAGGCAACAGTGGCGCATTGCGCGTCAATTGCGCGACAGATTTTGGAAACGCTGGATTCGGGAGTACCTGCCGACTCTAACGCGCAGAGTCAAATGGTGCGAACGTACAAAGCCATTATGTGAAGGTGATTTGGTTTTCATCTGTGACGCGGACATGCTTCGGCGGCGATGGTGCCGTGGTGTTGTAAAGAAAGTCTACCGAGGAGCAGATGGTCAAATAAGGCGTGCCGATGTCAAAACAGCTGCAGGGCTGCTCCGCCGTCCAGTTTGTAAGCTTGCTGTACTGGATTTGGTTGAAGGTGAAGCTAGCGCTTCACGGCGGCGGGAATGTTGTGGAAATTTTAATTAAAGGCTTAAAATATGTTTTGTAAACCACCGCAATTTCGCCTGGAAAATTTTCGTTCCAGTTTATTCGTTCGTTATGCCGTAAACACATATAATATCGCGCAGCGATGTCGCTCTCTGCAAATTGTCAAAAATCAGCGCTGCTGAGGCGCGGCAGAGAACAGCTAGCATATAAGAACTCACAACAATCAACAGAAGAAGAACAAGAGCAGCGACCAAAATGGAAAATTTTCCATTTTGATCGCCGTCGCTGGCAGAGGCAGCGGCGACCAGTTATTTTTTTCTTGTTTCCCATAAGAGCCTATGTAATTTTGACAGTTGGCGGAGAGCGACATCGCTGCGCGATATTCTATGTGTTGTGACACCCAAAATATGTGGCCAATTTTGGGGCACACATATATTTTTCTTTTTTTTTTATATAATAAATATATATATTTTTCCTATTCTAATAATTAAGTTTCTTTATTTATTAATTAAGCTAGTTATTTGCTAATATCACCGTAAATCATGAATTATTGCTGTATTGAATAATTTCCTTGTTCGCCCTACGTGACGACGGCATAAGAATTGTATACGTAAGTTAAATGTATGAGGGGAGAGAGGGAACGATCATCACAAACATCCACCGTCGTGAGGGAAAGAAAGAAGAAATACACCACGAAAACGAGTTTGTGTATTAAGAAGTACACAACGAAAACAAGTTTGGAACGACAACGCAACAAAGCAACGGAACAGTTTCAGAACACGAAAAGCATAGAAGCGAACGATGAAAAAGGGGAGGAGTTAAGGCAACGAGTCGACAGACGATCGCTTCAGCAGATTGACATTCTTCACTCGTGGCTGAGACTCGGAACTGAACAGACGTGCGCTGCTGCTTTAATAATCGAAAGCAGAGTTTATTTGATTTCGTCACTCGTGGTTGAGACTTCGAACCGTACAGACGTGTGCTGCTGCCGCGATAGATCGCACTCGCGCGTTTTTTTTTTTTTCTTAAAGATCGATAAATAAAAGCGTCAGGGTACAAAGTAACGCGAACCACTCTTGTAGAAAACAACGCAATAATTTAGTTAGTCATTGTGCGAGGGGTAACGGGACGTGTTTCTGCATATAGTGTACGTTGGTTCTTTTCCGAATCGGCACTACTAGTTGTATATAGTGTACGTTGGTTCTTTTCCGAATCGGCACTACTTTGTATATAGTGTACGTTGGTTCTTCTTCGAATCGGCACTGCTTGGTATATAGTGTACGTTGGTTCTTTTCCCGAATCGGCACTACTAGTTGTATATAGTGTACGTTGGTTCTTTTCCCGAATCGGCACTACTAGTTGTATATAGTGTACGTTGGTTCTTTTCCGAATCGGCACTACTTTGTATATAGTGTACGTTGGTTCTTCTTCGAATCGGCACTGCTTGGTATATAGTGTACGTTGGTTCTTTTCCCGAATCGGCACTACTAGTTGTATATAGTGTACGTTGGTTCTTTTCCGAATCGGCACTACTTGGTTAGTAAAAATAGGAAAATACCTCTCGCACCGTGACCTCACCGCTTCTTTTTTTTTTTTTTTTTTTTTCCGGGTACTCGATTAATCGCTATTCGGTAAAACATTCGTTCGCTCGTCAACGCGTTCGCCACACGCACGCGCTCGCGGCTCATCAACGCAGTCGCGGCTCGCCGACGCGCTCGCGGCTCATCAGCGCAGTCGCGGCTCGCCGACGCACTCGCGGCTCATTAACGCACTCGCGGCACGTCAACACATTCGTCTGCACGTCAACGCATTCGTCTGCTCGCCCACGCTAGCGCCTGTTCAGTAAACGCACGAGGTGCATGCTCGCTACACGCACGCACTCGCTGCACGTCATCGCATTCGTCTGCACGTCAACGCATTCGTGTGCTCGCCAACGCTGGAACCTGCTTATTCAACGCACGAGGTGCATGCCCGCTATACGCACGCACTCGCTGCTCGTCAACGCATTCGTCTGCCCGTCAACGCATTCGTCTGCTCGCCAACGCTAGCGCGTAATCATTAAAACGCACGAGGTGCATGCTCGCTATACGCACGCACTCGCTGCTCGCCAACGCATTCGTCTGCCCGTCAACGCATTCGTCTGCTCGCCAACGCTAGCGCGTAATCATTAAACGCACGAGGTGCATGCTCGCTACACGCACGCACTCGCTGCACGTCATCGCATTCGTCTGCACGTCAACGCATTCGTGTGCTCGCCAACGCTAGAACCTGCTTATTCAACGCACGAGGTGCATGCTCGCTATACGCACGCACTCGCTGCTCGTCAACGCATTCGTCTGCCCGTCAACGCGTTCGTCTGCTCGCCAACGCTAGCGCGTAATCATTAAACGCACGAGGTGCATGCTCGCTACACGCACGCACTCGCTGCACGTCATCGCATTCGTCTGCACGTCAACGCATTCGTGTGCTCGCCAACGCTAGAACCTGCTTATTCAACGCACGAGGTGCATGCTCGCTATACGCACGCACTCGCTGCTCGTCAACGCATTCGTCTGCCCGTCAACGCATTCGTCTGCTCGCCAACGCTAGCGCGTAATCATTAAACGCACGAGGTGCATGCTCGCTACACGCACGCACTCGCTGCACGTCAACGCATTCGTCTGCACGTCAACGCATTCGTCTGCACGTCTACGCATACGTCTGCCCGTCAACGCATTCGTCTGCTCGCCAACGCCAACGCGTAATCATTCAACGCACGAGGTGCAGGCTCACTACAAGCACGCACTCGCTCCTCGTCAACGCATTCTACTACAAGGAATACAAGCCGGTGGTACCCTCTCTCTCCTGCAGGATAAATATTGTAATTATAGTACGTAATAATAAAGAATCCTATCGTAAACCTAAAAGTGCCTTGAATCAAATAAATTTTTGTATCGAGCTCCCCTGGTACCCGCTGAGCATACCCTGGCTATAGACCGGAGAAACCGGAGCCGCGTTACATGGCGCCCGAGCAGGGACACTTTTAAAATTTTACGATAACAGCGCCCGAAGAAACAACATTAATTACTATCAGGCCGAGAAATATAAATTATTACACACCGCATACGCAAACAATAAATATGGTGCGAACATCGTGGTTACGCTACGTCCGGAAAGAGGATCTACAGAATTACGCCATCGAATTTGGCTTGGGAACTGAAGGCACCGCTGACGAACTACGTCGACGATTGACCGCTTTCATAGCATCTGATAAATACGATGAAGACACTACGCAACGCTTGAACTCACTGGAAGAGAAACATCGACGGGACAACTCTCCCACATCCGGAACAAACACTCCTACCCCACTACATAGCAGTGCAACGCAAACCTTTGAAGATAAGCCAGGCACTACGGCTCATATATTGAATGTACCTTTGACGCCGAATTATGAGTTCATGCAAATGCAATCAATACCAGCGCCGACTATAAGGGCATCGGCGAATGAATCTTTTACCGCCGAGGTAAATCGGCCTGCGAACGCATCGACCACAACTCAGCCAAACATGGGCCATTTAATGGATCGAGTCCGTAAATGGGGACTTAAATACGATGGTGAAGGCAACCCATTAACGTTCGTCGAAAGAGTAGAAGAGCTTATGGAGTCCTACGGATGCGACCCAGATCTGATCCCGAGGGCTATGCCAGAGCTCTTGCAAAAAAGGGCCATCCAATGGTACCGCAGCAACAACCGCCGCTGGGATAGTTGGAGACTATTTAAAAGAGATTTCTTGAAGTTTTTCTTACCACACCGATTCTTCGAGGGTCTACAAGATGAGGTAAGACAGCATGTACAGCAAGCCAACGAGCCTTTCAGGGATTACGTTCTTGCACTCCAAAACTTAATGCGACACACGGATCTTACTCCACGAGAACAGTTAGACCGGATATACACCAACAGTAGGAAGGAGGTCCAACTGTACGTTAAACGCCGAGAGTTCAACACACTAGCGGAGCTTATTGAGCTCGTCGGCGACTACGATTCGCTATCTAGCAACGGGGTGGAAAGCAACCGCGAGCCACCTAGATCACGTCAGGTACGCCATCAACAAGTAACCGAAGTAAGGGAGACTGATCGTATTGACGTGAACCGCGCATGCAAACGCTGCGGTCAGATTGGTCACTTCCGATCTCGATGCAACAACCCGATTGTATTGTATTGCTGGGTATGTGGCCGTCGAGGTATCCGCACCTACGAATGCTGCAAAAAGGAACAGGGAAACGAGCGAAATCTTCGCATGCACGGGGGCAGTGCGGAGATGAGGAAGCGTCAGCCCCACAAGAAATACTAAACAATTTGATGCTTGCAGACCATCGCATCGTCGCAACAGTCGCCCTGGACGACTGTCTAATGCGTGCGACTATTGATACGGGAGCCAGCCGGAGCTTTATAAGCGAATATTTTGCAAAGAAATTGCAACATCCCTCCAGATTCCTGACAGTATCCTTAGATGTTAATATGGCAAACGAACAGACCGAACCAGTCACTAAGGCTATCGACACTGTCGTGACGTTCGGAAATAAGCAGCTTCGAATGAACATTTTGATTCTCCACCACGTAATGGACGACCTCATTCTCGGTCTAGACTTCCTGGCAGCCACTGAAAGCACGATTACATGCGCAGGAGTTCCGCTACAGCTTGGACCCCAGACAGGAGGAGCCACCAATCTGCGGATCGGCCTATGTCGAGGGATGGAGACGAGAAGCGAAGAGGAAAGAATCCAGCACTTTCTACAACATGAACTCCAAAAGTGCGAGACCGTGCAGGGCGTGACAAACATCGCGAAACACCGAATCGTGATGCGTGATGATAGGCCTATTAAGCAACGCTATTTCCCGCGCAACCCTGCAATGCAGAAAATCATCGACGAGGAAATAGATAGCCTCCTGGAAAAGGGACACATCGAACCTTCGACAAGTCCACACAGTGCTCCCATTGTACTGGTCAGGAAGAAAACCGGTCAATGGCGTCTTTGCATAGATTATCGACAGCTCAACGCCCAGTCGATTCCCGATGCGTATCCGCTGCCTCGAATCCACCACATTCTCGAGAAACTACGAAACGCACAGTATGTAAGCACGATAGACCTGAAAAACGGTTATTGGCAGATCCCTATGGAAGAAGGTAGCAAAGCGTGCACGGCGTTCACGGTACCCGGGAGAGGACTGTTCCAATGGACCGTGATGCCATTCGGACTACATTCCGCCCCTGCCACTTTTCAACGGGCTTTAGACAGTATCATAGGACCTGACATGGAACCGAACGCATTTGCATATCTTGACGATATTATTGTTATTGGGGCCACTCTCGAGGAACACATGAGAAACTTGCGGGAAGTTTTATTGCGGCTGCGAACAGCAAATTTAAGGATCAATCGAGATAAGTGCGAGTTCTTTAAAAAAGAGATAAAGTACTTAGGCCACGTCGTGAGCCAACGCGGGATACATACAGATCCGGACAAAGTCATGGCCATCAAAGCGCTAGAGGCGCCGACCAACGTAAGAGGTGTGAGAAGAATTCTCGGAGTCGTCTCCTGGTATCGAAGGTTTATTCCCGACTTCGCAAAGACCACGCATCCGCTAACGACATTGCTGCGAAAAGGTAAACATTTTAAGTGGGGACACGAACAACAAGACGCTTTCGAGCGGATCAAGCTGCTGCTCACAGAAGCCCCAATCCTAGCCTGCCCAAATTTCGAAGAGAAGTTTTATCTCCAAACCGACGCGTGTGATTACGGCATAGGGGCTGTACTCACGCAAAACCTAGAAGGGACAGAGAGGGTCATAGCTTATGCTAGCCGCCACCTGACTCGATCCGAAATCAACTACACTGCCACCGAGAAAGAATGTCTCGCTATAGTCTGGGCGGTTCGTAAGATGCGGCAATATTTGGAGGGTTACGTATTCACCATCATAACGGACCACCTATCATTGAAATGGTTAAATTCAATCAACAATCCATCGGGGAGAATCGCACGCTGGGCCCTCGAACTCCAACAATGTCAGTACGACGTCCAATATAGAAAGGGCAAGCAAAATGTAGTCGCAGATGCATTATCACGAGAACCCACAGAAGTCACATGCGCTACAATGGTAACAAACGTGGAATCGCACAAATGCCGCTGGTACGATCGGATGAAAGAGGAGGTCCAGAGAAGCCCTACGGACTTCCCAGATTATTTCGTCGAAAACGAGCAACTGTATCGCCATGGGACCAGGGCAAAGTCCGACTATAGCGTTGGGAAGTGGAAGATGTGCGTACCTAGTTATTCCCGCACACGAGTTTTAGAGGAATGTCACGACGCACCCACCGCTGGACACTTGGGGGTACGCAAAACATTCGCCCGAGTGGCCGCCAGCTATTATTGGCCGGGACTATACCGCGACGTTAATAACCATGTGCGTGGCTGCCAGAGCTGCCAACGCCACAAAGTTTCCCAGAGGAAACCGGCCGGGAAAATGTTTCCCAGTCGAACAGGGGAGCCATGGGATACGGTTGCCGCTGATTTCGTAGGACCACTACCACGAACACGTCACGGCAACAACACGTTATTGGTTTTCACCGATAGGTTCACAAAGTGGGTAGAATTAATCCCGTTGCGAGCGGCAACCACCGAGAACCTACTCCGAGGATTTCGCGAACGGATCCTGTCGCGGTTCGGAGTACCAAAGACACTCATATCTGACAATGGCGTCCAATTCGTCAGCCGGGGCTTCCAAAACTACCTTCAGAGTATCGGGGTCCACCAAGAGCTAACTGCACCATACACCCCGCAGGAGAACCCGACGGAACGCGTCAACCGAACCGTTACAACCATGATTGCCCAATACGTCACAGATCAACAGAACACTTGGGATGACCTATTACCAGAATTGAGTCTGGCGCTGAACACGAGCATATCCGAGTCGACCGGTTTCAGCCCAATCTACTTGGTACAAGGAAGGGAGGCCCGCTTACCAAATTCACTCTACGAGGAACGTTTACAGGGAAGTACAAAAGAGAAACAGCCATGGTCTACCGAGGAACTGGAGCGACGCCTCCAGAAAGCCTTTAGCTTTGCCCGCAAACATATGACGGACGCAACACGACGTCAATGTAAATATTATAATTTACGTAGGCGTGACTGGACACCACAGATCGGGGAATTAGTCTGGCTCCGCCAGCACCCACTTTCAAAAGCCGTAGATAAGTTCGCAGCAAAACTCGCTCCGAAATTCGATGGGCCCTATGAGGTGAAGTCTTTTATTTCCCCCGTCATAGTCAAATTAAAAAGGTCCGGCCAAAACCGCCTACGAACAGCCCATGTATCAGATTTAAAAGTATACTACGAAAATGTGCCACCCACCACGGAGAACTCCACGATATCACCCAAAACCGACGGAACACATTTTCCTCATTCCACCTCATGTCGCATTCGAAAAGCACAATTAAGGCCAAGCTGCGACCACATCACTTTGCAGTATATAAGGAAGCGACAATCAACTAAGAGGATCAGTGCAAGAGTGAACACGGAAGTGAACAGACGTGACAGCACAATGTCTTACGCGAAGAAATTGAAAGAAGCATGCAAGAGATTCCGCAAAAACTTAACGGAGGAACAGGAGCGCCGACCAAAGACGCGACTACTGAGTCCCGAGTGGGTTGCTACCATGGACGACCCTACGGCCAAGCACCCCAAGCTGGTATTGCACCGGCAGACTGATAGAGGCCAGAACACCAGACCAGACGTTCAACGTCCCACAGGAAACATGCAGCCACATGTACGGCTACACCGCCTGCGTACAACCGATACCCGGCAAGGCCCAACCGAAGATGACATCCCGACCACTTCAAAGGGTACTCGGGCCAATCCACAGGACGCACCGACCTTCCCGGTGATTGTTATAACCGACAGCGAGTCCGAGCTGTCAGATGAACGGGAGGCACCAGAGGGCTCATTGGCAGGCGGAGGCACATCTCCACTCTCAGATGAGGTAGCAGAAGAGTCCCTCCACATCAACAACAAGGCTGGCAACACGAACGAGGATGCTGAAGAAATCCCGGGCGAAGGACCGATCGACACCACGGCTGAAGAACCGAATACAGCACCAGATGAAGGCTCGAATGCAGCTCCGAATGAGGCTCCAACCGAAAGTCTGCCCGAAGGGCCGGACGTTGGGATGCAAGTGGACAGCGGAAACGAGGACCAAGACGAAGGCGCCTACGAAGAGGAACCCGAGCAGGTCCCAGGGCAGGTGGACCGAGAGGTAAGAAGGTACCGCTGGGATAGGCCGGGGTACGTAACGCACTGTGTGGAGGTGAAGACCACCTACACGGTGTACCGGCCAAACTTCCGACCGGAAGACGCCGAGGTGGCCGAACCAATAGTAGAATTTCCGTCATCACCGGAGGCCGAGGCAATCAGTCCATCTCCTCCGAGGGAAATCTCCGCAGACGTACAGCAGCACTTGGGCCCAGGTATGTCTACGCCGCAGCCAGGTTGCAACGACACGCCTCCTCGCCCACTAGAACTCCAAGAGGAAAACGAGACGCCATTCCGCATGTCACCAGAGGTCATGCCGCCGGAATCCGCGTTGAACGCACCACCAGCTCAGGCACCGGAGCCGCAAGACGGAAACGACCAACCGGCTGCCGACAACGGAGCGACCCCCTCACCGTTGCCATTTTCGCTGACAGAGGAAGAGCTGGAAGAGGTGCTCGAGCTGGTGCGGGAGGAACCAACAAGCGCCCCGAGACCACAACGGGCAGAGGGCTCGGCCAACGATGTCCATCCTGACGACAAGGACGAACTAGAAAGCACAGGTAGACGCCTCCAGGAACGCCGCAGACGTGGCCAACGCCACAACAAGAGGGTGAGCATCAACGGCCGAAATTACCGCATCGCCCTCTCCCGCCACGGTCAGCTCCGATACATGAGCCTTCCCTAGAGCCACACCGAAAGAAGGGGGTAGTGTGACACCCAAAATATGTGGCCAATTTTGGGGCACACATATATTTTTCTTTTTTTTTTATATAATAAATATATATATTTTTCCTATTCTAATAATTAAGTTTCTTTATTTATTAATTAAGCTAGTTATTTGCTAATATCACCGTAAATCATGAATTATTGCTGTATTGAATAATTTCCTTGTTCGCCCTACGTGACGACGGCATAAGAATTGTATACGTAAGTTAAATGTATGAGGGGAGAGAGGGAACGATCATCACAAACATCCACCGTCGTGAGGGAAAGAAAGAAGAAATACACCACGAAAACGAGTTTGTGTATTAAGAAGTACACAACGAAAACAAGTTTGGAACGACAACGCAACAAAGCAACGGAACAGTTTCAGAACACGAAAAGCATAGAAGCGAACGATGAAAAAGGGGAGGAGTTAAGGCAACGAGTCGACAGACGATCGCTTCAGCAGATTGACATTCTTCACTCGTGGCTGAGACTCGGAACTGAACAGACGTGCGCTGCTGCTTTAATAATCGAAAGCAGAGTTTATTTGATTTCGTCACTCGTGGTTGAGACTTCGAACCGTACAGACGTGTGCTGCTGCCGCGATAGATCGCACTCGCGCGTTTTTTTTTTTTCTTAAAGATCGATAAATAAAAGCGTCAGGGTACAAAGTAACGCGAACCACTCTTGTAGAAAACAACGCAATAATTTAGTTAGTCATTGTGCGAGGGGTAACGGGACGTGTTTCTGCATATAGTGTACGTTGGTTCTTTTCCGAATCGGCACTACTAGTTGTATATAGTGTACGTTGGTTCTTTTCCGAATCGGCACTACTTTGTATATAGTGTACGTTGGTTCTTCTTCGAATCGGCACTGCTTGGTATATAGTGTACGTTGGTTCTTTTCCCGAATCGGCACTACTAGTTGTA
The DNA here is from genome assembly GCA_937620795.1 of Thecophora atra. NCBI lineage: Eukaryota > Metazoa > Arthropoda > Insecta > Diptera > Conopidae > Thecophora > Thecophora atra. The sequence continues at coordinate 96,260,541 of OW569397.1, read as the reverse complement.
TATAGTGTACGTTGGTTCTTTTCCCGAATCGGCACTACTAGTTGTATATAGTGTACGTTGGTTCTTTTCCGAATCGGCACTACTTTGTATATAGTGTACGTTGGTTCTTCTTCGAATCGGCACTGCTTGGTATATAGTGTACGTTGGTTCTTTTCCCGAATCGGCACTACTAGTTGTATATAGTGTACGTTGGTTCTTTTCCGAATCGGCACTACTTGGTTAGTAAAAATAGGAAAATACCTCTCGCACCGTGACCTCACCGCTTCTTTTTTTTTTTTTTTTTTTTTTCCGGGTACTCGATTAATCGCTATTCGGTAAAACATTCGTTCGCTCGTCAACGCGTTCGCCACACGCACGCGCTCGCGGCTCATCAACGCAGTCGCGGCTCGCCGACGCGCTCGCGGCTCATCAGCGCAGTCGCGGCTCGCCGACGCACTCGCGGCTCATTAACGCACTCGCGGCACGTCAACACATTCGTCTGCACGTCAACGCATTCGTCTGCTCGCCCACGCTAGCGCCTGTTCAGTAAACGCACGAGGTGCATGCTCGCTACACGCACGCACTCGCTGCACGTCATCGCATTCGTCTGCACGTCAACGCATTCGTGTGCTCGCCAACGCTGGAACCTGCTTATTCAACGCACGAGGTGCATGCCCGCTATACGCACGCACTCGCTGCTCGTCAACGCATTCGTCTGCCCGTCAACGCATTCGTCTGCTCGCCAACGCTAGCGCGTAATCATTAAAACGCACGAGGTGCATGCTCGCTATACGCACGCACTCGCTGCTCGCCAACGCATTCGTCTGCCCGTCAACGCATTCGTCTGCTCGCCAACGCTAGCGCGTAATCATTAAACGCACGAGGTGCATGCTCGCTACACGCACGCACTCGCTGCACGTCATCGCATTCGTCTGCACGTCAACGCATTCGTGTGCTCGCCAACGCTAGAACCTGCTTATTCAACGCACGAGGTGCATGCTCGCTATACGCACGCACTCGCTGCTCGTCAACGCATTCGTCTGCCCGTCAACGCGTTCGTCTGCTCGCCAACGCTAGCACTCGCTCGCACACGCACTCGCTGCACGTCATCGCATTCGTCTGCACGTCAACGCATTCGTGTGCTCGCCAACGCTAGAACCTGCTTATTCAACGCACGAGGTGCATGCTCGCTATACGCACGCACTCGCTGCTCGTCAACGCATTCGTCTGCCCGTCAACGCATTCGTCTGCTCGCCAACGCTAGCGCGTAATCATTAAACGCACGAGGTGCATGCTCGCTACACGCACGCACTCGCTGCACGTCAACGCATTCGTCTGCACGTCAACGCATTCGTCTGCACGTCTACGCATACGTCTGCCCGTCAACGCATTCGTCTGCTCGCCAACGCCAACGCGTAATCATTCAACGCACGAGGTGCAGGCTCACTACAAGCACGCACTCGCTCCTCGTCAACGCATTCTACTACAAGGAATACAAGCCGGTGGTACCCTCTCTCTCCTGCAGGATAAATATTGTAATTATAGTACGTAATAATAAAGAATCCTATCGTAAACCTAAAAGTGCCTTGAATCAAATAAATTTTTGTATCGAGCTCCCCTGGTACCCGCTGAGCATACCCTGGCTATAGACCGGAGAAACCGGAGCCGCGTTACAGTGTTTAAGGCATTACTCGATAAATTATCTGTCATTCGTCCGCACTTTCTGTTTTTGATGAAACACGCTCGGAGGCGAAACTGCGGTGAGTGTTAGGAATCTCGTTTTACATATTTTTATGAATTTTCTATTTGAAAGAAAATCAGTAGAAATAAATTTTTAATGTACTTTGAACTTAAATCGAAGAACGAATTATTAATTTCGAGCCCCGAGCGATTAGGAAAAACAGAACATATACTAATCAGCAAAATATCATGCGTCTTTGAGAATCGCTAAAAAAAGTAATGGTGGAAGCCCTGCCTCTCGAGCTCCACAAATAAAGCAGCCATAATGCAAATTCTTCACAAATTGTTTGGTCGTCCAGAGCAACTTGTAGGAAGCCAAATCTAAAAGGTACAAACTATATCAGCTATACCATTAATCACTAATCATTAATTAACATGAATCATCAATCTTTCCCAATCATATAGTTTACATGACGACCTTTCTAAAAAATAAAAATGGAAATAGTCACGTCCACAACCCTACCCTTCCCAGCGAGTTAGTAGCCAAGTTGGCCGTGAGGACGCGAATACAATGGGCAGAAAGAAGCCTGCAAGTTCGACCACTCGTATCAATTGCAGACTTTAGTAACTGGTTAGGCGAATTACAGCGATTAGCCAATGTCGTATCCGACTCGCTTCCTCTTCCTTATGTTCCGTCAGGTAACAACCGACATGTAAAGGCAAACAATGTCAACTATAAAGAAAACAAAAAATATGCGTGGGCGAATGCAAAGAACTACAAAATTGCTCGCAATTCTTAAAGGCTAAAGCTAGCGAGCGCTGGAAAATGGTAAAACGTCAACGGTTCCTTTTTTTTGTTGCTTAAAAAAGGACATCAAGTCGCAAAATAAAAACTTGGTAAAAGCTGCAGTTTTGCAAAATGTGAAAAGTATTACAACGTTCTTTTACACACTGAAACAAAAAAGGACGCGACGCGAAAGCAAGACAAACGGCCTGCTCATCCCGACCAGCGGAGGAACCATTTATACTCTCTTTCTGTATACACAGTTTTGGTATACTCTTCCATGTCGTTCCAGTTAAACTGTACGGAGAAGAAAGCCCAATAGAGACATACGCCCTTATTGACGACGGGACAAATGTGTCCATAATTGATGAAGATATCGCATTATATACCATTTAAACAGAATGCCGAGCCGCAGTTTATTTCAAAACGTCCAGTCCCTTGCGCGGTTATTGAACAAGTGGATGATAAGTTACAAAGATTAGAAAAAAATGGCATTATTAGCGACTAATTTTTCCAATTGGGCCGCACCGATAGTCGTCGTAAAAAGGTCCAGCGGTAGAATAAGAATTTACTGATTATTCTACAGAGCTTAATAATAACTTAAAGGAAATGGCTTGAAAATTCCAGCCAGGCTTTGAGAAAAGTACCGTTACGGCAATTGTTCGTTGCATAAATTACAGTGATTTACGGTCCGTTGTAGCAATTTCTTTTTCTATTAGAATCTGTAATAATTACAGATTTTAGTGTGACTTCCGCTTCCGTAGCAAGCAGTAGAGAAGTTGAACTTTATTGAAGAAATTGAAGCAAAGTAAATTTAATTGATAAACCTAAGAAGTGATAAACTTTAACACTTTAAAGTCATTAAAGGCATTTTTAAATCCCTATCGTATCGTCGGAAGAGCATTTTATAAAACCGTGCAAAAATGTGTTCAATGTGAAAAAGTTAATTAAAACACAAACACTCAAAGTTAAAAATTACATTAAATTTGAAAAATTTCATGAAAAACATAACTAAACTTTGGCTTAAACTGAAATTTTTACTTGCGTTATGACGCGCGCAAAGCAAGAAAAGATACAGTAAATTGTTCTTTGTTAAGAAAAAGTTAAATGAAAAATATTGGAAACTAAACCCGTGTAAAAATGTGTTTAATGTGAAAAAAAATACTAAAAGTTAAAATTTACATTCATAGAAATCATAGAAACAATTTCAAACAAAGGTAAAACTAAAAAAAATACCTCTCTCTTTTTTTGAAATACTTTCCAAACGACACCTCGTTTACTTCGATACCCCAATATTCGACCTTGACACGTCCGCAAAAAACGCCCACGACATCGGATTCCAGCAGCTTGCCACTACCATTGAATAGTATCGGACCGCAATACCGTAAGTTGTAATAAAAATCGTGTTATAAACAGAAAACACACAAAAATTGGCAAGTTTGCTCTCAGTCCTAAGTAGCCGATCTTTAAAAACATTAAACAATAGTCCAAAATAATAATATCTATATATTTTTAATATCTGTCATGCCTTCAAAAAAATATAAACATTACCGTTTATTAACATTGATATGAGGTATATAATAACACTTATATTAAATATTTATTAAGGCGACATCTAAAATGAACTTGGCTGAATGTCTCATTGATGCAGTGGAATAGCATCAAGCTCTTCGCTCCTGCAAGGGAGTCTCACGTAGCGAAAAAGAGCAAGCGTGGACACAAATATCCGCAGAATTGAATGTACCAAGTAATAATAAGGCTGCGATTACTTTTACTCACAGACATAAACTGTTTTCGGTTTTAGCACCAAATTTAAAATTAAAGTGGCGCAACATGCGGAGTCAATACATCAAACAAAAATTAAATTACTTCGGCAAGCATCGGGGTTAGCAGTAAGCTAAAAAAGAAATTGGAAATATTTCGGCCGGATGAGATCTTTAAAGGAGATGCCATCAAGACGGTAAAAGTTCTCTCCCGCACATGGTTTCAATATATTACCATATACAATGCCATTTAATTGCAGCACTCTATCGAATTTGCCAATAAAAGAGGAAGCTCAAGAAGAAAGAAATCGTCACGGGGCGCTGCGAAATGAAATATCGAAAATGCTGGACTCGATGCAAAATGCAATAAGCAGGATACCGCCTCCTCCACAGTTCTTGGAAGCAATGGATCGGGAAATCCAAGCAAAAGACTTAAGCAAAGAACAAATTTCCGGTGTTGCACGCAGGCTACTGCAGATTGGGCAATAAAAATTGCATCTAAAAGATACATAAGATTGTTCCTGATTTTAAAATTGTAAAATATTATTGCCATAATGGCCGTATTCCCAAATTCACTGCGCGTCATAGTTATGTGTTTACATACTATTAGTTCTCTTTCTCCTAGTAAATTTATTTATGAATAATACATTAATTTTAAATAATATATTTTTTCATTTCATATAGAAATTGAATAAACATGTCCACGAAAGAGGTTTGTCTGGAGCTTTATAACCTTACAGCCCAATTGCGGGATCTGCATGGAGAGTATATAAAATTGGAAAAGAAGCCAACTCGAAAACGCAAATCTTCAGTGCATAAATTATCCAATACACATTTAGCGGCGCACAAAAAACAGTTAGTATTTTGCGACAACATAAAACTGGCCAAAAAGCATAACCCCAAAGAGTTTAAAAACATAATGCTACTGCTGCCAAGAGCGTATGACGCTTTATTGGATATTATAAGAGCTTTTATTAGAAATGCATCTATAGTTAAACTTTCAACAGCTTTTGTAAATGTAATTTCTTTCAGTTTTGTTTCAAGCTTGGCACGCCTGCGAAAACAGACATTTTCACCCATTACCTATTCCGGATGAAATCTTTATGAAATAACAAGGTCGTAAATATTTTTCGCGACTAGACTTAAATGACCCTTATAGGCAACTAGAAGTTGATGATGCAACAAAAGAAATTTTAACAATAAACACACATCGTGTCCTCTATAAATTCAACCAGTTAGTTTCAGGTATTAAGTCAGCTCCAGAGTCTCTTCAACAAGCCATTGAAAAAATTCTGAGCGGAATTAACGAAGCAACACCCTACTTGGATGACGTCATTATTGCCAGAATACTTTGAAAGAGCATAGTATAAGATCCATAAAGTTGGTGCTGAAAAGACTTGTAGATTATAATCTAACCTTGAACATGGACAAATGTGATTTTTTTAAAAACCAAATCAAAGATTTGATGAGTCGATGCGATCATTAAGAACACCTCTTGATGAACTTTTACAAACAAATACAAAGTAGCATTGGCCAAATGTATGCGACAGATTAATGCTGGCTCACTTCCAGCCGGAATTGCCAATAATAGTGTTAGCAGATGCTTCAATGCAAGGTCTTAGTTCGCAGATAGCCCACACAATGTTTAACGAGAAAGAAATCGCAATTGCTCATGCATCATGTTCACTAACACCGGCAGAGAAAAACTATGGCCAAATTAAGAAAGAGACTTTCGCGCTATTTTTTTCCGTTAAGAAATTCCATAAAATGATATTTGGTAGAAAATTTTTATAGAGAATGGACCACATACCATTAATTACTATTTTTGGTTCCAGGAAGGGAATTCCGGTGCACACAGCGAGTCGTCTTCAAAGATGGGCACTCACACTCAAGTCTTATGATTTTAAAATCGAATATGTTAAAACTGAGGATTTCGGAAACGTGGATTTGTTATCACGATTATTGACAAAAGTTAACAATAACGATAATGAATTTGCTACAGCATGCGCAACGCTTGAATACGACTACGAAAAAAAGGTACAGATGCAGATGAGCAAATCCAACACGTTATCCTTCATGTTCAAACCTCATGGCTAGTCGAAGCTATGTATACATAGTCGAAGCTATGTATATTGGCCTGGGATCGATACCGATATTGTAAGCTTTACAGAGCAATGCTCTATGTGCAGCTCATATGCAAAGTCACCAACAAAAGCTATCTAAGTTCATGGCCATGTTCTGACAGACCAATGGAGAGAATCCACATCGACTTCGCAGGTCCAATCAGAACGAAATATTATTTAATATTTGTTGACTCGTTCTCGAAATGGCCCAAAGCGTATCGATTTTCTACAATATCAACAATGAAAGTTCTTGAATTCTTGGATGTTTGTCAGATTTTTTCAGTAGATTTGGTTATCCAGCAACCATTGTGTCAGACAATGGAGCGCAGTTTGTAAGCAGTACATTGAAGGAATTTTGCATACAGCGAGGCATCCAGCACATCACAACAGCTCCATACGATAGGAGGGAAAACGCCATCGGAAATGTTCATTGGACGAAAGCTACGAAAAGAATTGGATCTTTTAAAGAAACCAGAAGCGATAAAACCGATAAGAAGAAATATTAAAATGCAAAACCAGTTCGATAGGAAACAAGGAGCAGTTAAGAGAAACTTCAAAATTAACAAGGTATTTGCTAAAATCTGCATTAATAACAACATAAGCTGGGAACCAGGAACGCTTAAAAAGAACATAGGGAATGTTAACTGAAACAAATGATGATGACTTGAAAGCTACTGCAGAGCCAATTTTAAATATCAATTAGAAACAGCCGGCAGGAGTTGATGAAAATCCTTAAACTCAGTCATCAGAATAAGCATTTCACCGTGCAACCTACAGCAGAAATTCAAACGCCTGAGCCACGGTACTACAGTGGAATTAGACGGCCTCCAGCTTGGCAGAATGACTTCGTGACTTCTTAAAGGAAGGAAGATGTTAAGGAGATGTTGTAAGGTGGCAACTCCACGATACCAAAGTGTAACGTGATTCTTCTCTACCTCGTGTACGAGCTCAGTGGCCAAAGAGATCTGCTTGCATCAACATCAGTTATAGACTTATCCATTAATAATTATCATTAATTATACATTAATTATCTTTTATAATAAACGTGTTCCCTCGAGCACATTAATACATTACACACGATGTTCGTTTCATATTCATTATACGTTAGTTCCATATCAATACAAATAACACATACACACTGACATGTTCTAGCTTTTTGGGTGGTTGTTGTGCTTATGTTTTTTTAGTTTGGTGATTTTTTTTTATACCTGTACGCGTATGCAATTTTTTTTTTTTTTGTTTTGTAACTGGAATGATTTATAGAAATGAGCCGGATGTATGATTTCGGTTTCGTTTGTCTTCTAAATTGAGCTTTTGTCTGCTAAGAATTGCTGTTGAATAATATAAAAATTCGTAAGCTTTAAGTGGAATTTTGTCTAGGAAACGTTTAAAAATTTCTCAAAATAATTGTGGTTTTATTTTACTCTTTTATATCGAAATATTTTTGAACCACGAGTATTATCGAATTAAACAGTTATTCATTCCGAGGGTGCAAGAGTGAAATGTGCAAGTCATCGATGACTGAAATTACGGCGTCATTTTTCGAAATTACGATTTTGAAGTGGCGACTTCGCACGGACAAAGTTCAGTTTTTTACTTGAAACGATTTTCTAACATTTTGCTTTTTCTCTTTTTCTCTTTTTCTATCCCTTTTTCACTTCTTTTACATACATTATTTGTTTGTAGATTTGTAAACGATTTTTTATTACATTCAATTAGGATGTTTCCAGCATTTGGCTTTTTTTGAGTTTACTTTAGAGCTGTTTTAATGTTAATTATTTAATTGTTTATTAGTTGTTTTTCTTCATTTTGGTGTTTTTGTTGGTTGCATGTACATATATATAAACGTCAGTACATTTAAACAGCACAAGGAAACATAAAAAACCTTTAAAAAACACTCAAGAACTCGAGTTTACACATATAATATTCAACTAAGTGATTCTTTACATTATATAATATTTAATTAAAAGCATTTTGACTGTGAAAATCAACAAAACATATAAAAATATAAACAGAATTGGATTTAAAAAAAAAACGCAGAGAAACGCGGAAATTATTTGATAAATTGTAAATCAATTTAAAAGATTGAAATAAAGAACTGAATGAAAAATAGTTTATTGTGGCTATGCTTCACTTCGTTTCCTCTTCAGTCAACACTTTTATCACAATGCTTTACATTTTGTTGTTTGTTCTTCATGCAATAATAATTATTAACCTATTAAAGAGGTATTTTTTCATGACATTTATAGATGGTCGCTTTGTTTAAAGACTTTTGATGTTATAATAGTCATTAGAATCTTGTATTTATTTCGAAATTTAAATTTAACTAAATTTTCCTTCGTTCTCATTTCTTTTTAGTCTCCTTCCATTGTTGCTTACATTAAATTTATACACAAAAACTGTTGGCAAAAAAGAAAATATATGCAACAATATATTTATCAATAAAATAATAAAATATTCTTATACATTTTTAAACGTTGCACTAAGCTTTTGCTTGATGTTGTTGTTGTTGTTTGGATTCTTGTTTGTTATTTGCATCTGGTCAACTTTTTTCAATTCGTTCTTTTCCGTTCTTAAACTCTCTCTCTCTCTCGCTCTCTCTTTAGTTTTCTCAGTCTTCTGCTCATGCTCGCTAAGAAATACTTATGTACATATATCATAGTGATAAAAGCTTTTCCTCTCATTGGACATCACAAACAGTGCTTTTTATTATTCTTTGTTGTTGTTGTTGTTTCTTAAATCGTCACTAATTTTAAACATATAAGGTATTTGTTTATGTTTTTAAATACATAGTTGTTAGTGTATATTTTTGTTGCTTGATATTCAGGTACATTTTCTTTTGATGTTGTTACTGTTCTTGTTGTTGTTGTTGTTGTTTTAATTTCTATAAGATGTTTTCTTCTTGCAAATAACAAAATGGCGCAACTCCTTTATCGATATTTCTTATTATTATTTAACTAAAACTCAAGTGAAGATGAACAAAAATTCTTTCCAAAAGAACATTTTTTTTTACATTTTACAAATTGAATTGAATTTATAAAAGCTCATTCGCATATTTTACGTTATTTAATTTATTATATTATTACCAATATTTGGAAAAACTAAAGGAGAATCTCGAAATAATAATTCATGTTTTTCATGTAGAGGGTTTTTAATTTGTTCCTTGATTTCCTGGCACAGTAAATTATTGAAATATATAACGAATATTACACCGAAAGGTCATTACCACATTGACACCACATTCAGCAGTTGCACTTAACTAATTTGATGGATTGCAGCCCAACTCATGAGTCCTAATGTGGCGTCGACCAACACTCGATAACGTGTTCTATTTCTATTATGTTCTCAGCACTTTTCCTTGCTCTCTTCTCTGTTGGACGCATGTATGTACATAAATCATTCATTAATTCATTGTTCTTTTCATTTGGCGCTAATAATATTCTAACGTGTCGTGTATATATACATACTTATATATATATATATTTATTTGTGTATGTGAATACAGCTAAATTGATGTTTGCTATCGATCGATCGATTTCTTTTATCGTATTCGTACGTAGCGTGATTCGCTGCGATAACTTTTAATCATGGCATCTTTCATCTTCGATCTTCATGTATAGAATAGTAATAATAATTATAATTAAATATGCACATTAGTAATTGTTTTTCCTATATATGTATGTAAGATGTTTTCTCTAATATCACGTTCAATGTTCTTCAGTATGTTGTAAATGTTCAACATTTCGAGTGGTTGTTCGTTTGAAATGTTGTTGGTTGATTGGTTGGTTGTTGTTATCACAAATCGAAATCAGTTGTCAGGATTTCTATTTAAAATCTCCTGCAAATTGTTCATTGTTTCCTCTCTCTCTCTCTTTCTTTTCCTTTAGCTATATTGCAATTAAACCGTTTGAACTTCAGCAGGAGAAGCATTCACAATTGTGTAGTTGTTATCACTGTTTTTGTTGTTGTTGTTGTTGTTATTGGCTGTAGTTTCTGCTTCTCCTGATGCTGCTGCTGTTATTATATTGTTTATAAGTATTATAATTCTATTATTGAACTATTGCTGTTCTTTTCAGAGCGGCTGAGTGTTCGTGTGTGTGTGTGTGTGTGTGTTTGTGTCTAAAACTATATTAATTTGTGTACTTAAATAATTTTTAAAATATAATTCTTCAAAAAATGGTTTGAATTCATCACATAATTAAATTTGTTTTTTGTTGCTTTTGTTATCCTATTCGTATGAACAAAGAAGTTTTTTGTGTGCTAAAAAAAATATGTTTGAGCGAAATTTCATTTATCGTTTTAGTTTGTTTTTTTTTTTTTTCTCTTTTGCTTCCTTAATGAAATATTCACGCTCATCGAAAATATATTATTAAAAATTAAAACAAAGGAAGAGCCAAATAATATTCAAATTCACTTTTAACATATTTTCAACAACACATTTTAATTACAATCGACATTTTTAATAACGTGTGTTAATAACTGTGTTTTACATTTGATTTTCTTATCATTACTTTTCTTCTTTGTTCTTCGTTTTCTACAATAAGCTAAACATTTTCCTTGTTTGCTGAATGATTGGTTGCTTTTCATCACAGTTCGTTGTTGTTGTTGTTGTTGTTGTTGTTGCTGATTCTCAATAACAAATGCAACATGGACAGTTTACTTCATTCATTGTTTTACGTTTCTCTTTTAATGCTGATTTTATAGTTGCTTAATTATAATTACTAAATATTTCAATTAATTGCTCGTTTTCAATTGAGTTGTTCAGAAAGACGCCACAAGAGTGCGCTACAATTAAAAACAGCTGATGTTATGTTATTCGTTCGTGTTTCTGTTTCATTTCGTGTTGTTTCATTTTCGTATTGTTCTCTTTGCACTTTATAAACTAAACTAAATAGGAATACATTTGATGTGATTTATGTTGTTGCTTTTGTTGTGTTTTCCTACCATTTTTTTACTAATCATCGCAGTTTTAATCTAATAAGAATTACAATTTTTTTTTTTTTTTGTAGTAATCAAATATTTGATGTGTGTATGAATCGAATGATATTTGCATGATTCTAGTTATAAAATTTCTCTTTTCTCTTGCTTGCCGATGTACAAATATCATTCCATACACCATCAAATGATTTTTCTTCTTTTGAATAACTTAAAAACTAAACAAAATCTTAATTTAATTAAATGTATATACATACTATATCATTTTTTGTTTCAGTTTCTTGCAATTTAGTACAATTTGTGTAAATCAAATAATATGGAATATATTGAAATTTTTGTTTAAAAAGAGAAATTTTTGTAAAATGTATGTAAACACATAAATAAATGTACCAAAAAAAAACCGAAAAAAAATATTTATCGTATATAGTTATGTATATATGTATATGTTGTTTGTTGTTGTAGATGTTGTTGCGCAGTTGATTTTGTGTTTGTGTTCGATACCATTTTGAGAACAAAAAATAATTCTGTTCACGTACAAAGCATTAAAAAATCTTCAATTGTTGCTTCAAAACCGTCGCTACACTTAAGTTAAATATTTAGATAACGCTTGCTAATTTCTTTTTTCTCATCCTAAGTATTTACGATTCTAGTTGCTAATTATAATCAGAAATTCATCAGTTTCTTTGTGTTAGCAACAACTTAAATTCTTGTTCTTTCTGTTTTCCCTTCTTCCAATTGTTATTAATGAAGAATTATTTTATCACTGTCGTCATGCTTTTGATGTTTGCTCGTTGAGTTGTTTTGCTATTCATAGTTTTCAGGCTTAAACTGATGATGGCGGCTTTGAGAAATTATACAAACTTACATGAAACGAGGCCCTTGTTGATCGCATGTTAACATAAATAAAAACATGTGTGCAGATGTGTTTTGTGGGTGGTTGTTCGATGGTTGCCCTGTGATTCTGCGAACATCTGTTTAAATATCTATTTCTCGTCTACTTCTCTATGAACTGCATGATTTGCTTTCTTTTAATTATTTGCAGATATCAGAACGTAATAAATCGAAAACGTATTCATCACGAACATCGTCAGAAACTGGCATATATCCCAACGCCGGATGCAGTTTGTTTGGATTCAGCGGCTCCCATTTCTGTCCAATTAATGTCGTTATTTCCTATAAAATAAATCAATCGTTAATTTGCTTTGTTCATGTTTTTGTTGTGTTTTCTTGTTCAGTAATTTAGCATTTAATTTAGACCTCTTTGAAGGAATCCATGCTGGCCTCCGTTGGAGTGTTGTCGATCATCGATATTTCCAAACGTTTTAAAGTGCGACCCCGCAAACGTGAAATGCCCACGATGTTATGCGGATCCAACACGTAACCATGAATAACGATCTCCTCTAAATACTTGCAACGCCATGACATCATCACGAATGGATCTTGGCCAGAACGTAAAAATAGATCCATCACATTTTTGTCGGAATGTTTAAAAGCCTTAAATAAATTAATGCAAAAAATCCCAAAGCATTATTATATTTATTGAAAGGAATCAGAAACTTACGGAATCAATCCATTGAATACTTTTAAGTGTAGCATTATTATTAAGTGACATCCACTCCAGAGCTTCGACATTCATCTAAGTGAGTGACAATGATTTGCGAACATATTTAAACTCAACTTCGCTTTTCAAAACTTACATAATCACAAAACAGGACTCGCAGATGTGTAATCGGCATACTTTGACGCAGAATGCGTACTTGTAGCACTTCCACTGCTTCGTAAGCGTAGACAAGCGATACAATCAACTCGATATTGGGAAAGTTAGCTGCGAAAGCGGCCCATGCCATGTCAGATATACCGGGATGTTGTCGATCCAAGCCATGAATGCAAATGAGAAACTTCTTGAGTGGAAGAAGGTGTATGGCATGAAGAAGCTCTTCGTTTAGCGTATCATAGTCCAGAGATAAAACCTAAGAAAGACAAGAAGCAAGAGTAGACTTTGTTGAATGAGGCTGAACTAAAATTGCGTTGGTTTCATGAAGGGAAACCAATTCACAATAAATCATTTGTAGTTTTACCTGCAATGATGTACATTTCTGTAGCAGACTATTTTCCAAAGAAAATATTGGATAATGACTAGGATCAAACTTGATTGACGCTAATGTTAACTGTTGCAACTGATTCGCTTCGGTTAGTGTTTTTAGAAAATCCAAACCGTAATAAGTAAGCGATTCTATTGAGCCCAAATCTAAAATTTTCAGCGGTGACTTTTTGCGACTTAAAATTAATTTCAATGGCTCCACAAAGAATCTTTAAAAATAAATTGTTATTAGAATTGCAAGCGATTTATATGAATTACTCGTTTCCCTTACTGTTCGATATCGACTAGATTCTCTTCGCTTATGTCGCCCGGTGGAATAAGACCAACATTATTCGTTTGAAAGCGCAAACCTTGTACATTATCACAACGTGCTACTCTGCAATGCAAAGAAATGGGATTATTTTGGGGAAAAAGTTAATTATATTACTACGTCTTTACTCACTTATATAAAATCCGTCGTATTTTCTCAATGTGAAAGACATTCAAAAAATCAAACACCAACGTAAGCTCGCTGATGAGATTACAGAGAATATGGCGAAAGAAAACACATTGCCGATCGTTGTCGATGTGAAGTTTAAATTTGAAATTAGTGAAGAATCTGCAAATATTTTGACGACATATTATTAAACACATTATATTATTTATTAATAATACAAATAACACAGCTTTTCCAGTATTACGTCATAAACGAAATTCTGATTTTATTTGAAGAAGGTATAATTTATTATTTTTTTAATATAACAATAAAATATCTACTAATGTAATTTAATATAGTAGGAACTTTATTTTAAAATTGTATTATATTGTTTTGTAACTTTTTTAATACCATCCGATAAAAGTGGCGTTATTTTTCTTCAACGGAGAACGATAAGGCACACACACACACACACACCCGCAATGCGCTTCTTCTGTACGCGCATCATCAGAAATTGTTTATATTTTACGACGCAAAATAAGTGAACATATAAGTTAACGAAAATGTAAACTTTCAACACTTTACTTGCTTAAACTTTTGGAATAGTTTTATATATGCTTACCGCTTTTGAAAGAGTACACTTCTCCAGTGTCTGCAGGCCTGAGATGCCATAAGCCTGTCCCGGGGCTCCAGATATTCGTAGATATGCCCCAAAGCCAGGGCAGGAATTTTCCCCCATTGTGGGGCGTGATTCATCTCTATCGGTTTAATCGTACAACAGCACAGCCGCCGCAGCACAACACCACAGCGTGAATTCTATCCAAAGGATTCTCTTATGGATTGCTTCTCTTTTGGTCCGTGGTTTTTTCAGAAAATCGTCAACAGCAAAGTGCAAAAATCGGAATAGCAAAGAAATCCTCAAACAATATATTAATTTTCTTTTTTGACTGATTCTGCAAAATAGAAATTTAAGCAGAAAATTAATTTATTATTATTATAATAACAAAATTTTAACAAAATAAATTTCAATTCTTTTACAGATGGACTGATTTTTTAGGTTCTTCTAAGGAATTTTTGATATTAAAGTTTTTACCCACCGTTTTACTTTGGCTCGTTTTTTATTTTTCTATTATCTTTGAAATGTCGCGTTATTTCTCAAAGATTGTAATTTTACTTGACACCAAATATTTCTTTTTATTAACACCGATGCAGCAGCTGTCCAACACAACATTGACACCCACAGGGTGTTCTTGTTCTTCTTCAATTTGATCGCCAAGAATCTCTTGATTGTCGATTGTTTGGCCAAAAGTCCGCAAAATCAACATTTTCAAAAAGACAGCATAATTTTGTATGGTGTGGTGGTCAGCACAGGGAAAATGCGGATTTTGCGGACTTTTTGATGGAAATCCACTACAGTGGTAGGTAGTTTTAGAATGTTCTACATAGAAGGTTGCAGATGCGAGATGTCTTTTAATTGCTAATATAACTACGAGTTTGTAAAGCGGTCTGATAACGCAATACATATTGTTTTACGTTTAACTCCAGAATATGTATTTTATATTGATATATTTTATATAAAGAGTAGTAGAAGAGTAGTGCTTTCGCACTTTTCCACTGGAAGTGCATTGGAAGATTTGATTTTAATGTGACTTTGGAGCTTGCCTGTGTTGCCAACCACAGCTGCACTAGTGTAGCTCTTATTTAATAAAACTCTATGAAACAGTTTCTTATTCGGGCTCTAGTTAGCCAGATATAGTCCTTGTATCTCACATATTCGATTTGCAATAGCACTCAATCTCTTATAGATCTATTATATCTATTAAGTACTCAAAATCTTCCAAGTAGTTTATCTCCAAAATTTATGTTTTCCAAAATAAATAATTTAATAAAAAGTGAAGGCATTCAAACTGTCCACACAACAGTACACTTTTACTGAATATCGGCAGTGGCTTAGGAGATAACGGAGCTTGAGGGTGGCGGTGAATGTTATTGATTTTGACTTCTACAACAAAAACTCGAAGAACAACTTATTAAGAGTATTTTGTAAACGGCTAGTCGAATAATTTGATATATGATGTAATAAAGATAATGATAAATTGGAATTAATTCGAAAACCTACTCCAATTTTTTGGGATAAATGACAAATGGTTTCGACAGCACTGAGATAAGCTGAGTGGAGACTTTTGTTGTAAAGAACAGTAAATTACGTTTCTGCTAATAAAAGAGTACTGAACTCTGATCAACAGCTGTTTCAGAAAAGGAATACAACGGGTTCCGTTCACCGAAGAACGCCGCAAGTGGTGCCGTTTTTATTTCCACCAGGAAGCCATTTGGGGATTTACAGGTGAAAAGGGGAAGATTGATGCATAATCGCTGAGTGTTCCTTTTTGCATATGCCTTTAATTTGAGAAATTGGCCACGTCATTCAGTCATATCGTTCAAACAAATAAGACACCGGCTACAAAACCTAGAACACTGAGTGAAAAATAATATTACAAATCTTTTTGCTTAAACAGTAGGCTTGGAAGAAAATTATTCATTTAGTGTGAAAATTTTATACAAAATTGTTCAAATCTAAAAAGAATTATGGATGTTATTACAACGGTATGTAAAATTTAATTAAAATCTGAATATGTAATTCGATTTAATTCATATTAAAATGTGAAAATAACATAATTATTTCTTTATTTATTGCATTCGTACTATTGTAAAACTAAAAAGTAGATACTGGTAATTAAACAATATACATATGTACATATATGTACTAATTTACTTAGATTAATAAAAGTACAATAAACAATATATTGTGCGTTTGTAGGAGGATAAAAAGGTCATGACGCCTCGTAGCTACCAGCTCGAGCTGGTTGACTACATTACGAAACGTAATGCTATCGTATTCTTGCCCACCGGCAGTGGAAAGACTTTCATTGCGATGCTGGCTTTAAAACGCTTCTCTCACGAAATGCAAGAGTAAGTTTTCCATGTTTTTACAATGTTTCTTTGTGGCTAGATAATTTTACCATTCGTTGCTTCGTCGCAGGCCCATCAGCCGTGGTGGCAAGCGTGCCATATTTATGTGCAATACGGTCGAGTTGGCTCGGCAGCAGGCTACGGAAATCAAAAAAACTCTGAATTTGAAGGTGGGGCTTTATACTGGCGAACGTAACGTTGATGGCTGGACACGTAGTACATGGGAAAATGAAATCGAGGAAAATCAGGTACGTACCAATCTGAAACTGATGTGTTCCAAATTGCATTATTGTTTATTGCACGGTTTACGTAGATTCTCGTTGGTACTGCACAAATCTTTGTCGATATTGTAAGACAGAACTATATAAAACTATCTGATCTGAGCATTACTATATTCGACGAATGCCACCACGCAAAAGGTTCCCATCCAATGCACCAATTTTTGTCTTTTATGCAAGGTGAACAGCCGCATCGTCTACCACGTATTGTGGGCTTGACCGGTGTGTTATTAAAAGGAAATAAAATGTCAAGAGAAAGTATCGAAAGAGAACTCAAGTCGCTGGAAGCAACATTGCGAGGAAATATAATAACCGTGTCGAATATGGAGCAATATCACAATGTAATGGTGTAAGTATACCTTAAAACGATTCATTATTATTCAAAGAAAATAAAAAAAAACTATCAATTTGCCTTAACATTTTTCGCCTACGACTTTCAGATATTCAACCAAACCATATGAGAAAATGGTCACATACGAGGATTTAGAATATGAATTCAAAGAGGAGGCGAAAGTTATAAGCATTGTCGAAGAAGCGTGCTCATCGGTGGATAGGTGGAATTTAGGGCAGATGCCAAAAAAACTAACCAGAGGTCTTGGCATGCAAAGGGAGCCAAGTAAAAAGAATTTCGTAAAGAATTTGCTAAAGGATTTCTTATATCAGATGAAGGACTTTGGACTTTATGCAGGGTCTGTAGCTATCATGTCTGTGATAATAGAATTAGAAATACGCAAACGTCAATTGGAGACTTTGGCACTGAGAAATATGTACCGTATTCTCATCACCAAATGTGAACGTATACGGCGCATATTGGTAAAGAAAATTAGTGAAATGTCTGACGGTTCCGGCAGTGATGCTGATAGGCTCGATATCATATTAAATTTTTCATCGCCGAAGATGATTTCTCTGTTGACATTTGTCAAGTTGCAGTTCCAAAAGACAAAACCGAATGACATCAACTGCTTGATATTCGTGGAACGACGCTACAGTGCTAAATGCGTGTATTTCGTCTTAAAAGAATTCATCGATGTTACTCCGGAAATAGCAAATATCTTGCGGCCGAATTTTATGATTGGACGCAATACAATCGCTCCAGGCATTAAAAATATTCTCGAAAGGAAATGGAGTAACGATGTAGGGAAATTAAATGTTACTTAGATGTTTTCTTTTCTACATTTCTGTTTTTCTGTTTTTTTTTTGTTCAACATTTAACAGGCAATCACGCAGTTTAGAAAGAAGGAGTGTAACCTGATTGTGTGCTCGTCAGTTTTAGAGGAAGGAATTGACGTGCAAGCGTGCAACTATGTTTTTGTTCTTGATCGCCTTAAAACGTTTAACTCGTACATACAAACCAAGGGCCGTGCACGCCAAAACGATTCCTTGTACGCCATTTTTGCATCGAAGAGCACAGTTAACGAAATCACCTCTCAAATTTCGTCATATCAGCAGATGCACGAAGTCATTAAAAGTTTCCTTGTAGGACGGACTTTGGATCGTGACGAACCCTTGGCGGAAGATATTGCAGTTGAATTTACGGAGCTGATCAAAACATACGTAATACCGAGTGGAGCCCGTTTAAATGCGGAGTCAGCACTTCAGGTGTTGGCTCGTTATTGCCAGAAGCTACCGTCCGATGCCTTTGGCGCCTGTTGTCCTTGGTTCGACAAGTACGAAGTGGGCGGCAAGTATGTTGTGTCGCTCAAGTTACCGCTGCAATCGACGTTGCAAGAGACCATAGTTGTGAGTTATTTATGAGCGGATTTCGGTACAAATTGTTAACTTTTTAACATTTCAGAGTGATCCCATGGACAACGCTAGATGGGCAAAAATTTCAGCTGCTTTTAAGGCTTGCATTAAGCTTTACGAGTTGGGAGAATTAAATGAAAAGCTTTTACCGATCACAAGACGCGAATGTTTGAATGCTGTAAAGTCAGAGTTATTTAAAATTTGGAAAAAATACCCTCAAGATAGTACGTAAAATAACAAGAAAAACCACGTCATAAATGCAACATGTAATGTAATTTCATATTGTTATAATTACATGGGTCGGAGAACCAGAGAAAGATTCACTGTCACCTAGAGAGACATGCGCCTTGCACTTATGACTCTGCTTCTGCTAGCTTATCATTCATCTATTCCATTTTATATACTTGTGCTTCTCTCGCTACAGCTTCAAAATCTGTCGGCAGCAAAACAAATCGCCGCGTTTACGATTCCCTTTGCCCCGAAGAACTTTATGGCGCAATGCCTGTGGTGGGAGAGCCGTGTTTCGCATACGAAATCATTGTCAGACCCGACTTCGAGAAGGACGAAAACAATGAGCATTTGATCTCGCTAATGTGTACCTCTTTGAATTATGCGCTGTTGTTGAGCAAGCAATTGCCGCCGCTCGCCGAAATGCCATTGTTTATGACACAAGGCAAGATAAAAGCGACGATCATCAGCGAACCGAAAGTGTTTGTGATCCACGACAGCAAGCAGCTGGATTTATTGCGCAAGTTCCACATCATGATCTTTCGCGATTTGTTGGATTGTTGGAAGGAGAAGAATTTCTTCGTCCTTGACCACCGCAATAAGGAGAATTCGTATTTGTTGGCGCCGATGATAAATGGTGAACTCAATTGGGATTTGGTGCTGAAGTTCCAGCGTCTAAAACCACTACGATCGTCCACCGAAATGGAGCGCCAAATGCAGGTTTATAAACCAGAAGACTTTCTGGGACGTATTGTGAATACTTGGTACTCATTGAACGACGCTGAGCGTTATGTCGTCATTAAGATTCTGAAGGATAAGAATCCAAGTAGCCCATTCCCGAATGGTGACTTTAGAAGCTATGCTCAATTCATGGATCAGAAGTATAACCTCAAAGTTATGCAGCCAAAGCAATTCCTACTCGAAGTAAAGGCCTTAACCTCGCGCAGAAACTTCTACATCAATGCCAAAAATAAAATGTCGAAGAATGTTTCGAAACGAGCACAAGCATCCATTGTATTAATTCCCGAGATGTGTCACAATTTTATGTACCCCGCTGATATGTGGCTTAAGGCAATATTTCTGCCTAGCATTTTGCATCGCTTGTACTACATGTTGCATGCCGAAAACTTACGCAATCGCGTTAATGACTTCCTGGATTTAACACCAAAGCTGCGCGGCACATATTATCAACCGAAGCCACTCATCATCGACTCCAGTTTAAGACGCGTCGTTGATGCTGATGGAAATGCTATCGAAGAGTGTGAGGTGAGTCAAACCTACAGTCAACTTTATCCTCTTACATAACTTGAATTGATGGCAATATTTTGTTTCCTTCGTTTGCAATTAAAGAAAAAACAGAAACTGCTGCCTTCATTGCCTGTGCGATTTATGGAAAATGTCGAAGTGAAGTCGTTAATGAATTCGGAAACGGGCTACTGGAAAGACTACATGGAGCCGTCCAATATGGAAAGAGATGTCCGCTCCATATTTCCCATTGAGGTCGATTACTATCACAAGTTCATTTCGGGTATGGTAGAGAGCGTTCAAGCGCTTAGTCTTGACGATGCCGGGGAATATTGTAATCGCCAACTGAAGGTTGCCTGGCCCAAGTACGACCAACCAGCTCAGCCACAAGCTGACAATTTCTTACAGCTAACAGATGTATCTATAGAATCAAAGCGTTACATTAAAATACTTGATATTAGCTTCAATCAGTCCATTGCTTGCAGTGCGGAGCAATGCGAATTCTTAGCAGCGTTGACAACTGCCGCCGCCAACGATGTCTTCGATATGGAGCGCTTCGAAGTGTTGGGCGATTCCTTCCTTAAGTTTTCAATTTCGCTGTTTTTAATGCATAAGCACCCGAAATGGCATGAGGGCTTCTTGACAGAGGTGAAGTCACAATTGGTATCCAATCGCAATCTCCTCTACTGCATGCGAGAGTTCGACATACCAAATCGCATCAGCGGCAACGCCTTCAAGCCCAACAGCGAGTGGCTGCCGCCGTTAGTAAGTGTACCAAGCAACATCCTGGACGCCGTCAACGCCGATTGGGCAGACGGTAATCATATTGCTGCTGCTGATCTGTACGAGTTGGACCTAAGTGAGGAGGAAAAGATGAGTGGAAAGTGTTCGGAAGAACAGTTTGCTCTTTTTTACAATAGTTGGACTCAACATCGCGCTCCTGAGAATTTAATGTCATACGAAAACGACGTTCTTAACTTTATTTATAAGCAATCGATCTCGGATAAAGTAGTTGCCGATACAATGGAGGCCATCTTGGGAGTCTGCGTAAAGAACTACGGCTTCCAGCACAGCTTCCGAATGCTGAATTTCTTTGGCTTTTGCCAAGATGACGATAACGAGTTGCTGGCGAAATTGCTGGATCTTAAACTGGGTTCGCCGCTTCTGCGCACGAACGTCACCCAGCAGGAAGTTGATGGCTTCCTAATTAATTACAGAGTATTGGAGGAGAACCTAGGCTACCAATTTCAAGATCGCGCTTATCTATTGCAGGCCATGACGCATCCCTCGTTTCCGACCAATCGCATCACCGGCTGCTATCAACAGCTGGAGTTTATAGGCGACGCTATACTCGACTTTTTAATATCGTGCTACCTTTTCGAACGCTGCGCTATGAAGAATCCCGGCCAATTGACCGATTTACGCTCTGCCCTGGTCAACAATATAACCTTGGGCTGTATATGCGTACGTCATAGATTCCATCTGTTTTTGTTGGCGGAGAATTCAATGCTGGCAGAGGCAATCAAACGCTTTGCCGATTTCCAAGTCACTCAAGATCATCGCGTTACGGACCAAGTACGAATTCTAACGGACGAGAACGATGACTACGGATTGAATCTAGCACAAAATATTGATGTCCCCAAGACGCTGGGCGATATCGTTGAAGCGCTTATAGCAGCTGTTTATCTTGATTGTCGCGACCTGACGAAAACCTGGCATGTGATTTATGGCTTGCTCGAACCGGAAATCAACGAATTCATGTTCGAAGTACCCATCGATCCTGTACGCAAACTGTACGAATACAAGGGAGCTGATCCGAAGTTTTCTGACCCTGTCGTCGATAACGAACTGGTAATGGTTCAATGTTCCCTCACTTGCCTCGATGAACGCCACGAGGTGCATGGGGTCGGTTCGAACAAGGCTAATGCCAAGAAATCAGCCGCCAAGCATGCGCTCCAAATATTGAGCCAAAAATAATAAGTTATTGTTCAGTTTTAAATATCTTTTATTAGTTTTTATGGGCCTGTACGATGTAATATTAAAGCCTAGTTTATGTTTCTAGATCATCGTTTACTTCGATTAATGCATTTATATAGCGCTTCATTCTTTTTTACCACGAATTCATTAAAAATATGTACTGATATATCACTAATTCTTTAGCAATACTTCGCTCAGGCCCAAAAGCTTATCCCTAGTTTGAAACTTTGGGAGCAATACACGAAACTATATTATAACAAATATGTATTAATGATAATTAATATATTCCTTCTAAATATTCTATAAAAGATATTTATCGAATATTTTAAATTGTTAGTATATGTGAATGAATTTATATGAATTTAATTTTATTTTTTATGACTGCTTGCATGCTACAGCCAAGCAAAATTCTAAACAATGAGATTCATTGATTTGTTAAGCCTTAGATATATATTCTTCCATTGCAAATGTATGCATTTTCTTACATAAAACATCTTAATTGCATGCTTTTCTTTTACAAAAAAAGATTGAGCGACTACGAGTGATAAAGAAATGTGATGATCTAAAATAATAAATAAATACAGACTATATTTCTCATAAAATAGTGTTATGATATTAGCTACAATACGATTCTGGACGTTACTATGATTTATTTGACTGTAAATGTGTCTAGAACCGAAGAGTAACTAAGTACTTTATTTAAACGCCTATCGAATGAATTTGTTGAAGCATTCAAACTGTTTTTTTTTTTTAACCCAATTGATTTTAATTGAAGAGAAGCTTTCACATTCCGTCGCAGGCCCTGACACTGCGATTGAGGCACTTGCTGATTGTGGAGATATTTTCAGAAACTGCTGAGACCTGCTGATCCGCATACAGCCTTACGAATTCAATGCTGTCAAATTACAGACGCTTCATTATTGCTGTAGTTGTTGCTGCACTGAGCATCTTCCTGATATCGCTCCATGGAGATCGTTGCAATTGCTGCACTTTCGCCCAGCGGCTCAGCATTTAAAATAAGATTATCTGCACTGTACGTAGACCGATTCGCATCGTCTTCGTACACCACTGCCTCGTCTCTGTACACCATTGCCTCGTCCCTCAGCGTCGCTTCGTTCGGCCGCTCAGCTTGTGCCGCACGTCGTTCCGTGCAACGCCGAGTCGATGCTCTCAGAATAGTTGCCACATCCTCGGCCGTATACGGCCGCCCTGCTGGACGATCCCTGCTCAGATGGTGATGATTGTAATGATGATCAGTGCTTGGAGCAGCTGAAGACGGACGTTGCTGATCACTCTCTGAATTGCAGAGCTTTTGCAGGTGTCCACTGCGTCCCAGCGAAAGAGCGCGCTGTTGGCTGTTGCTGTCTACAGATGAGCTTGGACCTATTTCTATATTCTCGCTAATGCCATGCAGGACTGTATAGTCGGGTGGCAAGCTGCCCCGATCCGTGAAATCTAACGAAATTTCGGGACGAGTACGACTGTTTATTAGTCTGGAAAAACAGTAGAATACATGAAAACGGGGAAAGATTTGAGATGATAATGATTCGAGGAGGAAGTACTCTTTACCGTCTCACACTTCGCCGTATGCTTTGGCGTAGCAGCTTGGCTAATCGGGCGCCAGTTGCTGTGGTGTAAGAGGGCGGCGGTGTATATTTCGGGGGTGCATCATCGAGTGTTGCATGTGTCTGAGAATCTACAGTTCGTCCAGGATCAGACACAAGGTTGCCGTTTCTTGTGTTGGAATTACTTCTGCCGTTTGCGGAGCGCGTTACTCGACCGTCGAGCAACGCCTGCGAAGGACGATATAGTAACTGAATGCGCTGTAACATAAAATGCGAAAATATTTATTTATTTGTTACAGAAGCTGCTGCAAATCTCAATTTCATTTACGTACATCCAAAATGTCCGGCGGTCCATTGGTCAGGTAGATCAAAATCTGAAATAGAGCTGTTATTGGCACGATCATCAGGAATGTGATCTGCAGCAGCCCGGCCAGCTTCCTCGCCCACAAGCTGAAGTACGATGTACCACGCCAGTGATACAGTTGACTGGAATTCGATATCTTGTACTCGACAATGGCCAAGGTTATCAAACCGATGGGCAGTAAAACATTCCAGGACAAGGCCAGGAAAGCGGACATCGATCCGGACATGCGGAGATCATTGACCAGATCATCGCCGTTGTATGGACGGCCGCGTATCAGAAAGACACCGAAAATTAGTGCCGCCCAAAGAACAGGCAGGATCCAAGAGCCGCCCACAACCAGATCCATAAAATACACTTCGATAATACCGATCTCGGTGGAGAACGGGATACTCAGCAAAAGAGCGGTGACACAGCTAAGCAGCACTGAGCTGGCCGAGTTGCCTAGAGCGCTGGAAATTGGCTTCCACATAGCGCACAACTGCGCCAAGCCGAAAACCAAAAACATGCCCAAAGCTGTGGCCACCCAGATCCACGATATCGACTTGCTGGAGCAAGCCATCGCGGCGGGGAAGAGTTCACTGATGAGACGTAACGCCTGGTAGCCGCTCTCCCCATTGGCTACTGTGGACGGGCGCCGGTAAATTTCACCCAACAGGCTTGAGTAGTGCGGCACCCATTGCTTGGGAAAGGAGATCAGAGCAGTATTTAAGGGGGCTTTCCGCGAGTAGACCGACGTGTAAGACTCCATGTGTTCTAAAATAATATATTAACAAATAATAATAATAAATTAGTAAATTTATTTACCATAGGACCCAGGAATATATATGAAAGAGTTTTCATTTAATATCTGTACACAAGCCAAGCCGAACAACGAGGCCAGCGAAAGACCCAGCAACGTTGTGAGCATCACAAGAATTGCGTCTCGGCGAAGAACGTCTTTGGTTTGGGCGTTCGCATGCAGCCGACTCGACATCGCAATTACGGATGGACCCCACAGGCCCCATGTAAGGAAGGCCTCTTGAGCAGCCGCCGACCACGTCTTAGAATTGATAAGAAAATCCTGGAAATCCTCAAAATCGGCGTTCTAGAGAGGAGAGAAAACAACGGGCTTAATCGAATACTATGCAGCTAATTACTTCAATTCTAACCTGCAACGTGCTGAAGTCGATCACTGTGAGTAGCTTACACGTCACCACGACCAGTGTTACCAAGGGTACGATAACCAGTGCCACAATAGCTTTTCCGTACGACTTCAAGCCCTTGCAAAGCACGAGAAAGACAAAGGTCCAGATTATAGCCAGGTTGAAAGCAAGCTGCTGGTTAGAAAAGACACAGGCAACAGATTAATTATTGCCAATTGTGATATATGCACAGCCACTCACCCGATCACTGACTTGGAAGCGCACCGTAGAAGAGTCCGAACGCCGGACCATCTGCAGGCGCTGCAAGACGAAGCCATTGAAATAGTCCCCAACGGTCTCAGTGAGGTTCGCCGTGGCGTTTGTGCTGTGTCTGTAGCCGAAGAAGGGTTGCTGCCAGCGATACAGTGGGTGCGCTTTCTCCAAGAACGAGTCGCTTAAATATACCAGCACCCAAGCTACTCCGATGCTGGAGTAAATGGTCAGCACGGCTTGCAGCAGTGTGAGCGCTATGCCGATGCCTTTGCAAATGGGGCTGATCTTCCACATGGTTACGGGGCCGGCTTTGATCTTGGCGCCCAGGCACATCTGCAGCCAAAACAAGGGTATCCCGAAAATCACCGACAACAGCAGAAATTGCAAGAGGAAGTTGCCGCCGTACTGAACAGTGAGCACAGCAAAGCGGCAGATGTTAAAGAGACCCAAGGTGCAGCTCAGCAGCGCCAGGATGCGGCTGAACGAATGCGGCCATTGCGAATTATTACCGGGCCGAGTCAGCAGCTGAATGTTGTCCGGATCCAGTGGCGTATCACTCGCGCTCACATTCGGACTGGCGTCCATTCTGCAGCCGTCCTCGTTGGACACCTGAGCACGCGAAGGCGTGGCATGCAAAGTCGTAGTCGAACTGGAGTCGTCGGTGCTGCTGTTGGTCACCAAAGAGACGGGACTGGCGTTACGCGAGGAGCCCATGGAGCTGTGATCCGAGCCGCTAGAGTGTCTGATCGCTGTAGCTGGCGCGCTTGTGGGTCGTTGGTTGCCGCCGCGTATCATGCAGTTGCTCGTGCCAAAGGCATCCGCGTCCATGGTTAACACCCGACCTGCGCATGTATCCAAAGCCCGCCGGCCGAACTGACGCGGTCTCGACTCCGACGAAGCAGCTGCGCTCTGGGCAAGGAGGATGTTTTCGAAAATATTGGCAGCAGTTAGCATTTCGGGGGGATTCGAGAGCGACGACGCCAACGTCGTGCTGTGCGTCCGGTCGAAAACTGCCGGCGCTACGCTGCTGTGGGAGTGGCATCGCCTAAGTTCGCCTGTAGCGGCGCTGGAGGCCTGAGCTAAGTCCAGTAGCGCAGCCTCTCGAACGCCAGAGTCAGTTGCTGCTTGTTCAGGCGCTGCATTGGCGTCGTCACCTGATGTGGTCGCAGGTGCGTCCAACGCCGTCGTGTTGCGCATAGAATTTCGGCGCCAGTCCGCTGCGTGCGCTGCTGTCAAACAGTCGTTGGACATGGTCGATGATGGCGCAGCCGCTGTAATTGAACGATAGAATATTTACTCTCAGTGAAACATTGATTAATTGACCTTTCAATCAAAGCAACTCATCAGCAGGAAGAAGTCACCGTTTAGTTATGAATTGAGATCAGCCAATGACACAGAAAAGTAAAATTCTGACTGAATTTAAATGGAGTTGGAGAGTCGTGACTTATTTCAGCTTGAGTTAACAGTTCCTTACCTTTGCCATTATTAAATCTCTCAATCCTAACGTCCGAGCTGATGGTCCTTCGCAGTCTGTGGCCCACATGCAGTCGGCTCTCAGCGCCGTCTGCGTGACTGGACGACGTAAGAGGAAAGACGTACAAGTTCTTCGGCAGCGTCTTGTTGCGAATCTGTTTACTTTTCGGTGATCCTTTAACTCCGTCCTCTGCTCTCACTGCTCCTTCGGCATTTGAAGTCGGCTCACAGTCATCTGCATTTGTGAAGGAGGAGCAGCTGTTATCGTCTTCGTCGTCGATGCCATCCAAGTAAGTGTCCAAGTCCAAGAGGCAGTCTTCGATTTTGGTTTCGCCGTCTGTGTTCAGTGCGTTCTGCATGGAGCAGGAAGCTGAATGCCCGTTGAGGACTGCATCCAGTTCATTGAGTACATCGGTGACTTCATCCTGACCGACGGCAACTGCGGTTGGTTGTGCCTGAAACAGGATCATCTGCGCGGGAATCGTAGATGGCGACGCCAAGCTGCTGCTGCTGCTGCGTGGCAGAGTGCAGAGCGGATGTTCGTCCACGTTGCGGCGTTTCTTGCGGCGCTCGATGCTCAGCCCCGTTCGACGCAACGGATGTGATCTTTGAAAGGAGTGCGGTATGTGATTGGTCTCAATGAGATCGTCATCGCTCACATCGTCGTCGTCGTCGTCGTCGTAACGCTCACAAGCTTCTTTAATCGACTCCGTCGACAGATCATTGGACAAGCCAAACGAGTGTTCATCGTCGCAGGATTCCTCATCCAGATTAACGTAGGGTGGAAGCTGCTGATGTGCTGCTTCAGTGACTGATGTTGCTGCTGACATTTGAAGCCATTGCTTATTGATGCCGTTGCTTTTGGCTTCAGTTGATGTCTGCTTTGTGTTGGTTACATCACAGAGGAGTGCATCGCTGTTGTTCACAGACATCGCAGCGGCTGCAGCTACTACCGTGAATGTCCTGTGGTCATCTCCGGACTTCATGGGACTAGCGTTGCAGCCATAATTCGTCGGAAGACTGGCGTAGCTGTTGCAACCGCGTACGATTGCGAAATAGTTTTTTCTGTTATCCAACTTTGAACCGTCGGACTTCTCTTCGTTGGCACTTTTCTGTTCCGATTTCATAACGGCATTTTACAAAGAGACCTCTTTGAGAGGAAAGAGAATATTGAAGAGATTGCATTGTCAGAATTTATCGTGAGAGAAGTAAAGTACATATGTACATACACAAAATCTAAAAAATTAATAATTCATAAGTACGTATATCGACATTTCACGAAAAACAACTATTTTAAATGTGTTAATCACCTTTGCTACATGAGTTCTATTTAAAAAGTCGCTCAATGTCAATTATCATATTTGAAAAGAAAAAGCGCAACAATTCACAAAGTCCAATAAGAAAAGGTGAGTGCAGGAAATGGAATTGGCTTCGAATTGGGATGCCAATTCATCCCAATTCGCTTCTTTAGGCTAATAAATTGACCTCGTCTTATTGGATACATTCAAGTAATCAGCTCGAGGCCCTCCTCATGAAGCTAAGTGTGAAAAAGTCAGAGGGAATTCCGCACTTGTTTACAAAGAGAAGACACATAACGGTAATTTTTACACTACTGAAGGTAATCAGTAAAAGTTTGTTTGTTTTTTTTTTTATTTTGCTGCTAAAAGTACATATGTATATATTTTCGTTAATAATCCACTGTTTTAGATCTCTTAATAAACATATTCGCAAAAAATTTAATAAACAATATTTTCAAAAATTCAACCTTTAACATCTCTTCTTCTTCTTCTTCTTTTTCGTTTGAACGCTCAATTAGAGAATCAGTTGTTAACAAGCACTCTACAAAAACGCACACTAACAAAAACTTTTTTAATTCAAAACACAATTTTAAACTAAAACATACTTTGCACAATGAAATTTAAATGAAACCAAATTAATTTCGAAAAAATTAATACAGATATTTTAACATTGTTTGTTGATTCACTGAGTTGCTACGTCGCCGAAGCTTCTTTCTGCGTTGGTTGAGTTGAGAATCGCCATTTGCAATAAAAAAAAAAAAAAACAAACAAATTTCCCATGATGGGATGATTGAAGGTAAAATTTGAAATTTGCAAAATGAATTATAATTCGATTTATGTGGTGTGTGTATATGTTTTATAAACAAAATATGATTAATTAAAGTGAATTTATACGATATCCTTCATCTACAAATTCATCTCGATCGATTGCTATTAAAATGTAATCATTTTTCATTTCTTCTGCTTCCACTTTTCTATAATAATTTAGGGTAAACCACTTTTCCAAAGCATTAACGGATAAAAAAGCATTAAAAGAGAAACTAAAAGCGATTGTCTTGGTTTTTAATTTATGAATCAACATCATTTAATCTCTTTAATCGTAAGTGAAGATCTCCCGCAGTTCTACTTTTTTAAACAAATGCAGAAGGGGAAGAATTTAATTGCTTTTTTAGGGTTTGTGTATTTTTTCAATAGCCAGTGATTGTTTTTCTTTAACATAAGTATATTTTTTGATATACTTAATAATTAAGACACGACAACAACAAAAACAACGGAATCTGAGAGCTCTTGAAATGGAAATTAAATAGACGAAAAAAACCAACTCAAACTACAAATAAAGAACTTCTTCTTTTAGGGAAATAAATTGTGATTGAATTTAGAAAAATTTATGTAAGTAGACGTGTAGGAATTTTTTAAAAAAAACCAACGTATATAAAATTGTAGATGGGACAAATGCGTACTACGCAAAAACGTGATTTCTACCTGAGCTTTTATTCACTAACGTCTAATCTCAAGGTTTTTAATAATTAATTACAACGTTGCATTGGAAATAAAGTTCAAAAGTTTAATCATAAGCGAACTGCAATTAAAATCATTTACTTATAATTTAAATACAGTCATGAACGCACGATGCATATTCTCAATACAAAGAATTAGAAAAAACTAATTACATTCTAAAATATTCCGAAGTGTAGCAATTTTCATTTTTATAGTATTCATTCAGCCTGTAAAATGCACCACAGATTGCAAGTGTCAAAAAAGGAGTGTCCTTTTAGTAGCAACGGATCATCATGAAAAATAGTATTTTTTGAAAATGTCCAAGGAGAAATTAAGAAATGCATTATTGTAACTGTAAAAGCAATTGTCTCTCAAGGCAATCATATCGAATGACGTTGGTATGTCTGTCATTAGCTCAGCAGCTGCTAGCATTTTATTCAGCTATCATGAGAAACGATTCCATGAGATGAATTAAAATATCAATATGAGGCCATTATGCTGCACCAATAATAATAATCATAAACCAAAATGAGTCATTTTATGAATCAAATTTATTAAATGTAGTATTTTTTTTTCATTTCTTTTTTTGGGTTAAAAACCTGACCTTCCTGAAAAAACCTGTGTTTGCATAAAATTTATGAAATAAACTAGTTGCTGGATATAATAAAGTATGTCAATTTTTATAGTTTTAAGTTGTTTTTGGATTCCATTTAAAAACAATGAAATAAACTAATTAATTATATATGTAAATTTTTATATTATTGTTATTGTTATTGATTTTTAACAAAAAAAAAAGCTTCGAATGTGAGTTATTTAAAATTTCTTTCTACTTTAATTAACTCCAAACGTTTCCATTATTTAACGTCGTGACGGAGCTATAAAAAATGACTGATTTACATATATATAAATCTTAAATGGAGACAAATGTTACTTACAGTCATTGAGTAAAAATATTTCGATATTAGGTGGGAAGAAAGTACATATTATAAATTATTTTTTATACATATTAAAAGTTTCATTAACAAATAATAAAATTTTTGTTGTTATCTTCAAAGGAATGTTGTATTTTTTACTGATTGATTTATTAAATGGTTTGGACATGTACTTACACGATTTTATGGAAATATATGATTTTATGATATTTTTTGTGATTATTGAGACCAGTTTTCAATGTGTTCTTTTGACTGTACAGTTTTTCTATGAGCGGATCCGAATCTGTCCCAGAAACTGAGATAACCAAACGATAAGAACGGTTTATTTACATAAATGTATGTATATAGAAAATATATGTATGCATGTGCTTCAATATGCATTTCTATTTATGTGGTTTATATGATTTCTCTCCATTTTCGCCCCTTTTTTACAGCAATTATTATTATCTATAAATGAATACGCCACACAAATAACTTTCCACACCGCCCCGCCCCGTTTCCCCCACGATTTCCCTTATATACTGCACACAGTTTGATTGAAAGTCTTTTTTCTTATCAGCAGAAAACTTGTAAAGCTCTTTAAATCAAATTTATATTTTTAATGGATTTTAGTTTTCAGGCTACACAATTTATTGTGTAACTTAATAATAACCTCCAGTAATTATTAATTCGTTTGTGTGTCTGTATGAAGAGAGAAAAGAAATGAGGAAAAATATGATTTCCACAAGTTAATTTCTAAATTCAATCAATTGTAGGAATTGCAGTTTCTATTCACTGAACTTAATTGAAATTAATTTAATTATATACCAAGTTTTTACATTCCTTTTACATTCATACTATTTCATTTGCATGAAAAAACATTTAATCAATTAAAGCAATTAAAAGGAATTGAAAAAAGAAAAACTAAATCACAAAGTTTTGTAAGATTCGATAGAAGGAAGTTTAAAAAATCAAATCGTCTTTTTAAATTACGTAATGCTCGAAAATTACGTTATTAACGGCGATGTGACGTCAAAAAAAAAAAGGAGTGGATAGAAGAAATATTACTTTTTAACTACTTTTTTATAATTTATTTCTATTTAATTTTATTCGTTATTCAGTTGAGTCATAAAAAAAAATTTTTTTCTTTATGGTTTATGTTAAATTCAATCAATTCAATTGTTTTTATGTGTAATTTCATTATCGCCATCGCCATCGCCGCCTTCGTTGCAATTTTCACTCGTTCGGCAGCATTTGAGAGCATCGAGTGTTATATACTCTTTGCTTCTCCTTTCTGCGCTTACTCTGAGAAATGGTCATGGCGAAACGAGTAGATGATCAATCAATATGATGATGATGATAATTCTGGTTTTTCTTTTTTTTTTTTTAAATGCATTGCGAATAAACGGCTGCGGAGAAAAATCGTAAATTGTGAATGCTGCTGGATGTTGGTTCGCTGGAAACCTGTCTGTAGACAGCGATGATGGTGAACCTAACCTAGAGGTGGGTACATATGACTGTGTTTGTGTCTATTGGAAGGATCTTAAATGGTCACAACTCGTACGAACAGGTATTTCAATATGAATAAATATGTCTGAATAAACTTTGCTTGTGATTTAATGACAATTAAGAAAAACCAATCACTTCGACCTATAGCAACAGCACAATGTCTGCTTCTTCTTCTGCGTTGTCTTCTTCAGCTGTTTCTGCTGCTCAGTTTTACGAGTTTATGGAAAACAAAGAAGCGAAACCCACATGGAAAGTGAATGAACTCCAACAGTAGTCGTTACAACAGATACTAATTGTGTATATAAATATGTATGCACATGGATTTATTTTCTTCATTTACATACTTTTTTAGGTCTTTTACGTGGCTTTATAAATTTTTAAGTTTTCACCATTGTGGTTATTTCATTGCATTTCATTTCACACGAGGCCCACAGAAACACTTCACGCCTCGTAACGGTTGAGTGCGAAATATGTTCGTGGTTTAGTAGAGATTTCGACTGACTAACTTACGAAAAAAACTCACCATTTACTTTGTTGGTAGAACGGTAACTAACCACTTTTTTAACCACTGCATCCGCGTACACATGCAAATGAAGAAAATGGCTTTTGTTAGGCAGTTTCGTTGTTATAGCAATCGATGGCTGTTGATCGAAATCCTTCAGGTTTCACTTTTCACCCCTTTTTCCCCCTTCTAACGACCGCCTGGAGCGCGTTGTCTATTCTTAGAACATTTATTTTATTCTCATTTTTTATGAAAGTGCAAAGGAATAATTGTGGAATTTCTCGTTGCTTTAATTTAACTATAATAAATTCAATTTAATTCATCAGTATAGTATATTAATTTTCATTGTTTGTTTATTCTCACGGACTTTTAATGCTCTTCTATTCAAATAAACACTTCACTAGAAAAAATCCATCCACTTTCAATAAATCTTTATAAAAGCGAAGAATGTAGCAACTTTTGTGTAGCCAATTTCAGGTCATCTTCTCTACTCTCTCATATATACATATGTATGAATGTGTGTATTTGATCTTGCTTTTATCTGTTTGCATTTTATTTTACTTTTTCCTTCTACTTAATTTATTTAAAACACAACACAAACTCGAACAGCGCCCGGAGATGATCAGCGCATTGTGCCGAGCAGATTGAATGATCTTATTTTTATTTATCCACAATGTATATAGAATGAAGATTTTGCCACATGCACACAGATACTACGAACAATACAGAAGCAGTCGCTGGAGCTAAAAGATACGTGCTCAGCACGACATCAACTGCATTCAACTGTGCAGAACGCTTGCGCGCCAAGTTTGCTATCGTGTTTGTTGTCTGACAGCTACGCGTTTTTCTGTATTCCCTTAATTTTTAAATAAATCTAAATTTATTAGAATCAGAATGAAATCACTTTACACTGTTTTTGAATTCGTAATTTTCTTCGTTACCACCTCAAAACTTGCCATTCGCGAAGCAACGTAAACTGACATAGGAATGATATAACATATCACTCCGCTACGTTATGTTTGCAACTGAAGTTTTCCTCTCAAAAACACAAATTCTATAAATACATATGGTAGCAGTGTTGTCGCTTTCGCAAATTGTGCAGCAATATTGATACTAAAAATAGTAGTAGTATTTTGAGTGAAGCAGTACGAAATAATAATTGTAATAATAATAAATACTTATAGGCTGATTCTTGTAGTAAACTTTACATGATATAGCAAAGTGAAATTGTAAAGCACCTTGTATATAAGTATAATTGCTATTTCTTCCATTTTTTTAAAATATTGTTTATTAATAATTCGTTTATATGGAACGATTGTATTATTTTATACAATCAGAATATATTTACAATTTGTAAAAAAACCAGCGTTGTAAAGTAAAAGTTCACTACGAAAATTTACGAAATAGAAAGCAGGTAATTTAAGTTGAAGCGAAATTGATAACTATTACTTTCGTTCCATCAATTTCAGAAGTATTGGTCCCTCGCGATTATTGCATTTGCGACTGTTGCTTTGATTCTGCTTCTTTATATGCTGCGTTTGAGCAGAATTCAGAATTCCTTTCTTTACCAAACATTTTGATTAGAGTTTAAACATGATAAACCTAAATTGAGTATAGCAAAGCACAATTATTTTTACATACTGAATAATTTTTAAGGGTTTTTTCCTTACTCTAATTTGCAGATTTGTTTTTTATATTATTAATATTATTTAAACAAGTGAAGTATTAAATTTTAAGTTGAAGTTCCTTGACCGGGAGAAGTAATACATTACTTTTACAAGGATTATAAGGATTAGGGGTTTCGGCTATGCGCAATTTTTTGGCAAAATTTACCCTTATTACCGTTATTTGTACCGTTAGTTCTTGGAATACGGTTGAAAATTCCCGGAATTAGTCGACATATTGGATTTATGGGGGTGTCAAGTATGCAACCTAAATGGTCAATATGGGTACCGACAGGAATTTCTAATGGCTTTATTGAACCGCTGAACACGCTAGAACTGTAACCGTAAAAGCTTCGGTAAGAGCATTCTTTTGCCTTTCTAACGATGTATAATATGTTATACCTCCGTGTTTACTTTTAGAGATAAAGTCTCCAATTAGGAAGTCAACTTATTCAGTACAAAAAATACACATTGATTCAATCAGGCCGCTTTGCTTTTAAATAAATATTGATTAAAAAAATTTTAATTTTATAATATTTTTATTTATTTTATTTTTTATTTATTTATTTATAATTTATTTTTTAGAATAAATAAGTTTTAATTAAAATATATATATACATATGTAGTACGAGCTTTAGAACGTAGTAAACACTTTAATCAGAGAGTATAGATATGTAAAGAGATTTCATGAAGCCGCCTTTCCAGCCTTCCACAAATTTTCAGTAGATGTTATTAGGGTCAAACTTGTATGAACAATTGAGGTTTGAGAAAGACATGCTAGGATTACGTTTTAATATGTTCGATGTTCTCATCGAAAAATCACTAAAGCATGACAAAGATCGTGCTATGATGAATTATAGAGAGCTAGAAAGGGTAAAAAATTTTGGTTGTGTTATGTTTGCGAAACATTTTTTCTTCGCGGGTTATTTCGCATCCTATTATACACAAGTTTTTTCCTTGTTTTCTGATTTATGTTCTGTATGGTTGTTGTTTTACACAAATGAAGCAATATTCGTCACAATGATCGATACGATGATTTCAGCGGGCGACGAAATGCAAGAAAGTAATTCGCTTTTTTATTGTTTCTTTACAATGAAAAAACATGAGCAAACCATCTACTCGGATTTCTTTCTATTTGGGTTTTTAAAAGAAGTTTACTTTCTGTAATTTTTGCATGCTACGTTTGTTAGTTCGAAAATAAGTAGACTATTTGATTTCAGTTTATTCGGTTGTTTTTATATATTAGAATACTATTAAATTCATAACTTCTTATTACATAGAGATATTTCCTTAGCTTATATTATTGAACTCAGTTATTTTTGTAAAGTAATCCTAGCATGTCTTTCTCAAACCTCAATTGTTCATACAAGTTTGACCCTAATAACATCTACTGAAAGTTTGTGGAAGGCTGGAAAGGCGGCTTCATGAAATCTCTTTACATATCTATACTCTCTGCTTTAATAGTAATGAAATAATACTGGAAACGACAACGCTGACTACTAGTCTCCAAAATAACTTCAGCTGATCAAGCAGGAATGTCCAACTAGTTCCCTTGGAAAACTAGGGTAGCCAACTCCTTTATACGAAGGTTCGTAAATGTAATTTGCCAATTTGTGCTAAAATTCGGACAGATATTGAGATTTTGTATTTACGGTTATGTGAATAAATACGTAAAAAATTCTAATCTAAATTTAGTAGAGGTGAAGTCATGCTTTTATCGTGAACAGAAACAAAACTAACTGAACTTAATTTCACATTGCATTACAAATTTAAATGTGTTTGTATGCAAATAAATTAAGTTTTAAGTTCGAAAGTAGTATCAGAACTTAAAGAACGAAGGAAGATAATACTCTGGCAAAGAGAAATCAACAGGATTATGTACAACTGACGCAATTAATGTTCTTAATATAAGCAAAATGGATTCTATACATTGGCAAGCAGTATTTCATCATGCAACACCATCAAAAATATTTTTACTTTTCGATACAATTTGATGGATGTTAAAATTCCTTTTGTTATATTGTTTTCAGTAATATTTCCAATTGAAGGTCGATCATTAAAAATAATACGTGAAATTTAGTTTTACGAGATTTCTGAACGATTGAGAAATAACGTAAATAAGTCACGTAACTTTTAATTATTTCGGGCAAGTAAAATCAGTGTCTAGTTACGTGATGTAATTCCAGTGTCACTTCCAGCTGTTTTATAATATACTTTGTTTACATGCCGACATAAAACATTTCAGAACTAGAAACTGCTTAACAATTAAAGAGCTAATAAAACCATCCAAAGTCATGCAGTCACTACAACGGTTGATACAGCCAAGCCATTTGAGATACTTCAATAATTCATCTCTCTTCTGGCCTGCTGTGGACGTATTAAACTCGCAACAAAGGCATCCACAAATGTTGGGACATGATTCCCGTTCATCGCAACGTTTTGTGTCTACTACCGCCGCACCAGAAACATTTCCTATATTGACCCGATTCTGGGAGGCGATATCAAACAGTACTCCAGTGGCTTACGTTCAGCAGGCGCTCATAGAAATCCACGATGCAACAGGTTTGCCTTGGTGGGCGACGATTATGTTTTCCTCTGTACTGTTTCGTTCCCTCGTCACACTGCCATTGGCTATTTATCAGCACAGGATAACAGCGCGAATTGAACAGATCAGCCTGGAGATGCCGGCGCTGGTGGCAGAACTCAAACGGGAAGCTGCCATCGCTATGAAGCAGTTCAAATGGACAGAGACCCAAACACGAATCACATACAATCGCTCAGTGAGATGAAAACATTCTAGTTGAAATAAACTCGTTTTTATACTATATTTTATTAGTATAGCTAAGGAAACAGTGGAAAAAGCTGATTGTGCGTGACAATTGTCATCCAGCCAAAACTATAATTTTGCTTTGGGGTCAAATTCCGTTGTGGATCTGTCAATCGGTGGCGCTGCGTAATCTTGTGAATATGTTGCCCGATCCCAGTTCAATACAATCGCAAATAATATTCACTGAACTGACCCTCGGCGGCTTTGGCTGGATTCCAAACTTAACAGAAGTTGACAGTTCCTACATTCTGCCAGTCACTTTTGGTGCGCTTAATTTGGCTATTATTGAGGTAGAGAAGGCGAATTTTCGCCTACATTTTCTTGATATGTTTCATGGTGTCTTCTTTTAGGTGCAGGGAATGCTTAGAACGCGTCCCGCGAGCCGTTTCCAAAATATCGCCACAAATTTGTTCCGTGTAGTCACTGTAGCAATGGTTCCAGTAGCCTGTTCAGTGCCATCTGTAATTAATTAATTCGCTGATTACAAACAATTGCATTTTCACTACTTTTTTATTCGCAGGCTCTTTGCGTTTATTGGGTCAGTTCCAGTTCATATGGATTATTCCAAAATCTATTTCTATTGTCACCAAAAGTTCGACGCGCAGTTGGCATTGTGCAAACAAAAAGCGAGTTGCAAAATCCTTATGAAGTCTTGTGGACTAAGGTTAAATTACGCACCAAACAAATTGACGCGAAGTCAGCAGCTGTTGTTCTTGAATCAAAATCTTCGAATTCGAGTAGTTTTGATGAAACGAGAAGAAAAAATTAAAGCCATTGAAGAAGCGCTTATTAATAATGTAGTTTTTCTCTAGTCGTTTAAATTATTATTTCGCTTTTAATCTTTTGTACATAGTGAACAATGCAATTTCCATGTTGAAAGTTGTCATTATTTTAAATAAAAAAGTTGTCATTATTTTAAAGTATTTCCTTTAAATTTTTGTTAAAGAACTCAAGCAACTATGTAGTACATTTATTTATTTTATTATAAATATAAAGCATTAGATTTAACTTGAAAAATAGAAGAACTAATAATTATAATTTGTAATTTCATTTGAAAAAAAAAATACTTTGTCTTGCATTCACTTGCTTAACTTTTTTATAGGTTATCAGGTTATCTTGTCGAATGATTGGCTATTCGTCAATATAGGAATGAATATTTGATGTAATTACTAAGTTATTCTGGTTCTAAGGCTTTGAATTTGTATATTTACGTATTTACTTAACTCTTATTAAACAAAATAATTAATGAAAAAGAGCAACAGATCCATTTGTAATACCCATTTATCACATATCTCTTCATTTTTGTCTATATACCATGTTTAGACTACATGAATGTATATTTTCTTTTGTTAAAAAACTCTGTATATATCTGAGTAAATATGACTTCCAAAATTATTCATTCTAGAGTTTAATTTCGTAGTCATAAAAAGTAAACAATAAATATTTGTATGAAGATAGAAGAAAATTTTTTACGTACATCATTAAAAATACATTCTTTGGAATAAGTATGAGTAAAAGTGACTCCCGGTTTTCCCGGTAATAACACCAAAAACAAAGCTATAAGTAATTAAGAACAAGTAATGTAAATTTGATAAGAATTCGACCGAGAGGTCTTTGGAGATTGGTTCCAAAGATAACACGCACACGTATCTGCATACGTAGTCACAGCACAACTACAACTACACCCATCAGCCGCTTGCTTCACTGTGATGCAGCCGAATTTTTCGCACCACAGACTTTGCTCGTAGTCCTCCGTCGAGTTTGAAAGAATTCGACCGTTGCTTCAAGATGATGCTCTGCTCTGTGTGCGTGGAAGCTCATTTCCGCGCTCGTGTTTTATTCTTGTGTGTGTGTGTGTGTGAGCATGTAAATTCTAAAAATGATGTCGTCTACTGTGAAACTCACTGTGCCTCATTTTAAAACGCAAACGTTGCTCGCCGTGATAACAACAAATTTAAAATTCGGAAATTTTATAAAACAATTTTTCTTAAAAATTACGAGTGAAATAAAAGATTCATTTACTTAAATACATGCATTTTCCGGCAGTTGATAGTAGTTTCGGTTAATTATTGAGTTCATAAAAATTGTGGAAGAAAATTCCTTCTAAAGGAGAATATAAATTCGATGGCTGCGTTGACAGTTTTATTGTAATTAACGGTATTGCTAAAGTGTGTAATTGACTTTAACGTATAGCTAACGGTTTGCGGTGAAGTGCGTGAAGTGAAGTTGCAGTCGTTGCTTGCGGTCGCTCGCCTCCATTCGTGTGCCGAAAATTCTGGATTGAATAGCGAAAATGCTCCTAAAGATCAACAACATTTGCTTGTTGTTGGTATTTGCCGTTGGTGCCGTGCACTCTGTTAGTACACAAAATTCTTCCCTTCTCATTATCATTGTTTTCGTTGGTTTTATTCTACACTTTATAATTCTTGCACTCATTTAAACACTAACTTCATGTTGAAGTGCTCCGAAATGATTCATTCATTCAGACGTATTTACGTTTATTTTTTTTTTGTGTCTGGCTGTAAAAATAAGTTCTTCATTTGTACGAAATTTGAAGCGAGCGAATGCAGACAGACAGGCAGTTGCACAGAGAAGCGCCAATAGAAAACAATGCGCAACTCACGCACACAGACGGACATGGCGAAGACTTGTTGACACGATGGATCGGCGTCTGCAGTGACACTTTAAAAGCACTCTCGATAAATTGTCAGCGGCTGCTCGGCGGTGCGTAGAATTCGCGACTTCTGCAGTTGCATGTGACACGGTGCGGCGTCGCTTCTGGGAGGAAATTAAAGTGACAATTGATTGCACATCGAGACCTAATGAACTCTGCTGACTCTGTAGATGACTTCTTGCAACAGAAATGGACCAAATCGAAGGCTTCCTTCTTTTGTTCTTTATTGAGTTAAATTGAAATGAGAATGTTGAATGAGAATTGCTTCTTCCTTAAGACGAAAAAGAAGATGACGATTTTAAAGGTTAAAGGGACTTGAAGAGGTTAAAATCTCTGTAATGGAACTGAACACTACAGACTCTGATCTAATCTCTGCTATTAAAAACGCATTGAATTTAATTATCCAAAAGATCAATCAAAAGTTCTACAGAATAGAAACTTCTTAAGTAGTCTTCTTCGGGCCTTCTTGAATCTTCTTAAATTCTTATCTTTCGATTTATTGTTGCTTCCTATTTAATATCTTATTTAAATGTCTAAAAGATAACCCACATTTTTAAATAATAACGAATTATAAGGAAATAGTTAACCAACACCATTAATAAAGTCTGCAGAAATTTATATATAAATTGTGTTCAGTTTTGCATATTTTAAAATCAATTTTAATCGATCTTGAAAACTCAAAATTTTCAAATCAAAGGAAAGATTATTTAATTATTAGAATAAATCGGAAATAATTCCATTGAATTCAACGAAATGTAAATGCAAAAATACTCAATTAATTCCATTATCAATGATAGATCCATGATCCAGGTTACACGGGCATCAAAACCCAAACTTATCGACGTGATCCTCAAATTGCGCAAGCTTTTCAACAACAACAACTGCTGAATAATCACCAGCTACAACAACAGCAAGTCGAGGAGCGCTTCACGGCCAATCAATATCAACAAGCAACTAATTATCATCAGTCAAACGATGGCGATGTAAGCGAAAGGTTATCATTAGGAGTACGCAATCAAAACAAGCTACAACATCTACGAGATCAACAGCAGCAACAACAACAGCGCCATGATGACTTACAACAACAATCAGTCGATTTATTTCCACAGGAATTACCTATTTATGATCGTAATCAGGCCCGCGATGGATCGCCATCATTGATCAGCAGCAGCATCACCAACAGCAACTGGGACGATGCTGAAAACGCCATCACCGACTACTACACAGGATGTCCGGCCCATTTTACTGGCCACCTACCGTACAGCTACGATTGCCGGCGCTTCCTCAACTGCTGGAATGGGCGAGGTCACATTCAGTCGTGTTCGCCGGGCACCGTCTTCAATCCAGACACATTGGAATGCGATCGGCCTGATAAAGTGGTTTGTGCGGCTGCAGGCCGACGTCCCCAGAACAATGCTGACATATATCGTTCGGGCCGTCTTGTGGCCGATGCTAATGTCGAAAAGGTGCCGGTCCTTTGTCCGCCCGGCGCAACCGGTTTGCATCCACATCCTACGGATTGCTCCAAGTTTCTGAACTGTGCCAACGGCAATGTTCACATACAGAATTGCGGACCCGGCACCGCCTACAGCATTCCGATGATGCTATGCGATTATAGGGAGAAAGTTGATTGCGGCAGGCGCGATGATTCCTCCATCCAAATTAGTCCACGTAGAGACGTTGATCAGACTTATGGTAAGTAAAAGCGAATTCAAGTAAAAGTTATGTTATGAATATTAGAGTGGGTGTTACTAGATAGTTTCTTATATAGTCCCTTGAAAGTAATATCTCTTTCAAAATCAGACTGAATTGTTTCCAAAGAAGGGCCTTTAGAAAAGCCTCTCATCTCTTAATTCAAACTGCATCATTAGACAATTTCACTTAAATTTCGACCTATCATGAAAAGATAGGTGGAAATTTAGACCTATCATGAAAAGCTTTGAACACTAAGAATCTTCCTCCAGTGAATACTAATCGCAACAAAGAAGGAGGAACACATGATGGCATTATGTGCCCAGCAGGCGTTAGTGGACTGTTTCCTTATCCATTCGATCACGGCAAGTTTATGAATTGTAAGCGAGGCAACACGGCCATTCAAAATTGTGAACCCGGTACGATGTTCAGTATATCGAAACGCTTTTGCGAATCCTCGAATGTAATTGATGCCTACGATCACGTTGCACACACGATGCTGGATAAAGACTATGAGTATTGTAAGAAATCAACTAAAACACTCAGCACTTTGAAGAATACCCAAGTTAATTTTTTAGCTCAAAGTGTGATAACATGTCCACCCGGTATGACAGGAGAATATCTTTTCCCGTATGATTGCCAGAGGTATCTGAGTTGCTTGCGTGACCAGAGAATGGTGCTGGAGAGCTGCTTCCCCGGAATGGTCTATAGCCATACGGAAAGGGGCTGTTTGCCGAAGCAGCAAGTGCCAGTGATGCATAGAGTGGCGGAAGAATATCGCGTGGAAGACACGCAGTCCTCTTCTGACTTGCAGCTTGCAGCGACATCAAGCGGTGGCAATTCAATAGTTGTCACCTGTCCGCCAAACGGTTCTGGTCTCTATCCTTATCCCTTCGACTGTGGGAAATATTTGCGCTGCCGGAATGGAGAAATCATCGTCGAAATCTGTCCTGCTGGAAGCGTCTTTAGCTTGTCTTCGAAGAGGTGTGATCTCAAGGAGCGAGTCGATGCCAGTCACCGCGTGGCATTTACCCAGTACCAGGACTCGAATCAACAAGTTCAACAGCAAGAAGTTCAGGAATCAATTCAGCAGCAGACCAATTTTAATGGTTACCGTGAGTGATTACTCATTAAGTTTTTCTTTCACCTCATCTGCAAATTATAAAACTTGTCATATTTTTTTAGCACAATCGGTTTTCGATAATGGAGAGGGCCTCACATGTCCACCGGGAATGGATGGACTCTTTCTGCATCCCTTTGACTGTACAGCGTATCTGAAGTGCCATCAAGGCCAGAGATCCATAGAGCACTGTCAGCGCGGCACAGTCTTCAGTATTTCTAAACAGGCGTGCGTGGCAAGTGCTCAAGTGAATTCTTTCGATCGCGTTGACTACTCAGCTCAATCCCAGATTTTATCGCAGTCCTCATCTCAGACCGCATCTTCAACTACTCAGCAAAACGCTCACAGTGAGTTTGATGCGTCTTCAAAAGACGTCCTCAATTTTATTATATATTTTTCTTTATTTAGATCAGTGGACTCCGCATTTGGCGAACGATCGCACAGAATTCGCTCGTGGAGCCGGCGCTGGACACATTGAAGTTATTTGTCCAGCCGGAGTCACCGGCTTGCGTCCGCATCCTTACGATTGCACCAAATTTTTGAGGTGTACCAACGGCAGAACTCAAATTCAAAAGTGCGGACCAGGCACAGCGTGGGACAGTCCAATGGAAGTTTGTGTCTTGCAGGATCAAGCTGACTGCGGCGTTCAATCTCCGAGTGATACAGCAACAAGAACTGTTTCCCGTGATTATACTCATGATCAATCCGCTATATCAGGTATGCAATGGTCACAATCGGAGAGAAGGATGGAGCAGCAGGAGGTCGCCTGTGCGCCCGGCCTCAATGGACTCTACCCACATCCCTTCGATTGCACTAAATACCTGAACTGCCGCGATGGACGTACCATCGTGCAAAACTGCGTGGCCGGCAGCGTATTCAGTATATCGAAAGGATTCTGCGAGCTGAAGGAAGACGTGGAGAATGCAGATCGGGTATCATACGTGCACGAATATGGACACGAACTCATGGAGGAGTCTGAGAGGGAGGCCCATTGTAATACTTCAGATAAAATCTAGACTAACTTCAAATTTCTAAGTCAATGTTATCTTTTCCTAGCTCAAACCGGAGGATTTCGGTCAGAGGTGATTTCGTGTCCCGCGGGGGCTACAGGCTTCCATCTGCATCCCTTTGATTGCACTAAATACCTAAAGTGCGAAGGGGGTCGAGCCGTCGTCTACGCTTGTCCATTTGGCATGGTATTCAGTCTGTCCAGAAAACATTGCGTTATACGAAATCAAGTCACTGGAAGGGATCACGTTGGAACGTACACAAATCAGAGAGACGAAATGGAGGACCGCAGCGTTGCAAAAGAATGGAACAACCCTGAATACAATCGTGAGTTTATCATAAATCTTACTTTTTTAGTAATTATTTCTAACAACAGAAAATGACTGAATTATCGCGCCTCTTTTCTGTTAGCAGCGAATCGTGGAGACCAAATTGAATGCCCCGAAGGTGCTTCTGGTATCCAACCTCATCCGTATGATTGCAAAAAGTTCCTGCAGTGTGCAAATGGTATAGCTCACGTACAGGAGTGCGGTCCTGGTACAGCTTGGAACAAAGCCATGGAAGTATGTGATTTCGAGGGAAACGTCGCTTGTA
Source organism: Thecophora atra (assembly GCA_937620795.1). Taxonomy (NCBI): domain Eukaryota; kingdom Metazoa; phylum Arthropoda; class Insecta; order Diptera; family Conopidae; genus Thecophora; species Thecophora atra. The sequence continues at coordinate 96,216,225 of OW569397.1, read as the reverse complement.
GTGATAGAAATCAAAGTAATACTCATTCTTTCAAATCACTATTGCTTTAAAAATTCTAAGCATTTGAAAATTCTCCACACAGATTCAAACAGTCGGGGCGCTGAACAACATGGCTACCAGATACCCGATTTAAGTTTAAGACCCGGTGAGCCACCAAGTAATTTCAATCATCAACGCAGACCTCCAACTTCGCAGACAGTTTCCACGACGTCCAATAATAACCAACGAGATACTCAACACGATCGATGGACCAGCATGCATATGAGTCGGCCTGGTTCGTCTCCCCCACTTGCTAACGCTCAGCCGCCATCTTCCTATCAGGAAAATGCTGACAGTCAACAAACAGTGAGCAGCAACTGGGACGGAGTTTCCACTTGGACCGGTACTGACGCTCGCTCGTCTGTTCACCTTCAGCAGTCAGGCAGAGAAGGCGCCTCCAATCTCCAGGGTACATCAGTTCATTCACCAGACCGTAATCATGCACATGGGGTTTATAAATATGCAACACCACTGGCACCGTTCTCACCACAAGTTGGTAACTCTCCAGTAACGTCCCAAACACATGTTCCAGATACCGATAGACAGTATGGCCAGCGAGTTGGATCACACCAGGATTCCCAAGAGCTATTTGACAACATATCAGGAGGTGATCTGAGTCCAGTAAAGCCAAATACTTACGGAGCTCACGGGCGTCGTATCGATAATGGTAAAGCAACGCCTGCCGAACCTTGGACTCCGGCCGCAGTTCACTCAACGAACTCTTTTCCTTCCTCTCCATACTCCCCGATTCGAAATCAAAATCTTTCGCCTCCGCATGCATCTTCCGACATCCATTCCTATTCCCAACATACAAATAATTCCTTCCAGACCCAGTCCATAGATGAGATTAACTATCAGGGACGTAGAGATAACGTGGAGGAGACTAGGCAGGCACCAATCACTGATTCACTTCAGTTTTCTAACTCTGAACAGAATGTCTTCAATGCTGCAGCACAAGACAAATTCCCTTCCGAAGCTACTCACATATACAGAGGTCTACTGCCTCCTGAGCGTGACGGTAATGATAAACTTCAGCGAACGCTACACCATGTATCACCCATTCCGAATAATGCCAATAGCGCAGATTTATACGAGGGTCTTCAACCTCCTAAGTCCACTCTAGTTTCACACACCTCAACAACTCCTGAAAGCTACTTAAGAGCACCGTTAAAACCTACTGTGCCTCTTGAATCCTTCAATAATCATCGAGAAAATGAACAAGCCCGTGTATACCAAGTGTACCCATCAATTCGAAACGGTTCCATTCCGAAATATGTGGGTGATCCGCACTACAGTTCTTCCTATTCTGGGGTAGCGCATTCGCGTAATGCTTCCTGGTCGCGTAACATTGGTATAAAAGGTCATCAGACTAATCTGACGCTTTCACCAACCACTCCCACGGTATCGCGATCAGATGAAGGTAGCTTTTCTTCACCGACTACGCAATATGGATTGAGAGGACCCGCGTACAATCATCAGTACTACAAAACATCAACACCCACCGGTGAATCTATTGATACGGGCATGGAAAAACTGCCCATTAGCGATGCTCTTCGCATGCTCTTACATCCCTATATGAATCGAAATAGTAACGTTTCCGACGAAGCCGTTGTTCGTGCTGAGTCCCATATAATGAATTTAGCTCTAACGACGTCCACCACGAAAACTCCACCTGTCCACAAACACCTAACTCGTACAGGTGAGAATGAAGACGATGTAGAACTTATATTTACAGATGAGCAACATGGCATGGTTACTGCAGCAACCAAGAAAAATTCAACCACCACCACCCGAACAACTCGAACAGATTTTTATCCATCCGCATCAACGAATCCCCGAGACTACGGTAATTCGTATGAATCGAGCCGAAAGCCCACGTGGAATGAAGAAGAGTCTATTAGACAGGGAAAGCCTCATTATATGCCCAAACAATCAATATCTGAGGATCGCTCCATTTCAAACCTTCCCCATGATTCCAATTGGCAAAACCATAATCATCACCTCTACCATAATCATCATTCACAACACGATATTGACTTCCATAAGAGACACCATAACATACCCAATCCTTTCGAAACCACGACGACGACGACAGCGTTAAAGACTTCAACAAAGGATGGTGATGTCCAGCTACAATTTCCGAACGATGTTTATAATCAAGGCATCAATGGGGCTTATATTGGAGTAGATCCGGCCTGTCCATTTGATTGTGGAAATAATAAGTGTGTCAATGACTCTGAGGTGCAAATTACAAAGTGTAGCTAATACCAGAACTGTTTATGAAGAGTTTTTCTTCCAGGTTTGTGATGGCGTCAACGACTGTGGAAATCGCCAAGATGAGGTTCAGTGCGATCACCTCGATTATGAAGTACGTCTAGCGGATGGGGAGAACGCGAATAGTGGACGGGTTGAAGTAAAAAGTGAGTCTTTTCACTGCTCTTTCGCGATTATCTTTAAAAAATGTATTCTTCTCTTCCCTGCTAGTTCTCGGAAAATGGGGCTACGTTTGTGATGATAAGTTTGGCCTACTCGATGCGGATGTTGTGTGCAAGGAGCTCGGCTTTAATCTCGGAGCCAATGAAGTGCGCGGAAACTCTTTTTATTCCCCGTCAGAGACAGACTTCTCCTTCGTTATGGACGAAGTGGAATGTCGCGGCAATGAATTATCGTTGAAGGAATGCGATTTCAAAGGTTGGGGCGTCAACAATTGTGGCCCTGATGAAGTTGTGGGCGTGGTGTGCAAAGTCCCCCTGCTGAAGTGCCCCAACAATTATTGGTTGTGCTCGGAATCGAAGGAATGCATACCGCCGGCGTTCGTGTGCGACAACACGCCTGATTGTGCTGATAAATCCGATGAAAGTGTACGCGTTTGCAATGTAAGTAGCCTATTCTCTTTTGTGTCTCGTCGACCTATAGACTCTTAATTTCATCATCATTTTTCAGTCCCCAATAGAGTATCGTTTGGAAGGTGGTCGCGGTGGAAGTGAGGGTCGCGTAGAGGTGATGTACCGTGGTGAATGGGGAAGTGTTTGTGACGACGATTTTGGACTCAATGAAGCGCAAGTCTTGTGTAATTCTTTGGGATTCTATGGGAAACCGGTCAGTAGGCGAAAATAGTAACACTTGGTAAATAAAACAATTTGCTGATTTTATTCTATTTTCTATTGCAGAAAATTGAGAAAAATATCTTTGGACCGGGCAGCGGTCCGATATGGTTGGATCAAGTGTCGTGCTTCGGCAATGAAAGTGCTATCGATAAGTGCAGTCATTGGACGTGGGGTGAACACAATTGCAACCACACCGAGGATGTGGGCATTCGGTGTACTGCTGGTCCCCCACCCAAAAGCGTCTCTTCAGTTATAGCTTCTGGCAATGGCGGACAACAACTCCTTGATAGTGACGAAACACAGCAAAGTATTGAGGACTTTACGCTGGAGGACATTGGCTTATATACCGGCCAATGGCAGCGTTCCAGCAAATTGATCAACCGTAACTTCAACCAGAAACGCTGCGGCCACTTCAAGCCCGACCTGCACGATGAATACGAGCATCCCGAGGAGCGCGTCGTCAATGGCACCCTAGCGAAACGAGGTCATCATCCATGGCAAGCCACCATACGTACCAAAGGACGCGGTGGCATCTCGAGTCATTGGTGTGGTGCTGTGCTTATCTCGAAGAAGCATCTGCTGACGGCCGCTCATTGCTTGGTAGGCTATCCGAAAGGTGCCTACTTTATTCGGATGGGTGATCACTACGCCACCATCGCCGAGTCCTCCGAGACCAATTCGTACATAGAGAACTGGTACATCCACGAGAAGTTCCGCGACAAGACTCACATGAACAACGACATTGCGTTGATCGTGCTGAAGAACCCGGTGAGGTTCAACGATTACGTGCAGCCGATATGTTTGCCCGAGAAAGGGGCCTCGCTAAAGGTAAATCGCCTGTGCACCATATCCGGTTGGGGCTCAATTAAGTCGGGTGTTTCCAGTAAGTAAAACGATTCACTTCAATAGTTTTAAAAATACTTACGTTTGCTGACGACAGCTCCTTCGAATATATTGCGAGCCGCTCAGCTTCCAATTCTATCGGACGAGACGTGTAAACAGCCCCATGTTTATGGCAGTACCATGACCGAGGGCATGTTCTGCGCCGGGTCCATGGACGAAAGCGTCGATGCGTGCGATGGAGATTCCGGTGGCCCGTTGGTTTGCTCCGACGAAGGTATTATCTTTTATAATGTTAAATACTTAATTTATATACGATCATTCGATACCTCCTTTATTAGATGGCGAGACTCTGTATGGGATTATATCGTGGGGCCAACAATGTGGCTTCGCGAACAAGCCCGGCGTCTACGTGCGTGTCGAGAAGTACATTGATTGGATCTATGAGAAAATAAACTTCTCCATGCAACAAAGCATCAACTAAGCCAAAAAATATACCAAAGGAAGAACCTAATATTAGTGTAAGGGAAAATAATGATTGTATCTAAATTAAGTGCAAACAGTTAAATTAATCGCAGAAAATGTAAATAAATAAAGAAATAAGGAAAATAAATGGGAAAAATGTATATATAAGAACAAATAGATGGAAAAGAGGTGAGTGTATAAGTAAAAGGTGAGTGAATGAAGACCCGACTTTTGTGGAGACTTTCGACAAAAATGGTTTTGGCTTTTTTCACGGTTTTCTGGTGTGGGACATATGTGTCCCAGTGGGGTTTTATTGTGGGACACATACGTATTAAAAAAAGGTTTTTAGAAATAACCTCAATACTCAATTATATATTAGTGAATTTTTGAGTGGGCAGAAGCGAAATATTCTTTTCCAAAGGGTAAATTGCAACAAACTACTGATTGGGACATTTTTCCCAACTACTATGCAAAATAATTAAAATTAGAAATATAGCGTAGTACACCTGTGTCCCGCTATTGTCGAAGGCGATGAAACACTTAATAGAATTTTATGAATAACTCAAAATTGATCAACGATGGAGAGTGGAAATTATGTATTTTTGGATGTTTGGTTGCAATCGGCTCCAGGACACTTCTATTGAAGGACTTCCTGCAATTTTAAGCGGTGACCTGCATAATAATTAAGCATTAAGATGAAAATTTCAAAAATGTTCGAAGAAACGACGACGGACTGTCTTCTGTTTTTTGCTGTATCCCAAAAACACTTCTTCGATCACATCCATTCCACCTAAGAAATAATATTGCCCATATAAATGATATGAATCTGAAACAATAAATATAAATATATATATATAAATAATTAATAATAAATGAATATATGAATAAAAAAGCCAAATATAGTGTTTCGAATGTAACTTAAATTATATTTTATTGTGTTTCCATTTATCATTGAGCACTTATTAGGGATTAAATATGTTTTCAAAAATCGAAAGTGAATATTAATAAAAACTTCTTGGCATTGAAACCTTTAAATAAATCCCATTTAATATTAAAATGCCGGTAATTTGAATTCAACTTTAAAGCTTTTTATATTATGTGCCAAATAAAAAATATTGTTGATGTCGACCGTCAACACTGAATATTTTTACCAATTAAATTCGTTCAACTCAGCGTTCGTCGTGTTCGGATGGGATCTGTTTGTTTGCCCCTGTTTGTCATACATACATTTGTATATGTTTAAGTATAAATATGTGTGTGTTTCAGTATTAAATTCACCCGGCTGCGTCGACTCCCACATTTTAATTGAACAGAGTTCAAGAAAATGTGCTTTTCTTAATTGAAACGTCGTTGCACAGTGGAGTTGATTGGCGTATTATGAGGCACAAATTTTGAAATTGTATGCGAAGAAATTTGATAATAGAAAATATTTTTATAGTTGGTGTTTTATAACTCAGAACTTAACTTTTTTCGGATCATATATATACATATAAAAAATGACAAAATTCTTCTTCTTCTTTCTGCACTTAAAGATTAAATGGTTTATGTAATTTCATCCGTAACAACTATAATAAATCTGGAATAAACTTTAATAATGTAATAACAAAAAGTATTTTAACTTTCCTTGTGTGCCATTGCCTAAACTGCAACACTGAGAACACTTAACAAAAACGCATTCAGTCACAAATTATTACAAACCTGGGTTCGTCTTCCGGTTGTCACATGAATTGAGAAAGGATTGGCAAAATGTTGCTTTGCACGCCTTCGGAATTGTTAAATATTGTAAATGATATATTTTAAAATACTATATCATTCAAACCACATCGTCAAGAAATATTTAATGAAAAACCGTAAACTTTAAATATTTATTGCGACTTTATAAAAATTCTTGTCAACACAAACGTTGTGTGTTGTTGTTGCGTTCCAGTTCTACTTGTTGCATTTAGGATCCATTTTCATTCATTCCTAAATCCTAGAGTATGATGATCAAATTTCAAGCAAAGCTACCTTCAAACTCAATGTTATTTGTTAAATCAGTAGATAATTTATATAAATAAATAATAAATAAATAAATAAATCTTAAGAGCAAACATAAAACATAAACGTTTGAATCGATGAATGTTTATAGTAAATTCGTGGTTAAGTATTACGTAAAACCCTTTTATGTGGTCTTTACATTATTTTTATTAAATTCGTTGTTGTTGTCGTGCAATTCACAGTGAATCATTCAATTAAGTACGCGTCGCTGCCGATGGCGACTGCGACTGCTGTTGAAGCCAGTAAAAATACGGATTCGCGCTTGTTTCTTATTTAATTGAAACTAAACTACACTCGTTAAAACATTTTGTTTCTTTTTTCTGTGTGTTTGTCGTTTAGAAGCATAAAAAAATCTATTCAATTAATTTCGACTTTTACAATATTTTCACTGAGTGTCCGTTTCTGAATCAGTTCGTGATTCCCTACTGCGGTGGATAGTAGAGTAAAAAGAACAACAATAACAACAAAATGACAATAACAATTTAGGCGTGTGTGCGTGCATCTGTTTTTCAATTATTTCTTTTTTGTCGTTGAGGCTGTTGTTTGTTTTTCGTCGTGTTTTCTTGGGTTGGCTACTTGTTCCCTATTTAAATTGCATCCCAGTCATCCGCCGGCCGATAGCTCATCACATCGTCTCTCTCTGGAACTTTTCTCCGCTTGACGATTTTATTTAGTTATGGCATTTCGCATCGCTCGGTCGTTCCGCTAAAAACGAGCTTCAATTCGAATTCATTTAAATTCGAAATCAATTATTACTTATATTCGAAATTTATTGATTAAAATAATCAATCTCAAAATAAAACAAACACTAAACGCTTCGTTGCTGCATTTAAACATTTTAATCAATAATTTCCGTCGTATTTTCCTTCTTTTTTTTTGTAATTTTGATCCGGTGTTTTTCTGTTTTGAAATATGAATTCTTTTTTGTGGTATTGTTTTTTGAACACAAATGTTGTTGGTGTGGTTTTGATTGTGATGCTTTATGTGCCACAGTGCAATAGCAATGCTTTCGATGCCAACGGTCACAATGATGACACCGACAACGATGCTGATAATCGTCATCATTACAACTCGATGCTGTGCATGGATATAAAACCACAACATTCGCTGGATATCGAACAAGTGAGTGCAGTATAAATGATATTTCGAATGATCCTTTATAGCGGAGATCGCAACCTTCAGTGCAATTAAAAGTAGCCCAAACTGACAGAAAGCGTTATTACAGCGATTATTTAATGTTTAAATAATTGAAAAACATTTACATTGTAAATATTTGCAAAGTGGAGCTTAAAATATCGCTGATGTCGTTGGTGGAAGCTTATCTGTGGTTTACAGTCTGTTTTCAGCTTTAAACTTCATCATTTTATTTCATTCCCTTAGAACTATAGAATAATTGAGGTTATTTTTAACCCCTGATAAAACTTTCATAAAAAGTAATTCATATTTTTTTGCAGTTATTTATAAAGAATTAAGAAAAATAATTATTCCCGGCAAAACCTTTTTTTTTGTTAATGACATTCATATTTTTTATTAGTAATTAGTTACAAAACCAATCTCAACTGTTTTTTCTTTTAGAGAAAATTTTTTTCAATTTTACAGAATAAATTTTCTTTTAAATATTTTCATTAAACTATATTTGAGTCGTTACTTTTTGAATTTTATTAAATTTTAATATCAAATTTTACACACTTTATTGACTAACTTAACAAATAATTCGAAACAAAATTCGCTAATTAGATCTCTTAATATGAAAAATTACAAAATTTTATTAACCATTTAAATTTTTATTTTATAAATAATAATAATTTATATTTCAATTTTTGTTTAATAATTATTATTATTTGTATAAAAAATGTAAATTTTTACAGCATGCAAAATTTCAGCTTCATAAACTTTTAGTTTTCATATTACTGACATTTTAAATGTTGCCACGCCCCTTCAAAGGCGTTGAGTTTTTCAAAAAGGTAGTAATAACAGAATCTTTCCAGGCAGTTGAGCTATGAGCTCAATATTTTTTACCATCCTTGGGTAAATAGTTTCTGAAATTAGGCGGGACACACAAAGAGATAAACATCCACAAACAGACATGAAAAATATAGTAATAATATTTTTATATATATATTATATATTATTTCGCGTAATATTTCATTCACGTAATATTTCTTTTATTTATATTATATTTAAATTATAATATCTATAATTTTTCTTCGATAAGCATTTGAATTTAACTTATAAAAAAATTAAAAAATTTTAAATTTTAAAAAATAGAATTGAATCGATTTTGGCACTGAACGACTGTTTTATTACAGGGGAAATTAGTAATTAATTATCTTATTTTATTCATCGCTTATTATATTGTTTTTGTACGTTTTCATTCTTGTTGATTCCAAAATACTTCTGTATCTTTATTGTAGATTATGGGAAAGTGGTACGGCAGTGAAATAATCAAACACACTCCGGATGTTCCAGGTACTTTTCACATTAACAGCTGCGTTGTCATTCAAATATCCGACGTAACTCAGCAGGTTAGTAAAAACGAACAGGAAAAGTATTACCGAAAATTATACTGTGAATGAAAAGTAAAGGTTTTTCCAATTCATTGCACAACTTCTCGACTTTAGTAACCTTCGCTTGTACAATTGCAATGTCGATAAAATAAATATTATTATAGATTTATTATTATTTGATTATTTCTTATTTATTAGATTTTATAATGCAGTGAACATTGTTTCAAATCTGCATTATGTTCAACGCTTTCTATCATTATAGTAAATATAGATAAATTTTACATGCGTAGAACAGTTATTCTAAATTAATTTTATCATTTATTTTCTCTTTATACTAATTAATTTACATTTGAATACGAACATTATATTTATTTATTATTTAATTAGTTACTTAATTATTTATAATTATTAATTAGGATTAAAGTGAATTGAGTGTATATGAGAGTAAACACTGAAGTGTATTACAGAATAAATCTAAGTTATATATTGTTGGTTATGAGAAATAGGCGAATTTAGACACTTTAGCATCAAACGAAGGTAGATTCTTTTCTTTGAAGAAATATTCGATGGAATATAAACATTAAGTTTCAGTTAGGAAACATATGTTTGTTAAGAGTTTTTTGTGTGTACACAAAAGTATTGTTTAAACAGGAAAAACCTGTTCATTTTTGTATATAAACTATGTTTTATTAGCCAGTTAATGAGCAGTATTTTCCTCAGTGTAATAATAGAAATATTATTTACTTCAACTTTTCATCATTTTCCTTTTTTTTTTTGTTATAGTAATTAATCATTTATTAGTAATGAGAATATTTTGTATATCAACTTTTTATATTGTTTATAAAAATAACTGCGTCCCGCTGCTCTTATCTTGTTTGGATAAAGAATTTCTACTTAGAAACCAAAAACAAAATTTGAATCCCAATTTTGTTACGAATTAATATTTAATTCTATCGTTAGTTCCAAATATTAGAAACAGGCGGCGAATTTTTGATAAATAGATGGCGCTATTGCAATGTTTATGTTGGTAATACTGCAAATCAACTGTTAAAAACACAAAATTTTATTTCTGTGTCCGTTCCTCCTCATAATCGGATTATTAGAATTAGAATTCGAACAGCGGGAACGCAACAAATTCGTTATTATGTATAACTAAATTTACAAGTTCCTGTCTTTTAAACTGTTCACACTGTTGTTGAAGTTGGCAGCTCTTGAATTTCCGTTAAAATGTGCAGATATAATTTGAAGTACTGTGTAGCTTTCACTTGTTACTTTTACGATTTGTTTACATTAATTTTGATTGATAAATTGAATTCTTCTTTTATTCCATTAAAATTTGCGCACGAATCACGGTACTCAGATGCAAATGAGCACGCGCAGTTACAATTACAACAGCTACAGCCGCAGCACATCGACGGGAAGGTATTCGCAACAACAGCAACAACAACCACAGCAGAGACAACAGAATCAACCTTATCAACAACAAAGTCCGTTGTGGTCACCGCAATATTTGCGCCTGGTCTGGAGCGAGAAAGATGACAATTTGGAGTACACCTTCAACTACACCGAATTCAGTCCCGGCCTGTGGACGAACGTCGACGAGCAGCGCGGTTCATTGGCAGCACAAAACAAATACACGCAATTCCAGGGCACGGTGCAAGTGGTGAAAGCTGTCAACGATCACCTGGTGCTGACCTTCTGCGGCAGCGACGAGAAAAGCTCCATTTACACAATTGTGCTCAGTCGCCAAGAACACGGTCTGAGTTCAGAGGTGAGTGAGGCGAGAGATTAAATAACTGTCATTCAATCAATCAATTGAAATGTCTCCGCAGGAATTGCGCAGCATTCGGAATTTGTTGTCTAGGCGTGGACTTTCCACCGAAACCATCCACAAAGTTTGCTCGTCTGCTGCGGCCAATTTACGGATTTCGGAATTGTTACTGATGCTGGTGGCTGGAGTATTTTACACTGTGGCCAGACGACAGCAATGGACATGAGAGCACACATCGCAATACCGAATAACAACATCCATCCGTGTCATTAAGGTTTAATTAATTTAATTCTAATTCAACAAGCGTCTGACTTCTAACCAAAGTGTAATTGTTAAATGTGCCATAAATACAGTATATATTTATATATATGTAACCATGTAGACGTGCGCTTTCTTAATTTTTAACCATTAGAAAAGTAAGTTTCAAAGTCTGAAGCAGTCATTTGTTTAATTGTTCAATTAAATTCAATTTTTGTGAGCCTGAGAAGCGCTGAGATGGAAAAAGTTTGTGGGCGGTTGATGTTTAATTAAATTAGCTGTTAAAGTGAGTAGAGTTGTGGAGAAAAGCTTCCGTTAGCATCTCCAAGAAACAAACTTAATTGGAGCGTTTCTTCTTTTAGTGCAACTTGAGTCCATTGGCTGAGAAAATGTTAATTAAGCAATTAGTAAAATAGTCAACTTTAATAAATGGTAAAATTGTAGGCAATCCATGAAAGAAGGCTTTGATTCGGTGTCAATTAAATTGGAGATTTGGTGATGGGGAAGTTTTCTTAAATGAATCTTAAATGAACTGCAATGAAGAGAAGAATGAACAAAATTACTCGCAACTTAATGAAAGAGATTTTCATTTCTAATGATAATATTTGTTTTCTTAAACTTACTATAATTTATATTATTATAAGTAATATTTAGTATATTATTTTTATTAGTAATATTTAGTATATTATTAGAAATATTATTAATTTTTATCATGTTATTATTAAAAATGTTTAGTTTATTATTAGTAATATTATTTATTCTATTGTTCTTATTAATATTTAGCATATTATTAATAGTTTATACTTCTATATTATTATTATATACTATGCTATTATTATATATTCTGTTATTATTATATATTCTGTTGTTAATTATTACTATATATATTATTTAAAATATTTTAATTAGTAATATTTAATGTATTATTAGTATTAATATGTATTATGTTTATTATATTATCATTAATATTTAGTTTACTATTAATAATAATTTTTGATATTTACTATATTATTTATTTTCTTATTCTAGTAATATTTCGTAATATTATTTATAAAATTATGTTCTAGTATGGTATTATTATTATTATTATTATCAGGATGTAAAACTAGAAACAAATATAGTTACTTGAGCACTTTCCTTTTTTATTAAATTTCCCAAAAGACAAACAGAGTTGGGTAATTAGTTTTTAAGAAAGCGATGTAACGGTTTTTTACAAACGGAATTCCCAATTGAATATTCAAAATTTTCAATTATATTATTTATTATATTTATTACAATATCGCTCTGCTTTTGTTTTTCTTTTTATTCTGTTGTATAACTTCCTGGTTTCTGTTAATTCATCGCGACTTCGATTATTTAATCAACAATCGGTCAATCGATCTGAATGTAAATACTTACAAATATTAATATTGAAACACGTACTGCGAAATGTTTGTATGTATTTCTTTAAATTTCCGTTGTAACTTTAGAAGCTTCGCAATAACTTTTGTTGCACTTATCTTATCAGTGAATTTCTTTAAAATGTACTCTTGAACTTGACATTATTACGAAATGTAAAGTCGTTTTTGCACGATGTTCAGTTCGACATTGCGAAAGTCTCCTTTTTAGATAATTACACGTTGAGTAAATATTTCAAAGATTAACCATTGACAGAGATTAACAACTAGTTTAAGTATAGCAACTAGATTAAATAATCAAATGAATTAAGTCGTTGGTAAGTAATCAAATTTATAATTAAATATAATAATTAAACAAATTTTGTAAGTAGTTTATAATGAAATTTAATGATTTTTCTTATTTATTATAATTCTAATTTCGTTTTTATTCCAAGGATTACGCTTTGAAAACGTCCTTTTTGAATGATGGCCCATCAACTGTCTGTTTAATTGTCTTTTCTTAGTATTACTTTCGGAATTCCCGGCCGTAATCCGAATTCATTTTTATTTCTATAATAACTGAAATAATCCTCATATATAAAAAAACAATTAATGACGAATTTCAGAGATGAATTCGTTTCTTACGTGATTCATCTTTCAAAATTATGAATAATATTTTGGATGAGACATTTTATATGAAACTTTCCGCTTGACCCAAAGATTATCAAGGAACTCTTCATAATTTTCTTCGTCTTCCTCTTTTTCTTTTTGATTTAAAATAAAGTCTTTAAATTTGACTTTTAATCTTATAGTAAAATTCCACGGTGAGACTTTTTCTATACAATAAATAAAAGAGATTGACAAAAAAACAATTCTTAGAAATCGTCTTTCTCTCCTTTATTTACGTTATTTGTCTAACGATGATGACGGTCGTCGAAATAATCTACAAAATAATACAACGACATCGTGATTATAATCTCCACTAAAGTCGCAATTTTCCATCATGTAATCAAAGTTCATAGAATAGAAATGCGTAATTTGCAAGACCACCAAAGATTATATCACTTTGCGTTCATTTTATTGATTACAATTATTGAAGCGACATTACAAATAATAATTAACACAAAAAAAAATAATAACAATTTTCTTTGAAATTATTCAGTATTTCTGTTTGTTTTACTGCATTTTTCGACTTCTAAATTAAAGACTCACCACAGTCTCTGTGGAAGGGGTGAATAAAACGACTTTGGTTAATATAACTAACAACTTTGTATTTTATTTCGCACGAAAATGATGATTAAGTTCGCGTGATTATTTGATTTTGCGTCCCTTGGAAGCGCACAATTTAATAATCTAATTCATCAGTCCTCTGGCCTTAACAAGAAAAAACCATCCGAAACTAAAATGAAATAACAAAAACAAAGTAATAAAAATAACGATTACGTACTTGTGTTTTATAAAACTATAACAGATTCAAAATAAACAACAACTAATGTAAGAATACATGTATAATAAAAACAATAACAATAACCACAGCAGCAACAAAAAACAAAAGTAATTCAAAAAATCAAACAAGAGTTTTTTTCTGTTTCCATATCAATCGCTCAAGTCAAATCAGCACTCACCCGACGCTCGGCATCGGGAGGCCGACATCGACTCGGCATCTGTCGGCTGTAGTTGGTTTTGCTGAAGTTGTTGTTGGTCTGTCGTGCCAAGTGACTTTTTGTATAAAACGAAGGTGGTGTGAACAATTGAAGTTAGACGCCAACTGAACTGTAAAGTGATACGCAGCGAAGCAGAGCAACAGCAGCAGCAGTCCAGAAAAGTACTTTTTCATTTGCACGTCAGGACTTGCATAATTGTCAAGTGTGTTAAATTAAATTCGAATTCACGTCACAAACGAAAAATGGGAGCTGCAAGCAAAGTCAACGGATTGGTGGGAGCCACAACCCGCTACATCGCCGGCCGAAACGCCATCCAGACTGTCTACTGGCGCACCGCGGCTGCTAGCAATGGCAAGATGATTAAATACAACCGCACCTGCGAATTCGACCGATCCCAGAAGGTGCCAGCCAACGTCCGTTGTCAGAATCAAAATCGCAATTTCAGGGCCCTGAAAAACTAGAGAAGGCGGCCACGGGGTCGATTGAAGGCCCCACGCAAGGTCCTACGCTGGAGTGATTGTAATTTATAAGTTTTTCAATGCGCAGTACAGTAAAAAAGTAGTTTGTAGGGTAAAGAAACACTAGTGAAAATACATCTTTGCTAATCGAAAATTGTTATTATAAATGTGTGTACATATTGCATTAATATTAACTTATACATTAAGTGTTTTCTGTGTAGATTCTTACATTTTGTATACCTCAAAAAACGGTGATAACAGATTTACTATGAATGTTAAAATAGCGTTAAGTAGTAGATGAGGAATGAAATAATAACAATAATACACAGCGTTTGAAGGAAAGCGACGCAGGAGCAGCAATAGTTGTGAATGTATGCCGCTGAGACGCGCGGACCACAATTAAACTTTGATCATCATCTCAACTCAGTAATCACGAGTCCCTCGCATGCGGTACACAATAAAATTCATAATAATAATAAAATGCGACTGTAATCAAAAATATCATCAACTGAGAAGAATGTACATATAAATTATAACGAAAACAAACACCAAATACTTTTTTCTATACAACAATAAAACCGAAAATAAAATAAAACAATTGTATTTAAAGTAATGAATGTTTTTGTATTGTCTCCAATGTTATCAACATGTACATGAAAAGGTAAACACAATTAACTTTTTATTGTATTTATTATAACACAGACCGTTCAACTTTAGATTTTATGCAGACGAATTTCGTATACTTTTCCCACAACTTTTTCTAGCAATTTGAACAATAGAAATCAAAGAAATTCTTGTAGTAGAATTCGAAATGACGAACTTTTTATTGTTAATTATTGCATTACTTTACTAAAGTTGATTTTACAGTGATAAAACTGTTATTTACTTTATTTATATTTTAGGATATTTCACGAGGAAATTTACAATAATAAACGGGCGAAATTACAAACACTTTTAAGCGTCGTCGCGCGTCATACTAGAACTACTCTACAAACTATCAGCAATAACAACTTCTGTTCGTTTCGCTATCATTCGTTCCATTAATCGCCTGCTCGTATCGTTAGTCCATACTTCGTAATTCCCGAACAGTTTGGCGAAGAGAACGTTAACGTTTAAACCAATTTAAAAGAATGCGGTGAGTACTTGGATAGCGAACGCAATGGTTCGTTACAGTTTCCAATGGAAGTGAAAAGACGTAAGCTCGTCTTTTGATACGTTTACACACAAACTACACAGCAAACGTTAATATTTCTTTTTACAATTTTTAATCCGATTACGATCTAATCAAATTAATACCTTTTCATTTTTCGTTTATTATGTATTTATCGACAATTATCATCCTTCATTTGGTTCTTTTATGCTAATCAATCAATAAGTGAACTTTCATTTGGATATTATCGAACGTGATTATTTCCATTATTGAATATATTTTCAGTTGTGTTTTTTTGTAGTTTCAAATACCGTCGCTTACAATAATCTTGGCGATTAATTTAACCGCTCTTTTGCTTTGAAGATTTATTATGAAGGCTCGAAAAACTTCTTGGAGGAAAGGAAATTTTGAAAAACGTTCTCCTTGAAATATTCAATCGGTCATCTGCAGTGCAGAAAAAAACTTTTATAATCCATTTGGACTGTTTTTCCGTAAAATAATCAGTGCTATTTCCGTTAATCAATTCAAGAGGTGCAATTGAATAGAGACAGAATTAGAATTGAATCGATTAGAATATCAATAAAGGAAAAGTGAGATACAGAAAATGATTGAAATAAAATGGCAAATCCTTTGTTTTCTACTTTATTTTCGACAGAACTTAAATGCAAATAGAAACTTTGAAATTTAAGAAAATCTTTTTAACATACCTTTTAAATACAATCTGAAAACCTTTTAAACTCCTTTAAAATTCGCAAAAATCTCTTATAATAAATAAAAAATGCTTTCATTTGGATTTCGCAAAATATACTTTAAATGAAACGCAGATTTGATTTTTTTGACTTTTATTTTCGTTTTTCATTTCTCTTTATTGATTAATTATTTTATTTTTGTTTGTTTTATACATACTTATATATGTATATATTTAAATGTATGCTCGTGTATTTTTACATTATCCCCTCTCTTCACCCTTATTTGGTATAATAATAATATTAATAATAATTCTTTTAACAGACATAATAAATTAGTTCGTTAGTTGTTCAAATAGTTTTACGATTCCAATTATCAAGACTTTTATTTGTATATGTCTTATATAAGAGTGTATATGTGTGTGTCTATCTGTTGTTGTGTGTATTTTGTTGTTGTTGCATCTGTTTTTATGCTCGATTTTTGTAAATTGTTATAATTTCAGTTGTGTTTTTCCTTTGTTTGTGTTCATTTTTCTTCTGTTGTTTCTTGTGATGTTTGTAGTCTTCATTTTCCTTCTGGTTGTGGGTTTTTCTTTCTTATGTGTAATTTTATTTTACTTTTTATCATTAAAATTTTTGTTTTTGTAATGATTTTAATTCATTTAAAAAGTTTACTTAAAATTACAGCCTTTTTACTTTTATACTTTGCTTTTTTTTTTATATCTTTTAAATTATAATTATTATTTTTTAGCAATATTTGAGTAATTATTTTATTTTCGTATTTCGTTATTTTTCACACTTTTTATGCTTACATAGTTTAATATTTAGATACATATTTTAATAAATGATACTCGTATATAATGTACTATCATAATTATACTTTATGTATATATATATATTTTGTTTATTTGTATCTTATTCTTTTGCATTGTACTAAATACTTTTGCGTATGAAGGTTCGTTTCCACAATCGTTTGATTTTTGGTTTTCTGCTTTTATTCAACTTGTTCAACACGCACTTCATATATTCACCACAAACGCCTTGCTAAATTGCTGCAGCGCCATCATGGAACGAAATCACGCAACTTCCCCTTTGTGGATTGTGCCAGAGTGTTGCGTCAATTGCGTGATTTTTTTATATTTTACATTATTACGATATTCGTTCGTTTAAATGCGCTCACTTCTTTCTCTACATTCAGTTTTGTACGTGTCCGTTTGATGGTGTGTGTGTAATGAGTATTTTTCTAATTTCTTTGGAATTTTTCTATTTCACTGGATTCATTCGCTACCCGAAAATAATATTCATATCAATATTTCACTTAATTCAATACTCGCTTGTGGAATATGTTTTTTCAATAATCCTTTATTTTCGTTATTCGTCGGCTTTGCTACTTTTGTATATTTATTTTTCGTGTATATTTTTTTTATTTTGGTTTCCAAAATTTTCTTAAGTTTTTCTTATTCGGTTGTTGTTGTTGTGGTTGTTATTATTGTGGATTTTTAAGTCTCAAAAGAGAAAAATATGTTCTTTAAATTGTTCAATAAAATACATATATGTACGTACATAAATCTCTGTTGTGTTTCTTTTCATAGTTATTCTCCATTTACTATAATAAATTGTTATTTAGATTGACTTAATTTTGATTTTCTAGTTGTATTTCTATCATTTAGTAATTATGAATAAATTTCAATTTGTTTTATTTGTTGTATTTTGCGACAAAGAACACATTTGTGATCAATCGTTTTTTGATCCTCATCAATTATTATTATTAATAATTAATTTAATATGACGTCCATCAATATTCAAATTCAATTTAAATCAATAATAAATTTACTCTCAACGCTTTTCTTCACTTGTTTCTCATTCTCTTCATGTACTTTCAACATTCGCTTCTTTTGTTGTTTTCAATTTGGATTCTTCTTCAATCGAGTTTCAATTTTTTCCTTAATCTTCTATGCAATCACGGAGGTTTTTTAATAATAATAGCAATAAAAAGTAAATTGTAATATTGTTAATATTTAATGCTTTATAATATGTAGAATTAATATCATTTAATTTATAACTTAATGGTTTGCAAATTGTAATAATATATATTAATTATTATTATTCTAGTAATATTAAAATTTATTATAATTATAATAAACTATAGAAATCAACAGAAAATATAAACAAATCTAACAGTAAATCATATTATTCAAAATTTACTAATTTTTCATTCTGATTCTAATTCGACTTTTTTTTATCTGTTATCAATATCAATAAGAAAGTTTTGCTATTAATTTTTAATTTTCATAGGTTTTTCTATAGATTCGAAAATTTCGTGGTTAATAAAAAGCGATTGAAAGCCATTGAATTGAATAAATAATCTTTAGTAAATTTAGTAAATTTTTAGTAGTTGCTTAAGTTTTTCGTTAGTTTTTGTTGCTATTTTCTGCACTATTTTGGCATTTTCCTGATTGGAGTTGGAATAGAAATTGAAAGAATTTTTTAGATTTCCTAAGGTTTTCTGATAGACGATTAATGATATAATATTAATGATTTAATTATAATTTGCTTGGCTAAAGTTCTTTTTATTTTCAATATTCTTTTTTTTTATAAAATATTATTTTTTATGCTGTTTATTTACTGCTCGAGTTTTAATTTAAACTTTTAATTTGTTGTTCACATTTTCTTTAATTGGAATAGTTTATTAATATACACAATATAAATGTAATGTAATAATATTATTAAGTGATAATAATAGAATTTATTGTACAATATAAACTTTGTAATTATATTCAATATAATTTTGCAAATTGCGCAAATAACAGTAAATTTAATTTCAGATCGTAAAATATTTCAGATTCGAATCGAGTTGCGATGCCAGATTTTCCTTTTGTTAATTCATGAAACACATCTTTGTGCATATTTAATTTTAATACTTATTAAAGATGAGATGAGAATATTTCCTAAATTATATATATTTTCGTTATTACTTTCTTTCGTTTGATTCGCTATGCTTTTAATTGTTGTCCTTGCTTCGTAGCTGTCCTTGCTTCGTAGTAAAACTAAATTCATTCATAATACATTTTCGCACATCTAGCGTTTATTGCAATTGTTTGTCAACCTTCAAGTTACAGTTATTATTACTCCGTACAAACTACAAAATCTACAAAGTGTGGTTATGGTGAATAAATGTGTTTGTTCGTCGATGGCGTCTATTTTCAACACGCGACTGTACCACTCTTCCTCTCTCTCTCTCTCTCTCTCTCTCTCTCTCTCTCTCTCTCTCTTTCTTTCTCTCCCTACCTCTCCCTCCGCCTCTTCCTTTTTTGGCCACCTTTTTATGCCTAATTATTACGTTTAAGCACACGGCAGACTTTTATCGGGCCGCTAGTTTGACTCAACATGGAGCATGGAATCGTTTACAACTTTAGGACACTCTCGGCCGATAAAAGTCTGTCATAGGCGCCACCTCTAAATATCAATTTTTTGCCTTCTAATTTTGGATTTATTCACATTTTTATGACCTTTTGTCGTGTATGTTTCTAAGAATTTCTGTGATGAAGAGGAGAAATGTTTTTTATTTCATAAATAGTCATAAATCGTAAAAAGCTACGCAATCAAAAGTTTGTAATTTAAGAATAGATTTTGCAAATGCAGCGATTTATTTTATTGCTATATTTGTTCGTTGCCTTTGGTATTGCAGTTTTATTGTAGTTTTCTAGTTGTCTTAAAGAATTGTAGAAAATTGTGTTAAATTATAATCACAATTCCTTAATTAAATTATATTTTAATAAATAATAGAAAAACGATAAAGAACAGAACAAAAGAACTTTAAAGAGCTTCAGTAAAAATTATAGCAAAGTTTTTAGTGTTGGGAGTTATCGAATAAAAAATATCGACTGATTCGATGGGTGAAAATTATTCATTTATATTCATTTCATCGGTGGTTTTCTAAATACTAAAAGTCTTCTATTTTCTACATTCGATTAATAATTTTAAAATTTGAAGCTAGTAGCTTGACATTTTTAGATATATCTCGAGTTTAACCGATAAATCTATTACGTTGAAAGATAATTAAAAACTAAAAAAATAATAATAATAAAAAATTCACTTAAATTTCAACCTATTTTGAAGATGTTTTTTTCTTGGAAAAGTTGAACTTTGCTTAAATTACTTATTTAGTTTTACTACTTTATGAAAAATAATATTAATTCTATAGCAGAAAATTTTTCGAATTTTTTTGATGTATTAACTTGATGTGTAAACAATTAACATAATTTTTATTACAAAGTAAATATTTTCTTGTAATACGTATATTAAAAAAAGGTGAAATTGAATTGATTAAAAATAATATTATATATTCCAAGCAATAATAATACACTAAAAATTCTATTCTTTGTAATATACGTAACTGAACCTTTCTTTCTTTCTCGGAGTCGTAAATTAAATGAAATTATAAAATTCAATTCAATTCAATTAAATTAAATTATAAATTAAATGAAATTATAAAATTCTCATAAATACTAATTTTTTTATCTAATTTCATCCAAAAAAACATAATAATTCTCTTAATGATAAGCTGTAAATAACGAAAAAGTACTTTAATTTCCCTTTTGTACGATTGACTAAAATGACAACCCTGACTAAACTTGACGAAAACGCATTAAATCACAAATTATTACAAACCTGGTTTCGTCTTCCGTTTGTCACATGAATTGAAATCAATTTGGCAAAATGTTGCATCGTGCAAATTGTGAATTATTAAAAATTGTTCAGTTTAAGGATTTCTACAAATATGAAAAAATAATAAAAAAAATCATTCAATAGTTCAAATCATTCGGTAACTGGAACTATTGATAGTTGAAATTACTCGATAGTTGCCAACACTAAAAAAACCTTTTTGTTGACATATTTGCAAACTTTTTAATTGATTTCAGTTTAGATCATAAATATTTAATTCTCTTTTAGACGAATTTTTTACCACTTTGCAAACATAGAATTAACATTGCAATAATATATTCGATATTCGTTTTCCGCTGCCATTTTGTTTTATTCTTCACCTTTTTAGGCACAAAGTGGATGATGTAAATAATAAATATAATTAAGAAATAAATTAACTTTTTTTATTTTAATTATATATTATTTCTTATTTATTAATTATAAAAACTAAATCGAAATCATAAACCTAAAGTTAATTGTTATTTTGCTTCATACACTTTTCAATTTATTGCAGTGTTGCATTTTTCATTGTTACGAAATTTCTTGCGTCTTCAGTTATTCGCTACTTATTTTCTCTACTTTTTCTCCATTTTTAACTATAGTCATTCATAAACTATAGTATTTTATACATATTTAATATTTCATAAATTTTTTGCATATTTTTACGTTTATATAATCTGTTTTATATAATAAATATACATACAACTTGTCGCACACTCATATACAAAATATTTATATGCATGCGGTGTATGTTTTTGCCTTAGTGCATTTTGTATATGGATAATAACAAATTTCTGCCTCTTTATATGAAGCAGCAGACACGTGATGACATCTTCAACATCTTCGACTAAAAAATACTCAACAATTTGCAGTTGAAACCATTTTGTCGTTTTAATCAAATTCAGTTTTCCTAAAACAATTTTTACGTAGGCCAATATTGAATTTTATCTAATGTAAATAAGCGTCTCTCACATCGCAATCCGTCGTCGTTTTCTTTACCAATTAAATCTATCGCAACGAATGTCTTTTCTAAATAAACAAACACTTGTTCGAATAATCACTTGTTTTATTAATTAAATTCTTGCTGTGTTAAATTATTAATATTGCTTATCATATCTATTCGTACGTATGTATGTGTGTATGCATGAGTGCTTTATCTATGTATTAGGCTATAATCTATCTGTTATTCTCCTGTTATTCACCTGTCTTTCCGAAGGAAGACCAGCTTTTATCTAAATGAAATAAACCGACAGGTCCATCGATCGCCTTTATTTCCTTAAACAAAATATATTTTGATTACGTTTCTACTTAACAATTAGTAACAAATCGGTGGCTATTTTTGCTTAGTTTCAATTATTATAAAAGTTAATAAATTTATCATCATCATCATTAAGAAAATTCAATGTTATTTGCTCTAAAACATTCTTTTGTTTTCATTGATTAAACAATTTTTTTATAGTGCACAAAATTATATACAAAATTAACAATATTTACTATAAGTTTTTGAGTTTTTTAAATATTATTTCAATAATTCAAAATATAAATATAAATCAAATTTATTTTCCTTTTGGTTTTTACTGTACTGTGCCCAAGTTTTTGACTTCTTCTTTTCTTCGATGCTGCTGGAAGCTCAACAGTTTTGAATTTTTTATAAGTTTAAACATATTCCTGGCTTATAGTGGATTTTTTGAGACTTCAATGACTCTTTTCAGATACTCTCCAAGAAGCTGCAGAAGTTTGTAATGAATTCTTTTAAATACTGACATCTTAGGCACCAATCATCAATTGTTTTAAATCCATCAGAGTAAAAGAATTAATAATTAAATTAAATTAAATAATTCTAATATACGCTAAAAATTAATAATTATTTTGCCCATAATTATTAATATATAACAATACAAAAGTATAAATAAAATTTAGAGAAATTAAAGAATATCCTTGCTAACAAAAAAATACATTTTTTTAATATATATATATATATATATTTTATTTTTTATTTATTATAATACTTATATTTTCTTGAAATATTTTATAATATTTATAAATAAAATGAATCAAAATTTTCGTTGCTTATTATTATTGTATACTGCTTCATAGATATTGTGATTTTCCATATATTTTATAATTATCAAATTTATTTGACTGTTAGTAATAATTTTTATTATAAATATTATTACAATACTTACAATCATTATTAATTTAATGTTGTTTATTATTCCTATTACAATACTTTAGCATTTGTAGGATGTTATTTAATAATTTTATTAAAATAATTTAAATTTTGCTCAATAAAGTTTTGTTTTTTGTCTTTTTCTTTCAATACTTTCACATTTATTTTATTTATTTGTGAATAAATCAATACAGCATTTTTCTTTATTGAGCGTTATTTTGAGTATTTGTTTGGTTTTTGGTTAATAAAATATCAATATAAGAGTGTATATTTTTTATATAGTATCTATGCTCTATATATTTATATGTACATAAACATCAATATACATTCTGAGAAGAATTAAGTGTCCAAAACAAATCAAATTTCATCACAATTTTCATTTGCCACTTCACTTAACAATAAAATTAATTTATTCTTTCCAATTTAATATTCATGGTTCTATTATAAGTATAATATTTTTTATTCTTTTTACTTCCTTATTTAAATTAAATTTCAATATAATTCTAATTCATTCCTTTTCAAATTTATTTATTTATTTTGTATTGCAATTTGTAGATTTTTTTATTCTTTTATTAATTATTGCGCATGGGGTGATTACAAAAAAAATTGTTTTTATACATAATAAAACAAACGCTTTCTCTAAATATTAAATACATTTGTAAATATATTTCAGGTTTTTCAGTTTTTCGCATATTCGCTTCCAAGCATTTTAAGTATTTTCATTTCTCCATTTTTATATTTTTCCGTCTAATTTATGTATTTATTTATATGTTATATACATGCATGCAGTTTATGTATTTGTGGTATGTTTAATATTTAATTAGCATTTTATTTATGTAGATAATTTAATATTTTTCTCGCCTTGTTTTTTTCGACTGAGGGCAAAAATTACAAAAATGCTTAAACTGAATGCTGAAGTATTTCAAAATAATCTAAATACTCAATAAAAAACACAAGCAATTACTTAAAATTTATTTTAATTGATGACTGAATGAAGTTCATAAAAAATAGTATTTATAATAATAGAAAATAATATTAAGTGATAATAGAAAACGATATTTATATCGCGTTAATTTATAAGCACGTATAATTTATATTAATGAAAGTATTCTGAGATAAAAGCATCTATACAAGGATTACACCCCTTAATTTTAAACCCTCTTCGATGTGAATTAAATTCTTTCAGTGAGAAAATAATCAATAATTATAAACAAACACTAATAAATAAATAAACAATTTTCAATAAATAATCTTGGGAAGTATCAAAGATTTATTATTAGTCATTTATTATTATAATAAAATAATATTATGAAAAAAAGTAAGAAAATCGCCTTCAAAATAATGGATTTTTGAATAAGAATCGAATTTCTCATCATTTAGGAATACTTAAAATTGAAAATAAAGAAAAATTGTATTAAGAATCGAAATCCTAGACAGTAAATAAGTACGAATTATTATTAAATTCTTACTTTCTTATTGATAAAATATGATTTTTAATAAATATCTACTTTTGTGTAATTGGAAATTACATTTCCATTTTTGTAATTTTTGTTATTTTCGTCTATCAACGGCGGCACATTTCTTTTGTTCTTCAATAATTTCTCTTCATTAATATGTATATAATTACATTTTTAGGTGATGCATAGTAATGAGTATTTAAATTGTATAATTAATGTAAATTATTAAATTTTTACTTCACATGTAGAGAGCTTGAAAAAGTTTTAAATATTGTGTTGGATTCATTCTGCATCTCATGTTTATATTTGTTTATCTATATGAATTTAATTAATTGTTGGTAATACGTACATTAATATTATTTAATAATTATTTTATTCTGTATTTTTGTATATGTTTCGTGTATATTTTACTGACTCCATTGAAACACTTATTTTATTTTTTAAATCATATTTAAATAGAAACAGCGTGAGAGAGAGAGGAGAGAGAGAGAGAGAGAGAGAGAGAGGAGAGAGAGAGAGGTAGAGAAAGGGAGAATGAATGAAGTTTGGATATGAATAAATTAACTAAAAATGTTTTATTGTTTAGTTATAATTAAACTCTTAAATTTTTTATATTGTTATTTATTTATAATTAGAAATCTTTATAATAATTATCAATAATTGCTTTTTTTTAATTATTTATTTTCTTATAATTTATAAATCATTTTCAGAAATAATTGCTTTTTCTCTATTTTTTTTTAGCTAATTCAGTTTACATCTAATTTGACACAACCGTTTATTTTGCTAATTATTTATTTGTTTTCTTATGCTTATTTTTAGTACATTGCTAAATGAAACATTTCAATTCGTTTCAAATTTGGATTTCGTTTTTGTTATTATTTTGAGCACCGATTTTGTAAATAACAATTCTGATAAAAGTCTTCTTTCGATTCACAGATGTTTGTGAATATTTTATCAGATGTGTTGAGTGTTTTACATTATATATATAGCTACATACATATATCCATGTATATATATAGTGTATTGACATGTAATCAAGTTTATATTGAATAGTGAGTAAAATGCTGAATGCATTTATTTAAATATTTAAAGAAAAAACGTAAAAATCAACATGTTTTAAATTTAAGTGACAAAAGATAATGAAACAGATTTTCTATAAATTCAAAATGATAATAATGGATACTGTTTATAATATAATTAAAGGCCCAACAATATATTTTTGGAGTTTTTGATGATCCTCTCCGTTCGAATAAGATTTTTGTTTGTGGTGAGCGCTACAAAATCAGAATTTATTAAGAGAAATGTTAAAAATCGGTCTCCAATTTATTTTGTGCAGAATTTTTCAAAGAATCGTAATAAAAACAAAGCCAAGATCCACTTAATTAAATAAATTGTAATTTTTAATAAAGGAGTTAAATCTGAATTTTAAATTAAACAAAAAACTCAATAACTATAAAGGATATATATATACTATATTTTTAAATAGAAATCAGTTCAATTCTAATCTATAAATCTTTAAATTATTTTAAGGCTTTAATATTCGATATTCGGGTCGAGTTGCACTCGCAGTCGAATTATTTATAATTTAAAAATTTACAGACTTTCGATTAAAACGGAAAAATATAAAAGAAATCCACTTTGAAATTCTTCTGTAGTTCCATTAAAAATTTTACATTTAGTCAACGTTTTTTATTATGAGAAGAAACTTGATTTGTTGAAGAAATCTACGAATTTGAATATACGAATGTTCTGAAGTCTGCTTTTTTCTTGTGTCCCATAAAATTCCCTCCTACGGAACGAAACGTGAGTAACAACTGGAACGAAACGTAAGTAAGAACTGGCACGGACTTTTCGTTCATGTTCGAAGTTTAAAAGAAGTGTTTCTTGGAAATTTCCCCAACTGGAATGACTGGAATTTACTTTTTCCTGATTCAATAACAAAGTCATTCTATTTAACTTCTACGCCAACCAGAAACAAAGAAATACCAATAAAAACTGAAAACCAATAAAGAGAAATGAAACACAAAATAAATAAAAAATCAGTTTTTTTCATTGTATTTGGTTTTTTAAATGTTTTTTATTATTTATATGTGCTTTTTTATTATACTAATTTTTTGTTTGTAAGATATTCTCGTATTTTTCGTTTTTAATTATAATTACTTTTAGTTATTTATTTGCTTGTGTTTGTTTTTATTTTAGCTCAGTGAAATGTGCATGACGACTTTTCGACTACAATCAATAAAATTAATCAAATAAATGAATTCGATAATTAATTAATAATAATTATAAATATGCATTAGAATAAATGAAAACTATATTCAAGTGTTTAATTAATAATTTACTAATTACAACAATTGCATCATT
Organism: Thecophora atra; assembly: GCA_937620795.1. Classification (NCBI taxonomy): domain Eukaryota; kingdom Metazoa; phylum Arthropoda; class Insecta; order Diptera; family Conopidae; genus Thecophora; species Thecophora atra. The sequence goes on along the minus strand of OW569397.1, from coordinate 96,189,172 downwards.
TATCTACTTCTTCTTCACAGTTAATTCTACGTTGTTCTGCTTTCTTCTTGATTATTTTGTAGTTCACTACGTTTTGTTTTTGTGCTTTGTTGATTTTGAATGCCTGATTTCCGAACAACCAGTGTTTCGTTCACTTCGTTCCTGCAAGGAACCGTCGAAAGCGGAAGCAACACAAAAGAATTTAGTTTAGTTTTGTTCTTTGATCAGAAACTCGGCAGTGAGTGAATATTTAAGAACTACGTTTTACATTAATTTCACATTAATTAATAAATTAAGTCTGCCTTGTGTTTATTTATAGATTTTCTTCTTCATTCACTAGGAAATCGTGATGCATTTTACAATTTGAATTTCGTTCTTTCACTCAATAAAAGTCAATAAAACAGCAAAGACTGCAAATTAAACTACCAAATTAATTTTTAATGAGCGATGATTACAAGAAGAGAATTTCAATAAATGTTTAAAGTGTGTTCAAATTACAAAAGTGTGTCTGCGTGATGATTGATTGATTGATTGGTCAATTAATAATGACTGAATGCAGTAATTACATTGTACAATGAAAATCAAAAATTGAACATGAATTTTACAATTTGCCGGCTGTTGTTTTAAATAGAATTTTAAATAAAAGTTAAGGCAAGTTTAATTTAAATGTAAATTTAAGCAAAGTAAAAAAATCTAATGTTTGTAATTGATTTAAATCGTCAATAGAAACAATAAATAAACAAAATATTGTATTAAGTCTTCATCATGATGTTGATATTCGTTGTTAATCCATTTTATTTCCGTTTATTTATTTATTTCTATTGCGTTTAAATCTTTGGAGTTGCTTCTGTTCTGTTGCTTATTGCAATAACTTCCCCGATGCGATTTCAAACTTGTTCACAGATTTTTCCATTGTCTTCGTCTTTTAGATATTTATTAAAATTTAATATTTTAATGATGTCCACCTTCTCATGAAGCTGCGTATGACAAGGGCCAAAGTTTCTTTGTTGTTGTTTTTGCGGTTTTTTTTATCTTCAATCGCTATTTTTTTTGGTGTTTTTAAGCTTTACTAAAGTTTTGGTGGCAACTCCTTCTCTCTTCCCCTTCTCCACTTCCCACACTCCACCTTCTTCTTATCTTCTTTCTTTTGCTCCTTCTAAATGTCTACACGGAAGAGGAAATTGTGAAAATATTTGTTTCGCTTTTTAAAAGCTTTTCGCTTTTATAATTACTATAAATTAAATTATAATAAATTAAATTATATTAAATTAAGGAAAAATAAAGCGAACAAGGATTCAGATTGCAACTTAAGAACAACGTAAGCAACTTGACCGTTAAATCAATGGAAAATACGTGGAAAAGCGAATTAAAATAAAAAAATTCATAAATTAAATTAGTGCGTGTGTGTGTGTTTGACTTTGTTATGTTTGTTCTCTGTTTAAGCATCGACATCATCATTAATAAACGTTATTTTAAATAATATTATTGTCTTTTTTGTTTGAAAACTGAGTTGGCAGCACGCAACAAATATAAAGAAGTAATTTAAATTTTAACACAAGTGTCATTCAATAAAAACATTCATAAATAATTTGTTTCTCAAGCAAAAAAACTGTCATGCAGTCACAGTAAAGCTACGTTAATTTGAACACCTCAGAAGCGAACCGAATGAATTTGAAATTATTATTTTCTTATTCTTTTTATCACCAATTTCGAGCTCAAAAAATATACTTTTACGTCATCCAACATTACATAAATAAATTATTTAAATCATTGCTTTAGAGATATAAAAATGCTTACAATAAAAATAAAAGTTTTAAAAAAACGCAATTGACAAATTAAAGTATTCTTCAAATTATTGGAAAGCCCAAGTTCACGGATGTTCACTTTCACGCGGCTCTACTGTAGTTGAGATTCTTTCTTTAACAATTTAATTTACGCTCATTCTCGCCATTCCTTAGTTAACAGTTTTAGTTTCAATGTACACTCTCTGCCCCTCTCGCTCTTACCACGTTTTTCTTAACTTACGTACAATTGAAAACTTGCGGTTTCTTTTGTGATTGGTTTTTCATTTCTTTTCTTGTTTGTTAGCTACTCTAAACAATAAATTTCTCCTATGTGGTGTTTGGTGGTTTTTTTCTAATTATTTATAAATTAAAAAAGACAAATTTTATAAAAATGTCATCAAAAATATTTATAATTTCACTAACTTTAAATGCTTCACTAGTTTACACACAAATAGCAAGAGACAGAGAGTGAGAGAAAGTCTGCTTTATCGACGCAGCACGAATTATCAAACAGATTCTTATAAGAGAAGAGAAAAATATTACATCTCAGTGCAGTCGACGTGTGGCTGTTAATTTGCGTCGTTAATCACTGCGTTGTTAGCATTCATTTTTTGTTGTTGTTGTACATTCAGTTTTTAACTAATGCTTTCAAGGTGTTAAACTTTAGAAGAGCAAACAACATTCAGTAAGAACGGAGCAGCAAAGCAGTGCGAATCATCTTCATATTTAAAGGAAACAATGGCCGACTCAACACTAAGCTTCATGATGGCTGCCACACTCGAGCATCATTTGGCTGCCTGTGACATATGTTTATATTAGAACTAATAAATTAATGATTTCGGATATTATTACTGTTTTTATTTAATTCTGAGCAGATCAGCAGAGTTTTGACAATTCGTGGCGTGACACTTCGATGGCGCAGTTGGCTTTTATTGCGTTTAATGCATTATAAAGTATAATAGATTTTATCTATATAGAAAATATAGTGTTGAATGAGGCGATACGAGATTACATAATCATAATATTAACAATAATAATTAATAATATGAGAGTTATTTAATATTAAATCGAATAATGATATCATTAATAATAATTTTTATATTGTTGCTTTCTAATAATAACTAATAATTATATAGTAATTATATAGTAAGTACTTTCTATATTTTTTTTGTATTTGCATATATTTTAATGTATATTCTTCGTTAATTTAATTTAATTTCCTTGTTGAAACAAACTAAAATGGATTTCTAATCATTCAGTTTATTTTATTGCTTTTCATTTGCTATTCGTGTTTGTTGCCTTTGTTATAGCGTTAATTTATTATATACTAAAAACACTTTATTTTGTATTCAACGAAATCTTTTCTCGATTTATGACAGAAATTATTTGCAACTTTTGACGTCAATTTGAACTCAATTCTTTTAATTTCTTCTCTTACAATAAACTTTTCTTTGTCTTTTTGCTAAATTTCTTTTTATATTAATTATTAACTATTATTTCAATTCAGTTGCTTCTATTTTCTTAATTAAATTTTGTTCATTTTTAAAAAAAATCATCAAATCAAAAAATATTTAGGCACAATCGTAATCATATGTGGATTTTCATTTCTTTTATTGGTTAAAAGCATGAATTAATCAAAATTAAAAATAATTCTCTTCTATCTACATAAATAAATAATTTTTCTAATAATTTGAGCATCACTTTTGTTGAACTTTAATTAATCAAATCACTCAACAAACTTATTAATTATTTTTGCCGACTTAATATAATTTTTGACCTTCTCATTTTCGATTTTCCAAGTGGGTTTTTGAATTCCGTTTTTTTGTACATTCGTAAATGCGAAAAATAACAAAAAAAAATATGACTTAATTTACATCAATTAATAATAAATATTTATTATAAACTGAATCGAAATTAAATATTCATTTAAATGTTTGGAGAACCGACAAAAATATTGCTTTTAGTTATTTATTTAATAATGATATTAATAATGATGATATTAACAACGATAATGATTTTTATTATTATCATTTTAGAAAGTGTAATTTTTTCGTCTTCTTTTCGTTTCTCTTTTATTATTATTACAACAATTCTTTACAGTTAGAAAAAGAGTTAATTTTTGTTTTTTTTTTGTAGAATTGTTTGAAGAATTTCTTTTCTTTTTTCTAATAATATTTGGAAGTTATTGCTTATGATTTTGTTTTGTTCTCGTGTTTCTCTGTGTGTCTTTCGTTCAGCCCCCGGTGATTTCTCTAAGTAACCTAACGGTTTTTATTTGTATCTTTTCTTTTCCTAAATCTTATTTATTTATTATAGCTAAGTTGTTTTCTAATAATATTAATAATAAATTATTTTCTTTTTTTTTGTATGTTGCCATTTTTCCTTATTTTCTATTTAGTTTGCGTTTCTATATTCGTTTAGTATTTCTTTATTGTTATTGTATGCTTTTTCAAGTATTTGCTTTAAATATGAATTATTTTTCTCTCATGTTAATAGGCATGTTTGTGTGTGTGTGTGTGTGTGTGTGTGTTTTCAAGTTTATTGAAGCATTTTCTATAGAACTATAGTTGCTCTCATCGAGTTAGTTGTGTTGCTTTCGCTGCATTTCTTTCTCTCATTCATCATAGAAGCAACCAAACACAGTGCAGCACCGAAATCGACAACAATAAATCTGACTCCATATTTAATAATAAATATTTTGTTACTGTAAGCACAAGACTGTCGCCGATTAACAACTAGCAGCCAAAGAGTCTGTGAAGCACTAGTATGTAATCGTAAAGAGATTTCACTGTAAGCTACGTTTAGCTTTACTGCGTAGCTGAAGTTGAAATCTCTTTACAACACATGTACTCACTTTTCTATAGCACAACACATTAAAACAACGACCTCTCATTTGGCAAATGAGAGAGAGAGAACGAGAAGCTTGAGCTTCGCCTCGTTGAGACATATTATAAAGTTTTCGCAGTCAATTTAATTCTGAGAGAATTTAGAATTCATTCTCGTTTCCGATAAGACTCCGTGTAACTTTGTAGTTCCCAGTTGGTTTTGGTCGCTCATTGTTTGGCTTGTTTGGTGCTCTTGCTGCCGAATGAGAATCTAGTCAAAGTGGCTGTCGCTGTCGCTGCTGCATTGTGCTTGGCTACTAAATCGCACACATCATTATTAATTATTGTATAAATAATTACTGTCTACATGTATATTTATATGTATATATACGCGTAAGTGTGTGTGTTTCTATGTAGATATATAATTTATTATGTCTTTAAGTATATATTTGCAGTGTTTGCTCACGTCTTTCCGTATTTCCTCGATCATCGATCATAGCGACGAAATACAGAGCTGCTCTAAATATCGATAAATATATAAATATTTATAATATATCTGCATGCTTTGCTAATCGTATATATATATATCTGTATACATTTAATGGTTACTTAAATTTATATATCATTTTTCTATGTTATTAAATTATATAGTAGAATATATTTATATATAATAGTTTTAGTTGTATGTATTTATATATATATATATATCTATGTATTTCTCTTCTCTCCACGTCGTGTGTGTGTATATATATTTACTTTTTATATATGTATAAATTTTAATATCATCTTCAATATACTATTTATAGAGATGTTTGTATAAACTAGTACATAATATAATAATTCTTTATAAATAATGTTACTTAATTTCTATTCAATTTAATTATGTTTCTGCTCTTTTGTTTGCCTTTCGTGTTTAGCGTTTATTACGCAGTCATCATTCGTCTGTTCGTCAAGTCAAGAGAGAAGACAATCGTTGAAGGAGGAGAGCATCAATGACTTAAAACTACGACTTCAAGCGACGACTTCCAAAGTTACTCCTCCATTGCAACTGCGCTGCCGGCTTCGACAACAAAAACATGGCATTTTCCAATCAGGGAAAGGAATCACGCAAATCACGCAATTTCTCTCTTCTTTCTATTCTCGTTGCCGCTCGGGTTCAATGTGTACAAACACATTGAACAGTGAAAGCCTTCCCATTACGATTATTAACGAGTGCACCTCGTTTATTGCATAATGCACCGAGGCAGCGCTTCTTAATCTCTCTCGTGAATGTTTCTTATTTCGCAAAGAGCGAGCGTCCGCCAAAAGCAGCTGAAGAATCGCTGCACGAAGGCGATTGAAGCCGAATGCCCTGCGGGAGAACGGTTGTTGTTGCTATGTTTCAGTTGACGCTTTACGGACATTAATAATAAAAATTTAGGAACAAGAAAACGAACTCAAAGCAGGGCTACGAATTAATAGAAATATAAAAGTCGATTTATAATTATTAAATAATTACTAAATGTATCAAAAGAATTCGTAGCATTTTTCATAAATTCATCTTCCGAAAAATTCTTCTCGTTGTTCGTTGCTGTGTGCGTGTGTCGATTTCTACTTTTAAGATGTTAATTAAATTCCCCTCCTTTCCTTTTTACTACTATTTTTACAAGTTTTCTTTTTCTTTGGTTTGCAGCCGTATTTAAGTTTTTCTCAAAAGCCAAAAAAAATCACACAAAAGGCAACAAATTTATCAAACAAGTGACCGAGCTACCCAACAATCGATCGTCCGTTTTACAAAATTTGTGCTCGAAGCTTTGCACTAATTCTAATGTGGTGGCTATTAATAAGTCCGAGGAATCCTTTAGTCACGCCTTTTCTCACGCTTACTCCTCACTCAATCTCTCGTTACTCTCCAACTCTCGCCGCTCTTTGCAGTCTCCTTCAAAGGTTCTCGCTGAATAGTATTAAATCGCTATTGCGTGATGTGTGTGTGTTTATTGGATAATGCGTGTGTGTGGGTGTGATGTTTCTCCTTTTTCAATTTTGTTCTTTTTATTATTTTTGTCTTTTTAAGGTGCCTTTTAAAAGAGCGCTTTTTTTTGATGATGTTTGTAGTAATAGTTTGTTGTTGTTGTTGTTGTTGTGGCTGTTGCTGTTGCTGTTACTGTTGTTGTAGTTTCGCGTCATTGGTGCGTTGATGTTGTTGTGGTTGTTGTTTGTTGTCACATCCTCAAAATTAACATGGATAAATTCCTATAAAGTAAATGTTAACAATAACAATGTTGACATTTAATTAGTCTTTGATAATAATTTAATTATTGCAGTTGATGTTTGTAAATTTTTGTTACTTTCCAAAAGAATTACGAATTTAGAAACAATAAAAGCAAAACATAAAAACATTGACAGACGAATACATTTGCAATATTTACAAATAAACTATTTATATAGTAAATAAATTAGATCTGAAAATTATTATTTAATTAAATGAATTATTAATATATTAATTAGAGGCTAAACACACAACTAACCCACTAACTAAACAACTACACAACGCAGCCTAACCTTATGCAATTACATTATTGGTTGTTCTTTATTTATTAATGTGATAATTACTTTTTGTTAAATTTTCAATTTTAAATATAACAATTTTTTAATCAAAAATGTCTTTTGCTTTTGAAAAATTTCTATACCCGTGAACATAATGCAATTGCATACTTTTAGGCACCTCTGATAATTCAGCTACATTATTTCATATCATCTCCACATTGATTAACTGTACATTTAATTATATTAAATAAAATTATATTATAGAAGAATTTATACAAAAATTATAATTAAAGTAGCATTAATTAATTTAGGTATTCCTTAACACAAGAAACTACTTCAATTTGATATATCAGAAAGTTATCTTAATGATGATTTACGCCGCCAGAAAAAGCAACAAGCTTTTGGCGAATCAAGAAATATGATTTATTTTTTATTTTTACATTTGATCATTTATGTTATTATAATGCAAATAAAAATAAGCTAAATTTGCTAAGATATTTAATTAAATAATTGGCATGCGATATTTAATAAACTATTTAATTTTTGCTTTTAGGTGATGCGTAAGTGTGTGTTAGTGTGTTTGTGTGTGCACCTCCGGCCCATAGACAATACCAACTTTTAAAGGCTTAGCTCCCAAAAATCTTTGAATTTTTTTCAAACCGAAAAACTTATTTGAAATCACTGATTTGAGAAACTTTTACACTGCATTTGATTTGTCACAATCATCAGCTCTTATATCGACGGAAAGTAAGATTTAATTAATTGGAAAAATTCAGTGACGGTGAGAAATGCAGGAATTATCATAAAATATCCTCTTTATTGCCTAATTTACGTAATTTCTTTTATTTTAACTAAATTTCAATTTCTCTTTGTCTAACTTTAGCTTTTTGTTTGTCTAATTTTTACTAAAAACAGAAACTGATTGCAATCGTTTTCGTTCCATTTCCCTTTTTTTGGGGAATTTTTTTATCCCTACTACAGACTGATTCAAAATATTCTTTTTTCTTACATTTCATTCTCATTTCTTTCAAATGTTAATGTTTAAATGTTAATTTGAATTGTCAAATTGTGAAAATTTTTAAAGAACTCTCATTATTTATTTATTGGAACTCTCAACAAACAATTATCAATTAGGTTGAAGCCATTTAAAATTCAAATCTCTATCTCCCACTTCAACTAAGGTTTTGCTCATCAGCCTGCGGTCGTCGAAAGAACACATTTTGACAGTTCAATACGTCGAAGACGTAGTTTGACAGAGCCTGTGGACCGGAGTATTTATTAACTATTTATATTTCTAGTAAAAATCTGTTTTTTAAACTATTGGCTGTTCCTATTGCGGTTGCGTGCAACAACACTGAATGTCCCATGTCACACTGAGCTCAGTACGAGGCCCCATTTGAGTTCATTCAGAAGGAGATACGTGAGCCTCATGTGGCTGAATGTGACATAGCTTAGGTAAATTAGTATCAGAGACCTGCAACGAATACAATCGATCTGCACAACGAATAAAACAATAATATTGCTGATATTCGTATTCGTGAAGCGAATGTTAAAAACAGTCGTCTAGATTTTTTGCGAATGGTAAAAGCAATCGTTTTTGAGTCGTTCGTGTCACGAATGATTTTTTCGGTCCGATTCTATTCGTTGCAGTTATCCGATGCGTACACTCAAAGCTGAATCTATTTACATACGTATGCGAGCTTCTTTCGGGGGGGGTTTTTTTTAGTTACCTTGATAATTCTGGGGCCAAATGGTGGGTACATTCTGCAAAAAGAGGAAACGGATGATAAACGAATGAATTAAATGGACGGTAACGGAGCACTTACCATTGGCACACTATAGTATTGATAAAATGGTTGATATTGCATCGAAGGTGGGTAAATTGTTGGCACTCCGGCTGCTGAAAAATCGTTAACTTTTTGTTAAAAGCAATGCGAAATTCGTTCGTCCTTGACATTATTCGATATTCAAGTACCTGGAGGATAGACGGCCGCGGCGAACTGATCAATCGGCATGTTGCTGATCGGTGCTGGTGGAGTTGTTGTGTAGTAAACGGCACCATTCGTTGCAACAATCGACTATGAAATTTGGTGATTCGAAAAATATTAAATTACAGAAGGAAAGAGGACGCAGAAGAAGAGAGGAGACAGAAAAAGGTACGAAGGAGCAATGGGTGACGTGAGAAGGACAACAGAGATAATGGTGAGCAAAGAATTAGTATAAAAAAGGAAAATGAATAAGAAAAGAGAGGCAAAAAGAATTAATTAATAAAATATTACAGAGAAGTACGTTATAATCAATCAATAGAGATACATATAGCTTTAAAGGAGTTATAAAAGTGAGTACTAGAAGCTATAAGGACTATCTATCCTCTGTAGATTAAACAGTGGGTTCTATGGAGGTTCTTATGAAGGCAAACGATCACAACGAGATCCATGATCTGACCTCTAAATGTCAGAGTTGATCTCTAGATGTCTTTAAGCCTAGCTATATACAAGGTTTGGATAGACAAGGCATATAACCAAAAGGCTTTATTTCCCTTCAGTGGAATTTGTTTTCTAAGGAATTCTAAAGTGGCTATAAAGTAGTTAAATTCGAAGTATAACTCAAGGACTATAAAGAGACTTCCCTTAAGATGAAGTTAATGAAAACTTCCTAAGGAATCTCCAGATCTAAGGGTCGAAGTAATGGAAGAGGGTGTTAAAGTAGGAAGAAAGTCTTTAAAAGAAACTGTAGAGAAAAACTTTTTATTTCAAACTACGTGAAAATTGTCTGAGAAGAGATCATGCCAATTCCAACGATATTCTTTGATTCTATGCACCTGAAATGGTTGAAAATCTAACACGGATAATGTAAAGAAGGAAAATCCGATCGAAGCAAAGATCGCTTTAATGAAATTTGTCAATTTATTGGTTAATGAATTGAATACGATTTCGGATTCTGCTGATGTAAAATCAATGTAATACTTACTTGCTTTTTGATGGCTGGTGCGATGTTGAGTTTCCGATCTCTTAACACTACGCATTCACCCTGTATATCGACAATCAAATCATTTCGCAGAGTTCCAAGGCGAAGAACGGTGAAGATCAGGAAGATCGAACAAGATCCAGAAAGACAAAAAGTGACAGGAGAGAAAAGAAAAGAAAACAAATAGAAAAGAAATGAAAATATAAATTAAAATTATGTTTATTTGACGTTGCGTTTATTATAAAGGAAATAAAAACTCATTGTCAAATGCACTTCATTACAAAACTTTGATAAATTTTAATAAAAATGCTGTATTTTTTAAAAAAGGCTTTGCAACAAACGAACTCGTGGAACATTTTTATAGAAACAGAAGTAATTCAAATATAATTATATGTATTATATATATAAAAATGTATATATATGTGTGTATGTTATATAATTTTATTTTGGTAATTTAATTAATAATTTTAATTTAATAAGAAAAGTTTTATTTATGTTAAAAACAAAAATTTGCAAATGTTCTTCTAAGGATTTTGCTAAAATTTTTTAGTCTTTTATTACAAGAAAATATAAAGAAATCGTGATACATCAGTGAGAATTTTATTAAACGGCACACAGCAATAAAAACGAAAACAATTGAAACGATCAAAAGGAAAATATCAATAATTCCAAAAATATATAAAACAAAAAATAATTAACAATAGAAATTTAACAGTATATTTATTAAATATAAAACAAAAATATAAAACAGTATCTAACGTTATCGAAAATACTGGATAAATTTAATTATAAACATTAACAAAAAATAAGGTTAAATCAAAAGGAAAAAAATCTAAAATCATTACGAAATCGATTATTTTAAATACTTAACTTTTTACTAAACGAAGACGAACGATAATTTTGTTATTACGATAACAATAAGAATTATAAATGATCATTAATTATTAATGGCTGAGTAAAGAAAACGAAGCCGAACGTTAAATTAAAACGAAACCCAACAAAAGATTTTCCGGACTTCGTTAAATTTTTAGATTTTAAGATAAAATTATATAAAAACTTCTAATTTTTTCAAGTTGAATAGGAATGAACAAAATATAGAGAGTTAGAGAAGGTAAAAAGAAAGGGAGGAGAGAAAAAGAAATTAAGAGCTAAAAATGCATTAAAAAATCAGATGTGGGAAAAACTTTAAAAAAGTTAATAGATGAGAAGAAAGAATAAAAATAATGGATAGCAAGAAAAAGCAGGAGCAAAAATTTATTTTAGTTATTTAATTTATTCATTTGTGAATTTATTTATTTCATAAAACAATTGATTTTATTAGAATTCCCTGTACGGTGAATTTTAATGAGAAAATGGCGACAGAGATGAGCAAAAAACTATCAGTGATCACGTCAAAAAAGACGTCTATATTTAAGAAGGAAATTATTCATTTTTCGCTAATTTAGCTAAATTCTATCGCTAAGAAAATCACAAAGAAAAACACGAAAAAATATCTTAAATCTATTCTCAAATTTATCTCTCTTGTTAATGCTAAATAATGAGTAATATCTGAATAATGAATAATTCCGAATTTATCTCTAAAATTTAAGCAATTCTACGAAGCGGCACAGAGAAATAATAAGATATAAAAACTGTAAAGAATCCAAGAAATGTCATAATTAAGTGTCCCTTTAAAATCTGCTCAGATCTAAATAAACGACACGGACAAAGACATCTTATATTCTATATTTTTTATTAAATCAACGAGTCTCGTGGCTATTTTTATCCATTATTTTTTCGTATACTATACAAAAACGAAGCATAGAAACGCTTTGAGAAGCTTTTCAACCAATGAAACTAAAGGAAAATGAAAAGAGATAAAATAGAATAAAAACTAGAAATAAGAAAACCCCAAAAAAAGACAAAGAAAAAACCAAAAATATATTTAAATATATAATTAAAATTGTTAGTTTTACAAAGAATAAAAAGAATGATGATAAAAGAAAAAAGCATGAAGAAAAAACCGAGCAGATGAAAGACGAATATAACACAAAGAGATGAATATAATACAAAGGAGGGTAGAAAAAACATTTTTCTACAAAACTTAATAGAAAAATAGCGAAAACGTCAAAAAGTAGAAGTGAAAAATAATCAAAAGTGAGCACCAAACGGGACACGATAAAAAATTAAATATTTCAAATTTTAAAATATAAATGAATGCATAATACATAAAATATAAAAAACTATAAAATCTTTTCTTTTAATCTCACGATTCATTTCTGTAAGATGAACTAATAAATAATAAAAGTAATAAAATTCGCCGATTAAAAATATATCAACGAAAACAAACAAATATAAACTACTTTTAATTAATTAAAATTTTACTTAATTTCCTTTTTAAACATAATAACAAATAACTTTAATTGCGTTGCTTCTTATTTGATTTTGTTTGCACTGTTTGTTAACTTTTCTTTTATTTATTTCTAAAGATTCAAGAATTTATTTATAGTTTAAGTAGCGTGCCAAAAAATAATAGCAACAAATGCAGCCACGTCTCAAAAATGTATTTAGTTTATTGTATATAATTTCATTTTAATTAAGGAATTTTTATAAAGCGCAATAAAAGTGGCCACAATTCTGTTGCAGTGAATTGATAAGAAAATCCTGCTTCTTTCAGTGAATTTTTATTTTAGAGTGAAGTAAAAATATTTTCACACAATAAAAATAATAGAAATAATTTATTTAAATGTTCCTATACGTTCCGCGCTACTAATAATAAAAAAATGAACAGTAATAAAGTTATTATAAAAGCAATAAATAAAGGTACAATAAAAAAATCCTCTTAAAAGAAAGAAAGTATTTTAATAGCTACAAATTTCGATATTTAGAGTTCAGGTGCGAAAAATGCCTTCTACTAAATATTTATTAATAATATATTATCTTATATATGTTTGACTGATGAGGAAGGACAAGGAATATCATTTAACGACCGTCCTTGTGATGTATGCAGTGTAGCTGCTTTTCGAGCCAGAATCTCTGATTACCCTGAACCGCCTCCATTTCAAATAATGAAAAACACTCAACACTGTTCTATATACTTAATTCATTTACTGAAATTAACAACAATTTTATTTGTACTTACTTTTAAAATATAAACTAATTTTCTAAATCCAATTCTCGATGCTTTATAAAGAAGATTTGTAATCTGTCTATAATTCATATGCCTCCTCTCTACTTTGCAATACTATTTCCGATATTTCCCAATACAGTAACGACGACAAGGAAATGCAAATAATTTAAAAATTCCTAAGCGTTGTAAATTCTTAAATTGGAAATTAATTTATTGTTGCTTATGAATGTCAACATGAGGCAAACATCAGAAGGCAGCAGCACATCATCCACTAATAATAAAATTTCCCTAATAAGTGAAGCAAAACATAACCCACACTTCATTGGATTTTATCCACAAACGACGGAAAAAATGGGAGTGTAGGCAACAACAACAACGAAACCAGGGTTGTTTGACGCGTGGGTCTCGCAATCGACGGACTGACCAACTTCGAGTGGGTTGAAATCGCCAACGAAAAAAATGCATTCTTCTAAATTTGAATAAAAAATAAAAACACAAATGAAATGCATAATTTTTTTATAAATAATAATAAAATATGACGCAGAATATAGAAACAAATATGAAAATAAAAATCGTGAAGAAACTAAATCACTTTTTCTTCATTGATTTGTGGGTGGCTGAAAATTACGAAACGCAAAGAAAAAATTTCATCTGATTTTCTATTCTACGACTCGTGATAAAATTCATGAAAGAAAATCGAAAATATTTATATCTAAGCCAAGGTGAAAAATAATGGCCATGGGTGACATTATACACATCCACACATATATATAATTGAAAATATATAAATTAAAATTAATTTTGGTGTCGTTATTGCATTTTTACTGCAACTGCAATTGATTTCTTTTTCTATAATATTAAAATAAATAAATTTCTGTGCAAAAATATTTAAAAATGTACTAAATTTTTCTCCATTTACGACGTTTGCAAGAAAAATTATAAAATTATAACAGAAAGTTGCAAATTAATTTGAAGATTTGATTAACTTTGTTGCTATTTGTGAAGTGAAAACTAATTTTTCTTATATTTATTGAAGTAAACAAAACTCCAGTGAAAGCGTAACGCAACGCAACTCAAAGAAGGCGAACGTAACGCTAACTTAACATAAGGCAACGTAACGCAAATCAACGTAACTGAACTCAACATCAACGCAGCAACTGAACTCAACATCAACGCAGCAACTGAACTCAACATCAACGCAGCAACTGAACTTCAACACAGCAACTAAACTCAACACAGCAACTCAATTCAACTTCAGTGCATCTGTATTCATTGCAACTGCTCTCAACTCAACAAAATACTTTTGTGGTTGTTGTAGTTGCTATTTTTTGTATTTCTTTTTCTGCGTGTTTTTATTTTTTGATAATAGTAATTTTTTGTTTTTCACTATAAATAAACGAAGGAACGATTGAACGAGAACGAATGAACGAAGAACAATTAAAAAAGTAGTGCATAAAACTTTGAATTAACGAACTTAATTAAAATCAAATCAAAGTTACGTAATAATAATAATGAAAAAGCATCAACCAACAACAATAAAATTTCCTATTTCTGTTCTGCGTTTTTTTCTTTTTTGTTGTAAACAACAAAATATTAAATAGCGGCGTTTTTTTTATAATAATTAGCATACTTAAAAATCCTTTTAGTTTACGTTTTGCTTGCTTTCTGATTATTAATTATGTAACTGTTTAAATTAACTGTAACTGTTTAAATAATTGGTGTGAGTAAGTAAAGAAGTAAGTAATTAATGAAGAAATATAAAACTCAACGAACAAAAACTGAAATGCTTTTCAAAAATCTTCCCTGAGATGATTTAATTTGAAGCTTTGCTCATAGTGTACATTAAATCGGTTGGTAGAAGTCGTAGTAGTAGTGGAAGTAGTAGTAGTAGTTATCGTACTGACAGTAGAAGTTCTAATAAGAGACGAATCGATTCTCGTTCTCGCCGTTTGACTTGTCCAACGCACGTCCATACGACTTTTTAACGACGGTTGACGAAGACAGAACGATCGCTTCGGAGCGCGTGAACACACTTTCGTCTGCCTGCACGAGACTGTAAACACAACGACGTCAACGACGACGACTGCTGACGACAACTACTTTTCGCTGCACTCGCGCGTGTTACAAACACTTTTTTTACATCGTGTGTTTTCATTATCTTTTCTTTTTTTAAAACTCATATTAACTTTAATTTATTTTTTACTGTGATTTAATTTTTTTAGGTAATCGCCTGAATAAGATGAAAGAATATGAGGGGAAAAAAATGAAATAAACTGGCATTAATAAGAAATTCACAAGATATATCAAGATTTCGCTTAAAATCAAAACTTCTTGTGTCATAAAATTTACCAATTTCGCACTTTTTCTTATCCATTTATGTTCGATAATGGATAAAATTTTCCGTTCAAATTAGAAATGACGAAAACAAAAAAAAAAACGGAAAACACAAAAAACAACCAAAGCCAATAAAAAAGCCAAACATTTGTTTTAGACTTACATCGGTTTGCAGTCGTTGAGCCTCTTGTTCCGTTTCGAACGTAACGAAGCCGTAGCCCTTGCTTACGCCAGCGCGATCCACGATGATCTTCGTTGATTTTACGTTGCCGTAGGCCGAGAAGACACGACAGAGATCGGACTCCGTTGTGTCGCCGCTGCAATGGAAGAGGAATCCAATTAGCAAATGATATTATTTTCCCAATTGAAAGTCTTCGCACTCACCTGATGCCGCCTACGAAGATTCTATTCGGTATCAGAGTGCCGTATTTTGGCGCGGAGAGCGGAGCCTCCAATGCAGATGGCGGCGCTACTCCGGGCGGTGCTGCCATTTTGTGCATTGGTTGTGGCTGAAGTTTGAAGTTTGTGAAGGGAAGAATTTTGACGGCTTTGCTTTGTCCTTTAGCGAATAAAATGTAGTCAACCAAAATAGTTTTGGTTGTCTTCACTTGATTTTAGTTCCTCTCTTTCTACGATTTCTTCTACAATGTGTGCGTTTTCTGTGATGCACACCAATTCGAGTCTCGATCTATTTGAGTCTTCTCTCTCTCTGCGACTTCACTTCGGTTGGAATCAGTTCAAATCAAATCGTTTCGGCTCGTTTCAGTTCAGGCAAACGTGTGTAATACTCTTTTAATTCTTTAAATACTTTGTTCGCCTTCTCCTTCCTTCCTTGCTTTTAGTCGTTGTGGTTAATATTTTATTATTGAAACGCTGTGGCTTCTGCTGTCTTCTGTTTTCAAGAATATGCACTAAAAAATACGTAGGTATTTATAGCAATAAAAACCTCTAAAAAGAAAAGAAACAAAGCGCAAAATTAATTTTAAGATCATTTTTAATTGCTCAAGAGACGATAGAAACATGAAAAATACACATTTTGTAGTAAGAAATAAAAGAAAACTTTACTTAAAAAATGCAAGAATGAAAAGAAAATTTGAAATGACTTGATTTTCGTATTTCAAGAAAAAGAAAAAAAAATTATGATTTTTATTTCTAATGTTATAATAAATGATGCATTCGTTTTAAATATTTAATAAAAAGTAGAATATTTTAAAGTATATTTAAAATGCACATATTTTTGTTATTAAAAAACCTTATTTCAATTTTCTATTGTTATTATTTATGTTATAACAAATGATACATTATTGCATACAAAATGTTTACTAAAAAAATAATATTGTATATTTTTGATTATAATTAATAAAGCAATTAATTAGAAATAAATTCAGTTTTTAATGGTTAAAAATAATCTTTCTGTTAAAATTGTCATTAAATGAAATTATTAAAACTTTAAAAGTTCAAAGATAACCACCAAAAAACTAACAATGTGACAATTTTATATTTTTTGAATCAATTAAAAGTGAATTAAATTGTTTTTTGACATAAAATCAATTTCAGAATTGAGTATATTTTAATGACTACGGTTTTTCTGGTTGTGTCAATTTTTTTGTTCAATTTTAAAATTTAAAATGACTGCCTGTCTATGGCGTTGTTTCTATATTCAATTCTTCCTCAATTTTTCAATTCACTGCCTTCAATTCGCAATTATCGAAGATGATAATGACGATAGCAATAATGGTAATATTTGGTAATATTTTTTTGCATTTGCATTAGTTTTTATATAGATTTGTTTTCAGCTCAACGCAAAAATTGTGTTGGTAACATCGATGGGAAGAAATTCGGGGTTGGGCGCTATTTCACAGTCCACTGCGTTTGTGCCACATTTGCAGTGACTTAGAACTCGACAAAACCGAGCCGAACCCCGCCACCAACAACAGCAAAAACAACGTATTTTATGGATGTATCTCTCAGACCGATTAGCAAAATAACACCATAAAAAAGAGAAAAAACATCGGGAAAATGTCATCAAAAACTGAACTGATCACACAGCTGAACAGAAGAAGGACTACAGCCGAAGTCCAAGCCGCAAAATCCCGAAATAATCACTGAAAAAACGTTCTCATCTTCGAAGTGACTCAACTGATCAGCCATCAACAACGTCATTTGTTCCAGCAGCTTTGCTGCAATAATAATTATCAAAGGTGATTGTGATGCGTTTATTTGTGGCAACGAGGACAGCAACCAACTCAGCGAAGACGATCTATCAGCCGATCGGCTCACAAATGTTAGCGGCTGCGTCGTTCTTCGTGTGACATATGTTCGCTGCGTTGTTGTTGTCGCCTAAAATAGTTTTTCAAATAAAAAAACTCAAAAAGTGGGGGGTAATTTTAGTAGAATGTTCTCGGCGCTGTAGCTGTTCGGATCGGCTTAAGCACAGCGTACCTACAATTCTAGAGAGCAGAAATACACTTAAAAGGAGATCATCAATTCTAGAGAGTTCATTAAACCAGCAGCAACAACAACAACATGAAGAAATATACAAGAATAAACCAGGGTAAATATATCTTCATATCGCACTTTGCTATATGTAAAATTGGGGAATGAGGAATGAAGTTTTAAAGAATATTAATTGTCTTTCGAAATGGTCTGGTTTTTCTATTTTCAAAACCATTCTGCGCCTTTGTCTATTTTAGTGACATTGAGAAGAGGAAAAGTGAAGGATAAAGAGAACAATATCGTGAGAGAGGAGAGCTGCGTATGTGTCAAGATTGCAAATAGACTTTAGACTCAAGGACATTGAACCTTTTTGTAAACTCAGAACAAGGATTATAATGCACTCTCCACGAGGTTATCACACGATTATCGCTAATCTATTAGAGCTCGGACACCAGATCTCGATGCTTTATGATATTTTAAAGTATAACATAGTTTTTTCCCTAAGATTTTCCATTCTTGGTTCGTTTGAACGATGAGTCTTCGTGTAAACCAAGGAGAGCAATCAAAAAAACTAGGTCGAAAATTTTTGTTTATCTGTGATGTCGTGTATTCAGTAAGAAGTAGACTTGTACTATAGTCCTATAGGGATCCCTCCTAAGAAGCAGAAGGTATACGGAAAGGAGCTCGTAATAGCAATAAAGTAAAGAAGTAGAAGGAAATTAATTAGACCTAGTATGAGTGGTTTGGGAAGCTTTCCAATAGCCTAAGTGGATGTCCAGATACCGTGAAGAGTCTATCAAAAAAGAAAAGAAACCGAGGACCCTGTAGCTCCGAAAATAAAAGTAAATTCAAATGCTCAATGATCCTTGATCATGGAAACCAATATCGATCTTTTAATGGGGGCCTCACGATTCATTTTGATAAGCGTTATATTGGTGGATTCCACCATCTCATGTTAGCAGACTCCTGAATACAGTTCAGTTTACTTTTAGCTTCGTGAAGCAGTTTCTATATAGTGATTTGTCCAATAGATTGAAGCGTATTCTCGCGATTTCGTATGTGCTGCCGTTATCATAAATACCTCTGTGACCGGGAACCAAGATCAGTCTGCGTACCTCGAGGGTCTGTTTATTTCTACACGGCCCTCATTGACTGTATTGGGAAACGTAAAAATGATTATTCGATGATAGTCCACAAATAGCCACGTCTATCGTAACGTTTTCGTCTCTATTTTACTGATTATTCCATTCCTCTTCCATTAGTTCGTGAAATTTCATTGTAATCGATTATTGTAATAAATCCATCTGGCTTTAATAGATGAACTGAAGTTTTAAAGGGAAAATTGCCCCAAAACCTGGATGTAAACCGATTTAAAGAAGGTTGCTACTAAAAATCAAGCAGAAATGAAACATAATTTCATTGATTGTCTATGAATACATAGAAATTTTGTAGGTTAGCGTCTCTAAATATTGATAAGTATTTAAATGAATGGAAAATTGAATAAAGTTGGGTTTTTCTCCGAATGATTTTTAACCTAATGTGTATTAAAGATGTGTGTGTGTAAATATCTTAATATTGCTTCTTTGTTTTTATGAGTGTTGGAAATTACTTTACGGTTGATTGGCGCCGTAAGTTAGCCATTAAAATCCGATTAAGCGTGTAAAAGAACTCACTTAAGGATAAGTTTTGGCTGTTAAACAAAATTGAGTCAATAGTTTGCATCGTATTCGACGTTTAAGTAGACAAACAATAAAAATATGCTTCAAATAAGCGAATTTAATTGAAGTTTATGTTTCTATCTACAAAATGATATCTTCAACATAAAAAAATACAATAAGTTTTTATATTCTTCCCGAATTCTTCTCATTGCTTTAGAATAGGGAAAAGAATGGCAACATTCAACGAAGTCATTTCAAAGTTATGTTAAGTTTAAGTTTAAAAATTCAATTTATCTAAAGTTGCTCTTAACTTTGATATATATTAACACACACACATACACATACACATGTCTAAATATACATCTCCCAACAACGTTTCGCAACTTTCATCTCTTTGATTTGCTTCTTTTTCGTTTCTTGACTTGAGTTTCCTCGGAGAAACTTTTTAACTTTGGATACATAAATTTTAGCCGAATTTATGGTTATCCGAAAAGCCAACATCTGAAAACTCCCGCTACTATCCCCTCCCCAAAACCCCGGAATCCATCTTTAAATTATGCTGGCAAAGCACAAGGCACAGAAACTTCAACGCACAGACTTCAATGACCCAGTTAACGACACAACTACATAAATTGAATGTTTTTCTTTATCCTGTATCCTTGAGGTTAAAATGCTTCCACGAATAAGAGGAGGAGAAGTAAAGTAACAAAAGCTGTTAGATGGAAAAACCATCAAAAATGTAATTCAATTGCGAGAAGTCGTTGAATTCAGCGAAACGAAAACAGAAGGAAGAAATCCAACACGAACATTAAAAGGATCAACAAAAACATTAAACGAAAAACACACAGGACAATTAGGCCAAAGCAATACTCAATTTTTATATACTTTATTCTCATATAATGCAAATGAAAAACAGAATTTCGAGCAATTGCTGGAAATTGCACAATTAAACTTAAGCACATCACCGTAGAAACTCGGTTAATTTCCACTTTCAGCCATTTAAAGCACCAACACACACAAAACTAATATTGAATCTGAGTCAAAGGTCAAAAGAGGATGTGGACAAAACTGTGACACAAAAATGATAAAAGAAAAAAGTGTTTGAACAGTTGCATATAGAGCAAATGAAAGAGTAAATAAGACAATAACAACACCAACAACGATACAACTAAAAAACTAAAGTTTCGAATTAAATACACACGATGTGCTTTATTCATGTATTCACCCACAAAACCACATTTAAAAATATGCAAAAACGTCCAAGTGTCATCAGGAGGAATAAAGTCCAGCAGTCGAAGGACCACACAAACGGAAAACGGCGACGAGAAGTGGTAAAGAAGAGTCGACGGTATTTCAAACCGAACAGGAAAAGATAACAAAATGTCAAACGGATAAAGAAAAGGATAGGAATGATCTCAAAACAGAAAAGACAGGAATAAAACGGAGACGAAGAGAAAGCATAGTAAAGTTAGGATGGGAAGAGGGTGTAGTGCCTCACTGATGATGGGCAGATTTTAAGGAAATGCCACTTCAACCCAACGTAAAAACCACATCCAGCAGAATCGAGAAAAAACCTTTTTGCAATGCTTTTTCCAGGGAAGGATGAACAAAGAAGAGCGAAAGAGAGTAAATGGAAGGGAGAGTGAGAGAGATAAGAGCGAAAATTTGCCTATAAATATGTACACTAATAAAACGAGAATAAGAAGAAAAGTAAAAGTTACTCTTGCGTATACGTAACATGCATCTCTTGTGTGTGAGCTCGATGCTTGGTCTTCTTATTTCCCATTCCTCCTCCCATTCTTCCTCTAGAATTATTTTTTTTGTTGTTTTGTTCTTTCATGTGCCTTTTGTTTCCTTTCGTTTTTATTGTATTTTATATAAATACATACAACGTTATCGTCATCTTCTTCGTCGTTGGCTTTAAGTACATGCTTTTGGTTTATTTCAAAATACATACCAACGCATTCCTGTGCCAAAAATATTTTGCATTTAAGTGTATATAGAGTTATTCTTCTCTCAACTGACTACAGAACGACGTATTTCTCTATGTAGCTAACGACGACGGAAGAAGCACGGTACAAGTGACTGTATAGTCAGTCGCCATGACAAAGAGTTGAAAACAAAAGCCGCCAAGCGAAATGATGGGCGGATGCTGATGAGGAAGCGGTTGGTGGGGTGATGAAACGAGGCCCGAACGACTGTAGAGCGATCGGTTGAGTTGGTTGAATGACAAAAAATACAATAATAGAAATAGAAATACTAAAGGAGAAAGAAAGAAAACAAAGACCTCGAATCACCTCGAGTCTCTTCGAACGGTTCTTAAACACTATAAAATCGAAATGCAAATAGACGTGGAAAAACTCAAGAAATTCTACCAAAATAAATACACATACATGAATGAGTGCACTTAGTGGCCAAGTGTGAGTGTGTTTTGATTCTGGGTGACTTTTGAGACGGTGAAAATATTGTCAAATGTGAGGTGAAGTCTTCTGGTGGCGGCAGACAAACAGACATATGGACAGCCAGACAAATACAGACCGATTGAGGTATTTTTAAATGTACATGGGATTTATGGACATACGAACGGACAGTGGATACAATACGAGATGTTTTTAGGTAAAAGCGGAAGGAAAAAGGAGTTTTCGGTCTATCAAAGGAAATCAATTCAATTTCTTGACAAATTCCTTGAGACAAATTGTCTCAATACGTTGTATTTGTTTTTATAACGAATACGGAACGGATTTTAGCTTAGGTTAAGTAACATAAATCGGTTAGGTAAGATAAGACTATCGCTTTTATTGTGATACCCACGGATTCAGTCATACCTTTCAATCTAGCTATGAGGTACCACACAGATTCCCCATTATAACAGTTTTAATACAAGGTCCTCAGACTTCTTTGTGGCTGCGCATTGAATTTCAAATAAATAAATAATATCACAGAAGTTCTGGAAAGCAATATGGGTGATTCTTTGACCTAAACCCGGACAACATCAGTTCAGTTGCTGGATGATCCTCCTTCCTTCTCAACCCTACATCTTCTTCAAAAATCATTACGAAATATACAAGAGTTGTTAATTGTGGGACTAAGTGTCAGTATCATTTCTTCCAGGAGCCCCGTAAAGACCTCCTTCAGGTACAAAATAGTTGACAGAATTTACTGAAGTTCCCTAAATATTAAATACATTAAATACTGAATACAACACTGATATAGGGCCATGCAGATTTCTACTATACAGCCTATAAAGCTTAATAA
This sequence comes from Thecophora atra, assembly GCA_937620795.1. Taxonomy (NCBI): domain Eukaryota; kingdom Metazoa; phylum Arthropoda; class Insecta; order Diptera; family Conopidae; genus Thecophora; species Thecophora atra. The sequence continues at coordinate 96,166,299 of OW569397.1, read as the reverse complement.
CACATTGAAGAATCAGAACAGTAATGAGAATAATAATAGATACTATATAAAACTTGATAATCGAGACGTAAAATGATTTCAATTGAATTGTGGTTCATGGAACTGGTTTAGAAGACTTTTTACACAATTTTTTTGTTTTCTTTTAGGTCAAGGCTGGAACCTTGAACAATTACATGATTTAAGTGTATGCATACACATACATACATGCATCTATACATCTACTGAGAAAATCAATTGTATTTTAGTTACACTTGATTCATATTTCAAGAATAGAGAAAAAAGAAAATCTCAAATAGTTTTTTGGGTTAGTTTTTTAAGCCACTGTGATACGTGGTCGAAACGAAACGGCGAGAAAAAAGAGAGATACGAAACAAAAAGAATAAGAAAAGGAAAAGAGTAGATAGAAAACCGCGAAACCAGGCGATTTCCCACTCCATGAAAATATCATTCAAATACATTTAAAAAACAAAGTAATTATGAAAATACAAAAATTAAAATTAGTAATTATAATACAGAACTTAATTAAGATTATTTAATTAATAATTATTAATTATTAGTTATGCAATAATTTCTACATTAAGAGGACACTTTTTATAATTTGATGCTATTAAGAAATAAATAAATAAAATAAAGAATTATCAACAATTGTACAATCAATTGTACAACGACCCATATTCGTATTTTGCACATGATTTGATCTATTTTGGGAACATTGATTTTGTTAATGATTTTAATCGTTTGTAATCTTTTTTAATGGGCAAGAATATATAATTTAATTGGCTAATTATAATCTACAAATAACACCTTCGACTGTTGGCAGCCAAGCAGCTGTGTCTTGGCTGTTCTTTGCTCTGCAATACACACAAACACTCACATCGCCGAAGCTGAACTCAGCCAACTACGTAGTGAGATAAGCAGTCGTTTAGACAGACGCGAGAGGCTGACACATACCGACGGACTATCGAATAAAAAGTAGGCAAACAGCGCAACAGAGCCAACAAACTAATGGACCAACCAAAATGAACACACAGGCGCACCAAGTCGAAAAGGGAGAAGGGGCAGAAAGGGGCAGGAAGGGGTGGCTAAGAGGCTCACCGACCAACGTCAGCCTTCGATAGAGAAAGAAAAACCGTGGAGACGATGGAACAGTTTCTCCTTTTTCTGCCTGATTTAATATTTGTCACCAGATAATTCAAAATATTCTTTCGTCTTCTTCTTCGTTGAAAATCTTCTGTTTTTTTTAAAATTATAGCAAGAATTTGCTGTATAATTTTATTCCAAAAGAATTGATTGCAATACACTAAAATTGAGCCGAACATGGAGTCATTTTGAAGTCTTTTCTGTGATTTTAAGGAAGATTTTTAAAAAGTTTTCATGGACAAACTTCATTGATAAAGTTTTTCCTCTAAAACTTCTAATAAAAAGTTATTGTTTAATGGATTAATGGTTTAAGAGGACTTTTTGGAAAGCTTTTTTAGCAATTGAATTTAAATTGTGTCTAAAACTTTTACTAAAATATTTTTTTATATATCGTTGATTTTAGAGGACGTTATTAAAAACTTTTCATAGACGAAGCTCTGAAATTATGCTTCTTTTCTTTTATTTTAATCAAATCTTGTATTAAAAATTTACTTTTTAATGGATTAGCGAATGAAATTAAATAAATGTAAAATATGTAAAATATGTAATAAAATTATTAAATTTACTATTAAAATTTAAACTAATAACTAACTAAAAATAAGAACGAAATAACTTAAAAAAAATGAATATTTTTTAGTATTTAGTTTGTAAAGAATCTTTGTTTATTGTAAAATATTGAACTAAAATTAAATAAAAAATTAAATATAAATAAAATAAATTAAATTAGTTTTAATTATTTCATTCTTATTTCATTTATTAAATCATTTAAGAGATGATTGATAATAACGATTGATGAATGAATAATAAATAGTTCAATGGATTTTTAATGGATTGATTAAATTTAAGATTTATTTATGCATTACCAAAGCGCTGAATTTTTCACCGAATACGAATTTCGTGGTTGAATTGAAGAAATATCAAAATAAATCACTGATGGAAGATGATAGTTTTTTTTTCGTGTCTGCTGATGATTATTATTATTATATTCTTCAAATAGTTTTTTTAATATGTTTTATTTTTCCCTTTTTCAATTTTTCTGCCTCTTTTTCACTTCTCACTCGTTGCTTTTTATTTCCTTTTTAGAACTTTTATGAAGCTTCACTTATTTTTGCAACTTTTTAATACACAATTAAATAAAAAATAACAATTAATAAATTGGTTTTCCCCTATTTTTTTAATTTTTTAACATTGTGTCTTTTGTTATTGCTTTTTGCTATCAAATCTAAAAAAATTAATTTCAATGTTTATTAATCAAATTAGAGACATAGCAAATAACAACAACAAAAGAACATCAACTACGTTTTTATGAAATTATTCAGCCGAAAATCTAATAATGAACACTCTTCATTTGATGATGATTAATTCGATGATGCTGCTGATTATGAGAATGGATCTCAAAAAGCTACAACAACAACAACTGAAATTAGAGCTCGTCACACACAAACACACTTTTCGTTGCTGCTTCTAATAACTTGGCTAAAATGGCGATTTTGTCGTCTGCTGCTGTTGATATTTTTCAATCATGTACTTTTAATTTTTGTTGTTGCTAAGATTTGCCTTCTTTTTACCTCACTCACACGCACACATGCAAAATATGTGCGATGTGTTTTCTCTATAAAATATGAATGAAAAAGCAAGGCAATGAGAACGCTACGCTGAAAGCTCTTCAACGAATGCTGAGCAGGTTGCGACTGAGACTGAAACTGCGAAGAGACGACGACGACGACGATGACAGCGATTCGCACAACGATGGAGCTGCTGCTGCTGCTGCTGCATACACAAAATCCTGTTACAATTTTTCTGTGTCATGCAACAGAAATAAAAACGAAGCAGAAAAGGGAAAAATATACGACTCCAACAGAGCAAATTAAGGAAAAATTAAAAATTAATAAAAAAGTAGGAAATACAAGGATATAGAAAAAGATGAAAACCAAAAAAAAAAATGTGAAAAATGAATTTTTATTAAGAGAAAATTGAATAAATGAATAAATTTATTTTTGTTCTTCTTTTCTGCTAGATTCTCAATTTTCGCCGCCGATTTTGAATAAAATTTAATTTTTCACTTGTTCATTTTTCATTCTCTAACATCACATTTTAATTTTTATTTTTTCTACGTTTTAATCGAAATTTTGATGAGTTTAAAAATTAATTTTCAAGTAGATTTGTTATTAAGCTTTTAATTATTGTACATTTCTTTTTTAATTCATTCACTTATACATAAATATTTTTATAATTATATTTTCCTTAGAACTTTCTTTTACTTTTATTGTTTTATTTCCTTTCTAATTCCACATTTGCTCATTGTTTATTTCGTTTAATGTCCGTTTTTATATCGTTTTTTGTTGTTTATCGTATTTCGTTAAATATAAAGAACGTTTTTCTAATTATTTTCACTATTGTTATTCTTAATATAGTATTTTCACTACACACCGTTTTTATTACATTTAATTTACTTGTATTATTTGTTGTTGCTATAGCGACGAAACGTAAAACGCTGTTTAACAATAACCACGAACTTTTCTTTCTTCGTGCTGTGCTTTTCTATTCCGTCTGTGCGTTCAAAGTGTGTTGCTTCTGTTGTGTTGCAATCAACAGTAGAACATCGACTCAATCTGCTGCGAGCACGAAACAACATTTCAAGTTGTTCGTTGTGCTGTGTTTCTCTCATCGTAATGTACTTAGAAGGCTACGAGTCGTCGTCGTCATCGCCGTCGTTTTTGTCTTCGGTTTTGTATTGTTAAAAGCATCTCATCTGCTTCGGAAATTCATATAAGCGAAACAAAGTTCACACGCACGCGACACACACACGCACAACGACAGACTCTTTATGGTTGCCAGCTGTGATGAAAATGAATATTTAATAATTGGACAAGTTGTTTGCTGGTTGGTTTATTGTTGGCTTTGTATTTATTAAGGAAAAACAAATTAATTGATGTATTCGTTAGAAAAAAAAAATAAAAATAGTAATCATTTTTACAACTTTAAATAGAAAATAACGTAAGCTAAATAAAGTCTTTTGGATGAATAAAATTTTATAATTTCTATAGCTAAAAATTAAGTTTTATTTAATTAGATGTTCATTATAAAACAGGACGAACTCAAATTTCGTTGTTCTACTTTAAAATGTATTATGCAAAATTTGAAATTTTTTAAAATGATTACGTAAATCGTTAAGATTTCGATTGATTCCGATTGATTCGGTTCACTTTAACCTTGATCCAACATCTGTTTTCCATAGCGGAAATGCAGTCAATGGATTCACATTCCCTTCGCATCTTAAACCAGGTAAAAATGCTATTAAATCCGTCATAGATGCAACATCGGTCCCACGCACTCTAATAAATATTCAATTATATAGACTATAATAGATATTAAGTGGGCGGAACACTTTTAAATAATTATAAAAAAAATTCTCCTCAATCATATTTCAATAAACGTGTCACATTTCATCTAATTTCATGTTTAACTCGAAAATTTAGAATTTCAATGAAGCTACATCGCAAATTTAATTTATTTGTGTGCTTTGCTTTCATTACAGGGAAAATAGCAGATAATAACTTTTCTCATATCTAAAACTGCTTGCAATCGTCCTAACACACTCTTCATTGTTATTTAAAGCCATTTAATAAAACGAGACAAGTTTTACTACGTCCACACGTCGTCCTGTTCCATTTAATTAAATGCAAACCATGAAATGAAACGCAGATGTGAACAAGTGTTGGGAAGTAAGGAAGTGGCCGATGTTCACACCTTCATACGCAGAATCTTGCACGCACACACTAACATCCATTTGTTTAATTTTAATAAAATAAGATTCCACCACACTAATCCTTCTTAAGTTAATTAATCATAACAACTCTAAGCTCTGATTTGACTTTGAAATTGTATGTGTGTGTTTGCCTTTTGAATATATTAAAATTTTACTCTTTTCAAAGTCTCTTCAGAAAGTATTAGAAGTAAAGCACTGAGCGTACGAGAAATAAAACTTTTCTCTTGCTCCTCGTAAAACCAATGCAATTTTGAGAGAGAGGAAAAGAGTTGCTTCGCTTGCTGGCTGCTCTAACTTTGTTTGGATTATTATCCTCATTGCTAAAGCTCACTGCTTAATAATTATTATGCTCATACACAGTCCAATGGAGTATTTTTTGCCTTGGCTTTAGCTTATTCAAGTTTGTGGAAAAGATTCCACTTCAACTACATATATGAAATGAGAATAAAAAATGACAACAGTTCATCAGGTTTTTATTTACCTACGATGACAATCGCCGCAATTAATGTTTCATTGTATAATAACAATAAATATTAAAATAAGCGTTAAAATAAGGAAAATAAATTGAAAATTATGCTATAAAAAAATGCCTCAAAATAAACATTGAAATCCACTGAAATATTTATTGATATAATAATTGTTTGTTTTTTTTTAATTTTATTGGTAAAGTAAAATAAATAATGCAAATTTATATTTTATTTATTTATTTCGGTATAAGGACACAAAGTTACTTTTTATCTACACTGAATTATATGTGAATACATGTGTGTGTGTGTGTTTGTGTGTGGGCGGAGGGAGAAAATATGTATTATGTACATTACAAAAAACTAGAGTAAAAAGCAGAAGCCATTAAATAGGCGAAATCTGTTCAAATGCAGCTCAGCAAAGCAAACGAAGTACAATAATAATTCTTGATCACAGAATGTTGCGCGGTGAAAAATGTTATTATAACGACAGCGAAAATGATGACGCTAACAACAACCACAACAACAGCAACAATAACAACGACAACGACGACGACAACGAGAACGACAGCGAGAACGACAACGACAACGACAGCGACACCGAAAACGATGGAAAAACGACGACAATTGCACGACAATTTTTGCAGGGTTGCCATTGGTACTAAAATTACAAATGCAGCGAAATTCATATCATAATCTTCATCGTTATCAATTTTAGTGTATATAATTATAAATATATGTATTTTATATATGTGCAATTATCCGCATATAAAGTGTGTAGGTAACAACTTTATAAACAGTTGTTGTAATTATTTGTTTGCAGTCGCTGCGCAATGAGCTGTGACGATTTACTTAAACACTTTTAAAAGCCTTTGTTGCCGAAGTCGACATATTCTGACTTTGTATGTGAATAGCACACGTTCGTATTTATAATAATACCCACAATTATTACAATTAAACATTCGTTTATGGTACATTTTCTATAGGGAAGCAATTTTAAACGCGCCTTCATTTTAACTCTCTACTAAGCAAAGTTCTTTCTTTATTCATATTAAATTTAATTGCAACCGTCGATAGAATTAAAACAATTTGTTGCAATTTTCAATCGAATCAGGAAATAATATGTAAATTATAAACAAAAAATCGTGAGAAAAAATCCAGAAAAGAAGAAATTAAAAGATAATCGGAAATAATAACTTTTTTATTAGTTTAATTTAAATTGTAAATTTTATTATAGCATTGAATGAAAATTCTTTGAAGGTTTTTTGCTTATTTCTTTCGATAACAAATTATTTTCGTATTAGAAAAAGGCAACCGAATTAAAATCAATTCTTTGCTTTTTTTAAAATTTATTTATTTTTTTTTTAATTAATCTTCTTAAGTTCGTTAAATTATAGTTAGTGTTAACATCGAATCAATTTCATCGATTAAATTTCCACGTTTTCAATCAAGTCAAATGCAAATAGAAGCATTCACTTATTTAGAATTGAAATAATTTGACTGGAATCGTTATTTATTGGAAAAGTTTTTCCATCAATCACAAACATTTCTAAGCAAAAAGCTTAAAAATAACTAAAGCGAAATGATGACAAAGAAGCCGAAGCAATTAAATTAAAATCACTCATGTGAATATTTAACAAATATTTAAAAGAAACACCAGAAAATGTGAAGCCAAACACACACACACACACACGCACACACACACACACGCACACACACGCATACATACACATCTCTTCATTATACAGATTGTGGTTTTTTAGCACTGGCTGTGATTAAATGCCGTCGAGGATTCGAAGATACACAAATCGTAATATTATCGGATCCATGAAAATCCACAGTAAATAGGTGAAGCCTTCATTTTATGTATTCAGGCTGCGAGTCCTTCTTCGAAGCAAACAAAAACATCCACCCACCACCCACAATGGCGCTGCCACCGACTAACAAAGTGGATGACAGACAAATTAAGTGAGCGCGGCAACTCTCTTTCGCTCTGCGCTCTCGCGCTCCCCCACTCGCTCTCACGAAATATTCTCTCTGTGCTTTTTGCGCATCGTACTTCCTGATTTTTGTAATCATTTCTTTGTTATCCCCAACTGAGAGCAATTTTACAATCAACAACCCTAAAAAATATCTGCTCCCAAGCAGACGGTCGCCACTTCAATTCGACATCACTACACTCAAAAATTATTAATAACAAACTTGCTTAAACTCTTCTTGAAACTCGTGCGCTTTCGCTCGTTCTCTTGCATTATTTATTGCTCTTAAACCTTAACCACTGTCAGTGTCAATCGCGTGCCGTGAAGTCGTGGAACCTCGACTGGCTCCATGGTTGCTCTCTCTTCCCCACCCACAAGCCGCTTCGAAGCTCTCTCAGTCACCCACAATTTCACACCAACAAAAGCAAACATTTCAACGTCGTGCGCATTGCGCCGCTACACGCAACTTTTAACTTGACTGCCGCTGCTTTAGTAGCTGCGCCGCAGCAACGAAATAACACAACAACAAGAGCAGGAGTCGTAGTAGTAGCAGCAGTTGCAACAATAGACGTTGGGTTGGCCATTAAAGCGTCCTCTTATCGAGATTTAGAGTGAATTTTACGGAAGAAGCGGGATGAGAAGAGATGAGTTCGCTGCTGTCTCAGTTGCTGTAGTTGTTGTTGTGTGAGTGATGAATGTGTAAAAATGCATGTATTTCCATTTGCATTCGAGAATCCTTGTGAAATTTTTAATTTATCAAAGTTGCAGGATATTCAGAGCAGTAGGCAATGCAAAAGTTGGAGTGGGTTAATAAATGGATGCTTTCCCGAAACTTTTACGGAGCTCATGCGATACTTGCTTTAATTTTATATTTATGAAATTTATATTTTAAAAGACTTTTCTTTGGTTTGCGTTTATAAATTGAATGGAATATCAATTTTAATAGATTTCAATGGTATTATAAACGACCTTGCAGAGGTTTTTGTGCTATTTTCGCTTCAGATAATAACACATTACTCCAATATATGATTTATACATATCAAAATATTCAAAATATTATTTTAAAATCCATCTTAAAGCCAGAAAACGTCGATAAATGAATTTCCAGATCATGGAACAAACGGAAATATTTCAAATTTTGATTAAACTTAGTTCAAAATTGATATAAAATCTTTAAATCGAAGTTTTGAAAAATATATAATTTATTGCGATCAAAGAAAAGGTGTGACGAATCATCAAACTATTATATAAAATAAATAATTATGTGAGAAATTAATAACTGAAGAAACTCTTATAACTTGCTACAAATCGAATATTAATTATTAGGAAGATTTAATTGTAGAAATACAAACAAGCCAACGCTTAGAAACATCAAATCCAGACTCAGAAATACGACCGATATTTAAACAGCGACGAGTGCTTGAAGCACGAATGAATGCTTCGCAACGAATACGCTGAAAGACAAATAAAGCAACAATGGAGTCACATGCTGCGCTGCGCTCACCTGTCTTCAAGATCAAGAAAACCAGCAGCCAAGCAACTGAACAAACTGCTTACATTCGTCTGTACGTACATCGCACTTTAGATATGAGAAAAACTCGTTAGGAAAATAGCCAAGCGCAATCTTAACGAGCGAACTCTAGTTGGAGCCGCAATCAAGGCTTTGAAAGCCGAAGCCAGAATCTAGTTACGAGAGAACCAGCTGAGTAGATGGGAAAAAAAATCATGCACGATGTATGCAAGTCGTCGTTTCGATTGGCTTGAAACAACAACAAACACCAAGCAACGACAGCCGAAACCAGAACTGGGAGCTTTTGTGCAGTACAGAAAGATGGGATAAGAAACAGAGACACGAGGAGGAGCAGGAATAATGAGAGAAACAATGAGAACGGGCTACAAAAACAAAGCGTAACTGACTGGATGCTTGCTTGGCTGACACACTGACCCAATTCGAAGGATTCGATTTTTACAGGTTTTCCTTGTCAGTCGACGTTCCCTAATTGGGAAGCAGGGAAACTTCAGCTGCCGCTAGAATTATTATCTGCTTAGAGCACTGAGATTTTCACAATTTCTATATAATCATAATTTATATGTTTTAGTTACTATATTTTATTCGCAGCTCTTGTGTTTACGAAATTTGATATTAGCAAAAAAGATAGGAACATTTTCAATAACGATGAATGGTAAAAAAAATTATTGATAATTTTATTGCATGCATTGACATGTACTTAAAATACTCTTACCGTTAATCGTCTTTCTACAATTACGATGTAGTCAATTTATTTAAACAATCCACAAATAGAAATTATAACTCTTTTCAATAGTCTCTGTATAAATAAGTTTTATCTTCTGTCGATATTCCTTACAATGAAGCTAAAATTTACGGTTGCTTCGATTTTTTCCCGCTTGAAAAAGTGAAAAACCAACTCTGCCTTTAAAATTTTTCTTAGAATTTTTTCTAGAAGTAGTTTTCTCGTTTGGCAAAGAAATTTCAATGTTTATATATTTTTATATATAAGTTTCTCAATGACCGCACAAGTGATGCCAAGTTGTTCAGAGTCCATGATGTTTTAAGTGCTGCCACGATTCCACCATAGTGGTGGAGAACGCATGTTCGAAAAGACAGCAAAATCAGCATTTTCCCTGTGCGTACCACCACACCGTACAAAATTATGCTGTGTTTTTGAAAATGCAATACGCATTTCATATTGTGTTGCCTTTAATTCAAGAATATGTATTTTATATTAAAATATTTTACAAGAAGCAATAACACCTAAAAGTCATACCGCGTTTACATAAAATGGTTTTTCCAGAAATTGGAAGTAAAACTTTTTAGGACCCAAAACCACTCGTAAACTTTTTAAATACTATTGAAATTGTTGTTGCAATTCCAGCGGTAAACCGAAATGCTTTTAGGTTTTAGCTTCACATTTTAGTTTGCAACTCAGGTTCGAAATTCGGAATTATAGGAACTTATGCTTCTCCTTGTCTAGTGCCAATGTGTTAGAAAGGGACAATTACAGGCGACAAAATATTAGCACATATGTCCGCACACATGGTAAAAGCTCAACTACACCAAACAAAACAAAGCAATAACAAAACACCTACTTTGCTTGACCGGATTATGTATGGAAACACTTGGAAGGCTCATCAGTTTTCGAACAGCTTAATCGGATTAAATATTTTTATGTAAACAGGGTATTAAACTTTTATGTGAAGAGTAGTACTTTTCTACTGGAAAAGTGCATTCAAAACTCGTATTTTGGTTTTAAATTGGGGCATTAATTGCGAGATGTATTCTAATTACTAATATACAAAAGTTCTTAATGCAGTTTGATTATAAAATCAATATACATAGTTTTATGCTTTCTTAAAAAATATGTGTTTTTTATATTATTATGTTTTATAAGTAAATATTATCAACAACTAATAATCAGAAGAAGAAGAAGAAGAAAAAGTTAGCAAAATCAGCATTTTCCTTGTGCGTGCCACCACACCATACAAAAATTTGCTGTCTTTTTGAAAATGCTCATTTTGACTTTTTCTTCTTCCTCTTCTGAGTATTTTTCTATTCTTTTTTTGTTTCTATTTACTGTAACATTCCTGTGTATGAAAAATCCATTCTTATTGTCCACCACGGAAAACAGCTGATTGAAGTATCAACAAAAAAACAAAAGCATCTTTCGTTTTGTCCAGAGACAATTGTTAATTGATTAATCTTATCTCTTTGCTTGTCTTAAGTTATATATCTAGCTCATAAGCTCCAACCTATCACAACTACATAATTGCCAAAATGTCCTTAGTAGATGTGGATTCATGGCAAGTTCAGAAAATTTTAGTACATTGTACAACTTTTACACTATAAAACGTTTATCTTACTATGTTACCTGCGTAGGCTAATGGAATATGAAGCCTGTGATCGACTCAGTCGCACGATTCTAACGCAAATAACACAACGGGAACCGATTTCAAAACAGTCTGACGACTACAGTAGACTCACGTCCAGCATAAATAATGGACTTAAACAATTCGAGACCGAATTAAAGCTACTCAAAAATAAGTTAGACTTATCTGCTTTGGATCAACCATTGTAAGTTACGCCTCAACAATGTCTATAAACAGTAAAATATACATAATTGACACTATATCACAGCAAATCCGCAGAAGTTGAGCATCGCCAACGACAGGTGGACACACTCTATTCCCAGTTACAGCAATTAAAGCGAAAGAATACCTATGCAACACGTTCTGATCGTGCGGCCTTGCTTAATGATGAAGAAAGTACGTGGAATGATTGCTCAATCGAAGTCGATGCTGCACCGGTGGATATCACGAGTGTGCAAGCACTTAAACTTCGACAAATTCAAATCCTCGAGGATCAGAATCGAGGCCTCGAAACGCTTTCACAGACGATATCTAGGCAACGAGAATTGGCAACACAGCTGGGGCAAGAAGTAGAAGATCAAAATAGTGAGCATTGTAGCGCTGTTTGAATTCCTATTATGGCTTTCTTATTGTTTTAGACATACTGGAAAACATGGCAGACACAATGGAACGTGTCGATGCTGGGGTTCATGCCGAAACAGGGAACATTGGCAGAATCAGTCGCATCGACAGCACCTGGCGTAAGCTCCAAAATATTTAATTTTTCAGCCATTTCCGACATTCAATAATTTTCTTAATGAATTTTTTCCTAGGCTATTGGATTGTTATATTGATGCTGTTTGTGGCGATCGTTATCGTTGCTCTATTCTAATCAATCGAAAGTCATCATGTGTATATAGATTAGGTTTCTTATAGATTAGGTTTTCATTATTATATTCCACTAATTCTTAAATTTCTTGTAAGTAAAATGTGTTTAAAAGAATTAATAGAGCATTAATTGCGTGAAAATTCATAAATATTATTTCCGCAATGTTGTCATCAAATATTTTCAATTAAATCTAAAACCATTGATTTTTTAAGTTGTATTTTATTTGGCTTTTATTCATTAATTTTCAAGCAATCAATTTTAAATTGCATTTAACAAAATTAAGCCACATCGGAGGCGTATTGTACATTCGCCAAGTTTCCGAGAGCACCCATCGACAGCTTGGACGCACCAGTCTTGCGAGCAGCCTAAATATTACAAATACACAATTTAAAAAGGTTTCACATTAAGCCAAGTATTTCAGTATTTTACATCTTGGACATCCTTCTGTGTGATTGCATCAATTGCATCGACGAGCGCTTTTGCACTCATTACTTGCTTAGTAAGGGCCGCCTGCGTGCCCATTTCAGCCAGAAGAGAGCTGTCGCTGGTGTACTTTTCTAAAACGTCAGCTTTAAGCATGTTTTTGCCACGATTAACATCATCGGCCGACACATTGGCAGACTTGAGAGCACGCATTATCATATCGACAGCCTAGCAGCAATAAAATAGATACTAGTAAAATTTGATATAAAAAATTGAACCCTTAAAGCACCTTGCCAATGACGGATGCATCAGTGGAAACGACAGCTCCGAAGATTCCAGTATCAGTGTAGTTTTTATTAACCATTGAGAAAGACACTGGAACATCACCAACGGCCGAAATTACTGCTTTGGCCAGGCAACCATTAGGGTTGCCATACTTTGTGGGAGGTGCTGCGCCGATTGCCCTTTCCAACACAGCAAAGGCTAAAGTTTCTTTTTGATTCGACAAAGATCCACCTAAGCCACCGACGGCCACATGGGCCATTGTACCTGCTGCATCCTTCCGTACATCACCTCCATAATAGTTGGCAGCAGTAGTTTTGCCACTGCCGCCTGTACTGCCGGAGCACAGAGCCAAGCACTGCGCAAAGCCCGATAGCGTGTTCTGATCTATTCCCACGCCAACAACGGCGCAACGGTCAGCGCTGCAAGTGCTTGCTACATAGTGTAACAGTGATTCGCTGGAAATCTTGCCAATTTGATATTTCGGAATAAATATGGAGTTGCCAAGTCCAGTTCGGAAAGCGGCCCTGTGCATTAGTTCAACGGCGCGCTCCTGCGATTAAAAACAAATGATATCACTTTACGCTGTTCCGAATCTCTCTGAACTCACCTGTGGAGACACTGCGCCTACTTGACTAAGTATGCGTGGAATGCTGTCAGACATTTCCCATGGCTTAAATGCCGGGTCTATAATATCTTGCAAATACCAAAGGCATGTATCAATGTTATTCGCCGTAGCCTCGACAGTGTAAGCGACTATTTCCCGATCACCTGTACACCTTAAGATGCCACCTTTTTGCTGTATATTCCGAGTAACAGCAAAACCAGTCGAGTTCGTGGTAGTCATACCCGCAGCAATGCGCATCATGTGGGAAGCACCTTGGTTGTCGTAGCTCTCATTTCGGGATCCAGCACTGCAAAGTTTCATGGATTTAATAATGCTTTATAAACTTCCATTTACCAAACCAACCGGAAAACTACAGATACCCTTGTCATGGGCACAGCGCTGTCTGCACATGCAACCACAACCTTGTTGGACAGGGTAGTGGTCTCGACTTCCCCAGCGCGAACCACTGGATTTGGGTTCACCTTAGCTGCAAATCCCCGGCGCTACAAGGAATATCAAAACTTAAGACTCTATATACATATGTTGTTAACTAATAATGATTTTCTTATTTACGTAATCACAACCATTACGATTTTGGATTATTCTTTATCAATTAGAATAAAGACCTAAGAATACATATAACTACTTACAGTAGCAATACGAAGGAAGGGAACTTTGCTAGCATTTGCTGCCATTTTCAATTAAAAGTTGTTATTTAATTTATTTTGCACAGAAAGCAACTACCAAGTGAAAAATGTTCACACTTTTAAGACCATAGAACGACAAAATGGAACACTTTTGTTCTTTCGAAAAAATGGAACGAATTGAAAAAGTTTATTTTAATTAATAATAAAATCAATAAAAATATTAAAGTTGTATTATATAGTCACTTAAATTAAATAAAGTGGTTTTAATTTTAATAACTTTTTCTGCAAGTTTTCATTGAAATATTGGTCACTTACATGCTTGTGAATCGCAGAGTACTATTTTCGATAAAATAGCATTTACTTGGTTTTTTTGTACTTACAAAATCTGCTCTTTTTTACAAAAGACTGCTGTTTGTAGGTACAATCTGAGAAAAGAAACCGCTCTTTTTGGAGCTTCGAACAAATGGAAATTTTGGTAAATATCCAGTGTTGCTACACGTATTTTTTCGAGATATTTTAATTAGACTATTTAAAAGGACAATAGTCGGTATAACAAATAACAGTTAATATGTTGATTTTTACATCCAGTACAAATACATATCATGAGAAATGGCTCCTGTAAAGCAGGTATTATGTACTCTGTTTATGCTTCTATAAATGCACACATTTTTCAGAGATAAGGACACAATTTGTTTACTGGTCACGGTAACACTGGTTCTAAATTAGTGAGTGACTACAGATGAAAATCAAGAATGATAGATTATTATTCGTATTCATCATTCTGGGAATGAAATATCCGGAGCATTTTGTTTATTTTTAATAACTACAATTTGTGTTTATATTGTTGTGGTGCGAAAACGTTCTCGATCCGAAAAGTTTATTACTACAATTAGTTTAAAAAACTAAAAGAGAAGATATTTTTTGTATTTGTGAAATAACTAGTCACTTATTAAATGCAAATCTACCTGCAATAAAAAGACAACCACTTAAAGAGTGAAAGCAATCAGAGATTGGAGGAAATGGCATCATTTTTCAATGTGGGTGCTTTGGGAGGAAACCCTTTTTCCACCGCGGTAGGACAACGAATTGGTAATTTAATCCAAAATATTCTAATCAGCCAAATTTACTCTATCGTTACCTATGACTAATTGAATGTGTTCAAGCGGAAAAGGGAAGAGTGGACAGGTCTTTCAGTGCAGCTTAACACCGATGCAAACATTGCTAAATATCCTTATCTAAATACTGATAATAATTTTTATTGTTTTTTACTTCTAACTTTTTAAAAAGCAATTGAATCATGCATTTAATTTTTATTTTAACTTTTAATTTTTTCCAAGAGCATTTTTCACACCTGCCAATTAATTACGCCAATTTTTCGCAAAGATCTGCGATTTGTCTTATATAAGTTCATGTAGCGCAACAATTCATGGGGTCAACTCGAAGTCAATTAATCGAAATACCACTTCTCATAATATTCAACATTTTCAGTTGTTACTATTAAAAATCGTTTGGAACCTGTTGGTAAAAATTGCGAAGTTTCAATAAGTTACGAAAACTGTTTGTACAGCTTTTTATGCATACTCGTTCATATTTTTTTTCCTCAATTCTTACATACATTCATTCGTACATTTGTTGTTATTGAATTATAATACATATTTAATTTTAACAACTTTGCCTCCAACAATTGTTGTTGCTTTCGTTTCATAACAACAAAATTTGGATGGAAAAGACGAAATGTTTACCGAATGACTAAAATCGGATGAATCTTACGTTTAACGACTGCGAGCTGAAGTTTACTTTAATTAAATGATTCAATTCTAGTCCAATAATCAAATATCCAATAGGAATTTAAATTTTTTTCTTCTCATTATTTCTGAAATGCGAAAGTAATAATTATTAATTTAGTTCCAATTCAGTTTAGTTCCAACGTACATTTACGACTTTATGCATGCCCATATAAAGTCAATTACGTTTCGCTCAAACGTTTGTTGTGGCACATCTTAAGTAGGTGGGTCATATTGCTTCCCAGGAGCTTGTGAAGATCTGTTATTAATGTTTTCAAGCACTGCTATTTTCCCAAGTATTTTTCATACTTTTGCCATGAAATAGATTAAGATAACGCGGTTCTTATCTTCAAATAAAATGACTGCAATATAATTAATCGATTCTTCACAATTGATTACACATTTTTCGTACTTTCTTAAAGGATTTCATTCATTTTGTACTTTTGTATATCGACAAGTATACATAAATATATATGAATATACATATACTTATTTACAAATTTACTATAAATAATTTAGAACAAGCCACCGACAGTTCCTTGGCTTCGGAGAATTGGGCCCTCAACATGGAGATCTGTGACTTCATCAACGAATCTTCGGATACAGCTCGTGACGCCATGAAAGCTATTCGCAAACGCCTCACGCAGAATGCTGGCAAGAATCACCAGGTCATTATGTATACACTTGTAGTTTTGGAGACGTGTGTTAAGAATTGCGGCAAAGCTTTTCATGTGCTTGTTGCCAGTAAAGAGTTCATTCAAGAGCTGGTCAAACTGATTGGGCCGAAGAATGATCCACCTCCTGTGGTGCAGGACAAAGTCTTAAGTCTGATACAAATTTGGGCAGATGCCTTCAAGAATCAACCTGACCTGAACGGAGTCACTCAGATGTACATGGAGCTAAGGAACAAAGGCATCGAATTCCCTCCAACCGACTTGGATGCAGTGGCACCAATCTACACACCGCAACGCGTAGGGTTCAATACGATTAAATCTATATAATCTGGTTATAATTTAAGTATCTTTTGTTCAGAGTGTCCCCGAGACGCAGCCGCCGGTTATGGCACACCCGAAGATTTCACCGCATCATGTTTTACCTGTTGCAATAACACATGTAAGTATTGTAATCTTACGAATGCCACGCCTTGTTTTAATGAAAACCACTTTTAGCCAACGGGTCCCGCTACTTTGACACCCGAGCAGACAGCAAAGATTCAGTCTGAACTGGAAACTGTGGGCATTAATATGTCAATTCTGACTGACATGCTGAATGAGCTGAAGCCCGGGCAAGAGCAACCCGAGGATTATGTGTTGCTCAATGAATTAGTAGCAACATGCAAGTATGAAAGACTTCAATTTATATTATTTATTATAGTTTTATATGTATTCTTTGTACGCTTTGAATTCATAGAGAAATGCAAGGGCGCATCGTTGATCTTATTGGCCGCATCAATGATGATGAAATTACTGCCGAGTTGCTGCGTCTTAACGATGAACTTAATAATTTGTTTTTGCGTCATCAGCGCTACGAAAAAAGTCGCTCGTGCAGCACTACAACTACTTCACCGTCGTCTATACTGGGTGCGGCAATTGGCGTCCCACCCGCGAGCAGTGCTATAGCGATATCTGGTGCAGCTGCGGCTGCCACTGTCTCACCTTCGCCATCAATGCAACCGAAATTGATTGATTTTGTCGAGAAGAACGAAACATTGAGTGAAAAGTTTAATAAATTTGGTGAGTGAAATAGAAGTACATAATAAGAAAATATAAATCAGAATAATGCCTATTATATAATTTCCACTAACAGCTATAACTCCATCAGTTCAGCCTCAGAAAGACGCCGATGAATTTGATATGCTGGCTCAGTCGAGATCGGATGGCAACACGTAAAGATATAAATTATTCTGTTGTTTATCTTGTGTTTCATCTAAGAATTTTCCATTTACCTTTTTTTCTAAATTAATAGAAAATCGGATCTGCTCAAGGATCTGCCTTCTGTTGATGCCATAACTGGCAGCGTTGGGTCACCTTTCAAGCGCAACGACGCTGACCCACCGTTGGTGGTAAGTAAAGTGAGTATTGCTGCTTTTCAACAAAAATATTAATTCAGAATATTTATTTTATTACTATTATCACACAATTTGCGAATTTAATTTTAATTTTTTTTGTTTTCTTATTATTAATTATTGTTCATGAATTTTATTTCTACTTTTCATTTTCGCTTCCCTATTGTTTTGTCCTTGTTTTTTTCCATTCATTTGTGCTTCAAATTTTGATTGGTTTCCAAAATTAAACACTGAAGCTGCCTGCAAAAGATAGTGATTTCGATGAAATGGAAGCGTGGTTAAGTAATTCTGTAAGTAAATGTTTTTACATTTAATAATTATAATACACAAGCTACAAAATCTAGAAGATGAATTCTTGTAAAAAAAGCAATATTTGTAGTCAAGTAGCTAGTTTAAGCAGATTAACATTTAACATTGCATAAATTCTTTTCCTTCATTTTAAATATAAATCTCAAACTAACAAAAAAGGAAATTATTCCAATTTTATTTATAATATTTTGGGCATAATTGAAATAAACGAAAACCTAGCTTTGAACTTTGAACAACACTTCCAATCATTTTCATAACAAAACTTTTAGATCTCTTCCGATTCCTTTTTAAATTATATATTTTTCTTCTGTTCTCTTTGTGATGTGCTTTTAAAATGTGTCATTTTAGTTCAAAATATTATTTTAATTATATTTTATGTTTGTTTTTATCTATGCGTGTTTAATTTATGCTACAAAGTGAAATTCGAATTTAGATTATATTTTATTTACATTTTGTATTATAAATAAGACCAAAGTATAGATTAATTCAAGAAGCAATTTTGACTACGCTTCGACACATTATAAATTGTTTCGGATGTTTACAATTAGTTTAAGAAAATTAATCATGTTTTTAATTAATCAGTTTTGAATGTTTTTTAATATTGCGGTTTTTCTTACGGAGACTTTTATTTTACAGAAAGACCCCGATGGCATCGAGGAGACTTTAACCAGTACCGAATTCGATAAGTTTTTGGAAGAAAGAGCAGCAGCTGCAGAAAATTTGCCCAGTATTAATAACACCGCAACAACAAGCAACACTAACGCAGCATTAGGCTTGGAAAATCAAAGGAAATTAGCAAATCAAAAGCCCGCTGAAGACGAAGATCTGCTTAAACTCTGAACAATATCATTGTCAAAATATTAATAACGCCCGAGCATATCTTGGCTATATAGATGCATGCATAATAGGAAATATAGATTTGAATCCATTTAATGTAAGGAAATTGCATGTCTACAAATGTATTCAACAACAACAACAACAAAGTTTTCATAAAATTCCAAGCCAATTTACAATTTAAAGATGAAAGCAGCAGCTCTCGGTTACGTAAGCTTCATCTATTGAATGGAAACGGAAAGTAAATTATTCTGTTTTACATTTTTACATTCATTAACATCATTGAGATATTAGAGTGTGAACCAATTACATTTGTTTAAGCAGAAATTTTCAAAAATATACAAATTATAGTCTAGCAATTACATTAAATGAGTTAATTGAAAAATGGCTTATTTTAACTCAAATAATTTGTAGAAGCTATCCACGTATCTATTTAAAATCAATGAGGCCTTTTTAAAAACAAATTTATTAGCTTTTTAAAACATTTTGATTGGGTTTTATACTACATACATATATAAAAGTATTCATAATAATTTGCCGCAATACATTAAAACAATTAAGTTCAAATACATTCACTTTTATTATTGTATAATTTATCATTGCAAATTTTGTATTTATAAATTTATGTAAACAAAAATTGTTTCTTTAAATTAAGCAAAATATTTTTATTATTTTAGGTACTTCATAGTTATGTATATTTCATTATTAGTAGTATTCTTATGCAATTCAAAACATTCTGTCTATAATGTGATTAGCTCTTATCTACGAAAAATTGTTGATATTTTTAAAAGCAATGCTTGATTTCAGTTGTAAATAAATACCAAATAGTAAAATGCATGTTAATATTATTTATGTATCGTTAAATGTTTTGTCTATGTTTAATTTATAAATATATACTCTATTCATATGAGAACATATATAATATGGAAATATTCATCATAATACACTACGCTAAAAGATTTATAAACCTATTAAAAAAACAATAAATATACACATGTAAATACACACTTTATGAAAATTTAGTTATGCATATGAACTCATTTGAAGGATTTATAATATTTATTTAATAAATCGATGATTATAAGCACTTTAGTACGGCGCTCATTGGCCGCAAAACTTTCGCCACAACAGCCGCCATTAATAGTAACCATAATGGAATTCTTTATTTGAGTATTAAATCAATACTGTCGACCAAGACGGGAACCTTCCGCAATCCTTATTCATTATGAGATTTGTTTTCAGTATTCATTATGTCATCATGTTCATTTGTTTTTCTTCGTTTTGGATTATTATTTAGAATTCTTTCAGGTAAAATCATTGCTTCTGTAGATGCTTGAAAGATGTCATCATCAGCGCTACTCTGATCATCATCAGTGAATATTTCCCTTAGTTTGGATTTGTTTTCTTTATCTCTTAATTGTTTTCCAGCAACATCGCTTGTACTTGGCTGCTCATCCAGACTTTCAGAATCGTAATTATAATCTTCATCTTGCTTATCATTCTGCTCTCTTTCCATTAATAATTCTGCAATTTTTGCCTTTTTACTGTTCAAAAGTACGGCAAACTTTTTTAATAACCGCCTTTCCATTTTATTTTTCTCTTCTAAACATCCTTCGAAAGCGTTACATGTTTCCCGATAGCTTCCTTCTATTTCTTGTTTAAGTTTCTGTAATTCCAAAATTTGCTCATGTTGTACATTTATAATTTCGATAGCTTTCTGCAACATTTTGCTAGTAGATTTAAAATCTTCCAGTATCGCTATATCCAAATATTGAATGGTTGTATAAAGGTCTTTTTTAATGAGTAGAAATTTCTTTTGCTCTATATTAAGATCATATTTGAATGCAGCAAGTCCAAGGTTTGTCGTTAACGCTTCACGGCACTCTTTGTGAAAAAGTTGAAATGGAATCTCCAGTTCTTTGGCTGCTTCTTCCATTTCCTCCAATTCGAATCGCCCTTTAAAGGTTTTATTTAATGTTGTTTCATGTATATAAACTTCAATATTTTCAGTGGTCCATTTGGTGTGGATAAAGAAAAACCCTACATTGAAAGGCAGTTTATTGAAATGATAATCGTTCATTTCCTGAAAGAAAAACAATTTCCTTATTTAATGATTAGTAAATTCGCACATATTACAATTACACTAGCCGTAACTTCTTTTAAACGAAACGTATGAAAAAATGCATGCAAAGACAATCGCGTACGTATGTTGGCAACACTGACTATGGGGCATTGATAATGCGACAATGGATCGTACGATATCTTATCACGAATTTTGTGAAAAATTCTTACCTTGCGATCAGCTACGATCTTAAGATCGTATTTAGTATGGAATTTTATTCACTTGTGTCCAGTCCACGTATTTTGTTATTATTTAATATTCTCCATAAAGATAAGTGGCATTGCAATGACTTTGAAAAATATATGCCTATATCAGAGCAGCAAACTCATGCAGCAAGCTTTTATCCGTTGCATGTCATCACAAGCGCCTACGAAAAACATTGGATTCGTAGGATTAGGAAACATGGGCGCTCATATGGCTAGCAACCTGATGAAGCATGGCCATAAATTGCATGTTTTTGATATTTCAAAAGCAGCCAGCGAAAAACTGAAGCTCAAGGGAGCGACTGTGTACGAGGATACTGTTGAGTTGGCAACAAAGTCGGACTTTGTCATCACTATGCTTCCGAACAATGACATAGTGCAGAAAGCCTACGAAGAAATGACTAAATCCCTCGTCAAAAAAGATACCATCTTCATTGACTCGTCAACCATAGATCCGAATTTAGTCAAACAATTGCAGAAAATGATCAGCTCGAAAGGAGCACGATTCATCGACGCCCCGGTTTCGGGAGGTGTGCCTGGTGCAGAACAAGCTACACTGACCTTCATGGTGGGAGGTAGCGAGGCTGAGTACAATGCCGTCAAAAGAATACTCGAGTGCATGGGCAAGCGAATCACACACTGTGGCGACTATGGCATGGGCCAAGCTGCCAAATTATGCAATAATATGATGCTGGCCATATCCATGAT
This sequence comes from Thecophora atra, assembly GCA_937620795.1. Taxonomy (NCBI): domain Eukaryota; kingdom Metazoa; phylum Arthropoda; class Insecta; order Diptera; family Conopidae; genus Thecophora; species Thecophora atra. The sequence continues at coordinate 96,144,210 of OW569397.1, read as the reverse complement.
AGGCGTGTCTGAGGCAATGAACTTGGCCATTCGCTTAGGACTCGATGCAAAAGTCTTTGCTGATATCATTAACTCGTCCACTGGTCGTTGTTGGGCTTCGGAACTTTACAACCCCGTGCCAGGAATTGTCGCCACGGCTCCAGCTAACAATGCATATAAGGGCGGATTTTCGACCGATTTGATTACTAAAGATCTGGGTTTGGCGTCAGGTGTAGCTACCGCATCAAACACACCCATTCCCATGGGTGCTCTCGCGCACCAAATATACAGAACTCTAAAAGGGCAGGGTTTGGGCCACAAGGATTTCTCCGTTATCTACGACTTCATTAAGGACGACAAATCCATTTAAACCGACCAATACGGCGATGTCATATTCTGCATTTATAATACTAAGCTAAAATCCCATGTTCGATCATTGTGCAATATTATTAAAATTTATATTATTCTTTTCTATTCAAAAATATGTATGTAAGTCTTACACTTTGCATTTAACTTCGAGATTGCAATAAAAATGTTTTTTTATCATAAATTTACTTCACAAGGACCGTGGATTTTCTTGAGATGTAGACAATGATATCCAAGTTTGTACCTAAACTCATAAGGGAATGATGATTTAGATTGACTTACTATATAGATACGTAGTTTCGCAGTTTCAATTAATTTTGCTAACTCACTTTTACTTACATCTGGTTTATATGCAATATTTTGTAAATTATGTGGTGGTAATAACTAATTTTGTTGCTAATATCGTAAACAACTAATATTTTGAAATATATCTAGAGCCCGCGTCGGCATCTGCAGCTGTTTGGTAGACTTGCCACTTAGATCCCACAACAATTTTACTCCCACAGTAAAAGTAAAATTGCAACGTGAAATGCCATGCATTTGATCACATATCACCTATTATGGGAAAGTTGCTTGTAATTCTAGCAAAGAATACCTTGTAATGTTTCGTGTCATCGCAATATTTTCTGTATTTCTTTAAAACATTCGTATATAAAATTATACTTCACACACGTGACCAATCAGCATCAGTATTTATACCATGACGTTATATCGCTAGAAACATTGTTTTCTTGTATGTAACGTCACTAAATAATTCCGTCGGTCTGAAAGGCCTGTAAAATATTTTTCAAGTTCCAATATTTTATGTTTTCTTAAAAGGAGTTACAAGAAATTAATAATGGTGTAAAAAAAAAAATTACCACGAGCGTATAAAATTCCCATTTGAATCCCATTGCCCCTCCCAAAAATCCATATTTGGAATTTTAAACTAAATCTGGCAACTCTCTTGCCCATAGGCTTCTTGAAAACTCCCATTTTGGAATTCCAAGCCAAATGTGGCAACTATGCTGCTCTGTTGTTTTTTAATTTTTAACATGAGCTGCTGGTTATAAACAAAGTAAAGTTGTTGATTTTGAAATTGTGCCTCGATGTGCCTAGTGTGATGTGATGAGTGATTCAGATGATACGGATATTTTACTACTAATTCCACCGGATTTCTTTGTTTCATCAGCTGAAGAAAAGTTCTTCAAAGAGTGGAGGCAACGTCAACAGCAACAACAAATAAACTACAACTGCCCATTGAAGAAGGATTTTCTTAATGACACAATCTCTTGTGCATTACGCGATTTTAACTACGATTACGATTCAGATTATATAGTAGAATCCTCAAGAGGTTCCATGGAAAGCGTTCAACGAAGTAGTGATGCAGCGGATGCTATAGCTATGCCGCCCCCAACTGCCGCTTATCAATTTCTGCCACATCACAAAAAATCTGAACTAAATCATATAAATTCACAACTATCCACGCTCGAACGCGAACAGGCGTCGGCACCTTCCGACTTGTCAACCATTTCTAATTGTACAGTTCGCACTCGCCAGGGCTGTAATGCATACAAACCGGCCAAGCGGGATACACGGCTGGGCCTGGTACACTCAACACCAAAAAGTCATCAAACAGTGAATAGCAAAAGAAAAACGGGAGGTGGTGATGATAACGTCGCCATTGGTACGGATCAGAGAGTTTTAACAGAAATCGACAATTTCTTGGACAAAAGTAATTATCCCGATCATGGTCGTGATCACCATTATAGTGATGACTATCGACGATATGGGCAACAGTACGAACCAGAGCTGAACGCGCAAGACCACGCTTCATCATTACCAAGTTCATTAAACCGCCTTAATTTGGAGCAAAAATTTAGAAATTGTGGCGACCCAGCGAAAGATCCGCCCAGTCATGAGCAATGTAATCTGATAAGTCTTAGCGAAATATGGGGAATTGACGGCCATAGAGGAGGAGCAACAGTAGCGGGACCAACTAATGTAACGCTGAAAGAAGAGCAACTGCGGCGTCAGCATTTGGAGAAAACAGTACGAAGTCTGCAGAGTCGACTGCTTGAATACCAGCAGCGATTGTCTGTGGCTATTGAGGTAGATCGCTCGAAGGATGCTGCTTTGTTGAGCACGCAGACAGAGTGTAAAAGGTGAATTGAAATCACATTATATATTTTTCATCCCTTCTTTTATACATGTATTTCACAGTCTGCACAACCAAGTTTATGAGTTACGTGAAAAAGCGTTCAAATTGGAGTCTGAACACGAGCAATGTAACCGGAAGCAGGACATTATGCAGCATGAATTGGCGCAGGCGGTGGATTTAGCATCAAAATTTCAGTCCAAAACTGAAAAACTAGAAGTTGAACTTAAAAATATCACAAGGTATAAAAATAAAACTTGTAAATATCCGCATAACATATTTTCAAAACCTATGTTAAATCTATTAATCTTAGGAAACTCGGTGAATTAAGCAATACTCACGACACAGAGACAGAAGATTTGAAATTGAAGTTACAAAGCAGCAAAACATCTGAAGAACATGCAATCAATGATTTGAACAAATTTAAAGATAAACTAGTGAAGGCTGAATATCAAAATGAAAAGGTGCAGTGCTAATTAAATATTTTAAGCAATGAATTTAAAATTAATTATACTTAATATAAATTTATTTAAACAGCTGAAAACACGTTGCGCTGAACTGGAACAAGACGCTGCAACAGCGCGTCAACAAAAAGAACTACTGCAAGACTATCATCAAAAGCAAAAGAATCGAGCCGATTCATTAGAAGCACAGAAGAAATCTCTTCAAGACGCTGTCGCCAGTCTCACGCAAACTGAGGTAAGATAATAACATCACATTACAATCGTCTTATTTAATATTTAACTTTAATAGGTCGATTTAAAAAAGAAGCTCGAACTTCAACAGAAAACATTGAAATCTCACTATCAACAGCAACTGGAAAATGTTGTTGCCCAGAAGCTTAAAGAATTCCAAGAGCAACTCGATAAAATGGAGGAAAGTCTACGCAATGAAGCACGTGATCGAGAAAGATTAATCGCTGATCGTGCCGTCAAACAATTGGAACTGATTAATGAGAAAAATGAGTTGGAATTAAATTTATTGCAAGAGAAACACAATGAAGAAGTCGAATTATATCGTCTACAATTGGCCAATGCATCGAAGAAAATTGAAGATTTGGAGTTAAAATTAAATGCGTATAAATCAAAAAGGTTTGCGACATTTCTATTGTTATAGGCAAATGTAAATTAAATTCTTCTTTTTTTTTTAGAGCTGATATTGCTGAGAAATTGCACGATGTAATGGAAACGCAGTGGCAGAAAGCCTTAGAGATTTTGACTTCACCAAACCAGTCGAGGCGGAATGAAGGTACTGCAAATGATGTGGATGCTAAACACAATGGCATGGAGGAATCACCAAAAACCAGTAAAAATAACCAGAGTAATGAAGCGTTGGAAGAGGAATCGTCGCCTCCGTCGCTGGATAGACTTCAAGCTTATATTGAGTTGGTATGTACTAGTAATTATAATGCATAATTATCTATATTAAACGCATTTTCATTAACATCTTCAGTTACTCAGTAAATCGCCCAGTGATTTCAAGAAGCTTGACGAAATTTTAGCTCTATCGAAATCAAAATCGGGTCACAGGCAAGATAAAAATACAAAACGATTAAACAATGGAAAACCGCCTTGGAAATCGTAACTACTGCATGCAGAATATTTGTAAAGTCAATTGTAATCTGTAAGTGTTACAATATGTTTGCATGAATTTTTTAAGTTTTAAGTTTTTAATACCAGTTATTCTTAAGTATAATAGCCTAAACACAGTTGGAGTGGCCGGATACAACTTCAATTTTTTTCAGCCGTCAAACTCTGGCGATGACACACAGTTATAGCTGCTTACTCTGGCGTCCATTGCATACAAAGGTTTTTTCTACACAAATAACATCTACACAAAAGAAGAAGAAGACAGCTCTGCCGCCAACCAAACGCCGCCAGATTAGAAATTAGCCGAATGCTAGCGGCGTAAGTAAGCGACGGAACGTTGTGGGAATCTGGAAAATAACTTTTTTCTCGTTGTCCATAAGAGCCCATGTAATTTTGACAGCTGAGTAATGAAGTTGTATCCGGCCACTCCAACTGTGTTTAAGCTATAAACATTAAAGTTTATTAGTGTCATATTGTTATTGATATGCGCTTCCTTAATTTACTAACTAATTGTATTTTTATACTAGGGCAACTAACAAAATTGTACAAATTGTTTTAAAAAAAAAAAAAACACACACAATTGCAAATATTTCTGATAAGGAAACTATTTTTGATAAAAATTAGCTTTTCTATGTTTATTGTGCTGATATTTTTAAGTTTTTAATTGATAAGTGATTCTAGATAATAATTTTATTCATAACAAAGTATTAGTAATAACAAATATTTAGATTAGTTTTTCTTAATTTAAATATAAAAAAATTGCAATCTTATCAATTTATAATGTATGTATATACATATTTTAACCACATTCTATCATTGTTAGTTTCTAATTTTAATGCTTATCATTTAATATATCTTTAATTGGTTTTTTAATATTTAATCATTTCATGATTATAAAGCTATTTAAGTGTAATATTGATATTTCCTCATGCGATTCTATGACGTTTGTCTGTAAGCGATCTGTGGAAACTTCGGTGAATTGCCATAGAGTCCATCAGTTTCCCAAACTTGAATTTTCGATTCCGCCGTTAGCACAACCAAATGTTGATGCGTTGAATATGTTAAACTAAATATGATTTTTTTACTCATACATGTACACACAACTCATTTAATTGCAATCCTGAAACAAACCTTTTAATATTCGTAATGCCTGTAACAATGTCGGTGAGAAAGCCCAAGTTCCAGCTCGACCACAGGCGCAACAGGCCGCCTTCCAAAGCCGTTGCGATAACATTGACGCCAACACCTTCTTTGATGAACGAATAACAGACACCAAAAATACGCTCTTCGTTAACCACGTGGTTAATGTATCGCGCATTCACTGAGTGCAAACGTAGAATTGATTTTCCATTCGGATGAATGGAAACGTTGACAAAGTCATCTAAATTCTCCTCTGTGACCTCGAAACATTCGTCCGGGGAGGTAACAGTGTTTGCCAAACGTGTTTTTGAAGCAGACGGACTCACAAAGTCCAAATGGCGATCATAAATTTCTCTGCTGTTGGTATTAGGACGATTTTGTGTCGTATTCTGAGGAGAAGAGGGAAGTGGAATCGTGTGCACGGTGACAATGTCGCCTAAAGTTGGGCTGACTGCAACTTGAGTTATTGGCGAGTGATGTATTTCTGTGGGACGTTCAATGGTGCGTACGTAGCTCCAACTATACAAAATTCCAACAAAATATTTATATTTTAGTATTTAAACAATCTGCACTGAGCTTTCGAAACATAAATGTATTTGGCTCTAAGCTATCGTGCATTTATTATTACTACTCACTTGTTAATGTCCCATATTACTGCGATTCCGTCTCGCCCTGCTGAGATCGCAATCTTAAACTCTACGCAGAGCGTGATACATGTGATCTCGTCCGTGTGCCGTATCAGCACCGTTGGTCCCGACCAGCAAAGATCTGCGCCATCCTTTTGCGCGGCATCAGCTCCATTGCTCGCCGATGACGACAGCGATAATGAAGACGGCAACGGCAGATGGTCACCATCTGCATCGGCTTCTGATTTTACATGACTTTTAGTTGTTATTTTGCGGAATGCGGAATTGTACGAGAGTCGTAAGCCACGTCCATAACTCTGACGACTTCTGCCGGTGCGCTGCAATGAATCATGGCTCGAGCACTTGTAGACGCTGATGCGCCCCGAACGATGACCACACCACAGTTGATTCGAGTTCGGATCTGTGCCACATGCAGTGATATCATCGAAAGCGTTGTTGTAAAGGAGATTCTTTGGCTTTGACATTTTGTTCAGCGGCTGAATGCGCACAATTCGATCCTTGTGTCCCCAAGAAACTACGTTGAAGACGTCCGCCTCGGCGCCCTGCATAATACAGGAATGGAGCGGCAAGCCATATATTACATTGGTGCTGTTGAAGGAGACCAAATACTCAGCTCCGGGCAACTTGTAAATGTTGCCCAGTTTCGGTTTCGGCAGCTGCGGTGAACCGGCGTAAACTCCCCATCGCAAGCCACGTACAGTCAGCATTATCTCCTTATCGCCACTGAGGCAGTAGTTTAGAGACTTCGAAGGCGGATGAGCATTTTTGAAGAGCTGACGTGGCATTTGGCCGTATGTTTTTACCATTGTTTCAACAGCATTTCGCTCGATTGGATCGACGAATTCAGACTCAATAAATACGGAGTAGGTCTGAAAAAACAACAATTAATTAAATCCATCTTCAAAATATTCGTTAGAGCTCTCAATTACCGCCGGATGGAAGACGTTAATCGCTTCTACAGCACTGTCGCCTGTTTGCTTATAGCCGAAAATCAGATCGATCCAATTGTGCAAATTATTGCGCACGTGCTCGCTTTCGAGTGCCTGCCTATGAATCAGCACGAAGAGTCGAGGGTCACGAGCGCACCACGGAGGCAAAGCCACATCCTCCACGCGTTCCCCACTCTGACGGCAACCAAAATTAAACCGCTCGAAATTCTCGAACATTTCAGGCAGGCTGAAGAATTCTGGAATGAGTTCCTTGACGTCTGTGGGACTGTCGCGACTCGCCAGGCTCCACGTGGTGCTGAGCGCATGAAATGTGCGATCAGGTAAATCGAAATTGTTGTCTAAAAGAAGATAAAAATACTTTTAATATATTTTAGCAACAAGCGAATGAAGTTTTCTTTTTATTCTATAGGAAAGCATACGAATTGCTGTCTTCTTTTGATTACCTTGATAGCGCAGGAAATAACTTGTGAATGGTGGCACTCGTACGAGGAAATGTAACACGGTGCCAGAGTTCGAATAGTGCGAACTGTAGTGATATGGCTTTAATATTATTGATCCCATGTTTGTCATCGTGTTGTTTAGATACTGAAAGGGAAAATGATATGAAATTTTGAAGATTTATGTTGATGCAACTGTAACTCACGCTGTAGTTAGCAATATAATGCTGTTCGTTCTCTTCATTTTGCACAGCAATCGGCTTCGCTAGCTTACGGAAGTTTTTGCTGTCGGTTAAATCTAGAAATTCGGAGGTATAATTCGATAGTATCCACGGGAAAACAGGATATTGCATTAAATCGTTGTAGGTGCGACCGGAGATTTGATTCAGTGTCATTAGGTACTCCCAGTTGGTCAGCAAACCTTCTCGCCATTGCTGGGTAATGAGTAGCACTTTACCTTGATCCGGCTGGCTGACGATTTTATCACAGAAAACATCACGCATTATTTTGCAATCCTCTTGATTTTGCAAGGAAAAGAATAATGAACGATTCGAGTCGAGAAATATTTCAAAAGCTTTCTCTTGGTGCTGATAACGTTTCAGCCATATTTCCGTTATGTTATTAATATCACAGCAAACGTAAAAGTATTTGCAATGATGAGTGGCTAAAAAGTACAGCTTATGGTCAGTCACTATGATTTCACCCTCGATTTCGCCGTCGACTGGCAAATATTTCGCAGGAAAATTGTAAAGTATTTGGGAATTAAACGATATATTCAGTTGCTGATCATAGCTGGAAGTTAAATATTCCAGCGGCCGGATAAAGCGATCATCACCGTAGATAAAGTTGGCTGCTTTCGCTATTCGATCGAAGTTATTATCTGAGGATGTGTTGCAGCGACGGTAATCCTCCATAATAAAACGTTTGTCGATATCCAAGTGGCAGCGACGAAGACGTGTGTGCACTCGCGACGGACCCTCAGTATCATCGAGCTCCCAAGAACTAAAATACATGATCAAATTATATTTATAGCTTAAGTAATAAATTGATAATAACGAAATTAGTTTGGGCAAATTCGAAACCTATTGAGCTACAGATATTAAGTAAAATGACGAAGGTTGTAAGATATGATTTCTACATGAAATTTCGATAATTTCTTCATAATGTCTATCGATCGCCGTTGATCAATTCCCCAATTTTGCACTGAGAATTTATTTCTAACAAATTCCTTATATTATTTCCTATATTTATTATTGCTTATCTTCGAAGGAACTAACTTTTCTGCATAATCTTTGCAGTACCAAGGCGCCCCTTCGTGTGTCATCCGTCTGATGATATCCAAGAATTTTGTGTAGATGTACGTTTCATCGTATTCCTTCATGTGACCCATCAATAGTTTCCGCTCTGCATTCTGAAAATCAAATATGATAATAAATCCAATAGTGTTTTTATTCAACGAACGAACCTGTAATTCCGCCACACGTCGTGTCAACACCATCGACGACTCAATGCAGTTGACTGCTTGTGGTTCAAATTTGTAAACAGTCTTTTCTAGCAATGACTTTTGTTTGACAGAAATATTGCAACGATTCAATTCTATGCGTTCCAGTTCATTTTCCAAATTCCACATGGAATCGGATTCATTGACGCCCAAATGTTGACAAAGCGCCGCCAGGTTCGGTATAGGTTGCGGCAGATCTTCCAACAGACACAACCAAAGCAGTGATTTAATCATTTTACCATCGCAAATGATCGATGGCATGAATTCATCCTGACACGACATCCACAGAGAATCAATGAGAAAGGAACGAAGTGCGTGTGGTCGCAACGGTTGCAGGCCCCAAGCTATGAAGTTGTTGCAACGTTGATTTGTCGACAAACAGTATGAAACTAGAAGCTGAAACAGTTGTATTTCATTATCGCTGGGAGCGTAGGTTGCATCGAACACGGTAAAGAATTGCGAACAACGGTCAACGAGCAAATCGAGTCGTGTTTTGGTTTCAGCGAGACTGATTGAAGCACCGGGCAACGTACCGACTGCATAAAAATAAGAAAATAGTTCAAAAATTGTCAAAGAGGACACGCAATTAAAAAAGTAGTATAACAAATTCTAACCTTTAAAATTATGAGGTTCGTTGTTTTTACTAAAAAATAAACGAATCCAGTTCAGTTGCAACTGGCCCTGTATGGAGCGGAAACCCTTGATAATATTGATTGGTTCTCGCTCTTGATAGAACGACAGCATATTAATAATATCCCAAATGATCTACATATAATAATAAAGTAAATGATTACTGGCTCAATTAATTTTGTGTGATGATCTCACGTTCATATGTCCCACGGACTTTAAAGAATTCTCGCCGATATGCGTAAGCAGTTCCATTATAGCTTCTTCAGTCTTAAGGTGCATTACAATATTTGGCCGCGCGTAGATATTGTATAAAGCTTTCATACAACACTGCAGCAAACCGCATTCCAGCAGACTCTGCTGCTGAAGTGTGTCCTGGAAGTGTGTAGCGAAGTCGCAATTAGTTGATTGAAAACGATTTTTAACTTAAAAAAAATGGTATAATAACCTTCAAATAAATATGCTGTATAATTTTGAAAGCTTTCGTCAAAAAATCGCCTTGTTTCGCGATCGGTTTAGTTAACAGAGCAAGTAGCGCATTAAGACCGAAACGATTTTGAATGCGCACGCAATCATACTGCAAAAAAGCGTCCAAACTGCCATAGAGACCGCTCACCCACTGCAGACAAGCCGCGAACATGTGCGCGTCTGTCGGATGGAGCGACAACTGGTTGCCCAAATGTTGGGGAAAAGAGCTTTTAATTAACATCTGTACATCATTGGAAGGAAGACGCCTGCAAAGAGCCTCCAATAGCTTTATAATTGCCGTGCGTACTGCACAACTGCTGTGATTTGACAGAACAAGCAGAAATTCCACCTTCACATAATGTCGCAAAACCTGTAAGAAATACGCGAAAATAATTATTTAACTTTTGCATTAAATTTAATTACGCTGACCTCTTCCACGTAACTGTCCGGCAACAGGCAGAGAAAGTCTTTTAGGAGCTTGTAGAGACCCTCCTGCAACGTTATAATTCCCAAAGAACTGTGAAAATCAGCTTTCGCTAAGGATTTTGATGATCGTTTCGAAGGTGGCGATCCGCTGGAGACACAACCTGTTGACTCTGTCGCTACTTCGGCCGGGCTGCTGGTACTAGCGTCGTAAGCGGCCAAGGACGAGCCGGCAGTGTGCAAACTATTTTGTGAATCGCGTTCACGGCGCTTCTCGTTCTGCGTGAATGACAGTCCACGCGCAGAGTTGAACGAGGGAAAACGTATGCGTTTCCGTGAGATCTTCTGATGTGGTGGCCTTACAGGCGATAACAAAGCAGTCGTCGGTGATTTATGATGATGATGTTTGTTTGTAGGTGCTCCAAGCTTCTTCGGGCCGCTGCCTGACGTATTTAAATTTGAATGTCGCTTGAACTTTAAACGCCACTTTTTAGCTTCAACGGGACTGACCAATCGCAGAGCATTTTTGTTGAGTCTTGAACAATCGGCGACGTTCTCCAGGTTTTCCTCAAAGTCCATAAGCGCTTGTTTATAAGGCGAATTGCGTGCATGTAATTTTCTTAATTTCTTAATGCGGACCGCGCGTTGAGCGTCGATGGAGTCCGCTGATGTAGAGCTCGTCGTAGCAGTCGTATTCGTATTCGGTGCGGAACGTTCCAAGGCACGTCCGAAGCCACGTCGAAATGGCGCAGCCACACGACTGAAGTTCGCTGCCGCTGCTGAAGCAGACTTTTCCTTGCCCTTGAACGGTGGCTGTGGTTTTAAGAGGAAATAGAATTTGGAGCGATCGTGCGTGACGTAGCACTCACTGGGTTTGTGCAGCAGCAGCAGCAACTTCATAATCTCATCCATGAGCGAAGGTGGCGGCGGCGAGCCCGCAAATACTGACACGATCTGCACGAAGGATTCAGCAGCATCCTTCGATATGTGGACAGGATTGGGTGATTCTATAACGTAGACTTTGCAAAGGCTCAAAAGCTCTTTGAGGAGACCGGCTCTGTTCAGTTGTTCCATGTTGAATTCTTTGTGAGGATGCTTTTCACGCGTCAGAGCTATAATACAACGAAGCAGCACGTCCAGCACGTCCGAGTGATCGGCACCACAACGATGCCAATCAGCATATCGATGCAATACTGAGATTAGCAGCTGCGGATAAATGAGACTGGCTGAGGTATTTTCGTTAACCTGCAGCGTGTCTGTGCCGCCCCTTTTACTGATGACTGCTTGAGAGCAGGCATTGTTGATGATGCTCTTCAAAAGATTGACGTCCTTTGTGCAGCGCTCCGTTTTAATGATGAAACCAATGAGACTGATGTAATCCTGACGCTGGAATTCAGTGTAAAGTAGAGTGTCCGAAAGAGCTACGTTGAGCAGTGTTTCCAAAGCCAAAGACTGCGTTGTTGAATTGTTGCTCATTTCAACGACCTAAAGATTGAGAAGAAAAGAAAATAAATCGTAAGAATCGTAGAGAATGCGTTCCGAAGAGTTTTAGCAGCTGAGATATGACTGAATCCAGCTCAGAAGAAGCTTAAGAAAACCCAAATATTTCAGCTTTAAGCAAAGTTTCTGATGAACTACATTAACTTTTCGAATATCCACTTATTGCTTCCTCAAATTGAACAAACTTACACGAGCGAAGAGGTACAATAATGTTGATATGCCGCCACACAACGTTGTTGCAGTTTGTAGAGATTGCAGAGGATTTTGTGTTAATTGACCATATAAAATCAAGCCCAGTTGTTGGTCTAAAAATACAATTTTTATAGTTTTTCCTTCCGCATAATTTAATGCTTCAAATGCTTTTTACCGTATATCGAACTATCTGCAAAATCCATATGAAAGTGGTCATTACCGCTGAATATCACATTCGGATGCTGCGCAGTGTATGTTAAGACACGCGATTCCCTTAACAGATTCATGGACTCCGTAAAGTGGCCAAAGTTGGTGGCACTATATAATTTACTTAAATTAAGATAACCATAATTTGGCTTCCAGTTGCCAACTTGGCACTGAGTCAGGTCATTAAAATCTGGCCCCATGGCGGTTAAATTGAGTATCGTTTCACGCGCAGTTATTTTCCGATCAAAGAGCATCAGATTCGATATGGACCAACGACGCATTGGGTAGCTGTCGATAGTAGACCTTGATTCGGTCCTCGTCGTAAAGCTTGATATGTTATTATTTGTCGACTTGGGAGGGATTGCATGACCATCGCCCAGTGAAATCAGCTGGAATGATTGAGTGTTGCGTGTTAGGTAACGCACGTTACGGAAAGGCAAACTGATGACGTGCTTTTCCAGACCGTCCACGATAACGGTTACAGTCACACAATCTGGCAAAGTATCGATGGCAAAACACAAATGTGTCCATTTATTCTTTGACATTCGGTAGTACTTCAAATCGACACTGGAGCCATCGAAATATAACGCATCCGCATCAGAGCAGGAATTTCCATTAAAGATATGCATATGTGTAAAGCTATTGAGCATCAACAGTTTAATTGGCTTCAAGGCATTGCGAAAAGTTGAATTGCCCGCTCCGTTGCTGGAGGAGATGGGATGAGCATGCGATGGTGGAGGATACGACAGCGATTGATTAACATTTCCCGGAAGCGATTTCTTCCGTTGATGTTTTGCGCTTGTGTATATAGTGAATAGTGGATTATTCGATGCATCGTTGGCTTCGTCGCTCTGTGGTGAGGGTAACTTGAGCTGTGCATTTGGTTTGCATGTTTCAAATACTAAATTCATGTTGCTGTTTATATAGACACTCAGCATGACGTGACTGCTACCAATCGATATGAGATGTGATTTCTAAAACGGCATTAAAAAGTAAAAAAAATTAAGAATTGAATAAAGTAACGATGAATTGCTTGCTTACGAGGTAATCATCTGTGGAGCTGCGCGTATCATCGTCAATCAATTGACTGGCGCTTTTGTGAAGCGTGGAACTTTTCACCTGCACCCACAGTGATAGCGTCAACCCATCACTGGTCCAAAGCTTAGAGTTCGTGAGCGGTATAATACAGGGTGCTCTGGTGAATGGAGTCGTAGCTTGAGAGTGCAAATGATAGTTTCGAATCTGATCGATTTGTTCGGTTACAGAGGGAATGCTTGTTGAGATACATTTTCCATCTAAATTTCAATTTAAAAACGCAATTATTCAACATCAAAGAAATTTTTGAAGGCTTTTTTTCATTCACTAACCAATGACGACGGGAAATTCTAATTCCATATTTGGCTGAGGTTTCTTTTGCGTATTGGCAGCACTGATGTGGCTCATGTATTTGATGAGTATGTCAACAGGAGGATTCTTCGTAGCCAAGATATTGAAAAAAGTCGACAGTACATTCGGCGTATTTAAATCTGTGACAAGCTCCAGCAAAGACTGTTGCAATTCTGTTGATTAAAGATATTGTAACATGTGGACCTAAAGGAAAACCTGCATATTTTGCATATTACCTGTTAATCGCACATCGTTACACTCCAGCACCGGTGCAAATCCTTGCAGCAGAAAGAGCGGACCTCCGAGATATTCACGTATCACAAACAATCGGTTGGCCAACTGCATCAGACTGTCGCACCAACCAAGAGGATTTGCGGCGCACAGATACGACAGCTCAATTAGAATCTCCACCGTCATTTCGCAGAGGCCGGCGTGCAGCACGTGGCTGCGATAGCGTGAGCTGGTCTGGAAAGAGCTGGTCCACATATCCATGCCAGCGGGCGTGGTTTCCAAGTCTGCTTCGCTATCCGACACTTCAGGAATCTCGCCATCGGCTTCGTAGCCTTCGTCGGCTGTCATGTAGAACGCATCATTCTCATTCTCGCTGAATTCCACTTCGCTGTCCGGGCAAATGATTGAGGCGCGTGCTGATAAATAGTCCAAGTCGGTGATGGCGCTGCTATCGCCCGAAAGTCGATGATTGAATGAAGCAGGCGGAGGAGCCGGCGTATTCGAAGACGACTGAGGAAGCGGGTTTTCAGAAAGCACCACGTTGTTGGCATTGCAAGTAGCTGAATTGTTGTTGGTGGTGTTATTAATGACTGTATGTGGAGTACGCGCATTGCTAGTGACAGAATGTGGCTGTGCTTCATTCGTTGCTAACGAAGCAGATGCTGCAGCTGTTGTGGCTGCAGTTGTCCCGGAGACCGACGCGCCTGCGACATCCTCATCGATAAAACTACGTATGCCAACACAGTCCACGATTGCAGCCGGATCACTCGCAGTGTTCGAGAGTTCAGCAATTCTTAGCAGCGTTTGTAATGCTTGTGTTATGAGGTTCTGAGAGCGGCCCGGTTCCTCTGCATGCTGCTGCCAGTTTTCAGCGGCGCTGCTCACTATGAGCGCCTTAAGTTTGCGCAAATGTTTCTGCATTTTCTCCGCTAAAAAAAAAGTAAAGACATCGATTAAAGAAGAGAAGGAAACTTTTTGCTTGACATTTATGATTAAATTGTTAGGAAGTTTCGATTACCGAAATCTGTTCCTTAATTTTTATGTGATTAAAGGAAACGAGATTGTTGCTCGCTGTTATTCCATCAAAATGCAAATGAAGCTGATATAATTACTATGTGAGTTTAGACCAGCGATAACAACAGATAAGATTGAAAAGATAAGATTCAGAGCAGAGAAAAACATTCTGCTTTTTTTGTTTTCCTTTTAATTTTGTATTCACAAAATGCCCACACCACAGAATCTTGGCGAGTGACTGTTAACTATTTACACTACGTTGTTAAAGGTTGAAAAGGATGCAAACAATCAGATTTTCCGCTTTACAAAAAGCCGACAACACCAAAGCCAAGGAGATGTTAATGATAAAGACGTCGCTCACTCACGCAAACGCTCACTTAACTGAGGTTGTTTGATTAGTTAACTGACCGCTTAACTAAATAAATCCGATTGCGATTAACTGATGAACACACCGCATCGATATTTAATCTGATTTAATCTGATTTCAGTTGTTGCGTGAAACATTATTAGTTTTTTATTCGTAACTCATACTTTTCTTTTCTTTATAATTATTTTATTATAATTTAGTTTAAAATCTTGCTACTGAAATATTAGTAAGTTTAATAAATAAAACGATTAAAAGAAATTTCTACGACGATTATTGAAGTACACATAAATTATTTAACATTTCATTTTTAATTAAATAAAACCTGAACTGAACGAATTCCTTTTTACGCCAGTTTTTGCAAAAACGTCTGTCCACAACTTACAGTAGTTTTGTGCAATGTACGAAAAACTTTTTCTGAATTTTTAATGTTAATGTTTATTTTGAAATAAGAAACCGTCGTCGACTGAATCACGTTCGTTTGTTTGTTTTTTCCTTTTACTTGGAAGGTTTTTTGCGGTGTGACTGTTGGCATTAAAGGGGCGAAAGAGATACAGAGAGAAGCCGTCAATCCTCTCTCCGAGTGATTTCCTATTATTGCTTTATTATTGCCAGCTAAACATCTGAAATTTTGTAAGGCTTCGGTGCTGTTTTAGCTAATTTATTTTGCTTGATGGTTCAGCTTGGATGAATTGAAAAACGTAGCATTTCATCAATATTTTATTAAGACAAGGTTGCAGCGCTAAACCGTAATTTATACATCACAGCGAAGAGATAGAAAATTTACACAATAAATTTATCGTATAAACTGTAAATTGCTAGCAATCTTTAGCATAGACACGAACCACTCCGCACAACATTTTAAAATTTCCTACATAGCGAAGTCATATCATTTTGTTTAAATTGATTTTTTCAAGAATGGGAATTTTATTTTGAATCTTATTCAAATTGTATTTATTTAAACCCAGTCACAAACATAAATAAACCGTTCAAAGTTATTCAAATTCTGTAGGCTTTTTTGTAATTTAATAATATTGAGTGGATATTTTCTTTCATCAATTTAAATTATAGTTGCGAATTTGGACCTTTTTAATAAGCTTACAATTTATAAAAGTTTCTTTAAAAGTATTTTAAATGATAGTTTCACCATATCAGCTTAAAATAAATTAATTTGTTTAAATGATGTTATCGCTACAGTGACTCTCAATCATTTAAGTGATTCACAATGAAAGGATTTTATTCATGATGTTATCGCAGGGCAATGCAAATATTTTTCATTTATTTCATGTAACTTTTCTTATAAATAGATGCTGCGCAGCAGCTAAAGATGAATAAGGTCATTTGTAAAAACTGAATTCCCGATTTAATTAACGGAATCATCGATAAATTTCATAATATCGATAAAACTAATTCGAATGGCCTCTTAATAAATGAAATACTTAAATTTTTCACACGAAACAATTGAAGTTATAAAATAACTATTAAAAACTCACCCTCTTCATTTTGATATCCTTTAATTGATATGGCCATCGTAGCCTCAAACAAGTTTAATAACAATTTCTTACAATCGCCATCAATTTTGGTGAGTTGCTTCAGAGCGTCGTTGGCAGCAGCAGAATTTCCTGCATCCGCTTCAATGACGCATGCTTGATCTTCATCAGCAAACGTGGAATTCTCTTGATAGCCACCGAATAGAATTCCGAAGACTGAAAAGATTTTGGACATGATGCCACCATCCGCGAAAGAAGCCGACGTGGGAGAAGGAAGCGACGACATTTGAGTTGGGCTTCGGGAATACGATGAATCAACAGCATTTAAGAAAATAATGTTTTTGATATTTTTAAACTTTTCAGCTTGATGATCCTCAATTGACACTGCTGCTGACTGTTGGCGTATATCAAAAATCATAACGAAGTTTTCACTACAAAGTTGACGTTCCTTGAGATGCTGAACAAAAGAACCGTCGAGCGGTACTTGGACACGGGAGGCAGCTTGTGATGAAGTCACTATTTTGCAACTACTCCTAGAATCCCAATCGTAATCGTTGCATGTATTTTTAATTAATACAGTTTCGAAAGGTTTAAATAAATTATCGAAATATTTATCAGTTCCATTAGAAACTTTATCGCTAATGGTTTTTTCGCTCGTTAAACAATCCATTTTCTTCTCAGGCAACATTAGAAAGCAACTCAAAGCATTGTAATTCAATCTCAGTATATCGATAATTGTTTTGTCGCCGGGTTTTAGGCACATTTTCGGTGTATCTTTGCGAGGTGTATCTTTGGTGTTGGCTCCTTCTTTCCGTGCACCTCCACCTACGCTAGCACCACGATCAGTCACAATGTCCTCATCGCCATCATCATCATCATCTTCCTCTTCATCTTCCTCTTCGTCCACAACAATTGAGTAAATTCTGGCGAACTCATTGTAAAAAAATTGACTGCTCTTCAGGAGTTTATAATTCAGTGACCATTGCAAAGCAGCGATGTGTAAAATATCGAAAGGCTTCAAACTTATTTGCAGATCAGTTGTTAAATTATTGCTCAACGGTGCATCATCCAACCAAAAGATAGAAGAAGCCTTTTTTGATAGCCCCGAATTCAAACGCTTAAGCATGGCCGTGAAAATCTGAGCCGCCGTATCGCTGCTGTTCAACTGTAGTGTGATTAAGCGGCGACTCAAAGCGACCTGCTCTTGCGCTTGCTCGCCTAGAAATGTAATGTTGTAAATGCCGATTTTGATGAGCTCACAAATGGTACGAATCAAATCGGGCTGTGGGAGTAAGTCCTCCAAGTGTTTTATGTTCTCCTCGTTGTAGAAATCTTTTATAAGTCGCAGATCATTTAAATAAATGACGAATATGTTGAGGCATTCATGTAGTATGTTGATGTAGTCCGCATTATCTACTTTCCCATTACATTTCGACGAATTATGCGAGAATATTACCATGTTTTGAGCTGTGCTTATTGGCTCCTGTTTTCCTAAACTTAATTGCTTGTAATGTCGAAAAATAGGTAACACAATTTCGGCTAAAATTCCGGCTGCAATATCATGTGGCAGCATACGGGAAATATGTTTCAAGTGCTTTAAATATAAACATAAAGCCACGTTTTCGTTAAGGCGGAAAAGTTTATCGTCGAACTGGCGATAGAGCTGCAAGAACTTATTGTGAAACTCCACAGATCTCAGCTTTGAGTCGCATTTAGAGCAGCTTTTCTCCGTGTGTCGCTTGTCGTTTGAATGATGTGGTTGCTGCTGCTGCTGTTGGTGAGTCGTACGAACGAAAACAGCGCTCAACACTTTTCGGTAAATGAATTTATAAATGTATTTTTGTGCATGTGGCATTACTTTAGCCACAATATCGAAGCACGTCGACAGAGTGGCCAAAGTGTAGTGACAACAACAGGCGCCAGAACGCAAGAAGTATTGCATTGCATATTCCTGCAGCTGCGTGGGCACTTGTGGCAATATGTTGAACAGCAAACCTTGAAAGAAGCAGCTCAATGTTGGTATGCGACAATGTATTTGACGCGCATTGGTTTTCCTTCGACGTTGGGGCTTCTCCAGAGCCACCGACGGAATATGATGATGCATTTGCTGCTGCTGGTCATAGCGGCATAAATTGTCTATGATTTTAATGTGCATTTTAAATATACTGCTGAAGAGCAACGATATTTCGGTGTCATATTGTGGCTGCTGTAGCAAATCCTTTAAGATCTGCATGCAGACATCGAGCATTGGTTCATCGAAAAACTTTATAGTATAAAGCTGAGCTTTGCTGGCTGTTGTAGTACTTGTCGCGTGACCAAATATGACCACAACATTATTAAGTATGCCGAAAACAACGTAAACCAAGCCAAATAACAAGTGCTCCATGTTGTGATTCAATTCGCTCGCCTGACGTTTAATTGTCTCCATGGCTGCAATCAGCCTCGCTACAATGTACTGCAGCTGTATGGCATTCGTGCTGATTGCATGAGCGAATAGATTATTCAAACAGTGCGCGAGTAAATGTAGTAACTTGCATTTTATTACGACGGCGTTTGCAATGAAATTGTCGCTGGGAGCGAAGAGCAGCGCCTCGAGTGCGAAATTCAACACGGCTGTGCTCATCGATTGCTCCGAGAGTAACGCATCGTCGGATTCGCTATCAACACATTTCGTTAGCAGTTGAAGGAGTGTAATTGCGATTTCATCGCTTGTTTTTCTGCTGTTTTCAAAATCATCCAATTTATTTGCATCGTTTTCGTATTGTGTTCGTAGTTGTACTTGTTGTTGTTGTTTAGCAGAATCATCGTTAAAGTGCGGCGCCGAGCCATTGGATGATCTTATCCTTGTGTGGGCCACTAGCTGAGGCTTATCGTACAGCTGCAAGTCACCGAGATATTCACAAATAGACATTGCTATGGGCAGCTGAACTGTTGTTTCATTGTCCCAGCGACAGTTCGGAAAAAGATTTATACACAAGTTGCAAAGACTTTTCTGTGAAGCAATTAGCTAAATTAAAAAAAATACATATATTTTTATTAGTTTGAATAATCAATTAAAAAGTGCTGTAAAATATAAAATAGTTACCTTGATATTAACTCTGAGCAAGAAGTGTAAAAGATGTCGACCGAGTTGATGGGTAAGAAAATTGCGCAGGGCGATAATTTTATTGCAATCACTAGGAGTACCTAAAATTAACTAAAGAGAAGCAAAAGACTTAATGAGTTTTATAAGATTTTTATTACAAATGAATTGTTCGTTTGTTGTTGATGTACTTATTTATATTTATTTTATTTTTCACACTTACTTGAGCAAAGTTGTGATTATGCTTAAGCAGCTTAGCGACCTCCTTGCTGTTAATGCTTTTAGTCAAGGCGTCGTTATCATTTTCTTTCAATGATATTTCGATGTCTAGTTGCGTTGGATTGTAATACTCGGATTTACTTATTATATCATAAACCCTTTCCAGCAGAAATGAACAAATATCCTCTGGTATTGAATTAAAGAAACTGCAAAATAAAGTTGTTTAATTACACTTTTAAAAGTTATAGAGCATAAGTAGATAATATAAACACTTAATATATTTTCTGTTTTGGTCTTTTAGTTATTGAATTATGTAAATCACGTTTTGTAATATTCGCAAACTTTGCTTTTTTGCTTATTTGACATCAAAATTATTATCAACTTAAACAACCGAAACTTTTGCTTAAGAGATAATTACAAAAAAAAAAGGTTTTTTTATTTACATACTTTTATTCCGACACTAAAGCGAAGTTTCGCTTGCTAAATTCTAATATTTTAACTTAATAAATAATACTGTAATTGGAAAAATACTACCTTTTAAGATCGGGTTCTTGTAGAGACTTCTCTTTGATGTATTGAAAATTGTATAGAAATAACTGGAGCCAATGTTGCTTTTAAAAGACATCAATAAAGTTTATAGTTTTCTATTTACATATATTTTATACAAAAAGCTTACCCTGACTTCTAGTTCATCGCCGGCATTTAAATAGTTTTGCCAGATGTTTTTTAGAGTGTCCGTTAGTAAGGCTTCATTGCGGCTAGGATCCATGTCAACGGCATTTGTTGCCCGCAACGATGGTAGTTTATTTTCTTTGCTATTGATGCTGTCGTTGCAATTGTTATTGTGCTCAAACTGAAAAAGTCCATCGACTATCGATCGACAACTTCTGTATGGACAATACGACTTATGCCTGGAAAATCACAACAACGACGGCTTTCGACGATGACCGCAATGCAAGTGAACTTAAATTAAAAGCTAAACCTAGTTGCGAAGCACCGATTAACCGCATCAGCCGCGTCTTTGTTTTGTTGTTGTGGCTTCTACACTGTAACATCAAAAACAACAACACAACACACATGAGTTTTAAAGAAATTATAGAATATGATATTTTAGTGTGCCGGAGAAAAGATAATTGAAGTAGAAGAGTACGGAGCAAAAGCGATCTGCTGCTGATAGAAATGATGTGTAGTTAGCTGTTGGATCTTTAGTGCTGGCGAAAGAAACTATTCCTTGGCAAGCAAGTATTTTATGCACATATAATTAAACTGTACTGTAGAATGCCATTGCGGCGGCTAAATTTATAAACACTAGATAAAAAGGAATGCAGAATAATTTATAATTTATCCTTGATGGCCAAAAAATTAGAATGGTTTACAAGCACTTAATACGTTGCAGATTTTATATAAAATAAAAAAAACAAATTTTTTAATTTCAAATAACTAAATTTTAAGAAAATTATAGTTAAAGAAATAAGCCAATGGGGCGGGATATTTTAATGTATAAAATTTAATTCTGCCGGTGTCTATATACGAGTATGTTTATAATTCTTTTTACAATACAAGACTCAGCAATAAAAGAATACCGAAACGAATAAGACTGAAAACAACAATGCCAACTGCATCAGTAGTTCAGTAGCTTATCAGAAACCAATAAATGTAATTAAGGTTTAAAATGGCCATGTAGTCGATGAAGAACATCGCACCAAAAAAGAGAAAAAGCAGAAAAAGAAACGCTCCTCTTCAAAACAACATGAAATTTATTCAAGCGAAGAAACTGCGTATTAATAAAAAACGTACATTTATTGAAGGATTGAAGCTGATATCACTACATTGTATGTTAATTTAAATGCGGGAACATACAACCATATTCTTAAGTATTGTGCAAAAAGTTCTTGTTAAAAAATTAACCGCTTCAATTTACACACACTAAACTTCAAATAGTCATTTTTTCAAGTAATAATTAGCAAATTATTGCTTTACAAGTGCACACCGTTAGAGAAAAAATATACAACACAACAAGAAAACACAGATTATATCGTATCTACCTATTGTTTTGGCATATACGCTTCTTTTGTTAAATTTTTTTCCCTTGTTTTTGATTCCGTGGACATTTGTCCTGTTTTTTAACGACAGGCGCAGTTGTGCCTTAATTTAATCCCTTCTTTTAACTTATTAAATTAAATATGAAAAATAATTTGAATTGCATATAATCAAAATATATTGTTGTGAAGAATTTGTGCAAATCAAAACAAAACAGAGGAGGTCTGATAACAGCTGACAACAACGAAATGTAAGGTTTGTTGCAAAACTCAGCTGTTTCGGAGGCGTTCGAAATTTCAACAAATCATCAGGGTTGCAAAAAATCACGGAATTCACGCAATTTCTACTTGGTAGTTTGCGCCCAGGTAAAAGCGTGAATTGCGTGATTTTTTCGTAGAACTGTCACTGAAATTTCAACAACTCATCAGGGTTGCAAAAAATCACGAAATTCACGCAATTTCTACTTGGTAGTTTGCGCCCAGGCAAAAGCGTGAATTGCGTGATTTTTTCGTAGAACTGTCAAAAAACCCGTTTTCACACCAAGGAAACCAAGAATGATAGAATACAAGATTGCGCAGATCAGGTTTCAAAAATATTTCGTTCTGCGCATCTACGTCATCGTTGCGAAAGAAAATGACCGAACTGTCAAAATGTATGCATGTTGAATGTAAAATTGTAAACATTGCTATTAAATATTAAATTTTAAAGAAACGACTCGTGTTTCAATTAAATAATTAAATTAAACTAATGTTAAATTAAGAAAAATTTCTTGAAAGTGAAATTTTCTGGAAACTTTCAAAGATATACGTAAGAAAATAAAATTCGAAATAATAAAGCGACAAGAAATTTATGTTCTGTTGACTTTTTATTAACTTCATTTTTAATATATGCACATCAAGAATGATAGAATACATTTTTTAAAACTTGGAAAAGCTATGTAAGAGTATTACACAGCTTCCGTTTCTTTTTGTGGGCATTTTCTTTAATCTCTTTATTCAGTTTCCTGATTTTAAAGAACATTCTAGCCCGGAAGAAAAGCTTCTTTACTTCCCATGGCAGTCGATATGGGATTATAACTAATATCACTAATATTTTTGGAAACACTGATGGTTTTCAGCAAGGTTTTCAGTATTACACCTAAATTCAATTCAATTTGTATGCACAACACAAGAAATTCGCAAATATTACGTCACACAACAGCGACACCGCTTGTCAAAATTTTTGACATCGAATAACGGACCTGCGCAATGCGTAATCTTGTATTCTATCATTCTTGCAAGGAAACCAGAAATTAGGGAGAGAGCTTAAAGTATTGCATCCGCCACGGAAGTTCTCCAAAAACATTGTTGAGAAGGCTTATTGCAAAGTACAAACTGTACAAGTAAGTTAAGTTTTTAGTATGATGAAAAGAATATTTTGACTTTTGCAGGTGTTTCATACTATAACATTATTTACTTACCAATGCTCCTTATGAAGCCCATAATTTATAAACAAGTAATTATAGAGGCAACATTATAATGCAGATTTAAGGTTTTGATGAAAGAACCGTTATGTCGCTGTAATTTCTACACATATTGCAGATTTGAATATGAAAGCACATTTTTCATGTGACTTCCGAACTAAGCAGTAGTGCTTAAATATAAAATAAGTCACCAAGTTATATTAAAAAATGAGCAAACATTGCAAATTTCATTAGAAGAAACGTTGAACAAAAATTCAAAAAAAGAAAAACTTAATAAATGAACAAAAGTGTTATTATTAATAACATTACCAAATGAACAGTCGAAGTTACTAAAACTAAATTATATATATATGCATAAAATTTGAAATTGTATTAAAAAATCATATTAAAAAACATTTATGTTAAAAGAATTATTATTAATATTATTATTATTACTATTATACGAAATTCAAATTCAAATTTTGTTTATTGAGCCTTTTTCAAAACAAGTTATAAGTTATAAAATTCATATGAAAGTGTTAACAAAATTAAAGACTATAATGTATTATCTTCAAAACATAATTGAACAACAGTATCGTACTTAAATATATAAAGAGAAAGATTGAAGTTAACAAGAACATTAATGTGAATCGCTCTTGCTCCCGGAGCTTACATGTATTGAGAGTATATCTCCTAACCTAAAATATAGACTTAATGCTAACTTAAATCTACGAAAAAACAAAAACAAAAAGAAGAGTAAACAAACCTCTTAAATACATTAAAGGCTAACCTCTATGGGAATCAGGGGTTGTATTCTTATAAAAATTATGACAGAGAGATGCATTTAAATCAAAATTAGCCGCAGCTTCATTAATGAAGCCAACAGGTGACAAATACCTTACATTTGAACAGCTAAACGCTCTCTGTTGGTTAAAGATATCAAGGATGCTGCTATTGACATGGCAAGAAATTCTATTGACAAAACGATTTAGAATATCCGAAACATAAAGGCCAATTGGAAATACTTTAGCTTCCGAATAAACGAACCGATTCGAGTAACGTTTTGTGGGAGATTGGAAATACTTTCCAATACAATGCCTTAAGACCTTTCGTTCCAAAATTTCAAATTCTCTAATGACCGAAGGAGAAACGTTAAACCAAATAGGAAAGCCATACAAGATTACAGGTCTAATACAGGTTTTATATAACAAGAGTTTTGTTTTCTTTGGTAAACTTTTGTTACAAAAAATACTTGAAAAGGTGCCCAAGATTCTGTAAGCTTTTCTTAAAACAATTCTTGCATGTTTGTTAAATTTCAGAAGACTGTAAAAATTAATGCCAAGATATTTTATGGAATCCCTGAAAGGAATCTCAGACCCATTCAAAGCATAATGTAAAGTTTTGCTTTCAGGAACTACAAACGATTTGCATTTTCCAGAAGCATTCCTGATGCATATGGCTTCACTTTTCGATGCATTAATTTTAATACCCCAGTCCTCGTAAAAATGTTGAACAATTTGCAGATGTTGCGCAGTCTGGTATAGCGCGATTTTAGGAGACTCGTGGTGAGAGTACAGAAGAGAGTCATCAGCATACAAGAGACCCGTTGAATTAGGACCGACATGAGGGAAATCGTACATGAAAATATTGAAAAGATGAGGCGCTAAGATAGAACCCTGAGGAACTCCACAATTTATGTCTCCAATATCTGAAAGCATTCCATTAAAAAGGACACAAAACTTTCTGTTGACAAAGAAACTCTTAAATAATTTAATAATTAAAGAATCGAAGCCAATTTGAAACATTTTAAAAAGGATTCCGTTATGGTAAGCATGATCAAAAGCCTTTTCAATGTCTAAGGAAATTGCAACGGTGCAACGACGAATCCGCAAGTTGGAAACTATATCATTTTGAAATTTCAATAAAGCATCAACAGTTGAGTGACCTTTTTTGAAACCAAATTGCAAGTTTGGAATATAAGAAGGATCTATCCCGACGTCCATAATTTTACGAATAACTTTTTCAAAAAGTTTTCCAAGGTTAGATAACAAAGAAATTGGTCTCAGGTTATTTAACTCAAAACTGTTTGACTTTTTTTGAATTGGAACAATCTTGGAGATTTTCCACGCGTCAGGAAAATATGAATTATTTAAACAATTATTAAAAACAATTGCAATAAACTGAAAAGCTTTCATAGGAAACTTTTTAATTAAGAAATTTGAAATCCCGTCTAGTCCAGAAGACTTTTTGCTATTCAATTCAACAACACAAGAAAGAACTTCGTCCAAATCAGTCAACTTAGGATGGTTGCATTCATTAAGTGCACTAAAATCATTACTGAAAATATGTGTGCTTTGTGATTCTTGAGCAAAAATATTTGTTAGTGTATTTTCTATAAAGGAAGTGTCCCTACCAAAAGGACAACCCATGTAAATATTCGAGAAATGAGCTAGCAAATGTTGCACTTTTTCATCGTTATTTTGAATATCGACGCCGTTAATTGAAAGATTGGTTGGTAGTGATTTTTTTTTCGATCCTATTAAATTATAGATTTGCTTATGCGCCCTTGGACCTGGCACAATTTTGCTAAGTTTATCGCTAAAAATTTTAGAATGCTCAATTTCCACTTGTTTTTTAATAATGATGCTCAACAATTGAATTTGCTTAGACAGGAGTAAGTAGCTTGGACTTGAACGGTTCATATAATAATGATAAATACGTTTCAAATCCCTCTGCCAGCGATGTTTGATTTTGAACAGGTATTTTACATTGTCAGAGATAATAATTTTTTTATTTCCTCTAATAATTTTTTCAGAATGAATCGCAACTAATGAATTTAAAGAATTTGAAAACAGCTCTATGAAAGTATCTATTTCGTGATTATTTAAATTTCTATCAGAGGGAGGAAAATTGTCTAATAAATCATTAACAAAATCATTTCTAAACGTATCCCAATTGGTTCTTTTGAAGGTGGTGAAAAAACGCGGGGAATGAAGAACAAATTCAAAATCCGTGAATCTTATACGCAATTTAAGAGGAAAATGATCCGAAAAGGAAGGAAGACTGGAAATTTCAAAATTTGGATTTGTGATATTTAAAAGATTTGAACTAATTAAGAAGTGGTCAAGAAAAGATGAACCGTTAGGATAAGAAGGTGTCGAGTCCGATAATCTAGTGAAGCTGAGCACATTGTGTTGTAACCAAGTGAAAAGAGCATTACCATTCGTATTGTTTGAGGAGTCACCCCAGTCAGTGTTTTTTGAATTGAAGTCTCCTCCAACAATAGCTCCATCAAAATTTTGAGAAAAGCGCGCAAAGTTTGATAGCCCATCGATAATTAAAGAATGTGGAAAATTACACGGAATATAAAAAGACCCGAACAAAATTTTTTTTAAATCACCAGCCACTAGTGTATCAATTGAAAGCAATAAATTTGGAAAAGTAATTCCAGCACAATTAAGTTTCGAAAAATTTAAAGATTTACGTAGCACTATGCCAACCCCAAGGTGACTATTATCACGAAGAAAACTAAAATCTTCCAGGTAAACTTTTTGATTAGCTCTTAAGTGAGACTCCTGTACGAACGCAACGTCAATATTATTTAGTTTTAATAATTGTATTAGCTCTAATCTTCGGCTCACATCAATCAGTGACCTTACATTAAAAGAAAGAACGTTAAGGAAATCACGGACCATAGGAATCGTTAACTTCTTGCAGAAGAGTCAAGCAACGTTTTTTAGCTTCCACTTTAGTCAGCGATTTGTAATCTGATAAAAATAACGCAATTTTGTCTTCTAACGAAAACTCGACTGGTTGACACAGTGACTTGGCAATTTTTAAGAATTCCTCAATTAAAGCCGGTTTTGCGGTTTTCTTTGCTTCAGAAACTTTAAAGAGACTAGCAAAAGACTTGTTAGGATTAACAAACTTCGAATTGTTAATTGAAGTGACCACATTTGCTGAAGCCATCATTTTTCTATCAACAGATTCATTATTACGATTCTTTTTAGTTTCAACGAACTTCTTGTATACGGGACAACCTCTAAAACTAGAAGGATGACCAGACTGTTGGCAATTCACACAATAAGGCAAATTGTTCGCATTGGAAACAAACTTACACGCTCCTGGTAAATGCGTTTGGTCGCATTTAACGCACGAAAAGGGTCTATTACAGTTATTGGACATGTGCCCCCATTTCTGGCAACGCCAACACTGCACTTCCTTCTTGAAACCTCTGGGAGATTCCCAAGTGATACGTTGATTAAGAAGAGATTTAAGACCCGAAATCTCATTCGGGGGCTTTCCTAAAATTAGTGTTACAAGAAATAAACCTGTCTCGAAGTTGTTTTTTCTCGAATTAACTGTTGAGAATTTTGAAACTTCGGAAATTGTATTTGGAACTAACAACTCAATAGCAGCCTTGATATCTTCAATATCTGTTTTGTAATACAGTCCTCGCAGAACTAGTCTAACGTGTTTAAGTTGTTTAGGAGTGTATGAGTATGACTCAACACTTTTTTCTCTTAAAAATTTCATCATTTCAGTATGCGCCGAAGGATCTTTGAGGTACAATTTACTCTTAAATTTGCTTTTGTTCACAATTTTAAAAGTAACGTTTTTCTCAGTCAGTTGCTTAACTAAACTATTAATATCAACCCGATATAGAAAAATGGGTGGACAAAAAGAATTGTCTTTTTTAAGATTATTGGCCTTGAAACTCTTTTGATGGTCAATTTTTTTTGGCAAAACAGTAGTCGCATCAGGCTCGATGTTCAATTCTCCTAAAAGGGCAAAACGATTTTGAGAACTTATCTGTTTCTGCTGCGCTTGAGAATGAGAATCCCGCTTGCATGTGCCGAAAGACGACAAGTTCAATGTGACACCGCTTTCAGTCCTGCGACGCTTCACAACTTCCCTTTCGATATTGTCCTCTTTGTCATTGCTGTGCGCACTGGAACAATCCATTCCAACCGGCAACTCAGACGAAACCGACGTCAAAAAATCTTGATGTCGAACAGAAGGTGGCCTCGAAGCAGTCGATTGGTTGTTGAAAGCAAAGACATTGCTACACTCCAAACCCGGGTCTTGGACAGAACTATGTCCCTCAGCACCGCCCTCAAAACATGCGCTCATGAGGCTCTGCCCCAGCGCCAAATTTTTCGCTGCTCTATCTGTAGGCACTTTGATTAAATTGTTGTTGCCCAGCGAGGAGGGTACAATGGGTTTCAAATTGGAACCCAAAGAAGCCACAACAGGAACCACTTCTGCACCAAAAGTCTATGTATTTAAAATAAAGTTTAATAACAATTTCTTACAATCGCCATCAATTTTGGTGAGTTGCTTCAGAGCGTCGTTGGCAGCAGCAGAATTTCCTGCATCCGCTTCAATGACGCATGCTTGATCTTCATCAGCAAACGTGGAATTCTCTTGATAGCCACCGAATAGAATTCCAAAGACTGAAAAGATCTTTGACATGATGCCACCGTCCGGGAAAGAAGCCGACGTGGGAGAAGGAAGCGATGACATTTGAGTTGGACTTCGGCATAGCGATGAATCAACAGCATTTAGGAAAATAATGTTTTTGATATTTTTAAACTTTTCAGCTTGATGATCCTCAATTGAAACTGCTGATTGTTGGCGTATATCAAAAATCATGACGTAGTTTTCACGACAAAGTTGACGTTCCTTGAGATGCTGAACAAAAGAACCGTCGAGCGGTACTTGGACACGGGAGGCAGCTTGTGATGAAGTCACTATTTTGCAACTACTCTTAGAATCCCAATCGTAATCGTTGCATGTATTTTTGATTAATACAGTTTCGAGAGGGTTAAATAAATTATCGAGATATTTATCAGTTCCATTAGAAACTTTATCGCTAATGGTTTTTTCGCTCGCTAAACAATCAGTTTTCTTCTCAGGCAACATTAAAAAGCAACTCAAAGCATTGTAATTCAATCTCAGAATATCGATAATCGTTTTGTCGCCGGGTTTTAGGCACATTTTCGGTGTATCTTTGCGTGGATCTTTGGTGTTGGCTCCTTCCTTCCGTGCACCTCCACCTACGCTAGCACCACGATCAGTCACAATGTCCTCATCGTCATCGTCATCATCATCATCATCATCATCTTCCTCTTCGTCCACAACAATTGAGTAAATTCTGGCGAATTCATTGTAAAAAAATTGACTGCTCTTCAGGAGTTTATAATTCAGTGACCATTGCAAAGCAGCGATGTGTAAAATATCCAAAGGCTTCAAACTTATTTGCTGATCAGTTGTTAAATTACTGCTCAACGCTGCATCATCCAACCAAAAGATAGAAGAAGCCTTTTTTGATAGCCCCGAATTCAAACGCTTAAGCATGGCCGTGAAAATCTGAGCCGCCGTATCGCTGCTGTTCAACTGTAGTGTGATCAAGCGGCGACTCAAAGCGATCTGCTCTTGCGCTTGATCGCCTAGAAATGTAATGTTATAAATGCCGATTTTGATGAGCTCACAAATGGTACGGATCAAATCGGGCTGTGGGAGTAAGTCCTCCAAGTGTTTTATGTTCTCCTCGTTGTAGAAATCTTTTATGAGTCGCAGATCATTTAAATAAATGACGAATATGTTGAGGCATTCATGTAGTATGTTGATGTGGTCCAGTGCATTATCTACTTTCCCATTACATTTCGGAGAATTATGCGAGGGTATTACCAAGTTTTGAGCTGTGCTTATTGGCTCCTGTTTTCCTAAACTTAATTGCTTGTAATGCCGAAAAATAGGTAACACAATTTCGGCTAAAATTCCGGCTGCAATATCATGTGGCAGCATAGGGGAAATATGTTTCAAGTGCTTTAAATATAAAGTTAAAGCCACGTGTTCGTTAAGGCGGAAAAGTTTATCGTCGAGCTGGCGATAGAGCTGCAAGAACTTATTGTGAAACTCCACAGATCTCAGCTTTGAGTCGCATTTAGAGCAGCTTTTCTCGGTGTGTCGCTTGTCGTTCGAATGATGTGGTTGCTGCTGCTGCTGTTGGTGAGTCGTACGAACGAAAACAGCGCTCAACACTTTTCGGTAAATGAATTTATAAATGTATTTTTGTGCATGTGGCATTACTTTAGCCACAATATCGAAGCACGTCGACAGAGTGGCCAAAGTGTAGTGACAACAACAGGCGCCAGAACGCAAGAAGTATTGCATTGCATATTCCTGCAGCTGCGTGGGCACTTGTGGCAATATGTTGAACAGCAAACCTTGAAAGAAGCAGCTCAATGTTGGTATGCGGCAATGTATTTGACGCGCATTGGTTTTCCTTCGACGTTGGGGCTTCTCCAGAACCACCGACGGAATATGATGATGCATTTGCTGCTGCTGGTCATAGCGGCATAAATTGTCTATGATTTTAATGTGCATTTTAAATATACTGCTGAACAGCAACGATATTTCGCTGTCATATTGTGGTTGCTGTAGCAAATCCTTTAAGATCTGCATGCAGACATCGAGCATTGGTTCATCGAAAAACTTTATAGTATAAAGCTGAGCTCTGCCGGCTGTTGTAGTACTTGTCGCGTGACCAAATATGACCACAACATTATTAAGTATACCGAAAACAACGTAAACCAAGCCAAATAACAAGTGCTCCATGTTGTGATTCAATTCGCTCGCCTGACGTTTAATTGTCTCCATGGCTGCAATCAGCCTCGCTACAATGTACTGCAGCTGTATGGCATTCGTGCTGATTGCATGAGCGAATAGATTATTCAAACAGTGCGCGAGTAAATGTAGTAACTTGCATTTTATTACGACGGCATTTGCAATTAGATTGTCGCTCGGAGCGAAGAGCAGCGCCTCGAGTGCGAAATTCAACACGGCTGTGCTCATCGATTGCTCCGAGAGTAACGCATCGTCGGATTCGCTATCAACACATTTCGTTAGCAGTTGAAGGAGTGTAATTGCGATTTCATCGCTTGTTTTTCTGCTGTTTTCAAAATCATCCAATTTATTTGCATCGTTTTCGTATTGTGTTCGTAGTTGTACTTGTTGTTGTTTAGCAGAATCATCGTTAAAGTGCGGCGCCGAGCTTCTAGATGATCTTATCCTTGTGTGGGCCACTAGCTGAGGCTTATCGTACAGCTGCAAGTCACCGAGATATTCACAAATAGACGTTGCTATGGGCAGCTGAACTGTTGTTTCATTGTCCCAGCGACAGTTCGGAAAAAGATTTATACACAAGTTGCAAAGACTTTTCTGTGAGGCAATTAGCTAAATCAACAAAATACATATATTTTTATTAGTTTGAATAATCAATTAAAAAGTGCTGTAAAATATAAAATAGTTACCTTGATATTAACTCTGAGCAAGAAGTGTAAAAGATGGTGACCGAGTTGATGGGTAAGAAAATTGCGCAGGGCGATAATTTTATTGCAATCACTAGGAGTACCTAAAATTAACTAAAGAGAAGCAAAAGACTTAATGAGTTTTACAACATTTTTATTACAATTGAATTGTTCGTTTGTTGCTGATGTACTTATTTATATTTATTTTATTTTTCACACTTACTTGAGCAAAGTTGTGATTATGCTTAAGCAACTTAGCGACCTCCTTGCTGTTAATGCTTTTAGTCAAGGCGTCGTTATCATTTTCTTTCAATGATATTTCGATGTCTAGTTGCGTTGGATTGTAATACTCGGATTTACTTATTATATCATAAACCCTTTCCAGCAGAAATGAACAAATATCCTCTGGTATTGAATTAAAAAAACTGCAAAATAAAGTTGTTTAATGATATTTTTAAAAGTTATAGAGCATAAGTAGATAATATAAACACTTAATATATTTTCCGTTTTGTTCTTTTAGTTATTGAATTATGTAAATCACGTTTTGTAATATTCGCAAACTTTGCTTTTTTGCTTATTTGACATCAAAATTAATATCAACTTAAACAACCGAAACTTTTGCTTAAGAGATAATTACAAAAAAAAAGGTTTTTTTATTTACATACTTTTATTCCGACACCAAAGCGAAGTTTCGCTTGCTAAATTCTAATTTTTTTTACTTAATAAATAATACTGTAATTGGAAAAATACTACCTTTTAAGATCGGGTTCTTGTAGAGACTTCTCTTTGATGTATTGAAAATTGTATAGAAATAACTGGAGCCAATGTTGCTTTAAAAGACATCAATAAAGTTTATAGTTTTCTATTTACATATATTTTATACAAAAAGCTTACCCTGACTTCTAGTTCATCGCCGGCATTTAAATAGTTTTGCCAGATGTTTTTTAGAGTGTCCGTTAGTAAGGCTTCATTGCGGCTAGGATCCATGTCAACGGCATTTGTTGCCCGCAACTATGGTAGTTTATTTTCTTTGCTATTGATGCTGTCGTTGCAATTGTTATTGTGCTCAAACTGAAAAAGTCCATCGACTATCGATCGACAACTTCTGTATGGACAATACGACTTATGCCTGGAAAATCACAACAACTCGACGGCTTTCGACGATGACCGCAATGCAAGTGAACTTAAATTAAAAGCTAAACCTAGTTGCGAAGCACCGATTAACCGCATCAGCCGCGTCTTTGTTTTGTTGTTGTGGCTTCTACACTGTAACATCAAAAACAACAACACAACACACATGAGTTTTAAAGAAATTATAGAATATGATATTTTAGTGTGCCGGAGAAAAGATAATTGAAGTAGAAGAGTACGGAGCAAAAGCGATCTGCTGCTGATAGAAATGATGTGTAGTTAGCTGTTGGATTTTTAGTGCTGGCGAAAGAAACTATTCCTTGGCAAGCAAGTATTTTATGCACATATAATTAAACTGTACTGTAGAATGCCATTGCGGCGGCTAAATTTATAAACACTAGATAAAAAGGAATGCAGAATAATTTATAATTTATCCTTGATGGCCAAAGAATTAGAATGGTTTACAAGCACTTAATACGTTGCAGATTTTATATAAAATAAAAAAAACAAATTTTTAATTTCAAATAACTAAATTTTAAGAAAATTATAGTTAAAGAAATAAGCCAATGGGGCGGGATATTTTAATGTATAAAATTTAATTCTGCCGGTGTCTATATACGAGTATGTTTATAATTCGTTTTACAATACAAGACTCAGCAATAAAAGAATACCGAAACGAATAAGACTGAAAACAACAATGCCAACTGCATCAGTAGTTCAGTAGCTTATCACAAACCAATAAATGTAATTAAGGTTTAAAATGGCCATGTAGTCGATGAAGAACATCGCACCAAAAAAGAGAAAAAGCAGAAAAAGAAACGCTCCTCTTCAAAACAACATGAAATTTATTCAAGCGAAGAAACTGCGTATTAATAAAAAACGTACATTTATTGAAGGATTGAAGCTGATATCACTACATTGTATGTTAATTTAAATGCGGGAACATACAACCATATTCTTAAGTATTGTGCAAAAAAAATTCTTGTTAAAAAATTAACCGCTTCAATTTACACACACTAAACTTCAAATAGTAATTTTTTCAACTAATAATTAGCAAATTATTGCTTTACAAGTGCACACCGTTAGAGAAAAAATATACAACACAACAAGAAAACACTGATTATATCGTATCTACCTATTGTTTTGGCATATACGCTTCTTTTGTTAAATTTTTTCCCCTTGTTTTTGATTCCGTGGACATTTGTCCTGTTTTTTAACGACAGGCGCAGTTGTGTCTTAATTTAATCCCTTCTTTTAACTTATTAAATTAAATATGAAAAATAATTTGAATTGCATATAATCAAAATATATTGTTGTGAAGAATTTGTGCAAATCAAAACAAAACAGAGGAGGTCTGATAACAGCTGACAACAACGAAATGTAAGGTTTGTTGCAAAACTCAGCTGTTTCGGAGGCGTTCGAAATTTCAACAACTCATCAGGGTTGCAAAAAATCACGAAATTCACGCAATTTCTACTTGGTAGTTTGCGCCCAGGCAAAAGCGTGAATTGCGTGATTTTTTCGTAGAACTGTCACTGAAATTTCAACAACTCATCAGGGTTGCAAAAAATCACGAAATTCACGCAATTTCTACTTGGTAGTTTGCGCCCAGGCAAAAGCGTGAATTGCGTGATTTTTTCGTAGAACTGTCAAAAAACCCGTTTTCACACCAAGGAAACCAAGAATGATAGAATACAAGATTGCGCAGATCAGGTTTCAAAAATATTTCGTTCTGCGCATCTACGTCATCGTTGCGAAAGAAAATGACCGAACTGTCAAAATGTATGCATGTTGAATGTAAAATTGTAAACATTGCTATTAAATATTAAATTTTAAAGAAACGACTCGTGTTTCAATTAAATAATTAAATTAAACTAATGTTAAATTAAGAAAAATTTCTTGAAAGTGAAATTTTCTGGAAACTTTCAAAGATATACGTAAGAAAATAAAATTCGAAATAATAAAGCGACAAGAAATTTATGTTCTGTTGACTTTTTATTAACTTCATTTTTAATATATGCACATCAAGAATGATAGAATACATTTTTTAAAACTTGGAAAAGCTATGTAAGAGTATTACACAGCTTCCGTTTCTTTTTGTGGGCATTTTCTTTAATCTCTTTATTCAGTTTCCTGATTTTAAAGAACATTCTAGCCCGGAAGAAAAGCTTCTTTACTTCCCATGGCAGTCGATATGGGATTATAACTAATATCACTAATATTTTTGGAAACACTGATGGTTTTCAGCAAGGTTTTCAGTATTACACCTAAATTCAATTCAATTTGTATGCACAACACAAGAAATTCGCAAATATTACGTCACACAACAGCGACACCGCTTGTCAAAATTTTTGACATCGAATAACGGACCTGCGCAATGCGTAATCTTGTATTCTATCATTCTTGCAAGGAAACCAGAAATTAGGGAGAGAGCTTAAAGTATTGCATCCGCCACGGAAGTTCTCCAAAAACATTGTTGAGAAGGCTTATTGCAAAGTACAAACTGTACAAGTAAGTTAAGTTTTTAGTATGATGAAAAGAATATTTTGACTTTTGCAGGTGTTTCATACTATAACATTATTTACTTACCAATGCTCCTTATGAAGCCCATAATTTATAAACAAGTAATTATAGAGGCAACATTATAATGCAGATTTAAGGTTTTGATGAAAGAACCGTTATGTCGCTGTAATTTCTACACATATTGCAGATTTGAATATGAAAGCACATTTTTCATGTGACTTCCGAACTAAGCAGTAGTGCTTAAATATAAAATAAGTCACCAAGTTATATTAAAAAATGAGCAAACATTGCAAATTTCATTAGAAGAAACGTTGAACAAAAATTCAAAAAAAGAAAAACTTAATAAATGAACAAAAGTGTTATTATTAATAACATTACCAAATGAACAGTCGAAGTTACTAAAACTAAATTATATATATATGCATAAAATTTGAAATTGTATTAAAAAATCATATTAAAAAACATTTATGTTAAAAGAATTATTATTAATATTATTATTATTACTATTATACGAAATTCAAATTCAAATTTTGTTTATTGAGCCTTTTTCAAAACAAGTTATAAGTTATAAAATTCATATGAAAGTGTTAACAAAATTAAAGACTATAATGTATTATCTTCAAAACATAATTGAACAACAGTATCGTACTTAAATATATAAAGAGAAAGATTGAAGTTAACAAGAACATTAATGTGAATCGCTCTTGCTCCCGGAGCTTACATGTATTGAGAGTATATCTCCTAACCTAAAATATAGACTTAATGCTAACTTAAATCTACGAAAAAACAAAAACAAAAAGAAGAGTAAACAAACCTCTTAAATACATTAAAGGCTAACCTCTATGGGAATCAGGGGTTGTATTCTTATAAAAATTATGACAGAGAGATGCATTTAAATCAAAATTAGCCGCAGCTTCATTAATGAAGCCAACAGGTGACAAATACCTTACATTTGAACAGCTAAACGCTCTCTGTTGGTTAAAGATATCAAGGATGCTGCTATTGACATGGCAAGAAATTCTATTGACAAAACGATTTAGAATATCCGAAACATAAAGGCCAATTGGAAATACTTTAGCTTCCGAATAAACGAACCGATTCGAGTAACGTTTTGTGGGAGATTGGAAATACTTTCCAATACAATGCCTTAAGACCTTTCGTTCCAAAATTTCAAATTCTCTAATGACCGAAGGAGAAACGTTAAACCAAATAGGAAAGCCATACAAGATTACAGGTCTAATACAGGTTTTATATAACAAGAGTTTTGTTTTCTTTGGTAAACTTGTTACAAAAAATACTTGAAAAGGTGCCCAAGATTCTGTAAGCTTTTCTTAAAACAATTCTTGCATGTTTGTTAAATTTCAGAAGACTGTAAAAATTAATGCCAAGATATTTTATGGAATCCCTGAAAGGAATCTCAGACCCATTCAAAGCATAATGTAAAGTTTTGCTTTCAGGAACTACAAACGATTTGCATTTTCCAGAAGCATTCCTGATGCATATGGCTTCACTTTTCGATGCATTAATTTTAATACCCCAGTCCTCGTAAAAATGTTGAACAATTTGCAGATGTTGCGCAGTCTGGTATAGCGCGATTTTAGGAGACTCGTGGTGAGAGTACAGAAGAGAGTCATCAGCATACAAGAGACCCGTTGAATTAGGACCGACATGAGGGAAATCGTACATGAAAATATTGAAAAGATGAGGCGCTAAGATAGAACCCTGAGGAACTCCACAATTTATGTCTCCAATATCTGAAAGCATTCCATTAAAAAGGACACAAAACTTTCTGTTGACAAAGAAACTCTTAAATAATTTAATAATTAAAGAATCGAAGCCAATTTGAAACATTTTAAAAAGGATTCCGTTATGGTAAGCATGATCAAAAGCCTTTTCAATGTCTAAGGAAATTGCAACGGTGCAACGACGAATCCGCAAGTTGGAAACTATATCATTTTGAAATTTCAATAAAGCATCAACAGTTGAGTGACCTTTTTTGAAACCAAATTGCAAGTTTGGAATATAAGAAGGATCTATCCCGACGTCCATAATTTTACGAATAACTTTTTCAAAAAGTTTTCCAAGGTTAGATAACAAAGAAATTGGTCTCAGGTTATTTAACTCAAAACTGTTTGACTTTTTTTGAATTGGAACAATCTTGGAGATTTTCCACGCGTCAGGAAAATATGAATTATTTAAACAATTATTAAAAACAATTGCAATAAACTGAAAAGCTTTCATAGGAAACTTTTTAATTAAGAAATTTGAAATCCCGTCTAGTCCAGAAGACTTTTTGCTATTCAATTCAACAACACAAGAAAGAACTTCGTCCAAATCAGTCAACTTAGGATGGTTGCATTCATTAAGTGCACTAAAATCATTACTGAAAATATGTGTGCTTTGTGATTCTTGAGCAAAAATATTTGTTAGTGTATTTTCTATAAAGGAAGTGTCCCTACCAAAAGGACAACCCATGTAAATATTCGAGAAATGAGCTAGCAAATGTTGCACTTTTTCATCGTTATTTTGAATATCGACGCCGTTAATTGAAAGATTGGTTGGTAGTGATTTTTTTTTCGATCCTATTAAATTATAGATTTGCTTATGCGCCCTTGGACCTGGCACAATTTTGCTAAGTTTATCGCTAAAAATTTTAGAATGCTCAATTTCCACTTGTTTTTTAATAATGATGCTCAACAATTGAATTTGCTTAGACAGGAGTAAGTAGCTTGGACTTGAACGGTTCATATAATAATGATAAATACGTTTCAAATCCCTCTGCCAGCGATGTTTGATTTTGAACAGGTATTTTACATTGTCAGAGATAATAATTTTTTTATTTCCTCTAATAATTTTTTCAGAATGAATCGCAACTAATGAATTTAAAGAATTTGAAAACAGCTCTATGAAAGTATCTATTTCGTGATTATTTAAATTTCTATCAGAGGGAGGAAAATTGTCTAATAAATCATTAACAAAATCATTTCTAAACGTATCCCAATTGGTTCTTTTGAAGGTGGTGAAAAAACGCGGGGAATGAAGAACAAATTCAAAATCCGTGAATCTTATACGCAATTTAAGAGGAAAATGATCCGAAAAGGAAGGAAGACTGGAAATTTCAAAATTTGGATTTGTGATATTTAAAAGATTTGAACTAATTAAGAAGTGGTCAAGAAAAGATGAACCGTTAGGATAAGGTGTCGAGTCCGATAATCTAGTGAAGCTGAGCACATTGTGTTGTAACCAAGTGAAAAGAGCATTACCATTCGTATTGTTTGAGGAGTCACCCCAGTCAGTGTTTTTTGAATTGAAGTCTCCTCCAACAATAGCTCCATCAAAATTTTGAGAAAAGCGCGCAAAGTTTGATAGCCCATCGATAATTAAAGAATGTGGAAAATTACACGGAATATAAAAAGACCCGAACAAAATTTTTTTTAAATCACCAGCCACTAGTGTATCAATTGAAAGCAATAAATTTGGAAAAGTAATTCCAGCACAATTAAGTTTCGAAAAATTTAAAGATTTACGTAGCACTATGCCAACCCCAAGGTGACTATTATCACGAAGAAAACTAAAATCTTCCAGGTAAACTTTTTGATTAGCTCTTAAGTGAGACTCCTGTACGAACGCAACGTCAATATTATTTAGTTTTAATAATTGTATTAGCTCTAATCTTCGGCTCACATCAATCAGTGACCTTACATTAAAAGAAAGAACGTTAAGGAAATCACGGACCATAGGAATCGTTAACTTCTTGCAGAAGAGTCAAGCAACGTTTTTTAGCTTCCACTTTAGTCAGCGATTTGTAATCTGATAAAAATAACGCAATTTTGTCTTCTAACGAAAACTCGACTGGTTGACACAGTGACTTGGCAATTTTTAAGAATTCCTCAATTAAAGCCGGTTTTGCGGTTTTCTTTGCTTCAGAAACTTTAAAGAGACTAGCAAAAGACTTGTTAGGATTAACAAACTTCGAATTGTTAATTGAAGTGACCACATTTGCTGAAGCCATCATTTTTCTATCAACAGATTCATTATTACGATTCTTTTTAGTTTCAACGAACTTCTTGTATACGGGACAACCTCTAAAACTAGAAGGATGACCAGACTGTTGGCAATTCACACAATAAGGCAAATTGTTCGCATTGGAAACAAACTTACACGCTCCTGGTAAATGCGTTTGGTCGCATTTAACGCACGAAAAGGGTCTATTACAGTTATTGGACATGTGCCCCCATTTCTGGCAACGCCAACACTGCACTTCCTTCTTGAAACCTCTGGGAGATTCCCAAGTGATACGTTGATTAAGAAGAGATTTAAGACCCGAAATCTCATTCGGGGGCTTTCCTAAAATTAGTGTTACAAGAAATAAACCTGTCTCGAAGTTGTTTTTTCTCGAATTAACTGTTGAGAATTTTGAAACTTCGGAAATTGTATTTGGAACTAACAACTCAATAGCAGCCTTGATATCTTCAATATCTGTTTTGTAATACAGTCCTCGCAGAACTAGTCTAACGTGTTTAAGTTGTTTAGGAGTGTATGAGTATGACTCAACACTTTTTTCTCTTAAAAATTTCATCATTTCAGTATGCGCCGAAGGATCTTTGAGGTACAATTTACTCTTAAATTTGCTTTTGTTCACAATTTTAAAAGTAACGTTTTTCTCAGTCAGTTGCTTAACTAAACTATTAATATCAACCCGATATAGAAAAATGGGTGGACAAAAAGAATTGTCTTTTTTAAGATTATTGGCCTTGAAACTCTTTTGATGGTCAATTTTTTTTGGCAAAACAGTAGTCGCATCAGGCTCGATGTTCAATTCTCCTAAAAGGGCAAAACGATTTTGAGAACTTATCTGTTTCTGCTGCGCTTGAGAATGAGAATCCCGCTTGCATGTGCCGAAAGACGACAAGTTCAATGTGACACCGCTTTCAGTCCTGCGACGCTTCACAACTTCCCTTTCGATATTGTCCTCTTTGTCATTGCTGTGCGCACTGGAACAATCCATTCCAACCGGCAACTCAGACGAAACCGACGTCAAAAAATCTTGATGTCGAACAGAAGGTGGCCTCGAAGCAGTCGATTGGTTGTTGAAAGCAAAGACATTGCTACACTCCAAACCCGGGTCTTGGACAGAACTATGTCCCTCAGCACCGCCCTCAAAACATGCGCTCATGAGGCTCTGCCCCAGCGCCAAATTTTTCGCTGCTCTATCTGTAGGCACTTTGATTAAATTGTTGTTGCCCAGCGAGGAGGGTACAATGGGTTTCAAATTGGAACCCAAAGAAGCCACAACAGGAACCACTTCTGCACCAAAAGTCTATGTATTTAAAATTTTATTTTATTTTATTTTTTTTAATTTTTTTTAAAATATTTTAAACTATTTTTTAACTATTTTTTTAACTATTATACGAAATAAGTATGAAGATAGGAGATTTTTGCGCATTTTAGTGTATTTTAGAAGGATCGTTTTTACAGGTTTATTCAAAAGATTTTTCAGTTTCTAAGATTTATAACAGAAAAGTAGACGATCCACACACTATTATGACACTTCTTAACATTAATTACTTGTTTGATTATGTATAACTATTTGCATTTCTGGTCTGTGCATAAAGTAAACTAAAAAAGAATTTGGCATTTTATTCCAGACATTTTTATATAACGTCTTTCTCTATTGATATTCTAATCGATTCAATTCGAATTCTTATTTAATTCTATTTCTATTCAATTGTACCTCTTGAATTTATTAACGGAAATACAATTGATTTTTTTACGGAAAAAGAGGCTAAAGGACTTC
This sequence comes from Thecophora atra, assembly GCA_937620795.1. NCBI lineage: Eukaryota > Metazoa > Arthropoda > Insecta > Diptera > Conopidae > Thecophora > Thecophora atra. The sequence continues at coordinate 96,103,014 of OW569397.1, read as the reverse complement.
GTTTATTAAGAAACATATTAAAATTTTATTTAAAATTAACTTTAAACTTCATATTCCATTCACAATTTCTATTTATTTTGCAAATTATCTTTTACGAGGTGATTTTGTGTAGTGTCTCTCATGACTAAAAATGATTACAAAAAGATTCTAAAGTTACGTATTTTTATATAGAGTCACTTGTGCATTACATTTACTATGGCTATTCCATATCCCGATTTATATTGCCTACCACGTCTATTAACGCTGTACAAACATCTGGCAAGAAACGTAAAAAAGAAGAAGAAGTCATATAATTGTAAGCATTGCAATGGTTACTGTCATGAGAAACATGAAACACCTACATACATATTTGCACGACAAAAGCACACTCCCATCCGCATCTAGAAGATTTACATATAAACCAATGGCTAACAAAAGCAACACAGCGATGAAGAGGCTCTCGCCAGACGATTCTTGTGGAATATCGAGTTCCACGAGGAAGAAGACATCCGCTCGTTACTTCTGAATCCTCCGCTTCGAGGTATCTGTTCCTGAGCTCGATCCTGCATACAGGCATCGACGCGAGCTTCTACTACAAAGATGTTCATCGTCACCATCATCGACCAACTACCTCAACTCATCCACAATCGCAACCATTACCCACCAGACCGCTCACATCATCACCGAAGCATCATCCATCATCACACGACACCCTTCAACATCCGCGGTACGTTTGACTTACGCCAACTTTTTTCTCGTTTCTAAGCTCACCCTAATCGGCCTTCTCATCTCTCATTTTTTCTCCCAACCAAACAGTGTTAATCATCATCATCATAATAACACCTTTTTGAGAGTGTTACCCTTATATAATTTTAATGAATGATACAGGAATTTGTTTTTCCTCTTCTAATGCTAGAAAATCAAATTAGCGATCGTAGAACAAAAATATTTACTTAGCATTACTATTTTTAAATCACACTCCGCATTGATTAGTACCTTTTTAGGTACTTTCTGCTTGAATCCCTGAGCAAAACATGTCGCTAATCAACTTCTTTGTATTTGCGTTTTGGCTTGTCGCTTAGACCTGATTAGACGCACTCAGCACGTAAGTCGAACACTTTCGAAGAACTTGATTAAAATGATCGCGAGCCACATTAGAATTACAGGCATTTCTAAATTTTGTAATTCCTTCGGAACTCGTTTGTTGATTACAAAGTGTATTTATTACAAAAACAACACGTGGAAAGTGAGGTGGATAAAAGCAGATGTCAGTAAACATTACAATCCATTGTTTGTTGGGAACTAAATATAATTGAGTTATTATTAATTTAAGTATAATTAAATCCAATCTTTCTCATCAAGTTTGACGTACATACATACGTGGAAGTCATTAAAATCAAATATCAGAATTTTTTCCTTGACATTTAATCCTGCTTAGATGTGGAATTTTATTTCTCAGCTCTTATGAGATTAAGTTGTTATCATTTTCACCTCTACCACATATTATTACCGAAATCTCATTACCTTTCTGTTGCATATTTTTTGCGATAGTTCAAATCTCTAATTTTCCAGTAATTATAAATCACACTATGCATTTATGTAAAGAAACTATTTTGTAATTTAGTACTGGTTAGCATACATTTTATTTAATTCTTGCTATTTAATAAAAAAGTAATAAATCTTAAAAAAATTGTTTAAAGAGAGCTTTAGAATCTAGATCAAAGAGAAAGTAGATTATAAAAGTAGTAAACATAAGTTACAAATATTTTAGATAATATATTTATATATGTATGTATGGATGTATTCACTAAACAGTAAATTCATTATATCCTACTTCAGTCGATCGCTTGCTATGCAACCAGTAGTAAATCGACATCAAATAAAATCTATGCCAACTCTGCAGATGCAATCGCTGATATGAAAGATGGTTCGAAGGTTCTCTTCGGCGGTTTTGGTGTTTGCGGCATCCCGGAAAAAACGATTGAAGCCATCAAGAAGAAAGGAGTCAAGAATCTTACAGCTGTCTCTAATAATGGAGGTACATAAATGATAAAGATATTCAGAAGGAACGTTTAACCAAAATTTATTAAATCTATTAATCCAATAACTATTTAATTTTTTCATGAAAAATTGTTGAAAAATATTTAAAACTTTTACTAGGTGTGGACGATTGGGGTCTCGGTGTGTTGATCCAACAGAAACAGGTCTCCAAAATGATTTCCTCTTATGTGGGTGAAAATTCTGAGCTAGTTCGTCAGTTTCTGGCCGGTGAACTGAAGTTGGAGTTGACGCCGCAAGGAACTTTGGCGGAGAAGATACGCGCTGGTGGAGCAGGTGCACTATTTTTCCCATTTCTATATGAATTCTACTATTTTTCCATTAGATTTCAATAAAGGAATAATGATTGCTTGCAATACTAGGTATTCCAGCCTTTTTCACACCAACCGGTTATGCTACGCTGATTCAGGAAGGTGGCGCGCCAGTGAAGTACTCGAAAGATGGAAAAGTGGAAATCTCGAGTGCTCCAAAGCCCGTCCACCAATTTAACGGCAAACATTATGTCATGGAGGAGTCCATTTTTGCAGACTATGCGATGGTAAAAGCACAAAAAGCAGATCCTTATGGCAATTTAGGTATAAGTTTGATGTTTGATGCTGTGACAACTTTAATAACACTCATGTATCGATTATGGGTTTTTTAGTATTCAGCAAATCTGCACGTAACTTTAACGCTCCCATGTGTCGTGCGGCAAAGATCACCGTCGCCGAAGTCGAAGAAATTGTACCCGTTGGTGCTCTAGATCCGGATCAAATACATGTGCCCGGCATTTATGTGCAACGCATCTACAAAGGCACGAATTATAATAAACGAGTTGAACGATTACGTGTACAGGATGAAGATAAACGCTCAGTCGACGCCAAGTCGAGTCCTGGACAAGCGTTGCGTGAACGCATTGCCAAACGTGTGGCCATGGAATTCCGGGACGGAATGTATGTCAATCTGGGCATTGGTATGCCTGTGCTGTCGTCTAATTATATACCGAAAGGTATCAATGTTATGTTGCAATCAGAAAACGGCATCTTGGGGTTGGGGCCCTTTCCCACTAAGGACCAAGTGGATCCAGAATTGATAAACGCAGGCAAGGAAAGTGTTACAATTATTCCGGGTGCCAGCTTTTTTGGCTCCGATGATAGTTTCGCCATGATACGTGGTGGTCATGTCGATTTAACAATATTGGGTGCCATGGAGGTGTCGTCAACGGGCGATCTGGCCAATTGGATGATTCCAGTGAGTGTGATATTGATAGAATATATGTACGTTGGAAAAATGTTTCATATAACTTTTCTCTTCCTGCATTTGTTATTTTAATGCTACAGGGAAAGTTAGTTAAAGGAATGGGCGGTGCCATGGATTTAGTGGCTGCTCCGGGTACGAAAGTTGTTATTACAATGGAACACAATTCACGAAATGGTTCCCCAAAAATACTCGACAGATGCTCGCTACCATTGACTGGAAAAAGTGTTGTTGACTTGATTATAACAGAAAAGGTTAAATTTTTTCCCTCTCGCGCATAAGCTAAAATTTGTAATTTTATTTTTGCAGGGTGTCTTCGAGGTGGACAAAGGTACGGGTTTGACACTTACTGAATTGGCTGAGGATTATACCGTAGATGACGTGGTCGCATGTACAGGCTGCAAGTTTCAGATATCCGCCAATCTTAAGCCGATGGGACAAATTGACAGATGCTAGTGTATTCCCAACGAGTGTGTACCAGACGATCGCATCTTTTAAACAATCATCATTTTAACATTCATACTGCTGTATATAATTTTAATAACTTAAGTAATATTGCGTGTATTTACTTTGCTATTTATCAGGACTAAAAGTGTGTAAAATACGTTAAAACTATTTACAACGTTTATATCACGAAACGTATGTATCTATTTTTAAGATAATAATGTATATAGAATTTTATACTGTTAGAAACAATTATGTAAACCATGTTGACTTTGGTTTTGGCTTTCTTCATTTTTATAAAATAAATTAAAACGAACGAAAAGTATAAATTTTTTTTTTAATTCATTTTTAATGTGAATACTCTTTAACATCTGCAGTTTTGAAGTTCTAAACTGAAGCATAAAAACTTCTTATTAAAGTGCTATTTCATTGTATAAAAAAGTTTCCTATCATACTGTTAAATATCCATAATACAAAACTATAATGCTCAAGAAGTTTTTTTCAATCAGTGAAGTATAGTAAACTTAAGAAGTTAAAATTCTGATTTGTTCTATCATAGATATTCTAACGTTCTTTTATAATTTAAAATTGATATCGTCAAAATCACGCTGAAGCCGGATATCATAAAAATACTGAGCTAATCTCAAACTTTGTCTGTTACGTTCCATTCTGTTCCTCGAAGTTTTTTCAAGCGACAAAGAATACCATTCGCGAAGTGATATGAGCACGGCTGAATTACAACCGTGACGAAGGTCGCATAATTTTTGTATAAATGCTTCAACACCAATTTCTATCGGACAATGGTGATAAATGACGCCACTGTTACGATTACAATACTTGTATTTACTAGGTTTATAAAACGAAATAAGCGACTAGTGAAATTGAACCTAAATTGATATCACTTACCGTTCAATACCGGATAGCAAACTCTTCGAAATAAATCACTTACATAAATAAATGAAATGTTTAAATTCCTTATTAGTTTTAATTAAAAACGCCATCATAATAAAAACACAAGTTTTTAAGTCTGCATTATTTATTAAAAAAAACAAATATTTAGAATTCTGTATACTTTCATATTTTTTAATGAGTCACTTTGTTTAGTTTCGTGAATAATTTTTGAGAAATACAAATAGAAGTAGAAAATACAATTACGAATATTGCCGCCAATTAAATACAATGCTCAAAGTTAAAAGTTTGTCCTATAAATTATAAACCGACGCTATTTCCAAATTCTCAATGTCCTACTGCTCTGTTCAGAATCTATAAAGGGTACGAAATTCGTGGATGCATGGAGACGAAGAAAAATCCAGACTACTTCTATCCTAGCTCTACAAAGTAACTCGGAGTACATGAACATATTCCCACGATGATTATTCCCTCGTTGGTAGTTCCCACGCCGCCGTCAAAATATGGAGTCCCTCGCCGCAGTCAACACATGGTATCCCACGCCGCCGTCAAAATATGGAGTCTCTCGCCGCAGTCAACACATGGTATCCCACGCCGCCGTCAAAATGTGGAGTCCCTCGCTGCCGTCAAAGCGTGGTATCCCTCGCCGCAGTCTAAACGTGGATCCCGCGCTGCAGTCAAAATGTGGCATCCCTCGCTGCCGTCAAAACTGGTGTCCCGCGCTGCCGTCAAATCGTGGTATCCCACGCCGCCGTCAAAGCTTGGATTCCACCGCCGCCGTCACTACTAAATCCCTCGATGTGATGTTTGGCTTTTAGTTGCTATATGAAAAACCAGTTGCTGTCAACGAATACAAAGACTTGTGCATCCAACACGGTTTTGAATCTCTCAAACGAAGAACAAACTATCTGTGATCAGAAAATCCGTCCTCTTTTTGCTTGATCTCGTAGAGTGGGTAACAAATACTGGAGTCTTGCGAAACCATCAGTGACAAACACCGAATGTTGCAAATCTTGAAGGCACTCTCGCATGTGATACTTTCGTTTAAGACGTTGTTAGATACACCAACAGGTTTAGCGCAAGGCACGATGAAAAGGTAAGACACAACTCTAAGCCCAGTTTGGATGCATTGTTATGGTTGCAGGCTCGAAAGGTTGATGTAATTGTTTGTATGTGTGTTATTGAGTTGATTGCTTGAAAAATGTTTACTAAACATTTAAGTTGTAGGATGATTGAAGTTGGTAGTAGGCAGGACGAATCAGAGTATATCCACCAGCATGAAATTATTCAACAGTCTCTGCTTTTTCCCCGGAACGACGAACTCAGCACATGTGAAGCACTTGTTTAACTTAACAAGAACTACGTTGCTGGGACAAAGTGATGAATGGATAGTTGCAAAATTGTGACGTTTATCCGAACGGATTGAAAGAAGACACAGTCCCCTCCGACTTGGGTGAACAATTTGAAAGTGATGAGAAAAACGTGCGTTCTTGTAGTCAAACAGGCTGAATTCCATTCTTTTCCCTCGAAAGGTCTTGAGAGTGTAGCGAATTCTGGCGAGCTTTCCCCATAAGAAAAAGTGCGTTAGTCCCTCTCTCTGTGGCCTCATACTTGGAACATTTGAAAGGTTGCTGTTGCTGTTGCTGCAGCTGCACCTGAATATCTCCTGCTCCCCGGCCAAGCGTTTTGTGGAATCAGACTTGAATTGGAGACACCAGCATCGGGTTCATCTACTTTTTTACAGTTAATGACAAATTACAATGTACTAAAAACATATTTTAACAATCATTTCAATGTAGTTTGCTTTTAACACATTAAATATTAGAAATATTTTAGATACCATATAAATAAAAAGTTCCAAAATTAACAAGAAAGTTTTGAGAAATATTAAAATGCTAATTATGAATAAAATGTGAATGTTTTACATAAGATATTATTCTTAACTGCACACTAAAAAATTAGATTCAGCTCGATGCTACATTCGGTGGCTACAGTTCTTTATGAAATTCAAGTGTTGCTCGTTGTACTGTCGAGTTGTGTTCCTCCAAACAATTATTCAGAATTTTTGGACAAAGCAGTGATGGTTTAATTGGACTGGCAGATCAACTAAAAGCAACGGCTATTAAGCAAGCGCAGAACTGCTTGTAGAAAATCTGAAAGTACACAATTATTGTTCCAGCCATATACATAACCTTACACTAGACACGCGTTTCTTGTGATTCCCATAAGAAAGCATTTCATTCGATTTGATTCAAGCACAAGTTTCAAGTGGAAAAGCAGAGACAAAACTCTTTCATGTACAACTGCAACAACAAATTCAGGTAAAGCAGTTCTGTTGGATTGTGCGCCAATATTTTTTTCACTCTGTCGTACTGGAACGAAAGTTTTAAAGAATTCGCAAAGTGGAAGCGTAACCTGTCAATTTAAATATTGGTCAATTCTCGCGACTGCATGCGTTTCCTAAGGATCAATATTCTCTTTGATGTCTGCGACTTTTGTTGCCAGATGGGAAAAATTCCATAATATTAAGACTCTAAAATGGAAACGTTAACATTTATCACGGTGCACGGTGTTACCGATCTATTTAATGGTTTGCGATGTATTCGAAATATTCGATGCTGATGAGTGTATCAGTAGACGCTCTGCACTAAAACACCAGAGCCTAATAACGTCGTTATGAGGTACAAAGCCTTCGTTGGTTCTTTGTGCTCAAGGTGTTGACGAAACGATGATGAATTTACGCAGTCAAATTCTTATGCTGTAATGGAACTGTTAGCGTTTTAAGGTGATGTTGTTACCATCGTTTAGTTGTAGAACGATTAGAAAAAAGTACATTCCGTAAGCAGTTTTACGTTATTCAGTCGCTTTAATACTATTATTAACAGCAGTGTCAGCTAAGGTTTCCGTCTATCATCATGAACTAGAGATTTCCGTAGCGAAATTGTTATCTATTCAAACTGTTTCTAAGATCTTTACACATCTGAAAAAATTTTCCAAGTTAGTACAACAAGCTCAACATCTTACTACTTCCGACTCTGTGCCAATTCGCAGCTTTCTACACATTTCAATTCACGCAAGTTTCGCGTTTCAAGTTTCGTTCCAATTTTACGTTCGTTCCGAAGAATGCGAAAATTCGATCTAACGCTATAAATATCATTTGCATATCCGTACTACGCTAACGTTTATATCTGAAAATACTATTTAATTGAAAAGAAAATCATGTCAACGCTTACTATATTGTTTTTCGCATCATCCAGACTGCAGTCATTCGATATCTACGCATACGCAATCTACAAGGTACTAAAGTGTTTGTTTGATTAAGGCAGTAATATAAAAGGCCAACTTCCCGTAGCATTAACATTTTTAAGAAAACCTTGCATGTTACTCCGTCGCCTGATGGTGCATCGTATCGATTCCCTTAACGATTCTGGTCTTGACTTCCGTTGGCGGAGAACAGCAAGGTTTACTTTTCCATGCTTGCATGGCTATTAAACGAGAAAAAGTGTTACATAGAACAAATTGAAAAGAACAAAGGTAGAAGATTGAGTAGAAACTTAGCGCAACTCCAAGTGTTTTCGATACCGACTCCCGACTGAAAACTCCACTGAGCAGAATTGTTTCTATTATTCCTTATGCTGCACTCAGTTTTCTAAAAAAAGAAAAATCTGATTTAAGGATAACGCATGTTACACACCAGCTATAGTTTTGAATCTGCAATTCGAGCCGGTAGCTGCTTGATTATTCGGTCATTCGCTCTCTCGCCAGCGCAGTTGTATTCAAGAGCCTTCAAATTTTGTGTCTTAAGTAGATTGAAAAAGCAGAATAGATATTCTCACAGGTACGTTCAACTGTGTTCTATATATGTATGTGCGAATGTATAAAACATTGGCTGGAAAAAGGAAATGAATAAAAGCGGAAAAAACGAAAACTTTACGCTTCTAATTCCACCGGAAAAAGCCTCAATGGAACGGGTTGGTTTGTTCAGAGATTCGTACGAGGTGTTTCAGTGATACGTACAGGCACATTCAACTGTATCATATCGCTAAAAGTATAAAAGGAAAAGAGAAGCTTGCAGGAGAGCCGTCGAAGTAATGATGCTCATCATAGACTTCCGACATCACACTCGGTAGATTCTTGTTTTGAAAGATAAATGAGAAGCAGACAAAAACAGACACGCACAGGCCCGTTCAACTGTGACGCATCCCTGAAAAAGCAAAGAACCAAGAGCGAGACAAAAAAGACAAGAAAAAAAAATAATAAAAGATACTCCACGCGATTTCTGCGGGTTCCATCACTTTGCTGTGTGTGTGTATTCCGTTGGGCAGTCGTAGCGACATATAAATATTTCATCTGCAAATCTTCTTCATCCTTATTAAGAAACACTAGAGATGTAAACTTGCTCTTGTTGTTGGTTGGTCCATGCTCTTGGCTACAATTCCTTTTGTAGTTATGTATATTTTCCAAATTTATGCTTCTATTACCCCTCTGCTGCTTGCCATGTTAAGCAGCAATGCTTAGCGGGAAATGCCGATTGTTGCTCTAAATAATATATGTTATTAACAGCAAGTTATTACTACCCAACCTCAATTGATGGCGTCACAATATCAGTGCAACACTTCGTTATGCGTGGCCTGTACTGGCATCATTATAAAAACCGCTCAATAACCTACAAGGATGCATTAATGGGAACTCAATATATCAGCTTACAAAACAAAGCCTTTGTTTCGGCTCTTTTTGGATCACCGTCGTCCATGTGAAAATCCTATCAACCCTGCGAGTGAGGTGCACAGTTAAATTGTTTCAAAGAGGCTAAATAATTGGTGCGTAAACAGAAGATGTGATGTTCAACTGATTCATAACTTTTGCGTTCTCGTTTCAACTTTTCCAATGATTATTCTGAAAAAATTGTGTATATACAAACGTGTATATGGACAAAGACTTACGAGATAAACTCTCAGTAAACATTATGCTCAGACGATGAAAAAAAAGGTACGCTCAATGCAAAGCTGCACGTTTCATTGTACAATCGAATATTGCAGGTCGTAAAAATTCCAATGAATTGTATTTTGTCAGCCTTAGAATTGTTGGCATCACCGGAACTGAACTGTAAAATAATAATTAGATTCCATGTGCTAATTTGTAACCTCAAGATATCCAGTAATATTCAATTTCCATGTGATTGGGCAAAAATAAAAAGATTCCGCACTCATTCAATGCGTTTGTATCGAGCTTTAACACATCCAAGTTTCAGTGTAAAACAGCAACAGTAGACAAAAGAGGAAAGTAAGCGAAGAAAAGCGTGATAGGACAGTAGTGACGGCCACAATTTGTTGTCCATCGAATCGCAACTGCAGGAGTTGTGCTACTACGCCAGTTATACAAATATTTTGACTTTGCAGTTGAGTGTTTGTCTGGAAAATATTAAAGTACTCAAGTTTTCGAAAATTTAGCATACCGAACATCCTTTCGGAAATGTTTCAAAAGAAGCTGTAGTAGTTAACAACCATTCTTGCGCGAAATTGTGTTCACTGTAAACCATTCGTTCATTAAATCCTACAGATGAGTATCACAACATGTCCGTAAATAGTTAAAAATCTTTTCCTCCGCGTAACAGTGTCTTGCATAACAGACCCAGTTTCCTTTTCCTAATTTAATTCGATTATATATCCTTTGTGTAACAGTTTGATTATCATTTTCATGCTAGATAAAACTAAAATAGTAATTAAGAGCAAATTTATCTTGATCAGACCTCTGCGATTCCAATTTTTCCCATATTTTTGTTCACAGTTTCTTTTGTTCGTTGTGTGTGTATTTCACAAAATCTAGAGCTATCGTATTGATGTCCCAATCATTATAATCCTATTGAACGATGACCAACATTTTAGCAAGACACAGCAACTGTTTAGCCAAATTGTTCTTGTCGCTGCAAAATTTCATTAACTATACAACAGACATGAAGCATACCAAGGATTCCATTAAGGAAAATAAATCCGCGCTGTTTCGATTGTGGTGGTTTCCACGCGATAATTAATATTATGATGTCACTTCATCTCCATCGTTTATAAGCAGACAATATTTCGCACCGATTCCTCAAATAAAAAGAAAACTCCATTGTTTCTATTGAAGTCATTGGTTACCTAAAGTGTTTGTCGAGATATTCCAGCAGAGGCCAGAGGCTTTATTCATTACGTTGATAAACAGCATGAGAGATCTGGTCGCATGTGGTTGTTACAAGATTTTTCCCTAAAAGTTGATTATTTGCACAAAATTGTTATGAATTTTGAATACCGGAATGGCTATCGTGTAATCCAGCCAAAAATAAACGCCAATTGTTGAGGAAGTTATCGTCAAGAGTTTCGCTGCACTTTCTATGGCACTAAGAAATTATTGCAGACTCGTTTCCCAATGTTCTTTCTGTAAAACAAGCGTTATGCAGATCTTACTTTATATACAAAAGAAAAGCTCTCGAATCCACAATGACTGAAGAAACGTAAATATCCACATCCAAATTCCAATGTAAATTTAAACTAAAGTTATATGAAGTAATTCAGGACCACAATTAATCAGCAACTTTGAAGTGCGACATGTCTTTTTCCAGAGACTTGATTTCATCTAAATTGCAAGAGGGATTCGTAATCAAAATTGAAGTTATAGAAATTGCTGCGCACTGCTTATAGCAGTGATGAAACTTTTCCTGGTCATCATTTGAGCATAGCAATACAATTGTTAAAACAAAACTGTGGTAATAAATTATATGTGTATACATATAAACAAGAACGTGCTGAAGGCACTTACGAGAACTCTCAACTTCTTCTGGCTTCCCATTCTCGTTCCAGTTAATATTCCACACTTTCTTTCCTCTCACATCAGCAGCAGATAGAATTAGAAGGGGCTGATTGTCGACTAGAGGTGGTGTTTGAAGACATCTGCTGCTCTGTGCTTTATGGTTAATGGACATGTGATTGCTGACTGTGTAAGTTGAAATACTTCCGTCTGTCCGGCGTTCTGTCTTGTCATGTCGTTGAGGTGTTTCTTACGTGTTGATTGGCAGTATGTGATTAGCTTATTTCACGTAGACAAATACTTTTCCAGAGCAGAACTGTAAAACAAATTTTTCAGTTATCCCTAATTGTAAAAAATAAACGTAAAAATTTTATATTTCAAATAGAATTACTCTTCCCGTTTATTTAAAGGAGCTTTTTTCATAGAATTTATAACAATACAGTGTATATCTATAATATAAGTTTTCTTTTCTACGCCTATCAACAAGATTCAATATGAATCACTAATTTAATTTACTCCATTTCTCTGTACTACCTGACTACTCGATATGTACGATAGAGCAACGAGAAGCGAGACATCCATATATAATCGCAGAGAGAGACGGATAGAACGTTCAAGACGGAAGTTTAAAAATACACGGGGTGATTCATAAATTATATCAAATATTGGTTTGATGAAAAAAATTTAGCAAAACGTAGTTTCTGCTACGCGAAAAAATTATTGGAAACATAAAGAGAAAACATTATTTCAAAAACAACTCAAATGCATGTCTCATATAGATCAATACTAGAAATGTAAAATAACATGTCGTCACAATTCTATTTTAGGTATATATGTCGTTCTCTGTCTACGGAAAACTTTCGTGTCATCTACCACGGCCATTTTCTCTTTGTAAAACGATGTGTATACTATGCACGCTCATGATACAAAAACAAAATGGCTGCCAATCGATTTTCTACCTATGGATACATATCAATTCTAGTCAACTCTACAGATATTAGAATAAATGCGAATAAAATTATAGCTTTTACTACAAACCTAAATCACAAATCAGTGTAACTATCGGTTACGCCGTCAAAGGCCGATTGACCTTTGCACACCAAGCATCTTTGGTATCGTTCATCGATGCGATCGAATAGAGGCAGGCCGCCAAGACTCTCATGTCCAAGCCTCACACAGCAGCATATAAACACCACTGTGATTCACATTTACGTTTGCACTCTGTTTGAATTCGACTGTAAATGAAAAACTTTCATAATAACTAGGTCATTTGAAATGATGAAATCTTAGCTAAGCGCGCCTATTCAAACAACATTTTAAATACATATAAATAGCTTAATATAATAAATAGCCTTTTTCTATTAAACAAAGACTTCAGCTGGTAACCGCTGGCGAATTATTGCACTGATAAAGATTCTGCTGCTGCTGTTGATTTCTAGAAGTTTCACTCAGGCTTTTCATAAATTGATCAAGATCACTTAGTTCATTTTTCCACAAGTTGTCCACCTCGGTACGATCTCTGCTACACACATCGTACTGCTCTTCATTTACTGTTCGAAATGGCTGCGTTTGCTGTTGCTGCGACAACTTTTCTGCTCTAAAATCAAATTTTTCTTGCATTTGCAGCCAACTTTTCAGACGTTCTTGTCGTTTTTGTTGTAATTCTTGTTCAGCACTGTGTAGTGCGGTCGTAAGTATTGCACGTACACGAAGGTCACCTCGAAGCTTGCGCTTCATTATTCTCTGCTTCGTGCGAAAATTCTGTACCCAATCATATAAAGTTCTGGGATTTGTACGAATGTCACTTTCTATCATGGCAACCATTTTGGTATTAGCTAGTAGTTATATAACAAAATTTTCTCAACTAGCCAACGATGTCGTAGTATACAATCACGAAATCGCTACTGCATGTACAACTACTTTTGCACTAAATTATTATGTATTTCAATACACACACACACCTTCAATACTGCTCATTCTGGTAACTTATATACTTCCAAAGAAATCTTATGCCAATGCTGCAACTTCACTGAACAACTGCTTCCAAACGACTGATGAATTGTGAACGACGACAGCGCCTTTTATAGCTGCAGTCGTGCACGGTTTATGTATTCCTACGCCAGATGATAGAAAGTAGAACCTTTTCAAAACGCTTTTTCACCCCTTTCGAGGAAATTTTTTGCATACTTTTTTAACCAGTTATGATCGTCTGGGAAAATATTTATGCAAATAATGCAAAAATCAAAGGAATATCCATACTGGATTGCCCTTTCTTGAGAAATTATTTGCACCCCAATTTAGTTTTTTGTAACGTTTTTTATCTTCCTCTCAAGCAAAAAGCACACATCTGCTGGCTCGCTCTAAATCATGGACAGCTGTCCCGCCAAGTTCTTCGTTTCTCTGGAAATAGTTTTATATAGTTATAAAATTATGTATATAAATAGTATATATGTATATAGATAGATAATAAGTATATATAAATAAATAATTAAATTAATCCTAAAAACGGAAATTGTAGATTATAGAGATTATTATGCATATACATTTACTAATTATTGAATTATTGAACAGTATAGAATTTGGCTAAAACTTCTTAAAACGCATGTAAAGTATGTATGCATTGCATTGTATGTATACTAAAATGGAACTGCTTACTAAAAGTCAGGAAAAGTAATGTTCCCAAAGAAAGATATTAAACACTTACGTCTATTAATTATATAAAAACCGATGTTAAAGTCATGTTAAATAAATTACAGCATATCATTTTGCATAAGTTTAGGGATTCTTTTTTGATAAATCAAATCAAATTTTGCTCGTTGATCAAAGTTTTCCATAGACATTTTTCTGCACAAAAATGCATATTTATCGCCTATATATGTATGTATCAACATGCGTATTCAGATGAAATTGGATAGTAACTATAGCTTCCTTTTCTCTCTATACTAATTACATATAGTGGTTTCAGTCTGCTACACATTTTGTAGAATATCTCGAGAACGAAACGGCGGCAGAATTTACACTGATGCGTTTTTTCAATGAAATTTCGGTTTTAATTTTCACGCAAAACACGCACGGAAATAACTGCAAGCGGATTTGCGTTATTTTTTCCAGCTTTTTTTTTCTTCATTGTGTAAATGTAAGTAATTAAATGGAAATGTTTCTACATCGAAGAAGAACTGTTAAGCTTTTTTCAAAACTTAACTTTCCTTAAATTTTAAATTAAGGAATCAAAGGTTTAATAAAACAACTTATGATATAAAGAATAGTCTTACAAAGATCAATAATGAATTTTCTTATACCTAAAAATGTTGCTTATTTCTACATACAATTGAAATAAATGAAATTTATTTATTTATTCACGCAATCTTATTTATAAGACGTGTACAAATAAGTTTTCAAGAGCTTGTATGGAGTAGAAATAACAACAAATAATCAACAAAACAAGAATCTGACCAGAAAAATGAAAGTAATCCAAAATATAACTTAAAAGAACTTTACTTTATACTATGTTGCGTGCGGATATTTATACTATTTAAAACAAAATAAATATTAAAGCAAGAACCAAAATATTGGTTATGCTTCTTTTGACACTTGGGGTGATGTTCTTAATGTCGGCAAAGCAGTTGAAATTCCCTTCATTGTTTATAGTAGAGTGTTGGCAAAGTAGTATTTGAGTAGTGGAAAACAAAGTTGTAAGACGGTATTGCCAGCTAAGTATTTAGACGTCACGATATGAATGGAGCTCTGGTGGATCAATGAATTCCAGCACACCAAAACAAAGAGAAGGAGAACAATATGAGAAAGGTAGAAGTTGTGCTGATATTCATGATCGCCTGGTACGAAAAGAGAGTTGCCACAGTAATGAAACAATAACAACCGGGGGGTATGTAATTTTTGAGGGGGATTTTAGGATGTCCGAGTGGAAAAGTACCCAAGGTCAGTGGTTGGATCATGCGATTAGTAACAGCGGTAAAATAGCAGTTTAAATTATTATTTATTTTAAATAGGTAAAAGTTTTGTTAAATATATAAGTGACCGAAGAATTAGTTTTGGCGGGAAAACGAATTCTATATACAGGGAATAGTAGGAAATGGAAAAAGCTCCACTCGCAGTATAAAAGAGTTGTGACAATAGAAAAAGGAGGAGGGAGAGAACAAGATATTAAAGTCGCTCGGTAGTCTGTTTTTTTGTCGAAGTCGCGTGCTGTTCAAGTAAAATCATCATCATAAAATTGATGTTATTAGTAATTGTTGCACAATTTTAGCGAAAATTAGCATCGTAAAAGTAAAATTAATCTTTGCTAAACTCATATTAAATTGAGCGCACGGTCAAATTAAACCAACTGCAACATCAAGCAAAGCCAACTGCAACATTTGTGTGCAAATTGAGAAGAATCTGCACCAGTGCTGAAAGCGCCTGTTTCTGGTCCATCTTAGTGGAGTAGTCATTGACCACCTGTGCTTTCATCGATCGACTCAGATTAAGAGAAACAGCATAGATAATAATCTGTGGAACCAGCGCCAGCGACGAGAAGTGAAATCTTCATCACGATTTTTCGTACCTGCCACCGAAATACCTGTTATTGCCGACCGGGACCGAGGATTTTCATCGGAAGCTGGAAACCAGATAAGTTGAAATCATCTTCATAAAGTTTATTCATTGTGTTTGGAAATCTAAGCAAGAAAATAAAAGAAAAGAATGTAGAGAAGTTTAGGAGATATAGAGGCATAAATTAATTTTGCATTAATCTTCTTGTTATTATTGTGTATATATATATATGTAATTTTTTTTGGATTAGGTTATTTTCATTTAATATATGTACATATGAATCGAAGTGAATTGTTAGTGTAAGTCATTGCAGTTGTGTTTTATGCAAAAAGGGAATCGTTTATTGTGAAATCGTTGCATCGTGAGGTGATCTTTATGTTTTCCAAATCTAAGTAATTGTAGTGCGATAATCCATTTAAATCAGAATCTGTGAAGGGGCAGCGACGCAAGGTAGTGACGTCATAAAAGGGGGTGAATTGTGTTAATTCCTCTTTAGCATTAGGGAGCTCCCTCATGACCAGGGCCGATCGATAAGAGGTCGATCCAACAGAAATTAGAAATTAGGTATCAAATCCACTACCGAGAGTTAGCGAGCTTCGCTTAAAACTCCTTCTGAGTAAAACAAGCAAGTAGAGAGTAGAAAAATAACCAATGATGCGTTACACCTTCATAATGATGATGATGAATTATTTATTGTAGTTGATATATTAATATTTGCAAAGTGCATACCTACATCTATGCTTATTATAAGTAGAATTTAAGAGCAAATCTATTAAACATTATAATAAACACTATATATATATATTTAAAAATGAAGATGAATTTAATCATGAGGAGTTAAGCACATTTCGTTGGGGAGGAGGAAGTGAGGGAGAGTGGGCTCTAGCAATGGCTTGAGTTGTGAAGTAGGGGAGAAGGAGAGGAAAATTATTTTTGAAGAATAAAACAAAATTCCGTAAAAGGAAATTTTATTGTTAGGTACGTTCTTGCGGTGGCAGGGTTGAGAACCTCCCCGAGTGATGAGCTAGCCCGGGTGAAGTAGAGGTGCAACGCCGCAAGGGTACGGTATCGTAACAATAATGGCGCCCAATTTTTTTAGAAACAGGCTGTGGTTTTTCCTTCGCAGAGTAGCCCAAAATCCGATGGCTTGAGCAGACTTAAAAAAATAGTTTAGCCCAATTGCATCGAAGTAAGGGATACTCAGCTGATGAAAAACCACGGAACAAGAAAAATAAACAATTTTTTTTTGTGATAGAATAGGAGCCATAACAAGATGGCGTCCAAACAAAAAGGTGCTAAGTGGTTTTTCTTCCACGCTGTGGTCTACAACTGGTGGCTTGGATTGGCAAAATTGTCAAATCCAACAGCATCAGCCAAGGGACACATGTTGGAGGAACAACCATATGCAAATCTAGTACATAAAATTATAACGAAAGAAGAGCGGTATAATAAGGCGCCGTAACAATAATGGCGCCCAACATAAATGAAGCTTTGTGGTTTTTCCTCCACGGTGTGTCCAGAACTTGGTGGCATGGATGGCAAAAGGCGAATCCCATTGCACCAGGCAAACGATGCATTGTGGATGCACAACCACATCATAAAGGATACATAGTATGAATTCAAGAATGATTAGATAGTAAAAATAAACAGTGATCTTGACTAAGCTTGGCGGATTCACATTAACAGCACTGTCGGAACCAGATGGCTTGCATTGGCAGCACAGCCAAATCCCAAATGCATCTGGCGAAGAAAGCGCTACGAACTAATACAAGAAGTAAACTGTGGAAAATAATAAAGCCACAGGAATAGCACAAAAATTGTGATGGATAACAAAATTATTTTTGTCTCCGCCACGAGCGCGGATTAACCTGTTGACTTCGATTGGCAAAGCGGTCAAATCGGATTGCACAAGAAGAAAGTAACTACAAAATTTAAACTTTAGAAATTTTTATTTAATTTCATTATCACGAAACCATCACGATTGAAGATGGGTAGGTGGAACACGAAAGAAAGAAATTAATGTTTCATCCGAATTGCATTTCCAAACCAGTAGCTTGGATCGGCTGAATGAACAGATCTCAATAGTACGGGCAAGGTATGCAAGACGGACGAAAGAATCAAACGATAATTAAAATAAGGCTTAGTCATGTTAACAAAGCGAAAACAACAAGAACAAATAATAGAGCATCGTTGAAGTCTTGCAAATCTGAAAAGAAAAGTTTGTAAGTTAAGTAAAGAAATCAAAATGAGTATTGATACCTAGGATGAAGTCCTAATCCTTCCTTTGTTTAGCGTTGCAATGTGGTCATTCTCCCAGACTTCCAAAACCCCAACATAAATCTGAAATTGGTAAAAGTAAAGAGTTAAAGTAAAGTTTGAAGTAAGTTTTGAATGCAAAAAAATTCAAAATTTTGAGTGCGAATATTTGAAGCTAGATAGCAATCAGTTTAGTGCGAGTGATTTTTGTTTCCATTCTTATAATATATATATTTGATACATTAAATAATAAATTTAAATATTTACATTAGTACTATTAAGCATCCGGTGTATTTGTAGATATACTGCCTACTGTGCGTTGTGGATTAAGGCATTCACTGAGTGGTGCTGTCGTAATTTTTATGAGTTTATGTATTATTGTTTATTTATTAATTCGGTGAAGCAGTAAATTGATTACATTTTATTATTATTATTTTTGTTTATACAATATATATGTTAGTTTATACTTGCCGTGCATAATAGCGACGTTGGATAAAAATTAAAGTTGAATATTAGAAATAAAGTTGTTCTAGGATTTGTATAGTTTACAGCAAAACATCGTGCAGCGGTAGTGGAGTGTAGGCTAGCTTAGCGGTTCTATTAAGGTAATATGAAAAAGACAGAAAGCCAAAAGTCGAGAAAAAGTATACAAAGAAAAAGAATCCGTGCCGTGCAGTTTGACATTAGTAGGTCATCTCTACAAGAAAAACTTCATAAAGATAATACGCCGATAAGAAAACTCAGGATGCCAGACAACAAACAGACTGATGGAGCGAAGGCGGCGGACCTAGGTTTTGTTAGGGACTTATCCAGCACGTTAATAACAACCGGACCGCGTCAAGAAGTAGTAAAAGAGAGTAGCAGAACGGGTAATATAAATAAGGGCGCGGTGCCTAAAACCAACGGAAGCGAGAATGGAGGGCAGAGCAAATCTAGTGAGAATAACACGAAGAGTACAGGTAGCAACATTGTAGCGTCAGGCTCTAACGCAGGCTCCTTAATAAGTAGGGAGTATGGTAGTCAGGTCAATGATATGGTTGTGGAAGCGTGTAAAGATCTACACACGTCGTTGAATGCAGCGATTGAGCGCAATGTCCAAGAAGGTTTACGATTAGGAATGGACGAAATGATGTCGCGAATAAGCAAGATGCTAAAGCCGCTTGAGAAATCGCAGAACGCAGAAAGAAGATCAGAACCAATGCAGATAGACGACTGCCAGGTGAGTTGGGTAGCTGCTCTTAATGCGCAGGCTAGTTCGACAAATTATATGAGGTCGAGTCAAGAAGAGAGCGAGTTGCGCACCGCGAATCGAGGCCAAGAAAGGGGCGGTTTGCCACGAGATCCTAGTGGCTGGCGACCACATCGATACGAAGCGCCGACGAGGGAATCAATCCTGCAACAGAGTCAACAGCGGTTCAGCGAGCCGCGGATTCCAATCTGTGATCAATGGAGTAGGCAGCAACCGACCAATCCAAATCCAACCGGCCACCAGCTTGCGCCAAACACTATAAAAATAGATAAATGGGGTTTAGTTTATGAAGGGCACAAGAGCAGTATAGCAGTAGAAGATTTCATATTTCGCTTGGAATACTTACAATCGCAATATAAGTACGATTGGACGGAGGTGCTAAGAGATTTTCATTTGCTCCTGTTGGGAGAGGCAAAGGAATGGTATTGGTTGTTCCTGAGGGCAAATGAGGTGGTAAACTGGGACACGTTGAAGGAGGCTTTGATGCGCAGATTTCAATCCCACCGAACAGACTTCGAAATCATGTGTGAACTTGTAGAGAGAAAGCAGCAAGCCGGAGAGTCAATAGAGGTTTTTTTTCACGCGATAGGGAAAATAAAAGCACGATTACGAAGTCCATTGCCTGAAACGGAATTAATAAAAATCATAAAGAGAAACCTTAGAGAACAAGTAGCGAAAATGGTTTACCCAATGGCAGTAACGTCGTTAGAACAGCTCCGAGAAGAATGTATAGATATTGAAAAAAGCTTTCCGAGACGAGAAGTCCGCGGTTTTCCACAAGCAATTCCGAAATATCAGCGTCACGTAAGCGAAGTGGATATTCACCAGCCCGAACAACAGTATGCGGAAAATGAGGGAGCACCTAGAATAAGAAAGGAAGTTGCGGTGAGACCTAATGATAAGGTAGAAGCAACGAATCAGTCGCAAAACCATAAGCTGGTTTGTTGGAATTGCAGGAAACCAGGTCACGTGTATATGGAATGCGAGTCGACACGGCGAAATATATTTTGTTATAAATGTGGGCGAGTGGGTGTTATAACTCCGAAGTGCCCGAAATGTACACAGGGAAACTGCCCAAGGAGCGCCGCTACGACGGGTATGCTGCGTTCCCGACAAAGTCCCGTTGCAAACCGAAATCCTTTCAGATCAAACAGAAATTTCAAGTAGAGGTAGCCACAGGAAACCGTAGTAAAGACAAACCTGGGGATAAAAAAATAATAACAGTTATAAGTAGGAACAAAAAAGATGACAGGAGTAAGGCTAAGCAGTATCTGCTTAGTGATAGTATGAGAAAAACACTCAACGAGCGAATAATAAAATATAATGAGATTGGAGACAGGATACTAGGTAAAAAGGAAACGGCTTCAAGGCGAGTGCAAAAAGCAAGGCAGAGATATCGAGAACGTAAGGCGTGTAGGCAAAAATTAGCGGCAGCAATGCGCAAATATAGCGAAGAAGATCCGCGAGTCTTTGTAAATATTGAAATAAGTGGAAAGATTTTGAAAGGATTGCTAGACTCAGGTGCGTCTGTTAGCTTATTAGGGCGTGGATGCCGACAACTAGTACAAGAACTGGGTGCGGTGGTGCAACCTTTCTATTCCGTGGTAAAGACAGCAGATGGCCTTAGATACCAAATACTGGGTAAGATCAGGGTAATAGTGCGCTTTAACGACGAAGAAGGAGAAATGAATTTCTATTTATGCCCTTACTTAGAGCAAGAGGTATATCTTGGTATTGATTTCTGGCGGAAGTTTAGATTAGCGACTGAAATAATAGGAGTTGGCGCAATTACAAATGGAGACACGGAAGTAATAACGCACCAACCGCCAGACAAGAATATGCATCCATTGACTGAAAAACAAAGCGACCAGTTAGAAGAAGTGAAGAAGTTGTTTCTGACATTTGAGCACAACGGTCTAGGGCGTACAACGCTTGAGGAACATGTAATACAAATGGTAGAAGGTGCAGTACCTGTAAAAGAAAGACACTATCCAATATCGCCGGCCTTGCAAAAGATTGTTTACGAAGAGGTGGACAAAATGCTCGAGTTAGGAGTTATCGAAGAGAGTAACAGTGCCTGGAGTAATCGAATTACAATTGTACGTAAACCAGATAAGAATCGTTTCTGCTTAGACGCGCTTAAGTTGAACCTAGTAACCGTAAAAGATGCTTATCCATTGCAAAACATAGAAGGGATATTAAGCAGGATAGATCACACTTATTTTATAAGCAGTATAGATTTAAAATATGCGTTCTGGCAAATTGAACTTGAAGAGAAATCCAGAGAATGCACTGCCTTTACGATTCCTGGACGTCCACTGTACCAGTTTCGAGTTATGCCTTTCGGGTTATGTAATGCGGCTCAGAGATTATGTCGTCTCATGGATAAGGTTATCCCAGCGAGGCTAAAAACAAATGTATTTATCTACCTGGATGATTTATTAATTATTGCTCCGGATTTTGAAACACACTTGGAAATACTTCGGGAAGTAGCAAAATACCTGAAAGAGGCAAATTTAACGATAGGTTTAAAAAAATCCAAATTTTGTTTCAAAGAGTTAAGATACCTAGGGTTCATAGTTGGTGGTGGATGCTTGCGTACAGACCCTGAGAAAATAGAAGCCATTGAGCGAATACCTGAGCCCAAGTCAGCTAGAGAAATGAGAAGGTTTTTAGGAATAGCGGGTTGGTATCGGCGATTTATCCATAATTTTTCAGTAATATCTTCTCCACTCACCGACGCGTTGAAGAAAGGTACGAAATTTAGCATGACGGCTACGGCAAGTGACGCGTTTTGTAGGTTAAAGCGGGCGTTAATAGCTGCTCCCGTGTTGAAACACGCGGACTTTAGCAGGCGTTTTTATATTCAGTGCGATGCTTCAGATACTGGAGTAGGAGCCGTTTTATTTCAACGCGATGACGAACAGAATGAGCGACCTGTTGCCTTTTACTCCCAGAAGTTGAACGGACATCAACGCAACTATAGCGTTACGGAGAAAGAATGCGTAGCAGCGGTGCTGGCTATAAAAAGGTTTAGACCCTATGTAGAAATGATGCCATTCACCGTGATTACGGATCATGCTAGCCTTAAATGGCTAATGTCGCTAAAAGATTTGAGTGGGAGGTTAGCTCGATGGTCGTTGCAGTTGCAAGGTTACGATTTTGAAATAGAGCACCGAAAAGGAGCTGATAATGTGGTACCCGATACGTTGTCTAGGGCAGTCGAGGAGATAGGAGTGGCAATGTCAGGTGAGGAGTTTCTTGGCATAGAAACTACTGAATTCGAGTCTCCAGAGTATATGCAATTAAGAGAGGTAGTTAGCAAGAACGGGGATAGGCTGCCAGATCTCAGAGTAGAAAACGGAATGGTATTTAAGCGGGCTATAGGACAACAACAGAGCGATGGTACGGAGCTTCCCTGGAAGTTGTGGGTTCCCGAAGGATTGACAACAACGCTTATAGAAAGAGCACATAACTCAAAGACGGCAGCTCATGGTGGGGTTGCAAAGACGCTGCATAGATTGAAACAAATGTTTTATTGGCCTAAGATGACCATTCACGTCCGAGAGTACGTTAATGGGTGCGAGACGTGTAAGCAGTCCAAGTCGGCAAATATAACTTTGGCTCCAGAGATGGGTGAAGAGGTCATTACCGAGAGGGCGTTTCAGAAGATCTATATAGACTTCCTCGGAAAGTATCCTAGGTCGAAACGAGGGAACGCTTATATTTTTGTGGTATTAGATCATTTTTCTAAATTTCTTATCTTAAAAGCAATGGCAAAAGCTACTGATTTGAATGTGATTGATTTCCTCACGAAAGAGGTCTTTTATAAATTCGGAGTGCCGGAAGTCATCCATAGCGATAATGGCAAACAATTTACATCTGAGAGATTTAAGAAAATGATAGAAACTTTCCAAATAACCCATCTGAAGACAGCCTTTTACGCGCCACAATCAAATGCAGCGGAGCGCGTAAACCGATCGATTTTAGCGGCGATCAGATCTTACCTGAAGGAGGACCATCGAGAATGGGATTTATATCTGCCTGAGATTGAATGCGCTATGCGAAGTTCAGTGCATTCTGCGACAGGTGTAACACCATTTTTCGCACTCTTCGGGCAAAATATGTTTTTAAACGGAGCGGATTACAAGTTGGCTCGTAAGCTAAATCTTTTGAGTGACCCAGAAGTTAACATACTAAGCAGAAATGAAATGTTGGAAACATGGCGAGAAAAGGTCAAAAACAGCCTACATGCCGCATATCAAATAAGCTCGCAAAGATATAACAACCGCAAAAGAAACGTCAGATTTATTACTGGACAGGAAGTTTATAAACGGAATTTTGTGCTAAGTGACTTTAAACGAAACATAAATGCCAAGTTCTGTCCAAAATTTACGAAATGTCGTGTAGTCCGAACACTCGGAAACAACATGTACGAATTGGAAAACATGAAGGGGAAGTCATTGGGAATCTACCATGCGAAAGATATAAAGCAATAGAATACGTGCAAGAGGACCACGCCACGAGCACTAGAGCAATGATATATTATACTATAGTATTTAAGGAATAGTGCAATATTTACACTTTACCTGTTGTGTTGTCTAGTGTTGCGTGTACGTCTTGTTACATTGTTCTCTCATGGAGTGGCTATTGTGGAATTGATTGTGTCCGAGAGTTGTTTTCCGTGTTGATTGACATTACCAAAGATATGTGCACGTAGTCGCTTGTAAAGAAACATAGATGGATAAGAATACGAGAAGTTATTAATAGGAAATACATCACCGAATAAGATTGCAGCCCGTCATACGGAGAACGAAATGGCCCGGCTAGCTCAGAGGATGAGACAACGGAGAGTTCTAGTGGGCGATGGCCTACGTTGGGCACCCTTGCTTCTAGTGGATGGAAAGCGCCGATGTGACCACTAAGTAAAACGCACACTGTCTTTGCGTACGCTTAAACCGTTCAAAGCCAGAGTTTTGTTGCGTGCGGATATTTATACTATTTAAAACAAAATAACACTTGGCAACACTGGCGAGAAACGAATAGACATTTTTTTAGCGTGCTCCCGCCAATTTATAATTTTTCTATAGTTTCTTTATATAATTTAACTACTATTGTGCAGTGTTTTGTTTGTTTTTACCTGCGTAATTTGAATTATTATCAAAACAACCTTGTTCGTGTTTCATTTAATCTGCGTCTTACGATTATTTCTGATTGCGTCACTTAACCTCAATGGGAGACGGTAAAACGGCGCCTTTCGCAAGTTGCTGCAAAAAAAACGGAGCCCATGTAATTCAGTGCGACTGTTGCGCAAAATGGTACCATCAGAAATGCGCTAAGTTGGACGACCAAACCCTCTTGGTCCTGGGTAAACTAGGTAACTCGTCGGCTTGGTTCTGTCCGAGTTGTTCTAGCGAAGACCGGGCGCCGAAACTTTCTTTGAAGCAGTTGGAGGAAACAGTGGCGGCTTTACCAACATGCGTTGCGGGTATAGTCGCTGAGGTGATTGGAAAATCCAATGAAGCATTCAGAGAGGATTTCAAATTATGTTTAGCGAGTGAAATTACGAAGGCTGTCGCTGCGACCAAGGTGCGGCTTAATTCTATTGATGACAAAATGTGCAAGCAGGATAACCTTCTTCAATCTTTACGCATCGAGGTTGGAAAAAAGGCTGAGCAGTCGCTCGTTAATACTATGCAAATTTCGTTGGATAAACTAGAGAAGAATGCTCGTCGGGCCGATCTGCTTATCGGAGGTTTGCCGGAGTCTTTTCCGATAGAGGAGCTGGAGAAGGTGGTGGTGAGTGTGGCTGCTTTCTTTAAGATTCAGTGTTCGGCATCTGATCTATTGAAGTGTTTTTGGCTGAGAAATAAGAAAAATTGTCTGGTCACTTTTACCAATAATGGGCTGCGTGATAATATTCTATCAGCTTACTTCAGGAACCCGACCATAACCTTAGCTGATATCAGGCCGGATATTGGAATTGCATCACGAATTTATTTGAACGAGAATATCTCGTGGCACACTCTGCAGCTCTTACGAAAGGCGAAGTTGTTCGTGAAAGAATCCAAATTGGTGAGAGCTTACATAAAGCGGGGCTGTGTGTTTGTTGTGAGAAATGCTGAAGAACCTGTTGTGAAAATCCAGAGCCACGATGATTTAAAAACGCTGCTGAAATAGACATGAATAGCTAAGTTTATATTCAAAATCTGAAACTGATTATGTAGCTATTTTAATGTTTATGGGAACAACTAACTTTTTGATTATATATTTAATTGAGTCGATTTTTATAACTGCTTTTCGTAGTTGCCTCTCTTATGTTTTGAAAACTATGTTACAGAATTGTGAATTTATTTTTATTGTTAGATTTCTCAAAATGCTAATATGTTGTATTACCCGACCAAATTTGAATCTAAATATGCTTTTGCGATATGTATATGTACCCGGTGGATATTTATCTCATGCTATCTAGCGTAGGGGGTAGGGTGGCTAGTGACAACTCCGTCCTCCGTGATTTTCTTGGAAATAAAAGTGGTCTAAGCTTTGGTCACTTTAATGCTCAGAGCTTATGTCCGACGTCAAGACAGGATAAGTTTGATGACATCAAAAAAATTCTAAATGGCTGCTTATTGACGGTTGTTGGAGTATCTGAGACATGGCTCAGGTCGGATACCTGTAATGAAATTGTAAACATACCGGGGTATCGGTTGTTTAGGAATGATAGGACTGATGGTAGGGGAGGGGGTGTTGCGTTGTATGTGGCTTCACCTCTGAAATCGGTAAAGATTATTGCCAAATCTGAGCAGGGCGATGACATCGAATATCTCTTCATTGAGGGTAAGTGCTGTGGTAATACAGTAGCGTTTGGAGTTATTTACAGGCCGCGAGGTGACTTAGACACTATGATGTACACGTTCTCTGAGATTGTTTCTAGGTACGACCAAATTTTTGTTATGGGGGATTTTAACCTCAATTTACTAAACCAGCATATCAGTGACCGTGTTTATAATTTCATGCTGGGCCTTAATTTGCATGTTCAGGCAGATATAAATTTACCCACTCATTTCGATCCGCAACACGCATCTTTTTCAGTTATTGACTTTTTTGCAGTTAGTGATCCCAGTTTAATTAAAAACAGAAGTCAGTTTTGGATTCCCTCAATTTCAAAACATGCGTTTATCTTTGCGGAAGTCAATATCGTCAGTTCCCGTCCATCTCCAAGGTTTTACTACAGAAATTTCAAACGTGTAAATTTACGCAGCCTACTGTCTGCCTGCCACGAATTTGACATGTCCGACTTATACCGCATCGGCGATGTGGACTCGAAACTTGACTATTTAAATGCTGCTATACTCTATTTGTTTGAAAGGTTTGTCCCAGTTGAATCTTTCTGCCGTCGTACTAAGAGCTGTCCTTGGAGTACTCCATTACTTAGTGAGGCTATTTTGCGTCGCAATCTGGCTTTCAAAGCTTTTCTAGATAATAAAACTATGGAAAACTGGGTGGTATTCACGAAATATAGGAATAGAGCGACGCATTTAAATAGGAAAGCCAGAGCGCAGTTTGGGGAGTGTTGTTTTGGGAAGGTAAAGTCTAGTAGAGATTTTTGGAAGAAAATTAAAGATTTTGGTGTGGCTGGCGGCTCGCAAAAGCATGTGGAACTAAGTGCTAATGATCTAAATAAATTTTTTGTGTCTCTCCATGCCTCGAAAGATTTTTCTTGTACTGCTGATCACATCAGCGGCAATAGCATTCGCGATGATGGCCCCACGTTTTCATTCCGCTGTGTTTCGTTAGATGAAACTTGTGACTCGCTGCATTCCATAAAATCTAACTCTGTGGGCTTGGATGGAATTAGTCTAATATTTATCAAAATGATTTTTCCAGCTTTTGGATGTCATATTCTCCATGTGTTAAACACTGCTTTAATGACTTCTCATTTCCCTACGGTATGGAAGAAGGCAAGGATCACGCCAATCCCGAAAACACCTTCTGCCTCTGCGGTTGAGGATTTCCGCCCTATCAGTATTTTGTCATGCCTTTCCAAATTATGTGAAATAATTTTGAAAACCCAAATAATGGAGTTTTTGCACACTGATGTTAGAGTTAATATCTCTGATTGTCAGTTTGGCTTCAGGTCTAACCATAGCACTACTACAGCTTTGCTTAGCGTGACGGAAGCGATTCGTCTTAACATGGATAGCAGGAAGATATCATTTCTACTTCTGCTAGATTTCAGTAAGGCATTTAACCGTATAGATTTTTCTATTATGTGTAGTAAATTAAGGGAGCAATTCTTTTTCTCTAAAATGGCGTCCAAAATGATCCTTTCGTACTTGTCGGGAAGAACGCAGTGTGTTTTGGCGAATGAGGAATGCTCTGGTTTTCTTCAAACTTATAGCGGAGTGCCTCAGGGGTCGGTGCTTGGGCCCTTACTTTTCCTTCTTTATATAAATGACCTTCCGGAGGTGGTGCATCATTCGATGGTCACCATTTATGCGGATGATGTTCAATTGCTACTTGGAGGTAAGGGTATTGACGCAAGTAGAGTAGTAGGGTGGCTAGGTGAGGACCTAGCCGCGGTTGCTGCTTGGGCCTCTGCTAATAAACTGAGTTTAAACGTGAAGAAAACGAAGGCCATGGCAATTTTTAATAGATCCGTCAGTGCTGCGTTGCCTAAGATCTACGTTGATGGCGTTGACCTAACTTTCGCTGAGACTGCCAAGAACCTGGGTGTTATGTTCTCAGACACGATGTCGTGGGACAAGCATGTGGCGCTAATAAGGAGGCGAATCTATTTGGTTCTGAGAAAGCTGTATATGATAAAACATTTTCTTCCTAAGGAGAGAAGGCTCTTGTTGGTGAAGGCTCTCATCATACCTCTGTTAACCTATGGGTGCGAGATATTCAGTGGAGGCAGTGTTGATTGCATTAAGAAACTGAAAACTTGCTTGAATTCTGTGGTTCGTTTTGTTTTCTCACTGAGCAGTAGGGACCATGTTTCACATCTAGTCCCGGTTTTACTTGGGCTCCCGTTGGAATCTTTCTTTAATTGGAAATGTGTCATTATGTTGTACAAAATCATTAAGAACCGAATGCCTAAGTGGCTTTTTGGCAGACTTCAGTTCAGTCAATCTTTTAGATCACAGTTTTTAATACTGCCTCATTTCTCATCTTTGGCTATGGATCGATCATTTATCGTCCGAAGTTTAAGAACCTGGAATGCCCTTCCTAATGAGATTAAAAGCTCTGCTTCTGTCGGTGCCTTTAAACGTGTTACTTTGAGGCTGTACTCTGGGAACTGACTTATTCCTGCATTACTATAATTGGATGGACTGTTGTTGCTTGCTGCCTTACCAATAGTGCCTACTGTTGTTGTGATCTAACACTGGGTGCAGGACATCTCGTAATGATTCTTTAATTTTTCCTTTATTGTATGGTCGATCGGGTAGTATAACTTGTTAGCTTTTTTTTTTTTGCTTTTTGTGTTTTCTTTTTTGATATTTTTATTATTATTAGGTTTAAGTAGTATTGTAGCTATTAAATTACATTCTAAGTACAATTGATTTAAGGTTTATGACCTTTTTTGTACAGTTATTGAAATAAATGAAATGAAATGAAATGAAATGAAAATAAATATTAAAGCAAGAACCAAAATATTGGTTATGCTTCTTTTGACACTTGGGGTGATGTTCTTAATGTCGGCAAAGCAGTTGAAATTCCCTTCATTGTTTATAGTAGAGTGTTGGCAAAGTAGTATTTGAGTAGTGGAAAACAAAGTTGTAAGACGGTATTGCCAGCTAAGTATTTAGACGTCACGATATGAATGGAGCTCTGGTGGATCAATGAATTCCAGCACACCAAAACAAAGAGAAGGAGAACAATATGAGAAAGGTAGAAGTTGTGCTGATATTCATGATCGCCTGGTACGAAAAGAGAGTTGCCACAGTAATGAAACAATAACAACCGGGGGGTATGTAATTTTTGAGGGGGATTTTAGGATGTCCGAGTGGAAAAGTACCCAAGGTCAGTGGTTGGATCATGCGATTAGTAACAGCGGTAAAATAGCAGTTTAAATTATTATTTATTTTAAATAGGTAAAAGTTTTGTTAAATATATAAGTGACCGAAGAATTAGTTTTGGCGGGAAAACGAATTCTATATACAGGGAATAGTAGGAAATGGAAAAAGCTCCACTCGCAGTATAAAAGAGTTGTGACAATAGAAAAAGGAGGAGGGAGAGAACAAGATATTAAAGTCGCTCGGTAGTCTGTTTTTTTGTCGAAGTCGCGTGCTGTTCAAGTAAAATCATCATCATAAAATTGATGTTATTAGTAATTGTTGCACAATTTTAGCGAAAATTAGCATCGTAAAAGTAAAATTAATCTTTGCTAAACTCATATTAAATTGAGCGCACGGTCAAATTAAACCAACTGCAACATCAAGCAAAACCAACTGCAACATTAAGCAAAGCCAACTGCAACATTTGTGTGCAAATTGAGAAGAATCTGCACCAGTGCTGAAAGCGCCTGTTTCTGGTCCATCTTAGTGGAGTAGTCATTGACCACCTGTGCTTTCATCGATCGACTCAGATTAAGAGAAACAGCATAGATAATAATCTGTGGAACCAGCGCCAGCGACGAGAAGTGAAATCTTCATCACGATTTTTCGTACCTGCCACCGAAATACCTGTTATTGCCGACCGGGACCGAGGATTTTCATCGGAAGCTGGAAACCAGATAAGTTGAAATCATCTTCATAAAGTTTATTCATTGTGTTTGGAAATCTAAGCAAGAAAATAAAAGAAAAGAATGTAGAGAAGTTTAGGAGATATAGAGGCATAAATTAATTTTGCATTAATCTTCTTGTTATTATTGTGTATATATATATATGTAATTTTTTTTGGATTAGGTTATTTTCATTTAATATATGTACATATGAATCGAAGTGAATTGTTAGTGTAAGTCATTGCAGTTGTGTTTTATGCAAAAAGGGAATCGTTTATTGTGAAATCGTTGCATCGTGAGGTGATCTTTATGTTTTCCAAATCTAAGTAATTGTAGTGCGATAATCCATTTAAATCAGAATCTGTGAAGGGGCAGCGACGCAAGGTAGTGACGTCATAAAAGGGGGTGAATTGTGTTAATTCCTCTTTAGCATTAGGGAGCTCCCTCATGACCAGGGCCGATCGATAAGAGGTCGATCCAACAGAAATTAGAAATTAGGTATCAAATCCACTACCGAGAGTTAGCGAGCTTCGCTTAAAACTCCTTCTGAGTAAAACAAGCAAGTAGAGAGTAGAAAAATAACCAATGATGCGTTACACCTTCATAATGATGATGATGAATTATTTATTGTAGTTGATATATTAATATTTGCAAAGTGCATACCTACATCTATGCTTATTATAAGTAGAATTTAAGAGCAAATCTATTAAACATTATAATAAACACTATATATATATATTTAAAAATGAAGATGAATTTAATCATGAGGAGTTAAGCACATTTCGTTGGGGAGGAGGAAGTGAGGGAGAGTGGGCTCTAGCAATGGCTTGAGTTGTGAAGTAGGGGAGAAGAAGAGGAAAATTATTTTTGAAGAATAAAACAAAATTCCGTAAAAGGAAATTTTATTGTTAGGTACGTTCTTGCGGTGGCAGGGTTGAGAACCTCCCCGAGTGATGAGCTAGCCCGGGTGAAGTAGAGGTGCAACGCCGCAAGGGTACGGTATCGTAACAACTACCCCAACCGAACTAAACAACAAAACTTGAGAAGATTAGTTGAAGAGCTAACTTACGATTCAATGTAAGAATAACCACAAAAAACCTTTAGATATACCGTGACAACCTCTATGGGTATTAGCCAAGCCCCTAAGCGTATTAGTAGGGTATTAAAAATAGAAGAACAAGTACAAAAACCTCCGATCGAGCTACTATTCTGGGTTGGCAAGGACTAGCTAAGTTCTCCGGTACCAATTTACCAATAAATTCAGTTTTTGCACTGGTAACAAAACCAGAAATACCAGAGTTACATATGAAGAAGTCAAAATAAATTAAAATTTAAATAACAATTATTGTTGCATTAAAAGTTTTCAAAGCGATTTGGCGTAGGGTATTCAATATTCCGACATGCCGAATACAGCACTTTTCCTAGTTTTTACCAAGCATTTATCTGTATCAAATAAATTTAATCTAAATAAAACATTCTAATAAATTATATTGAACAAAGGCTTTATTTGTGGTAAACCAAAAGTTGTTAAGTTATTGTAAAAATTTTATATATCTTATCGAAATAGTACAAAGATAGGTAATAATTATAGAAATAACATATTTTGTAATTCTTTTATTTTCTAATACTTATATGTAGAATAATTAAATAAATTAAAATTATAAATGAAATAAATAAATTTAATTATGTATTTCATATAACTAAAGTGTAAATATTTTAAAAATTAATTAATTCTAAATAAACCTTTTACAAATAAGTAATATCTTAAAGAAATTGTGTTTTACTCTGAATTTATGTAATTATTAATGAAATTAAATTATTAATTACTAAGTAATTACCACGTTTATATTAAATGATTTCTACCTCATCAAAACGAAGCTGATTTCAGATATCATTTATAGAATATTTTATTTTAGTTGTTCTTTGAATAAACAAAGCGCATTTGTTTATTATTCCAGTCTCTGCAGCCGCAATTTTATTGTTAAGTGTTCGATTGATTACAACGAATTCCGCGCCGCTTTCGGCCAAAATAAACACTTGGCCCACACTGGATCACTTCGAGCTTCTTGAACAGTTGCTATGAAGGCTTCGACGCGATCGGTTCACACACAAAACTTGGAATGAAATAAATTCGTGGCTAAACAATTCGCATATCGTATAATTAAGTTCAATTTGGAATACTTTCACAATTTTCCTATTTATGGCGAATGATATAATTGCAAAGTGTTGAAAAAGCAAAAAAGTATTATAATTAAATTAATATTAAATGTTTTTATATAGTAGAATTCATATATTTGCAGTTCATTTGTTGTACGTCGATCGTGAACTTGCGAAAAAGAAAAGAATTTTCTATACCAACAACGAAACGTTTTTTTTTTTTTTATTAATTAGAGCGGCCGGAAGTTGTTTTTCAAACAGTGACCATGGAAAACGTGCGATTTTCGATTATTGTAAGTTGCTTTCTGCTGCTGCTCATGCATTCGCTGCTGCTGCTGCTGTGCTCATTCACGCATTCCAAGCAAACAAATTACCATCCATCAACACATGATTTTCCTCCACATTCGGCATACTTTCGCTTTCTGCGTTCGTTTCGTTTCGTTTCGTTTGTAGGAGAACGACCTCAAGTGGCAGTCGGAGAGCGATCAGCACGATCTGTACGAGAAGCGCAGCATCTCGAGCGAGAGCAACAGCGACGCGATCTTCAGCAATGAGGCGCACGAGATCTTCATGTGGCAGCAGCAGCAGAGCCAAACCATCTGGGAGCTGAAGGAGATCGAGGAATGCCTCGGCGCCGCTGCCAACGCCGTTGAGGTGCTCGACATGGTGAAGACGAGCTGCTTTGTGGGTTTGTTTTGCGAGCGTCTTTATTACGCCTTTTCTATAATGTTTATAACCCACGCTCAGCTCTGATTCCCGGCTCCAGCGAGGTCAACTTGGCGCTGCTCTACTCCGCCTTCTATGGCTACATCGAGAACATGATCTTCCTGCTCGGCCACTGCTCGGCCGACGCCAACTGCACGGACGTCCGCGGCCGCAGTCCGCTGCACTTCGCATGCTGCCGTGGCAATGCGCCGAGCGCGAAGGTGCTGCTGGACCGCGGCGCCGACCCGAATCGCTGGGACTCGCAGAAGGAGGTGACGCCGCTGCATTGCGCCACCGGGTAGGCTGCTTTTTGTGAGCTTTTCCTCCACTGACCGCCTCTCGTTTAACTCGCCACTAGCGCCAGGAGCGTCGAGTGCATCCTGCTGCTGCTCAAACGCAAGGCGCACATCAACATCGGCATCGAGAAGCGCTCCGCTCTGCATTTCGCCGTCGATCGCAACGCCGTCGACTGCGTGGAGTGCCTGCTGAAGTACGGCGCCGATCCGAACACGCCGCAAGTCTACACCGAAACGCCGCTGCACACCGCCTGCGCTCTCGGCTTCACCAGGTGCGTCGAGCTGCTCTTGAGTCACGGCGCTGACGTCCGCTCGCAATTCGGCGAAGGGAAGCTCACCGCTTTGCATTTGGGTACAATTTCAGCTGTGTTATTATCCGAAAATCTCTGTAAAATCGTTATTATTTCCATCCCACAAAGCGGCTGAAAACGATTTCGTCGACTGTGTGCGCCTGCTTTTAGAGCACGGCGCCGACATCGACTGCCGCAATGCGAGCCATCAGACGCCGCTGCACCTCGCCTGCCTCTCGCAGTCCCTCGAGACCGTCGAGCTGCTGATTGCTCGCGGCGCCAACGTCAACGCCGTCTACCGCGACGGACGCACTATGCTGCACGCCGCCATCGTCAAGCAGTCGCGCTGTCTCGACTGCTGCACGGCGCTGCTGAAGGCCGGCGCCGACGTCAACAAGGCCGACAACTACGGCTACACGCCGCTGCACATCGCAGCGCTCAACGAGTTCAGCAACTGCGTCTACATTTTCATAGGTTCTCTTCTTCGGGTGAAAACGTTCAGGAGTCGTTTGAAAGCTAAAATCTCAACTTTGCAGAGTACGGAGCCGACATCACCGCCCGCACCGACGGCCACGTCTCGGCGCTGTCCTTTATAGTCCGCCGCACGCCGGAAATCATCCCGAAATTCATGCTGAAGTTGGACGCGTCGATCAAGGCGAACGACCACGAAATCGGCGACGTCGACTGCGAGATCAAGTTGGACTTTCGGCTGCTGGTGCCGTCGCCCACGTCGATGGAGCGCGGCGAGACGGAGCTGCTGCTGGCCTTCATCGAGGTCGGCCAGAAGCGGCTCCTCATGCATCCGCTCTGCGAGACGTTTCTGTTCCTCAAGTGGCGCCGCATCCGCAAGTTTTTCCTCATGAGCCTCATCTATCACGCCGTCTACGTGCTCCTATTCACCATGTACATCATCGGCGTGTACGCGAGGCACTGCGACAAGGAGCGCGAATGCGTGGCGCCCTCGTACATCACCAGCGTCGGTTATTTTGTGATCGTGTTGAACTTGTTGCTGCTGGCGAAGGAGTTGTTTCAGGTTTGTTCTCTAGAATTTTTAATATTATTATTTAAAACACGAATTATTTTAATTTTGATCATTGTTTTAATTCCTTGAAGAATAGCAGCAACAAAACTTTGTTCTTCGGCTCATTTTAGTGCTTAGCTACATATGTTTATAAACAATCTTTAGATACGGTTAGCTTGTGTTTATATTCCTAAAAAAAAATTGCATGACACATATTTCTCCAGCAACACGATGCCGATGTGGCTATTTTTCTATCGTGCGATTTTTATATATTAAAATCACGATGTTTGAATATTATTTGAAATTTCCAGATGGCGCACGGTTTGCAAGGCTACGCTAAATACTGGGAAAACTGGTTGCAGTGGTCGGTTATTTTCGGGGTGCTTTTGTGTGTGGTATTTTTCACATTTCTTTGGCTACGCAACAGAAATCCTTCTTTTGTCTTCTATTTCCTCAGACGCCGGAAATTCTCGTGCCGAGCGATCTGCTGGCGGTGCCATTTTGGCAGCACCACGTGGCCGCTGTCGTGGTGCTCTTCGTGTGGCTGGAGTTGATGATGCTGGTCGGGCGCTTTCCGATTTTCGGTGTTTACGTGCAAATGTTCACCAAGGGTAAGCAACGTCCTTTGGTTAATGAAGGGTAAACAAAGTCCTCAAATTTCCTTCAGTTGCTGTCAACTTCGGGAAGTTCCTTTTGGCCTACATTTGCTTGCTCATCGCATTCGGATTGAGCTTCTCTGTGCTCTTCAACGATTATCCGGCATTCGGTAACATAACCTGGTAAAACGAAGACCCTCCACTTTTCGTGCAAATAAAATAAATATGGTTTTGTTAGGTCTGTGCTGAAGGCCGTCACGATGATGTCCGGCGAATTGGAGTTCGAAGACATCTTCTACGGCGACTACGCGGTGAAGTTCCCCGTGACCGCGCACGTCATCTTCCTCTGCTTTGTGCTGCTGGTCACGGTGATCCTGACGAACCTCATGGTCGGCCTGGCCGTCAGCGACATCCAAGGCTTGCAGGTGTCGGCCAGCCTCGACCGTCTGGTGCGCCAGGCCGAGCTCGTCTCCCGTCTGGAGTCGCTGTTCTTCTCGCGTCTGCTGCGCAGTGCACCCACGAAGCTGGTGAAGCTGTGCAAGCGCAGCGCTCTGCTGCGCACCTCGCGCAACAAGCTGCAGTTCGTGACGCGTCCGAATGATCCGCGCGACGACCAGCTGCCGGAGGAGATCAAGCTGAATATTTACAAGCTGGTGGCCGAGCGGCGCGATCGCAACCTGAGCTTACGACGCCGCAAGCTCGAGAGCAACTACAGCATTTTCAACCACAGCCTCCAGCGCCGACTGGCGGCCGAGTCAAAGGAGCCGACCGTCGAGCAGCCGCTCAAAAATAACTTGGTGCGCCAAGGAGCGCTGCGAGAAGCCGCTGCTGACTGCCTGCTGCGGCCGCGTTCGGCCACAAATGTCCCGGTTCATTACATGGCCGACGGTGACATCGCCATGAAGCTGAAGTCGCAAATCAACGGCATTTCCGATGTTCGCACTGAAGTGCAGCTCATCAAGAATCAACTCGGTGAAATGTCACAAAAATTGGATAAATTCATTGAAACAGCGGGCAAAAAGCTGACTTTCACGACCGAGGAATTGTGCAGGATCAAAATGCATCTGGAACAGAAGTCTCGAGTGATGTATTAAGAGCGAATTAACTGGAAACTATTTTTACTGCTGTCTCCTTCTTTGAAAGTGTTTAAACTTTAGAGCATTAATTATAAATCGTTTATTTATTTATTAAATAAATATTTTATTTAAAGTGCATATATATAACAAGTTTGTTAGTACTAAATAATGTTGTTTTTAGTATATATATTTTTAGTATTTTAGTTTACGTTCTTTTAAATTCGAACAGATAAAAAATAATTGCGTCGCAAAACGCATCTTTCATTGTTTCAATATTCAAGCGCGTGGAGTTTGCGTTAACCATTTGTCATTGCTTTGATTCCACACTAAAGTATCGTCATCGGGCTGTGGGTCTGTCCTCTTAATCAAGGTCCAAGTTCGCGATTTTGCGTCGTAGGCGAAATTCTTCGAATTGGGATCAACTGGAGGCGGCGTGTTGAGAACGTGTGTCGTTGGTGTCACGTTGCGCTTGGGACCGTCATACGGAGCCACATTTACTAACTCATACTCCAAATTCGGGTTGCGTGCGTCGGGTAGACTGCGAGATAAGCATGTTGCAAGGCAAGCAACTAAACGATATGAGACTTGTTAAAAGCGAGATTCTTATAATAATTAAACCAAAATAATTAACTACTTACTGTTAATTACAAGGCAAAGTATATATTTCATGGTAATAATGATTTGCTATCCAGAGTTTTACACTTTTTCAGTTGACTCTGTTAAAAAAAAAGCCGCCGTTTGCTTCGCTAAATGAAGTGATCTGAATTATAAAATCGATGGCTTCATAAATGTTTTCGTACGCTCTTAATTAGCGTTCGCTCTGCTGAGAGGATAGCATCATCATGAAGAGAGTGTTACATATGCTTTTCGTTACCCAGTCGGAATTGTGTTCGTTACTGAGCAGTGAGCTCTAAAGTAAGCCAGCGAATTTTTATTTTGTCTTGTACTGATTTATAGTAGCTCAATGAATATGATTTTTTTTTTACAAAAGGAACTATGGAGCAACGTCTGAACGACACACAAATAATAATTGATAAACAGTGTATTTTTTATGTATAATATGCGAAAATCCAAAGCATTCTGTTTAGCGTGTTTTTTTTATGGTTTGCTGATAACCTGACAGATTATTAATAATCTCTTTTATCAATTAAAAACTAAAATTCGCAAACAAAATTTGAAGTGTGTTTGTTAAAGCAGAAAAACACTGTTTTGTGTTGACATTAATTTTTTGTTTAATAAGCGCATTTTAAAATTTAGTAATTTATATATGTAATTATTATTCGCTATAAAATAGTAACTTAAATTGCTTGACAAATATTTA
The DNA here is from genome assembly GCA_937620795.1 of Thecophora atra. NCBI lineage: Eukaryota > Metazoa > Arthropoda > Insecta > Diptera > Conopidae > Thecophora > Thecophora atra. The sequence continues at coordinate 96,065,364 of OW569397.1, read as the reverse complement.
AAAGAAATAAATTAAATCGAGTAAATTTCCATATGTATTTCTAAGTAGTTTTAATCCATTTATAAGTAAAAATCAGGAATTAAAAAGTCATTAGATCACAACGGGGAACAAACGCCGCCGCGAAGCATTGCTACATCTGAAAGAATACGTATTCATCAATGCATACACACATTCATACATAATTTATATAGATTTTGGCTAAATTGGCTTGAAATTTAATAAATTTATGTCACCTTTGCCACAGCGTTGAGCGCACTGAAGTCGCCACTCGTTGTGATAGTTTTGGGTATCACTGCCACACACGGGATTGTATTCCATCGTTGAAGGACATGATTGCATGCAGGCCAAAAATTGGGGCGATGCTGTTGTAGCTACGTTGACAGGACTCACGGTGGTCGTTGTCGTTGTTGTTGTTGCTGGTGTCCGATTGGGCCTCGAAAATATCAGATCTCCTCCGTTGGGCCGTTCAGGGAAAACGAACAACGGTTCTTCTTGCTGCTGATTCGATTGGGGATAAGCAACGACTGCGAGTGAACAAGCTACTGGAGGAAATAATTTTTTGCAATCTGTTTTTGTTACAGTAACATTTTCAAAATAAAAATTATTACTAATTAACACTAACCAACAATTATAAAAACTCTAGAAGCACACATTTTGTTATCAGCTTCTCAATTTAATTACGATTTTTTGTTCTCCGTGATTGCTACTAAACCTTCTGCGACTCAAAAGCGATTTCCGCGGTATTCGCCTTGACCAGTTTATTTATACGACATCACAGAATAGTTCTCTCATCTGGCCAGTGATGCTATTATGAATGTCACTAAGCAAATGACGTGGTGAGCTTGAACTTGAATGCGCGAATGCAAAAATCCCCTACGAAACCTGTTACGACGAATCATTAGTGGTTTTTAGAAGCCAGCAGAAAAGTTAGTCATGCAGCATTTTATATGTGCTCTTTTATAAACAACTTTTTAAAAAAAAGTTGAAGCCCTTCTCCAGTAATGAATGTAGTCCCTTTGAAATGTTTGAGTATCACTCGGAGTAGGAGCAAATTTAATATCTTTCTATCAATATTGGAGCGACCAGCGGCAATGGGAGTTTGGAATAGTTCAGCAAGTCTATCATAAATAATCTCTATGATAGAACGCTTAATGCTGTATTATTTAAATATATTTTTACCCAATAACAAGTAAAGAATGTGTTCTTAAGCGTTTCTCGATCGATTTTTATACCCTACATCCGAAGGAATGAGGGTATATTCACTTTGTGCTTCCGTGTGTAACGCATTAAAGGAGACGTGGCAGGTATGGAAAAGTATATATATTCTTGATCAGTGTCACCTCCTGAGTCGATTTAGCCATGTCCGTAGTCTGTCTGTCTGTCTGTCTGTCTGTCTGTCTGTCTGTCTGTCTGTCTGTCTGTCTGTGGAAATCACGATTACAGGAGAACGAATGAAGCTATCGCGATGAAATTTTGCACGTATATTCTTTGTCATCCGAAACTCTGTGGGATTGAAAATGGGATAAATCGGTGCAGCGCCACGCCTACTTTTTTAACAAATACTAATTCTTTTAACAATATTTCAACTTGTAGACTTAGTTTTGAGCTTCAATTTTGTTTCCGAATACATCGGTACAGGTAGATTAAATTTTTAAAAAAAATGGGCGTGTCCGCCCACGAACATATGACATTGATATAAACCGCAATTCCAGAATAACGGTTGGAAGAATTGACTTGAAATTCGGTACGAATATTCTCTGCCATCATAGATAACTCTGTATTGAAAATGGGGAAAATCGGCGGAGTGACACGCCTACTTTTTTTTTTTTTATAATAAAGGTTGCTGGGATGTAGGGTATATAAGCTTCGGTCTGACCGAAGGTACCCTTACTAGTTTACAATCATATTTTTTAGACATCAATTAAACAAGCAAGGAAGCGAATTTCAATAAAGAATCGCCGCCGTATTTAGAACTCACAAACACATTTGTTTATATGAACTTTTCGTTCGCTAAAATTTGCAACTGCAGCGCAAGCAATTTTTGGTTAGAATAAGAATAAAACAAAAAAGAGCAAAATAGAAGAAAATGAAATTAATCACGTTCATATATTACACAATAATTTTGGTTTCGTAAATGTTTACAAATGAACTTTTTTGTACATTATCATGATCGAGCAGACACATATTAATATTATTATTAATATAATCACATCAATTATATTAGCGATCGAAGCACAAATGTATTTACTTAGTATTACTGTTTTTAAAAACTACCCAACTCAATAGAATATTGTTCATTTCGACATAAGTACATATCATTTAAAGTACTGTAACTGCTTTTAAATTTCCTTAAAACATTTGGATCCATTTAAAATCACAGTTTTTTGCCTGCATGCATAATTAATCAATTTATGTTAACATAATAAATTTGTGCATTCTATGATACAATAAGAGAAAAGTTAATTAATTTAAGTCATAATATTTTACATATTTATACTGTCGTGTGCTTTTCGAAATACTAGCAATAAATATTAAGTAAATACATATTTAATTGTATCTTGTGCATGATATGAAAAATATGGAAAATGTATTTCGTGTTAATAATTTTAGAAAAGTAAATTAAATCAATTTATCAGCCATGTCATTAGGAATCACACTTAGCATTAATTACACCCTTTTTAGGTAGTTTCTTCTTGAAGCCCTGAGCAACAAATGTCGCTACATCAACTTGTTTCGATTTGCGTTTCGGCTTGTCGCTCAAATGTTCGGAACTGTTCGAGGTTGAATAACTGCAGCTGGGTGCATCATCATTGCGTGCTTTTTTGCACGCAATAATGCTGTTTAATTGCCGCTGCTTCGGGTCAGGCGATGCGAAGAAGCCACTGATTTTTCCGTCCCATACCGCAAGCTTGATATCAACCGTTGAGAACATCTCCAATTGCAGAGGCGTACCTTTCGAATTCTTTTCGGAAATCAGAATATGTTTGTGCCAATTGCTGGTGTCAACGATGACCTTTTGTAATTTGTATTCAATGGACAGAGCATGGCCGGTTTCAATGGTAACCACATTCATGCTGTATCGGAAAATATCGATGATAACAGCTTTCAATGTAATCGACTGTTTGGACTTGATGTAGCGCTTGAAGAACAAATTAATAGATTCATCTCCTGCATTTTTGGCGTTGAACTTTTGGTTGTTGCATATCACTGCCAGCTGATGAAGTTCATCTGCGCTTCGTTTCGGCGGTGGACAATAATCCAGCGCAGCCGCAAGAATTCTGAGAAATTTTTATATTACAAAATATTCACTTAACGTCTTTCTATCACATCAAAAGGGTTTCTTCTCCTACCTGTGTACTAATATGTCCGGATAACGTCTGATCGGGCTCGTGAAATGTGTGTAAATTGGGATGGACAAAGCATAGTGCCACAGATCAGATTCCGTGGTTACATTCTCGCTGCAGAAATACCTGCAGAATTGGAAGACATTTTATTTACTATACTCTGTTCTGCAAAGCTAAATAAAACAACTCACTTGGCTCTGGCCATTGGCTTGGTGAGTAATGTACTGAGGCAAGCATCCATTGCCCTCGGGTTTTCCGCAGTGGAGCAAATTCGTTGAATGCTTTCGTAGATTGCCTTCGAACTGCTGCAATCCAGATCAATTCCCAAATTGGCCAGCTTCTCCTTTAGGCTTTTCATCGATTTAGCTAAGGGTGCTGCATGATTTCGTAAAATGGCGATTTGCGGAAAATGGTCATAAATAAATCGAGCTACAGACTGATTTGCCAAGAGCATAAACTCCTCAATTAAGAAATTAGCATCAACGCGTTCTTCGACTTCGTAGCTGAGTGGTTCGCCTTTTATTGGATCGATATTGAAGCGCAGCTTGGGATTATTTATGGATATTGCTCCATTGTTATAGCGCTTGGCACGTAACTTCTTTGCAATTGCATTCAATGCAAGTACACGTGATGTTATGCTGGCTGTTGTAAATTCATTGCAAATGGCAGGGAAATCATCTGCATCAAAGTTCTCCTCCGGGTTTTCAATGATCTTCTGTGCGTGTTCATAAGCAAATTGAGTGCAAGAATTAATAATGCTGCGTGTAAATAGTGGCTGACCGATGACGTCACCGTTCTCGTTCATGCGCCAAAAGACAGAGAATGCGAACTTGTCTTCACCTGGAAGGAGTGAGCATTTAAAACAAAGTGTCTTCGGCAGCATGTGAATCACTTCATTCACTAAGTATATCGACGTGGCGCGCAATTTAACAATGTTATCGAGTTCAGTGTCCTCCTGCAGATAAAAAGCGACGTCCGATATGTGCACACCAACTTCATAGAGCCCGTCCTGCATAAGCTCAATAGACACGGCATCGTCCAGGTCCTTCGCTGTTATGGGATCAATAGTAAAAATGCATTTTTTGCGTAAATCCATCCTTTGATTTAAATCCGAAGCGTTCAACGGTGGATCTGGCTGTGTGAACATTTCATCGAAGCGGTCCTCGTACGGTTGCACATCCTTGAGATCGTTGTGCATGAGTATAGCTGTGATTTCTGCTTCCAAATCTCCTACTTTTCCGACTGGTTGCGCGAGCTTCCCAATGCAATTACCATCTGCGTTCGTTTCCAACACATGCACGACGTAAAGGAAACCACACACGTCCTTTTTCTGCTCCGACGTTACTTGATCGCCACATGAATCGAGTGGGATGTAGATCATCGGCATACGCATATCGTGTGGTCTCATCTTGTAGTAGTTCTGGCCATCACTCAGAGTCGCGACGGTTTTAAATGAGACATTGCCAACGACTTCGCGCTTGCCAACCTTCTTCACTATGTTTATAACAAAGGCTTTCGGACATGCTTTGGATGCAGACACAGATGTCACATCCAGATCATTGCCTTCGATGTCAGATTCAATTTCATCACAAAAAAGATTCTCCTGCTCGCTACAAGACTGTTCGTTGCCGCATTCCACAGAAGCTTTCGCAGTCTCCTCTTTTTTCTGCTTATGCTCAATGTCGCTGTTATTCCCAGGCGTTGAAGGGTTCATGACAAAAGCCCGAACCACGTCACCATCGAACGCGTATTGACGGGCGACTGGAGCTAGTATTATTCCATCATGCTCTGTGCTCTCACGATCAGCGGACACCATTATAAAGGATTGTCGGTTGTTCTTGCGGTTAACTCGAATTTCTTCCTCTAATATCTGACCCATACCAGCATCCACCAGCCTTTGTGCATATGCTTCCAGGTCTTCTTCCTCCGGCTTGTAAATGTATTCTAAAACTTTCTCTTTAGCCACCTTATCGCCTAGAGATTCTTGGACAATAGCTTTCAGGTATTTCAGCAACGCTTCGTATTCTGTCTTCTGCGTTTTTTTACCACTTTTGTTCTTCTTTCTACGTTTTTTCGGTTTTGACTGGTTTTTAGTAGATGTTGAAGGGTAAACACTGCTCAGCAAGCTGTTCATACTGTTACTGTTCGATGATATAGAATCTTGTCGTTGCTTTTGTAAATGCATGAGAGAGAAGTGATTCGTTATTGGCGGCTTACGACAATTTCCATCTTGGAGAAATGGTGAGGCTTTAGCATCCATAACGCTCGATAATAGATCCAGATTTTTAAACTTTTTGTTAGTACGAATCATTTGTCGAACATTCGATTCCACTTGTGGATTTTGCAGCATCAATTGTTTCATTAAATCACAAATATTCTGTAATTGCTCTTCAAGTTCGCGACGCGTTCTCCTCCTTTGCTTGGTTTTATCTTTTTCACCATTTATGCTAAGTTGCTGCTGCTGCACTAATTGATTATCTTGGAGATTCAAAGTAAGCTTCGTACTGCAAATGGACGAAGTGTCATTGTCTTTACGGTCGGGAGCGGTCGGTTTACTTTTCAACAATTGCTGCTGAGTTGGTTGTATATCTTGTCGATTCGTAGACGGAGTCGGATCACAGCCATAGTAATTGTTGTCGCAAAGGCTCGCTTCACTTGTTGAGTGCACCTCTGATTGAGGTGGTTGACGTAGTAAGGACCTAACAAAACGTCTATTCATGTACAGAGCAGCCTGTGCATCATTCTCTCTAAGCGCATCACTAGATTCCCGAATCATTTTTTTCTGCTCCTGAAGACGTTTTGCTGCAAATCCATTGCTGATTTTTTTACGCAGAGCCTTTGTCTTCTCTTGCAAAACATTCATCTTACTTAGGATAACATTTCGTTCCGAGTCGCTTTCCGAGTTTTTTGTCGTTGGAATCTTCAGAGGCTGATTGCAGCTGCTACCAGAACATTCGTCTAAAGTTGAATCCGTAGGCTGCTCCTCCATTTCCTTATCTAATTCATTACTAGCACATTGACCAGTATTGACTTTCTTATCTATTTCATTATTCCTTTCCATTATATCTTGCTGTTAAAATTTTATTGCATTCACGAGAAATTTGTTAAAAACTTATGATATTGATTTCCAAAATTTTGTTGTCATTCTTTTTTCTTATTTCCGCTTTTCTGACATTTTTACTACAACAAAATAGCATTTTTCTCCTTTTCTACTTTTCATTAGTTGTCATTTTTTGCTTGACAGGTACTGCATCTCTGGTTTTTTCGCGCCATTTATTTATTTTGACAGCAGAGCTGTGAGAAAAACAATTAATGCTGATTTTATAAAATTTTATTACCGAAAGATTCCATTCATTTTAGTAATTGCATAAATTGCAGAAACGGGGATCTGAAAGTAGTCCACAATATAAAGGCGCTGTACAATATGGCACATGACTGAGTGGAACAGGAAACACGGTTCGTATGTTTTGCATTTTCATATAGAGTATTTCTAGGAAATGCTTTTAGTTAATGTATATTAATGTAGTTATTTATGCCTTTCCTAGTGCAATATTAGCAATTTTTAGTTGTATTTAATTTGCGCTTTTTCATTATGCTGAATAATTATTTTTTTTAGGTCTGTTTGTTTTATTGAAATCGATCGCGTGTGGCTTTCCTGATTTTGTAATACATACACGTATAATTTAAATACCCGCTTCAGTTAGTGTAATTCAATAGCATAAGTTATACAAGATTATGAATAATTTAAAAACTTATTTCGCAAGTCCTGGAAAAAAGCGAACTAACGGAACGGCTGTGTTGTTGCTCGCAGCAGCAGATTCAGCAACTAAACTAAGGAATTCTGGACTTTCAGATACAGCTGTGGATAAGGTAGTCCAATTGGAAACAGCAAAGGAAAACGGTACAGACGGTGTGAGCTTTGAATCAACTTCGCCTCTTTATATAATCAAGAAACCTTCCGTCGATTCAAAGCTTATCCTACAGAACATGGAAGAGGTGCTCAACTCTGTAAAGAAAAAACACCGCCAGAAGCACCGCAGAAAAAAGGAGCAAAAGAAATTAGCGCAATTGGAAGCTGAAGCGGTGGCTATTGCTGTGAAGGCGAAAGCAGATCAAGAGAGTATCACGCAGAAGCAACAGAACGACACGACCGTTTCTAAGAACCCATTAAGTGAAAAAACAAAGCAAGTTATTAATGGTGGTGGTGGTGCCTTGCAAGTATCGAAATCTAGACAAACACCAATGAAGAATCTGATAGAATCTGCATCGTTGAAGGGAGAAAGTCTCGCATCACTGGACGAGCGATGTGAACACGTAAATGATGTATCATGCGAGGAAAATGTGAATTCTCAGACTAGTAAGAAGAAGTCTACCAAAACCAATGCATTTGAAGTTTTGATGAATGCACGCAATAAATCGATTGGATCGAACACGTCTGGAAAGGAAATGACTGCGGAGGAAGACAACAGAACTCGTGTGGAGCCGGCAGCAGCTGTTAAGCGGAAACAACTTCTGCAGGATTGGGCTGACAGAAAAGGAGGTGCCAAGCGCAAACTGGAAGAGGAGAATCGAGCTGCATATGTAGAAAAGAAGCTGGAAACCAGAGCCAAACGGTGAGCTACTTTTCTTTATATGTAACTTTATGTAAGATGTTTTTTTTTAATTTTTCCTTAAATATCTGCAGTTTTAAAAAAATGCTGGTTAATGGTTCCGCTGCTAAAACTGTTGATAATCCTACAGAAACTTCTCTGAAAAAGTCTAGAAATAAAAATTTGAAAAGGAAAAGTACTCGCGTCAAACTGAACATCAAAGAAAACGAAGCTGAAAAACCAAAACACCGACGAGGAAGTCTTCGAAGCAAACGCGTTGCTTCCGTCGACTCCGTCGATGAGGAAGCCCCGCCAACGGCTACAAGTCACCAAGACAGAGAAACTATCGATTTCTTAGCACAGCTTTCCTCACCTACGAAAAAGCGCGACAGTCTCTTAGGCTATTTTCCAAAAAAAGAGTCTCCGGATTTGTCGGCAAGTAAAAAATGTGAAGAATCAAAAGAATCGGATAAATCAGAGAAAACACCTAGACGTACACGACGACAGACTGCAGAGCGAACAAGGTGTGAACATTCTACAGGAGAAGCTGAAACTGCCACAAGAGACGCTGAAAATCCTACTAAAGAAACTCAATTACCGAAAGCGGACACCACGTTGAATGTTAAGACAACGAGTGACCGACCACGACGATCTTGTGCTGGCAAAGCGCGCTATGATTACGATTTAGAAGTGAGTCCAACAAAATTTAGCAAACATGAGAAAACCGCCAAAGAACCAAGGACACCAATAGTTCATTCAACGCAGCCTGACGAGGTTATTATCGATTTGGATGACAGCAACACACAAACGCCGTCTGATCAAAAGCTGGCTCCCTTGTTTGTTCGCTCCGTGCCGAAACCAAGCCCCAATCCGGAGAAGATTGCAGCACGCCACGCCTTTCTAATGTCAGGAGTTCCGGAAAAACTGCGAATCGAGCAGTTGAAACAAAAGCAATTCGAGCAAAGCTACGACGAAACATTGGAGTTATTTCCAAAGATCAGTCATGTGCTGCAACTGACCGAAGATCAATTGCAATGGACAAGAGATGATTTTGCCCCATCCTTTAAGTTGAAATCCATTGAGGAGGAAGCGCTGTTGAGCAAGAACAGACATTCGAAGGTTAAGAAAATGCGTGACATGCGACAGATCACGACGGGAAGCCACGACCAGGCGCCTCTTTCGTTTTCTCCTCTCCACAAACAACCACTGCCACAAGTGCCCGAAAAACGTCTCATAATTAAAGCTTGGAAAGCGAAATATGAGCGCTTTCCCATCTACAGATGCTACAACCAAATGCGGGAGAAATATCGTTATTTTAATGCTATTGACTCAGCGCAGGACACCGAACAAGTCACGGAATCCTTTGTGGTAACCAGACGAAACGCGCGCCGCTCGCTTCAACTCGCGGAGCAGAATGACTCGGACGCCAGCTCTGAGGAAGCAAAACCACCAGCAATGGCGCCGAATGGCGAACTAATGTTCACGGAGAAATACAAACCTTTGCTTTTCGAACAGTTTCTGGTCAATCTGTCACCGGTGGCCGAACTGCGCGAGTTTCTAGCCACTTGGTCCACGGGTACACGCAATTCCCAAGGTACGGAAGACAGCGATTTCGACGATTCCAATTCATCGAATTCAAACCAGCAAGCAACGTGCAACACCGTCGTTTTGATGGGTCCCAGTTCCAGCGGAAAAACCAGTTCCGTGTTTGCTGTGGCGAATGAATTAAACTTTAATGTCCTCGAAATAAATGCGGGAATGAAACGTACAGGAAAGAAGTTAATGCAAGAGTTGCAAGTAAGCTCTGTTATTAATTCCAAACTAAATTTCCATTTTATTTATCCAATTTTAATTAAATTTAATACTTCAGGAAGCAACGCAATCACATCAACTTCGTAAAAATACAACGGCGCATGGTAAAAGCCACAAAAGTCTTTTGAAGATGTCTTTAAATGGCCGCACAACAAAAGCTAAGAAAACCAGCTCTAAATGTTTAGGCGCTGATGACAATAATTTAGCAGCTGATTCAGGCGCAACCGCGGCACGAAAATGTCTCATCCTCATCGAAGACGCTGACATAGTTTTCGATCAAATGGACGCTGGTTTTACAGATGCGATCTATACACTTGCTGCCAGTTCCAAGCGTCCAGTTATCATCGTTGCCTCCGATGTGAATTGCCCGCATCTACAACGTCTAATTCAGCAGAACACAATTTATTTCAAGGAACCGAGTACGTTGAACATCTCCAGATACATGGCCGTGCTTGCCCTGTTGGAGAACTGTCCCGTGAAGCTGGACGACTTAATTTCGCTGTACATCTATAACAAAAAGGATCTCCGCAAAACTTTGCTGGAGTTGCAGTTCTTTACGCAAAGCGGTGGTGACCGTAGGAAGAGGGAGCAGGATGCCGAAGAAGTGTCTGTTTCATTGTTTGCTTCACCCAACAAAACAACACGATTCTTTGAGGAATCAACCTGTTTGCAGGGCACAGATACCGATGACGTTCCTAAAAAGGAGCCGTCAGCTGCGCAATCGAATGGAGATGCTGCCAAGCTTTATATACACCAGCACCTCTTCGACTTCTTTACTCTGCCGCAGAATGAAAGCTGGCGGATACCGTTTCCTGTCAATTTCGATATGTTGCGTAACAACTTCGATGAAATCCTGCAATCATCTCAAACGCTGAGTAAGTACGCAACGAATCGCAGCGACAAACGCATCAAACCAGCAGAGGAGCCTACAACCAAACGGAAATCTCGTTCACCAAAGAAAGTGTGGCTGACTGCTGCTGCACAAAAAACAATGCCGTTGGCCGATCTCTGCGACTTCTACGAGAACATATCGATCGCTTCTTTGCTGGGTGCTCATGGAAAGGAACTGCCCAACACAGAGAGCAGCATGCCACAGTTCAAGGACAAACTGTTGCCTCATCTGGCCGATGATATTGCGCATTGCATGGTTGCAGGCGCCATCGATCACAATCTAGAAGCTCAGCAATTTTCGTACAATTTAATTTCTGCTCCACTTAAAAAGTACGTGTTTTTGATGTTAATTCAAATGTTTATGTAATTCCATTTTTCTCTGCAGGATCTCTTTGGGCAATTGGTTGGGCAACTTGACGCTGCGTAGTAAACAGTTGCTTGCACTGGAGTTTGAACCAACGCTGCGCTCCATCTGTCGAAGCGAAAAGACGCGTGCGACAAATGATCGACGCTCTTCCCGCTTTTATCATTATTTGGGCAATAGTTTTAAAAACGCTACTGAACGTCTTGAGGATGCTTGCTCGGTCTTCTTGGATGATTCAAGTGGTTTACACGCGAGTTGTGAACATCCCACAAACGCACAATGAGTGTGCTGGCGAAAAGTACTGACACGACACGCGAAGCAATTTAGTTATGGAAAATTAGTAGATAAGATAATAATTGTTTTAATCGTATTTAAGTATTGCTCCAACCAATCCTAAAGAATCGAAAAACACATAATACAACACTTTCTTAAACATTTATTTGTACAATGTGTGTATACAATTTTGAGAATTTGTTTTTCACAACAATCACTCGCAATGACTTAATTTTAATAGTTATTACATAATATATTAAAACTTTTACTAGAACTGAGGTGTACTAATTTATGTTTTAGAAGCAAAAGAATAACTTTATTGGCTTTTTCTTCTTCTTCTTCTTTTGCCTGCCGTCCAAGGAATCCACCTCACAATCCAGGTTCTTCTTTAATGTTGTGGGATTTAAGTTGTTTTGTGTGGTAATTATTGTTGCCTAAGGAAAAGGATGAGAAAGAAGTGGAGAGACATAAACGTAAAGTTAAATATACTATTTTAATGTTTTACATTGATTAATATGCGTCATTAATTTATCGATTTTAACATCGGGAATTTGCATGATTGCCGCCCGTCCTTAAAGGTTGTCTTTCTTAAATATTTCAGTTACAGCTGACTTAAAGAAAATCATTTTAAACTCACCTTACTGCAGGTTGCTACTACACCAATTTTATATTGCTTCAATTGCTTGATAGCGTCCGTGGAGTGACCAACATTGTTGAAGGCTTTCGTTGCGTCTTTTCCAGCGTATTCAATGATTGCTTCCTCTCCGCCAGGATGCTGTGTTGTTAAATTTAGTTATTAAGTATATCATTTAATCATCATTCAACAAAAAACATTTCTGATATAAATAATGAATTATATATTTTTAAATTATATAGAATTTTATTATTTCAGTTATTAACACAAAAGTTTATATCAAATTTCACGAAACTTCTTGTTGAAAATTGGTATAAGAAATACGAATTTAAACATACTTCTGCAACGAATTTGGTCACGTCATAAACCACGCCTTTCACTATTAACCAAATTGGTTTTCCGTTTTTGCCATTATTCTCAGCGATTTGGGGCAAACTGTAGTCTGAGCACATTTTTCTCAATTCGTTATTCCTATAAACTACAATTAATAGAAACTCTTAAAAATCCAACAACAAACAAAAAAAACATTTGATCGCAAGTGACTCCCGGATGCGACTGCTGCGGAGTCAAGGTTTTGTGTCCACTATTTAATTGGCTTTAGTGGAAGAAGGGACCACGATTGAATTTGAATTTTTCATCGATTTTCAATCAACTTTTTTATTCTTATCTACATTAATTTCTAATTTCCTTCGTGTTTCCCATTGTGTCGTGTGATAAGCTCCTGGGTTTTTTTGCCTGACGTGCCGCTTATCAGTCGTGTTTGTCGCAAACGCTACAAACTCATTGTATTTGCATTTGTCGACGCCCCTTCTTCGTGCTAATAACAAGCGCCCCTCAGAAGCTTCCTGACTTGTTTTGCATTCAGGGAAATAAGAAGAACAACGTCGATGATTTGTCTCGCCGATAAAAAGGACGACATTTTAATATTTGTTTTATTATAGCAAAAATAAAACAATGTGAATGACTGTGACAGTTGACTGACTTTAAGCGAATTGGGCAAGAAATCGTTCATCAGATTCCACACTCAAGAATCGTTTTTAATAATGGCTTTCATAAGAAATCTTATCAAACGCCGAAGAACGATAAACGAAGTGATAAAATTGTCTGCAGGAATTTTATAAAAGATTTCAATTCACTTTAAAAGTGTGAAGTAGGAAATGGATTTTAAAAAAAGTCATAACACATCGCAACTAGAATTATTTTTTCACATTTGTTTATTTTAATATTTTATAGTAAATATTTACAAATTTGTAGCTATAATTATTATTAATTAATTAGAATTTATTAAGAAAAATGTCCCTTAGCATTCGTGATAATATTATGTTGATTGAGTTGCAAAGTTTTCACATACATTTCAAAACAAAATCGTTAACAATTTAATAATAATCAACCAGCAAAATATCTCATTCAAACATACATACATATTTATTTTAACATTTAATCTAGCTCATCAATCACCACAAAATCGATTGATAAAGATGATTAAAAGACGATGATTTAATTACTCTTCGCTTGAAAAATTTAACTTTATATTTTATACGGATAATACACTTTTTTGCTGAGACAACAACAAATCACAACGCGATAACGTTCCTTTTTAAAGCACACGGCGAAGAGGAACAAATTGTCAACTACGACTCAATGACAACACGAACGTTCGATTGATCGAGAGCCGAACGATTGGCGGCCAGAAGTGGATTGTGTCTCAGCTAAGGAAGTGAACTTGGGTTTAGTTACTAAACTTTAGTATTAAGCAAAATGTTAAATATTTGAATGGAGACGATAAAGTGTGTATTCAAAATACTCGTAATATATTTTTTTTAGGTTGCAAATCAAACCTTGATTTATGCATGTTTTTCTTTTTTGTATAACTTAATAAATCTTAAGATAAATTCTATGTACATGAATATGATGTTTTTGTTACTTTCCTATTTGCATAATAAATTATTATTAATAATACAATACATAAACAATTAACAGAAATTTATTGAGAAGGAAGTTTTAATTACTTTTAAAGTTATTATTGAATTCTGTTCAATAAAATTACTTCTTTGATTTGAAATTTTTTGGTTTTTTGTTTTCATTTGTACACAAAATAAATACGAACAATAAAATTCACTATTTACACAACTAAAAAATAACACTTTATTAAATAAATCACACATTAAATATACATATATGCAATTTATTAAAATATGTGAGCGGCTTTTTTATTTATTATTTAATACGAATTCATTTTATACGGCAATATTAATTATTTCCCAACTTTGAATACTTAATTTTAATTACAAATTTTTTATTTCTTATTAAAATTTATTTATTTATTGTAATAGCTTTATTTTAGTTGATTAATTATTTTATTATAGACAATTTTACAAAACATAATAAATTTGCTGCAAACAATCGACATTATTTTTTTAAGTAATTATTTTATTTATAATTAAGATTTTTCCATTTAAACTTAATGCATAATTAACACTTCAATTCAAGGCAAAATGAGTTTTAGTTGATTAACAAAGGTTATTATGTAACAAAGGTGGTTTACAAAGTATCCACGGTTTTAAATTCTAATTCGAAAAAACATTTTGTAGCTAAAAAAAAAAAATAAAAAAGACCATTTTTTGTTTCTATTTCTATTCTTTCTATAAGTATTTCAAATGATAGTACAAGTGGATATAACAATAATTTGTATAATTTTGTGCATGTCAATGGGACATTGCAAAATCTGAGATTATCGTCCGTCTTCTTTGCCACGTTTGTAATGGGAGTCCTTTATTTAACCTGCAAAAAACACTTGCATTTCACCCAATTAGAAGTGACGCAATGGGAAATTACTCCTTTCAGTTGTTCTCAAAGTTTCTACGTTGCACAAAATGCCAGTCGTTCTACAGTAAGAACAAAAACAATAAAATCACAACTGTTTTTAAAAATCTTTATTTAAAATAACGAAAAGATGCGTAAATGTTCATATATCTATAAATAAATCCAAATTAAAAATAAATGTTAAAATAAATGTAATATTGACAAATTATAAGTTGCATGTATATAGTATAAATGTTGCCTGCTTTTTAAATCATTAAAGTATTGCTTTTGTTTCTTCTAATAACGTAACACAAGATGACAAATAAACGTATAATAAAAATAATAATAAATGAATGGATTGCGCTTAATTTTTATCTCGTTGAATAAAATATTTAGCTGAAGAATTGTACAGATTCGTACAGGCGCATGTTTATGTGTTTCCTATAATATATATATATAAATATGTGTGTGTGTGAATATCAGTGTATATAAAAAGCTAAAGAAAGCAATTTATAATAAGTTAAATTACAATTTTCTTTTTTTTCATTTTAATATCTTTACAATTGTACAAAACTGAAGCAGTTTGAAATCAAAATTCTGTGTATTTCATCGCTTCTGCACCAACTCATGCGCTCCTCTTTTCGCACTTTAAAACTGTTCAATCAAAGAACCTTTTTTGTTTCCTTAAATTCTAATTGCATTCTTTGTTTTAAATGTGAACTTAACTTTCGTTTCTTATTAGTTTTTCCTAGCATCTACAAACACAAACACAACCGCACTGAAAAATACAGCAACTGGCAAACGATGGAAGTTTCTCGGACTTTCTTCTGTAAACTCAGTTCTCTGCTTTATGCCAAATCCTGTGTGTTTATGTTTCTACATATATACATATGCATTGTTTTACTTAACATAAATTCCGCAATTTGCCGCCCTTTGCTCACTACATTTTCCTTTTTAATGACACCTAAATTAAGATTTAAAAGAGTATGTTTTTTCTCCTATATTTTCCATATGTATTATTAGCATATATAGGTAGATATAGTATAATAAAGGAAAGTAAATATATGTATGTATGTAGTTGACAATATACATATGCATATATACATATATAGATATTTATATAATAGTTGCTTGCGTTTAACATGTACATTAAAAATAAGTATTTAAATTGCTATTTTTTTTGTTTTGTTTATCATAGAGTTTAGAGTTGCAATTAAATTTGAAATTAGTATTAAATATCATTTCATATAGTGCCATCATAAATATTGATATTTATTATTATTATTATTTAAAAATAAAATGCGTTAAGATGCGCTTGATTGAGGCTCCACCGGATGCTGCTTTATAAAAGCCACGAATTCGACGAAAACAGATTGAATTTTGTGGCTACAAATGGCTGACGTTTTCCCCGCAAATAACATGAAAACTTGAGAACAAAGGCGATCGATCACAAGGATTTCGAATGCAATTCCTTTGCAATTTCTTTGCCTATATATAAATAAATCTTTAAAAGTGTTTTTGCTGTGGTTGCTGTCCTCTCAATCTCGACGGCAATGTTTTTTTTCCGGGACTCGTTCGTTTAGATTTTCATAAAAAACCTTTCTCACAATATTCCATTCGTGTAGTACTGATAGCCATCGTAGAGCTTCGTCGAGAGACTCTTCACCGAGTCCTGCACCAGCTGCTCCACCTTGCGCTCCATTTCCTGCTCGGTGAGATTCATGTGGAAGCGTTTGCGCAGGTTCTGCACGGTGCCGGAGCAGCCATTCTTGAAGCACGGCAGCTGAGCGTCTGCAGAGATTCCATTGAGTCAATAAAAAAATGCTCAGATAATTATAGAAATTTTGCCAAACTTACTGCTGCGCATGATTTCCACAAAATTGATTATGCGATCCATGTGCTTCCTCGCTGTCATCATGCCGACGAGCAGCAGGCGATTGAATTCGCGCCAGTGCTTGGATGAGGTGCCGCCCATGACTTCGACGAACTCCGCCGTCAGCTTGAATGGCGACTGCTCGAAGCCTGCGATAAAATGAAACAGTTTGTTTTTATAATTATCCACAGAAATGAATCGATTTAAAGCAAAGAAAACGCACCCAAATTCTTCGGCGATATGCTCAGAATGAAGCCGAAGTCAATGTGAATGATGTGACCGTCCGAATGCAGCAAAATGTTGCCGTTGTGTCTGTTGGTGAATGGAAGAAAAGCAAGTTAAAAGGAAATCACTGAAGCAGAAGTGTTCACTAACCTGTCCTTAACTTGCAGCAGGTACGAAATCAAACAATACGCAGCGCAACTCTGCACAAAGTTCTTCTGCGCCAAGCAGAAGCGTTCCCCGTCGGCGCATCCGTACTCGTCGACGAAGTAGTCGCGCAGGCTTTTGCTGGAGTTCTTCTTGATCTGGTGCAGCGACACCGTGTTGAGGATGGGCTCAATCAGGCCGCTGTCGTTCGACAGACACACGATTTTGTAGGGCCGCACCCACAGATCGGCGCCCTCCTCCTGCCAAATGATTTTGAACATCTGCGCGATGCGAATGTAGACGCTTTAAAAGACTGCTCCAAAGTGTTTCAACTCAACGCTTACCTGCAACAGCTGCGTGGCCATCAACTCCTGGCGCAGGTCGTCGCCGCACTTGACAATCGCCGAGAGCAGCCGCCAGTTGGCGAGGTGTCCGTAGGGCGAGGACTCGCGAATCTGCTTCTCCTTCTCGTCCCACGGCTCCTGCAAGAGCAAGCAATTGAATTATGAATGGCAATGGTTAAGTAAAGCGATGGGTCTACCTTCAGCGCTGCTGCCGACGGGTCCTCGGGGTCGTTGCTGAACGACTTCGTGTTCTCGCAGCTGAGATTGTTGCAATGGCGCGTCCGAACATCGCCAATGTTGAAGAGCACAGGAATACCTAAGAGTTGAAGTGATGATAAATTATTTTGCAGGGACCGAAAGTCGCTCGGGTGCTTCTAAAGACGTACCGTGATCACGCGAGTCGCAGGAATCCAGCGACATCTGCGAAATGGCATCGCGCTCGCTGTCCTTCTGCCGCAGACTCACGTACTGCGCCGTGATGTCGTCATCCTCTTGGGACCACACGTCGTCGTCGTTTAAATGCAAGGCACTCAGCTGTGCAGAGGCGCCGAGGGTCGTCGCCGCCGCCGCATCCGACGCATTCCAACACTCGGATGTGACTTTGTCCTTGCGGCGGCCGGCGGTTGGTGCTGCGTTGGCGCCGCCGCCGCCGCCGCCGCCGCCGCCGCTGTGACTGCTGCAGCTGGAGGTGCGACTGCAGCCGCTGTGATTGAGCTGGCCACAACAGCCGCCCTCGAGATGCTCGACGCTCTTCGTGTGCCGCAGCGTGGGCATCATCTTGGCGATGACGGGCGACGAGTAGATGTCCGGCACCTCGAGCACCTCCACGTAGATGATGTACGGCGTCTTGTCCTTGGAGTTGAGCACGGCGGTCTTCTCCTCGGTGATGCGCACCACGTGGTGGGCGATGTGCGAGTAGAGCGGCAGCCAGACGCGCGCGGGCAGGTTCTTGTTGATCAGGTTGAGGAACATGCGCAGCGCAGACGTTTTCTCCGCCTTGGACGGCAACGAGGTGAGGTTCTTGCCCACGTTGATGAGGGCGCGCATGAACTCCTTCTGCGGCGCTGTTTTCGGGGCGCCGCACGAGCAGACAGTCTTTTGGCCCAGCAACCCGTTGACCTGGAAAGAGGAAGCAGCAGCAGCGAAGTTAGCGCCAGCTTCAGCCAACGTTTAATTACATTCATCACTCACCTGACCACGAACGGACTCGAAGCAGCTGCAGCCGTTGTCGAAGGCGCGTCCCGAAGTCAAGTCGCCGAGCGTCAGCTTCGCTGGGGTGACCGTCAGCGTCGCCGTGGTGTACGGCGGCTGCTGGTACATGCGGCCGGTGATGCTCAGCGCGCTGCCCGACGGATGGAAAGCCCCCCGCGAGGCGTCCGTCAGCAGCACCGTGGCGTCGGACTGCGAGCGGTGGTGCGTCTTCCTCGTCGCCGCCGCCGCCGCCGCATACAGCCCGGTCTTGGAGCGCTCCTGCTTGCTCAGCACCTTGCGCTCCTTCCGCGAGAAGATCTCCTTCATGAGCGCCAGCTGCGGCTTGCGGCCGCCGGCGTTGCTCAGGCTGTCCTCGTGGTAGTTGTAGGCCTCCAGCAGCCACAGACACTTGAGCGAGAAGTCGACGGACTTGCGGCAGCGGATCGTGAGGTAGGGGTCGAGCACCTCGGCCAGCTCGTCCATCTGGATGTACATGACGATGAGCTGCGGGATGTACAGGTCCACCTCGTGGTCGGGGAAGCTGAAGATCTTGTTGCCGATGAAGCTGAGCACGCCCGGCTCCTTGGAGTAGAAGAGGTAGTGCACGGCGAAGTGTATGTTGAAGACGGGCGACTCGAAGAAGCGCAGCAGCCCGCTGGCACCCTTCGACGACTCAGTCTTGTGTTGGAGCGCCTCGCCGCCGTCGGACGGCGCAGGCTTCTCCTTGATGAAGCACTTGACGACGCCCGGCACACGCAGCTTGTGCAGCGACGTGATGGAGGCGGACTTCGGCACCGTCGAGCTGCTCGGCACGCCAAGATTCCATGTTTTCTCCGTTGCGCTGAGCGCTGGCTGCAATTCGCTCAACGGCGACTTTTGTTCACTGCTGGCGGTGGCGCTGTTGGTGGGTGTGGGCGTGGGCGTGGCGTTGGTGGGAGTTTCGGCTGTAGGAGTTGCAGCTGGCGACGAGGCGGACGCAGCGGCGGCTGCAGCAGCAGCAGCGGCTGCCTTTTTGCTGGCGTTCGTCGTGATTAGGCCAAAGAATTCCTTTTTCTTGGTGAAATCCGTCGGCGACTTGATGCTGTCCGTTGCAGTCGCTGGTGTCGCGGCTGCGGACAGAGCGACGCTGGCTGCGTCCTCGCTTCTGTTCTTCGCCGCGTTCTTCTTCTCGTGGTTCTCGATGATGCTCTGCGCTGTGCGGAAAATCGCGTTCTTCGTGGCCCCGAAGAAGCTCTTGAACAGCACCTCGTTTTTCGTTGTTTCCATAGCAGACAAAGTGGCTTCGGTTGGCGGCTTCTTCGATGCGCCACAAGTGGACGTAGCTGCCTCCAGACCGTCCGACGTGGGCGTGGTCTGGGCTGTTATACTCCCGCCTTCTGCGTCACTAGAAATGCGCTGCTTTTCAGTGGTTGCATCGTCGCCATCGCCACAGCCGCCGACGCCGGGGTGACTGACATCAGCCGCTTCCAGTGGCTGCTGCTGCTTCGGTTGCTTGTTTTTGCGCGAGGGACGCAGCGTGCGGCAGTCGGTGTCCGGCGACTGGTAGAAGCAGAGGTCCGACTGCAGCATTCCGTACTCCTCGTCCATGGAGGCCGTGTCCAGCATCTCGATGCACTCCTCCTCGGCGTCCATTTCGGCCGAGTCGAGCGATTCGTGCGAGTCGCGGATGCGCTTCAACGACAGTTGGTCCGAGTCCGAGCCGCAGATGATGCCTGCCGAGATGAGAAGCTGATTAAACGTGTTCGCGGCGAGGGGAGCAACTTTTAATTTCTTTGACAGCTTGAATGAAGCGAATGACAAATAAACAAAAACATCAACGAGCAACGAGCAACGAACTTCGAACAACGAATTCGAAACTACGAAGTCGATCGATTGCTCGGCTACTCACCCGAATCGTCCGAACCCAAACTCGTCAAATCTTCACGCTTTTTGCTGTTGTTGTTGTTTGCGCCGATGTTCGCTGCAGTGACGCCGATGGCGCTGCTGCTGGCGGCGAATGTTGAGTTTATGGCAACTGAGGAGGACGTCGAGGAGGCGCTGCAGCTGCTGCTGCTGCTGTTCGCAGATTCGCTGGACTTTGGACGAATTCGCAAGATGGAAGTCGGTTCAACTGCAAGCGAAGTACAGAAAAATACAGAAGATGAGGAAAATGTGAAACTACTCGCAGGCGAACTACGAATGAAACCTACCGATGACGCTAGGATTGGCGGATGCTACGTGGACGTCTGAAGCGCTAGCGACAACTACTTGCGGCAACAACGTCATGGCGCCCAGCGTCGGCTCCGTCGTGGACACGACTTCGGCTACGCTGGCGAACGACGGCGACGTGCTGCATGCAGCCGCGGCTGTGGTCGGTGTCGACGGGGCAGCGGTGACGATCTCCGTGGCCGAAGTGACTATTTTGGAGCACATCGTTGTGCCGAGGATGGATGTGGTGCAAAACGTGTTCTCACTTTCATTGGGAGATGAGACTTCGACCTGCGGAGGAGCGGCAGAAGGAATTCGCTTAAACTCGATTCGACTGCAGATTGAACAATCACTTGAAACATTTGGAATTCATCCTTTTTTTTCTCATTTCTTTTAAAATACTTTTGCTCTACTCACTGAGTGTTTTTAATTATAATCAGAAATGCATTAAAAATGCTAAATAAACGCGTTGAAAGTGTATGAAAATAAAAACTGTTATCATTTTCGATGATGACAAACGACGTCGTAAGTTTTGCCACGACGAAGAGATGCCAACGAAGTGAAGTTCGTTTAATTGCCATTTTCGCAGGTATCTGTTTGTATTTTAGCGGAGCAACAAACGAATTGGCATCACTTTTGTTCGCGAGAGTAAAGTTTGATTGAGAAGAGAGAAACAGTGAGAGATGAAACTGGCAAATGGCGTGAGTACGAAAGCACTTAGAAGACTTCCATTGAATTAAACTAATTAAAGCAATGAAGGAAATTTAAATTACTTATTAACGTAAACATGTATTTGTTAATGGGAAACGCGAAACAATAAATGAATGGTGCATGGGGGATGCGACTTACCTCCGGGATCCGCTGCAAAGCGCTGTCCAAGCTCCGATTGCGATGATGTTGCGTCAAGTTGATGCGTGTATTCGTCACTTGCGAGACTGGAGGCAACAATATGCCCATCGATCTGTAACAAAAGGAGGAAAGAAGTTAGAAGGTTCGCAATGAATCACAACGACGAGTTTTCAATGACCGCCCCCTTTTGAAAACCCACGTAAATCCACACAAGCGATATGAGTAATGTTTTTCGTGTGACCCACGTATGAATTCATACAAGTGGAAGAGAGAAGAAGCGAGAAAAAACACTATTTACTTTTGCACATTGGTAAATGATTCAAAAAACTTTGCACAAATCTGTAATTTATTGTTTTCAATTTCCTTATCCACAAGTTAAACAACATGTAATTATTTATGTTTTTTCTGTGTTCACACAATAAAAATAAAATAAAAAAGAAATAATAACTGCTGTCCTAATCCAATAGTCGAGAGTAGTTACTTATAATCTGACGGGAAGGAACGTATTTATTAACATTATAATTCACCTCAGTGGTTAGCTGTTACAACTCGCTCTCATTGAGCGAGTGCATTTTTTCCGAAGTGCAAATGCTCTCTCGCATTCCAAACAAGACCAAAAAAAAAACTACTATCCAATGGAAAGTTTCCAGATTGGCCGTAAAAAAATTGCAAGATTAGTGGCAGTGGCAAAATACTGATTTTGCAATTTTCTTACGTAGTGGTTGGAAAATCACTCTCCATTCCCCACGAAAGCTTTGAGAATCCACCACGCTGGTGGAAATACACTGCAAAGCTGCATTGTTAAAAGCTGTAGGGAAAAAAGGTGAATTGGAAACTATTCCCAAGTAAATAGGAATTTTCGGATTGAAACAGAAGGAATTTTTTGATGTGATTTACAATTTTTGTCACTTGCTGATTTCACGTAATTAATTAAAAAGTAAGGAAATAAAAATTGCAATTTAATTAAGGTCTTGACAATGTTAAACAACCGCACTTAAAAAAGAATAAAAACAATCAAGATTTATTGTAATTTCAAGTTAACCACACAACAACAAAAAAGTTCCAAGTTCCACTGAGAGTGCGGCAGCAAAAGGAGCGAGCGAGACAACAATAGAGCCACTTGAAGCTCTGCTTTAATTGAAAAAATTAAAACTATTTACAATATACACGAAAAAAGAAGAGAAACACAAAACGTATAAAAATAAAAATTCTTTTATTCGATAATAAATCAAATATAGAATAAAATAATCAATTACATTATTTATTAGTTATTTTAATTGAAATTGAAGTTATTTCAAACTCCAATAAACATAAATTTAATAATAAAAAACTAAAAGACGAGGAATCTTTGAATTTTACAGCGATTTATGGCGCAATGAAACTGAAAGCAACAACAAACAGGTTTCAATGCAATTGCAATAAAACGCTGAAGTGCAAATGGAGTGGAGAAAAACCTCAATTAAAAGATGAAATAAAAGAAAAACAGAAAAAAAACAAATAAATGAATTAATAAAAGTGCATTAATTAGCACAAAAATTCGCTGAATGTGAAAAGAAAGGCGAAAAAAGTGTTTTTTTTGCAATCGTTGCTTCTTGTAGCAATTTAAAAACAACCACAACAACGCAATCAATTAAATACATATTTAAATATACGGACAGATATTTATTTATGTTTAATATTTTGTCTTCTAAAGAAAGCGTCACCACGCGAAGGAGTCGAAGAATTCCTTTGGAGGCCGAAATTGTCCATTAAACAAAATGGAAAATGTTGTCAGCTGATGTAAGACTTTAAATTTCAGACAATCGCTTGTTTCAACCTCAAAAAAGGGCAATAAATTATTAAATATTCCATAAATCTTCGTTTTTGTTATATAAAAAAAGACAAAAAATAACAAAAACAACAGCTACAAATATTTGAAAAGCTGTGATGTGTGACATCATCAGCAAAAGCATCAACAACAGCGAAATTACTTCTATCAACGAGTTGTATACTCGTTGCTTCTATAACTTTGCTTCATTTCATGTTTCCCGTGAAATTTTAGTGAACAAGGTAAAAATTTGAAAAACGTACACAAAGTTTAAAAGTTTAAAAAACAAGAAAAACAAACATGAATAAATAAATAATAAGAATAATAAAAAAGCTGAGTAAATCAAGGAAATAATAAAACCGCTTTTCAGCACTCGTTACAAGGATTTTCTTAGAATAAATTAAGTAATTCCATTAATTTTTTAAATATCTTTCAACGTTTCTAGGTTAATTTAATGTAAGCTAATTTAATCTAATGTGATACATATTCTCCGGGCTGCACAGACGACTCTGCGGAGTCCCAAAAGTTTCTGGATGTGGGGAAGTGTGCACATTCCTCCAACCTCACAAATCAGCAGGACCGGACGGAATTAACACCGACCATGGTACAAAAATCCCTGAACACGATTCAACCAATATCAGGAAGTTGTACAATCCCAGGAGGTTTGCAAAGGTTATTTTTTTACCCAAAATAGGCAGGGGCACAGCAGGGAACCCGCTTACCATGTGGTATCCAAAATTGAGAAATCCTTGAGGACAAAGAGTATATTCACTAAGAGCCTTTTGGACATTGAATGGGCGTTTAATAGCGTCAAACCTGAAGCAATAGAAGGATGGACGGTATTTACGCTGGAAGCAGAATAATAATTCCGGCAATATGGGTAATTACGGGGCACTGCACAGTATTCGGGAACATCGCGACAACAATGATTATTTAATATGATTAATAATAATGATTATAATAATGATAATAAGTTTAATAATTAAGACCCTACAAACTTAAATGTGTTAGTGAATTTTTTATAAGTATTTGTGAAGACTCGTTAGCTAATAAATCTCTTTAAAAGTCTCTTCTTTTTAATGCTTTCTTCTTCTAAAACTGATGAGAGATTTTCCAATGTTTTTAAAACGCTGATTAAACAGCAATCAACTCATCATAAAAAGGTTTTTAAATTTATCATCTTTCAGCAGTCATTCAAACACTCTTTTAATTATTTAATTATATATAAATGGGAAATTATGAAAGACTTATAAAATTATGCTTCAAATGAATTTAACAAAAAAATAACTAAAAAAAGGCATTAATTTATCATCATTTATGTGCGAATTATTCATTATTCATTCATTCATAGTTCAATGAATTTAATTGTTAATAATGATAATGATCAATAAAACTCCATAACAAAAACACGCCTTAAAATATTGGATTTTTAACAATAAGTAAATTATGAAAAAATCTCATATTAAGTGGACACAGAAACAGAAAACAATTGACAACTGAATCAATGGATGCTCACAAATTCCAACATGTTTTTTATTGCATTCATAGAGTGAATACAAGTAGTTTTTTGTCTATTCAGTCGAAGCAATCAACTTCGTTGAGCGTTCGTAAGCGGCGTTGAGTGCGAGAGTAACAAAAAGTCCCATGCATGAATGCGGAGAAGGAATGGGAACGAAACGCCACAGCTACTCGTGTTGAAGAGTAGTGAAAAGCTGTGGTGTGAAGTGAAGAGGTGTGTTTCAAGCTATTGTGCTGTGGGGAAGAGAAGAACGAATTGTGTCAATAATCGCACGCAGTAAACAAACACAGATGCACACACACACACACACACAGATTGCAGCCCCCATAGAAGATTTCCTACGCATTTTAAAAACCGTTGTTGCGAATTCTGAACATTACGCAGCGTTGTTTCGGTCGTTCTTTTGTTGTTTTTGTAATTTTTATGCATGTTCATGATTGAAGTGTATCAATTTTTGTATTTTCGAAATCACAGATTATAAAAACGTGTTTTCTACAGCATTTTGTAGGTTTGTAAATTGTAAAAATGTTTTTGCACAGTCGAGGGGTGGATCAAGGTCTTTAATTTGAGAGTATTTCAATAAAAGCGACGACTGCGAGTTGATGAATATTTTATTTTATTCTGTTGTGTTGTGTGAAAGTAAATTAAAATATAAAAAAAAAATTGCAATTGAGTCTGAAGGTCAAGCAACTGGAAATCGACGACTGACGAACGAACAGCCGCAATTATTATTAGCCGAATGAGCGAGGGGCGAGGGGAGGGGCTAAACAACCGTCTTGCAACATCGCATACAGCAGATAAACGTGCTTAGATAATAGATGAATGCAACAACAAAACCACGATCGATTCTCTTTGAAATAAATGCAACTGACGACACATTCACAGTAACGTCACGAGCTCCACGTCAAATACACACACACAGCCACGAATCCAATCGCAACAAATTTCAATCAAGCTTCTAATCAGACAACGAAATAAAAAACAATTACAAAACTATAAAAAAGCGGCGAAACAAACAACAACAAAGCGGCGAATTAATCGTAGCGAGTGGCACGTGTGCAGACGAATTCAAAAGCACGATTTAAAACGAAATTCCAATTGGAAATACACCCAATCGTTCGTATAACATTTCAATGCTTCGTAAATGAGCAGCTGCAGTTAACAATAAATCGCTGTTTATTATTAAATTGCTATTTTCACTACAAACCGCACCGTTATGCGATAAATTTGCATGTGTATGTGTTGAAATAAAACTTCTCTCTAATAATTTAATTCACTCATAATAATACTAATAAAAGTAAAGGAATTCGATAATTAAGCGCTGTTCAGTTATGAGCCACTCATTGAGCCACTTACGCGATTCAGATTCTTCGTGTATAACCGAACGAGTATTCAGCCCTATGTAACTGTAAACTCTTTGCTTATGGTTGACGCTGCTGTTAAACATTCTCTAATCTTAGCAGAGCTCCGATGAAAACAGCGATTCGATGTTTACATGGCGCTGCTTACATTAAGCAGAGCGGCGCTTTCAACAGAGCTGTTAATAACACAACAGAGCAGCGAAGCCCGTTTACAATGCACTGCAATGATTACAGAGCATCTTCGTTACAAACGATGACGATCTTCGGTTACTGGAATGAGTGGAAGTGAGTGTTTTTTGTTCGGGTCTTTTTATATTCCGTGTAATTTTCCACATTCTTTAATTATCGAGGGGCTATCAAACTTTGCGCGCTTTTCTCAAAATTTTGATGGAGCTATTGTTGGAGGAGACTTCAATTCAAAAAACACTGACTGGGGTGACTCCTCAAACAATACGAATGGTAATGCTCTTTTCACTTGGTTACAACACAATGTGCTCAGCTTCACTAGATTATCGGACTCGACACCTTCTTATCCTAACGGTTCATCTTTTCTCGACCACTTCTTAATTAGTTCAAATCTTTTAAATATCACAAATCCAAATTTTGAAATTTCCAGTCTTCCTTCCTTTTCGGATCATTTTCCTCTTAAATTGCGTATAAGATTCACGGATTTTGACTTTCTTCTTCATTCCCCGCGTTTTTTCACCACCTTCAAAAGAACCAATTGGGATACGTTTAGAAATGATTTTGTTAATGTTTTATTAGACAATTTTCCTCCCACTGATAGAAATTTAAGTAATCACGAAATAGATACTTTCATAGCGCTGTTTTCAAATTCTTTAAATTCATTAGTTGCGATTCATTCTGAAAAAATTATTAGAGGAAATAAAAAAATTATTATCTCTGACAATGTAAAATACCTGTTCAAAATCAAACATCGCTGGCAGAGGGATTTGAAACGTATTTATCATTATTATATGAACCGTTCAAGTCCAAGCTACTTACTCCTGTCTAAGCAAATTCAATTGTTGAGCATCATTATTAAAAAACAAGTGGAAATTGAACATTCTAAAATTTTTAGCGATAAACTTAGCAAAATTGTGCCAGGTCCAAGGGCGCATAAACAAATCTATAATTTAATAGGATCGAAAAAAAAATCACTACCAACCAATCTTTCTATTAACGGCGTCGATATTCAAAATAACGATGAAAAAGTGCAACATTTGCTAGCTCATTTCTCGAATATTTACATGGGTTGTCCTCTTGGTAGGGACACTTCCTTTATAGAAAATACACTAACAAATATTTTTGCTCAAGAATCACAAAGCACACATATTTTCAGTAATGATTTTAGTGCACTTAATGAATGCAACCATCCTAAGTTGACTGATTTGGACGAAGTTCTTTCTTGTGTTGTTGAATTGAATAGCAAAAAGTCTTCTGGACTAGACGGGATTTCAAATTTCTTAATTAAAAAGTTTCCTATGAAAGCTTTTCAGTTTATTGCAATTGTTTTTAATAATTGTTTAAATAATTCATATTTTCCTGACGCGTGGAAAATCTCCAAGATTGTTCCAATTCAAAAAAAGTCAAACAGTTTTGAGTTAAATAACCTGAGACCAATTTCTTTGTTATCTAACCTTGGAAAACTTTTTGAAAAAGTTATTCGTAAAATTATGGACGTCGGGATAGATCCTTCTTATATTCCAAACTTGCAATTTGGTTTCAAAAAAGGTCACTCAACTGTTGATGCTTTATTGAAATTTCAAAATGATATAGTTTCCAACTTGCGGATTCGTCGTTGCACCGTTGCAATTTCCTTAGACATTGAAAAGGCTTTTGATCATGCTTACCATAACGGAATCCTTTTTAAAATGTTTCAAATTGGCTTCGATTCTTTAATTATTAAATTATTTAAGAGTTTCTTTGTCAACAGAAAGTTTTGTGTCCTTTTTAATGGAATGCTTTCAGATATTGGAGACATAAATTGTGGAGTCCCTCAGGGTTCTATCTTAGCACCTCATCTTTTCAATATTTTCATGTACGATTTCCCTCATGTCGGTCCTAATTCAACGGGTCTCTTGTATGCTGATGACTCTCTTCTGTACTCTCACCACGAGTCTCCTAAAATCGCGCTATACCAGACTGCGCAACATCTGCAAATTGTTCAACATTTTTACGAGGACTGGGGTATTAAAATTAATGCATCGAAAAGTGAAGCCATATGCATCAGGAATGCTTCTGGAAAATGCAAATCGTTTGTAGTTCCTGAAAGCAAAACTTTACATTATGCTTTGAATGGGTCTGAGATTCCTTTCAGGGATTCCATAAAATATCTTGGCATTAATTTTTACAGTCTTCTGAAATTTAACAAACATGCAAGAATTGTTTTAAGAAAAGCTTACAGAATCTTGGGCACTTTTTCAAGTATTTTTTGTAACAAAAGTTTACCCAAGAAAACAAAACTTTTGTTATATAAAACCTGTATTAGACCTGTAATCTTGTATGGCTTTCCTATTTGGTTTAACGTTTCTCCTTCAGTCATTAGAGAATTTGAAATTTTGGAACGAAAGGTCTTAAGGCATTGTATTGGAAAGTATTTCCAATCTCCCACAAAACGTTACTCGAATCGGTTCGTTTATTCGGAAGCTAAAGTATTTCCAATTGGCCTTTATGTTTCGGATATTCTAAATCGTTTTGTCAATAGAATTTCTTGCCATGTCAATAGCAGCATCCTTGATATCTTTAACCAACAGAGAGCGTTTAGCTGTTCAAATGTAAGGTATTTGTCACCTGTTGGCTTCATTAATGAAGCTGCGGCTAATTTTGATTTAAATGCATCTCTCTGTCATAATTTTTATAAGAATACAACCCCTGATTCCCATAGAGGTTAGCCTTTAATGTATCTAAGAGGTTTGTTTACTCTTCTTTTTGTTGTTGTTTTTTCGTAGATTTAAGTTAGCATTAAGTCTATATTTTAGGTTAGGAGATATACTCTCAATACCTGTAAGCTCCGGGAGCAAGAGCGATTCACATGAATGTTTTTGTTAACTTCAATCTTTCTCTTTATATATTTAAGTACGATACTGTTGTTCAATTATGTTTTGAAGATAATACATTATAGTCTTTAATTTTGTTAACACTTTCATATGAATTTTATAACTTATAACTTGTTTTGAAAAAGGCTCAATAAAAAAAATTTGAATTTGAATTTTGTAGATAATTTCAGATATCAAATTGCTTTATAAATGAAAACCTTAAAAAAATACATTTTTTATTTATTTATTTGAATTGAATCCAACTGCAGTTGGGTCAATGACCGTCGTTGCTTTTACTTTTTTGTCGTGGCTCCTTGCTCGATGTTAACTCAATTATGAGCCAATAATAAACCTCATTTCGCCCCGAATTACAACCACGGGCAAATATAAAATGCTGATAATTTATAAAATCTTTAAATATCATTGAACTTAAAATAAAAGAACTAAAAAAAAAAATCTTGAAAATTTTGTAAAAATGATTATTATGAATAAAATTAAATAAAATACATAAAACAAAAATATCAGAAAAAACAAAAAAAGAAAAAGCCTAAATAATCACAAATGAAACAGGAAAAAGCAAAATTCAGAATGCATAATAATAATAAAACATAAAATAATAAAAAGAAAAGAGAAAGGATAAAAATCGTTGGTTATCAGCCGAAGCAGGTGCAGTGAAATGTTGACCAGCTGCAGATTAAAACACCGAAGGGTCCCCAACACACCTGGACGACGTTCGAGAGGTAACAAAACAACAAAAACAAAAATGCATTTGAAGTTGAAGGAGCAGAAAAACGAAAGCAAACAACGCAAAAATTGCAGCTGCCAAACGAACGCAAATCATACCAAAAAAGGAGCAAATTTAAGGAGTGAAAGAAAGTCGAAATTAATGACTTTTTCCCGAAAGATGACTGAGAATCACGAGAGTTATGCAAGAGAGAGGAGAAAATCTACAAAGAATATAACAACAAAACTTTATTGCAAAAAAAAACCATAAAATAATTTACTTTATTCACTAATACATTCAATTTTAAGTGGCAAAATAACAAATTACGTCTCACGTTTCTCTTCTCTGTTAAAAAAATCTTCCAACGATTCTGCCCGACAGACGGCTGCAGCGAACGGGAATTGCTGCTGCTGCTGGAATTGACGAATGCACGAAACACGATCGTCGTCGTTTGCATTCGATCGGTCGACATTCGTGTGCACATGTTTTCCAGCGTCGTTGTTTAGCTACAACCACAAACAGCGACTTCTGCGTGTTTACTTCGTGTTCCTTCGCAAGGAAACAAATAAACAAACGAACGCACACATACACGCATGCGTGATATTCCCACTCCTTATTATTCAGTGCGTAACGCTTAAATGACTGCTGATTATTAGATTTCTCCGTTCATTTTTCTAAACCGAAACAAACGATTAGAATCAATAAATCTGCATGCAGGCCTTTAATGGTCCTGCTTCACAACGACGACATTCACGTCCCTCGTATTGTTGCCATGACTGCTTTTGCCATCTGAGAGACGTGATATTATTGCAATTCTACAATGTACCAAAAAATATATTCGTTGCATTTATTTCATAAACTCCTTTTACTTGATTTTTACTGAAATTCGCTCTAGTATTCATTATTCACACCCGACGGAAAGCATTGAAACGCCAACACGACGCCACACGAATGCACGGCGACGCGACGAACATCCGCCGCCGCCGTCGCCGCCGCTGCGAAATGCAAAGTGCAGAAAAATTATGAGGCCGAAGTGAACTCGTTTCTCTGGGAGCGCACGAAGGGGAGCGACGCAGCGACCGATGAAGCATACAAATCTAAAAGCTTATGAAGAGAGAGAGAGAGAAGCTACGTTGAGAGAAGGATGAAGCCGTGGGGGAGGGCGCTGTTTTTATAGATTGCATTTTTTCTCCTTTTTGCTTGGGCGCGACTGGAGACGGGGTTTAACCAGGAATTAGTTGTCAGTGCCAACGAATGCCATTGAACTTTGTTGGGCACGCGAATGGCGATGAGGCAGGGAGACGGGGAGAATTGATTGGGCGATGGGTGGGGTAGGTTATGGGACGTGGCTGATACACATCGCTATTTTTCCCCACTGTATTTAAAAGTAGTTTTCCTCTGCACCAACGAAGGGTGCGCAACAATAATTTACCATAAAATCACGGAAAATGCAAAGAGTTGATTAGGGGAAAAAAGGACAACAGGAGAGAGATAAGAGTAAAAACGAGGTAAAAGATAATAATTTTTAATATTAAAAATAACTCCGAGGAAGAAAAATGGAGCATTTAATAATAATTCATGTTTATTTTATTATTTCAAATTTATAAAATATTATTATTAAAATTTGTTTGGGTCGGTAATATTATTATTAACCGATCACTGAACTCGACGACATTTTCATCAGTGTCTTTGACCCTCAAGACGTGGTTTGCAATTAGCGCGCGATCAGGTGAGTCGTGATGCCTTTGGTCCCTGTAGTTCCCTTTATTATTGCCCATATTGCTCTTTCCTTTGTTTTCCGCAGTGGGCAAAAAGTAATGCCTGGTATTTGACTCTTCAAAATTGGTCCTTATCTGCTGCATCTGAGGGAACTTCAACCCATCGCGCCCAGTCACATACCTCGCCAATAGATCTATCAAACTTCAAAGCGAAGCAGCCCTTCAGAGGGACTGCTATGAGGTTATGCCTCTATAAGCTCAATGACAGTCCCTCGGAAGGGCCGTCTCGCTTAGAATTTGGCAAATCCATATAGAAAATGAAGGTTTCGGGTCGGTTCACTCTTTTCGGAAGTCCCAATCATTTGTCTTACCCATTTCTCACAAAAATTAATATAAATAAAAAGGTCAATAATCTCCTTCCTACTGAGAAATTATTGATAAAAAAGATATTTAATATTTTTACTAATTTATAATAATTTTTCTTTGTAAACGATTTTTAAAAATAAAATTTTATGTTTGCAAAATTTTAAATTATGATTTTCGTGAGAAACGGGTAAGACAAAAAGAGTGGGAGTTCAGAAAGAAGTGAACCGAGACGACACCTTCTGCATCAATTATGGTTTGCGAAATCTAATGCAAAGGTTTATGATTGAACAGAATGGGTTCGATTGCTCTCTATGCACACGCCACGTTACTCAAATTCCATTGACCACAGACTACATTTTGATTAGGGACAAATCTGATAGAGGGACACACGGTTCTGTCTTTAATTTTGTTTGAGCCCCATCGAAGTGGTTTTCATGCAGATATTTTCGACATTTTTCCTGCAGAATTTATGTAATAGTTACAGGAAAATTTGACTGGAAAATAGTTTTATTTGCTCACCTGAGATTTTTCAGAGTTTTCAAATATGTCCACCAATTCGTCCATTTAAAAGACCTTTTGGTTCTTTGTTATTGAATGAATAAATGTAAATTCCACAAAAATAAAAATAATTTTCAGAAAAATATATAAAATTGCGTCTTTATGCAGGAAAAAATTGTGTATAAATAATTTTCACAAAAGTCAATGAGCAAACGCCTGCTCAGAAATTTTCAATTCAATTAAAATAATTCATTTCGGCACAGTAGTTACTCCAAAAACCTATTTTCAATAGAATAATCTATTTACCTTTGAGTGTTTTTTTCAATATTATTATTTGGAAGTGTTTTTTTAGGAATCTGATTGGAATAATCGTAGATCTCAGGCTAGTATAGATTTTTAGAGTAACTAAGAGTCTGTTATTGCCAGTGTTTTCGCCTTTTGCAAGCCCCAAATCGATAACAACAACAAATAAATTTAGTAATTGAATTTATACCCAAATCGGAGGCAATACTGGAAGGCACTCCCGAAGGATTGTTGGTTGTTTAAAGGCTTTAAACTGCGCCAATGTCAAAGTGCACTCAGACAAATTGATTTTTTCTTCAACTTTAACACCCGGCTGAGATATTTTAACCAAAAAACAGTCCTTCAGGGGGATACAATTCATTATTCTATTCGAATTATTTATTGCATTAGAATCTAAATGAAAACTAGAGTCACTCCAAGGCGAAGTCTTTGCGCTGGAACTGAGGTTAAGTCAATATTTTGATATATATGAAAGATATGTAGTTATAAAAAATATTTTACCGCTGTTAAAAATGCAAAAAAAATCGAATTTCAAAGTTAATTGGACACAAATTTACAAAGTTAACCACTCAAATGGGTTTTTTTATAATTGTACAATTTTTTCCTCCTTCGTTTTTTATAAATTATATAGCTCCAATTTTAGGTTAACCTCAATTTTCAGTTGAAAGCACTTTCATTCATATCCTGGATCGAGCTGCTTTGAGAGCTTTCCTTTTATTACTCGGATATTAAAATAAATTTTTAAATATTCCCCCGCCAACACAACAACAGAAAAGAGAAGACAGACACGGAGAAAGAGAGGGAGAGAAACAGTAGCCACCCTGGGTAATTATTATTTGTGATTACCTCAGAAAGGGGATAAATTATGATCCATAAACGCAATACAAGAGAATAAAACAGAAGATGTATCCACTTTTAAAGTGGATTCCTCTCCTCCTTTTCTCCTTCTGCTGTCCCTCCCGCTCTTTTTGGCCCCCGAAAGCAGCCATATTTTCTCTTGGCGTCGTTTCAGTGTCCCCCATTCACAACTGCTTCCATTGCTGTCAATGTTCCCGCCACAAGGTGTGGCAACGACACACATAGCGCATGTTCAAGCTTTGTATAGAGCAAAACAAGGGTGGAGAGGGGAAGGAGGGTGCGGGGAGCAGCCGTGGATGCCTTTTCCTGGGTGTAACAGAGGTTGGTCTGAGGTTTTGAATACGTGCAATGAATTGACAGGAGTTTTTTCCGGGCGCACCCTTTTTTCTGATGCTACTCGGGTTAGCAACTCCTTGGGAATGCAGACATGATGAGCGAGGATAGCAAAGGAGCATGAAGAAGCTTTATATAAGAAACTACAAGGAATAAGGTCAAGTAACAACGCCAAAACTGTTGAATTTCCGTAATGAGTTGTAGGAGAGCGTAGGAGCGACTGAGAGGAAGTGAGGAGAAGGCATCCCATCAGCCTTTTCACGCACTTTGTTTAATTAAGAATTAATGAACCATTACGCAAATTAAGTGGCACTATAATAAAATAATAATAATATTAAATATTTTCTAATGTTTTTAGCTTCCCTCAGTCACATTCTTTCTTCTCTTTCAACCTCTTCGACAGGATTAATGAACGAAATAGCAAATTAAATGTATAGAAAAATGATTTCTGTGGATTTTTATAGAATTTTCATTATTTTTTCTTATTATTTGTGAAGTTTACTACATCTTGTAGCGTGGTTCTTTTCACGAAATATTATAAAGTTCGATTCAGGCCGAACTAATGACGCTTCGTTTGTTATCGCCCCTTTTAATGTTAAAGCGTTGTTCACAATGACGATAATTAAACTGACAGCAATATTCTTCTTGATTCATGTGTCTAATTTTACTCTTTGTTGCTTCCTTGCACTAGGATTTCATACATTTACTTAAATTCTCTCCTCGTCTGAGTGTGTGCATGCGATCGTTGTTCGTTTTCTCCTCGTCGGCCGACGAAAACCCGATCGTTGTGCTGTGTTATGTGCGCACTTCATCAGCATCGGACTCCCTCACACGCAGCCTCATGCGCTCGGCTTCACTCGAACGAAGTTCTTCGTTGCAGTTCGGCTGAAGGCGACATCATGAAAGGCAGTGTGAAGTTGGCCATCATCTCTCGACAAAATTAATAGTGGAAATAAAAACCACTGCGAGTGTTTGGAGTTGAACTTGTTTAGCAAACACCACAAAAAAAAGAAGACCATCAACGACAAGAATATCAAAAACAAGAAAAACAACAACTTTGATAAAAGTTTCAATAACATTGACAATAAATGCAAAAATCACAGCAACTTTTATCATAAAATAACAAGAATCTTGATTAAAACACGATATTATAAAAGTTTCAAATATTTCAAAACAGAAGAAGCGATGAAAATGAGTTGAAAGAGAGACAAAAAAAGTTATTGTGCCATTATTATGCAAAATATATTGAGCAATTTATGCTGTGGCCACTTTTAAACAGAGCGACAGACGCAGCGAGAGAAAAAGAGAAAGCCTATCGTGTTGGAAAATTGGAAATGGAAGAAAAACAGCACAGGAAATCAACAAAAGTAAAGAAGAAACAAAAGCGAAAGCATAACAAAGTAATTAAGTGCAATGTTTTGGAATCACATGAAGTTTGCAGAGAAACAACAACAACAACAACAGAGAGGGAGACCAACACGCAAGCGAGCTGCAAACAAACATGACAGCAACATTATTTCAATCCTCGACACGTCGTTGATACGAGCGGCAGACAGGACGAGCAACCACTAAAAAAACAAACACAGTCGTCATCGTCATCATCGCCTCCGTCGCTGTCCACACACACACACGCGACCGTGAAGCAACCGACGCTCGGCTCCACGAGTGGCGCTCGTGTAAAATTCATTTAATTGCAGAGGCGAGAAGTTTAATGCATTGAAATTGCGTCGATTGGCGCCCTCGCGGCGGGCGACTTCTGCTCGGGGAGCTTCCGAATGTTTTTTGTTGTTGCTGGTGTTGCTCGCAACTTCAACGATGTCAATCATTGCCTGAGTTTTTGAGAATCATTAAATATAAAAACAGAGAGAGAGAGAGAGCGACGATTTCTGTGAACCTTGGAAACTTCCGCTTGAGTAAAGTGCTGCTTTTTAGCAACATTCTTAATTGTGTTTATGACAAGGGATTGATGTGTAGACGAAAACATCGGATGATGAGTCTCGTGTCCACCTTCCACATTCGCAATTGCGACGCATCATGAAGCAACTGATTTCTCGTCTTGCCGCATTTTGCATGCGCAGATTTGCAAAATTTCGTTGCTTTTTATGGTTAATGGTGAAGAGTCATCATTAATCGAAAATACGATGCGAAGACGATGGAGCCAACAACGATTATGAGATAATCACACACACACTTTAGTCACTTAATATTGCAGCACTAAATCACCGAAGCCGATGATGGAGATGATGGCGATGTCGTTGCATCTGCTATTATTTCTGTTGCGTGTAGACACGACGCAAGAAAATGGAGAAATCATTAAAAAATCATGCTGAAAGAGGATTTTTTTCGACTTCATAAAAAGAAAATCGACTTCAAACTTGATTAATTATAATTGATTCCATTTCAAATATTCCAATTGGCGTTAAAAGCGTAGAGTTTACGAATGTGAACGATGTTTTACGAAGAAGAAACGAAATTTAGCCGACTGTCGCTATTGAGCCGCTGTTGAAACGTTGCTCATTTCTTCACACTCACCAACCACAAACAGAGAGTGAGAGAGAGTGTGTAGGATTTCGCATTAACACAACAAC
Organism: Thecophora atra; assembly: GCA_937620795.1. Taxonomy (NCBI): domain Eukaryota; kingdom Metazoa; phylum Arthropoda; class Insecta; order Diptera; family Conopidae; genus Thecophora; species Thecophora atra. The sequence goes on along the minus strand of OW569397.1, from coordinate 96,028,729 downwards.
AACATCGAATCGTCATTTGCATGCATTTACTTAATGCTGCTTCGGTTTTGTACAATTGAAATTGAGCTCATTTCTCACGCACTTTTACGACACGAACGAACAACAACGACTTCTGCAGAGCGCAATATGCGAACGTAGTTTTTATGCTTGGATTTCCCGAGCTGAACTGCAAGCAACAACGATTCAAAGCAGTTTAATTATCATGCAGTCGTCGTTTCTTAACTCGGCTGCCGATCGGTTCTAATCTGATCAGGCGCAAGCGCCGACAGAGGCTTGACGTTTCACAGCTTATTTGTTGGTGTTTGTGTGTGTGTGTGTGAAACTAGTTTTTGCAAAACAACACTTAATACTCTTTCATAGCTCGCTTACAAAACTCGCTTAAAACACAAAATGGCGTTGTTTGTTAAAGAAATTCTACACTAAAAAAGAACATGAGAACAACTGTTCTATTGTTCAATTGTTTTTTATTCTTTCAGGTGAGTTTTAAGTCGGCGTAAATTGTTATTTGAAATGCTTTACATATTTTCCATTTTTTATTTTCTTTTAAAACAATTTCTTAAATAACAGCGTGATTAAGAGCAGAAATAAGATGAAGAAATACCGCATAGACACGCAAAATGTGTTTCTTAAGGACAAGGATCACGATCCTTGTTAAAATTGAATCATACTTAAAAAGTTTTAAGTACAATAGAAAGAAAACGCAGCAAGAAATTGACTGCAGCGGAAACTTTATCCATCAACTCGAATGCAGATGAGAAAAAAAGAACGCTCAAAAACAAAAAAAATTGTAATCAGGAGCGAGTGAATGGGCAACGTCACACCGAGCGCCATGAGGACGACATCACTCGTGTTTATTTGCGGTTGATTTACTCAATCGGCTCGTGCGATGTCGGGATTGTGATTCGTAGTGTGACAGCTTCCAATTGGGACGAAAACAACAACATTCTTATTCAGTTTCATGGCTACAGTTAAATGAAGAAAGAAAACAACTGAAATCAACAACAGACACAGCATTTTTCCACCAAGCAGACTCCTTTCTGTTCGGGAAAGAATAAAAGACATCCTCTGCAGAAATTGCGAATAATAAATTAAACAAACGGAAGAAAGGAAAGGAAAAGAAAATAAAAACCGTACAACAATTCAGCAGCATTATTAAAAAGTGCAAAAAGAGAAAAGCTTAAGTAAACTTCACTCGACTGAAGTGAATCATATAAAAATATAAAAAATAATTTTCGCTTCAATTACAGCGAATTTACAGCAATTACAGTGATTATGAACTGGGTTTCCTTTATAGAAATAAGGATAATAAAGCGTTTAAATAAAGGGATATAATTATTATTTAAATGCCTCATTTGAAAACCGTTTACAACGCCTTCTATCTCATTCCCTTTGGTAAATCAGCTGATCAGCTGTTATACACGTTCCATTTCCACTGTTCCTATTGTATTGTTTTCGATAATTACCGACACCTGACGACAGACCATTGTTGCCGGAAACCCTTCATTCAAATTCCCAGAGAAAATCGCAAATTCCCAAATCGTCAATTAAAAAATCCCAAAAAAAAAACGCAAGGCAAAAAAGTATACCAATATCCCACAAAAATCCCAAAGGAATTAAAAAATCGCAAAAAAATCCCAAATATACGAAGCATTTATTAATATTTAAAAAATTTCATTTTATACTGAAACCATTAAAAACAAAAGAACTATGTATTAAAATTCACAAAATTCCCAAAAAAAAAATCCCAAATCTGGGAAAATTCCCACAAAACGGCAACACTGCGACAGACTGATTCGAAATATTATTTTGCATCTCATTTGGATCTCATTTCGTGTAAATGACATAATTTTGCTAATGACTGATTTGGCCATTTGTAAGAGAAATTTGACTTCACATTTCTGGCTATTCCCACCTTCATTAATTACCGCATAATACCCATTGATTTTTATCTGATTTCCCTTAACGACTTTTCAAGAACTCACCGAAAATCCAAGCTTAAATTCCGCTGATGAGTTGACGTTCGTTTCGGTGGATTTGCTGCTCCATTGGCGCCTGACGCAGCCGCGGCTGCTGCTGCTGCTGGCGTCGTCGCCGATCCTGGCAGGGTGCTCAGATTCGGTCGTCCGTGCACCGAAGGCATCGAGTGATTAATGAAGCGACTCAAGCTCAGGCGTGGCTTCGAGTAGCGGGCGTGCTTCGGCGTGTTGGCCGCCGAGTTGGTGGGCGTGGCAGCGAGTTGCGAGTGCGGCGGCACCGTAGCCAAGCTGCTGTTGCCGTTGGGCATAATGATTGGCAAGGTGCGTGGTGCAGCGGCGTCCGAAGTCGGGTCCGAGGTGCTGCTGCCGTCGACGGTCGCGCCGGCGTTTAGAGACGCCGACGAGGAGGAGAGCGTGGGTGATGCAATGATTGTGGTGACATCGCAGCTGGACGAAGATGGCGACAGTGAAGCTGAGCTGCTGTTGTGGCTACCGCTGCTGCTGCTGCTGCTGCTGCTGCTGCTCGATGTCGCCGAAGAGTTGCTGCAGAGGCTTTTCGCCGGACTGACTACGAGGCTGGGCGCAGCGCCGTTCGCGGCACTCGATGCCGCGCCGTTGATGACGGTGCTGCTGCTGTGCTCGCTGGAGCTGCTGGTGCAGGCGGCCAGCGAGTGCTCCGACTCGTCGTCGTCTGCGCCGGTGTCCAGCAGCTGCTCGGCCGGCTCACAGCCGTCGCTGCTGCAGTTGCCGTTGTCCGTGGCGACGGGGGGCGGCAGACAAGGCGTCGTGTCGCCGTTCATGTTCCAGTCGGCGCGGGGGCGCGGCTGCGGCTGCGGCTGGGCGAGCTCCAGCGCGGCGGCGGCTGCGGCGTGGTCGACGACGTCGATGCAGGGCGGCCGGAAGTGGAGCAGCTCCTCGGCCAGCAGCTCGTCGGAGACGGCGACGGGCGACAGCATCTTCGTGGCCGTGTCGATCTCGCGGATGTGGCGCAGGTACTGGTATCCGTTGTCCTGCGCCGAGATCGCTTTCTTCTTCGGCGCGCTGCTGCCGTGGCCGCCCGCGTGGCCCCGCGGCAGGTGGTGATGGGCGGCGCTGCTGATGTGCAGAATCCCGTTGTGCTTCTCGTTGCTGCTGGCGGCGCTCGAGTTCGCTGCGCTGCTGCTGCTGCTGGCCGCCGCGTTCTTCTTGCCTTTAAATGCGGAGATGACGGAATTCATTGCGAGTTCTTCGGATGGCGATGGAAGCGCTTCAGTGGGCGAATGAGTGAGTGATATGATGACGTGAGACTTTAGTTGGCCTCCTTCGCTGCTTGGACCATTTTAATCACAACCTTTTTTAGCAACATTTTAATTAAGTCGTTTTTGCGTTTCTTTATCCGGTTTTTAATCTCCTTTTTTTTCTATGCTTCTCTTAAATTAATCCATTGTTTAAATACGAGTGCCGCGATTTTCGCCAAACGCGTGGCGCTGCTCTCAATCAACATGATGAAATCGGAGCAGAAAAAGCGTCTGAAATGAGAAAAAACGAAATGAATAAAATTTACAAACACATGTGAATATTTAAGAGAATGCATTTATTTGGTTCTCGTTGTTGAGAAAATTCTAACGAGTTCAGCGAACGTTCAACACATTCCAATTGGGGTCAAACAATAAATCCTAATAAAAGCGCAAAACTAAATTAATTGTTGTGCCACAAACAAATCACAAAACACAGATGTTTTTCATACACACACACACACACAAACAGCAATGAAAAGATCGAAAAAATATGAGAACCTGTTTCATGCACCAAATAAAACTTGATTGAATTCCTATTTGCAAAGAATTCTCGATGTGGACCAACTCCGTGCAGACGACGCGAGAGGAGAGAAGTTAAAAAAGCATCACAATTCAATACCTTTCAAATTTCAGAGAATACATAAAATAAGAGCTCAACAATAGCAACAACTACAGCAGCAAACATGAACAACGCCAACGCCAGCCTCTCACAAGTCAACGGCAAGAAGAGAAAAAGCTCAGGTGTAAAAAAAATAACAGCGAAGGTTGTTCAGTACTCTTGGAAACTTGAAACGACGCTCAATTCAAGTTTGGCTGTGTGTTCTGATCAGACAACAGAGAATCTATTCATAAATGCTTCATATTTGCTTATTCTTTATTTGGTTACCTGCTGAATGAGAATAATTCTCACTGCTGCTTATTTTGGACAACAAAGGATTTTTGTTTATTATTTGTTTTCTTGGCTGATTAAAAAAGAAATCGTGGCTGATTTAATTCAATGGAATTTTTTAGCAATTATCATAATAAAGAAATCAAAATTAAAAGAAATAAAAAATTGAAAAATAAATTCCCTTGATTTGTTTTCAAGTGTTGTTCAAAGATTTCCTTTAAATGACGATATTTCACGGAAAAACTTGAATTCACTCGAGTTTACTTTTTGTTCGATGAAAAATATAATTTCTTTTAAATATGAACGACAAATTAATTACGAAAGAGGAAAAAAAAAGAGAAGGAAAAATAATGACTTTTCGCAATTTTTATAAATGTAAAACGAAAGCGAAATTTTAACGCTTCCGTTGAAAAAAAAAACCTCTCATTCATCGTAGTTATTTTTTTATTTGCATTGACATCGGATGAACGTCGTAGATGGTGCTAGGGGCACTCGAGCAACCGCCCCCGCCGCCGCCCCCACTGCACATCCTCATTAAGCCTTTCATATGCAATAAAAAAGTAGGCTAGCGGCTGTCGCTAACCTACTTAAAGCTGCTCTCGTTTCTTTTCAAAAATGCATTAAAAAACCGGTCAAGGTAAAAATTACACACAAAAAAAAAAAGAAAACTCGGCAAAGATAAATAAAAACTTGATAAAAAAAATTCTAGCGACGTCACACATCGCATCAAAACAGTTCAATGGCCCGATGCAAGCGAAAACAACAACAACGCGCACACACGTTCATCTGTTTCTGTTGTCATCTCATCTTATCCCCAACTCAACTTAGCCAACTAGAATTACATACATCCAACTAGAATTAACCTCATATAAAACTAATTCATTCTCTCAGCACTTTTTTTTCCAAGCAGAATTAATTCACGAATCCGCGAATGAGATCATGAACGATGTTAATAATTAATACGAAGAGCAACGAATTCGTCGGCGTGGCGTTCGTTTCTCTCTACGATGGGGCTGATGGATGTGTGCATGTTTGTGTGTTTATGTGCAAAAATGATGACCGTGAACGCCGTCAACACAGAACAAAACAAACAGAACCGCGAATCGTATGAAAAATAAACTTATCTATTATTTTCGTGGTTGTTTTTGAAATTTGCAAAAAGCTGTTTTAAGAAAATTATCAGCGAACTTGGCGAGTCTGCCAAAATGTTTATTAATAAGTTGTTGTTGTTGTTGTTGTTGTCTTTGTGTCTCTTGTTTCTATTTTTTTGAATGTTTTCGTTTCTTTATTCTTACGCTAGCATTCATTTATTTTGGGTTTATTTATTGACTTTGATTAAAAAATTTCGACCATATTAAAGAAAATTCCTTGAAATATGAGAAATTTCGAAAAAAGTTCCTCGTTGCAGACGATTGCGGCTGACCTCATGAGTTATAATGTCACATCGGCCAATAAAAAAAAACAAACAAAAAACGGAAAATATAATAAAATTAAATCGGATCCATAACAAGTGAATTTGTTTTTTTAATATAAACTTTTCTGATTTAAGAAATTTAATATTTAGACTTTTTATTATGCTTTAAGAATTCTTTTTTTAGTGTATTCTTGGCGTACATTTGATATGTTTAAGGAAGAATAAAAACTACTTTAAAAATACCGAGAAAAAAGTGCACCCAAGAATAATAACATGAAATATGATATTTATTAATTAAAGAAGATTCTAAAAAGTGACTCTAAAACAGCGATGTCCAAACTCACACTGTCACATTTTAAGCATGTGTATGAACGACTTCTCAACCTGCACTGAAAAAAATTAATACTTCGAAGTAAGAAGCATTAGTTTCTTTTTGTTAAATTCTGCTACGATTATTGCAACACATTTAAAGTTTTAACAAACCAGTACAAGCGTGAAAAGTATCACACCTCAATTATTTGCTAAAAATTTACGAATCTTTAGTTGGAGAACTACGGAAAACGATATATTAAATGCGTTAATATGAAGAATTGAGCTTATTCGTAACAAATCTTGTAGATTGTACATAAAATATGATTTTTGCAATAAAATATAATAATATTATATAATATAAAGGAAAAATCCGCATTAACACAAACAGCGATAATTTTTTTGGGTGTAGCCAAATCAAACTTTCATGAATGCTCACGCAATTTCGGCAAATGCACTCATTGTATACATATTAAGGTGCTCAAAAATTGAGTGGCCGAATGGCTGCTCATGGGCGACGATGCTCTAAAACAGCGTCGCCCATGAGCAGCCATTCGGCCACTCAATTTTTGAGCACCTTAATATGTATACAATGAGTGCATTTGCCGAAATTGGGTGAGCATTCATGAAAGTTTGATTTGGCTACACCCAAAAAAATTATCGCTGTTTGTGTTCATGCGGATTTTTCCTTTATATAATGTAATATTATTTTGTTTTATTGCAAAAATCATATTTTATGTATAACTTAAAAGATTTGTTACGAATAAGCTAAATTCTTCATATTAACGCATCTAATATATCGTTTTCCTTCGTTCTCTAACTAAAGATACGTAAAATTTTAGCAAATAATTGAGGTGTGATACTTTCCACGCTTGTACTGGTTTGTTAAAACTTTAAATGTGTTGCAATAATTGTAGCAGAATTTAACAAAAAGAAACTAATGCTTCGTACTTCGAAGTATTAATTTTTTTTAGTGCAGGTTGAGAAGTCGTTCATACACATGCTTATAATGTGACAGTGTGAGTTTGGACATCGCTGCTCTAAAACATCGTCGCCCATGAGCAGCCATTCGGCCACTCAATTTTTGAGCACCTTAATATGTATACAATGAGTGAATTTGCCGAAATTGCGTGAGCATTCATGAAAGTTTGATTTGGCTACACCCAAAAAAATTATCGCTGTTTGTGTTAATGCGGATTTTTCCTTTATATTATATAATATTATTATATTTTATTGCAAAAATCATATTTTATGTACAATCTACGATGCTCTAAAACATCGTCGCCCATGAGCAGCCATTCGGCCACTCAATTTTTGAGCACCTTAATATGTATACAATGAGTGAATTTGCCGAAATTGCGTGAGCATTCATGAAAGTTTGATTTGGCTACACCCAAAAAAATTATCGCTGTTTGTGTTAATGCGGATTTTTCCTTTATATTATATAATATTATTATATTTTATTGCAAAAATCATATTTTATGTACAATCTACAAGATTTGTTACGAATAAGCTCAATTCTTCATATTAACGCATCTAATATATCGTTTTCCGTCCTTCTCCAACTAAAGATTCGTAAATTGTTAGCAAATAATTGAGGTGTGATACTTTTCACGCTTGTACTGGTTTGTTAAAACTTTAAATGTGTTGCAATAATCGTAGCAGAATTTAACAAAAAGAAACTAATGCTTCTTACTTCGAAGTATTAATTTTTTTTAGTGCAGGTTGAGAAGTCGTTCATACACATGCTTAAAATGTGACAGTGTGAGTTTGGACATCGCTGCTCTAAAAATCAGAAAGGAGTCACCACAACGCGTTGTTATTCAAGGGCTTCGCTTTCATTCGACGGCTTCATTTCGATGGGGACGGAAAGGGATAAAAACAAGGCGATGTTTTCACGCTGTTAATAGTGACTTCGGTTCTCTTCGCTCTTCGCAACGAGTTTTTTGCTCCACGAATGTCAACAAATCAATCATAAGAGATCGCATTGTTCATGTTCTCCATGAACACTTTCCTACTTCTTTGTGTTCGTGTTGATGTTCTGCTCTGCTGCTCCAACAAATTGTGCATCGTATAAAGCTGTTTACATGCATTTACTTCTGTGTGTGTGTGTGCGAAAGTAGTCTCTGATTTTACTGACGGGATGAGCAAAAGTTTGTTTTTGCGTAGTTGTTGTTGTTGGTTTTGCTGGTTGAAAATATAAATGAACTTTTCAGGCTGTCAACAACAGAATCACAACAACCACAAATGCAAAAATAACAAGAGTGACAAGCGTTCAAGAGTTATTGCTATTAAATGAGTTGAGGTGGAGACGCTACACGAACACAGATGAAACTCAGACGAGTGCGACTGAGAAAACGATTGTACTTGACCTTTTGTGCAGTCGGAGTTGGCACGAAGTGTAGCGACGGAATGCTAACATTGAATCCAAAGGGGGCGCAGCTATAGTAAAAAAAATAATCACCGAAAAAATTGAATAAATATGAAAATACATACAATTGAATGCAAAAAAATGTATTGCAGCCGGAGGTGAAAGGGGGGAGGGGGACCACAGACAGAAGTGAGTGCAGCTAAAACAATGCTAGTTGCCAGCGGAGGGTTTTCATGCTGCAATGAACACGGTAAAAGTCAAATGAAAACATTAACAAAAGAAGCACAGAAAATAGTAAGGGAAAAAATAGTTCTTTGTGAAAATAACACACACACACATTCACATCGCCCCCTCCGAATAATGAAACAATGAAATGCACTGGGAATGCATGCATTACACGAGCCTAGCGCCTTCTCCTTCACTCCACTTCACTTAACCTTGCACCCCGGAGCCACACAGACGACGTCTCTTTTCAACTTCAATAGAAAACTTTTAATTTAACATTTTTTAATGGGTGCCGTGTTGAAATGCCGCTTTTGTTTTTATTTATTTGAATAGTGTCATTGTTGTTGTTGTTGTGTGTGTGTGTGAATTTGTGAATTACTGTCTTCGCAGTAGCAATAAAAACAACAACAACAACAGCGTTTATAATAAAAATGCAATTACAACGGAAGTTTGCGCAGTCAGCATTTCGAAAGCTCTCTCTCACTTGGCGCTGCCGATCGATTTCGCTCATTTCAACGATGAAGTCGGCCGATTTTAACGCTCGTTAAAGTTTCCCTACAGCTGTTGATGTTGTTGTTTCTGCTGTTTAATGACCGCTGCAAACAGTCAACAAATAGTGTTTTTTAATTTACTGTGAATTTCCTGTACAGAAAGGAAATAGCTTTTTTTTAGATGCAACAAACATTGCAAATTAAAATCGGCGTGAAAGCATGAAACAAACAACAAACAGTGTTAAATATGTTACTAAATAATATAGATAAATACATAAATAAAGCATTAACCATTTCATTACATTTAAAAAAAATTACTTTAACATTAAAATAAAATAAATTCAAAATAATATGTATTTTTATTCAGTGATTTTATTAGCTTCAGATTTTTATTGAAACTAAAACTAAAGTTAGTCACGTTCTGGTCAAAGAAAAGGAACAAAATTAAAGCAAAAATCAATGTAATTCAACACACAAAAAAAAAACCAAAAAGGAAATTCAAGCATCCATTTGAAACTTTCAGAAAACTTTTCTGTGAAACTTGCGATTAGTTTTACCTTTTTCCACAACTTCGAAAAATGCTTTGATTTATTGCAATTGTTCGAGAAAAGTTTGAGAAGAAATACAACAACAACAACAACAACCACATTTCTCTTTCATTAAAGTAGAAGTGAGGGAAGAAATGCATAAATTATGTACATTTATATAAAAGTTTATGGATGGATTTCGTATAGAAAATAAGCAAAAAAGTATTCAAAAGTGGAGTGAAAAAGAGGAGCATATGAATGAGGGGGAAAAGGAGTGAAATAAAATATAAACTGACTTCATTTTATTCTAGAAAACTTTTTTAAGCAACTGGACACTAAATAAATGTAGTGAATAATAATAAAATATAAAATAGATGCTAAATAAATACGAAAAAAGCATAAAAGACTCTTAAATGAGCAGCAAAAGAAAAAAAAATAAAAAAATTTTAAGTCAAAATTTAAATCTTTAAACTAACTTTAAATTAAAGTCCTCGAAACTCCTCCAAAATTTCATTTCCACACACAAAAAAAAAGTGGAAAATAAATTCTAAAACAAATAAATAATTAATAATAATAATTTATTCAAAAACCAAAGAATTCCACAAAATGGAGTAACACTAAAAATAAAGTTGACTGCGTCCAAGTTTCAGAAAAGAACTTCGCGTAGGTTGGAGCGAACCGCGGTACCACACAACAAAAAAAAAAAAAACAAAAGAAAACCAGAAAAGAGAACAACAAAAAACTATGGAAAAATCGTACAAAAAAATTGAAGAGCCGAGAAAAACTCGATGAAGAAGAACCGAAAGCGGATCAAATGCAGCGCTTGAGGAATGCGTTGGAAGGAAGAAGGTGCGAAGTGAGGACGGACGCAGCTTCGCACACGGAAAACATTCAATCGAAGGCGCGGACTCGAAGCCAATTAAAAAGTCTTTTCACATCGTTTCGATTGTTTATGCTAAAGAAATTCCAATCGATGATAAACTCAAAAAAAATACGATAATAAAATTTTTATTACGGATGAAGAAATGCAATTTTTTTCAATCATTAAACATGAAATTTAAAATATTCAAAGTGGAAATATCCAGGAAATGAGAATTTTATTGAGTCTTGTGTTTTTAGTATTACTTATAAAAGAAATTAAACTAAAATTTTGTTAATAAAAAAATAATTCAATTAACAAACTGTAAAAAATGATGTCAATTACTATAGAAAATAATATATTTATTTGTCTGTGATATTTTTATTTATTTAAGATGATAACTCAGCAAATTGCGTTATAGTTTTTATACATTAATGCAATAAATGATAAAAATATAATAAAAAAATAACCAAATTAGTAATAAGTAATTAATAATTAAATTAATGAATTTATTTAATAAATATCATCGATAAATATAATCGAAATAAATGCAATTAAATTACGCAAAAAAAGTGAATTGCAGAAAAGAATCAAAACTATGGATAAAAGAAGCCAAAATTGTTCCTCCAATATCATAAATTTCAATTGAAAATATGTTTTATTAATTATAGATTTCACTTTTGCATCATTTTTAATAGACAAACGAAGGAATTCAACGTAATTTTGACGTTTAATCGAATCGAAACGAATGCAATTCATTAACTTTGAATCAGCGAATGAATTCATGAACAATTGAATAAATTTTGCAGTAAATTCGACTGTATTTAATCTGTTTTAAAAGCAGCATTATTTAGAAGTTGATTTGATCCTTAAGCATTTCTTTGGTTGACTATAAAAGAAGCATTCAGAAGCTCGTTTCTTTCTACTTGATTAATAAATGTTTGCTTTAATGTAAAGGAATCACAAGACATACTTTATAAACTCTATAAAAACCTCTATAAAAAGGAACTTTAGCATTTTTTAATTTACCAAAAGGTTTCTTTATATTAAATATATCAAAATTAAAGCAGTTAAAAGTTCACTGAACGCTAGATCCTTAAATATATGCATAACATTTACATTATTTAATGTCTTCCTGTACTTAAACATCTTAAATCGTGGCTGAATTCATTTCGTCAGCGACACACGACGTAATCTGCATGAAAATGGGAAAAAGTGCAAAAAAGACCTTTCGAATTTATTCATTTCTCATGAGAAGACGTCTGTCAGTCTGTCACTTTGATTGCTGTCTGTCATAAGCGACTAAAAATGTTCACAGAAAAATTTCCAGAGGAAAAAAGTTGAAGAATCACAGAAACTTTTAATATCCATCGAGGATTAAGACGGAAAAATGTCTTCGAAATGAAACATGACTCCAACTAAACTTGACTTAATCTTTAGCATCCACAATCTGAGAAGAGCTCCACTCTTTACGCTTTATTTTCATACTTTTCCCAACTTCTTCTGTACATCTCCTTTCTACCTTTTTTTTTCTATAAAGTCTTTAAATATCACAAATAAAGAAAAGATTTAAATCAAGCTTCTAGCAGTTGATTTAATTAAAGGAACTTCGCTTTGCAATTTGCAAAATTAAATAAAAACTTCAAAAGGAAAATTTCATCATTGAAAAATCATTCGAAATGCAATGAATTCACTTGGAAAAAATCAAATAAAAAACGCTATCGAATCAACTTGAATTCAACTGAAATAAATTCCAGTGAAATTGAAATGAAGTTGTATTAAATTAAAGTCAAGTCGAGGACGTGACCGACCCCACTTGAGAAGTCCACTTGAAGGGAATTCAGAAGCTGAAAATAAAGGAGACGGAAGTGATTTGCACAGGCGACTGCAAAAGGCAAAAGTCACGCAAAGACGCAGCCGCGTTCATGCATAAAAATGAAATTCATCACACAAATGAAAACATAAATAAAACAAAGGATCCGAAAATGAACGTGCATCAATGAAAACATTCACTTTGACCTTCGTCTTTGTTGCTTCTTCCGCCTTCAGCACGTTCAGGAATTTCAAAAATTCAACAGTAAAAGGACTGCAATGGGTTTTTCCCAAGTTATTTACGGATACTCATAAAAATAAAGACTTTTGACGAGGACTCCATTTATTGTCAAAGTTGTTTATGATGTATGAGGAAATTGTCGCAAATTGAGTCACGGTTTTTCCTAGGATTTTTAATATTACTTACGCCTAAAATATTACTACAAACCATGGAATTACGTATAGCAGCGTGGTAGAGCCTCTGAAGATGGGATTTTTTAATGAAATTCTTACCTGAAAATAAAGGAAAAAGGGAAGCGAATTAGTAATCAATGTATTAAAACTATTTAAAATTAAGATTTAGTAAAGAAATCGAAATTTTAAAGAGAAGAAATTGTATTGTATAATTATAGACCTATAATAATTATGAATATTTGCATTATCAAGAGGAGAAAAAAGAAGTTTAGTTCGAAATATCGCTGCTATTTCCCACATTTCTATCGCTTTTCTTATCAAAACTCGCGTATTTATTATAAGCACAATCTTCAACATTTAATAGTGAAATACGTCAGCATTTTAACAATCTTTTGTACTGAAATTCTATTGTAGACGGTAAAGAATTTAATTTTCTTATCTGCTCCCTACTCGATAAGATAATTTCATTTATAGTAAAATTATTCAAGCCACGAACCTACAACTGATGACTTTAACAACTATTTTAAATAATAATAATAATTATAAATACTACAATTAACACATTAATTTCTGTAGTTTAAATTTGAAAGAAAAACATGTTTAATTAAAAAACAATTTTTATTTATTTATGCATTATTTTTAGACCTGAATCAAAAAAAAAGGAAAACGCCACTAAATAGAAAATTGAAACATTTCCTGTTCACTTTCCACTCAGTTTTCTTTCAGTTTTCTTTTAGCCGCGATCAGTGCAAAGCTTTTCCTTTTTTTTTTATCTTTCTATGAAGTCGATTTCCTGAATTGACAAAGAACTGGAATTAAACAGGTTTCCGGCTTTTGCCAGGGTTTAAATATGGTCCGAGAGCACTTTGCTTTTCACTCTGCATTTTGCAATTGAGAAATGAAAAACTCAATGAGAGGCGAGGAGAGAGAGAGAGGAGGAAAACAGGTGCTTCCGTGTAACCAAAGGAGGCAATCAACCAACAATAAACACATAGCAACAGGTAATAAAAGTAATAATAATAGAAACAACGCAGCACTTCGTATCTGTAACACGATTGCAATTTTAATCATGCTTCTGAAGAGGATTTCGCTTGTGCAAATGGATAGCGACAGTTTTCTTTCACTGTCTCCATTACTATTTATATTATTTACACAACAACTGTATTTCCATTTTGGTTTTTGTTGGAAATATGTCATTAGTTCGCGGCTGTTGTTGTTGTTTATGATAGACATCGGTTTAGCGGATTATAGAGAATATAATCCTCTGCAGTCTGCTTTGAATTCAATCTCAGATTCTTTACGGAGGTCTTCTTTAAAGTTAATTGCTTATATTTTCTAGTCCTAAGGCGTTTTTACCTGACTTCAACGAACATTTCGATCACTTCTCAGTACGACGCGATTATCTTTTGTTTATTGAAGGGAATTACGGCGATAGAAAATTCCCAGAAAATATATTTAGATGCTCATGTAGTTGGCTATATTTTGGCATTGTAATTTATTATATTAATCAATCAATATTTGCTGACATTTTAGGACAATGTTTGACCGAGGAATTCCGTCTACCGAAGTCTGAAGTAGAAACAAATAGAGAAAGCGGAAACATGGAGCCTAGAAAACCTAGAAAACTTTAACTTCACTTTATTTAACCTGCTTCGACGTATTTTACTTTAAAATTACATCGTTTAGGTAATAAAATTCGCCGATTCTTGGAAATACCCCGTGAAATGCCCAAAGAACGAAATTTCTTGAATCATGAATCTTTTCGTTGGCTAAAATTCATTCTAATAACTTCTGAATCGGAGCGAAAGTGTCGATAACTTATCACAGAAACTGTTCAAATGTTGATTATCGCTCAAAGACCTTGGTAAAAGATTAAATTTAGAATGTCTCTCAAATTGACCACGAAAACAAGTCCAAAAACAGAAATTTACGTATGACTTCATTTAAAATGCGTGACTTCATTTCTGTTTTATGCTGATTTTTATGAGCTTATAATTTTGACAAAACACAATCACGAATTCATAAATAAGTTCTTTATTTGAAATATATATATTTTTATTTTATTCGTGTTGTTGTTTCATTTTTATTTTACTTTTAACAGTCGCTGGTCTTCGTTGTTCGTACTTTTCTATCAAAAATTATTAGTGTATAAAGTTTTATGTAATTCTTTGTATAATAATATAAAATAAAATATAATAATAAATATAAAAAAAATAATAATAAAATATAATAATAAAAAAAAAAACTAATAAAAATTAAAAATAATAAAATATGATAATAAAAGAATAAAATAATATTACAAAAATAAAATAAAATAATACAATATAAAAATAAAATATAATAACAAGAATAAAAATAATAAAATATGATAATAAAAGAATAAAATAATATTACAAAAATAAAATAAAATAATACAATATAAAAATAAAATATAATAACAAGCCAAAAAACTATTTTATTCTATGAATTTAATTTTAATTACTTTCTTGTGTTATTTTCGTTGCCTGTTTAAAAACAATCGTTCAATGAGGAACTCGCGACATTCACGAGAAAACAATTGATCGAAAATTATTCATAGTTTTAGAAATACTAGAATATTATAAAGTACAAAGCATTTCCGCTTGAGAACTTCTAGCGTAAAATTGATAGTTCGCTTCGTGGTGAATTGCGATGAAGTTGAATGGTTCGTGTCCCTGCTAACATCGCTACGAATTTAACTTCACGCACTTCAAGTACAAAAACACTCATTAAAAATACTCAATGAATATTTTTATTAATATTCAAATAACTCCACGAATATTCCACAATTCTCAAAGAATATTTCTGTTTTTTGGAAAGTTAGGTTTATGCACAATTAAATAATATTCAATCATAGAGATTATAAGTCATAATTAATCATAGAGATTATAATAATCACTCCAATACTAAATAATCTCTCTATGATTAAATCATTCTTTGTATTTATATACTTTTTGATACAGCTCATGAATTATATAAGTAAACGTGGACCTTGGAAAACTTGGATTTTTTTGTATTTTCTCAATGTCAATTCATTAATTTTGATTTCTGTTGGGAAAGCAGCATCACTTTTCTCTTTGATTTTATTGACAGATTTAAATGTCGCTTTTGAAGCAGAAGCAAAACGATAGTGAAAGCGCTTTGATTTTCTTCATCGAAAAAAAACCGAGGAGAAGCTGCGTCTCTTTGACAGCGACTGACGACAGCTCATTTAAGGTTATTTTTCATTTGTATTCATTCTGCGAGTCACTCTGTCGTCTTGAGAGTTGTTGACAGTTGTTGTGCTTCCTGCTAAATGTTTGCTCGAAATAAATTCAAATACAATAAAGTAATAAAGCCAATTGCAGCAATGAAAATATTGTTGAGAAATCCGAGTGAAAAAGAAGATAAACTTTATTAGAATAATGTTAAAAAAATATTGCTCAATGCGGCTAAAAATGATAACGAAAAAAAAACTGTAAAATTCCTACGAATGAATTGAGATTTTTCATAGTTCTAAAATAGAATTTAATGCATTGAAATCTTTGGAATCTTTGGTCTACGCACGCACGTTCGACGCATGCTTCAAATATCTCGAAACAGCATCCTAATTATGCAGTTGTTTGTGTAGCTAATTTTACAAATCCACTTCATTAACGATGCTTGAATAATTCAATTAGCGGCTCAGCAACTGATTGATGTGAAACTCTGGCGGATTGACCTAAAAATCCATAATTATATTTACACGTTGCCGTCAGATGTGGAGTGGCAACTTGATGCATTCGCTCGCATTCAAATCTTGTTTATATATTTTCTTTGTCGATTCTACAATGGAATGCAAGAAATTCCTGCGATATCGCATTTTGTGCTCATATAAAAAGCATTTCATGCGCTATTTAAAAGCGAAATGTTTCAAAATTCTTTCCTCATTCACTAAACAACAATAAATTCTATTCATTGCACTGAGTATTCGTTCCCTTCTTCGTCGGAATGGGCGCCTACGCCCAGCCACTGTAATTACAAGTCTGGCCGATGGCTGCGTCCGGCCCTCGAATGCCGGCGACCTCAAGGTTCAACGATTTCTTTTAATCAGCGAATGGAGAAAACGACATCGAAAATTTCTCATTTTCTTTTATTATACAAGAGTCGTTGCTGTATGGAAATAGAAACGAAGAAATGGGAAAGAAGAAGATGAATGACATGTGTCTGTTACTCGTAGCTGAAGATGTGATCATGCAACTGAGAGACTTCATCTGCCGTCCGTCCACTCGTCGTTTGACTGAATGCTTTTTTTTCTGCAGACGGAGCCCAACAATGGATATTTTCAGGCAGCATTCAAGTGACTGATGAATGCCTGTGAATTTCCTGAGAGCACTCAAAATGAATTGAGGTAAATGCAATCGAATTAATGGCGTTTTTGGCATTCCAAGAGGAAGTCGAGCAGCTGCTGCAATCATTTAATGCACAAAATCAACAGCAAATCTCCCACCTTTAATTTATTTCCTTTTCAAAAATATTATTAAATTAATACTGCTAATAAAAATAATAGTAAAAAGTTAATTAAAATTTTAACTGTGGGCAAATCAATGAAAATGTCTAAATTTCAACTTTTATTCATGTTGAAGTTAAGCAAATATTTTTGAGTCATTTTATACACAATTAAAATCACAGGAATCAACAGAAATGATGATGAAAATTAGCTTGTTACGATAATTGAGTTGAGGAGACGTGGAATGCAGCTACTCAGACTCTGAATTTAATTTGATAGAGGAGCAACAATAAAGGAAATAAATTAATGAGAAGTCATTTAAATAAATGCTGGAACCACGTAAAAGTTGTTGATGATGATGATGAAAAATGAGGACAATTATAAGCAACAATAATAACCGCACAGAGAGTTGCATAGATTATAATTAATAAATTAAATGCTTAGTTAAATATTCCCGCAGTCCAATTAATAAACTACACGTTAAACAAGAATTTAACTACTAAAAATTAGCATTTTAGCTGGAATAAAAGATTTTAAAATGGACTTTGGATCAATGATTAAACGACTTGAAGATTCTTTTAGATAAAATAGGATTCATTAGTGAAAGATGTTTATTTGCTAAATAGAATAATTACTTAAAGGAAACATTGTTTAATTGATTAACAATGAAGGAACATTAATTATTATTTTATTTATGTTATTTATTTTCTTTATTTTCTTTATTTTCTTTATTTTATTTTATTTATTTATTTTATTTATTCTTATTATTTTATTTATTTTAATTATTTTATTTATTTTATTTATTTTCTTTATTTTCTTTATTTTCTTTATTTTCTTTATTTTCTTTATTTTCTTTATTTTCTTTATTTTCTTTATTTTATTTATTTTATTTTATTTATTTATTTTATTTATTTTATTTATTCTATTTATTTTATTTATTTATTTTATTTATTTTATTTATTCTATTTATTTTATTTATTTTATTTGATTTATTTTATTTATTTTTATTTTATTTATTTTATTTATTTATTTTTATTTATTTTATTTACTTTATTTATTTTATTTCTTTTATTTATTTATTTTATTTTATTTCTTTTATTTCTTTTATTTATTTATTTATTTATTTATTTATTTTATTTATTTTATTTGTATTATTTAATTTATTTATTTTGTTTTTTATGTATTTAGTTTATTTCTCACAACTAACTTATAATTAAAAGCTTAAAACTTAAATTATAATAACGAAAATAAAGTTTTTATTTTCAAAGATTTTTCTAAGAGCAATAAAAAACGTGATATAAATTCCTTGATTATGAGTCTTCCTGTAGAACGTCAATCAAGGTTCGTCTCTTTCTATCCCATTTCTGAATGGCATTTTATTATTTTCTTTGAAGTATTTTCTTCAATTAATCCCAATTGTAAATAACGAAATATTTTCTTATTGGGCTCCTTCCGTCTCAACGTAATTAACGTTAATTGCATGGAATGTTGCCTGCAGAATCGTTGAGTATATTAAGTAAAATACAATGTCTACTATATTCTATATTTAATATGAGGAAATCATTAATTTTTCTATCCTCTGCGGGTCTCTCATCGCTCTACATTCGATGCTAATAATTAAATATTCAGCCTTCAAATCTTCTCTCAACTTGTACATTATTCAATTGTGAAGATTGGTTTTTGTGCTGCGATTTTTATTTCGTATTGAACTTTACACTCAGAAAATTATCATCGTGAATGGCAGCAATCGTTCAATCTTTACGTATTCTTCATTTTATCATCTCTTCAATTCCAAATTGACACAAATCGTGTCTGGTTCGCCTTGAACTCTATCGATTTCTTTCGATCTGCTCAAAGTAGTCTTTTTAAATACTCGAATTACAGAGGAACTTGATTTAAGTTGTAATGCTGATGATGATGTTCAACCATTCATGTTAATCAACTTGTTTTTAGACTCAAGAACTCACAACGTTTAGCGACAACAAGTTTTTCTATGTTTCGTATTTCGCTTTGAAGGTGCTACGTTTTTGTTTTGAGGAATGCGAAAAGTCAGAGGTTAGAAAAGAACTGATTAAAATATCGACGACGTGTAAAATCGTGAAAAAGTTGAAGTAAAAACGATAAATTGTCGATTAAAAAGGAATTCAATGAAATTCCTAACAAATTCTTGAAATTTTTATTCAAAATAAACGTAAATGCGGTCAAGTGGATGTTAAATATTTAATAAATATGGAAAAGAAGTGAAAATGAAGTGTAAAATTTGTGTAGATTTTGATTTAAAAAACATAAACTATGATTTTTGGTTTTAATTCTTATTTTTTATACAGTGCTGGGAATTTCGGTATTGCTTAAAAATTCCTCCTTCATATGTTAGTATTTAAAACTGAATATTAAATCTTTTATCATTAACTATAACAGAACAATAAAATTTACTCTTTATTTATTTATTTATTAATAATTATTAAATTTATTTAATTTATTTTATTACTTATATTTATTTTGTGTATTTTATGTATTTTATTTATTTTATTCCTTTTTTTATTTATTTTATTTATTTTATTCCTTTTTTTTATTTATTTTATTTATTTTGTTTATTTTATTTATTTTATTCCTTTTTTTTATTTATTTTATTTACTTTATTTATTTTATTCCTTTTTTTTTAATTTATTTTATTTACTTTATTTACTTTATTTATTTTATTTGAAACAAAAGAAACATTGATTTAATTGATTAACAATGAAGGAACATTAATTTATTATTTAATTTATTTTATTTATTTTATTTTTTTTATTTATTTTATTTATTTTATTTATTTTATTTTTTTTATTTATTTTATTTATTTTATTTCTTTTATTTATTTTATTTACTTTATTTATTTTATTTATTTTATTTATTTTATTTATTTTATTTATTTTATTTATTTTATTTATTTTATTTATTATATTTATTATATTTATTATATTTATTATATTTATTTTGTTTATTTTATTTTATTTATTTATTTTATTTATTTTATTTATTTTATTATGAATGATGATATCCTTGATAATACCAACGTTTTTTAATTTTATGTATAGTGAAATATCAAAATAAAGAAAACAATATGAAAAATTGTGAGAAAGAAATAAGAAAAATAAGAGAAATACAAATAAGAGTTTCATCTATGGGTTTTATCTTTATTACATATCATGCTGTAACAGCAACAAGCAACAACAGCAACAAGCAACAACAGAAGCAAAAGTGAAACACTGAAGTACTCAAAATAATGAGCTCACATCAACAACAGCAACAACAAAAACAACAACAACAAGAGTTCAAGTGCATTCGTGCTTAAAATTTATTGATGTATAAATATAATAAGCAATTGTTTTTTGTTGCTGTTGCTGTTGCTGTTGCTGCTGTTGGCGATTTTGAGCTCAGCTGAGCTGCGAAATACCCATAAAAATATTTTCTATACTTGATTTTCAACAAACTTGTAATAAGAAAAGAAGAAAAAAAGAGAAGAAAAAACATCAGCGCTGATAATTACTAGTTTTTTTTTCTTTTTTCGAAATCACGCTTTAAAACAGCGCAAAAATATTCATGTTCGTAATTGAAGAAATAACGAAAAACATCGATGTTCAATAGTTGATTAAACTAAGATTATTATTTGATTACAGCCCCAACAACAACAACAACAAATAATAATCTACGAAATTATTAAGAAAAACCCAAGCAGCACACAGATTAAAAACTTTTCCATATCTACACAAAAAAAAAAGAAGTGTGAAGAGATCAAAAATAAAACGGAGAAATCGATTCAGATTGGAGAAGTTTTTTGAACTTCTTTCATGATAAATTTCTGAGCCTGAAACTGAGGTTAAAATTGAGTTAAATAATGTGACACTGAAGATAACACAAAAATGGACTTTATTTTATATTTTTTTAATTTTATTATGGGATCCTAGAATAAATGGCAATGATTCAGGAAGAGATTCACTTTATCTCCCTCAAATTCTTTCGCATAAATCGATCATTAGTGAGTACAAGAACCTTTTTGCATTGGTTTTTGTCTTAGAATCGCGTAGAAAACAAGCGAGAATACAAGATTTTTTTTATTTACTTATACTTCACTTATAATCCTTCGAAATAAGGTTAAATATTGTATAAATTCTCTGATGCTTCTAGAATCAATTCTTTGAATCTGAAATAGTCTGAAATAATCTGAATAGCTGAATTAACAGCATAAACAGCACATTTTCCATAAATCCGTTTTCACAGTTGGTTTTTCGTCCATTGAAAACACTCTTCATAGACATTTAAGTAACTTTGCTGAGGTATTTTCCTTTTATAATTGTTTGTATATTTTCTAATCTAAATTTAAAGTTCAGAATTCATTTTAAAATGCACTCAAGTGAACTCAGAATGAGATGAAAACCATTGAAGAATGTGTCACTTGTGTATTTCACTTGTGTATTGTTAATCAAATCGCAGCAGATCGTTTTCAATATCATTCAAGCGATGTGAAGTCTTAAGCAAACTCCATCACCTGCAACCGACATCGAATAATTGCATGTTTCGGTGCATTTATAGTTATCGTAAGTGGCTTAAATTGCAATACTCGTGACACAGATCGCCATAGACATTCGTCTGGAGCGCCCATATTTGGGTTTACAGCTCTTTGTTTTTTTGGTAAAGACACCAAAGAAACATGTTAAATTGCCAAAGCAACTCAAAGTTGAACCGTAGACAAGATACGAAAACGATTGCGATTTACAATTAACCACGTATTTTCCACTTTTTGTTGTATACTTTTTCTGTCTGTCTGCTTGTTTATTTATCTATTTTCATAATTAAATTGTACTCGGTTGAAACGTTTGCGTGTCAGCGTCGTCCAAACAAACCAAATTCCACGGCTTCAAACACAACAGCGACGAAAAACCCAACGCAGTTAAAAATATCAATGGCACGAAAGTGAAACGTCAAACAGACAACGAACAATATTTGAATTATTGCACAATTTTATTACCAACAGCTACGAAAAGACATGCACAATGATTTCGTTTTCGTAACTGGAGATGGAAAAAGCCAACAAAAAAAGCGACTGTAGATTTTCCCGTAGAAAATCGATGCCATTGCGATTTTCCCCGTGACCATTTTCACCAAACGCGAACACAAGCCGCTCATCAGAGGATTTCTTCAGCTGCAAAGACGAAAACATAAACGAAAGTGTGGGTCATCGGTGTTAAATAATAAAAATCTGACAAAAAATCTACTCTTTCAATGGAAAACCTTTCTCCAAATCGAGATATGGTTGCCAAAGTCTTCTTTACTTCGTAGGTTTGATAATAACGGCGACAATTACATGAATTTCGGTAAGAATACAAAGAAATTTTACTGGTCAACACATGGGTTGTTCTCTGTTTCCGATAAATTCCATATTTGTCCATAAACAACCGCGGTGTACAGAAGCTTTACTTGAATAAATATTTCCCATTTTTTATAGGACAGTATCACAAATAATTTTATTACCTTTCTGTTGAACTTCTTCTATATTTCTTCGGATACTACCCGTAGTTCTCTGAATATCTAAATTTAAACACTCTAATTCCAATCATTCCATAAAGAAATACATCACTCTCGACTCTATTCATCCACAGACAGAATAAAATCCCATTTCAGCAGAAATATTCTAAGTTCTATTTCTACCCAAACTTGGTATTGCTTTTGGTTCCTCTTCTTAAAGCTTGTACAACTTTTAGTATAAGCGGAAAATCTGAATTGTGTTTACTTCAGCGTTAATTTAATTCATAATTTCTGTTTGGACTATAAATAGAAATATTAATAATTTACATAACAGAAATAAATAAATGTAAAGTAATACGATTACCAAGGAAAAGACAGAGAACGAGTGTTACTTTGTAGAACCAGAATCAACTCTGAGTAACACCAACAACGTGATAACTTTAAATATAGTAAATTTTTTATATATGTACTCAGTTACATTATTTGTATTCATTGTAATTTATTTATTTATGTGAGAAACATGAAGGAAGATGGAACTGATAAAGAAAAAACCGGACGGAAATTGCATATTCAATGCGTTTCTACAGCAGCAACAACAGCTCCATAGCCATACGAAATATTCTAGGTCAGGGAATGAAATGTGGAAGGGAAGACAGCGACGAACATGTAATTTCAGTCATTAATAAAATTATTAATAGCTTGTGGAGGCAATGCTTATCAGTAACTCAAAGGAAGTCCTTCGCAAGAGAACAATTGAAAAGATCTCAAGAACAATTGAAGAAAAACGAAATAAACGAACTTTGACATATTCTATAAGTAGTCATAAATTATAAATACTATGGTAAACAGGGAGAAGAGTATAAGAAACAGTCAACAAGAAAGCAATAAATTAAGAAAAGTTAGAATTCAGCCCATGACTATGAAAAGTTGTGGAGCATAAATGATGGCGAGCAATACACGAATATTAATACTAATATATGAGGGAAATATCAAAATAATCTTACCAATTCCAAGGTATAGAATCGACCATATCGAAAATCCATAGAATCCAAATAAATAATCAATGAAAAGTAATAAAATGCAATATAGCTGATGGTTTCTCTGTTATTGTTTATAGAGATACTTATAGATGAATTCTTGAGAGTCACAGATACAGTTATTATTCCTGTAGAATAATAATTATAACGAACAACATTGGGTATATCGACTAATACTAAAACCAGAGAAGAGACAATATAAAATCTGTTAAAAAATGTTAAAAAAAGGAGAAGTTTTTCCAGACCTTTTTGTATACTTTCATTCGCTAAATTTACTAACTTCATGGCATTATTAAAAGACAAATTTCTTAATAATTTGCCATTTATGAATCATTTGCTAAATTCTAAATGAAATTCAGTACATTTTATTGCATTATTTCTTAGTATCTG
The DNA here is from genome assembly GCA_937620795.1 of Thecophora atra. NCBI lineage: Eukaryota > Metazoa > Arthropoda > Insecta > Diptera > Conopidae > Thecophora > Thecophora atra. The sequence continues at coordinate 96,004,747 of OW569397.1, read as the reverse complement.
CAGTGATACAGAGATTTATAGTGAAATTGATACAAGTTTCCTCAGTCTAGAGATAAGCAAATGTATCAACTGCAGAATGATCTCATGGACCACAATACATTAATGAATATTCAGCCTGATAAACGAATAATTTAATTATTTTATTTGGACATCGAATGTTTGTTAACATTTGACATTATTTTGTGAAATGGAAATTTTTTATTATCACTGAGCAATATTATTGAATCTTTTATATATTTTATAGCATTATCAAGTCCATTCAATCATTTCAAGGAAAATTAAATTAGCGGAACAGAAAACCGAACAAAACTGACCGAAACGTTTATTTTTATTTGTGGTAAAGATGTTCTCCATTTTTAATATAAATAAAAACGTAAACACAAAACGCAGAAAAGAATTTTTTCCGATGAAAACTTTAATAAAGGCAAACATTACGGAAACAGACATCGGACGAAGGTGATCGCTTCCACTTTGAATACTTTTTACGCACTCAATTATTCAGTATTTAGATATTCGTTGGGTGTTAACAGGAAGGTCGGCCAATCAATAAAACGAATTGATTTGTGCATTTAGCGCTTCTACGTTTCTTGGTAATAGAAAACGATGATAGAAGTAACTTTTCTCTATATTCTAGAGTCTAAATTATGGCGTTTTTAGGTAGAATGAAACATTTATAGCATAATAAAGAGTTTAACAATGAAATTATAATGAAATTTACTGCATTTTTAAGCTCCTCCAAGTTCCATAGACTTTTGCTGTTGCAGATAGAAAATAAAGCATGTATAAATTATAAATTTTACGTATTTTAATAGAAGAGACATAAAAGAAACTATCAAATTTAATAATTAAAAATTTAGTAAAATTTTATTTATCTTCTTATAACAAAATTTGACTTAATTAAAGAAACTATAAAATTTTAACATTTTTTCTTGTTATAATAAATAAACAACAAATGTTAGAAAAATTCCTAAAATTCCATTTAATAATGAAAATATTATAAAGAATGCTCAAATAAAATATTTTAAAATAAATTTCAGAAGTCGAAGGTTCAGTTTCGAGAGAGAAAAATGCGATAATAAATTTACTATAAACAAAATCAATGGAATGTCTTTTGAAAAGTAATATTTTCAAGAAGCTTTTTGAGAGTTCGTTGTTAGAATGAAATGTAAACAGTTGTTGCTGCTGTTGTTTGTTTATTCTGTTGGTAAATATTTGAAGTGCTGTCGTGTTGTTGTTGTTGCTGTTGTTTCATAATCGTTTAAAATCGAAATTTGTTGAAACAAGATTGAAAATTGACCGTGGAATATTTTATGAGAATGTTCAATCGCATTCAAATGTTTATAAACACGATTTTAATTGGCTTTTTCCCGTATTTTATATCACTTCTAGCGAAGTTTTGCAGTGAGAAACTTATGAAAAACTTATAAATTTACGTTTCATTAAGTCTCTTTAAGGTTAATTAACTGTTATTATGTTGTCGTTTCCATCTTTTGCTATTATTACGATTAGGTAAGGCGAAAATCGACTTTTCTATGAAATAATTGAATGAATGATGGAATGTGGAAATGAATGAACAATTTACACGAATTCGTAAATGAAATTTGCCTTTAAAATTCAAAGCAGCCGTCGATTTGTACGTTTCTGGCCAAGTTAACATTCATTACGATTTTGGCATTTTAATTGAAGCACAATTAAATCACAAACAACACAAAATATATAATAAAAAGAGTCACAGTCGAAATTTTACTTTAGTTTAGCAAAATTCTATTATTAAAGACAAATAATTTTTCGCCTTTTCATAACTCATTTTTATTGAATTCGAGCACAAAACAAGATAATAAATTATCATTAAAAAAACCGACAACAAAGGAAACAATAAAAATAATAAAGCAATGAATCACACAGCGATATTTAAATAAATTTAACAAATTTTAAGCCTAAAAAATTAGGTTTTTATATAAAACAATCGCGCAGATGGGGGAAAACATCGATGAATTTTCTTTTATTTATACTGTTTTTCCTCTTTTTACTCATTAAAATCTCCTTTCAACGTTTACACACGCTGCGATTAAGAATTTATTGTGTTTAGCGTCGCTTTTAATGAAGTTTTCAATTGTGTTGTGGTCGCTGTTTTGTTCTGAGTCTGCTTCAGTATTTAACAAACTTTGTTAACCAATTTTAATTGCCCAAATCTTCTCGTCGCTTTGTAACATTGACGAGTCTCATTGAAGAGTCTTCAAGCTTCGTTTTGGCTCCCGTCCATAAACACTTTTCCTTATTCTTCTTTTTCTTCTTTTTCCTCGCTCGTTTTTCTGTCTACTTTGTCGCTCTTTTATTATTCCTTCTCATTATTATAGCCACCGACGCAATTCTTTCAATGAATTCGACTTTATTTAAGGATTAACTTTGTTTTTTTTGAATTACGGTCAAAGTAGCTTTGAAATTATTTTAAAAAAAAAAAAAACACCTCACAAAAATATACTTAAAACAAGAAAATGAAACGAAAACGAAACGAAAAAATAATCGCAGTGAGCGATGAAATATTGTTTTCGATCGAGAAAAATTTTTATTGAAATTCATTGTAGACGCAATTTTTGACTAAAAATAAATGAGTATAAATTAAAAGTTTTTTTTCCTATTTTCATATAAAAAAAGAGGACATCTTCAAGGCCAGATTTAATAGAAAAAAAGGAGAGCAATTCCTGACTTTAAATAAATTCAATCAACATCAGAAAATGGCACTTAACTTTGGTCACACTCGTGTGCCGAACTTTGCACGCATTTTTCAAAGAAATCCTCGTCTGTTGACTCGCAACCCATACATCAACTTTTTGCGCGAGTTCAACAAAGTGAATCCGGGCTTGACGATGGCGGAGCTTTTACAAATCGGAGCTGCTGTCTGGAAGACGTTTAGTGTATTGGAGAAAAGTGATTTCGATCAAGCGGTGAGTGCTAAAGAGAGAGAGCGACAAGTCGCGGAGAGTAATAATTCCTTTTTCTGTGCATTTTAGACTGTTTGGAAGAAGCTGAATCGTAAAAGTATGCCCAAGTTGGGCTCCTACAGTCCTTTCAGCAAGTCCCAAATTCCGAAGGGTTACACAAAACGCAACATGAAGCATCCAAAGGTCAAAGGTTCCCAAAACCCATCCAAACGTCACGTTTTATCCACGAAAGGGAAAATTGGCATCAAGAGGAGAGGAAAAACCATCACTTTATATTCATATTGAGAACCAAGGGAGTCAAAAGCCGGATGCTGCTTCTAATTTCATTTGTGAAAAATCTGTTTACGTAAAAATTCCCGTTTTAAATGCATCACTTAAATAAATAAATCGCATAATCGTTTCGCCGCTTTCTCAAGTCGTTGAACTTTCCTTTCAAATGAAGAAAACCAAAACTGAGAAGCAGAAAAATGACGACGACGACGACGTTGCTAATGTCAAAGTGACTATTTATTAAATGAAAACTATTTCAATTTTCGTCGTGTCGTGATCATGTTTATAAATACTCGGTCGAAATTACGGCAAGTGACGATTCCCATTCTGCATTCAACCACAGAGAACAACAACTGTGAATGACGAAAAAAAAGACTTCAAATTATCTGTTGCTCTGCTCGGCGACGCATTTCGCACTCGTTGCGCTTCCTCGTTTCCCTTGCACAGATCGTTCGATTCTGTGTAAACGAGAGAGTAAATTCGACGAATTCGCCTTTTTTGATCCCTATGACAGACTGGTTCGAAATATTAATTGTTTTCTCAATCGTTTCTTCCAAATGTGATCATTGTCGCATATGGAAAATCGCATGCGAATTATTCCCTTTTAGGAAGTGAAGCGAACATGAGTCATTTGTGTTTGGTGTATAGAATCATTTGTTGTCATTAGCAACATATGTTGATAAATAATGTTTATCAACAGAAGCGTTGATTTTATTAATGTACGTGAAGCATTTTCCCCCCTATTCCTTTTTTCTACACTTTCATCGAAATTAATTAAATAATTAAACATATGCAAAAGATTATCGTGTGGCGTGTGTATTTATAAACACCCGAAATACAAGAAGCATCCAATAAAACTGTTGCTATCTATTCTCAGGTTTATTTTTATTCATTCGTCACTCTTCTTCATTAATCGCGTCTGTCTGTTTATCCGCATGTTTTTCCCCCTCGTTTAAATACTTTGTTCATTCGTTATTTTGGTCGATTTCGATGAGAAAACTGAAAAAATTTGCTTTGTTTGTGTGTTCTTTGGTTTCCGGTGTCTTTTGTTGTTGCATGAACATCAATAAAATTGTTAATGCCGTTGTTGTTGTTGTTGTTGTTGGTGGTGGTGGTGGTGGTGGCGGTGGTGATGGAGCTCCACTACAATGAAAATTTATTATGTGTCCATCGGAACTTGAAATTCGTTTTCCATTCCGCTTAAATGAAAACTTGTTCTCGTGTGATTTGTGCAACGTGATGATTTTATGTATATTTTGTTTTTGCGGTTTTGTATTTCCGCATCCGCATCGCAGAGAATCCAATCTTCGTACTCCATCTACATGTGAATATTTAGCAGATTTATTTGTGGGTTTGTATGGGAAAAACAATGAAAACAACAAAGGACAATAAATTAAGAAGTCAACAAATTATTTATTAGCTTTTTGTTCAAATTATATAACCGCAAAAAAACGTAATTTGATTTGAATTTTAATATCGATTTCAAGACCACAAATAAACAAAACAAAAACCACTTTTATTAAATTCATTTCTTTACTTTTTTTTTTTTCATTTATTGTTTCCGTGATTAATGAGCCTCGTGAATGCGAATGTGATTCGTTAATAAAGCTTCATGAGGCTTCATTTAGCATGGAGCAACATTCATCATTTCTTGCATCATGTTTCCACGATCTTCATCTTCATCAACAAATGTATTTTAATTCTTATTGTGTTTCTTATTTTGTTTCACAAAAATGTGTGCATCTGTTAAACATGTCATAACTCATTGAAACTTTCACTTTCCACTTTAAAATTCAGCTTAAATGCGAAACATGTGTCGCTGTTGTCGATCGTCTTCATCATGTTTAAATGCCAATCACACAGCTTTAGCATTTAAAGACATTTGCAGTCATTATTCAATTTAATAATGAATAATCTTTTAATATGATTTCAAGTAATAATAATTATTTAAATTTACACATGCATTTTTTCGCTTTCCGATAAGAAACTCGTGTTATGAGCTCAGTTTAAAAAGCACTGCATAAAATTCCCTTTTCATTCATTCGACGCAGAAGTGGAGTTTATTTACATACATTTTTTAATCCAATCAGTTTTTTGTTTCTTCTTAAAATTCTTAAAACTTGTTTGTTAATGATCTAACGAGAAAATGTTTATAACGAGCTTGTAAAATTCCCATCCGAATCCCACGACATGTCCAAAGTTCCCATTTAGGGCATTTTTTAAGCTAAATCTGGCAACGATAACAGAGAATAGATTCAAACCCAAAAAAAAGGTTTTTTAATTTTTGTAAAACAACAAATTTTGAGTTTTTATCTTTGCTTTGTTTGTATTTTGTGGCTGATAATTTCTTGTTCTCTTCTTTATTTCGAATGTAATCAATTTGGCTTTCTTCCTTTTATTTATTTATTCAATAAACATGAATTGTTGAGATTATCGAAGAGATTATTTCTTTTGATTTATTAAAAGCAAACAAATAAACAAACTCCGAAGGTTCTGAACCATGAAAATGAATTTTAAAATGTGTTTCAATGTTTTTTCATGAGTCCAGATCCATAAGCAACTCATTTCAGGTCCACGTCGAAAGCTGAAGACTTTTCGACTGCATTTGGCAGGTGTTTTTTTGGGCATTTTAAGACTGTTGTTTGTAACTCTATCAATTAAAATGTTGATGTAGCACAACGGAGTTTATAATTTTCCATTAATAATATGAAAAAAAAGAAGATTTGATAAGAGGATTCTTCCATGATCCATCACAAAGAGAATTTTTTATTTCCCAACCAGAACACACATGTAATCACCTAAAGGGCTAGTTAGTTGAACTTTCCGTGACAGAGCAGGGCAGATTGAACTGTCAAAAACAAAGTCAGACTTATGGGATATGCATGTAACCGATTAGTAGAACTTTGACATAGCATGGCAGAGCAGAAAACTCAGATCGATTCTGATATTTGAGGAATTTCTGCTATGTGACAGCTAAAGTCGTGATGCCATTTGTTTGTTTTGATTTGAAAACAACGAAGTGAGCTGATGATATCATGGGTTTTGAAACTAAATTAAATATTCCGAAACCTAAAATAAATATTAATATAGGACTTAAAATAAATAGTAAGCAGTTTTTTACATATGAGCGAATGTTTTTAAAGTTCTATTATTGTATTTGTATTAGATTGTATATAATATATATTGTATATAATATTTATATATTGTATTGTATTATATTAGTATATATCTAATCGTATAAAAATAAAAAAATTTTTCGATTTGTGTGCGCTTTCAACAGCACACGCATTCAACAGTACCAAACCGTATATAATAAATTATCTAAAAGATATGACTTCTTAAAATGTTTAGCGGTAAACTTCGAATCGGTAAAAATTAAAGAAAAATAGAAGATTTATTTAGATTTAGAAGACCTGCAGATCTAATACCCATATAATTCGGTTTACATACAGTTACATTAAGTGTTTAAGAGTTGTAGATGCGAAATATTTGCATTTGTATGGTTAACTATCATAGGAATAATAATGGCTGCAATATGTTAGTTCGTTTTCTATATATTATTATTATACCTTACCATAAATATATATCTAATAATATGACCAATTATCACGTTCACCAATTATCAAAGATTGTAGTTTGATATCCTTTGCGAATGTGGGATTAAAGTTATTCACAAGATATTTACATCAAAATATTACCCGCCAACGATGACAATATTCAGACGACAAGCAAAATTGTGGCAATGAATCAGAATGTGGCAACACCTTTGTTTACAAATTTTCCAGTTTTTGGTTTTCTTTCCCTTTACCCTCCTATGTTCTGTTATGTCAAGTTTTTGAGAAAAGTTCAACTAACTAGCCCTTAATTGATCCCATTTCCAATGGCATATCAATTATTTTGTTCAATTTAAACATTTTCATTAAACTTAAATACAAAGCCAAAAAATACCAATAAAAACACAAAGGCAAAAAGAGCGTGTAAATAGAGAAACAACAATTGTTTTGGCTTTATTTCAAGCAGAAAATTCGAAAAATTCCATCTACAGCAACAACAATGCGTCAAAAATAAAGAAAGTGTCAACAAAAGCAACAGCGACGTTGGCGACAGTAAACACAGGTAACAAAACCACTGAAGAGAGTTTCACGGCGAAGCAGGTTGAAGAGAGCAGCGTGGAAGTCGGTATCAAGAGAGAGGAATTTCTTTCTATCACTTGAAACGTGTAAATCATAGATTAGTAGATGAGACACTCGAAAATGTCCCTTATACACTAATGCATTTTTGCTGGAATTGCACTGATACAATGAAAGAAAACTTTGATTCGCTGCAAAAAAAGTGTAGCCTCGCCGTAAAAAAGTGTAGCCTCGCCGTAAAATAATGTAGCCTCGCCGCAAAAATTTTGTAGCAAGCACTGATCGAAAATTTATTTTAAGGGGGTTGTTTATGGAAACGTCAAAATAAATAATTATAAATATTATGTTTTTTATCCATGAAAAACATGTATAAAACATAGTTTTAATGTTAATAAATATATTCTATAACATTTTACACAGCATTTTCTAATTTGCTTGGTTATATTTCCTATAAATGCAGTCGGTAATTAAAACTTTTTTGTTATAAATACACAATTATGCGCCTAATTGCGAAAATATTTTGGAATGCTGTTAGCAGAATAGTATAAATGAAACTGAATACAAATTATTACAAAATAGTTGCAAATTATACGTTATTGGCCTAGTTGGGGCTCCAAAACCCTTTAGCACATACGGTTGCACTGGTAAAAAATCGTACACATTGTTTGATAAAGATACAAGAACAACAATGGGGTATCTCTCACGTATTGTATACGTGAGTTCAACATACCAAACAATCAAATGTCAAACCGATTTTTTGAAGCGGCGAATAGCGAGTGTCACATCTAGTCATCTATGGTGTAAATTTCGTGTTTTGCCGAGTTTTTCAATACGCATTTTTTGTTTTTATATTAAACACATACAATATTTTTATCTATAAAGTTATGTATATTATTTCAAAGTAATAATAGGGTTGCGATTATAGAATCAGGGAACGTTTATTTCTAACATATTTTTATTCTGTTGATAAGATTTGTAAATGACAAAAATTAATCTATCTGTTTAGTATTCAACTATTGATTGTGTTTTCATGATTTTTTGATGTGTTTTATGGAAATTTGAATTTACTTATTCTAATCTCAAAAAAGTTACGTTAATATATATAATTTTTTTAATAAAATTTCATGTGAAAACAAGTTTCATTTGTGTACAAAAATAGAAAAATGTATTTAAAATCACTAAGTTTTAAATAAACATTATTTTTTTCCATTATTTCTCCAACAAGAGATTTATTTAACTCACAATTTTTAATAATTTTGAAACTCCTCACGTCTTTTAGCGTTCCTTTTAATTAACTAAAATTGTGCTGTGAACTAAAGCCTAATTTTTAATAATGTCAAAAGTTCTTCCAATCACACACTGCATTAGATTCTATATTTGTTGACCGTTTATTTATAAATAACTGATGAAGAAACATTTAACCGGCTGTTGACATTTGCGAGTAGACGATAATCTTTTAATTTATTATAGAACCACTGCAGATAACCAACACACTTGAATCGCAAAACTAAATATCGCAAAATCCAACGTACAAATAGCGAAACTGTAATTTAAATTAATTAATCCACAGAAAATTTGTTGAGCAGGAAATTTTAAGTAGCAACACCAACAATTTTCACAGAAATGTAGAAAAGGAGTGCCGCTGCGTACAGCTACGAGGGACACAATTGCAAAAACAAAAATTCCCACAAGGGTGTGACAGCCAAGGATTCAGAGAAGCGCCAGAGTTGCCATATAACGTCATCGGCAAATGCTGTTGACCCAAGCAATCCACGAAAATTTCGAATAACTCATTCAATTTAATCCGATTGCGTGGCAAAATCCATTACTTATATAATGCACACATAAACTGTTGTTAAAATGCTATAAAATAAATATTGCGGCAACTCTTGCTAAGAATAACAACTGGTCTGTTGGCAACTCAGTAAAAGGCGTTGAGAAAAGAGAGCAGAACATCGCTGTTTTCAGGGAATAATTTTTTGTTTAATTTTGCAACAAATACTAACGAATTATGGCAAATAAATAACAAAAGTAATAATCATGAACACTTACCTAGAATTTAGCACAAAATTTTGTAGTTGAGTTTTCGTCGCAGTTGATAAGAAATACGAAATGACCGCCAAAAATAAAAATGATGCTGCTTTTTCCGAACTTTGGACACAAATTAAAAAATTCTTTTCTCAAGATTCGCAGCGAATACTGCAAAAAGCATGTACATATAAATTACAGTAAAATTTTCAGTGTTTTTGTTACCTTTTAATTACTGAACATTTTTTATTATTATTATTATTTGTTTATTACATCAAATACAAACACATATTAATTGAATGCAATTGAATTTTGTTGTGCTTTCAATTTTGCATTCTTAAAAAAACAATAGTTTTTCACGGCAGAAATACGAAAGGTTTTTACCACTATTTCTCTGCATACACTTTATTATTTGTAAAATTTACTACGAAAATATATCGACACAATACACACAAAAATTGCAGACACAAATGTTTGTAGCCAAGTCTGTTATCCGCAAAAGTGCATTGAAAACACAAACAACAAAGCCTCGCCTATATTTTTTACTCGCAGTTTTTCAGGCTAAAATTTACTGCAGATTTTCTCTTGGCGCACCACTTTTTCTGTTTCGCGTCTTGCTTCTTCTTTCAATTTCACCTGGATTCTTTCAGCACAATATTGCCACATTTCGACTTGTTTTCATGCAAAATACGTTTCAATTCAATAGTAACTTCAGCATGTTTAATGAAATATATATATATATAAATATATATTCTTGATTCTTTGCTTTTCAACTGTCCTCAACGCTTTAAAATCCCCTGTAAACTATCTTGAAATTGATTACGTCGATTACTGCTTTCGTCACACGCCAAAACCACAACCGCACTCGTCAAGGGAAAATTGAAAACTGACTATTCCACATTGAAATATCATCCAAGGCAGTTTTTCATAAAACCCTTCCCAGTATTAGGGAAATTCAATGCTGTTCAGTGGGATTTCTGTTTGGGGAAACATTTTGGCATTTCAAAATGGTGGAAGGAATTTTTTGTGATGTTGTTTTTTCATTATTTGTTTTTATTAGCAGTTTTTGCAAATTATATTTGCCCGCTAAAAGTATTTCAACTTTTGCTTGGTTTATTTAATCTGTTGACTTTGGATTCTAATATTGTTGCTCTCTGCTAATTGTGTGAAAACTATTAACAATAATATTATAGTTCCAATTACAATGAACTGCAGATACTAAAAATTGTCTGGATGAGTGTGTAATCATTTAGAACATTCATTTAATTTTATTTACAAGCAACTGATTTGAAAGCGACCAAAGTAAATGGAAAATTTGATAAACTGGGATGCGGCCACCTCGCTTCTCAAAATTCGATGTATTCAGTTTATTCTTTGGAGTTAACAAAAATAGTCTTGGTAACTGCCTGTTGAGAAGATGTATGTAAAATTTAAAAAAATATTTTCATTTTATTTGTTTTATTGCTAGCCAAAGTAAGAATATATCTTATGTAATTATGCTACTCTATGGTCACAATTACACTTAATCTAACTTTTTGGTTACAATTGCTAGCGCCAAAAAGGACACTTCTTTGGAAGGATTTTCTGCGTAGGTAAGGACTACTTTTTTAATTGAAATTATTTCACCTAGAACGAAGTCATGTGTTGGCCACATCAGATATTTTTACTTTCTTCTAATGTTTTTCTAGAATTGACCGGAAATCCGAGACAGCAATCAGTCATTGAAATATCCATGTCCACGATGACTCATGAAGGTACAACTTTTATTATCCTTGTTATTGTTTCTTTGTAGGTAAAGTAAAATGCATTTTGAATTAATCAAATTGCTTCGTTGGGGGGGATGACGAGGGTGCATATAAAGTGGGCCATGTATTAATTCATTATGAATCGCAGACACACACGTGAAATGTAAATACAAGCAACGAAAAAATGCCATCCATTTTTCAATCACTTTGCGGAAAGAAAAATGAAGCGAATGAATCAGCGCAGCTCTGTGAATGTTGCTCTTTGCGAGGGGTAGAAAAAAGGGACGAAAAAATGTCGAGCCAAGAAAATCCTTGGCCTTTGTCTGTCTGCCAGACGAACGACAGACGAAGATGAGTTCTCTGCTCGAAGGCGGATGGATGAGGGTGGATGTTGGAACGGAGGAAGCGGAGTGGAAGGGAGTTTCAAATAGTTGCAACATAAAACGGGAACTTGTACCGAGACTCATTTGATTCACGTGTTTATGGAACGCAACTCATTGACTTTGATGGGACGATAAGTGAAGCCGAAATGAGTTTGAACAGTTTCAGTGTCTGAAGGAATCGCTTCGATCGAGTGATAATGGGCAATGTTAAGCTTCGATTCCTTCCATTCTCGTCTTTCTTCATCCATATAAAGCGATATTTTATAGTGCATTTAGTTCGACCATTTCTTTTATTGAGACTACTTTTTATTGCTATTTATTGCTGTAGTTGTTAGAGTTGTTGTTGGTGTTGTTTACACCATGTATCAAAAAGACGAAATAAATTGCTCATTAGATTCGGTGGTTGTTCAGCGATGAAATGGAAACTCATTCGTTTCGGTAAATAATTTTTAAGGACAACTTGAAGAATTTTCAGCAGGAAATGAAATTTATAGTGAAATACGAGAGGTTTACATAATTTTTGAAGGATGAAAAAAACACATAGCTGCCAGATTGGGTTTTCAACTTCTTAAATGGGAATTTCTAACAGGCGGTGGGATTTAAATGGGAATTTAGAACGCTTAAGCTAAATTGTGTTCTCCGAAATGTTTCTCCATTTTAGTACACGATTATTACAATAGTTTTAGGAATTTTTAACTCTCTGAAATATGTATATGTGAGATTAGAAAACTGTATTTAAATACAAACTATTTCTGCTTCGCGTGAATTTAAAATGCAGTCTAGGAAAAGAAGGAATTTTACGTGATTCAAGGAGGATTTTTAATAATTTCGATAAGAAGGAAACCATCACATCGCTTCTAACGAAATTCAAGACTTTCGTTTGATCTTGTTTATTATTTCATTACTTTAAACACTTGAAGAATACATTCAACTTGTCGCCTTCGCAACGAAGGCGCAAAGTGTTACATACTCGAACGTCGACTTAACTCTGTCCAAGAGACACGCAGCGACGTACATAAATTGGATAATGGGTTTTTAAGTGATGCTTAGACGCATTCTTCAGCAAATTGATCAATTGTTGCTTCTCCGCCTTCTCTGCCCGTCAACAAAACAACTCTCCGACCATTTGCATCTTGGATAGTCTTTTAATCTCTTTTCCAACACGAATACTTGTCTTTCAATAGGAGATCAGAGTGGATGTTTAAATGTGTGACGACGCAAGAAAATTCTATCTCCGCTCAGAAACTGGAGACTTCCATCCAATTGGGAAAGAGATCTTCCAGTTGAGCTACAGTTGATTACGAAATTCCATTCAACAACCGAATACGAATCGGCGGATGACGGTGACGATGCTGTTGATGTATTTTACTTTATTTTCTATTCTTCGCGTTTATACTTCAAGCGCGAGTTCAATAAACTTTAATTTAATACCAACGACCAGCAATCGACTAAATAAAAAGCTTCTGTAGTGGAAACTTTTGTCGGCTGCATCTTGCAGCGAATGCATTTCTATTTCATTAGAGCTGCATCGGGGCGGGGCGGCCGTCGTTCATTCATTCTACTTGATCGCTGAAGAATCGCTGCTTATTCTTTAATTATTCCGTGGAGGATGTGACGGACGTCGCTCGTTACGAGAGGCTCTTTGAAATGTCTTCATTACTCGTAACCGAAGTGGATCGTACTTAATCAACGAGTAGAAGGCGGTTGTGGGTTGGGAAGAGGAACGCGGGGAACAATAGGCACACTAAAAGCACAAAAATTCCTTGTCAATTTTAAGGTGTAAAATTTATCAATTTCAACTTAAACTGTGGACATTTGTTATGATTTCAGGGTAATTTATTATTTCCCATATAAAAGAAATACTTTATTATTTTTCACCATCAATAAATTATAATTAGTGTCTAAAAAGGGAATATGAAATCGGGGAGCGAACATGAAAAGGAACCAACTCAGATTCAGAAGAGCGAACACACAACAATTTCAATGACCAAACATCCCTTAAAAACACACACTTTTTTATCTGATTCTCTTTGTGCTGTTGCCTTTCTTCTTCTTTTCCTAGCGCGTCCTTCAAAACTCAGTCAAGCATCGCGCTGTAAACGCTTGATTTTCGATGGAGTTTTTAAGGACTTGAAGCACCCATCGCAGTTTTAATTCTCTTCAATATTCACATTCAATATCAAGTTTCTTTCATAAGGTTTCACTTGCTCTCATATTACAAAGGATTGCTTAAAATTCATGAGTGAAAAAGACGATTGGGAAAATATTTCTTCTCTGTTTGTTTCCGTGATTAGATTAGAAAACTTCTTCGATGCTCGGGATCCATTTACAGTCGAAGTTGGTCCCTGTTTTATTAGCTATAAAACAGCACCATAAATCATCAATCAGCTATAAATTGCTGTCCAATTTAATGTTCGATTAGTTATCAATTGCAGCTTGAAAATAATTGTTTTCGGATTTTTATGCTGGTTGTTAAATGATGTGGGACCATTTTTTCCCAACTTCGCTTTGTTATGTATACCGAAAAAGTTCTATGAAATGCCGAAGAATGTTTCACTGGAAATCATTTTTATTATTTGATTAAGAAACTTCCCGTTATTATCAATTCTAGTGACTTCAAATTTTATTTAAGTCGATGGAAATATGGTTCATTGACCCTGCATGAGATTCTACCCAAAAGAAATTCTCAAATTCATGTTATTTCTGTTTTGTAGTTTTTTATTTATTTTATGATTTTCATTATTTTAGCTTCTAAACGTTGCTTAGTTTCAAGTTTTTCTTCAAAACCAATTACATTTTTTTTTAATATAAAAATGTTTTATATAAAACGTTTTTAAATGTAGAAAAAATATTAAAATAATTTGTCTATTACTTTGCACTTTGAAACACTCTGTCAATAATGAACATAGTTCACTCATTTTCTTTGCTGTCAACTATAATTCTGAAATTATATTAAAAACTTTTCATTTTATTAGAATTTTTTGCCGAACAAACATCGAAATTTTCCAAAAAGGAAAATTTATTATATTTAGGCTCCGGAATGTGGGTTGGGTGAGGCTTCTGGCTGTAAATGTTACAGCTGCGTACCGAAAGAGCAAAGTTCATCGGCGCGACGTTGTTTGGATTCAAGCCGGGTCCTTTGAAGCGGCCCAAGTGGCTGGGAGCGGTGCAGTCGCCGTCGGACGGTGGCGCTGCTGGTAATTATCTTGTGCATTCTTCTTTTCAGCGGGGTTACGTGGCTCCTGACTATAAAGCGACTTCTTTACAGGGACCTTAGATAATTGAATGGTTGTTTATCCGCAATGTAGCTTTATCCATTGCATCGTAATCTTCGAATTCTACAAAAACGAAGCTCCACCGCTTCCTGATGGTCTGGTTCTGGAATAGGCTTTTTCACAGGGAAAATTTGCCGAACTGGGAGAAGTACTGCTTGATGCACTCTTTGTCGTGACTGCCTTTCAAGTCGCCCACAAACAGTTTTGGCACGGCGGAAGACGTGGTTGGCTTCAACACTTTTATTAGTTATTCATTTTAACTAATTTTATCAATTCATACAGTCAATCGGAGAAATTTCCCAATAAATACTAAAACTTTCGTCGTTATACGACATCTGCGACAGGGAAAATGCGAAGGAGGACTCGCTGAGGACTTTGTACCAACGCTGGGACAAAACTCTCTGTAACCAGAAGTTTGGGACGATTCTGTTGTTAACTGAGAACACACGGTAAGTCATATCTATAAGTTTATTAATATTTATTTACAACTGATTCGAATCAGTTAAATTTCTACAGTTTTTCTACAGTTGAACTAAATTATCAATGGTCGACTGTGCACATGGAGATTGGCCTCAAATTGCTCCGCACCCGGCAAGAGAAATACGCGATCCGAACATTTCGTTAAAGCAGCTGTTTGAGGGAGACTTGACGGGCAACCACGGTGAGGAGTGCTCGAGCAGTATTTTTCACAGTTGGGCAGATTTCTCTCTGTGAAAATAGTATTTCATAAGGTCATGAGGAAGACGCGTTCGATGTTCACAATTTATGTAGATAAATCTACATAAACACACTTAAATATACTTGTCTACAAAATAATTACGAGCAGGTCCAAAGTCCGACTGCGACTGCACCTCTGCCCGTCGCTCTCGGCCGTTCAAATGGACTCGGCTCGAATCCACAGAATTTCCCAGCCGATGAATTTTGCTGTTTTGTCACGCAGTTATAATTATGGAGCCAGGATGCGCAGAAACCCTTTTTCAGAGTCTGACAAAATGGAGCTTTTTTAATAATTCCAAATGTATTTTTATAGCTGTTGGCAATTTAAAATCTTTATACAATTGCGAATCTATATTTTGATACAAAACTTATTTGAAACCTTTTCGACAATTTAAAAACGTTTTATGTAAACATTTTTTATATATAAATAAACTTTTGAACATGTTTTAACAAAGTGAATTTTATTTACTTTCATTTTTCATTTATGAAGAATAATTTTCATAAATAATTTATTAATATATCTTAGATAATAATATTATTATTTCATATTATATTTTATTCAATATTGTCCAAGTTCTAAACAATATATTTCAGAAGGCTTAACTTAAAAATAAAATATATTACATTCGAGATATTGTATTATATATAAATCCACGTATCGATGATGAGAATTTCCTGCAATGTGTCGATGAGACTTCTCTGCAGGTCAAGGAAATTAATGTTTATGCTGAGCTTTTTGCCAGTAATTTATTGCTATTGGGACGATTGTAGCTTCCTTCAGATTCCAATTTCGTATGCTTTCAACCGCTAGCTCCTCATATTTCCTTATTTTTTCCTCGTGAGTACGGCTCATAATCCTTGCAGTCGGAACTCCATTCGCTCTGTCATAAAACCCTGGTCTCTGCGTATGAGTTTTCATTTAATAGCCATTTCTTTGACAGTAGCTTGTTAACACAATCGGAATTAATCGATCTATAGTATCGGCCGTGAAGAGGCTTGATTGACCAATTCTCTTCCCTAATTTTTCTAGATTTTTCTCGTCGGGTGAAGCTTCCATTTTCGTATAGCGTTGTTAGATTTGTGTGCGCTTCAGTTATTGCTTTTATAAGTTGCTATCTGTCGCCATTTGGTTAAAGATAGTGACGGAGGGCCTGCAACTGATTACCGTGGAGATTCTAATCTAAGGTTTGGACTGCCTTTATGCTTGATCTGCCCTTTTTTTGACAGGAGCGAAGTACAGATAAACAATCCCCTGGAAAACTCCATATCTGAAGTTTTCATATCACTTGAAGCCCGGTACAAATTTGGATGCTTGTTCTCCACTGTTTGGACTCGTATCCACAGACTCCATATTGTATTTTTGGGCTTATCTGGTTAATCTTCAGGACCTCTATTAGCCACCTTCGTGGTGCACAATTAAATGCTTTTTCATAGTCTATAGACATATATAGACATATATGTAGCATGCATTTAAGTTCCTTAATCGATCAAGCGTCTATTCTAACAAGACTTGATCAGTGGATCAATGGAAATCCTTCACATAGGATTTTCTTTTGCGTTAAATGATTGTTTATTATAAGGCAGACGTCAGCTGTCATAATTTTGTAAATATTGTAGTAGGCCGTCCGTTTGAGGGATTTCCATTAAATCCTTTTAATAAATCTATTATTATTAATATTAGTTTTTAATGCCATTCATTGGACGATTCCACATTCATTCATACATTCATTTATTCCTTCAATCAAACGAAATCCAACTGCAATTGACGAATTCCAATTGGAGTCCTAAAGTATTCATTTGCTGCGTTTGACAGTTCAGTCGTCGCAATGTATTATATTTACAATTTATTATAGGAAAAATATTTGTATAAGTATGTAGTGTAAGGAGGACAATTAAAGACGCGATGCCAGGAAGTTCATATAATTTCTGATGAATCATTTGTTTGAATATAAGTATTATGAGTTTGAGTAGCTCAAATGTAGTCTTTCTATTCCTCCCTGACTCAAAGTGATTTTCCAATCAAATATCTATTCAAAATTAATTTTATCTCAAAATATGTACATATGTATGTATGTAAAAATTAAAAAGGACTTAAAAAGAGCGAAAGTAAATCCTTAAACTGGGCGTGGCAAGTTAATTGTTCCTTAAAAATGCATTATCATTCAGTTCAGAGCTATTTTCAGGTTTCTAACTCATTTGGAAGTTGCTAAAAATTAGTATAAAAACTAGTAAAGGTGTTGTCTACAGCCGGGCTGTAGCCGAAATACCCTACACCTTAAAGCTGCATATATACTCGTATATATATTTAGAAGTGGTGCGATATAATATACACGTATATATATACAATATATATATTATATATCTAATAATAAATATACAATATGTATATAATAATAATAATAAAAACAAACATTTTTTTTTTAAGTGGGCGGATCACGCCCATATTTGGCATATTAACTGGAAGCATTAGTCTAAACCTACATATAAAATTTTCTTGTCTTCTCTCAAAAAGTGATGCTGATATGGTCTTTTTTAATAGGCAAAACAGAGGTACCTGCACTCTCGATATAAAAAGTAGGTGTGGTCCTTGGGCGATTTTGCCCATTTTCAATACGAAACACCCCAACATAGCAACGAATATTTTTGCCAAATTTCATTTTGAAATCGTAATCCGTTCTCCTGTGATCGTGATTTCAACGGACAGACAGACAGACAGACAGACGGACAGACATCGTTATTTCAATTTCGGTGGTGATGCTGATCAAGAATATATATACTTTTCCATACCTATCTTGTCTAGTTCTATGCGTTACACACTCCGGTAGAAAGTGAATATACCCTCAACCTTAAGGTGTAGGGTATAATAAAAAGCTACTCAATAAAAACGTGGATGAACAAAGCTGACGTAATTCCAGATCCTTTCGGCTGGAGTAGAGTTCACAAACAAACTCAAAAGAGGCATAAAATAAGAAATACCCAAAAATTAGCAACGTTAATCGCTGTTTGCTGTCTGTCTGCCTTCAACCAAACACAGTTTTCTATAAATAAAACCAGGACAATAATGATAACGACAAACAAGCAGAAAAGACGAGAAATTCTTGAATTTTACGCTATAGCAACACATTACGAAGGTGCGTACAAAGGACAACCGCACGAACGAAGGATAAATGAAGATCCTTTGTACTTTTGAACCAAGCTGATGTCTTTAAAAAGGCGCACGTTTCCAAATCAACGTGCGGCTCGAAGAGAAGCTCACAGACATCGAAATACACATTCATTTATATGCTTCACTTGACTATTTTTAGCTCGGTAGCGCACTTAGGAAATTTCTCCGGGAATGTGGGAGAAATTATTTTGAAAATATCTTCATCAACAGCGACAAGCGGAGTCCTTCAAGTAGAAGCGATTTCTAGTTAATTTTCCGACTTGTTAATGAAGCTCGTTGAAGCAACTTTAAATGGTTCAATTGTTTAATTAAATTGTGGCCCTCTGCTACCCACAATTTAAATGCTAATACGATGACGTCAGCGCGATTGTGGCTCATTCGACCCTGTTGAGCACATCGCAGCAGCGGTGCGACCTGCTTCCGTATCAAATATCAAAGGTTCGTTGTTTAAAATCCTCCGGGACGTTCGTTTTCCTTATTTCCTTGGAGTTGCTTCCACCTTTTCCCTGTCTTCCTTTGAAATTAGTTTACGACTCCCTCAAGAAAAGTTAATTGATCCTTTTTGAACCCTTTTTTCTGCACTTCGAACCTCTTTTTTATATTTTATCGAGTCTTGGTTTTGGTGTGACGCGTGTAAATGGACGACATTTAAGACACGTTCGACTCGCATAGCACAAGGAAGAGTAATAAAAACCAACATAATTTCTATTTGAAATTCTATTTGCTGTATGAATTCGAGTCTTGTGAATGCAGTAACGTCTACAATGCAAGGTTTTTATCTGTTTTAAAGGCAGTTTTTAATTGTGCAATGAATTGAAATTGTTAACAATGTGGGTCAATTGTGAATGATAACAGCTTTAAAGCCAGGAAATGAATCACGTTGGAGTAAAAACTACTAATAATGATCTTTTGAATATTGTAAAATTACTTTAATTATTACTTATTATTATAATTATTATTATTTTTATTATTATAATTAGTAATGCTTTTTATTACTTCTGTTCTATCGTTACTCTTAATTACTTTTTATATAGATTATTAATTTCTATTATGAATTTTTTATTTATATTATTTACATATTTATATTATTATTGTTTTTTGCTTATTTTATTTATATTATTTATAGTGTTTCTTCTTATGATTGCTATAATTTTTCTTTTTATTTTATAAATAATTGAATATTCACAACAATTATTTTTTATTTCGAAAACTCTTTGTGACTTTGGACTCATATCTTGATTCTTTGTGGTTTTTCATCTTCATATAATTATTTTTTATATTTATTGTTTCATTAAATCATCCCTTGTTTTATATTTTATTTAAGTTTTCATTATTTTATCTCTTTTTTTATGTTTGCTCCTTCTTTTTCCTCTGGATTTAATTCCTTTCTGGAAGAGTATTTTCAATATATTTTAATAAATATATTTAACCCATAAAATTTGAAATCACGTCCCATTTCCCTGGTTGTTATTTTCCTTCAACCTTTGAATTTATCCTCGGTACCAAATTAAAGCCATCCTTTGTCACTGTCGAAGGACCAATTAAAAATGAACCCTTCGTGTTGCTGAACACGTGAACACCGAAAAAGGAACAGAAACAATTATGAAATTGCTGGGCTGGAGAAGGACAGAAACAGCAGAGTGAATAAGCGAGTCAGAGGAATACAGGGCGGTCTTTCAGAGGAATTACGACGACTTTCAAAGTGTTTGCAATAATTCAAAGTATTCCCGGGTCACGTGCAGAAATAACAAACGAAACACATATAAACAGCAACAGTTTTTACTTTAGAACACAAGGAATTCATGTAAAATATAATAAATAAAAGAATATTAAACAATTCGTGTTGATCACACGACCGACGTTTCGAGTTTCGGCGTTTTTTCGACTGTAAAATGATAACATTTCAAGTACAACATTTCCCTATAATATTGTACGGAAATTTAAATATGAATTTAATAGATTTAATGAAATGCTTAGGTTTTAATAATAATTAATTAATGTCGTAAAAAGTAAAAATATTAATGAATAATGATGATGAGGATGAATATTACATGAATATTATATGAATAGTTAATGAAAACTAAATTCATATTATATGAATATTAAATTAATACTAAATGAATATTAAATGAATACTAAATGAATTTTAAATGAATATTAAATGAATACTAAATGAATATTAAATGAATACTAAAAGAATTTTAAATGAATATTAAGTTAATATTAAATGAATGTTTAATGATTAATAAATGAATGAATGAATAATAATAAATGATTATTAAATGAATATTAGATAACTATTAAATGAATATTAAATGATAACTTATAAAGTGTTTTGAAAAAAGGCCCAATAAATAAAATTTGAATTTGAATATTAAATGAATGTGCAATAAATGAATGTTAAATGAATGAATGTTGAAGTACAATGAATGTGATTTAAATAGATATGAAATACACATCAACTGACTATTAAATGAACATTAAATGCATATTAAATGAATATTAAACCATCGTATGAGTAAAATTGAATGCATTAAATACGGAATTTTCTCTTAGTGCGACTTTAAGTAATTAAATGCTTTTTTATTTATTTAAATGTGGTTCAAAAGCTGTGTGTATTTTGTGAAATTTAACTGTTCTCTCCAAAAAACAACCACAGAGCGACATTCAAAATGGAGATGTACAAAACACATTCGCACAGGGTGACAGGGAATTATTTAAATATAGTACTGTTTAAGTATTGTAATTTTCTTTTCACACTTTTGCAACGACGTGATGATTGATTTTCTCTGTGCTTCCCTGTAAAATGCAAATAAAAATAGAATCCAACGCAAGGATGTGTGAATACACACCAAAAGCAAGCACCGAAAAACAAGCAGCAACCAACTGCAAAAACGACAACGACAACAACAGCGTCAGACGAGAAACGCTTGAAGCAACTTAATTTAAACTTTAGCTTTCCAAAGCACAAACATCCAACTGCACAAATGAACGTTTGAGTGCGCAATTGAAGGCACACATGCCTGCGTTTGTATGTGTGTATGTGAAATACATATGCTGAAATGTGTATAATATATGAATGCATTTATGCAGGACACGCAAACGTATGTCGAGTTGCTCTGAATCAGATTCAGAGTAACGAGCACGAACACAACAGACTTGCAAGCTGACGCGTTGCTCGAAGGAGCGACCGACGCCCATCCGAAATTCAGCTACGGGCCATAAACAAAATTTGAAAAGGTGTTGAAATGCGTTTCCGCTGCCCGCCGATGATGACTGCGATGATGACGTTAATGTTTGAGATGTTGGCATCACTCGTGGCTCTGCTTTCACAGGGTGGGTCTGTTGAACTCCTCTCGTTTCGTCTTGCGTCATTTGTTATACTAGGGCAGGAACGGACAAATTCTTACTTCACCCTCGCGCAGTAATTCAACCAGTTGATTGATATTCCGATGTTCCTAAATAATTATTATAAAAGCATACATTTTTTGTGGTTAGGAAGGTTGCTTTTGTTGGGGGATGGGAAAACAAGGAAACAGACGCTTCTCCGGGTGCGGCTGCAGCCAGATGACTTTAACACTCGACGCTTTGTTTTTGGGAGAAATGCTTCAACTTTGTGCAAAGAATACTTGAAACAAACAACAGCAACTCCAAAAATTAAGTGAGTTCGTTGATGCGAGTTTGAATAATGAGCGATGGACGAGAAAATGGAACGAGAAAAGGAAACACGAAAAAGGAAATAATGGGAAAATTTTAAAATAATGGAAATAATGATATTATTTTAATAACAAAATATAATTATATATTTTTATTAATAAAATCTATAATGTATAATAATAAATAGATTTAATTAAATTTAATAATAAATTTAATCTTTTTATTTAATTTTTACTAAATGTTTCGCTGCTTGGTATGAAAAAATGTGATCAGCTTGAATAAATGGACCAATTGAATAAAAGTAGCTTTTGTCAAATTGTAGAAACTAATTTAAAACCGAAATAAATTAAATGAATAAATGAATGAACGAAATAGATTTAAACTAATGTTAAATTGAACAACGTTTTGATTCATTTAAGGAAAAACACACTTTCAATTGACGAACATTTTATTAAATTTAATAAATAATTTGTTGAATACAAAAATATTTTTCGATTTCTTCACATTGAAGAAATATTTTTTATTCTTAAGAATGAAATTAATTAAGGAACGTTGAGGAACGTTTGTCAATTGTTTTCGTTGAAATGATGAATATTTTTGAATTTAAATAAATTTCTTAATAATAATAAGATTTCTTCTATATAATTTAATGTATTGAAATTAATGAAATACAGTTAAATAGAGATTCTTCAAGTTGACGGAGGTGTTGACCGTATATTCACTGTTTATTCAAATTAACACACGTTTTCTTCGTATTCATTTAATAGATGAAAAAATGCTTCATTGGATGTTAAAGAAGTTATATAGGGGAAAAAGTGGTCTTTAGTTACGCAGTCGAATGGCAGAATCCTCATCAAACCTTCATAAGATCAACTTTTTCATAAATAAGCTGCACGAAGTATCCAATCATTCATTCATTAATATATTCATTAATTCATTCATTAATTCATTCATTAATTCATTCATGAATTCATCCTTCATTAGTCCTCGCTCCATGTTGATTGTTAATCCTGTTGGCATCCTCCTTTTTAACAATGCCAATTAGCAACACTAGAAACGTTTTGTATCCCATTTCGACGCCATTCTTTGAGGTAATCAAGTCAATTTTTTATTATTAATTTCTAGTCTTTTGTCTGTACTGAAATCCTTTCGATTTGTTTGTGATTTCGGTAGCCAAACTTTCAATATTATTCAATATTATTTTGGGACTTTAAGGATTTCCTTCGACTGTTCTCGATCTTTAGTTTTTTCCACGAAGCTTTAAGAACAATTTTAATTGAAAAATTCTGCACGCTTCCACAAGAAACGCCGGCATTTCTTAGAATCTCAGCGACCCTCCGCAGAACACTTTGCCCCAAAAAACGGTAATAAATTTCAATGAAGAAGCTGTGGAGCTCTTGAATTTATAGCACTTCAACCCCAAGCAAAGTTATAAAAGCCCCCTTGCCCCGCCCATTTCAATCGTGAGTCCATCTCCTCGAATCCGTTGCCCCGATCGACGTTGAATGAAACGCGAAAAGATCTTCATTTAATCTTGGCGCGTCTCAACATTTCTGATTTTCTGACGCGTGATTTCAATAAAAGAAAAACATTTTTCGATACTCAGCTAAAAAAAATATAAGATAAATCGATTTGATGTGATCGTCGCACTGATTGATAATTTTATGCTTACAACTTGAGGGAAACCCAAAATTCTATTAGAAAGAAACGAAAATTCATGAATTCAGCTGTTTGAAGACATTCTCCAGAGATTTTTCGAGATCTTTGGGAGTTCAGTGATCGCTCGTGTCTCCCCTCGCTTCGTCGCGTTTCTGGCTGAATTCCTTCCCTGGCCCAACACTTTTTATTACTTTTGATCTCGCGATTCGCTGGCGTTCGAAGCTGAAGTATGACGCGTTTGAGGAACGCGCCCCTCGTAACATTTCCAAGCACCCTCGCTTCAAAAGCATTCCTTGGAATTTCGGCAAAAACATTAACGTTAATATTTTTATACCCTACACCTTAAGGTTGAGGGTATATTCACTTTCTACCGGAGTGTGTAACGGATAGAACTAGACAAGATAGGTATGGAAAAGTATATATATTCTTGATCAGCATCACCACCGAAATTGAAATAACGATGTCTGTCCGTCTGTCTGTCTGTCTGTCTGTCCGTTGAAATCACGATCACAGGAGAACGGATTAAGATTTCAAAATGAAATTTGGCAAAAATATTCGCTGCTATGTTGGGGTGTTTCGTATTGAAAATGGGCAAAATCGCCCAAGGACCACGCCTACTTTTTATATCGAGAGTGCAGGTACCTCTGTTTTGCTTATTAAAAAAGGCCATATCAGCATCACTTTTGGAGAGAAGACAAGAAAATTTTATATGTAGGTTTAGACTAATGCTTCCAGTTAATATGCCAAATATGGGCGTGATCCGCCCACTTTTAAAAAAAAATTTTTTGTTTTTATTATTATTATTATTATATATATATTGTATATTTATTTTTAGATATATAATATATATATTGTATATATATACGAGTATATTATATCGCACCACTTCTAAATATATATACGAGTATATATGCAGCTTTAAGGTGTAGGGTATTTCGGCTACAGCCCGGCTGTAGACAACACCTTTACTAGTTATTTATGTGTTCGTCCGCTTCGAGAGTTGTTATTCTCGGGGCCCCTCAACATAAAAACAACTGTCGAAAGTTTTCGCATCGCGATCGTTTTCGGCTGCATTTAAAACATGTGGCGCGAGTTTTTCTGCTTGTTTTGAAGTTGTTTGGAGATCGGAGAAGCAGCAGAAGAAGAAAGTTTGGAGCAGAACTTCGAGATTTGTCAAATGTGTGCATTTGTAAATTATTTTTGGATCTGTAAATGAGTTCACACTTGCGACAAAGTTTCTTGAAAAACTCCATGTATGGATGCATGATAAACGTTTTTATACCCTACAACTTAAGGTTGAGGGTATATTCACTTTCTACCGGAGTGTGTAACGGATAGAACTAGACAAGATAGGTATGGAAAAGTATATATATTCTTGATCAGCATCACCACCGAAATTGAAATAACGATGTCTGTCCGTCTGTCTGTCTGTCTGTCTGTCCGTTGAAATCACGATCACAGGAGAACGGATTAAGATTTCAAAATGAAATTTGGCAAAAATATTCGCTGCTATGTTGGGGTGTTTCGTATTGAAAATGGGCAAAATCGCCCAAGGACCACGCCTACTTTTTATATCGAGAGTGCAGGTACCTCTGTTTTGCCTATTAAAAAAGGCCATATCAGCATCACTTTTGGAGAGAAGACAAGAAAATTTTATATGTAGGTTTAGACTAATGCTTCCAGTTAATATGCCAAATATGGGCGTGATCCGCCCACTTTAAAAAAAAATTTTTTGTTTTTATTATTATTATTATTATATATATATTGTATATTTATTATTAGATATATAATATATATATTGTATATATATACGAGTATATTATATCGCACCACTTCTAAATATATATACGAGTATATATGCAGCTTTAAGGTGTAGGGTATTTCGGCTACAGCCCGGCTGTAGACAACACCTTTACTAGTTATTGTGACACTTAATAAATTAAAAGAGTGCCGCAGAAACAAAGGAATGAATGCGTGACTGTGTGAATGCTTGAATGCGTGAATTGATGTGGAATTCATCGCTAGTTTATTGAAAATAGAAAAAAAATATGGGTATCCCTTAAAAAACTATTGAAGAACCACAGAACAGGCAGCCGAAATGTGCAGAGATGCCGATGTTAACAATTAAACATTTCGTAGTAATTAACAAGTAACTTTGAAGCTGAATCCATCGAACATCAACCAGCATCAATGTAAAAATTCACTTAAAATTCTTTGAGGGCAATAAAAATTTTCCGAAGTCGGCGGCGACATCTTAAAAAAGACAAACGGCCCAAAAATTTAGTTGGCATCACGTTATTGTTATCTCCTTTATTAATAACTTAATTTTTATCTTTCCTCTTCTTTTGAATCGGTTTTGTAACTTAAGTATAGAAAGTGTACAGAGTTATTCAATTAAATTACAGCACATAAACGATTATTTGAAACGCCAATTGCCGAAAAACGAAAATATTTGTGAAACGCTTGATGAATTTTGCATAACTAATATATATTGAAATCTTGTCTTTATTAGGATTTAAGGCATTAATTCCCATGTTTGAAATTAAATTAATAGATAATTCATTGTATTTTTTGCGAAAAGAAAGTTTAATAAATAAAATTGAAATGAATTGAAATCAAGCAGTAAAATATCAACAGTTCAATCCTTTTTAAATGCATTCATTGCTATCTAATATTTACATTTTAGCTATTTATTTGTTCTCTTAGTTGTTATTGCAGATTTTACGAGTCAGGGTTTGTTCATACCAAATATGAGATAAATATGAATAGGAATTAAATAAATAAATGATTGTTATTGTTGAATGGCTTAATAATAAAAAATATTTCCTTGTTATTTAAAAATTCTCGGTCGTGTAAACTTATCCTGTAAACCATTAATTAATATATTTTTGTGGCATCACTAGTTGTCATATCACTAATAGATGGCGCTCGTGTTGGCTTAGCGATAAATCCTGCTGTGTGATTACTACATGTAGATGGCGCTTTGGGTATGTTTAGCATTTCTTAATAGCTATTTATTAACATTTACTTTTTTAAGTTTTTAATTTATTAATACGGAAATTATTTTCCTTTAAACGTGCAAAATATTTGAACCTATTTTATAAATATTAAAGAAGTAAGTTTAGCAGTACTGAGAAGGTATTTTAATAGGCTTCCCCAGTACAGGGATTTTAGTAGCTAGCAGCTAACATTTACTTAAATTATGATTATAAGAGAATATCGAGAATTTACATTTGACAGAAGAATCAAAAAAAAATACATACATATATAAAAAAATAAGACAATGAAATGAATACAAAACTAAAATTAACAGATAAAAAATATGCTTTGAAAGACAAATCAGCTTTTTTTCAAAATCAAAAACTAATTTAATAAATCTCATCCTGTTCGAAACTTTCAAATTATGTTTTCAAAATTTCCGTATTCCACAAAATTTCTGTTTTCGAAAAGTTTGCAAAAGCCGTCGCTGTCGTTGGTCGGTCGCCGTGTGGCGAAAACGGACGCCTGCTGCTGTCTGCAAAGACTACAACCGGACGAAGCCGGCTTTCCCATCTTCTATGGCTCGCGGTCGTTCCTGTTCTCCTCGAGGTTGCTGACTCTCATCGGAAATCGCGATAGGACGATAACGACGCACAACAACAACCAGAAAAACGACAACTACGAACAGCGGCGCAAAACGATACCGAAGCTGATCTATCTGCACAACCCATGGAAGTACCTCGTAACCAAGTGGAACCTGATGAGGCTGTATTTGTTCTGGGATCGCGAGTTCAGGGAAAAGGAATTCATCAGAGGAGCCAAACAGGTAAATTGTGGGTGTTTTTGCTGTGGAGAGGATCGAACGGGAATAGCTAAGTGAGGGTTTTTAGTTGCTTTATTAAGGGATCATTTTGAAACAGAAAAGTTCCTTTCACAACATAAATGCTTCTCCTTGGAGCTCCAGAGTGTTTATTTTGTGGTTTTCTTTAAACATTGCGACTGACCTCGCACGAAGTTTGCTGAAGTTTCAATGGAACTTCTTTTGAGGCTCTATGAGAATAATCTATAAGCACATTGATCTGAAAGATTAAATTCCCATCATTCTTATGATTGAGAGTCTCATAAAGCTCAGTGTCTAATTTCAAAAGGTTTCATGTTTCCGCCAAACTCCATTTCAAAAAACACCACGAGAAGAATTCTTTAAAATGTTTCCAGCGCTTGCAAAAAGCATGTTGCTACTCATTTTGTTCAATTCCTTGGAAGTTCAATTCCTTAGAATAACCGCTTAAATCGGTTTAAGAAGGAATTTAATTCTTAGCATTCCAGTGTTAGCTAAAACCGGTTAAGTAGAATTTATAAGGAAATTAATTATTAGCCTTCCAGCGCTTGCTAAAACTATTTTCCACTAATTTTGTCGCGGAAATTTAAATGTTTACTGACTTTTAACAACCGCTTAAGTCAACTTAAGAAGGAATTTGATTATAAACAACAATCCTCAGCGTATTTTAATATAATTCCCTTTTTTATGTTTTAATAGTTGTATTTTATGTTGGATTTTCGAAATTTCTTATAGGCTGCGATCGTCATAACTAATATAATTCGGAATCAGAATGCGAGCCGCATCAGTTACTTCACGACGCCCATCGGCTTCCAGCAGATCACGCGTGACATGATTCTCTCGCGCAAAGATGCGCGTCTGCAGCTGATCAACTTCGACACAGAGCACCTCCGACGCGCGATTCCAATGAAAGTGCTGACGCGGTCGAAATTCGGTAAGTTTCTGCATTTGCGAGGAATCTGCAGCTTCTAACGCACATCGTGCAGGTCGCAGCTACTGCTTCATCGACATGCTGTTCGTGGTTCTGCGTAACAGCAAGGATTTCGACACGACCGAGGAGATCGTGAAGGTGAACGAGGTCATTCGGCGCATGGACGTCGAGTACAAAACGCCGCCCGATGTCGCCGCCGCCCCGCATCGCATCGTCTTCGCCGAGATCTTCATGCGCTTCCGCAGAGAGTACACGGAGCTGATGCCGGAAAACGCCGACCGCGACTGGTCCGTCTCCTTCTACAAAATCCTCTCATTCGACGTCATCAATTACGATCCCAAATAGTTTTATTTCAAATTTGACAAACATATGTAACAAGCGTCGAAGTAACTGTGAATTTTTGGAATAAACTGCTGAAAAACTAACTGCTGCTTCATGCTTTCATTGGGTAATCGAGAGCTGTTTGGAGGAGCGCCAGCGCGCAGTCGTCGATCGTTGACTGGACCGGGCCGATCCTCGCGACGGCAGAGTAGCCGACTTCTGGCTGGTGCGCTCGGATGCTCGGGAGCTCTGCGACGAGCGGCGCTTCTTCTGCAGCAGCTTCTCGCAGGGGCGCTCTTCGGGGAAGACCGGCGTGTAGGTGATGGTAGCCAGCAGCTCGCCGACGTTGTCAGTGGCCTGGTTGCCCATGTCGCGGATGCGCTGGCAATAACGGTCGTTCTCCGCGGTCAGGCGCGCCTTCTCCGCCTCCAGAAACATGTTGTGCATTTCGACGTGCGCCACCCGCCGCCAGAAGTTGCGCATCAGGTTGGCCTGCTTGGCGAGTTTCTGCGAGGAGAGAAGTTCGACGTGAGCAGTAGCAAGAAGCTGGACACTTGACACTCACCTCTCCATCGAGGTCCAGATGCTTGCCCAGGTCCAAGGTCTGCACCTTGAAGTGCTCCTTCACGAACTCCGTCTCCTCGAAGTTCTCGCCTTCGCTGTAATCGTCCCACGGCACGACTTTCTCCTTCTCGGTCATCAGCTTGCGGCAGGAGGCGGCCAGCGTCAAAATGTGCTCGCCGTGCTTCTCCCACTTCTGGTACTTCTGCAGAACGGAGAACAGTGAAGCTGTGTGATGATTGCGCGAGGATTTCTCGCTCTCACCTCGATTATTTTGTTGCTCTCGGTGGTCAGCTCGATCAAACTCTCCGTCATGTCGTCGTTCTCCTCCTGGATCTTGCGCTCGATCTCCTCGCGCAGCCTGTAGTAGTAGGCGCGCTCCAGCTTCAGGTCGTGCGTTTTGTTCTGGCCGTCGATCTCCTTGCGCAGCAGATCGCGCTGCACGTCGATGCGCTGGCGCGACAGCACCGACTCCACGTTGTTCAGGCGCTGCGTCTCGCTCACGAAGGTACGCTGCCGCTCCATCAGCATGCGGATGCGCTCATGTTTGTGCGGGTCGAGTTCGTTGTCGCGCGCCTTGCTGATGAAGCTGAGCAGCTGCTTGCGCAGCTTCTTCATCTCGTCGAGCGCCTCGTCGCGTATCCGGTAGCGATTCGCGATCTCCGTGTTCACGACGTCGTCCTGCCTGGCTTTGTAGATCTTCAAGTCATTCGCCAGCGTCCTTTCGAAGATCAAATTAGAGGCGTGCATGATGTTCTCGCGCTGCAGTTTCTGGTCGGCGAAGGCGTCGGTGCGCTCGCGCATCTCCTCGTAGAAATCCTGAATGGCTTCGGTGCATTTGGCTTCGTAAAGCTGCTCCGTGGTCTCCAGGAAGCAGTTGTGGACGTCTGCAAAGGATTATTTGTATACGCAGAACAGGCTTTAGTCGAGGGAAGTTAGAAGATTCACCTGTTATGTAGTCCATCATCTGCACATGGGTTTCGAAGCTGCGCTTGTGCATTTCTTGGATCGTGTCCATATCAGCGAGCATCGCTGTGATCTGCTCGTCCTTCGCCTCCATCAGCTGGCGCGATTTCACAGCCCACGTCTGCAAAGAAGCGAACAGTAACTACAAGAAACACCAACGCCAACGGCGATCGTACCTCCAACTCGTCGCGCAGCTCGGTCAGTTTAATCTCTTTGCACATCTCTTCCCAGTCTGCCCAGCCCCGCTCCGCCGACTTCTTCGACAGCTCCAACTCCTGCCTCAAGTAGAACTGCGAGAGGATTGGCAACAGTTAAAAGCGTGAATCAACTGCAGCGTGTATCTGCGTGAATGCGGCGAATCTTACGCGCATCTCGGCCTTCTTTTGGTCCATTGCCGCCTTCAGCTTGCGAGCCTTCTTTTCGGCCTTCGTTAGCTTCTTCTTCTTCTTCGGCTTCTCCACTGGAGCTGGAACTTCCGGCTCCAAGTAGACCGTCGGCACCTCAACGACGGAGAGCCCGGGAATCGTTTTTCGAATTTCTTCCAAGGTGGACATCGTTATAGTCTTTGCTTCCAAATATTAAATACGATATAAAATAGAAGAACAAATTCGCTGTAAAAATAGATATTGAAAATAGATTTCCAATAAAGAATCAGATTAGTTTTTCTGCTTCGATGGACAAAATTTAATTTGTTTATTATGAATCCATCGAAATTGTGCCAGTTTAAATGACAGTTGAATTCGGTTTTTCACTCCGGACTTTTTCAAGTTCAAGTGGAATTCATTATTGCATAATTTTGATGTTTATGAATCATGATTATAAAACTTTTGCTCCTCCGCTAAGATTCAAAATAAAGTAAATCACACTTAGATAAAAACAAATAAATAAACTTTGTTGCACTTTATCTTTTTCTGATACCTTTTATCACTTTTAGATATCTTTTATTGACCACAATCGACACCAAAGATTTGAGCTCGTAAACAACGATGGACGCTGAAGCTGTTAACAGCGGCGTTTCTGCTCCATCGCGCTTATTTAAAGCATTAATCCACTTCAACTGAAGGTTAATGAGCAGAAACTCAGAGTTAAGTTTGAGATTTTGTTGGTTAATTCGCAGTTTATCGACTTCAACTCGATTTAATTCACAACAAGCTCGTTTGGAGCCGTGCTTCGTCTCCACTCTCGCAGAGCTGCTATTGAATTCCTCTACTTTTCAGCTGCTTTGAGTGAAAACCGAGTTCAGCGCAAAGCGCCGACCGACTTCTTGCAATCGGCGCGTTGCTGGCTTTCAGTTTGCCGAGTGAGTGAATCGCGCCGAGATCGTTGAGCAGGTGAAAAGCCACAAATGTAAATAAATACTAAAATCCATACAAAATTTAGTGCAACTTTGTATAAATAATAAAACTTAAATAACAAAAGATACGAAAGATATCAAGAAATATTAAAAAAAAGCTGAAGTTTGCATTGTTTAATTAAGAAAAGGTTTTTTCAGTTCGTGTTTATTTTTAAAGATTTAAAAGCTACACACGAAATACGAAATTTTGTTATTTATATAACAGCGGGAATTGAAAGAAATCGCCACAATTGTAATATTTTGTAATTAAGTTTGCGGTTTTATCACAACTGACTGCAAAAAAAACAGAAACCACAGCTGATGTTGGTATTAAACTTAATTTCTTATTTTTGTTGAAATTATTAAAGCCTGATTCTGTTGAGGTTTTCGTTTTTTAAGATAAGGCTTTTTTATTGGCGTTTTTAAGAATATTTTTTAAGCCTCTTCCATAAGAAAAACTCGCAGCTTATTTATAAACTGAAAGAATCGTGCTTCAGAGCAGAGAGAATTTTATTTTTGGCAATTCATTTAAAAGTATGTTAAACGCTATTAGAATTATTTGTCATATATTTAATGTGAATCTGTCCAGTTTGATGATTTGTTTGCTAATAATAAATATTTCTATTAAAACAGTTGCAGATTGTGGTCAATCAGTTATCAAAAATTTCAAGAATTTCTACTTTAAAAGTCCTCGAAATGTTCTATAGCAACTAAGTGATCTTTACTAAAAGAGAACCTCGAAAAATTTAGTAAAGTTTTAAATGAAAAACAGAACGATTTCTCTTGGTGTCAGGATAAGTTCTTGACAGCATGCCTTAAAGGACGATTGATCAAAAAAAGTGATTTATCGAAGGTCCAGAAAAGACGTATAGTGATCTACAAAATAGTTACTTGATCTCTGAAATGGTTACATGATCAAAAAATGCTCCGATATCATTTATAACATCTGTAGACACGGAGGAAAAAGGCAATTTCGTAATTAATCCACTGTTAAAAAGCTAAAAACTGTAAAACCAAACTATTAATTTATTCAAATCATCATCATCAATCTTCATTAAGCTTATTAGCAAAGACTTATGATGATAATGAAAAATTGAGACTTCAATTTGAACAATTAGAAAGTGATTAAGCAATTAATGAAAATGGTAAATACATAAAAGTCGTTGAAGGTGTTTGTTAAAGTCTTTTATAAAAAGTTTGTCGAAATTTCAAACGATTGAAGACGATTGGAGTTCTTTGTAAAGATTCAAATGCTTAAAATCTTCTTCAGCCATTTAAAAATTCACAAAATCCACAAAACAGAAATTACAGAAACGATCGAGAATCTATAAAGAAAGTAAGTGACGGATTAGTAGATTTTTCGAGTGTATTTAATGAGATCAACTTGAACTTTCCTTCTATTGAAGCACAGAGACATTTGAAAGAATTAATTAAATCTTAAAACCATTTTAAATAGTTAATTTTTCAGTTAATTTACGTTCCTTATGACTTTGATTTTTCGAAAAACCAGTTTTAAAAGATCAAAACTAAAAAGCGACGATTTTTTGACACGTTTTAATCTTCAGCTTGGGTTCATTTGTTGGATGTTTAATCATTATTGCGGTTATCATTATTAACAAACAATTCATAAAGTTATATAAATTATTTCAGTTTTATTATTAGAGTAGAGAGAATTCCGAAAAACAGACATTCCAATTATATAAATGATTTCTTAGAAAGTGAGTAAAAGTGTCTGAAAAAATTTGCGTTACAAACGATTTCAAGTGTACAAAAACTTAACAATAATAATAATAAAAATAATTAATAATAATAAAAAAAATTAATAATAATAAAATAATTCACTAAACGATAACAACAATAAAACACCTGAAATAAAATCCATAAATTTGTTAAATAATTCGTGTCAATACATTAATTTCGAAAATATTATTTATTACGTGACTTCAATATAAAAAGATTCTCAAATGAATATTACAAAAATTCCTCTTTTTTTTGTAAAGTGGGTTAATTAAGTAATTTGAAAGGGAGGGAAAAAAGAAAGCAAATCCAAAGCAAAAAGGCGGAAAAATGTTGAATTAAACAGGCGCAATTTAAAATGCAACAATCAGCAGCAAACAGATGAACAAATGCAAAGATTTCTATGCAACTCAATCGAAATAATTTGAATAATTTCATAAATTGTTTTAAATTGTTTGTGGTTCGTGTGGCAGTTATTTAAATGCAGTTTTCATTTTAAACCTGTCGTGTTGACTTAAACCTAACAAAGTTTCCGTTAAGATCAATAAAAAACACGCGTTTTCTTATATTAATTTATGAAATAATCTTTGTATATTCTCTGCTAAATTCCTGCCATGATTTCATTATATTTTTATTGGTACTTTTCTACGTTTTACTGTGAAATTAGAAGCAGATTTTGTGCAGCTGTTTTGTTGCTTTTAATTGCTTTTGTTGCTTTTATTTGGAAACTAAATCTTTTTACAACAAATTGAAATATGTTTTTTGCGGTTGTGCTTGCGTTTATCGTAACTATTTAATTGCAATCACCGGTTGAGTTTCTGAAAAACTAAAATGATACCAACGACAATGCAACCAATTCACAAAAGATTTGTTGGGAAATTTCAATTTTCATCGTATTAAAAGCGCACTTATTAATTGAGATAATCTGGACTTTAATCGGAATACGGGAAAAGCGAATTAAATGCAGTTGAAATGCTTAGAAAAGACGACGACTTTCATTTCGAATGAATGTGAAAATTCGTCCGTTGGATAACAAATGCAGATAAACGTCGAATGCAGATAAAAGTAACAATATTTTAACGAGATTTTCACAATCATTAATTGATAAACTAAGTCAAAAACAGTCGGTGTTTAAAATGCTTAATCTTAATTATTATTAAAGTCATTATCATATATCTTACATTCGCTGTATTCAATATTTTCAACAATATTTTGTTTTTCTGTGTCCTACTTTTATTATTTTTCTTTATTTTATTTGCAGAAAATGTTTTTGTTTTCTTAACAGCTGTCGCTCGGAATTTCAGCAGAATTCAATTCAGCTTTCAACACATTGTTTCGCGCCACTTGGTCACATTCGTATTAACATTGAGTATTATTTAAGTTCCAGTATTTTTAAGATTTTCAACTGCTTCAAAGAAAAGACAGAAAATGGTTGTTGAAGAGATTGGAAATGGCAAACAAAATGGCCATCATCTGGAAAACAATTCAAACGCTGCGTAAGTTTTTTCGTCGTAGTCAATTAAATAGTTATTTTATATTACACTTATATTTAACACTATCTAAACAAGTTCATGAAATTATATGATATATGTATTATCATTCCTATTCATTACTTATTCAAACAAAAGATCTCAATATCCCAAACCATCAATAAAAATCTCCAAACACAGAAGCAAGTAATAGTTACCACAAAAAATCCCCAAGCTAATAAACAATCGCAGAATTTCACAGACAAAAATACACATGTACAAAAATACGTATTATTGTTTAATTTTAGTATTCTTACACTAATAAATAAATCCTACGAAAACTCGCCAAACTAGAGACATTTAAAAAAATCCCTAAAGTTGCGAAATCCCAGCGACAATCAAAAAATACCCTTTTTGGGAAAAATCACAGCGACAATTGAAAAATACCAATTTTAAAAAAAAGGCATCCAAGTACTATAACTAAAATATAATAATAATAATATTTATAATCTTTAACAAAAGATTTAGAATATTTGAATAGATCGTAATTTTAAAAATAATAATGATAATAATTATCATTATTCATAAATTTCCTAGATTAAAATTCAAAAAACCTTCGCATAATAAAGAAATTAATAAATAATTTTTCATTACAAAAAAAATAAATTAAAATTAAAAAAAACAAATTTTGCAATAAGAATTCAGCATAGAAATATTGTGCATTTTCTTCATGTTATATTCTACTTTCTCTAAAATAATTCACTAAACGTTTACTTAGTTGCAGCGTCACTCACAACAAATTAATTCCTTTTTTTAACTCGATTTTATGTTCAAAAGAATTTCAACTGTAATTTTACCGTTATGCAGCACGCCCTGCATTCAATTAATTTTATTAACTCGCCTTTCAACCGCCGTCACTTTAACTAAACATGTTTTTCTGAAGGAATTCATTATCGTGCAGCCACAATAAAGACTTCGGTAGGTGGACGTTGGAAATACAGGCCCTGTAAGCCTAATAAACCAAAGAAACAAGAAAATGAAAACTAAACAGTTTCACAAGCCACCGGTTTCCGTCTAAAACCTGCACAAAATAATTAAAGAAACCAATAATTCAAATTAATGATTGCGGTGGTGAAAATGCAGAAACCAGTCAAACCTGCAAGAATAGCAACAATCGCAGCAGCAACGCGATCTACGACTAGAGATTACACAGCAACGTATCCGATTCAATGCGGCATTAAAATAACCGATACGTTGCGGTCTGAGGCTCGTTTAATTGATCAAAACGCAACAAAAGCGAAAGTGTTGCGCCTTCTCACGCGATTGTAGTCTGTCCGCCTGCCTATGAATTACTTGCCGTCATTATATTCAACTTACAGCAATGTTGGTGGCCGATAGTTGACCGACCTTGACGAAGTACCACTTCGCTTCATAGTTAAATACAGAAAAAAACTTAACACGAAAGCAAATTAAGCGACCGAAAGAATTTATAGCACAGTGCAGTTGCTTACTTTTAGGCTGCTTTGGTAATTCAGCTGTTGATATAACAATCTCCTCTCCGCAAATGAATCGACAATAATTAATTCCAACTTTACTTTTGCTTCTGTTTTCTCTTCTGTCTCAGTCATGAAATCGTTGAATCGGAGCCGCTTTCTTGGCGATTCTGGAGAAAGCGACGTTACGTTGTTGTCCTGCTGGCTTTTTTCGGCTTCTTCAACGTCTACTCGCTGCGTGTCAATCTGAGTGTCGCCATCGTCGCCATGACAGAGAACCGCACCGTCATCGACGACTCGGGGAACGTCTCGTGGGAGCAGGATTTCCCTTGGGACTCCAAGCAGAAGGGTTTGATTCTGAGTTCCTTCTTCTACGGCTACATTTTGACTCAGTTCATTGGTGGATTCGTAGGAGCGAAAATCGGCGGAAATATTGTAACAACTTTCATCAAACTTCTCATTTCCCATAACTACTTGAACTTGTAACTCCTAAACGCAGGTATTTGGTTTGGGCATCGGCACCACGGCCATTTTGACGCTCCTGACGCCGCTGGCCGCCAAACACAGTCTGGAAATGTTGCTGGCCGTCCGCATCATTGAGGGCGTCTTCGAGGGCGTGACGTTTCCATGCATTCATGCGGTCTGGTCACGTTGGTCGCCGCCCTTGGAACGCTCGCGCATGGCTTCGATCGCTTTTGCCGGCAACTACGCCGGCACCGTAGTGGCGATGCCTTCGTCGGGTCTGCTGGCCTCCGCTTACGGCTGGGAGAGCGTCTTCTATATCTTCGGCGTCGTCGGCTGCGTCTGGTTCGTGCTGTGGATGACGTTCGTACGTGCCGGACCCGAACTGGACCGCTTCTGCTCCAAGGACGAATGCGAATACATACAGAAGAAGATCGGCTACGTGGGCAGTCCCAAGGATGTCTCCGTTCCCTGGAAAGCCATTTTTACCTCGACCGCATTTTATGCTATTGCAGCGTCACACTTTTCGGAAAACTGGGGCTTTTACACACTCCTCACGCAGCTTCCGACCTTTCTAAAAGGTAAGAAGCGTCTCGCTGATGGAAGTAGAAAGCATCCATTAAGTTTTCGTGATCCTTTCGCAGATACACTGAATTTCAATTTGGATAAAACGGGCTTCCTCTCGGCTGTCCCTTACCTCGCCATGGGCGTCTTGCTGGGCATCTCCGGCTACCTGGCCGATTGGCTGCAGGTGAAGGGTTACCTGACGACCACGCAGGTGCGGCGCTACTTCAACTGCGGCGCCTTCCTGGCCCAAACCGTGTTCATGGTGCTCACAGCGTATCTGCTGGATCCGGCGTGGAGCGTGGTTTGCATTACGATTGCCGTCGGATTGGGTGCATTCGCGTGGTCCGGATTTGCGTAAGTAAATTGGATAATTTCCTTCTAAATAATAAAATTCTTTCGTTTCTTTCCGTTGTCCTTTGCAGTGTTAATCACCTTGATATTGCTCCCCAATACGCCAGTGTTTTGATGGGAATCGGCAACACTTTCGCCACGATTCCCGGCATCGTCAGCCCCCTGCTCACGGGTTACATTGTGGTTGATCAGACGAGTGACGAATGGCGGACGGTGTTCTTCATCTCGGCCGGCATCTATTTGATAGGCTGTGTCATTTACTGGTATTGGGCTTCGGGAGAGTTGCAAGAATGGGCCAAGACGCCCGAACAGCAAGCAGCGGGCCAGCAACACAAGACCCACATGCCGATGGTGTCGACTCTTCCGCCGAAGGAGGGTTACGTGAACGAGGCGATGGAGCTGAAGGACTAGAATTAAACACATTGGTATTCATAGTTTTAAGTAAATTGTTTCTTAATTTTTCCTAAAATTTGTGATAATAAAAGTTTTATTATAAAACAAATCAAATAACAAGCAAATTAAAATGAGCAAAAAAAACCGCAGAATATCATTAATTTCAAAAACTGCCTAAAAGTAGGCAAGGCAATCGTATGCCTTTAAAAGTGGCGGCTTGTTGGAATGTCGTGTCATCTAAAATTGAATTGGTTTTGTTTTCGTTGCAGATGAAAAATCAAAAGATTAATCAGAAACGAAGCCATCGAATCCCAACATCTCGTTCGATTGGCATTTCTTTTTTATTTTCGTAAAAATGCTTCGTTCGTTGGCGCGACGGAGCAAAAACCGCGTAAATATGAAGAAATTTTCGAAAATTATAGAATCCGAATTCTTTGGCAGGCTGCCAGGAAAAACTTTAATCGAAATTAATTGCAACATTGTTCAAATTCCTGCCGATCATCGAAGGTAGACGAAGATGCGAAGTAGTGAAACTTGAAATTTATTTGGATTTATGTTTCTGTGGATGTGTTTGACCGGATGCTTGGTCGTTCTTTATTACCTAATGAAATTAATAAAGCCCTTAAGATGGAAGAAGAAGCGAATTATTCCGAGCACTCAAGAGGGAAGAATTTTAAAAATCTAAAATTATATTTCGCTGCCTTCTGACTTGGATATTTAAAGTATTGAACCATAGGGATTATAAATAGTATTATAATTAGTTAGTATTATAAATAATATCTATGAAAATTCTTCTTCTATTCTATGGATTCTCCATTCCTTAATTGCATTTAAAGAGTAATAATAATTGTAGCGTATAATAGTAAAAAAATTCAAAGTTGCCTTAAAATTTAATTCCTTTAAATTCAATTCATTTCAAATTTAATGCTTTTCAATTTTAATTCC
The DNA here is from genome assembly GCA_937620795.1 of Thecophora atra. NCBI lineage: Eukaryota > Metazoa > Arthropoda > Insecta > Diptera > Conopidae > Thecophora > Thecophora atra. The sequence goes on along the minus strand of OW569397.1, from coordinate 95,965,429 downwards.
TTTTATATTCATTTCGTTTCAATTTTAATTTAACAAATTTAATTACATTCTCATCCAATCAATCAACTGTCATTGAAATTATGCTTAAATCGCCAAAATCACTTCATTGATTCACAAAAAATTCTAAAACGAAGAAGTGAAAAAATATTGGAAAATAAAAAAATAATAAAAATAATAGAAATTATGAATATAAGAAAAAATAAGAATTGTAACTAAAACATAGAAGAATTCGTGTGCTTTTTAAAAATTCATAGTTTAAAATTTAAAATTAATGTTAAATTTTGTACTTTTAAGGAATGTTAAAGTTTTAACTTTTACTTAAAGTAGATGCTTCCTTAAATAACCAATTGAACTACTGATTATTTATAGAGAATATTAATTAAACACATGTTTATTGCAGTGGATTAATAGAAAAATACTTCTTTCGTTGAATGTTTATCATAGACTGAAGTAAAAATATTTTCACACATTAAATACAATAAATTTTGATACAATAATAACTAGAAAAATTATTAAACATGTATAAATTATCAGGTTCTTTAACAATATCTTTTTATTCTTTAAACATGAATGTAAAATAGATAAATTTCAAACTCTTTCTATTTTGTTGTCAATTAAAAAAGCATTCTGTTAGGTGTCTTTTTTTAGCATTGACATAATTTTTCCTCTGACAGGGTTTCCCTTCAAGGTTTGTAAACAACAAAATAATAAACAACAAATTAAAATCAGTTAGTCGATTGATACAATGCTATAAACATTCATTCGATTGATAAAACAATTCATTTGCCAGGTGATGAGACGCCAAGAATTTTGTCTCATTTCTTTGCTTATTTAGAAGATGAATAGCAAAAAGAAGTGTAGGAAAATAAGTGTAAATAGAAGATATTTCAGCCACATACTAAATTAAACAAAATTTAGTTTTAATTTGTGTTGTATTTGTAGTGTTTTAATAGTGAAATAAATTTATCCTCTCCACTCTTTGAAACTGAAATACAAAAAATAAGATTTATTTTAGATTTCCTGGAACATTTATAAATATTTAATATTTCCTATATTTATATATAATAATAATTTTAAGATACTAGAAAATATATTTATTATATAAATATCTTGCAACAATATTTAACTATTTAATATTTAACTGAATGAAGTATTTAACTACAATTTATTAAAAATAACTATTAAATTTTATACTCTTATATGAATGTTTTATTTCCTTGTTTAATATTTTATTTATCGTTTATTTTATTACTTTACAACATATTTTTCATCGTATATTTTTTTAAATATATTGAACTGACAAAATATAAATTGACATAATATCAAAAAATGTGGTTTCATATTAATTCATTTACTGAATACTATTAATTATTAATTTAATGAAAATTAATAGCTGAGAATTTATTTTTCCTTGTAAAATTCCGTAGTAAAATCATTCAAACTATTTTAAAGTAATATGTATTATTTTAAAATAACTTAATTTAGCACACAATCATTTACAATAATTTTTCAAATTATGTTACATTTATAAATTTGAAAAATATTCAAATCAATTTAGTTTAACAAATTAATTTAAAAATGCCTTCAAATATGAAATATCGAATAATCAGTGCAAATGTCAAAAGAAGAGAAAAGAACACGATTTTTGTTTGTTTTGCAATTTGTTATGAATCTGGACTCTATGCTTTTTTGGCTTAAATAATAATAATTAATTTGTTCTTCTGCCTATTGACAACAAAAACAACAAACGCCGACATCGTAAGCCTCAATGTGACATCGGATGTCAATCATAATCGTTGTTGCGTTGTGTTAAGAGTTGAAATGAAATTCAAAACAATTTTTTTCTCCTTTTCTGAAAATAGAAATGACTTGCAAATGGAGGACGAGTAGTATTTTTAGTTGTAAACATTCCAGTGACGAAGACACATTAGAAGGAGGAGAAGACGGAGGACGCTAAAATCTGAATGAATCGTGGCCGTCGTGAAAATGAGAAAATTAAAATAAGAAAAGCGACGAGAATTGAGTGATAAATCGAATGCGAGTTGGGAAAATAGCAAAATATTTCTTTTTTTTTCTGTTTCGGTTTCTTTTAAAAATTTTCTTAATTTCTGTAGTCTTTTAATTGATTTCTGAAAATACAAAAGTTCTTAAATGCTAAAAAGAGGAAGAAGAAAACCAATAAAACGCAAGGACGTATTTATTTTCACTTCGTTTTTAAATTTATCCTTCGAAATTATTGCATTTATGACCCAAATTACATTTCCCTTTTATTTATTGTAATAAAATAAATAAATAAACAATTTTAGAAAGTGTTGAGCAGCCATCAACACCAACAACGCCAACCACAGCCTGTCCAAAAGTCTGTCCATTTGGCCCGCTGTGACACTCGCATGAAGTCATTCGTGCAGCGTATTTCAAATGAAATGGAGATGGTGGCACCTTTTTGATGATGGCGCCTGCAGGGGCAACGAGAAGCCACGCTACAGCAACAACAACAACACGAAATTAAAGTGGGTGCTCGGAGGCGCGTGAAATGCCACGAATGAAACAAGGAACAGCTTTGATTTTATCGTGCCGAAAAGCGTCAAACGTCAAGCTTCGTTGGTCAGCATTAAAGCGTAACCAACAAAAACACAACGCATATAATTGAGATCAACAACAGCATCAAAGCGAAAGACACGCCGACGATGTCGCAAAATTGTGGCATAAAATGCAATGAGTTTGTGTTGAGTATATTATTTTATTACGTATATTCGCGGGGCGTGGAAGAGACAGGGGAGAACACCAGGATGAAGTGATGACAGAACTTCACACTCATCTGAAGTGTTCCACTTTGAATGCGTTGCAAAGTGACATTTGACAAAATTCATATATGAAGAAAATAGCCAAAAAATATAATTGGCTTTATATGAATATGCACATCGATATACCTATCTAGATTAAACATTAATAGATATTATTTCTCTATGTTGTTATTATAAAATGTACTTTTTAATCTTCACAAACACAAATGATTTCCGGGAATCTACTGCAAGCGAATCAAATAAAAAGAATTATTAATTTTTACAACTCTTGTCAACTCAGAGAACTAAAATAACTACATAAATAAAAGTAATTCGTGGCACGGCAGTAAATCACTTGTTTTTATGACTTCATTTGTCCATGTTACGTGCTTGAAATCATAAAAACAAACACAAATGTGCGGCAAAAATTCAGAATGCACAAATATATTTCCTTTGAACATATTTTTTTTTCTTTTCTCTGCAATAGAATAAGAGTATAAAATAGATTTATTAAATAATTACATTTTGTGTGTAAATATTTTTTTTTTTGTATTTTTAAATACTAAATTTAGTTTAAATACTAAATAACAAAATTTCGCGAAGTTTCATAACAATTTTTCAATTTAAACATGAAATGTATCAATTTTGGGTTACGTTGGATATTGCTTCCAATTTACATTAAGTGCAGGGATGTTCAATTGGAAAGCGCCAGAGTAGTAGAGTTCACAATAGTGATCAAACTTACGTGATAGTGATTTTAAAAAACGTTTGACGCGGAAATACTGCTCTCATCCCGACGAAATAAAAATATTTGACAAGCTGTCACCCATTTTAATAATTAACGTTCTTAATGCTACATTTTGGTAACAAAAGCATTAAATAATAAGGAAAGAATATATTAAAGATATCTGAAGATGGACCTTAACTCCTAAAAAGAACTTGAGCAGAGTGAAGTTTCCCATTTTTTATTAAATTGACATTTTAACAAAAAAGTTTTTTTACACTTGCTAAATTATATTGCAGTATATTATATTATATAAGAATTACTGTATCTTTTGTTTACTCCTTTTTCCAAAAAATCTTTTTTGATACTTAATTTGCTACTATTTTTCACATTATATCGACACTGTAAAAAGAGTAATTTTCCAGGTTTCTTGGAAGAATGCGAAAACACCTCTGCAAAATGTTATTTTTGGTTTTTTTTTTGGAATACGAGAGAGGATTAGAGCTTCGGAATCACTTCGTGAAAATGAGAGCCAGTTTTAATAGGTAAACACCTCTAGGTTAATAAATACGTTTTCCTTGTCGTCAGTTAAGGCATTTCGCATATAAAAAACCGCATACTTAATCTTCTCTCGACTATTAGGTTAAGAAAGCATTTATTATTTCGTTTAATATAGTCCAGTATACGATCAAACTCAGTCGTGGATGCAGCCAACGAACAACTGCTTTGAATAGAATATTCAAAAAAATTTTAAATAAAGTGTAAACAAACGGGAAAAATACGAAAATATATTTTTTTAGTAGGCTTTAAAGTCGCTGACATTCTTTTGTTTAACAATAATAAATTCATCAGCAGCATAAAATTAAGGAATTTTTCTATTGAAATCAATTAATTTATTTTTATTGTGAGAAGTAAGGACTTAAAAAACACTGTAAATAAACCAAACAAAAAGGAAAATTATTTTAGAAAATAAATAGTTAAAAGAAGAACGTGAGGTAAAAATACGAAGGAAGATGCAATTTCTGGTGCAAGAACAAGAGCAAATATCTTCGAGGATCCACGATGATAAACCGAAAAGAGAAGACAATAAAACAACGGGAATCGTAAAGGAAATCGAAAATATATTAAAGTCGAGCGATTTAGTTGATAATCAGAATGTGACAAGTTTGACCACATTACAACAGAATGGAGCAATTAAAGACAGGTGAGAAAAAAGAAGGTGAAAAACATGCATCAAGGTTGTGTGAGGAGTTTGGAGTTGGTTCTAAAAAATAGTCTAAAAAATATTTTTCAATATATTCAATTAAACACATTACTTTAATCTACTTTAGTTTTATTTTATATTCTATTCTCTTTGTTCTGTATGATTTTTCAATTGTATTCAATTTTTGGGTGGATTGAGTAAAATCATATTAAATGAATATAAAATAGTAAAGAAAATTCGAAATCCAGCTACAAAAATTTCATTTGAAAAGTAAACATAACGAAAACCATTCTTGAATTAAATGTTATGAATTTAATTACAGTAATTAAATTCAATTAAATAATTAAAAAGATTTTAAATTGAACACGAAACATTCATTTAACTCTAACGTTCCGCTCGCATTAACATCGACTGTAGTTAGTCGAATGCATTTGAATGATGAATAAAACTCGTTTAAATAAGCGCAAAAAACGGTATAAATTAAAAGCCAACAACAATTGCAGTAAAAGAGTAGTTAGAACATGAAATTGCGGCACAAAAGCCACGATGATGGCGCCACGCGACCGACGATATATCGATATAAATACATACATATATATGAATACTTATTATATGACCTAAGTGAAAAAAGGAATTTAATCATACTATCGAGGAAAATGAGGACATCAAAGATAAGCAGCAAAAAATAGTATTATTAACAGTTGTTAGCTTTATTGTTATATTGTGGTTATGCGTTCACTTAAGAAATACAGATTTACGTGCGATGAATAATAATATACATGAAGATAATGATGTATCTTTATATAAATAATGAAGTATACATATGAACATAATTGTTCAATAGATATCAGACACTATGGATACCGTATCGCGTTCCAATTGTGGTTAAAAGAAATCCATGAAATTAAGTACACATTCATTAATTTTAAAACTGAAGAGTGCCACTGAATCAATATCAATGATCATTAACAGCGTGAGAGTAGATCCTCATACGAGTCTTCACCAATTGTGTTTTTATTGGGTTTTATTCGATTTTGAATTTCGATTCCAAGCAAATGTCAAATCGATTAATAATAAGAACTAAACGATTGCCGATTCACATTTCGGTCGATTATAAAACATTAAATGATTATAAAATGAATATAAAATAAACTAAAAAACATAGAAATCGCAATCGAAATTATAATCACAAAATAAGAATAAATTTCTGAAGGAATTCTAGCGATAATGATAATTATCAAACTACAAAATAATAATATAAAAAAATTATTGATATCATACAATTTGAGATAAAGAAAAAAAACGTATATATTAAGTTTAATTTTAAAGAAATAATCGTAAAGCGTACCAATAACCATTCGCTTTTTAATAATCACCAAATGAAAGAATTTTAAGCTTTGAACTTTGATAAATCGAAGCAACAGTAATTAATAAACAACAAATAAACAAAAATAAATTAATTAGAAATTATTAGTGAAATTAGTAATATATTAATCACAATTTTATGATTATATTAATAATATATTATTAATGAAATTATAATTTAGTAAATAAAGAAAAAATTTACCAAAATAATCAACAATTAGCATTCTAGCTGCTCATCATTTAATTTTTTCATTACTTAAACTTCTTTTCTTGTTTTGTATTCATTAGATAGTCTAAATTAGCTACTAAAAATTTCAATTTTTCTCACTTTACTGCGGACTAGTTTAAGATATGTAATAATAATAAGAATCGTAATCAATATAATACCAAGAATACCAATAATAATGTTAATCAAGGGCAGTAAAAATAAATGATAAAAACAGCACACATCAAATCGATTACCTTCTTGAACTCTTCAATTAATATTGCACATGTTTAATAAACATATATATATTATATATATTAGAATTGCAATAAGTGCGGCATTGTGAAGCTTATGCAAAAGTAATTAAGCTAATTTTAGGGGTCGTTATAATTCGGTTGCTTTCTCTGATCTACAACAAAATAAAGAAATTAAAATAATAATAAAATGTCATTAATGTGTCGCCAGGCAAAGAGATTTCTTACCCGAGCAAAGGGAGTCTCATTGAAACTCCTTAGGAAGGAAGGACTTCCGTCTTCTTTAAGGTTTTCTGACGGGTCATTGTTGCCTAAAATGTAATTTCAACAAAACCAGGTTTTCCGAAGCGGACATCTGCAGATTTTTAAATTTATTATAAGCGAAAATTTAGAGAAAAACATGAAAAATCCGCCTACAAGTGATACAAAATCAAAGGTGACACGTGTAATCAGCTAATTACACAGCTTTTGTCACGACACAAGTTTAGAGCCTTTGGATCCATGCCACTTTTTGTAATATGATTGATTTGACTGCTGTCGTGGTCATTCGGTGCTGATGATTGATTTGAATAGGCAGGAAACTCATAGGCTGAACATGTATCTAATTCTTATACACAACTTTTCGTAGTCTTTTTTCCAAATTGGACGAACACAAGAAAAAAAATGATAGCTGTGCCCAATTTTACGCTGATGAAGTCATTTAAGCAACAATTATGGATAAATAATTGTCAATTACTCTGTCAAATTGACCCGTTATTGCAATAGGAGTACGTCCATGTTATCCACCAAAAAAAAGGTAAAGCAAGTAAAAAAGCCACACCTAACATATATAACCAAAAATATAAATAGCAAATAACACTTTACTTGGAGCTCTTTTTTAAATTGAATTCTTTATTATTCAATATAAATCCGATGATAAAATTAACAAGGAAGTAAAAACCCATCTGAACTTATTACAAACCTATTTTTTTTTTTGAAAAAGACCAATAAAAACTTATATTTAGGAAGTACATTTCTGCAAGAAACACATTTAATTTTATTAACAAATATATTTGGAACAAATCACGACCATGTTAATATTTTTATGATTCCACGTGATTCGCTAAATTAAAGACACTCAATAAAAGAAGCAATTACTTTTTTTATTAGTATTGCCTTGTAATTTTGGCTAATTACAGTGCTTAGCAAAATTCTGTTTGGCATCGAGCCAAGTGGAAAACATAATCATCACTTTCACTTGAGCACTCAACGAAAACCGTTTTAATTTATAGTTCATTATTAATATTTTATAAGCCTCTAAATTTTCATTTAAACTGCGGTTGAAATCAGAAATATTTCGCATTTCTTTGTTCTTCAGTGCATAAATATTTTTAAGCACATTTCTTTCGGGTTTCATTGTTGTATTTTCATATTAAAAACAGATGTAAAAATAATTTAAAGTCACTTAAAATAACTTGTGTTGTTTCAGTGCGATGAAAAGTTATTAATTATTTCATTCCTTTTTTAAAGAATGTTTGTCTTTATTTTCTTCTCTCTTTGGCACTATTATTACATAAATTAATAAATTTCCCTCTTGACTTTCATGCACATTCCTCAGCAGATGTATGAGTAATTTTGACTATTTGCCAAAAAAAAAAACCTCGATGAAAACAACAACAATCGTCGCATTTTAAGCGTAAAAACAAAATTTGTTCTTGCACCTTCGAACAATGACAATTTTGTTACATTTGATCATAAATGACTTTCGGCTTTGAGTTTGTCGTGACGGAAGAAGGCCATTCGTGCCACTTGACATTCATCGTGCTTTCTGAATACATATATTAGGTTTTTCGATCGAAACAATCAAAAAAGTTGCACGCGAGCACGAAAATTGCAAAACAAGTAAACAACAAACGGGGGGAAAATTTTCCTGCTTGATATATTTCAAAAGAGAACGCTTCCTGTTTTGACCAAAAATATTAAAATTCTTTATAATAAAAATCAGTTTATTGTCATTTTCAAGGTAGATGAAGTGTTAATGAAGAAAGAAAGGTAAAAAAAAAACAGCGACACAAGCGCAATATGATGATAAGTCAATTAGAAAAGAAAAGAAAAATTAAACAAAAAAAAATAAAATTTTAAATACAATTTTAGTTATCAGATAAAGAAACCGATAAGTAAAATTTATAAATGACAATAAAGTGAAATAAGCCCATTGAAAGTTGCATAAGTCACTTTGCCGATAAATTTGGAAACGTTTAAAAATATTAACTACGTTTGGATTAAAATTATATTAATAAGTAGATTTACGTGTAATGTAATAATAATTTAAGTTATATTTACTCAGCAGTTAATCGTACTAAAAGTGTTAAAACCGATAAACCTAAATATATCGACAAATCGACTTGTACAACTTGCTAAATTCAATTCGAATGCTGCAAGCGACAAAGCGACAGACAACTTTCTGGTTCTCCGTAATTTTAACACTTTAAAATTGCAATTCCACAGTGTTTAAGCTTTCGTAGAGATTTATACAAATAGTTTAAAGATTACACATCTTATATATATGATGATAATATAAATTACAGTAAAGAGAATGGCATAAGTTGCATAAGCATGTCTCTATGGATATTTGATGAAAAAGCAGTTAACGACGTGAGTTTATAAATAAGAATTCAACAGTGAACGTTATTGTGAATGATATTGTGATTTAACAACGGCCTTAGTAATTCTGCATTGCTATTATAAATTATTTTTAATACATCCATCATCTTTCGTCCGCATTGTAAACATTTTAAAATGAATATAAACAAAATCCTTTTTTATGGAATTGTAAAAAATTTCCTTTGAAGTTTCCGTTTTTTATTCTTAAAAAGTGATGATGAGTTGAGTTCAATAATTAAAACATAACACTCAGCGAACAGAACTTCGGTTTATTTATCGTCTTACTTGCAACATTTCAATAAATCTATTTTTACGCATTCAATTATTTATTCGAAAAGAAAACGCTGTGACGTCATTACGAAAAAAATAAAAATGAAAGTGTTCATTCAGAAATAACAACGTTTTCTACACATCTCGTGGGTGTAGACAAACAATTTTAGACTCATCAAAAATATGTGTGTAAATTTAAAATTGAAACAATAAACAAAAAACTCTTACGCGGTTTATATTATTTTTGGCTTGTCGATGACGATCTCGCAAAATCGACGCTATACAAATTCTTTATATACGAAATTTTCCAAAATTTTTTTTTGTGGTACATAGAGACTCGTCTACGCTCTGAAGATCTGTTTTATTAGTGAGTTATTATTGGCTCAAGAAATGCTTCCACTGACATTGAACCGGTCAAACGATGGATCGATCGCTTTGGAATGAGAAGAATTCGCATGAAGAAGATATTTAGAAAAATATATTTTTTGATGTTTGCAATTTTCCTTTTTTTCCCATTTCTTTGATGACTCAAGTTGCTTTGTTTTGTCAGCCCCTCGGAATGCGTCCAAGTTCTAGATTCAACATCTCATTCTGCGTGCTATTTTTGGCCAGCGTTCTTTTATATTCATACTACGCTTCATTTCAATCGCATAGATTTTTAAACGAATGCTTTTGATCATTGACTTAGTGTAAATAATTCATTGTGTCAGTTATTATATTAAACTTTCAATTCCTTTCCTTGCTGAAACGCTTCTTTTTCCTTTCCCTTTTTATTTTCAGATGTTGTGCCACGCCTCTTCACTCACACACACCGATTCCTGGTATCTCTCAGCTGCTGCCCAACCTCTTCCTGTGTGGCGCCGGCGTCGCTCTGCCAGCGATACTCGATCAGTTGGCGATAGGATTCGTCATTAACGTAGCCCCCGAACTGCCCGACACGCCGCTGTCCAGCGTCAGTAAACCTCTTTATTTGCGCATCAACGCTTTGGACAAACCCGATGTGGATCTGAGCGCCCACTTCACAGAAGTCGCCGATATGATTGAGGAGGTGCGTCAACATGGCGGCAAGTCACTGGTGCATTGTGTTGCCGGCGTCAGTCGCTCGGCGACTCTCTGCATTGCCTACCTCATGCGTCACATGACGATGAGTTTGCGCGAAGCGTATCTGCACGTGAAAGCAATACGTCCGCAAATACGGCCCAATTCGGGCTTCTTCGAGCAGCTGCGACTCTACGAACAGCAGCTACGTGGATCAACCTCCGTGCAGCTGGTCTACTTCGAGTCGCTGGGCAAAGAGATCCCTGATGTCTATGAGCCGGAGTATCGAGCGATGGAGGACTTTTATCAGCGACATCGTAATGCCTTGAAAAAGCGTTGAAACGGAGTTAAAAAGACGTTGGATGTGGTTGCTAAAAGCGATTGCGGAAAATTATAGTACTTTTAGTTTTAATTGAATGTACTTACTTTTGTCCTTCAAAATTTGAAAAAACTGTTGTTGAAGTATATAAAAGTGTGAATGTTTGTATGAGGCTACTAATAGCATAAAAATGTGATTTGAATCGGAGTGTGAGAACAATGTTATTTTGTAAAACTAAATTATTTATGAATTATATTCACTTGTATTATCGTATTTATTGTATTTGACTTCTACAGAAATGCGAATGAATTATGTTTTTTTAATAGTATTTATGAATCACGTTCAACAGAATTATGTGTCACCATAAAACAATTGTTTGAAGAACATAGTAAATACAAAAGGAACGTTGATAAATTTTATGTGAAACTTATGCAGTAGTTAGCCTAGTCCTAGTTCGTCGGTCCTTACTCTACGCAATGTTTCCTTACACTTTCTCTAGCTCGCTCTTCAAATTGCACGTAATTTGATTTGAACAAATCTGCAGCATCGCTTCGTAAGGGATCGTCAGGATTCGGCGCAGCCAGAAGCATCTGAATAGAGATCAGAATTGACTCCAAAGTTATAGTGGGATTGTAAGAACCTGTCGGTGGCATATGCAGTAAGTCCAAGCAAATATTACCCGCTGTACGTAACATAATCATGATCAATAATTTTAAAAATTTTTACATTTATTTATTACTCACAACCATCAATATTTGGATGAAATATGGGCGTTAGGAACTTGAATTTAGGCGGCCAGAAAGGATACTCTTCGTCTATACTGATGCCCACATCAAATATGCCGGACTCGTACGGTGTATCCTTGGGACCAGGAATTTGGGCCAGAAGTTTCGTGAAATCATCACTTTTCGAAATGCATGTGATTCCCGAACCTGTTAGATGTTCATTAGGTTTCCAAATTTGCAATAGAAATTTGCAATAGAATTACCGTGCTGTTTTTGATTTGCTGCCAATCGTTGCAATTCCACTGGAATTCGTACCAGTTTTATATTAAACATTATTTATACAGAAAGCTTAACAATTTTTAAAATTTTATATAAACAATTTCCAAGCAAAAGCTGCATTGAAAGATTACAAATTCAATTTGAGTTAATTTCAACTCTGTTTTCATGGACGTGGGAGAAACTAGCAACTAAAGTTAGGAAGTATTTTTAGGGTGGTTTTTGTGGATGCTGTTTCTGAAGCAAAACTATTTATTAATTTCAAAGAAATACAAAAGCAAACTATATATGTTTGTACCGCATTAAAAGGATAATTATGTTCTATCAGTTCTGCTAAATAAAAAAGTTCTAGGAGTACAATAAACTAAAAAACATCTGTGAAATCTGCGTATTTAATTCCTGCAAATTATATTATTATGGTAGCGAACGGCGTTCTCAAGATATAAAACAAGATGTCCGTACAGGATCAACCGCTGTAGAGAGTAGTTCAAGGACGCAATTGCTTCAAACTTCTTGAAATTTTCAAGTAAACATGTGTAGGATATAGGATAAATACAAAATAAAGACATAACTTTGTACGTTCAGGTACTTCAATTTGCGTAATGTTTAGAAGTCGTTGCTAGATACTTAAACATTCAAACTTAAGTCCAAAAGTTATGCCTCAAACGATTATGGATTAGAAGATATTCCAAATTTTGTATTTCCAAGTAATTTTGACATATGAGATGTCGATAGCAGGAAGACGGGATTTTTTTCAAACATTTTGATACCCACACAAATTCTGTAGCTTTAAAATGGGCTGAGAAAAGTAAAATTATAATTTTTATAATCCTTTGTTTATGTGTTGCTATTAGCAGTGATATTCTTGGAAAAAGTGGAACGTAAAAAAGCGGATGATAAAATTGGTTTATAATTAAACTCCATTTTTAAAGACTGTGATTGAATTAGATAAAAGAACAGTTGCTGGGATAGATAGTGCACAATGCAAGAAATTTATTAATGCAGTAACTATGAAAAATGGCTTAATGGTACTAATGAAATGTAGTGCAAAATATTTACATGTATATAGGGCTTGCTGCTAACATAACCGTTGCTGGCTATGAAAACATTATCTGCACTTTTGCAACATATTCTATCTTGAAGAGAATATATTTGTGCAATTTTGAGTGGAATTTCAAGACAGATGCACACTTTGACCAGGAGCCATTTCCATTCTGAAGTGGCGCAAATGGTCAAGTTTGCTGGCTACCTAAATATTTCATGCACTATAATCATTTTAAAAAAAACTCAGTGAAATTTGGGGACATTTCGAACCTGTTACCCATAACTTTGCGAAGTGTAATATTTGTAAAAAAAAATTTCTTATTAGACTAGTACTTCAAATTTGACTAGACATATGGAAAGAAAACATCCAACAGTAGCTTTACCGATGCGTACAAAAACACATATTGTGAGTTAATCAAACACTAACAAAGACGATAAATTGCATATGTAGATCGATATTTCATTTCTAGAATACGCGCCTGCAGCAGCATCCTTCATCTGGGATACAAAATGCAAACAGTGTTGATTCCCAGTTACCACTTGATATTAAAACCGATGCAACTGCTGGTCCATCAACGTCGGTAAATTCACGTTTTGGCCAAACTCTAACTCAGCAGGATGTAAATTACAATAAAAACTAGTAAAGGTGTTGTCTACAGCCGGGCTGTAGCCGAAATACCCTACACGTTAAAGCTGCATATATACTCGTATATATATAAAATATATATATTATACATATATCTAATAATAAATATACAATATATATATATATAATAATAATAATAATTATATCGCACCACTTCTAAAAGGCAAAACTTTATACTCCTATGAAATGAATTTCTACAACTATGCCGTCATGATAGCTGTATGCAGTTTCATAAGTGAAAGCATAAGGAGGCGTGGCCCGCCCATTTTTTTCCCAACAGAATATTATTGGTTCACAAACTACAATATTATGTACACCATTATTCAGGAAACTTATATACTTTTCAATACAATCCATGTAAATCCCTCCATGACCTATGTAAACTAAAAGAGGGCGGATCACGCCCATATTTGGCATATTAACTGGAAGCATTAGTCTAAACCTACATATAAAATTTTCATGTTTACTCCCAAAAAGTGATGCTGATATGGCCTTTTTTAATAGGCAAAACATAGGTACCTGCACTCACGATATAAAAGTAGGCGTGGTCCCTGGGCGATTTTGCCCATTTTCAATACGAAACACCCCAACATAGCAACGAATATTTTTGCCAAATTTCATTTTGAAATCTTAATCCGTTCTCCTGTGATCGTGATTTCAACGGACAGACAGACAGACATCGTTATTTCAATTTTGGTGGTGATGCTGATCAAGAATATATATACTTTTGCATACCTATATTGTCTAGTTCTATGCGTTACACACTCCGGTAGAAAGTGAATATACCCTCAACCTTAAGGTGTAGGGTATAATCATTTTGAAAATAACACGCTCACACAAATTAAGTAGTTCGCAACATTTTGCTCTTTGGGTGGGAATATATGTAGCTCGTTTTTGCTCACTCGTTTCGCGAATGCCTTGTCACGAGTCACAGGTTTTTGTACCTGTGACAGGACTATCACAGTCCCAGGTCGAAGCTGCTCCGAAAAAATCACGAAATCGCTCACCTCTACTCGTAACGCTTTAGCAAAAGCACAGGAATACAACGCGTTGATTTTCTGAACCATTCCGTTATTCGTTCGAACATAAAAAGCAGCGCAGTTTTCTCTTCTGTTTTGGTTATTTTCGGTGTGTTTCTTCGTATTTGACGCCAGCGTCGAGAAATTCTGAAGAAACTGCGTCGGAAGAACGTTTGGCTTTCGATAGTCGTGCGATAATAAATTTGTTGGTAAACTTTTGTGCTTTCCAGGCAATAACAGCTGTTTTGGTGTACAAAAAAGGCACGATTTCTGACGTGAACAAAAAGGCGTCGTCAAAAATAATCGGCGGAGTTTCGACAACACTGGGATGGTGTACAAGCACGTTCGAACGAGTTACGGAATGATACTCTAAAACGGTCTGGATACAGCTGCTAATCATGTCAAACAAAATATTCGAACCTTCATAAAGACTTAAACTTGTCGAGTTTATAATTAATTTTACGCAATGCCAAAAATTTCATTAGAGAATCTTTCACATCTTCAAAGGGTGCGAATACTGTATAAAACTGTGCTGCGCCTACACAGAGGTAAGGAAAAATACTTGTGAAAAATATAAAAACATCTTCTCAAGTTCAACAGAATTACAGGGTTGCCAGAGGATGTGAGAGACCTGGGTAATAAGTACGTCCGTGAAGAGTTTCGACGGCACTTCAAATGCTCACCCATGGAGGCACAATTATTTATGACTGAGTGGGCAGTAAGTAAATCACTTTCTGTACTTATTTTCCAGTCAAATACTTCATCCTCACAGAAATATGCAGCGACCATTAGTAATCAAATGGGATTGCATGGTAAACCTAAAGGAAAACTCGGTGCTGAAATCGACAAGCAGACAGTGGATATGTTAAAAGATGACCAGGCAGTACAGCTCTACGAACTCATGCTAGCTGCGAAAGGTTTCAAAAGCGACACTACCGTCACGGGAGATGTACACGGAAATGACAAGAAATGATTTATGAGAAATTATCAATGTATTAACTGTTATTTGAAAAAAATGCCTGGTCTTGCTTTTACAGTATTTTGTAATCATATTGAATACATTTGCCTATGTGTAATTGAGGAAAGGAAGTCTCATAATCAAAGTCAGACGTGATTTAGAATAGTGAAGTTTACATCTAGCTCATAAATCTAGGAATTCATATTACGAATGCGTTGCTTATCATTATAAATTCTGGTGACATGTATTGAAGTGAACGCTTATGTTACAATAAGGCAATAAGCTGGTATGTAAAGAATTTTCAATAGTAATAACCCGATTGATTTAAATTTATTTGATTTTGAAAAATTAGTTTCAAATAAATTACAATTTTAAATTAAATAACTATACTCTCTTGTAAATTGTATGTTTAAGCTCATTTAAACTATATTACATTTATCAGTCATTGCATGTAATTATAACAGCTTGAAATAACCTTTAACATCCTGCATTTATAATTTGGTTTAAGCAATAAAGCTACACAATAAAGTAGCTTTATGGCTTAAATTTTGTATTTTCAGGTGGTCGAGTCATTTTTGTATGTGTGCATCTTCATTACTAGGCGGATTATGTATGTTTTCGCACATATCTCAGAATAAAATATGCTAGCAAAGAGTAATTATAGACTTACTAATACCTACTTATCGTATCCTTACTAATTAGGATATATAAATATAAATCGGGTAATATGCGATATCACTAGTATGTTGATACGCCACCGGAAGCATTGTCAGCCTCATTTTTACCGTTCACGAACTTGTGCTTATTATTCATGTGTGAATTCAAACCAACGAACTGTTTAAAATGCGCATCGCACAACTTGCATACGTATTTTTTAATTACTGCGTGGATTTGCTTATGTCTTATAAGTGAATGATGAGAGGCAAAACCCATGCCGCAAGTTGGACAAATTTTATCCCGTATATTTAAATGAGCGTTAATGTGATCCTGCAAAAACCGTTTAGTGTAAAATGCTTTGGGGCATATGCTGCAAGGAAAATTACGATTGAAAACGCTGCGAACCTGAACGATATGTTATGAACTGTGATTTTATGCAAATGAAAGCACGAGTCACAGTTGGTATTAAAACGCTCCGAACTAGCTCCGAACAGCGAGCATATATACACAAAGAGATTACATGAAATTTTACTCGTTGCTTCAAAAATGATTGGCTCCATACGATTGGAACTATAAAGGAATGGATAACGCCGACAGCATTAAGGAACAGCAAACGAAACAAACAAAAATAATATACTACTAGTAAAAGTTATGGTAAAAATATCTTATTAACAAATATCTTTCTTTTAAGAAATTTACAGCAGAGAATTTAATTTTTATAACATTCAAGATTCTTAACAATATTCTGACATGTTATTTACAGCGAACTTTCGTAGACAAAGGAACAATTTAAAGCTTATATTTATAGCCACTTTTAGTTAATGGTGTGATTAAAAGTAAGACATTGTTGCAACAGATGATGCCAAAGGTACATTTGAATTTGTTATTTCGTCTTTGTATTTTGTTTACAAGAAGTAAAGTTGATTTTCCAATACATTGGATGGAACGCGATGGAGGCTCTCGGCAACCAAAAAGGCCAACTTATGAGCATACTGACACACAGCGGGAACTCGGCAAGTGCCCGACCAATTATAGTACATGTGCGTCATCTTGTATGTTAATATTTGAAGTTTATCGGCGTTTAAACCTAAATTATCATATATTACATTATAACTTGTCGGAGACACAGTGCCTTGGCGTACAGACTGCGAAACAAGATAGAAGTCATAACGTTCTGGAAGAGTAATGACGTCATCGACTACTGTTCCCGGTACTGGATTCTGTCCATTATAAAAATATCGCGTCCTGATGCGTTTTGACACAACTATGAACGCGAAACGACAGCCATCTTTCACGCCTGCCGTGCGATAAATTGCATCCAATTTGGATTTTAGATTCGCAACTTCTATCTCTGCAATTTGCTGCAACTGACCATCGCCAACTCCGTCGCGATAATACAATATACGACTCGGTAAAGTGGAATGTTCCTCGCGATAGGCTTTCAAAGCCATAGTCATGTGAACGATAACCTCGTTCGATATTTCCTGTCCCTTCAGGTGTGGTGTGACTGCTGAGAAATATCGCGTTGAACACTTCATATCCATCGTCGCGACAAACGCACCAAACGATTTGTTTCGTTCTTTCGCCGAATGACAGACATCAAAGCCGACTGTCATGATGCCAGACAATGGCATGTCGATCATCCATGGCGCGCCTTTGAGTTTAGCGTTCATTTGAATGACAACCTTCGTAGCAATAGACATTAAGCCAGCTGCTTTATTGCCGCGTGGTGCAATTGTAGGCAGAGTTACAACTTGCGATACCATTGCACGATCAATGCAACATTTCTTCTTGATGCAGCTATACCTACAAAGCACAAAAACCTCAATAACATAAGTCACCGTTACAGAAAACGTTACATATACAATCCTACTTCTCTTCGTTGTTGTTCGGCACTACGATCATCGCTAGTTGGGGATCAAACGTGGAAACGGAATCGATGGCTTGTGAATAGGATGTATTTCTATCGTCTGGGAGCTCATGACTTGAATGTAAACATAAATAAATCATTAAGAGTTTTTTAAATCAATTTGAATGGTTAAATAATTTACTATTTTGGTTCATTTATTTGCATTTTCATGCCACGCGCTGCCTGTATACACAAATGTACAAATTCTTGTGCCTCTTTAATACTTTTGCGTGGAACAACTACATGCCAGCGCATCATGTCCGTAGGAACAAACATGGAAGTGTTGCGAAATTCTCGAGTCCAATCTGCTCGATCGTCACACATATACCTGCAATGTAAGCATAAGCAGATACTTATAATATACAAATTGTACATATAAAAACTTTTATTGACTTACCGTTTGTTAGCTCCAAAACATATTTTTTGTGGTTGTAAAACACGCGCGGGCAATTCTACCAAATTCGAATCCAGCTGCATGTTCCAGGACTTCAAAACTTCCGTGCTTTCTTTCGAATTTTGCAAACGCTTCTTAAACACCCTCAAGCGTTCAATGCGCCGATCCGGATATAGGCGTGTATATCCGCTCATTGCTTTCATCAATCTTTAAATTAAAATTACTTGTATATAAGTTGTGTTGAAATTTAAATAAATCATAGTATTTACTGGTAGTTACTGCGCATCTCGTCCGTTATACCAGTTGCCCGCGCCAACTCCGGTACCAACATAATAAAATCCGTTTCTCCATTACGAACGTTTCTTTCGGTTGGTCGGGATACCAAAAGCGGCTGATTGCGATCTTTTATGACAATGTTGTAGCGTGTTTTATAATAATTAAAGAATGACACTTCACCATCCTTTCCAGAAAATGTAGAATTCGGATTGGAATTGAAATCAACATCATCGATGCGATAGGTTTTATTATTATAGTCAGTTATTGCAATCATTCCTTTAATAATAAGAAGACTCTCATTAATATTATTATAAATTTTAACTTTTTCTTCAACAATAGTGTAAAAGCCTTGTAATTTTCACATTATGACCATTTTTACTCTTGCGACGCCCATTTGAAGCCCTTAGGCTTCTTGAGTTGTGTAGTTTTTATATTATAGCCATTTTAAATCTTGCCACGCACCTTCAAAGGGGTCGCGTTTTTTGTAAAAACTAATGATAAAGAAACCTCCCTTTGCAGCTGAGCTATAATCCAAAAGTTTTTACTTCATCGGATAAATAGTTTCCGAGATTATCCGGGACAACAAGACTTGACATTTATATATATAGATATAGTCTTTAATTGTATCAGTTAATTGAATTACTTATACTTATATCGTTGTTTAAAATGGTTTAATAATTTTCAATTTGAATTTTTAATAAGAGACTAAAGAAAAGACTAACTATTATTATGTGCGACTATATATACCATTATTGGAATTGTACTAACCGATAACTGCGTGTTTAAAACACTTTTGGTAATCGCCAACCTCGCGTAAGCACTTGCTCAATATATTATACAACGTGTCAATGCGCATAACCTTGTGAGTGATTTCGGTACACAACAGCACGTCCTTCTCATGTTGCCGAATGGAAGTTGTGTATCCAGGCCAAACTTCCAATTTGTAGTTGTCTAGAGTAACCTATAAATTATAAGAAAGACGTATTTTAAAATAATGTGAAAGCTTTTTCTTTTGTCGTATGTTTTGTTTGTATATATATACTAGTATTTGTGTATGTATTTTCATCATACCTTTGCCATTGGATCGAAAAAGTTCCTGCCTACAAGCTGCAGTTTTAACCCATCCATTGAACGACGTAATATCAGGTTCATCACTTGCAGCATCTGCATGTCAGTTGTATCGACGACAGCAACGAGTTTTATTTTAATTTGAATGATTTCCTTTTCACGATTCTTTGTGAATAGTTCTAATTTGCCTTCATTGGCTTGATCAAACAAAACTTTTGTGCAGAACAAAAGGGTTCCGTCGAATAAATACCCACCGAACAGAGCTTTGTGATGAGCTAAATATGCCCGGCGCAAACGAATCATATCCACGGCTGGTGTGAAATCAATGCGATACTGATAAACGGACCAATTTGGCATTTTCAACACTCTGAAATAGTTGGACTGAACGGTAATGCGACGCCCTGATTCGCCACTTTTCGTAACACAATTTGCTGAACGCGTACGGACAACGTCGCTTATGGGACGTTTATCGCGTACTGCACCACGGAAGTCTTCCGTAAGAACTATGATAGAAAAAAAAATAAATTTATGACAAAATAAATAAGGAAAAGAAAACTAAATTGAATTGCAATAAATTAAACGAAGAGAAATGCTCAATAAATAATATCGAATAAATTTATAAACTTTCTTAAATGGCAATTAACTACCTGCAGGCTTAGATGAAGGTCCTGCTGATGCAGGAGAGGCACTTCTACCCTCAACATATGGAGCTGGAGCTCTTTGCGACACTGGAGCTGTGCTGCCGATGGTTTTCATTCCTTCTGCTGACTTCGGATATGCGCTATGAGCACCTCCGGCGCTAGCATTTGCCCATGAAGATATGCGTGGACCTTGCGATGGTTTACCATTATTTTCTGTGGAGTTTCCGATATTTCCAAGCTGTCCCTAAAAGGAATGCAAAAAAATTTATTCCTTCTTATAAAAATAGACCTGTTCATTGATCTCGCATAATCTAATTGAAAATCGAATGAAACAGAACACCAAAGTAACCTCAAATATAAAGTTAAACCTCAATATAGACGAGGTAGATTCCACGCGTAGTTTATATATATATATATATAATATATACTGTAATTTAAGTATATCAAGTGTGTTTTAATACATTAATTGATGGCAGAAAGCACTAAATTTAAATATGCAATTTATTTACAGGTTCTAAATTACGATACATACATTTATTAAATAGAATTTATTAATTCTCTTAGTTTTTGCAAACTTAAATTTTAAAACTCGTTTTCTACAAACTTCGTGATGTGATAGAAACGCACAGAACTCGTTCAACTCGCATTAATAAAACAAATAACCCATCACGCTCAGTTAAAGAGGAAAATTTTGCTTAAATATTTTATAATATTAACATATAGATTTTTGATGTACAATTAATGTTGATTAAATATTTGATACGATTTAAGAAGTTTGAGGTAAAAAATATTATGAAATATGTATGTATGCGATTTCCTTGTAGGTGAAATAATTTCCATTAAAAATGTTGTACCATAGAGGTTATAATATATATAGTTCGCATGCCATACATGTGTTTTCGAACAGCTTTCTGGCTTCATTTTTAATTTCTGATAAATATACAAAATGTTGCAAAAAAAGAACCAAGGAAATGTACAGAGAACAGTAAACCTTTTATTTCCCCAATAAAAAGGCATACGCCGACGAACATGAAGGGTGTCTATAGGTGTTCTTAGCAATCAAGAATTCAAAAAAAAGAAAAATTTTGCTTGGTTTTGTGTGTATTTATTTTATGCAAAATTGTGGGACATTTCTTGAGGTTTCAATAATTTTGTTAGGCATACTTCTTAACGTTCCGTGTCAACCATTTGTATAAAGTCTGCGAGTATACAGTGGCTCACAGCTTATTTCAACCAACTACTTTACCACCCTTTAATAATCAATGTTTAAATAATTGTATTCACAATACAATAATAACTTTAGTTTCGCTAAATTTTTTGATTAGGCCGCGCTGAAAAATTATTATTTCAAAATGGGACCGCCGCGTACTGCAATAGAGAAGCGAGAAATTGTTTTAAAACATTTTGAAAATGGACAGTCACGCAGAAAAATTGGTGAAATGGTTGGACTAAGTGACTCTGCAGTCCAGAGTATCATATACCGCTTTGTCCGCGAAAATCGAACACACGATAAGGGGAGAATTTGTCCCCCACAATATATTTGATGAAAAAGACAAACGTTACATTGTTCGCAAAATTCGGGAAAATCCAAAGCTATCGGCTCCAAAAATTGCCAGTGAAGTTGAAATAGAAATAGGCAAATCATGTCATCCACAGACTATTCGCCGTGTGCTGCACGAACAAGGTTTCAATGGCAGAATAGCGCGTAAGAAGCCGTTTATAAATTCGAAAAATCAGAAGTGTCGATTAAAGTTTGCCAAGGACCATCTGAATAAAGATTTTAATTTTTGGCGTACAGTAGTGTTCGCTGATGAGTCCAAATTTAATTTATTTGGTTCAGATGGAGCCTCATATGTATGGCGTAAGCAAAATACAGAGCTCCAAACTACAAACTTAAAGGGAACAGTGAAACACGGTGTTGGCACCGTCATAGTTTGGCATGTATGTCGGCAGCGGGAGTTGGAAAGTTACAATATATAGAGAGGATAATGAATAAATCTTATTACCTCAGTATATTAAAAAAAAATTTGATACAAAGTGCGGAGGATCTGGGTATTCGCAATGATTTCAGATTGTATCAAGACAATGACTCGAAACATAAGTCAGCTATTGTACAGACGTGGCTTATATGGAATTGTCCGCATGTTATGCAACCAACGGCACAGTCGCCAGATCTAAATGTAATTGAAAATTTGTGGCTATTTTGGATAAAAATATCCGTAAGCAAAAAAAATTTACAAGAAAACCGATTTAAAAAGTGCACTAACCGAAGAATGGAGCAAAATTACACCAGATGTAACAAAAAAGCTGGTGCAGTCTATCCCGAAGAGGCTGAAGATGATAAATGAGCCGTTTATTTTGAAAGTGGCATAAGTCACTTTTTCAAAAAAATGGAGTTAATGGCAACACTAAATACAATTGAACGGTATCTTTTCATTTTTAAAAAATTTGCACTCAATAAGTTGAAAACTGTTGAGATTTCTTCGAGAGAAGTATTGGTAATTAACGGTATAACAAACATGTTTATTTTGAAAGTGGCGTAAGTCGTTGCTTGTGTAAGGTGCTTGTGTGAAAGAAATAGAAACATGTGATAAGTATGTGTGAAGTATTGTTTTGAATTATTTTCAGTATCAGTTCAGTGATCATTGGACTTAGTTTTATAAGTGCGAAAGAATAGTGCAGTTTTATAAATTATATTATAGTGACATCTAATATAGTACACATAATTAGCATTATTTTATTAAAATTACTTTTATATGATGTTATCAGACAGCGAATCAGGTAAAACATACTTATTTTAGTTATGGAATTAGGTAGTTGGCTTTCAATGCGTATTATTATTTTATAGAAATATTTTCTAAAATGAGAAAAATCTTTAACCCCAGAAAAAGAAATATGAGAGTGATTTCATCAGATAAAGAATCGATTTCTACGGAGTCATCAGAAAAGGAGAACAACATAACGGAAGGAACAGAAACTCATCGTGTACGAAAAAGGGGATGCAGAAATGAAAAAAAATATACTCAAAACATTATGAAGGCTTATTGGCTAAAAATTCAATGGATACGATTTTACCATGATATTCCCTATAAAATGTTTTATAAACTAACTTTAGATGAAAAAGATGAATTTTTAACTTTGGATCTGTCACCAAAAAGAGGAAGACCTAGGCGTTATTCACAAATAGAGATGGATCCGTTATACGTTGGATCTCGTCCTGTTTCTTCAGCAAAATACAAAGACATGATGGACTTGCTTATTTATATACCCCCAATATACCACAGTTATTTTAAAAATTTGAAACAAAACACGATTTCCGAGGACTTAATCTCTCCTATTGATGACGAAAATTAAATTGAACTGATGTATTTTCATATAAATTACTTATACTTACATTATGTTTCAAAATGAACTAATTATTTTTGTATTTTATGAATAATAAAATAAAAATACGTCGGACAAAATTAATATAAGTCAGTCATTTATCTAAACTATTTATTTTGAAAGTGGCTTAAGTCACTTTACCGTGTTGAAAAGTGTTGATTTTTTAATGTTTATACGAAATTATTTATACTGAGAAAAATGTCAGTATCATTAGATAACAAATACAAGTAAATCTTTTTGAAAGTTAGTATCCATATTTTTAAACGTGTTAAAACGCAAACCCTTAAATATCTCTACTTAAAGAAAAAGTGACTTATGCCACTTTCAAAATAAACGGCTCACTTATACAAGGTTCTCTCAATTTTGGCAACGCGCCACTATCAAAGTTGATGCACTGCAGAACGTTTTTTTTTGCGGAGGCCCGCGCTTTCTCTCTGGCATGCGCCACAAGCCAGAGAGCATAGAGAGCGCCACAAAGCAGAGAGCAGAGGCACGCTTTTGCTTGGAGTAGCGCGTTCTCACATATCTATAGATATGGACACACACATGTATACATCTATACTCTCTGCATAAGGACCTGTGAGGTAAAACGCAGAAAACTATCGTTCCGCTCGTAAAATAAAGCATAAAATCATGATAGGTCTGAAAGCTTCTTAAAATCAAACTTTCTATAAGCACTTTTGGTGGTTTCTTTTCCAACATGGGTGCCAATTGGCTCAGAAAAACAACTGTCGATAAATATACTAGTGCATGCTCACACATGCAAAAATATCAAAACTTTTTGATTTTGGCACAATTTTGCACGACTGTCCTACTAACGTCCCAGCTTTGTGTACAGTTGACCAAAAAGGTGGGCAATAAATCGCAGTTAATGCCCGCTATAAGAGCTGATGTAGCAAAACTATGCGCAGTTGCCTCAGTAGCTTGAAGTTTTGTCGTTTTTTAGCTGACGCATGCTTATTAGAAATATGTATGTGAGTTTTTTTTCCAAGATGGCGAATATTGGCGAACGTACAGGAACTCCAATATAAGTAAAACGGATAGTTTCGTGCCCTTGGTTTATTAGTTTTGTAGTTAAATTAATAAATAAAGTCCATTAAGAAATTTATTATTCAAATTGATAGCAAACAAATTTAAAATAGAATAAGAAGAAAATTCAACTGACTTTAATTAACCTTGGACTATAGCCGGTATCACGAAATTTTTTTTTAGACTTGAAATGTTAAAATTAACTATTGACTATAATGGTTAATATTTGTCTTTATTGTAAAATCCTAATCTTCACACTTGCAACAAAAATTAATACTGAATATATTATCTATTAATGTAGTAGCATGAAGCTTGCAACTCACCCAGAAAAATTTCACTTTTATTATTAAAGCACTAAGGTTGAGATATACTTTATGTCCACTTCACTTGAAAGCTGAGACCTTTCTGAGAATTATGTAGTTGTAGCGTCCCGGTAAAAAGTCCAAAGAATTGCCTAAGTACAGGTACTTACATATATGTACATGGATGTGTATGGACAATGCGTGCCTCTATAACTATCTCTTTCTCGCTTCGTCCCTGACCTAATGTTCACCGTTTGACTTGCAAAGTCCCCGGAGAACGAAACCACTTTTTGTTGTTGGTTGGCCTAAGCTTTTTTTCTATAATTTTTGCTGCAAAACCACAGTAACCGATTTGCGCACCCAACTATAGTATAGTATAGTAGTATAGTATTTCCGTAGTTCACTAACACGCTCTCATAATAATTTTCCGCAGTTATTCTCAGTGCAAAAGGGATCTCAAACTGACTGAACTATTTCTGACTCTTTCTTCCTTTTTTTGCCGCTACAAGAATGATTTTGATTGTCCAGAAAAAATTAGAGAGCAATTTTATATTAGAAAAATTTTATTTGAAAGTGCCGCATCGGTAGACCAATTATAACTAATAAAGTATATGATGTGGCCAACACATGACTTCCTTGTGCGTGAAATAATTTTAATTAAAAAATTTGTAGCTTAGTTATGAATAATATAGAATCCTTGGAGAGAAGTGGGATTGAATATTCCTCTTCGCGCTAGCGATCTACTCAAAAAGTAGATTATATTTGGAAGTTGTGGCAGCCCTAAGTACCAAATATCTACTTTCTGACGGTATTTGGTTTTGAGTTATGCATGAAATTTGAAAAATCCCCCAAGAGAAGTGACCTTTTAGGCGCAAACGATTGCATCCAAAAAGATGGGGGCACAACTACGTCTTATAAGATTCTCAAATACCAAATTTCAACTTTTTTCGTCTCTCCGTTTTTGAGGATACGTATATACGTCACGACCAAACTATTCAAAACTCAAAACTATTCAAACTATGGACTGAGGTATGCTCAAAATGTGTGGTACCATCAAAATATCAATATCGAAATTTTTCGCGATTGCAATACGTTCTTGTATTTACTACGTATACAAGGAAGAAAAAATGTAAAATAAGCAATTTGTTTTTCAGTTTTGAATTGCAAGAGATATCGAAATGATTTTAGAACTTCTAGAAAATAAGTTTATAAATGAATGAATACTATATAAATATCGTGTTTTATTTCATAATGTGGAGGATCATTTATCGCTACCAATGATAGCATAGCTTATTTTACTAGGACCAGTAACCGAACTCTTTCGTGCCACTTACTTCATTGCTTATTTTACAATGGTGTTATTTATTTTATTTATATTAACGCATGTACTCGACATATAGATGACGCAGTCAGTAAATTCATTAAAATCATAAAACCCCTTTAGCCGGTCGAAGCACGTAAAAAAGTAATTTTTGTAATAAAATTAATACTATATAATATATGTGCACCTGTAGAGTGCACGATATAAGAATTATTGTCAAACAAATTTCTCGTAATTGTATTTCGAAACCATTACCAAAAATACCGATGATCTATTTTTGGGCGTGGAAAAACTTGCACTATTTTTAAAATACGATTTTATACCGGAAGCAAATTTTTTTTAGGCAAGGTTGTGGAAAATGTCGAGCTTTTAACTATGTGATTTGCTGATATGTTACAATTTATTATAATGCGGCGGCAACACTGGTGTCATTCTGCAGCTGATTTTTTGGGTATCTGAGCGACTCTGTAGAAAGAGAGTAATTTTCCAGGTTTCAAGCTGTCGAAACTGGAAAATGTTGTTTTGAGTTTTTTTTGGGAATCTTCATGAAATTGAGAGCAAGTTTTAATAGCTAACCACGTCTACCTTAAATAAGATGTTTCAAGACGTCACATTAAGGCAATAGGCGTACAAATTTCCGCTTATTTAATCAACTCTCGACTATGGATTAGGAAAGCATTTATTATTTCTGGTAATATATTCCATTGGGCATTGGACAAATTCGCAGATCAGTTTTAAATTGTTTTCCGTGGTAGATGGACGTGTGAATATCGCGGCGATAAATAGCCGTTTTTTCTTGTAATATTCTTGTTTTGTATTTTAAGCCAAATTCTTTTCATTCCTACACAATACCGAAAAGCCAAGCTCGAGTGACACGTAGAGATCACACGCAACAGTGTATTTTTTAGATGTTTCTGTGGTTTGCTTTTCAGTATTTAAACCAGTTTAAAACCGAATTACGAGTCACTACCACATTTTTGAAGCATATACTTATTAGCAAAAATTTATTAAGCAGCAGCAACTTAAAATCGCAAAAGCGGGACGAAAAGGTGTTAATATTATTTAAATTTTGTTAAAAATAATCGCTCGCGATTTTTACTTCACTTGTTGAGTTTCCATTTTCACTAGTGTTTTCTTTCACTCCTTCGCGCGTGTTTTCTAATTTCTATCTCTCTCGTTTGTTCAATTTCGGACGTCTTTTTGACGTTCATAATATTCATAATTGTTTTTATTTTTTTTGTCAGACAAATTGCAGATCATGTAATGTACAAAATTTCAAGTAAAATATTTGCGAAAAAAAGAAGAAGCAAAGTAAAACTAGTTTTAAAAATTGTTTCCACTAAAACATCGCAGTGGACCACAAAAAAGGAGCTACGCACAGCTCCACACCGCAATCCAAAGAAACATAAATTAATGTCACAAAGTCGCAAGCGCAAACGTCAGCGTAATAAAAAAGAAAGCCGCCGTGCCGTCGTCGCAGTATCGTTGTTGCTTGCCTGCAAATAGCGGACAAAAAGAATATTGAATTAAATCAAAATCTTTATCCGATTCCAAATCGAAGATTTGATTTTCTACAAATTTTTTATTAGGTGCAACCTAGAAAGAAATTATAAACAAGAACCTAACGCAACGTCCAGAACGCGACATAAATTAAATTTCTTTCTCTATTGGAATCTATAATATAAATCGTTCACGCTGGATTTAGGATACTACGAAGCTGTTAAAGGTTAGTTCTGTGCTTATTTATATTATAAGGTTTTGTGGACTACAGTGAAGACAAAAGGTCTTTAGAATTTACCTGTTGATGCTGCCAAACGTTGCTTAGTATACGAGTTCGTAAATAATTGTGAATGTAAAAGGATTTTCTTTGAATGAACGTATAACAATTGTAAAATTTTTTTAAAAGGAATTTCGTGTGTGTTTGTGTTTTTTACGTTTATCTCTATTCCGCTATATACATATTTACTAAACGGGTTTAAAATATCGTCCTTGTGTCCGTGATTTGTTAAAAAGACAAGAAAAGCAGTGATGTTGAAGAAATAAGAACAAAAATTCGTTCATAACGAAGCGTCATTTCATTCATTTACCGTTTTTTGAACTTGTGTAAGCGCTTCAATTAAAATTTTCGGCTTAAAATGCACTTATTTTCATTAAATAATTCATTTTTTTATGATCAAACGAATCTTTATTATTTTGCGGAGGTTTGTTTCACCTACTTTTCAGTATTTTATTATAATTCCAGTTTTATGATACTGCGTTAATCCGACATTAAAAATATATCAGTTCATTAATATTTGTTTTTTTCCGAAGGCTTGCATAATATTGATCACTATTAAAATCCCTTTGTTTAGATGATATTCAATTCGTACTGCGTATTCTTCGTCTTTCGTTTTGCATTTGGTCCAGGTTAATGGTCACTGGACAGCTTCGTCTCTTTCGGCTGTTAACGATTTTTATTGCGTGCAACGAGCTCGTAAAATCTCCAAGTTAACAGTGAAAAAATAACGTTGATGATGATGACGATGATGATATAGACTCAAAAACAGTTACTTAAATAAGACAAAGTCGACCAGCAAAGATGATTTATGGAAGATTGTGTAGTAATGCACGGCGGCAATCAAAAGTTTCTTGTTCGTTTCTATTTACTATTCACAATGAAATGAATGAAGCTGCAGGTGGCAAAGGATTTTTTGAATGATGCCCGGAAAACTCTTTTGTCGTTTCATTTCTCTTTCCATTTCTTCCATTGCGTCAAGTGATGCAGTTAAAAAATGAATTTAATTTAATTTATTTTATTCATTTATTAATTTCTACTAAAATTTACAAAAAAGTAGTAAGTTCATGCATAAAGAAGCGTTTGTTTCTCCCACTCAATCTTTTTATCAGCGCGTCGGTTTCACTTATACTATTATTTTACTTCTTTTCTGATTATGCTTTTAAGGGTATAAGATCCTTTTAGTAATAACTACGGTTAGTTTCTCTCTCAAAACGATGCGATATGCGCACTACGTTAATGGAGCTGAATGCGTACGCAGTTGGTGAAAGGCGCGGCGTCGTCGCTATCAACAAGTTTACGTTTGTTCGCGTGTTTGTGTCTGTCGGTCTGTTTGCCAGTTGCAAGAACAGGTTTCGTTTAAGCTTTCGCGGGTTTCTTTCTGTTTTTTTTTTTTACTTATATAAGATTTGTTTTTATGTTGCTTTGCTGCGCATTTTTCGAAAAGTCATGTTTTTTATTTTGGTTGTGCTAAATGCTCACTTAAAAGATATCCGCAAACAATAAACCGGTCCTCATTCAATAGTTAGCGTCTTTCGGACCCTAAACTAAATAACAAGGTCAATGCAAAACATTCCTGCCGAGCGCTAAGCGAGTCCAATTCGGCTCGGTCGTACGGTTGACGGATGGACGTCAGACGGAAGACGAAGACGACGCCGACAACTCGAACGAATTCAGTTTCATACACGAAATGAAGATGTGAACTAATTGCAATAAGTATTAAAAATAAAGAAACAATAAGTATGTGAATTGTTTTTTCGATTCGTCTTTTTGGATGGTGCATTTGGCAATCGAAGAGCCGAAACCGAGATGTTTTCGTCGAGTGGTTAAGTGATTGTTGTTGGTTTGTGATTGGTGCCTGTGACTTTTATTCGGTTGTTTTGTTGCTTCTACGAATTCCTCTGCTCAGGTTTTTTGTTGTTTACGTAAATTTTAACTGAAAGGTGGAGCTGAAAGAGTAGAGTTGCCATTGTTTGAATTGACGTGAAAGTTGTCGTTGATTTGCGATTATTTCAAGGTTATTATTGTTATTATAAAGGATATAAAAAATTAAATGTAGATATATATAAAAGTCTTTTTCTGTAGCGGGTTTTTAAACTCTTTTTTGGTTTAGCGACTGTAAATTTACTTCGTTCCTTTCGTTGCATGTTGGCAACTCTGCTCGGCGACAGTTGCGTCGTGTTGAGTGCCATAAAAAGTGGTGAATTTGTGGGAAATACGAGCTTCACTTAACAAAGGCGTAAATTTGAAATTTTCTTGGTTTTTCTTACTTCTCTTGCCTTGTTTTTATTTATTTGTTGGCTGAAACTTAAATCTTCGCACGTTGCTATTTGTTCATTGAATTTGTAGTGCATGAAAGCGACTTTCCTATACAATTGCGCTGTAACGATTCACAAACAAACAAACTTTCAAACATATCAAAGTCGAAAAGAGTCTGCAGCTTTTTCTTCAACGAAACTCGAATTTGCTTCTCTTTACTTTCCATTGGCATCCCATAGCTCAGTTTCATGATAGCTAGAATTTTAATTATTATATAATGCAATTATTTTGATTTGTTTTTATTATTTACTGTTTTTTATATTAGTTTCTATTTTTTATTTATTTTGATTAATTTTCATAGCGAATTTCAAATTTAAATCTTTGTGAATTTTGGATTGCAAATAGTGTTGCTGTTATTGTGAATGAATTTATTATAAATTAGTGCTGACGTGTAGAAAAAATAGAAACTTTTGTATTTAAAAAGCTGTTCTGTTTCATATTCCGCTGAGATGTGTTTTTCGTACTCTTTGTGCTCTCCGTAGTTGCCGTCGTTAACGGTATTTAATACGAAGCCGATGTTCATTTTGTTTCGAAGACAAAATTAAAATTCTCGAGCCAAGAATTCGTATTCAATTTTTTGCTTACTTCACACAAATGATTACGTAATCTAAAACAACTGCGAAGTTGAACAAAAGTAAAAGAGGAGAAAAAAACTAGTAAAAACTCTGGTTACTAATGAATGCATGCAAATGGAATCTTGAGAGTTTTCTGTAGCTCCATAAATTCTAAATTTAAATAATTCTCAAATTTATTAATGAAGCAAACAAAAAGAAAACAAAATTTTTAATTTTTAATATTTCTAGATTAATTAAAAAAAAGAAAATTAAAAAATTCTCAACTCTCATTTAAGCAAAGAAATAAATAAAACAATTAATATTAATATTTATAGATATACATATTTTAAAGTGGACATATTTAACCTTAAAAAGGTTGTAAAACTCGCAATAATATTAAGAAAATCATTTGAATTAAATTGTAATACAAATAATATTATTTAATATAAAATACAATTATTAAATAATATTATTTAAAATAATATATAATATTCATTTTTTTATTTAGCTCTGACCTTTGTTAATATTTCGTTTTTATTGATATATTATTACATATTACAATTTTGCAATACAAGCAAAAATCTAAAAATCCATCGTCTTTAAATATCAATCGGTCAAGCGTAATTTTTGCACTTTGAATAAAAACCGCGTAACTGCAGTTTTATTAATTGCGCCGAAATCGTTTGCGTGGGAAGTCGTTTTATCTTCTGCGTGAGTTTTTTACTTGACCAAAGCGCGCTTCAATCACTTGTTCCTCTTCTTCGTTGCCTTGTTCTTCTTCTATAAACGGACAATGAAATTTAAGTCGCTCTATCGTTTGTAGTAAAGGGAAACGTAAGCAACAGGATTAATAATAAACACGCAATAGTTTTTTATTTACTACGGATTCGTAATTAAATAAACAAAACATTCAGAAAAAGTAAATATTTATATTATTTATTTATTTATTTACATATTGTTCATATATTAAATATAAGTGAACTGATTGTACCTTAAATTATTGTTAAGTGATCAAATTTTTCTTTATACTTAGGAGAAATTTTAATAAATTAAAATTTTTATTTATTTATTAATTTTGATATTGTTTATAGTTATTTATCTATTTACTTATATTTTTTAAAATAAATAAATTCATAAATAAATTAAATAAATAAAATTAAATAAATAAACAAAAAAATAAATAAAAAATATGTTTCTTTAATAAGTTTTCGTTCGTTTCTTTATGATTTTTGCCGGCGACAGCAACAATTTACATCAATTTTGAAAGAGAAAAGCCAAGAGAGAAACGTACGTAAAACAAGAAAAGACCGGCGACAACGAGAAACATCGAAAATTTCGCTCTTTCGCTTTGGGATGATTTTTTTCTCGATTTCAAAAAGACTTCGTGTTATTTTGAAACTTCTGTCGTTGTCGCTGTCGCCGGCAAAAGTTGTTTGTTTACGTTTTCCATTGTTTGCCAATTAGAATCTTGTAATTTATTATTTATTGGCTGTTATATTGTTTCTTATTGGATGCACTTTTATTACGTCTGCTCTCGCATTGTTTATAATTTCATTGTTCTCAATAAATTAATTGATTTGATGCAATTTGTATTTTTGTTCTATCGTTTTCGAATATTATCACAAAATTTGTCTTGTCAATAACATTTCGACTTCGACTCGGTGCTTCACGTCATCCATCTAAAATAGATTTAAAGCTTGGCTTTGATAAGAATAAAGTTTTTAATTTAATTGCAAAAAATTGAAATGAATTTAATTATTGAACTAACCTTAAAACAAAAATGTCTGATTTAGTTTTTCATTTCTTATCAGCATTCGTAAACTTGGAGAATTCACAATCGCTTTCTAATAATTATCATTGATGTCATCCTTCAAAGTTACGTCAGCTGCCATGAGTAACAAATAATAATCATTAGAAACTTACAGCATTATTAAATTCACTACACAATTCCAGTAAATAATTGCCATCTGCGAATGAAAGCGAAAATCGTTTTCACGTTCGTGTCTCATCATTTCGTGTCGTTCCTACGCAGAATTCGAGATAAGAAACGCTTTTGTTCTCTGATAAGATCTGAGACAAACATTCCAATTGGAAACCAGTAAACAAGTTACTCGTTAATGGGAGAATTTTTTGCAGATGTAAAATTGTAGATGAAAACAAGAATCAATTTTAAATGTGTTGAAAATGGAAGCAAAATTAAAAGTAGAAATTCTTAATTAATGCATGCGTCGTTTTCGACTACATTTTTGGCATCGAAAATAAATTGAAGCAGTCAATTTTATTCATTGTGTGGTGGAAATGTTTAAACATTGAAGATTACTGAACTCTTCATTTCCATAGTCGTGATCCTCTCAACGCTTAATTTAACAAACGATCGACGAGCTGATCTCTGACGGCCCATCATGAAGATTGCCTTTTTTTGTTTGTTTAATACGAACGTTGACTCTCATTATTTAATTTGGATGTCTGCATGGATGAACCACTCGAAGTTTTCATCGACAATCCTTTTCCCTCTCTCTCATTGCTCGCACAATTTATTTGCATATACAATTATTTGTTTATTCGCTTTGTTTGCGTTAAATTATTCTTAATTTTATTTACCAAGTGCGTCGTGTTCATGACATAAAAGCGCTTCAAATATGCAAATAATTTACATAAATTTTATTTAATATACATATGTATATTTTTACCAATCTCCAACTTAATTGTTTTTTCTTTATTTTCAACTTTGACTTAAATGCGTATCGCTTTTTCTTCCATTTCTAATCCATTGAACACGTTCTGCTTCTTATTAGTGGTTGGATTATAAGCAAGACTCAAGTATAGATGTGTGTGTGCGTGTTTGTGTGAAGCTTATAGAAAGCGGCGCTGCGTACATCGACATAAATTCAATTTCGCGATTCTTCTAGATTAAGATCGGTTCAATCGATCGCCGGTTCGTTGGCTTGCGATAAATCTTTTAAAATAAAAACGTGCGATTAAAACTAATTAAATTAGAATTATTCTCCATTCGCCGGCAACTGCGCAATATACAAGCAGACTCTTCGTACGTACGTATGTATGCATTTGTGTAGCTGACCGCTAACGGCGTGAACTTTGCTGAAGTGAAGAGCGGAAGATGTTGGTTTCGTTCCAGCGAGCGCTTCTTCTTCTGCTTGCTCGTTCAGTTGGTCTCTTTTCAGCCGTCATTTCTGCACGTACTCGAAGCCTAATGCAGTGCAGAATGATGATTGTTATTGTGCATTCTCTGCACTGTAACCAATCCAGAGTCGCCGAAGCCATATTAAAAACCTTTTCTTGGCTCGCATTCGTGTTGCTCCTCGCGCTGTACTAAATCCAAACGAACACGAACTCAAATAAATACACATTTCGATTCAGCTGATGAAAGTTTTAAAGAATTTCAATATTCATCGACTGTTAATAAACTGGATAAAATTAAATGAATTCCATCACCATCAGCAGCATCATTATTTTTCTTATTATTATTATTATTATTATTATTGGCATTTTTATGAGTTTTACTATGCTTACAGGGTGTGCCAATGTTTATTTTTTGTTCAACTTTTATTTTATTGCTCGTGATTATTCTTTTTCTTCTGTTTGCTTTGGTTTTTTTCTTCATTTATTCATGTCTTTTTTTTGTGCTGCTTTAACAAGTTTTGCGGTTGTTCAGTTCTCATCGTTTACTTAAGTGTACTTAAATACATTCTTTTAGCCTTCAGAAAAGTAAAACGCGTTCGTTTTAAGCGACATTTTCCCCCGCACACTCTCGCGCCATCCTCCTCGCACTCGCATGAATTGATTGAATTGCTGTCTTGCTGGAGAATTCACAATAAATTAATAAAGAATGAAATCAATAATCAAAAAGCGTAACCAAACATAAAGAGAAGAATGCATGATGTATGAAAATAACTGTTGTTTAATTTATTTATTTATTTGCCATCCACTCCGTTCTTCTTCTTCTTTTTTATTTTATTTTTATTTATTTATTTGAAACTCATTTATTTAATGGTAATTTCTGATTTCTTCTGCTGAATAAATTCATTTATTATTTAATGCTATTTTTACGTTGTCTTTTTGCATTCTTTTTTGTGTTTTTAATTTTTTACTATTCCTTTTTAAACTTATTTGTAATTTAACGAATCATCAACGAATTGAAGAGAGTTTTTTCCAAGTCTGAGCTCTTTTTTAACGACTTTTGCACATCACCGCAATTAAACGAAGAAACGACTTTTTTGTTGCTTAACATAACAGAACCAAAAATTGTTTTTTTCAAAGTTTTATTGTAGAAAAACGCAAAAAACTTCGAAATTTCGAAATGTGTGAATAACAAACTGTACATAAAACAGTTGTTTCCCCAAATTTATCCATAATGATGTCAGTTTTGTTCAAATATTTAAACAGTCATCAAGCAAAACAAAATAAATTTTCAAAAAATCTATCGTCGTGGTCGTCGTTTTTTTGGGATCGAAGTTGAGTTCAAGAAGCGTTTCAATGTCGAGGAGAGGCGAGGCTCAAGTTGCGTCTTTAGACTACCCGAAAAGCACTGAAAAAAGTCTCGAAACTCAACGATTTTATAGGCTTTTAAATATTAGAATCAACTCGAAATTCAGTTGTTCTTGTATTATAACGAATATGGAATTAATAACCAAGTTAATCGAGAAATTCTTGACTTAATTAAACAAATGAATTCAATAAACGTCTTCGTTGTCTTAACGAATTCTTAATTTTAAAGCAAAAGTGAACTTTTAGTCTCAATAAAATAGAAATTCCATTCTAATTTTAATAATAGCAAAGCTTAGCATAAATTTATGAGTTATAAGAGGTTTAAATTCCTAATTTCTGTGAATAATTTGAATTCCATTTGCGTTGCTTAATCGCTATCATTCACTCGTTCTTCGATAGCTTTAAGATATAGAAATAGATCAAAATAATGATGTAAAAACTGCCTTTTTTCTGCAACAAAAAAGGCCTGCAGTGGAATTAACAACTCACAAAGAAAAGTCGTCAGATTTTCTTTAAAAAAAAGGTTTTTTGTCCTTTTTACAGGTTGATAATTTTGAAATCCATTTATCAACAGAAAAGCGTAGAATTTTACTGGATTCTTTTCTTTTTTTATTATAAAAGTAGTTGCTAATATTTCTCCAAAATCCGTTTTTAGCGTACCTCTGCATTATTTTATTTTACTGATTGATGAAGCTGCTGAAAAAATGAACTACGACTTTCATTGTGATCCTCTGATTCCTCTGATTTGAAATCGCGAGGTGCCAACTTAGACGTTGTTCGTGTTTTAAGCGTTAGGAAAGTGTACAAAACTCGGCTTTGACTACATTTTCTACACAATTCTATTGTTTTCCCATCATTCATTCTTATGGAATACTTTTCATTTATTCTGAAGTTGCCACGGAGTCACTTGATAATAATTGAAATATAATTTATTGCGAAACGTTGCGCTTGCGTAGCATGCAATAATTTTTATTTTTAAGTTGACCTCGTTTATGTTGGTCTTTTCGGTCGTTTTGTTTCGTTTCTTAGCACCTTTTTTCCAGTTTTGCTTTTGCGTGTAAAAAGTTCCAAGTTTTCTTATTATTTAATAAAACTCAAACAAATCTCAGAACTTCTCAAGCGTTGGTTTTGGGCGACTTTTTTCGTTCTTGGGCTGTTAAATGAAACCAGTTTCAGCGAACCAACATTAAAACGAGTGTTACGACAACGTAACTTAAAATTGAAATTGAGGCGAAGTTTGAAACTTGAAAAAAAGTATTCGAAAAAATACTAAAAATATAATAAAATTGGAAAAATTAAATAACGCAGTTTTTGTTCAGCTTGATTAACGTATAAATGTTAAAATTCCATAATAAATACTAAATATTTATTTATTTTTTTCCGTGAAGAAGTGCTAATAATTTAATATCATGTGATTTCCGAATTTCGAGTTATTCATTGAATTTGTAGAATAATCGAAAGAAATGTTTAGAATAAGAGAATTTTTTCAGCTTAATACTGATTTTTAATATTAACTTTTCGTTTTCAATTCAAGTTTGAAAATTGTATCATGCGACAAAAATTAAAATTTTCTTGAAAATTATCTCGCATGCGATAAATATGTTGAAGATGCAAAACAAGATGGCAATGTTTTGCTTGTTCTGTTAGACTGCTGATTATTTTTATGATTTTGATTGTTTTTAAGTATAATTGCCTTTTATTTTCTCTCTTTTACATCACATGTCATCAGTCGGTCATGTGCAAGGAACCGAGAAGTTCATCATATCAATTTATTTGTCAGTTTTAAACGATTTATTAAGTGGAATTCCATTAAAGGGTCTGTTATAACATCAAAGTAGGAAATCTTATTTAATATGTGAGCAGAATGGAGGATGATTATGAGGAATTTCTTTGGATCTTCAGATTCAGCAGATTCTTGAATTAATTTTCGTTTTATCTGTTTGAAGTTGTGATCATTTGATGTTGGTCAGATGTGTTGAATTCTATTTAAAAATCTGTTTAATCACTCTAATTATAGTCATTTGCAATGAATTTATAGAATGTTATGTGATTTATTTCCTCTATAAATTATTATTTATTATTACAGCGATTATTACTATTCTTTAAATTATTATTTATGATTATTTTTCCCTAATTTGTAGATAGTATGTCGATCCTTTCCCCTTTTTACCTGTTATCACTTGAACTTTTTCAGTTTTTTTTTATTTTCTGATTAGTTTTTTTCTATTGAAACGTTTCCTTGTTTGTCGTTATATCATTCAATATAATCTCTGACTTGTATCCATATTTCGCTGTGGCTGTTAAATATGGACGTATGTTTGCTTATCTGTGACTAATGGGCGATTATAGAGAACTACATTTGCAGTCATCGTTCAAAGTCATTCATTGAAAGTTTGAATTTTACGATGTTTTTTTTGTAGTCAGATGAGTGACCGATGGCAGAAATAATAATAGCATTTAATTGCTAAACTTTAAAAATGAATAAAAATATTAAAAGTTTAAGAGTTACGTGCATGGTTAATAATCAATTAACAGGTGGAAATCATTCAAAAACTTGATGCTATTTAATAGAAAATCGTTGAAAATACGTTGATGAAGGGGAAGATGTGAAGATGAGAGGCTGAAGTCGGATGTAGATGACGGAAGATGAGGCTTTAGGAGGAAATAAATAAATAAAATAGATGAAGTTAATAGAATAAATTAAGAGGAAACGAAGAGGGACTTGAAACATGTTATTTTACAATCAGAGGCGATTATTTATTGGATTTAATATAATTCACAACTGAAATTTCAAACTTTGTTTAATTAAATTTTAATTTAAAAATCAAGTGTTATTAAACGCTATTCATTGGCTATTAATTATATTTACAGCGACCTCATTTTTAATTAACCAATTTATTGCAGCTCATAATTTTCTTTATTATTTCTCATGGCGCTCATTATTTATTGTTATTTATTTTTGTAATAACACCAATTAAAATACTGAAACCGAATTTCAACATTTTTGCCGTGCAATTTTCTTTGCTTTTAATTTACGATTTTGAATTAAGAATTAATTATTTTAAGTGGCAGCAGATAAAAAAGTAACGTCTTTTGTGCTGCTTCTTTCCTTAACCACTGCGAATATCTTCGCATGAATAAAGATACAAAAAAAGTTTTTATTATACAATAAATTTTATGTCATCATCATCATCATCATCATCGTCATAAAAATTCGGTTATTTTTTCGGTTAATTGGGGCCGAGTAATTTCAGTGTATGATTTCTAATTTTTTTCTGTTTGTATATTTAATTATATCGTGTTATTTTTTGCAAATTCATGTTGAAACTTCCGATTTTTGCTTTTATTTTCAATTATATTTATTATTGCCATTATTAGTGTTTTTATTTTTACTATTTTTATTGTATTATTCCTAACCGTTTAATTGTTAAAATTAAAATTATTTAGCGAGCCACTTTTAATGGTGACCCCTTTGTTTGTTGCTTTCGATATCATCAAATACGTCGAAAGGTTTAATTTGCATTGAATTTGGTTTATTTAATCGGTGAAGTTCTGCTTTAAAACTGGATGATTATGTTTGTTAAATATAAAATTAATATTTAATTAATTTAATTCATAATTTTTAAAGTGTAGTCAAAGATTATAGAATACTTAAGTACATAGATTATTCTATAATATTTTGTGGAGCTTATTTTACCCTCTTTCATAACATCCACAACACATTTTTTCAACTGGAACTAACAATTGGAGAACGTTTTTAATATAAAGGACTATTTTCCTGGAAATATTGATAATTCTTTACCGTAATTTTTGTACTATAAAGATATTGTATTTATTTAATATTATTCATTTAATTTAATTTTCCTTTATTTATTTAATTTAAGATATATTATAACTAATTTACAATAAATAAAATTTAAAACTCTTTTATATAGGGTGCCATCAATTTATAACACAAAATAATCTTATAATGAATTAATATGAAATGAAATTTATTTTATTTATTATAATATATTGCTGGTAAATTAATTATAACATTAATTATAACATTAAAAAATTGTGAATTGCGCTTTCTGTTGTTCATATTTTAAAACCAAAAGCGTATTTTTACGTTGTAAAATTGATATGTGATAAGTAAATAAATAAATAATTACTAACTAGTACTTTAACCGTAACTTTTTCTTCGATTAAAGTGTCGTTTAGTAACTAACCGGAGGTTGTGAAAACTTACCCAAGCCTCATGATATTTCATGTGCGCTAATTGATTGTATCATTATTTTTTCTGACATTCATTATCATGACTTAAAGTCACATCGCTCAATTATTTACATTTTTCCTCAATTTTTCTGTGAATTTGAAGCTTTTAATCCATTTCTATAAAAGAAAACTTTTTGAAATTCCTCGAATTCCCATCTATTAACGAATGATTTATTTTATTGGAATTCAATTGAAGTTTTTTAGCCTTGGAATTCATTTGATATTTTATTTTCTGTGATTTAATTTTTATTTTTGCGGTATTTGCAAGGGTTTTTATTGTTTGTTTTAACAGTTTTTGTGTCGATTTGGAATTGCAAAAAAATAACTAAAAATAAATTGTATAAATGAATGTGTGCTTTAATTTAGGATGTCACCGTCAATTGCATGAGGAATTGAATTGAATAATTTGAAATAATTGAACGTCATTTTATAAATGAGATGCAAGTTTCGAGAATAGATAAATAGATGGATATTTACTATATATTAGAGTGGTACATTGCGACGTGTTGGTCTATTGTGCGTCTTTCTCGCGCTCACAATTCGTGTACAAGTCCAATCTTTTGTAAAAACTTGATTATTCTACTCAAATCTTGTTTACATAATAATAAAGAATAAAGATTAATTATAATGATATAAATATAAAGAACTTAATGAATATAACAATAATTGCAATTATTGCTATTAGGGAATATACAATTTCTATCTAGGAAACGGATGATTTTGCTCATTTTTAGTTGAGATTATTATTATTTAAAAGTAACTATAAAAAAATAAATTTAATAAAAACAATATAAATAAAAATAAAAGAATAAGTACAATAAAAAAAGATAAAAATAATACATAAAATATCTATCTAGAATATCATCAATGAAAATAAAAGAGAAAAAATAAAATTTAATGAATGTAATGGCAGAACTAACAATACAAAAATAAAAAATATACCGTTTCTATTTACTTTATTTGCAAATAATAATAATAAATAAAAAAAGTAGATTATATAAAATTTCATATTTAAAAATTTATTTGATGAACATAATAACCAAAATAACATAATAAAAGAATATACAATTTAGCAAAAAATTAATATGAATTGAATATTGCATGAATGGATTTAATATAATTTTATCACGATTGATAATTTATAAATAAATAAAATAAAATAATAAATAATATATTAGAATAAATAATTTATAAATACCTATAATAAAAGAACGATAATTTTTAGTTGCAATATTGTGCAATATATAATCTCATAATTTATATAGTTGCTTTTAGTGTTTAATATGGAAACTCTTTAAGTGTCTTCTTTGCTACGAAAGGAATATTACACAATATTTTGTAAATTTGGTAAATCCTTTAAATTTTTATTGAAATTTGCTTCAAAGCAAGGACACATCGAACTTCCACACAGGAAGCACGTATTTTGAAATCGTTTCTAAAAATGAAAAATACTCGACATGTGTGAAATTTTCCCTGCTCTTGATTTTAAGGAACGATCAAGAAGAGTTTCAATTTTCCCATGTGAAGTTCTTCTGCCAGAAGAATGAATATTTTCTAAAAATAATTGTAAAATGCAGTTGTGCTAAAATAAAGGAAAACAAACAAAAGGAAAACATCTGACGAGGCATGTTTATGCATTGAACAGATGCATGCGTATCTCCGCTTGAAAACTATTTTTAGTAAATGTTTTTGATGAATTTCCTTTTTACTTCTTTCTGTGAGATTTTCCCCATTTCCTGCTTTCCGTGAAAAGTAAAAATTATTCAAAAACTTCACTTCAATTCATATGAATGCCTAAAAATATACAAAATTTTTTGGGAATTCTTAAATTGTTTCTTGTTGATCGATCTCCGTTGGAAGATTAGATTAAGATGTGAATGGTTCCAAAGGAGCTTAAACAACGCAATTAAATGAAATATTTTGAAAAAAATAAAGTAAACAGTTCGTTATTTAATTAAATTCGATAACATTCCGATCTCTTTAGTTTGAAGTTCTCTCTAAATATTGACCTTAATTGTATATGAAAGTAATAAAAGTCTGTCTTTATCATCGTTTTTTAAATATAATTAGATTATTTCTTGGTTCGTGTTCAACAGAGAGAGATAGAGAGAGATAGAGAGAGAGCAGCGACTCTCTAAAAAGCGATAAAAGATAAGAAAAGCTTTGGTTATCTTTCGATAAGCTGCGTTATTTAACTGTTTTGCTAACAAATTTGTCATCGTGACCATCGACGTGGAAGGGTTGAAGGCGGTGCGTGAAGTACCTTTGCGCTAATAACGAATACGACTCCCCCTGCACCCGGCTCAAAGCGCCGCCGATTGCGATAAGCTGCAGGCGAGTCGCCACCTCGAAATCAAACAAAACAAAGCTTTACATGTAACAATTCACTAATAAGTTTCAGTGGTAAATCGGCGCACACGGCATTAAGATCTCTACGCAGCGTAGAATAAAGCGAAAATCGCAACGGATCATTCAATTAAAGAACCGAAGAGTATTTTGTGGCATTATTTTGGGTGAACTATAAACCTAAATTCAAACGATACAGAAATCAGATCGTCCGCGATCCCTCGACGTTGAATAATAGAAAATTTCAATATTTTTTCCGAGTGTTTATTTGACTTTTCGTACCAACGAACGAAGAATGCGTTCGAATTTCAACAGATACGAATACACAAGATACATTTCCTACAACAGACAATCTTTGGGTAGGTTTCGATGGCGGCTCCGATGGCAAAAGGTGTAAATTTTTGGTGTTCGTTCTTTCCTACATTTCGAAAGATAGACAAAAAAAAAAATCTATTATTGTAGTCGCTGTTGTTATCGTTATTTATTTTGTTCCTTTTTTTTCATTGTCATTTCGATAAAGCAAAAGAGATACGAAAATATCTAATAAAGTGCTTTTATGAGTAGAAAATGCATTCAAATTCTGATCTAGAAATGCATATAATATATGGAAATTCTTTTTCAAATTTAAAGAAATTGAAAACCTTGAAAATATAGGATTTTTTAAAATTCTTTTTTTCTTATAAACGAAGGTTATCTTTTTTTTCTTCATTACTTCTTTGTCACGAAAAAATATTTCATTATTCGACTTGTTGTATAACGTGTTATATTTTTTTATCATGTGATTCGTCATTTAGTATTTGATACCTTTTTTAATAGCAAATTTTTTCTAATTGCTTTGTTTTTGATAAGCTTGGTATGTGGCACACAAAAACGAAGACTTTTAAAAAAACCTGTAAAGCAGCAAAAAAAAAAACTCAGCATAAAATTAAACACACAAAAAAGTGTCTTATTTACATTATTTCACAGTACATTGTTTGTTGGGGAAAAATTAAGGAAAAGGTTCTACTAAAAAACTATTTAAAATTTCATAACAAGAACTTGAAAACTTCCGCTCAGATTGAGACAAGATTTTGCCCTCTAAGAAGTCGGAAACTATGTACAAAAGTATATTTTTGTATGTACATTGGCGTTCCATAGAATTCAATTATTCTAGAGAATTGCCAAGTGTTTCGCTAGAAATATTTAACAACTTTTCAGTGTCAAGTCTGGGGACAATATAAAAAATTTTATCTACGGGAACGGTGAGAAAACACCAAAAAATGGTGACCACTGAACAACAAAATCTGTTGAAACACGTTGTGAAAATGTGGAAAAATGGAGTACCTCAAGTTAATGGGTCATAGGAGTAGATAACAAACATAGGAACAAGTAACCCGTTAGGAACTTTAGGAATCCGTAGATCTCTGATCCATGGCGGCTACTGCTAACACTTCTCAGGAACTAAGAGAACCACTGAACATGTAGAAGACCTGTTTATGGCAGTATCTGTACCATTGCATGTCATTAGGAGTCAACACTTCTTTCGTGCTCCCTATGAAGCGCTCTAAATGCACTAAAAACGGATCTTTGCGTCAGCAGTTCACTTCTTCCGACTCTGGCAAGGTTATACTAAATTATGGAATTGTTTTTCCTCAAGTATTATCTGAATTCACAATAATTTTTTCTTTAAGTTGAGTGAGACACTATGAAGTGCTCCTTAAAGAAGCTGCTGGCATTCGTTCCTGCTGTGGCAATACACATATTTTCCCGGTCTTATCAGCAGAATTTAAAATGAATTACATTTATATATTTATAGAAGTTGAATTACGTAACGTAGTCACTTGATTAAACTTTTAATTTCATTATCAAGGCGGGTGTTTTTTGCAGTTGATGTATTACACGCGGTTTAAGTGTACAAGTGATTAATTGCACATTTGTCTCCTTCGTATTTATATCGATTATTTGCATAGACATAAGAACAGAGGTCTTTATACACAAATGTTTATATGAGAAAATATTGACCTTTTCAATTCATTTTTTATACCCTACATCCGAAGGAATGAGGGTATATTCACTTTGTGCTTCCGTGTGTAACGCATTAAAGGAGGCGTGGCAGGTATGGAAAAGTATATATATTCTTGATCAGTGTCACCTCCTGAGTCGATTTAGCCATGTCCGTAGTCTGTCTGTCTGTCTGTCTGTCTGTCTGTGGAAATCACGATTACAGGAGAACGAATGAAGCTATCGCGATGAAATTTTGCACGTATATTCTTTG
The DNA here is from genome assembly GCA_937620795.1 of Thecophora atra. Classification (NCBI taxonomy): domain Eukaryota; kingdom Metazoa; phylum Arthropoda; class Insecta; order Diptera; family Conopidae; genus Thecophora; species Thecophora atra. Next base: position 95,920,965 of record OW569397.1, on the reverse strand, counting down.
TCATCCGAAACTCTGTGGGATTGAAAATGGGATAAATCGGTGCAGCGCCACGCCTACTTTTTTAACAAATACTAATTCTTTTAACAATATTTCAACTTGTAGACTTAGTTTTGAGCTTCAATTTTGTTTCCGAATACATCGGTACAGGTAGATTAAATTTTTTAAAAAAATGGGCGTGTCCGCCCACGAACATATGACATTGAACTATTTAAATAAATCGGAAATATGTATAAATATGTATAATAAAGGTTGCTGGGATGTAGGGTATATAAGCTTCGGTCTGACCGAAGGTACCCTTACTAGTTATCCATTCAATTTAGTACAACTTTCTACTGCATAATCTCTCATTTATAGTGTACACTATACTATACTACACTATACTATACTATAGTATATCCTTTACTAGACTCTTTACTATAGATTTTATACGATAGAGTCTATAATTCTTTGCAAGATATGCTCCAAGTCTCCTTTCTGAGATTTTTTTTAAGCCTTTCAATTGTGATGGGTCTCGATGGGACTCTAATATGAATCCGGTCATCAAAGATTCAAGAAGTACATGAATTGTTTTATTGACCGTACTGTTGAGCAGGCTGTTCTTTCTGGGTCAGTTTCGTTGAACTCAAATTGAATTGCAATAATGTTTGAAGCAACTCTATTTATAGTACAACTGTAACCGTCACCCGACTAGAAATTTGCTCGAAATCTATCTGGAATCCAGTCAAAATCCCAATTCCGGCTAGATGTGTAACTCTCAAATCGAGAAATCTGGAAATCCATTCAGATTCCATACAGAGTGTCCCAAAATGGAATTATTTCAGATTTTTTCTACTTGTGCAGTTGGTGTTATACTCATATCGACTACCCATGAAGTTATATCGGCAAGTGTTTGAAACGTTAGAAAGATTAAAAGGCTTAGAAATAATGCATTACAGAAGTCGTTGTTTTGTTATAGAATTGTTTCTATATCTGTTCCAACACGCCTTAAGTCATAAACTTTTAAAAGCCACATATCACACTTTAGTTCATGTGTTAATATTCGCCTGAAACGTAAGTGGACGCCAAATCAGCCAACAAACTGCTTGTTTGTAGCTCTTTTAAGGTTTCCAAAGGTTTTTGTTTTATGGTACGTCGACATCTGTTGCAATGACATGTTTTATTATTATATTGTACTGTTGTATACATATGTATGTCTGTCCATGTGATGTTGTCGAGTTAGAAAAAGGGGCAAAAACACATTGCACTCATTCCCATCTCATTTCCTTAAGGTTGGAGTTTCTATACTGTATTGCTAATGATATTGCTATATATAATTAAGAACTTTAATAAATTTTATATACTTTAATATATTTTATAATTATTCCATTTCTTTGCTTTTATTTGATGGTTTTACAGCATCTCAATATGAACCTGGCGGCTATTCTTTACAAGCACAAAATCGTAATTCAGCCAACATGACCCAACGGGACGGAATCATTAAATTCGAAAATGAACGGATTAAAACGCTGCAGGAGGAGCGGCTCCACATCCAGAAGAAGACTTTTACAAAATGGATGAATTCATTTCTTATCAAGGTGAATTAACGTAGATTTATTCGTTGTTAATTAATTTGATTTTGATCTAAAATGTTGGTTTGTTTGTTTGTTTACTTATTTATAGGCGAAAATGGAGGTCGAAGACCTCTTCACAGATCTGGCCGACGGGATCAAGTTGCTGAAGCTGTTGGAAATCATATCGTCTGAGAAGCTGGGAAAGCCGAATAACGGACGAATGCGTGTCCATAAAATCGAAAATGTCAACAAGAGTCTGGCATTCTTACACACCAAGGTGAGTTTTCCAGTTGTAATGATAGAAGCGAGTAGAAGTCGTTGGCGTCTTTAAGTTAGAGGAGAGCAGAAGAGGGAAAGACCGAGTGAGAAGAAGTGAAACGGGTGGAAAAACGACATGGACAAACGACATTCTTGCATATTGAAAGGCCGTTAATATAAGAAAAATTATGAGAGAAGATGTGAGGAAGAGAGAGAAGAGAAACACAGATCAATATTCGTTGAGTTGTTGAGGGAAGAAGCAGGTTAAAGCGACCCACAGGTCAGAAAAAGACTAGGAAGTTGATGAAGCTTACTATAACGAATAAAATAAAAATGATTTTCGGATTAGATACAAAGTGCTTATATTGATGTTAGTGGTTATTTTAGAAGTCACTGAGTATTTTTTTTAGTTACTACACAAAAAATGGTCAAAAAAGAGAAACAAAGAGGTTAAAATAATACACAAATAAATAAAAATATGGAAATTAGATTAATTTTTCTACCTGTAATGCAAATATTTCAGTTAAATTACATTTATTATTATTATAATTGCCAATATTGAGACTATTATACACTATTTTTGTTTATACATTAATTACATTAATTATTATAATACTTTCCATTATTATTACTACTTTGACTATTGTTGTAATTACTATTGTTATTATTTTTTCTATTGTTTTATGCATTATTAAAAGCACTTTTCTTAATGTTATTGAATGATTTTAATAGGTCGTTAAAACATTCTCCTTTGTACATTAAAAATTTTAGTTTCTCTTGCGTTAGTTGCACTTTTAAAATGCTGACTGCTCGCGGTGTATTCATTGCATCAAAGATTCACTTTTGCTTTGACTGGCAACCTACATGTGAACATCCATTCGCGAGTTCCGTTTAATTTAGACGCTTCAGCTTCGGCACCAACCGAAGCAACAGACACATTTTCGCTCGTAGTTTCTCCCTCATCGTACGTCGGCTGTTGTTGCGTTCGTTTTGCGTGCGACACAATTTGTTTCTTGCATTACATTTAATTTAATTAAAACAATGAGTGAATTAGCAAACTTAATCCCTGTTTACTTCACATTCTCAGTGAAAGTTGTGAAACGTCGTGAATCACGTTGATTGTTCATTTTGTATTGAGTTACTTTTCTTTGTGGAAATTTCTCTTGCATTTCGATTTCTTTCATTCCATTTTGGGCATGTTGTTCATTTATGCATTAGATGATGTTTATATATTTTTTGTAAAATATACTTTTCATAAGATAAGATATTAAAAAGTTTTTGCATGATATTTTTCTGCATAGTTAACAGCAATTGATTCTTGAAGCGTGATATTCTTTGGAGCAAAATTATTTAGTAGTTTATAATTCATAACTTTTCTATAAAAACACGGACAAACGCCGGCGACAATCGACAAAGTTGCGTCGCCAAGTAATTGATTAAAATCAACCAGTCAAAGTGACCAAACACATCAACTTCCACACACACACACACAGAGAAGCATTTGCAATCATTCACATGCCACATTCCATTCGGCCGGTTTGATGCTGCTGCTGCACCTGTTGCACCACCGCGCAACCGTTCGTCGAAAAGCAAAAGCGACTCGGCAGGCACTTCGAATGGCTACCGAATAACAACGGACCGTGTGTAACATAAACCCCGTTAACGTTTCGTACGATATAATTTCTCTTTACAAGAGATCAACAGCGACCAACATGCATACATCCAAACGAATGTGTCTACAAGAGTGTAAAAAATGTGTATGAATTTAATAGCTCACATAAAATATGGATGCCTATCAAAAACGATGAAATTATTGCTCGCAGTTCAGAGCGATACCGTAAAATACGGTCATTAAGAATTCAGTCCGTATTCTAATGAGCCATGATACACTTGGCGTCATGAGGCGGTCCTCACTTGATATGATTAATTGATTATAGATGTTTAGGTGCAAGTGGCCGGCGAGGTTTGTCGTCGTCTCCGTTACATGGGTCACGTTCTCTGTCGGATTATAATTATTATTCAGCTTGTGTTCAGCCATAAAATGCTAATATTTTCTCGGCTACGTTTTCAACATGTGATTCGAAGTGAAACTCGATTTTGATTAAAAAGAGAACAAACGTTAAATGGAACAAAAAACTTTTTCTTTAAATTAAAAATTTCTTTTATTTATTTTTAATGTAATTTCTTTGTTTGTAGGTTCGTTTAGAGTCCATCGGTGCTGAGGACATTGTCGATGGCAACCCACGTTTGATTTTGGGTCTTATATGGACCATCATTTTGAGATTCCAAATTCAGGAGATCGAAATCGATGTAGTAAGTATTGAATTAAGTTTATATACTCAAACTTTTTATTTATGATTTTATTATTTTACAATCAGGATGAAGAAAATGAGTCCTCTGAGAAACGCTCGGCCAAAGATGCTCTTTTGTTGTGGTGTCAACGTAAGACCCACGGTTATCCGGGAGTCAATATCCAGGACTTTACGTCATCGTGGCGCTCTGGCTTGGGCTTCAATGCTCTCATTCATTCGCATCGACCCGATTTGTTCGAATACAGCACAATTGTCAACTCCAAAAACTCCAATATCGACAATTTAAATCACGCTTTCGATGTGGCAGCCTCCGAATTGGGTATTCCCAGGTATGAATCCGAAACTTAGCGTTCGACATCCATCGAAATCATGTTCTATTTTCGCCTATTTTTAGCTTACTGGATGCCGAAGACATCGATTCAGCTCGTCCCGATGAAAAGTCCATACTTACCTACGTAGCGTCATATTATCACACATTTGCACGCATGAAAAATGAGCAAAAAAGTGGAAAAAGAATTGCCAATGTAAGATTATACAATATATATAAACAAATACAGATCTAGGTTCATTGTACCTTGTCTAACCGCGTTTTCTATTCTATAATAACTTCTTATTATTGGTTTTTTTCCAATTAATTTGTGTATATTTATATCGGCAATATGACTAACTTACAAAGAAATCTTTAATTACGTCTCGATCTCCCGATTTTTATAGATTGTTGGTCAACTAATGGATGCCGACCGGAAAAAGATTCAATACGAGCGCCTTACGACGAATCTTTTGAGTTGGATTCGACAGAAAACCATAGAATTGCAGCAGCGTGATTTCCCCAATTCGTTGGAAGGTATTCAGAAGGAGCTGTTGGCGTTCAAGGAATATCGAACAATAGAAAAGCCGCCAAAGTGAGTTGTAAATAATTACATTTTATTTTATATTCATTTTCAATCGCTTTCATCTCCACTCAACAACAGATACAAGGAACGCAGTGAAATTGAAGCTTTATATTTCACTATAAACACTCTTTTGAAGGCGCTAAATCAGCCGCAGTACACGCCACAGGACGGTCAATTGGTCAATGATATTGAAAAGGCTTGGCAACAGCTGGAATATGCCGAACACCATCGAGAAGTGGCACTTCGCGAGGAGTTACTGCGTCAGGAGAAGCTCGAACAGCTGAACTACAAGTTCGAAAAGAAGTCAGTGCTAAGAGAAGGTTACCTCAAAGAAATGATTCAGGTTCTCTCCGATCCGCGATATCTGCGCCAAGTCGATGCGACGCTGAAGAAGCACGAAGCCATTTCGGCCGATATCCTGGCAAGAGTGGAGCGTTTTAACGACCTCACGGCGATGGCAAATGAGTTGGAACACGAAAACTATCACGGAAAGGAACGTGTTAAGAAGCGCGAGACTGAAGTCATGGATAAATGGCGTAAACTGTTGGAGCTGTTGGAGAGTCAACGTCTCAACTTGTCACAAATGAGCAACTTGATGAATTTGCTGCGTGAAATCGCGAGTACAACTGAAGCTGTGAAGGAACTGCAAGTACAGTTCGCCTCCGAGGATGTGGGTCCGCATTTATTGGGCGTGGAAGAACTGCTGCAAGCACATTCACTGCAAGAACTACAAGTCAACACGCTCGGAGAGACTCTGAAGCGATTTAATCGCTTGGCACAAGCCTATAAAACCTCGGAGCAAAAAGATGCCGCAATATTAATGCAACGTCTGGCGGAATTAGAGAAAGAATATGCAATGTAATTTATAAAACTTATTGTAAAAACCTTCATTACAAGTGCTTCTTTCCTTATTTTAGACTTTTGAAGCTGTGTGAGAAGCGCCGAGCCTGCCTCGAAGAAGCACGTAACTTCCACCATTTCATGGAGGATTACGATAACGAGGAAAGTTGGCTAGTCGATAAGCAGCGCATTTGTAAGACGGGAATTTCTGCCAAAGACCTGCGCGCCGTTCTGTCGCTGCAGCAAAAGCACAAAGCTTTGGAGGACGAAATTAAAGTGCGCAAACCGAAATCCAGTCAGATGTCTGAGGCGGGAAAGAAACTGATCGGAGAGCACCATCCACGCTCGAACGAAGTGAAGAGCCGCATCGATTCTCTGGCCGAACATTGGAAAGCGTTGGAAGATTTGATTGAGCTGCGCCGGCGCCAATTGGAAGACGCCGCTGAAGCTTATCAATTCTACACAGATGCCAATGAAGCCGAGTCGTGGCTCAACGAGAAAATGGCTCTGGTCAATTCGAAGGATCACGGCAACGATGAGCCATCGGCGCAGGCGCTGCTGCAGCGTCATCGCGATTTGCAGGGCGAGCTGAACGCCTACTCCGGCGACATTCTCAACCTGAATCAGCAAGCAGAAAAACTCATCAAGAGCGGCATCTGCACCCTGGAGGTAAGAACGTCTGTATAGATTCCTTAGAAAGAAAGTCCATCCATCTTCTGTTATGCTTCGCAGCTAACTGCCAATGAAGCGGAACCTTTGCCGGAGATCGAACAGGAAGAATGGGTGAACGAAACCCGTCTCATACCGAAGGAGGTGTGGGAGGACGAACTCGTCGAGAAGCTGGAGCACAAGAAGGTCACGGAGACGAAATACTTGCCACACGTGCGCGCCATGTTCCCCTTCGAAGGCCAGGGCATGAAAATGGACAAAGGCGAGGTGATGCTGCTGAAGTCGAAGACCAACGATGATTGGTGGTGTGTACGCAAGGAGAACGGCGTCGAAGGCTTTGTCCCGGCGAACTATGTGCGGGAAATAGAACTGCGGCCAGTAACGTGCGTTGTGCCGAAAGCGGAGAAGGTCAAGACGCTGCAGAAGGTGAAGAAAACCATTCTTGTCCGTCATGTGGTGCCTGTGAAACGCATCCGGCCGCCCACTGTAGTCACGAGCAAGCCGATAATTAAGCGTCGCGCCTCCTCGAACAGCATCAACGAGAATGCGGACAGCGTGGAGAAACGGCAGAAGCGCATCAACGGCACCTACGATGAGCTGCAGGAAATGGCACAGCGACGTCATGCGCTGCTCGAGGATTCCATTCACTTGTTCGGCTTCTATCGGGAGTGCGACGACTTCGAGAAGTGGATGAAGGAGAAGGAGCGCATTATAAAGTCTGACGACGACGACGGCGTGGACAACGCAAAGCGTAAATTCGAGAAGTTCCTCACCGACCTCTCGGCGGCATCGAAGCGCGTCGAAGAAATCGACGGCGCCGTGGAGACTTTCCGGCGCCAAGGCCACTCGCAGCTGGATAAGATCATAGCGCGCCAGAAACAGATCCATCAAATCTGGCAGCGGCTGAACAATGCGAAGGTCGAACGCGAGAAGAGTTTGGAAGGTGCTTCCAGCGTGGAGCTCTTCTATCGAACGTGTGACGAAGCCAAGGTGTGGATGAACGAGAAAATGATTCAGCTGGACACGGCTGTCCTGATCAGTCCCGATCTAAAGACAGTTCAAGCCTTGCAAAGGCGACATCAGAACATGGAGCGAGAACTGGCGCCAGTAGAGGAGAAAGTAAACCGCGTCAATTACCTAGGAAACTCGTGAGTACTCAGCAATCATACTGCTTTCGTTCCTTCATTGAAACTTGTCATTATCAGCGTTAAAAATGCGTATCCTGCCGAACGCGACAACGTCACAGCTCGACAACAGGAAGTGCAAACGATGTGGAAGCAGGTGCACGCTAAAGCAATTGAATTACGATCGCGCATCGAGAGTGCTGTCGGCCAGCAGATCTTCAACAACAGGTTAGTTTATGGCGCCTGCTACACAAATTAATGCATAACTAAATATAACAAATATTCACAGCGCCAAGACTCTGCTTGTTTGGATCGATTCCGTGAAGGAGCAACTCAATGCCGACGACACAGCGCGTGACGTCGAAACGGCCAACAATTTGTTTAAGAAGCACAACGACCTGGGCGACGATATTCGAGCGCACGATAACGAATTCGCTGAAGTCATTAACTTGGGCCATCAACTGACCGATGGCAAACCGAAGCTGGAAGAGTCCAAGAAGATTATTGAACGCTTGAAAGCCGAACGCGACGCGATACATCGCGTTTGGGTGGAGAAGCAGAAGTGGCTGCAGCAATGCGTTGAATTGCAGATGTTTAATAGAGAAGCTGATAAAATAGATGCCACCACGAAGGGACACGAAGCATTTTTGGAGCACAAAAATTTGGGCGTAAGTAGAAATTTATTGCTTAAATTTATTATAAATCATTCGTGAACATGTTTCATACATTCTTCAGAATTCTCTGGATGAAGTCGAAGCTATTCTAAAGCGCCACTTGGATTTCGAAAATAGTTTAATGGCTCAAGACAAAATTCTTAAATCCTTCTCCGACCACGCTGACAAATTGTTGGCCAATGATCACTACGATTCCAAATAGTGAGTTGCAAATAAATACGAAAGATCTTAGTTCTTGTATAAACAAAGTGTAATATTATTTAAAACAGCATCGACGATCGGCGGAATCAAGTGTTGGCTAAGAGAAAAGCTGTGAAGGATCGTGCTTTTGAACGCAAGCGCTCCTTGCAAGCCTCGAAGGATTACCACAAATTCGCGGCGGAAGCGGGCGATTTAACTGCGTGGCTCAATGATAAGACCAAAATCGCTAGCGATGAAAGCTATCGCGATCTCTCAAACCTACCCAGAAAACTACAGAAACATAAAGCATTCGAGCGGGAACTGCGAGCCAACGAAGGCCAATTGAGGAACATCAGCAAGGATGGTGAAGCGCTGATTGCGGCGAAGAATCGCGTACCAGAAGTTCAAAGCAAAGTCGCCGATTTGAACAGAAAATGGAAAAATCTCTTGATAATATCCGAAGATAAAGGTAATGGTACTTCATGAATTTGCAAATTTCTTATTTCCTAATTTGAATTTTCCGTATTGAAATTTAAGGACGAAAACTAGAGCAGGCTGCTCTGCAAAGGGAACATTATCGAGCAATCGAAGACGCTAAGAAGAAGGTCGACGAACTTGACTCGGCTCTGAAAAGCAAAGACGTCGGCATTGATTTGCGCAGTTGCAAGGATCTCATCAACAAGCATCAGATTCTGGAGTCAGAAATCACGCTGTGGGAGCAGAAGATCGAAGAGCTCGTGAATTCGGGCGAGGAAATGGCTCACGAAGGTCACTTCAATGCTGACAACATCAAAGATGAGACCAAAGACATACAAAACCGTTTCAAACTTTTGCGCGAGCCGATTAAAAAGCGACGCGAAGAGTTGGACGAAAGCTTGAATTATCACAAATTCGTTTTCGAATTGGATGCTGAATTCCACTGGATTTCTGATCACTTGCCGGCTGCCAAGTCCAAGGAGCTCGGCCAGAATCTGCACCAAGCACAGACGCTCTACAAGAAGCACAAAAAGCTGGAGGCCGAAATCAAAGGACACACACTCATGCTCAACAAAGCGTTGCAATCGGGCGAATCACTGATCGCCCAACAGCATCCTCAGAAGGAGAACGTAAAGGCGCTATGCACAAAGCTGAAGGAGGCTTGGACCGACCTCGAAACGCATTCACAGGATCGCAGCAGGAAGTTGACAATGTCACTGAAGGCGCAGCAATATCTGTCGGATGCGGGCGAGATCGAATCGTGGTTGGGAGAACGTGGCAACGCTCTGCGCTCCACTGAATTCGGTCGCGATCGTGACTCCGCTGCCAAGCTGCTCACCAAGCACAAGACAATAGAATTGGAACTGGATACGTATTCGGGGATCGTGACTGAAATGGGGCACAACTGCGGAGCGATGGTGGCTGCCGGGCACCCGGACAGCACAATCCTCTCGGCAAAGCAGCAGCTGATCGAGAAGATGTTGAAGTCGTTGCATAAATTGGCTTCGCAGCGACAAATGCGGCTGATGGAGAGCCTCTTCATGCACGAGTACTTCCTGGAGTCGGATGAAGTGGAACAGTGGATTCGAGAGCAGGAGCAAGCCGCTTCTTCGGAAGATTATGGCCAGGATTTCGAGCATTTGCAGTTGCTGCAAAACAAATTCGACGATTTGAAGCATCGTGTGGAAGTTGGCGCCGATCGCGTAGACCAGTGCGAGGTCCTGGCCAAGAAACTCATTGACAGCGAAAGTCCCTACGGATCAGACGTGGAAAAGAGGCAGGAACAACTGAAGTGAGTAATTGTTACTTTCAGCTTAGTTTATCATTTATCATTTATTTCCATTTAACAGATTCTCTTGGGAGAATCTTCTGAAGTTACTCAATCAACGGGAACAGAAATTACATGCTGCCGGAGAGATTCATCGCTTCCATCGTGACATCGCCGAGGCTCTATTCCGCATACAGGATAAAAACGCTGCCCTTTCATCGGAGCTCGGCAAGGATCTGAATTCGGCGTTGACTCTGCTGCGCAAACACGAAGGCTTCGAAAATGATCTGGTCGCTTTGGAGGCTCAGCTGCAAGTTTTGGTCGAAGACTCCGTACGTCTGCAGGCGAAATATCCCTCGAACGCCACCGCGATTGCCCAGCAACAGGAGAAAGTCGTGCTCGCCTGGAATGATTTGAAAGAACGCTCGGGCGCTCGTGGCGACCGTCTCGCTGCCAGCTCCGATCTGCAGTCCTTCCTCACCGATGTGCGCGACATTATGTCGTGGTCCTCGAATCTGCGCGCTGCTCTGCAAGCCGAGGAACACGTCAGCGATGCTGCTGGCGCCACGGCACTCAAAATTCAACACGACGCCATCTACGGCGAAATCGAGGCACGCGAAGACAAGTTCCGCTATCTGAATGAGCTGAGCGATTCGATGGTCCAGACGGGCCATTACGCCGCTGCAGAGGTCGAGGAGAAATGCACAGCGATGTTGGACGAGCGCCAGAAGCTGCACACCGCGTGGAACAAGAAGAAGATCATGCTCGAACAGAAGATCGATCTGTTCTGCTTCTTGCGCGATGCCAAGCAAATCGACAACATGTCGAGCTCTCAGCAAGCTGCGCTGACGAGCTCCGACTTCGGCCAGACCGTGGAGGACGTGCAGAACCAAATTAAGAAGCACGACGAATTCGAGCGCCTCATACAAACGCAAGAGGAGAAGGTGGGCCTGCTCCAAGAACACGGACGCAAGCTCATCGAACAGCGGCACTACGACAGCGCCAATATCCAGACGATGCTGCAGGGAGTTCTGTCACGACGGCAGAAGGTGAAAGACCTCTGCGCCGTGCGTCGATACAAGCTGGAGGACGCGTTGCTCTATGCGCAGTTCGTGCGCGACTGCGCCGAAGCAGAGTCGTGGATTAACGAGAAGAAGAAGAAACTCGAAGCTGACGCCGGCAGCTACGCCGAAGTGTCCAATCTGGACGAGAAGATTAAGAAGCTGCAGAAGCACCAAGCATTCCAGGCCGAGGTGGCCGCGAACCAAGGCCGCATCAAAGAGATTCAGGAAACGGGACTGATTCTGCTCAGCAAACAGCACGAATCGTCGCCGGAAATAAAGCAGGCCATCGATCGTGTGGTTTACTCTTGGAAAGGATTGTTGGACGAACTGGACAACCGTGGCCGGGGTCTGGACGAGGCGCAGGATATCCTGGAGTTCAACAATCAGCTGGACAAGATCGAGGCTTGGATCCGGGACAAGGAGATGATGGTGCAAGCCAGCGACACGGGGCGCGACCTGGAGCACTGCAGCGCCCTCATGCGCAAGCTGGACGACGTGGACTCGGACATGCGCGTGGACGATCAGCGTGTGAAGCACATCAACAACCTGGCCGACAAGCTGATCCACCAAGGCGAGATTCCCGCGGAGACGAAGAACATCGACAAGCGCCGTCGCGACTTCAACAGCAAGTGGAGGAACCTGCAAGGCGCCTTGAACGCCTACAGAGCCTTGCTGGGCGGTGCTCACGACATACACGAGTTTAACCGCGACCTCGACGACACCGGCGATCGCATTGCCGAGAAGGCGCTGGCGATGAGTTCCGAAGACACTGGACGGGATCTGAGCGCCGTCGAGACTCTCATTCGACGTGAAGACACGCTGGAGCGCGACATGTCCGCCGTGAAGCAGAAGATAGCCCAAAACGAGAAGGAAGCATTGGCTTTGCTGCAGAAATATCCCGAACGCGGAGCTGACATCGAAAGGAAGATCGAAGAGCTGCGTCAGTCGTGGAACAGTCTCCAAGACTTGGCTGTTAAAAGACGCATCCTCCTCAACGACGCTTACTTGGTGCACAAGTTCGTGTCGGACGTGCGCGAGCTGGAGTCGTGGGTCAACGACATGACCAAGAAAATGAAAGCCGTCCAAACGCCGATGACGATAAACGATTGCGAGACGCAGCTGGAGCTGCATCAGGAGCGCAAAGTGGAAATAGACGGACGCGACAAAGCATTCCAAGACATAAAAGCCCATGGCGAAACCCTGAAGATCATGGAGAAGCCGGAGAATGTCAAGCATTATCTGAAAGTGCTGGAGGAGCTGCACAAATCGCTGCACGACGCGTGGAATGAACGCGCGCGCTCTCTGACGGAGGCGCACCAGTTGCACTTGTTCAAGCTGCAAGTGGATCAGGTGGAGACGTGGCTCGCTAACAAGGAGGCCTTCCTCAACAACGACGATCTGGGCGACTCGTACACGGCGCTCGAGCGGCTGATTAAGAAGCACGGCGCCTTCGTGAAGCTGCTCGACTCGTACAACGTTGACGAGCTGCAGAAGTTCGCCGACAGCATCCTGGAGGGGGAACCGAAGGACGCCGCCGTCGTGCGCGACAAACTCGCCTACATCGTCAAGCGCAAGGAGAAGCTTATGAAGTCCGCCCACGATCGCAGCCAACGCCTCACGCAGTCGCTGCAACTGCAGCAGTTCCTGCGCAGCCTCTACGAAATCGACCGCTGGTTGATACAGAAAATGCAGGTCGCTCTGGACGAAAACTACCGCGAGCCCAACAACCTGCAGAGCAAGATCCAGAAGCACGCCGCCTTCGACAGCGAACTGCTGACGAACGAGTCGCGCGTGAAGGACGTCATCGCCGAGGGTGATCAGCTCATTCGCCAGGAACACTTTGCTAAGGACGAAATTGCCCAGCAGCAGGAGATGTTGGAGGCCGACTGGCAGAAGCTCACGGCTGCCTCCAAGGAGAAGAAAGCGAAGCTGGCCCAAGCCTACGAGGCGCAGACCTTCAACCGCAGCCTGGACGAGTTCAACAATTGGATGGACGAAGTCGAGTCGCACCTGTCGAACGAAGACTACGGCAAGGACCTGGCTACGGCGGCGAATCTGATCAAGAAGCACGAGCGCCTGGAGGCCGACGTCACCCACCACAGCGAGTTGGCCGATCAAATTAAGCAGAATGCCGAGAAGTTCTTCCAGGCCGACCACTTCCTGAAGGACGAAATCCGCGACCGGGCCACCAACTCCATCAAACGCTATCACTCCCTTTACGAGCCGATTGCAATTCGCCGCGACAATCTCGAGGACTCGCTGAGCCTGCAGCAGTTCCTCCGCGACGCGGACGACGAACTGCAGTGGCTAACGGAGAAGGAGGCTGTGGCGGCTTCGCAGGATTTGGGCAGCAGTTTGATTGCCGTGCAGGCTTTGCAGAAAAAGCACCAGGGCCTAGAGGCCGAACTGCTATCGCAGGAGCCTTTAATTCAGGCGCTGCTGCAGCGTGGCCAGCAAATGATACGCGACAATCACTTCGCCAGCGATCAGCTGCAGTACAAATGCGACCTGCTGCAGAAGAAGCTGCTCAATCTGCGCGATCTGACGAGCATCCGCAGATTACGGCTTCTGGACGCCGTCGAGAGCCAACTGTTCTACGTGGAGGCGAACGAAGCCGAAGGGTGGATGCGCGAGAAGCGTCCGCTACTCGTGTCGAGCGACTACGGCCGCGACGACATCTCCGTGCAGTCGCACCAGAAGAAACTCGACGTGCTGCAGCGCGAGTTGGCCTCCTTCAAGCCGTCCATCGAGAAGGTTCAGAAGCTGGCCGGCGGCCTCGTGGATCGCAACCACTTCGACAGCGACAACATCGGCAGCAAGAAGAACGCCGTCAGCAAGCAGTACGCGGAGTTGGTGCGGCTGGCGAAGGAGCGCGAGATCCGCTTGGTGGAGTGCAAGAAGCTCTTCGAGTACCTGCGCGAGACCGAGGACCTGCACGAGTGGATCGGCGACCAGATGGCCGTGACTGCCTCCGAGGACTACGGCGAAGATGTCGAGCACGTCGAGCAGCTGATGCTGGCCTTCGAGTCGTTCGTCTCCAATCTGACGGCGAACGAAGCCCGCGTGGCAGCCTGCCTGAAGCGAGGCGAGGACTTGATCAAGGAGAACAACCCGTACCGCAGCTCCATCAAGACAAAGCGCGACGAGACCAAGCAGCTGTGGGAGGAGCTGAAGGACTTGGTGCACGCTCGCCAGGACGCGCTGTCAGGCGCCAAGCAGGTGCACGTCTACGACCGCGTCGCCGACGAGACCATCTCCCTGATCAACGAGAAGGAGACCGCCCTCATCTCCGAGGACTACGGACAGGACTTGGAGAGCATCCAGGCGCTGAGCCGGAAGCATTTGGTGTTCGAGGCTGAACTGATCGCCATCAAGGAGCAGGTGAACTCGGTGCTGCTCGAGGCCGTCAAGCTGGGCGAAATCTACCCGGATGCCAAGGAGCACATCGAAGTGAAGCGCGACGAAACCGTCGAAGCCTGGACGGACCTGAAGGAGAAGACCGGCGTGCGCAAGGAGAAGCTGCAGCAGGCTGAGCAGTTGCAATCGTACTTCGACGAGTACCGCGATATTTTGGCGTGGATCAACGAGATGCTGGCGAAGATCACGGCGCCGGAGCTGGCCAACAGCGTGGCAGGCGCCGAAGCCTTGTTGGCCAGCATCAAGGAGCACCACGCCGAGATACACGCCCGCGATGACACCTTCACCAACTTCACCGCGAACGGACAGAAGCTGATTGCAGAGAAACACTTTCTGGCCCACGAGGTTGAGGAGAAGATCCAAGTGTTGAAGCAGCGCCACGAACTCCTTCAAAACACTCTACAGCAGCGCAAGGAAATCTACGAACTCAACCTGGACACGCAGCTGTTCCTGAAAGACGCTGAAATCCTCGAGAATTGGATAACGAGTCGCGAGCCTCTGCTGAAAGATCCCAAACTGGGAGACTCCATTCCGCAGGTGGAAGACCTACTGCGCCGGCATGAGGACTTCGAGAAGACGGTCGCCGCGCAGGAGGAGAAGTTCCAGGCTATCAAGCGCATAACGCTGCTCGAACAGCGCTTCCGCAAGCAGCTGGAGAGCGAGAAGCTGGCCAAGCTGAAGGAGAAGGATCGCCAGGAGAAGGAACGCCTCGAGACGCTGAAGCAGAAGGAGTTGCAGCGCCTCAACGAAGAACGTCGACGCGCCGAGAAGCTGCTGGAGAACCGCAAGAATGCGGCGGCCCAGGAAAAGACGCCGATTTTCTCCTCGCCGATGGTCGCTGCCGGCTCCAACGCGAACGTCGCACAGTCGCCGAGCAACGCGTCGCCGCTGCGGTCGCCCTTCGACGACGATCAGTACTCGACGCTGCAGAAGAGCAGCTCGGGCGGAATGTTCGGCGACCGGCTGCGGCGCGGCTCCGACACGAACGTGAAGCGCGCCGAGAGCATGAAGGTGCAGCAGAAGCAGCCGAAGCGCACGCCGTCGTTCACGACCCGCCGCCGAGCGCAGTCCTTCCGCAAGAACCAGAAGGGGAGCGACGGCTTCGACCTGCCGCCCGTCGAGATCCAAGGAGTTCTCGAGCGGAAGCACGGCCTGCAGTCGGGCGGCAAGAAGGCGCCCGTGCGCTCCTGGAAGCAGTTCCACACCGTGCTCTGCGGCCAGCTGCTGTGCTTCTTCAAGGACGAGAACGACTTCATTCAGCAGAAGACCGCCAACGCTCCAGTGAACATTCTGGGAGCGAAGTGCGAGCGCGCCGAGGACTACACGAAGAAGAAGTACGTGTTCAGGCTGAAGCTGCCCGACGGCTCCGAGTTCCTGTTCGAAGCGCCCTCGCTGGAGATCATGAACGACTGGGTGCGGAAGATATCGTTCCACGCTAGTCTGCCGCCCAACCTGCAGCTGCTCAGCTACGATGAGTCCATGAAGGTACGTAGAAGTGAGTGAATGAAGTGTAGCTTATTTTTAATTATGCCTCCTTCGTTTGGCCAGCAATCACCGAGCTTCCTGGAGGTTAAGGGGCACGTCGACTCGCCGAGGAGTTCGCGAACCTCCTCGCCGGATTCTCAGCGCCGCACCAGTTCGCGCAACGACTCCATAAACAGCAACATGTCGGCGAGTTCGTCCACGACGCCGCAAATGAACTTCCTGCAGAAGCAGATGCAACAGCAGCAACAGCCAGCGCCATCTCCATCCTCGCCCACGGGATCGGCCACCGCACTCGAGCACAAGCCGCCGATACCGCCGCGAGGAGCTCCTCCGCCGGTGCCCCATCGCCAGAGCACGGAGAACATCGTCGTGATGAGGAGCAGGAACAGCACTTCAAATGGTATATCAATGAATGCTTCCCTTAAAGCACTTTAATTCACTGTTTCTCTGCTACTGACAGACACGTTGGACATCTCTACGAGCAGCTTCGGTGGCAGCATGTCACGCATTCAATCGTCAACGCTCCCCGCCGGCCTGTCAGGGATTCAGAACGGCGCCAACGACGACAGCATCGTCGTCATCAAGCGGAACAGTGAAGTCCGACGCTCAGGTATGTCTTTTCCCCAATTGAACACATTCCAAACAAGCATCCACTCGTACATAAGCCACAGTCCACACGAGCAACTCCCATATTCTTTGATATTTATCTCTTTTGTCCCCTAACCTCAACCTCGTTGTCCTGACTTTAAATGAATTTGGAACACACAGAGAACCCTCCACCTTTGCCCACGACAATGCCTCCTCTAGGAGGAGCCTCTGCAGCAGCGAAGGCTTCCGGACGGCAACAGCAGCAGCAGCTGCAGCCGCCGAACAATCACCAAGTACAACAGAAAATCGATGCTTTCAATGCAGCAACGTCCACGAATCATCCAGACTTTCCAGCCACTCAGACACGATCACAACACCAAATATTCTCGATGGCATCGCCGCGAGGCTCCGACAGTCGCATGGACGCAACACGCAAGTTTATAGAAGGCGAAACGAGGGCAAGCGATGCACCGTTCGATAATGCAAAGCATAACAATGGATCGGCTGCCATGAAGCCAGCTAAGAGTCTTGTCCATAGAACTGCTTCGGTCACGAGTTCCAACGCAGTTACAGGAGCGAGCAACAACAACAACAATGGTAATGAAATGGCAACATCAACATCGACGACGACGATGATGACGGTCACTACGTCGTCCACGACCAGCAGTCGTACCGTGTGGCATTTCACCTCAGATAACAACTCCTTTAACAATCCGAGTTACATGGGCTTGAATAATAACGATGGAACTGGTTAGCAGACGTTCATAATTCATTCATTCACTAATCAATCACGCAAACGCACACGGAATTTGTTATTCTTATTTCTTGGTTCTTTGTTGTTGTGGTTTCTCTTTGTATTTAATTATTACTTGTACAGGTTTTAAGCCTATATCCAATTAGAACACAGCGGTTAACTGTAGCTTTTTCCCATTTAAACATATCATAGTAAAAATAAAATGGTTTCTTATGACTCCTCAACACGATGTGACGCTGTGTGAAGTTAAAATGCAATTCTAAAAGACGTTTAATGGTGTTCGACGGCCTTTATCTAACTACTAAAATTTCTCATAACTTTTCTGAAGTAAACTATAATAATTTCTAACTTAATTGCTAATTTATACTAAGTATTCATATGTGAAAAATTGATGGAAATATTGGCTTTAATATTTATTACTAGGATTTTCTTTATTACAGACTCACTCTATTATTTAAGGATTGTTAAGGAAGAAATACAACTTCGTTAGTGCATGTTTAATGGGTTTTAGTTTAAGTGTTGTTTGGATATCGTTTGCATGCTCTTGACTTACAAAATTCCAAATCAAAGGAAATGTATTCTACATATATATAAAAGAAGGAAGTCCAAAATCTGGTCTGGATTAAAGAAAACATTTATATTACTCAATTGTAAACGATTATTTTGGGGGTAAAAAGCAATATTTTACACATTTAGTAGTTTTGGTTTTACGTTTAAATGGTTTCTAAGTAAATTTTTAATATTATTTAAAATGTACTAAGATTTTTCACCTTCTTTGTTATCAGATTTTAATGGACGTTCTGCTCTTTATATTTATTTAATAATTTTAACACATTTTTTCTAATATCCTGGGTTATTTTAAAGTTTCTTGTTGGTTGGTGTGCTGCTTGCATCTCCTTCGCCATTAATCAGTTTCTCCTTCGTCGTTTTAGGTTGGGGCAGCAGTCGCTTTGACAGCAGTCGTCCCGTTTCGCTGCAGCCCGATTCCATAACGTATTCACGAGCATCGGCGGAGAGCTCAAGCGAGAGCGAAGCCCAGTCGATTTCGTCGTTATCCGGCGTGAAAGGAAGCAAAAACAAAGACGATCGCCGCAGCAGCGTGTTTAGGCTATTTAATCGCAAATCAGCCGACAAAGATAAGGACAAGGACAAGCGTAAATCCAATCAAACTCCACAATAATCAACATGGACCGTTATTAAAATAAACACACACCCCGAATTCCTGTTAAAACTGAGCAAATATCTTCGCGAAAGCAAAAATAATTTATTATATTTCTTATTTACATTTATTATCTATTAAACGAAATAAAAACGGATAAAATTATATATATATGAACATATATGTATATGTATTATACCTGCATATATATATATATATTTTTACTTGTATGTTGTTATTTTATAGTTTTTTATTCATATACTCACATTAAACAAAAGTTAAAACGTCAGGTGACCAACCAACGACGACGGATCGACGACGAATTTTTTTTTATTTTTGTATTTGTAGCATTACCTCTACCCACGTACCTCCGCGTACGTCAATATCTGTTTCTAAATAAAAAGGAGTTTTCTAAAAAATTCATAAAATATGCTTGTTCATTTATTATGAACATTTATTTATATAAGAATGCAACAATCTGTAAACTGGAATAAATCATAAAAAGTCTCCAATCAGAAAACTTACTATTAATGAATATTATGTATGAAAAGATACTTAAATTACTCATTTATAGTACATTTTTTGTAACTATTTCAGATCAAATTTAACTAGAAAAATTGGCATTAATAAAAAACAACAAATCAATAATAATTTATGTAATTGTGCAATTATTGTATGACGATTGTAAAACAATAAGAATTTTCATATTTTTGCCATTAATTTGATGCGGAAAATTAATCATTGTTCACTTTGTACACAAAATATTTTTGAAGTGATTCTCCGATCCACTATCAATGTAAATAGGAACCTCGTCAGAAAAAAGTTAATCAAATAGACTCAAGGAATAAATTATGGCTTTGGTGATAAACATGAAATTGGATCAAAACTGAGAGCCAAAAAAATACTTAAAATACTTCATCGCTCTCTCTCTCTCTCTACTCCTTTATTATTATTCTTAAAGTTATCATGCGGTGAATCATGTTAAGATTTATATCATTGTATAAATAAAAATTTTGCGGTAAAATAATCACAGAATTTAGGAAACTCTCTCCAGCTAAAGATAAAGAAGAGTTTTAAGTTCTCTTTGAGATATTTCCTTTGATGCAGTTCCTATAAAAGGCAAAAAATGTAAATTTTCTTCAAGCATTTTTAAATCTTTAAAAGCCAAGTTAAATGAATGAGCAAATGCAGTAGTTATTAAGCTACGATGTTAAAAGCCACAGTTAAGCCTCAAGGAATTGTTTTAGTTGCGCTGTTTGCTGTTGTTGGCGCAGCCGGTTACGAACAGACTAAGCTAAAGCACAACGACAACCTTTCATTTCATACGAACATCCTGCAGATTATACGTGGACCGCAGGATACGCATCCATTCCCTGAAGTTACTCGTCTCAATCGTGCAGTAGTCCAACAGCACAGTGCTCAGGATTTGGATAATGTATTCACCGAATTGTTGAACGACAACTGGGCAAACAGCCAGTTGCTGCTGGAACTTGCCGACTCTTCTAATGAACTGAGTATTAAAGCAACAATTTACGAAATACTTTTCGAAGCATTGAAAACAACTAAAAAGGTTTACAATCCATTCGAATTGATGCAGTTGTATCGTGCTATAGAATTCGTCGTTTCTACGATCTGCTTGAATAACAACGCAATGGGTCTCGAATTTGGATACGGAGAAACACAAGAATGCATGAGAATCGTCGATGTAAAGTTGCGGCTGCGTGGTGCACTCACATCGCGTTGTGCTCAGTTATTGGAAGCGATGTTGTATAACGTTAACGTCGACTTATACAAATGCCTTTTGTATCAATTAAACAGCCTCGAAGATGAGATTTACATAGAAACCTTGGAGCAAATGTTCGATGCGGTTAACGATCTGATGCCTATGGATCAATTGGCCACTGTTATAGGAAATCTTTCCAGCAGCACCAAGCAAAGTGTTGCTGCTAATCTGCAGTTACTTAAACGACTGCCAACAGGAGTCACAATAACTGGCAACTTAATGCTGCTTCACGACAATAATCCATTTACGATTTTAATGCGTAATTTAAAAGGTTTGCTCAACCAGCCAGATTTTGACAAAATTGAGCCGCGCTGGCGCTCAAGTGTATACGACGTTTTGCCCGTTTCAATACGAAATCTTTACGTTGCGTCCAAAGTTTGCATACGCAATGCGACGAATCCGCAGCTTTACTTGTACGAGTGCCCAGAAACATATCTGATGTGCGTCGACGGCGCGCCAAATTTACAGCAAGCAGCATACGTAGTGGAACGAAGCATGCTGCATGGTGAGGAGACTGCTTTCACTTTCCGTAGTTTACACTGGACGAACCGCTACATACGCCTGGAAGGCAACGCGACGGGGCTGCCAGAAAGCCCACACACAGCCTCAGCAAATTTCACCAAGAATGTGTATAGCAAACAGGGTGCTCAGCATTGGCTGGTAGAATGGCGCGGCGACAATGTTGCCTTCCTGGATGCTTCACTCAAATTTTACCTATGCGCCGGCGCCAGCTCGGAGTGGGACGACGAGAAACATGCCTACACACGACGTGTTGCTCACCTCTCCAGCTTCCAAGGGGAATGCGAGTGGTTCATCGAGGACTGCAGTCATATGTAATCTATGTCGGTAACGGAGAGGGAAATTTCAAATTAAACTATAGTTATAGCTGAATATATTAAGCGAAATATTAAATGGAAAACCCAGTTTATTAGTTAATTTAACTTTGTCCAGTTTATTAGCAAATAACCAAATACGTTAAATAATATACGTTGTATATTGTAACAAAAGTGGGAAATTTGAAAATGTCCCAAAACCTGGAAGAACAACTCAGTAAAGCCTGGAATTTAAAACGCTGCTTTATGCCATTTATTTGCATCTGAAGTGTTTACTAATATATTTTATCTTGAAAATGTTGTTGGTATGTATTGAGTATGGTTAATTTTTTCAATATTTTAGTTAATAAATTTCTATATTCAAAATTAGTTTTAATCACATGATCAGCCGTAGCTACGGACATAAATTAATATACATAAACTCGTTGCTAGCACCAGTTACGTCGTCACTAGGTTTACAAAATGTCTATTAATAGAGAAAACTTTATAAATATATTTATAATATTCGTAATATAATTTGTATTTATCGTATAAACAGACACATATTGAATTTCTTTGAAGAAATATTCTGACGAATCATTATAATTTTTTGTATTATTTGCACGTAAAATCCCATGGAATACAAACTAAGCCATCATTAAGCACGGAATAATAATTTGTTATGTGCAAATCCAGATTTTCAAACTCCTTAACGTTCATCTTCAGCAGCTCAGTAACGGTATTAATCATTTTTTCCGGTGTCACCGAGTCGTCTTTGGTGAGGGTCTTCAGTTGTAATTGTCCAATACATTGATCCACCAACTGTTTCTCGACATATTTATGACTTTGATATTTTTGTGCCAATGTTTTTGCTGATTCCATATTGTCTGAAATGAAGTCGATCAACATCCAGCCGGGGCATGTGGCAGGTGTTATGAATTGACCTGTGGGACCCACCATCAAAGGACCAGCCTCTGATTCGACTACTATTTCGTAGTCGCTTAGTGTTTCTGGCCAAGCTTCTGGATATTTATTCGCCGTCAAATAATCGCCCAACGACGTTGTGACTTTATTCAGATAGCGAACATATTCTTTAGCCTGTTGCTTTGGCATGAATTTTCGTCGGCCAATTCTAATTCTTAGCAATACTTGCGACAACGTGTCTTCATAATGGGGTATCTTTCGTAGGAATTCATCTTCATGTGGAATGTTTCTAATAAAGTCCAGCCAGTTGTTAAGCACATCGCCCGTAAAGAGCATAACATGACCTTCTAAGCTAACTCCTGTAAAGGCTGCGAATACAACAACACGTCCCTTGAGAATAGCCATGTGTCTCTGATGCATATTAGCCAAACGTTCCAGCGTCTTCAGACATCCTCTGTAATGCTCCAAATTCCATCCGCAATCATAGCGAACATCCGAAAGTTCCAGTCGACTTATCACAGCCTCCTGTAGCTTTGCAACTTCCTTCTTTACGCCGATAAGTTGGTCTGATCTCTTTTTGGCCAAGTTCGCATTGTCCGTAATCCATTTTTTCAGCGAATTTTGAACGTGCTTTTTTCTCTGCAAACAAATTTAATTCTAAAGTTTTTATGTAGACATATTAATTATATTAAGGGCTTTACACATTCAGACTTACTGCATGGTATTTTAATTCGAACTTAATAAAGTCTGAGCCGTAATTGATATCCCGTCCAGAATCTTTCTCTCTAAATTCACTCTTTGTCTTTTTCGCTGTACGTATACTTGATTTCAAATCTAGATTTACCGTTGATTTAATGCTTGTAATTTGGTCAGTCGGTAGATTGCACAGCTCCAAGAGCTTCTTTATGAGTATCTTTGGTTCTTTCACTCGACTGTCTAGATTAATTTGAATCAGTTTAAAGGAATCTCTGGCAGTTGAATTTCCATCTCGTATATAAAATCTTAATGTTTTTGCCTCATTGATAACGTTAAACTTCTGTTCATACAGGGATTGCATATGCGAACTCAGCTGCTTTAGTGAGTTCTCATTCACAATACGCTGCTTTGGATGCTGAGCGAACAAATCCGGATGCACAGCAAAGTAAAAAGGACGCAGTGCTGTCGTCAGTTCGGTGCTTATCCAACGGGCTGCCCAACTCCAAAGAACAAGGCCAGTTGGGTTTGGCTTCAGGTACTGAGTGCAAAGACTACCCAAAGTCCTAGGTAGCATTCCTTCGAGATAATATGAAAGATTTTAATTTATAGAGCAAACAAATTAATAACAACGCGAGGATTTATCTACTGCATTCTCAAAATTTTTTTCCACAGCTATTTAAAAATTAATAATAGTTAAATTTTGTTTTGTCCATATAATAAAAATTTTGAAAATAATAGAAACAGCAACAATTGTCTATTGAAAAATCCCAAGTACGACTTTGTAAAATAATTCCCAAAACAGAACAGTGGAAATGGAATGAAAATTATAGCAATCAACTATTAAAACCATTTCCTTTTTTAAAATATGCCCATTTCTTGGAAATAGTTTTTATAAGCCTCTGGAACATATTTATTGAAAGCATTAACATTTAAAATATATCAAGGGCAAATGGGCTACCGAAATTTTGCAACTGAGGGCGACGTTTTCCAACAGAAAATTATAAAATCAAAAGTTGCGAAAAATCTCACGATATAGAAATTATTACTAATTATTCATCGCAGATCAGAAACAACAATACAAATACATAAACAAATCTAATCAGTTTCGTATAACTGATGACATACGAACCAGTTAATTACGTGTGATTTTTTTGCGATTTTATATTTTTGGGTTGTGTGCATATTTTAATATTTTGGCTTAAAATTCTGCAGGATTCCCACGTGATATTTTCAAGTTCAGTCGTTGGAAAAAACCGAATTTTGCATGAAAATTATTATTGTTAATTACTGGCAACACTGTTACGGTGTGACAGTTTTCGTTTCATTGTTCCGACTTCCAGTTTGTTGGCCTCTCAAATTTTCTTTCCGTATATTTTGTGAAAAATTACAATAAAATGCTATTTAAGGCCGCATTGCTTGCAGGTATGCTAAATAACAATGCAAGTAGAAATTTCGAAAACTAAACATTGAATTTTCTTAAAGAATCGTATGCAAAATATGTTCGTGTTAATAGTTACGAGATGTGGTCGTTTATGTAATCATTTATCGTTAGACCTGTCATTTGTGATTTCTTGCAAAATGTGATTGAATAAATCATTATGTTTTCATATTTGCAGTTCAGCGACCATTGGGCATGATGGTTTTACGAGCCTCTGGCTCGGTCGCTGCTGGTACAAACAATCGGCCTGTCCGCCTTGACCATCCTGGGAAGGTTCGCATGGGTTTTATTCCAGATGAATGGTTTCAGTTCTTTTACAATAAGACTGGAGTCACCGGACCCTACACGTTCGGCGTTGGTCTGCTGACGTATTTGTGCTCCAAGGAGATATACGTTATGGAGCACGAGTACTACAGCGGAATTTCGCTGGCAATAATGGTGATTGTTGGCGTCAAGAAATTTGGGCCAATGGTTGCTAAATGGGCTGATACAGAAGTTGATGTAAATTAAACATTCACATATTCATACAGAACAATGTACTAATGATTTCATATGTAGAAAATCTCAGCTGACTGGAATAAAGGTCGTGAAAATGAACTTAAGTTCCTAACCGAGAGTATCGAAAATGAAAAGAAGGAACAGTGGCGGGCTGAAGGTGCTTTAATGCTCATGGATGCCAAAAAAGAAAATGTAGCACTTCAATTGGAGGCCGCCTTCCGGGAGCGTGCAATGAATGTCTACTCAGAGGTAATCCAACGTTGCTATCGATGCAAAAAAACTTAATAAATAAATAAATAAATTTAGGTTAAACGTCGCTTGGACTACCAAGTTGAATGTCGGCATGTGGAACGCCGTCTGAATCAGAAACATATGGTTCAGTGGATAGTTAATAACGTACTCAAATCCATTAGCCCACGACAAGAGAAGGAAACCCTCGATAAATGCATTGCAGATTTGAGCGCTCTTGCCGTTCGCGCTAAGTAAGGGGATCATTTGCAGTTAGTTCTAAATTCAAAAACGTGAAACATGTACTTGAAGTGAAATTTGTTGCTAATAAATACTTCAAATTAAAAATCCCTTCCAAACAACCAATTAAAATAGGATAATACGATTTAATACAATCAACAATGGAACAGAATTATTATTTTATTATTGTTCTACTAATATTTTACTATAAGTGTAATGAAAACCATTAACGATCATTGTTACCGGAAATCAATTAAGGGCCGTCTTTTGTGATTACATATGCAAAAAATGCAACGTTCAACGTAGATTCCAATAAATGGAATGCATTTTGAAACCATTGAAAACAGCTGTTTTAATAGGAGGGCTAAATTTTTGAGATTCGAAGTGACTGCATCAAAACTTTATCTGTACTCTGTTATTTTTGTTCACCATTGTAAAATTCCATTTGAAACTGAAATTGTAGTATTTACAAAATAGGTAGTAAAAGAGTAATGCAACCATTAATACGCTTTCAGGCATCTAAAAAATTATAACAACCAAAAGATAAAGGAACCACTTTGATAGTAACAATGCTTAAAACTAAACGCAAAAGCAATAAGTCTGTTAAAATACCCAAACCTATTAAAATAAAGAAGGAGAAAGTTGAGGAAGACCGGACGCTACAACCAATGTCGCACTACGTCGACGATCGGTTGGAGCTGATAAAACAAATTTTTGGTACATTGAAACCAAAAACTATTACTAACTTGGCACCCGAATTTTTAAAGGTATTGCCAATAATTTATAGTTAATCTCATGCAAATAAACTACTGGATAACTTTAGAAAAAGGACCTAGATGAAATACAAGAACTTTGCTTAAATGAATTGCTTGGTATTTCAACTAAACGACTGCTGTCCATAATCAATGCTACCCAGTGTCCCTCTGACACAGATACATCTAGCGATTCCGACGTTCACAACATCGAAGGTACGTGATGATCATTACTGAGTTTTAAGAATAGTGCAATTCTATTTTGCTATTATCTAGAACATGTTTCCTTGGAAGAAATATCGTCAGACAGCGAGATTGAGGACGGGTCGAAAAAAACAAGTAAGTCTAGATCATGAAAACAATTCACATTGTCCATTCTCCAGTTGTGTTCAAGAATTTTGGTCTATTTCGATTATGCTTCTCTTATATGTTGCTTTGATAAATTGTGAAATTGCTTACTATTTTCTTTATTGCAAATTTAGTTATTTTTACAATTTTGGTTAAAACAAAATTTTAAACTTATTACGCGAATTTAAATTTATCCGCAATCTTTTGCGGAGGTAAATAGAATGCGCGTAATATGGCCACATCTGGATCAATTCCATACTGGATATTCTCTTCATCCTCCTTGCATATGTCTATAGTGATGATGAAGTCGCCAGTTTGAAGGATGTCATTGCTACGTGCATAACAAATGCCGTAATCAATCGGCTTTAATTCGTGCTTATTCATTTCTGGCTTATATATGATAGTAAAAAGGTTACGACGTAAGTTGCAGCTGCGTGCGAGTCTAGTTATACAATTTTCGCTCTCGATTTGTGCTGTTGTAGTAACTTGTTCAAGAGCAAACATCACAAAGACCGGACAGTAAATTTCTACTCTGGCTAGCGCAGTAGCAGCTGTCGTACACTTACAATTTATGAATATTGCATAGCATTCGATGGAGCTAATTGTGCGAATTATGAAATTCACTATAGACTGAAACGATGATAAAATGCTCTTCAATGTCATGCTGTTGTCCACAACACCTCTGCGAAAATCGCATATCGGCAGTAGTTTCTTCACAATAATCGGGTATTTATTGCACCAAGTGCTTTTTTGAATTAAAATTGTATCTATCTTCCAGAGGAAGCAATGGCTTTCGAACCGCTTGAAATCACTGCATTTCTCCAACGGTACCGTGCCGATTATTGGTTTTTTGAGGCATTTAGTTATCGGTATTACATCATCGTAGATATACTTTTGAATATTCGGTAATTCGTCGAAGAAATTCGGTATAAACAAGTAATCCAGAAGCTTAATAATTCCCATCAGATCGACCATTTCGCAAATGACGAATTCGAAATCAATACTACCTATAATTGCAATTGTACTCACTTCTTCGACATATTTCCGAAGCGCTCTTAAATACTGAACACACCGTAATTTCGGCACCACAATGAAATCTATTCCTTCATCCACACACTTCTGCACCTGCACCTTGAAGGCATCTTCGGCCATTTGTAAATTCAGCATGGAACACTGCCGCGGAAGTTCGACAAAGTCATAAGAATTCAAAAGTCCCGCTCCATCGACCATGACAGCAATTCGATTCTTCAGCTTCTTGACTACTTTGCAGTGTATCTCCTTGCCTATGCTTAGCTTGTCGTTCACCTTGATCTTCTTCCAGTAGAAATCAAGGTTATGCATATATGCAATGTCGCCGAAGCCGCCGTACTGATATATTTTATCGGAAGTCAGCGAGATGATGTCGTCCTTCTGCAGCAATACCGAACAATTGTTGTGCAAGCGACCGATCCGCATGCTATCGCCGTCGATGCCATACGCTATTCCGCATTGCAATATAGATGCAGTATCGCGCTTTTGATGCGTCGCGATTTCCTTCTTGGTCATGGCTATTAGATGAGTCACTTCGTTGGGGAAACAAGTGGATGCATCAATGTAAAATGTGCGCGCTCCATTCTCCAATAACAGCTGCAGCTCTTCTGGCATCGTGGTGCGTAGAATGTGGACCATAAGTCCAGTGTTGTAGTAGCGTCGTTTGCAGCGCTTTCGTCGGTGCTTCTCATGGGCATCGCACTCCCTTTTAAACTCCTCCAATTGTTGTTGCACTTCCGCATTTCCCTCAAGCTGCACATTAAACGTTAAGCCATCTTTATTGTTTAAATTGTTCTCCATTTTCAATATATAATTTATAAAATAACCTTTTCCAGAGAAAAAGAAATCTGCTGGTAGTGGTAATAACAAGATAAAGTCTAAAAAGGATGCCGGTAAAAATAGCGGAGAAAGTAAGTCCAAAAACTTTATATTCATATACAAATTACTTCAAATTGATTTTGATTTTCATATCGTTAAATTATAGTGACATTTAATTTATTATTAGAACAAATTTTATTTATAAAATACTGAGTAAATATTAAATTTTGTGAATAGAAAAGTAATTTCTGATGATTATTATTCTGAAAATAATATAAAACTTAATTAAAATATAAAATTTCCTCTTTTATATACATGTTTTTCGTCGTTTTATCATCGAGTAACGCGCTATCGCTTTCCGTTCCTCAGGAACGAAACGAAACGTGATGCGATGCGCATTTTGAACGCTAGTTGAACGATAGAGAAAGAATGATAAGATTGAACATAAATATTTTATTATTCAAATAAATTATTAATTTTATAATCTGTATTTTGGTAATAATTTTATTTGATTTGGCTGTATTAATTTAAACTTTTGATCATTTACAGATGATGGTCAAATTAGTGTACTCGAGTTGTTGGAACTTCAGGCGAGAGCACGTGCCATTCGCTCCCAGCTAGCCTTAGAGCCCGTCACCAAAATCGAAGTCAATTCTGACGATGAGAGCGATGCAGCACAGAGCACACGACCCAAAGAGAACACAAGCAGGAAAAGAAAAGAGACTAAACGAAAATCTTCTGCTCAGCTGACAGCAACAACTGATAGTAAGACCAAGGAACCCTGCAAAGGATCACCCAAGCAATTAATTTCTAATGGAAACGCAGACGCAAGTTCCACATCGAGCGACAGAGGTGCTGAAACCGGTCAAAAGATTAAGTTAAAGAGAAACTTCCGCATCAATAAGCAAACTGCAGATAATGAATCACCTGAAAAGATGCCAGCAGATGTGCAGATATCTAGTAACATTAAAAAAGAACAAGAGGCACGATCTGCATCGCCAGATGTCATTCCAATTGTCGCAGAACCCGTTACTTTAATGATAGGTGACTCTTCCGATGAAGATAATGTTGCAGAAGCTGATGTAGCAGAAAATGTGGTAAATCAAGGTAATTCCCCTGCTGCAGAAACTCCCGCCACATCGCTTCCAGATCAGGCAAAAAAATCCACAGAAGCCACTGAAGTCGATGCAGAAGCCGAGCAGTCGTTGAGCTCTAGCAAGGAGCCAGAAGATGGTGAAATTATTGATGAAACTGAGGACAACTGCACTGCATCGACTGAAGGACCTAACAATATCGATGATGTTGTGTCAGCTGAGATAATGAAGGGCACAAAACCGAATGCAGACGAAGACAAAACTACAGACCAAAGTGATAATAATAAAGCAACTGAACAAATTGCTGACGATGAGATTAAATCAGCTGCTGAAGTTGATCACCCATCGCAGGAAAATGAGTTGAAACGATCGAAAGCTGAATCGATTCCAGAGGAGTACGATGACGATCAAAATGATGACGTCATTTCAATTGAAGGCGGCGACCTAGAAAATGAAATGACTGAACACTTGGAAGAGAATTCTTCAAAACCGTCAACTGCTGCGCAATCGTATAAAATTGCGTCATGCGATCAAATTAAAGATCCGAACGAAGAATCGGCTAAGAATAGTTCTGGAGAACTATGTGAAGACGACATCATTTCCTTGGACTCAAGTGAGGACGACTTAACGAAGGAGTCGACGGAGGTATATTTTTGATTTGAGCAAAACTGATTGAAAAGCCATAAACAACTAAACTAAACATTTCATTTTATGAAAAATCACTTTTTACGTTCATCAAGTCGTGGAATTCACGTTGGTTGCGAAGTTCCAAAGTGAGTAAGGTTCTAGCTACATCAAGACTTGGAAAACGTGTGCGTGACAAGATCAAAAAGACCGCCAAACGTCCACTGAATGATCCGACGCGGGACGGCGACAAAGCAACACCTTCAGACGTCAACACGTTGTACACTTCGAAGCATGAAGACGGATCAATTGAGCAGTACAAGGAGCTACTCGAAATGCGACAGCAGCGAAAAAACTAAGCAACCAAATAGTCTAAGCGATGATTTTGTGTATTTTTAAGTCTGTATGAGTTTGAATATGAAAACAGTTGATAAGTTGGAAGAAAGGTTTTAACATTTAAGTTATGAACCATTTAATTTAAGGTATATTACTGTGCGTTCCCACACACGCCAGTCTTTATATTGGCCGATAGTTTGACTCGGCATGGAACTATAACACTTAATATTTGTATATGATAAGTTATATAAGTGATATTTGATCGAGAATGATGGAAAACAAGATTATTAATATGGTAACTAAGTTAATACACTAATATGTGTGATTAGAACAGTACTAGCAACGAGGTCATCGACTGTTAAGGGAGAGAAAGAAAGATTAGAAATATGTAGCTGAAAGACCGAAAGAATCGATCATAACATTCAAGCGTGTTTAAAGCTAAACCTTATTGTCAAGCTACTGAAGGCCGCAAGAGAAAATTTATTGTCTATTTTAAAGTTTTTAAAATACCTTTCGGTTAACATATTCATAAAAAAGTAAAATAATTTTATAAAACTTTTCATTCTACTTTTAAGCTACTTTTATTTTTCAGCTTCAAATATACATAATAAATTTCTTGGTAAAATAAGTCACCATTCTTCACCACATGGTGGCTTTGTATCCACCTCGAACTGTATAACAGTTGACATTTTTCTTACGTTATTAGTAAGAAACTCATGAAGAAGGAATTTTTTATAGAGTCTTATTTCGTATAAACAATTCGATGGATTATTGCCGATTCAATACAATTTTTAATTTTCATTGAATTACGATGTACAAAAAAGAGACTTACAACCTTGACTTAATTGTACTAGATAATATGCAAATATTAAGTAATAAATAGTATAAGCAAACTGAAATGCTTCTTTGATGTTTGTTTAAAGTGTAATAAGACGGCAGATAAGAAAACCGTGGATGTGTGTGGCCAACTTCTATATTTCCTGCTTCTTTTGGTGACAATTCGATCAGTTGTCAGAAGAAATTCGGTAGTTCTCGGTATTTTCAAGAAAGACGCGTGGCACTTGTTCTTCGTCTGTCTGCTTGCAGCCTCTCCATGGACAGTTTTCCAGAACATCCCTTTTACATACCGTTGTAAGGGAAATAAAAATCCAACCGCATACAAAACGTACTCTCGTCGTTCCTCTTCCCGCTTTCAATCCGATTAGCAGCAAGTCTCTCGCTCTCCGTCGTCTTTGTTGCCACATACTTAACAAGAGCGAGCAAAAGTAAACAATGACGATATGACGACACACCGCAGCAGCAACAGAAAAACTCTCTCTCTCTCTCGGCTGCGCATGGGGAATTGTGTGCTTGTGTTTGTTGGCAGGCGTTGGTGGAGTGTGGGTGCTCGCTTTGTGGCTCCGAGCACGCGTATCCTTCGGCTTGTAAGCCGAGCATGGCCAAAACTCAAATCAGTCTACAGAAAACGCGTTCGTGAAGCACAAGTGGCCGCGCAGGGCTCACTTTCGGCGTGTATTTTTGTCGGTATGATAAACAAGTGATACACCTTGTCAAAGTTCTGTAAGTTAAGGCATCTCCATATAAAATCTCCATATGTATGTAACTGTTCGTGCTTGTTCGTGTTTGTGTGAGGTTTTGCATCCGCCGCTAAGCGGTTTTTTATACATATTTTCTAACAAATGCGAGCAAAGAGAAAAGGCGAAGAGTAAACAAAATGCAAATCCTTTGCTCGATGGATTATGAATGCGAATGTGACTTCGAAATGGTTTCAGAAAAGGATAACAAAAGGATAACAACTGAGTAAAGTAGGAACAGAATATAAAAGAAACAAAACAAACAAAAGATAGCAACAACAACGAAAACTCTCAAATTCTGCAGCTCCGAAAGCGCATCCTTTCGATGACGATGCAGCAGTTGATGTTCGCCACTCGAATATGAACACTTTTCACATAACGTTACCCAATGAATGCATGACATTGTGAGTTCCGAAGCCATTATTAATGTTCTTTACAGTTCAAACGATTCTAACCAACAAACACGACGAATTGGCAAAGTTCATTGGCTGAATAACTCAAAATTAACGATCGAAAAGCAAGAATTTAAATAAATGTAAAACAAACACACATTTGTTTAAATAAAATAAACACATTTCACACATATCCATATAAGAATACGCACACATCCACATTTGGCTGTGTATTTCTTTTTATTCTGCTTCTTAAATGTGTATCAAAGAAAAGCTTCATCGAAGAAAGCGTGAAAAATGTTTGCCGTCGGGCTTTTATTAATAAATTATAATAAAAAAATTATTAAAAGATATAAATCTTTAATTCTTTAAATTTAATATAAATATAAATATGAAAGAATTGAATAAAGACCAAATTTTAATATTTTGATTAAAATTTAATGAATAATTACTGAAGTGAAAATGTTTTTAAGAAGGAATCTTAATGTAGGAAAAAGGGATTAATTACGAATAAGTGAATAAATCCTTGATATTCAGTGCAAAAACTTTCTAAAATTCGGATTTGTAAATCGTAATTTTAATGCATTCAATAAATAAATTAAACAAAAATTTAAAAAGCATTTTAACATTTTTAAATGACTTTTCATTATTCCAATAAATTATTACTTAAATATGAATAAAATCATATTTTATTTATTATTCGTTGTAACCATTTTCTTCACTTATTCGTTATTTGAATGAAATTATTTTATTAATATTAATCGCTTGAAATAAACAAATAATCAACGCGGAATAATTTAATTTGTGTTTTTGCCGATAATTAAGTATGTTCGACGTTATTATATATTACCTTAATACTCGATATTTGACTAGATCTCTTCATATATCTGTCTTATTCAATGTTTCGAGAAAATTTTTATTTAAATAAATAAAATAAAATTAATATCTCCTTGGAGGGAAGCATCCTTTTTGGTGCTAGCGATTGTAACCAAAAAGGTAGATTATATTTGGAGGTTTCAGCAGCCCTATATACCAAAATATCTACTTTCTGGCGGAGTTTGGTTTTGATTTATGCATGAAATTTGAAAAATCCTGCAAGAAAAGTAGGCTTTGGATCCACCGAAGGCTCCAAGAAGGTGCACAACTGCGTTTTATAACAGTCTCAAATACAACATTTCAACTTTCTACGACTCAATTCAATTCTCTTTCGCGATTGCAACCTTCTTGTATTTAAAGAACTACAACTATAAAATATTTAAAATAGTTTAAATAAAACTATTCCTTGTCATAATTGAACAATATCTTAAAAATGACAGCATTGGAATATTTTACTACGACTTTAAAGATAACAGAACTAAAAGAATGCTAAAACCATTTTAAATATACATTTTTGACATAACAAATTCCGAGCAATGGAAAAAATTTCCTAAAAAAAAAAATATGTCAAAATAAGTTTTATAAAAATAATTTTTATTAATTTAATAGTTCTTTTTTGTTTCTATTTTTTCAAGTTTTTTAAAAATAACCTCAATTAATTTAATAATTCTTTTATAATTTGGCATTTTATATTTTTTATTACAATAAGTTTTATAAATTTTTTTTTAATAATATAAGAATTTTTAACAATTTAATCATGACATATTTTAATTTAAATAAATAATTGATAAAAATGTAATATTAATAATAGTAATAATTTATTGTTTTTTTTGAATTTTTAATATATTTCTTTTAATTTTTTGTAAGTTTTATAAAATAATTTTTACTAAGTTTTATAAAATAATTTTTACTAACTAAATTAAAAATAATTTGTGCTTAATTTAAAAATCAATAAATTAATTAAAATTCTTTTTTAAGGAATCTGATATTTCTCGCTTGCGGTGTCGTGTTTATAAATCTTTTATTTAAATAAATATTGATTTATAAATCTTTTATTAAATATTCACACGTATGCAAAGCACTTTGCTTTTAAACTGCTCCGTTATCAACGTTTTTCCCGTTAT
The DNA here is from genome assembly GCA_937620795.1 of Thecophora atra. Lineage (NCBI taxonomy): Eukaryota > Metazoa > Arthropoda > Insecta > Diptera > Conopidae > Thecophora > Thecophora atra. Next base: position 95,886,667 of record OW569397.1, on the reverse strand, counting down.
CATCTACACATATTCACACTTATATTTTACGAATTTGTCCTCTGGAATGGTTAAAAAAGGAAGCGCCAATAAATACGAAAATATTGCGATTATGATAATGGTCATTATTAATTTATTGGAACTCGACGGATGTGATATGAAAGCAGTAATAATTTCAGTCACTTTAATGAAGTCGGTGCATTTTCTGTAGATTCTTGTGCTAGTATTAGTATTATTATTCTCGCTGTGCGTGTGTGAGTGGTGTATTTTTCACTGCTATGAGAGAGCGAATGCGAGCGCGGGAGTGAAGAGAGGATTTATAGCAGCCGCAGCAGCGCGCTGTTGGAGATAACAAAGTTTAATGGAGAATGTAGATGAGCTTTTAAAGTGGAAAAACGATGGAACGGAAAATTAACAGCGTTTAATAAACATGATGAACACGGAAAGCAATAAATAGACAGAAAAGGAAAACAGAGTAGATAATCAATTTATATTGGATATGAAAATCGATTTTTATACTTGTATTCGAAAGTAACGGGACAACGTAACGAAGTCGATTGGGAACGAGGTTGTTGTTGTATTCTGTTTGCTTTTTAATGACATTTTTTGCCATTTGTTTTATTCTTATTATTATTATTTGTCGTTTGCTGAGTCGCTGTTGATGTTTTTTATTGTTTTTATTTTTTTGTTTTTTTTTTTTGGCGATGACGACTTCACCGAAGTCACGCCAGTTAAATCAGGTACAATATTTATTCCGTTGCTATTAATATTTATAAATTTGTGTTTCGTGTTTGTTTTTCAAATACAAATTTCAAAAAAAAAAATACAAATCTTTTCCTCTTCACTACGAAAAATACTTAAATTAATATAACTTTAAATAAATATAAATTGTAATAGATATTTTTATAAAAGGAAAATGTATGTATTTATTTTCGGCAACAACGTGTGTCCTTATAGCGACTCTTTCTGTCTCTTTCGCACTCTTCTCCACCCTCGCCGTTGTCTGAAGATTTATCGTATTTACTTTGAAGCATTTTGATATAGCGCTTGGTTACCGTAACTGGAAGAAGAAGACATAAATTGGAAGTTTTAAGAGCAAAAGCTACACACACACATATATACATACACACATTCATCTTTTCAGTGCAAATTTCCCATCTTCTCTACTCTTATTTTTGCTATTCACCTCCACCTTTTTTCCCCATACCAACGGCAAAAAGTGAGAAGAGAAGAAGCGGCACAAAAACAAGACGACGAAAGTAAATCGAAAAAAATCATAAGAAGTAATATAAGAAATAAGTAAAAAGAAGATCAGAAGAAACGGAGGAGGATTTCTTCCAAAGGATTTTCGCTCGACCGACCCGAACTGACCCACCCACCAACCCACCACTCACTCATCCTTAAACCCACCACGCAGCCATCGCACAAGCGACTTGACCGTCGGCGTAAAATAACTGTAAAATAATATTTCTGGAGTGTCAGAAAAGCAAAAAAAAGCAAGGAAAATATTTTGATGGCTTTACGCTTGAGGAGAGTAGGGAAAGAGAGAGGCACGGAAAGGAGAGGGGAAGATGAGATGGAGAAAAAACTGAACTTTGGTAGTGTTTAAAAATGACTAGGAAAATTCGCTCGACTAACAGTAAAATAAATAAAGGAAATCATAGCGACAGAAAAACTATTCTAATATTTTTTCTCTACGAATAAAAAAAACTTTAAGTAGTATTTTAATTTATTCGATTATTTTCATTTTTTCTATAGTTTTTCAGCAGTTTTTGTAGAACCAAGTGAAGGAAGGTTGAGGATTATTTCTGTGGAGAGGTGAGAGTTATAATAAAGGAGATTCTGTTACCTTGTTTCGTTTCGTGGACAACCGAGGAAGAAATATGATGGTGATGACGATAGTTATGGTGACGGACGCTATCGCAGTCCATCGTCAACTACGATTCTTTTCCTATACATAATATAAAAACACTTATTACATCTACAGACACACACACACACAAACAACTGTACACACACTCACTAAGGCTTCAGAGCAATCATAATTCTTTACATTTTAGGATTTTCTTGTTATTAGACTTTTTTGTCCTCGTCTCCACTGGAAAAGTTTTCATATCGGAGTTGAGCAGCAACTCGCAACGTGGGGTTGAATGAATACCCATCAAGCATCCAATGAGGCAGTAACAACGAATTAAAGCCTTGGGTGTGTGGGTGGGGGGAGGGAAGGGATGAGAGGTGGTTGCTGTGCAGGATAACGAAGAGGAAAAGTAGGAAAGTAATAGAAAAATATGAGAAAAAACTGAGGAAAGCATAGAAAATTCAGAAAAATTATGATATAAAATTAATAACGAGATTTTCAACGGGAAAAATTGAGATGTATGAAGCTGAAAAATGTCTTACATACACTCAGTTATTCATATATAGGTTTCTATATTATATAGAAGTCATGTTCATATAGCTACGCATATATATATGTACTTCTTTAAGATAACTTTGTGCTTGTCAGTGTATCCGTTTCCGTGTGTTTGCAACACTTTTAGAATTCAGCAAACTTTTGGATTTGAATTACATTTGACTCTAATTTCATAACCTAAACAATAACCACAATCATTAACCTTTACCTCACATGGGAAGGATTTAATGCAAACAGGATTAATTCCTCGCAGAAAGGATACATTAATTCTCAACTTGAAATTTGCTTTACTCTCGATTTCAAGTCAAGTCTAATTTCTGAATTACAACTGAAAAAGCTATAAATTCAATCGAATTATATAAAATGTAGAATGTATTTTTGTTTTTAAAATACTTAAGGAACTTTTAGTCAAATATTGCATTTAAAATATAAAGTAACGTAGTTCTCTCTCCTCTCAACAGGAAAAGCAAAAACGATATAAAATTGCATTAATTGAAATCTAAATTAACATGAAAATAGAAATATATTTGTTTATTCAAAAGAAATATAAAAATCAGTTTATATAATTTAATAATGAAAACTGTAATTGCCGAACTCGTCGTATTAATTTCGCCGAAATAAATAAACATTGTGAAAATGAACATTTTACATTTTTGAAGTCTGAAGGGAGACTTAGGGAACGAACCTGGCATATTAAACTAAAATCGTAATTAACTATTGTAAGGGTGCGGGTAGGAGGGTGAAATATACGTTACGACCTATTCTCACACCTTTTAAACACACTCAAAAAATTTCATAAAAATCTTTGTCGAATAATTTCACTCTTCAATACAAATACATACAATAAAATTCAGTTTGAAATAAATCAACTGTTTTGAGTATGCAAAGAATTTAAAATGCTGTTGTTCATAGGGTGTTTCAGAATACAAATTGTACACAATTGTGTGTGGTGGCACTGTTGGCTCAAATTAGAACAATTTCAACGTTAATTTGTTCATTCAAATTTGTTATTTTCTTGGTTAATAAGAATTTGGGTCTAATTTAAATTCATGTAACATTTTAGGTTAGAAATCGAACTCAAAATATAAACTCCAAAATACAAATTTACGATATACTATCGCATCTTTCGAAAAGTTAACATTATATATATAATTATTATAATTAATTGATTTCTGCAATGAAATTTGTTGTAAAAAATCTAATTTAAAATATCAGTTAAACATGGGTTTTTTCCTGTTAGAAGAACTTCCGTCGAAGAGAGGGGACAAAGAACACAAAACTGAAATATTTTAATCCTTATTTGGTCGAGGGTGTTTCCGTGTTTAAGTTTTCACTGACGTAGGACAAAAATTATGCCAGATGCAGACGACTGACGACGCTATAAAGTAGCTACTTAAATCAATCAAAACTCGGTGAAAGGTAAAAAAAGAACGTTTTTATTTTTATTTTTCTGGTTTTAAATAAAGTAATGTTTTATTATTACACGCGAAGTTATACTAAAACAGGACGTTTCAAAATATCAACCTTAATGATTTTATTTTTGACGATGTCCTTTCACCTCTGCTCATTATCCACCTCCTTCTGATTTCCTCTTCGTGTCCACTCAACATTCAATTATTATTATTCGTTCGTTGTAAACCACGGAGGCGTAGTCGCCGCTGCGTTCAATTCATTTTAAAATTGGTTGGAAAATGTGCGTGTTTGACGTGCTCTTAGCCACGTATTCAAGTTCAAAGTCCTCCGTATTCCGCTGCGGCTGTCGATTGCGAGTCCTCACGAAGGTGTTGGTGGCTACGCACTCTGACGAACGTGTTGGGAAAAGCTATAATTTCGTAGTTGAAACATGTTAAAAGCAATTTAGATATCTAGTGGACGTGTTTACCGAGTACACGACCGCATAAAGCAGGGAAAACACATGCAAACACACAGCAACGGCGCACACACAACTTCACTTGAACATTTCGTATTTTAAAAAAATTATTCTGGACAGGAGAACATCGTGAATATCATCGTGTTGCTGCTGTTGTTTGCTCTGTCTTTTTAGAAAGGAAGAGAGAAGCGAGAGAGAGCCCCTTAATGACTGCGCACGAGAGCAGTTCAAGCGCTTCGTGCTCTCGTGAGCAGATGACAGTGAAAGTTGCTGGTCAGCTGAGAGTGAAAGTCAACGGCGAACCTTGACCACTGCGTTTGGCTGCAGTGACCGACACCGGGCTGCGTCCCAGACCGAGGACGTTCGCCAACTCCTCGCCAATCCCGCCAAGAGGTAAATTTCAGAACCGGCAACTTTGCACTGGCAAGAAGAAGAGTCACACTTCCATAGTTCACACGTGCTATAATGGAAAAGTTGTGTGCGTGTGTGTGTGTGTGTGTGTAGGTGGGCGGCTGGAGCTCCACTAGTTGGCATCACATACATTCGATGTTTTTAAATGCGCAGAATCTATTCAAAAATGAAAGTTGAAATGTATGCGAAGGACTCGATTTTGTTGTTGTGTTTACAAGCGTTTTATTTTTTTTTCTGCCACGCAAGGATAACATGTTAGCTTTACGAGGGGGAGGACAGCACGAAAGTTTCGGTGTTTCTTTGTTCGTTTTATTTCTTTTCCCTTAAATTTAGATTTGTTTTTCGTGTTTTATGTGTGTGTGTAGTTTCCGTATACAGTTGTAAATGTGGTTAAAAGCAAATTGAAAAAGTGGTGGTTTTCATGTTTAAAGAAACGCTTTAAATCCATAATTTACACAATTTTATAATCTACTATTTAAAGTAGTTTACATCTAAAAGGACGCTTTGATATAAGCTGCTTGCTCCTCTGTTTTCTATCATTGAGTTTGATGAAATGTCCAAAATGATTGAGGATGCATCTTCGTGTTCGATGTCACAGTAGACTTCATGAGATCGTCCTCACTTACGCACTGCGATTTAATGCAGCCAACGCAGTGCAACGGGGACGACCTCATGATGCTGAGTGTGTCATACGCCGCTTTGAATTCTTTTAAAAGTTATTAAAAACGCATTCAGTTGAATGAAAATATAGAATTACAGAGCAATGAAGCTCAGAATGAAATTATGATTAATCCAAATGAATTGAATTGAAAGAATTATTTATAAATTTAGTTTATTCTGAGAAGAAGTTGTATTTTATTTACTATCTGCTCTCAATTAAATTTAAAGTCATCAGTTGCCAGTCAGTTTTCAATTCCTTGCAGATTTTCTTCATGAAAGTCATTAATTCCGATGATGAATAAATTTCATAATCGGAAAAGCGAGTCACCATGTTTATTCACTGATATTTCTCTATTTAGATTAAATATATCAGCAGTAGAATAAGAAAGGTTTTCAATTCAACACGCACATGAATAAATGTTTCGCAAAACATTTTTGAAATACAAAGACAAACCGAATTCTCAATGCGTTGTCGCTGTACGATTTTTTTAAAACAATCACAGAGAGAACAAAAACCTTCGGCTGCATTCACGAGCGTAAGAAGCGCTGTAGCTAAGGAAGCGTAGGAATTTTCTGCTACATAAAAACGCCTTCGCTCAGACTGAGCGTAGTAGATAAACATACTTTTTTCTATCACATTTGGTAGCAGCTACGGAGCTGTGCTCAGGCTCGTGAATGCAACCGAAGAGACGGAAAAGTAGTAACTTCGTTTCGCTGTCGTTTCGTTCACTCAACTTGGTTTTCGCTTTAAACGGGAACAAGCGAACACTAATTTACTACGCATCACGTTGGTATTTTGGTGATTATTCGCCGTAAAAGAAACGGCGAAGGGATTCTGAATAACTTTAAATGAGCTTTGATTAAAGAATTTAAAGTGTTAATCTTAAAAAAAACAACCTTTTATTACATATTTTTATTAATTTAACGGCTTTATATTTACGATTTTAAAAGCGATGTTAGAACGAAGCTGAAAATCAAAGTTGACAATGATGCCAAGCAACGTTAAAATGTGCTTTATCTCGCATTCTTCTCTGTTTTCTCCATCGTTTCCTGTCCTTCTCGTGCTGCTTCAGGCGGTCACACGAAACCCGTGGTTATGATTACTTTATAATCAAAGGCACTCGATACACGCTCGGGAAGCGGGACGTGAGTTCGACATCATCCCTAAAAAAGAACGCACGGATTCACGCCGCTCTCACTTTCGGCACTCGATGATTGCGGATCGAACGCTACAGAAATCATAAATTGAAAAAATATCGAATAAAAATTGGTGAAAGGGGCGGAGCGTGGTTATTTCCAACAGAAAGGAACAAAAAAGAAATAAAATCCAATTTCTATGCAGCTTTTTGAGGGAAAATATCTGATTTTTGATATTTTGGGGTGTTTTAGCGATTTTCCTGTGTTTTTTTTTTGTTGTTTTTTGCTTTCCGTTTTATTTATTTTATTGATATATTTTCCTCTGTTTGCTTTCGATGTTGCTTTGGCTCGTGGTACAGCGTCGGGTGCGGAACATTTTAGAGTATTTTCAATAAAAGTGCATTCAGCACTCAGTGTGACTTTTAGCGAGGGGTTGTCGTCGTTCGATAACTGGTTGATTGGCGGTCGGGAGGATGACCGATCGGCGGAGGAACTAAAAAAGCCGATTGCCCGAGATCCCGAGCGAGACTTTTTGCTGCGTCATGCAGTGTTTATTTACACGTTATCCAAACAACATCCCGAACAGGCGCGCATGAGCCGGCGACTAAAGCGATTAACGGCGCATTGAAACGCAGAAAACAACAAACAAAAAGGATATTTTAAAGAACTACACAAAAAGTGATGAATTTTAAAACTACTCGGCTTAAAAGTGATCAAAGTAAAAGATTAAAATAAGAATCCTCAAAAAAACTTCATATTGAAAAGGATCAGAGAAAATTATTAATTATTTTGAATTATTTATGAGTACGTATTCAAGGTTTGATTAAAATGAATTAAAAAAATTTATTAAAATATTAAAAAAATTAAAAAAATATAAATTTAAAAGTTTTCTTAAATCGAATGTGAAAAAATGTGTTTAACAATTTTAATAAATTCATGTAAAATCGTACAAATTTACGAAAATATTTTATGTATTGAAGTTCGACATTTTCTATAGAAATTTATGTAATTTTGTTCCATCATCATCATCGTCATTATTATCGAAATCTCAGTGAACCGATTCTCCAATTATTTCAGTGGAAGCTTTTTCTATTTTCCAGCAACCAACAACAAAAAAGCAACAACAACAATCATCAAAAGAAGCAATTTTTCCGTTTCACTTTTGGCCCCTTGCCAATTTCTTTTTCAAATCTTTCATTTTTTTCTCCGTTTTTGCGTTTGATCCAAAAACTTATCCGAAATAAAATTAACTAAAAAAAGGTAAAAACAGAGAAATTATGGTGAAAATATATACAAAAAAAAGTTTTGCTACATAAATTCTATAGCCTACCTTAAGGCTTAATTCAGGCAGCCGTGAAAAACTGTGAGCCACCCACTCACTTCGCTTCCACTGCTCTTCGCTCTCTCAAACTCTCACGCACACCTTCACACACACAAGTAACGATTTCAATGGTGTTTCTTAACACACACATTTGCGCTTCAGAGTTTCCGTTGTGAAAGTAAAGTAAATTCTTTTGAGCCAAGAACCAATTTTATCAAACCATGGAAACTTAATTTATGTTGCAGCATAGTTGAAAATATTTACTTCTTCTTTTTCGGCTTTTTCGTCGTTCGCTTCTTCTTTTTCTACTTGCTTATTTCAGTTTCATTTCTGTTTTTCTGACACTTTTCTTATTTTCATTGGCTTCATATAAAATTGAGGTTGTTGTTGTTGTTGTTGTGCTGACTGCTTGCTTTCCGGTTGTTGTAGTTCGATTGTAATTGTTGTTGTTGTTCTTAAAGAATGAATTTTATTTATTTTGCCAACTCATGTTGAAGAAAAATTTATATAAGTTCCAACTGGAATATTCTTTCGCCGTTGATTGAGTGGGAGAGAGTGTGGAGAGAGTCTGTTGAGAGTGTGGAGCAAAGTCTGATACAACGTGTGGATGCAGTGTGGGTCGTATTTGGGTCTCTTCAAGAGAGATGGCTGCTTCACTATTATTCGATATGGAGCTGAAAATGTGGAATGAGAAAGCGCTTTGAGGAACAAAGCGCCCTCTCGTGAACAATAACAGTGAATTTTGCTTCAATGCAACGTTAAAATAAATTCCTTTGAAGTTTTGACATCGATTTCATAAATAATTAAATGTTCTTAAAACCGTTATTGATCCTTAAATCATTTTTACGCTTTTGCTATACAACAATTTTTATATTTGACCTCGTTTTCATTTATATTTTTCCTTTTTCTTGCAGTAATAATAAACATGGCTGCTTCTATTTACGCAACTCCGCCGCCGGATTTAAGCAGCGAGGACACCGCGCTCTCCGACGTCTCCACTTCTTCATTGAACCGAAACAGCAGCAACCGAAGAAGAGTCAGCAACACAGCAGCGGCAACAACGGGCTCCGCAGCAACACGCAGAAAATCCAAAGATTCGATGCAGATTGACGATGCACAAAATAGAAATGACGATCATCAGCAGCTTCATCACCGTGAAGAGGAAGAAGCATCCGCGTCCAAAATGAGAAGCACTACAAATGCAGACGCTGCTTCTGTAGCTGATGTGGATGCCACCACGCAGAGTGCCACGGCGGCTATCGCTGCTGTTGCCGCAGCCGCGAATGCAGCCATGCAGCTGCAGCTGCTGGAAGCGATCAGCGACGCGGCGAAGAAGCGCCGAAAGCAGAACAATCCGCTGCGTTTGGGTGCACTGAACTTGGCGGGCGGCGAAGAGGGCGACGACGTCGGCACGGAGTCAGGGAACGACGAAGAAGAAGAGGAGAGGAGGAGGAGCGCAGGAGATGCTACGACGATCGACTATGAAAACAATCTTTCAAAAATGTTTCCCAAGTCCATGGACCAACTGAAGGAAACCTTTGAAATGCTGCAGCAACAACAACAGCTGCAACAGCAACATCATCATCTGCAAAACGAGCAACTCGACAACATATCAACGGCTGCCGACGGAAGCAAGGAGGGGCCTAGGGCAACAGATCCAGCAGCAAACGACGCTCCAGCGACGCTGAATTTCGCCCCAAACACTGAGCAATTTTCGCAGCTCTACCCGGGAGCAGGCATGGAGAATCCTTATCACACGTACTGCAAGGAGTGCGGCGAGAACTTCGAGAGCGAGTTCAAGCTCAGCCTGCACATGCTGGCCGAGCACCCCGGCTACGAGGCGGCGCAGCAGCGACCGAGCAGCCAGCCACTCGGCAAGGAGCCGTTTTCGGTGATGGATTTGGTGCAGGTGAAGGTGGAGCGGTCGGACTACGAGACCAGCAACCAGTCGCCGCCGTCAGTGGGCCAAGACCAGCAGCAGCCACCGCCGTCATCGCTGCTGAACGGCAAAGAGCCGCTTTGGCCACACGTGGGCCCCAGCAGCAGCGCCCCCGCCGGCTTGGGCTTCCCTCATTTTTCCCCGGAAGCCGCTGCAGCAGCTGCTCTGTCCGCCAGTGGCTACCTTCCGCTGCTCGGCGGGATGACGCCGGGCATCGTCGACAGCTTGACGCGGCCGCCGCTCCGCATTTTCAACCCAGAAGCCTACTGCGACCTCTGCAACAAGGAGTTCTGCAACAAATACTTCCTCAAGACGCACAAAGCCAACAAACACGGCATCTACGACCCGTCGGCAGCTGAATCGACGTCCAGCAGCAACTCGTTGGGTCAAATGTTCCAGCTGCAACTGCAACAGCAACAGCATCAACAGCAGCTGCTGGACGGACAAGCAGCAGCTGAACAACAGCAAAAGCGCCAGCAGCAGCAGCAGCAGCAGGCGTCGCAACCGCAGTTAAGCGCGGAACTCAGTCCACCGCCGCCAACCATCTTCTGCGAAATCTGCTCCAAGCGCTTCACCAACGTCTTCGCAATGCGTCGCCACCGCGCGAAGGCGCACGAGCAACGATCGAGTCCCATCGAGCAGCAGCAGCAGGTTTCGAAGTCTGAAGTCGCTCCAGCAGCGCCGAAGTCGGAAAGTCTCAAAACGGAACCGACCACGGGCACGAAAGGCTTCCAGCTGCCCGAAGGATTCCGCGAGGACTTCAGTCTGGAGCAGGAGGAGGTCGCGTTCACGCCGCAGCCCCGGAAGCTGTCGTTGCAGTCGCAGCAGCAGGCGCGCGAAGCCAACTTCAGCCACGAGCAGCTGCGGCGCTTGGGCGTCGTCAACACGGACGCCTTCTGCGAGCTCTGCTGCAAGGAGTACTGCAACAAGTACTTCCTGCGCACGCACAAATGGAAGAGGCACGGAATCTTCGTCCCGGCAGAGGACGCCGACACCCAGAAGCTTCCTGCAGCTGCTTGGCCCTACATGCAGCCGATGGCGGCCGCTCCGGTGAATCTAGTAATGAGCACCGAGTCTGCAGCGGCCGCCGCAGCGCAGCGTTTGTTGGGAGCGGCGAAGCGAGGCTCCACCGACGCAGAACCACGCACAAAGCGCATCAAGCAAGAAGCGACTGAAGAAGACGGCGAATCGCCAGCTGCAACTCAGGAAGCTCCCGTGGAAAAGTCGGTGCAAGCGATGAGCGCTTCGCCGGAGCCTCTGCACGACGCTTCGATGACGAACGCGTTGAATTTGTCCACCGGGAGCCCGGAAGCCGCGATGGGTTTGCAGAACCTGCAGAAGCTGCAGTCGATGATCCAGCAACTGAACGATCTGAAGGGGAAGCGCGGCTGCGGCTGCCAGGTGTGCGGGAAGGAGATGGAGAATCAGTATTTGCTGCATGCGCACATGATTGCCGAACACTCGGCGCCGCACTTGCAGCAATTGATGCAGCAGCAGCAGACTTTAAAGTTGTCGCCGGCGACTTCATCACCAGCGACCACCGCAACGAATGCCGCCGCCGATCTGCACTGCGTCCAGTGCGACCGGGACTTCGCTGCCGCTCAAGAATTCAAGCAACATATCGCCGAGGCGCATCTGCTGGCCGGCAGCCCGATCCGCGAGGGCTTCGTGACGCCCGAGAGGCCCATCAACGCTCAGGCGGGCACCGCACCCCGCCCGCCGTACACCATGACGCCCACGAGCAGCTACTGCGAGATCTGCAACAAGGAGCTGTGCAACAAGTACTTCATGAAGACGCACATGCAGCGGATGCACGGCATCGAGATCGAGAACGGCGCCCAGATCGGCGGCGTCGTGTGCAACATCTGCAACAAGGAGCTGTGCAGCAAGTACTTTCTGCGCGTCCACAAGCACAACACGCACGGCATCGTCGAGGAAGGCGCTCCGCTGCCGCAGCCGCGACAGAACGGTTTAAATTACGAGCAGCAGCAGCAACAGCAGCAACAGCAGCAACCGCAGCAGCAGCCGCAGTTGATGGACGCGGAAGTCGTGCGTGGAATGGATGTGAGTCCATTCGCAAGCAGCGAAGCGGGCAAAATGGATGCTTCGGAGGCTTGTCAGTTGTGCAGTCGTCGCTTCCGCCATCCGAAGTGGCTCCGGGCTCATCTGCTGAGCGACCACGGAGCCGCGGGTGCCGAGAAGCTGCGCGACTGGGAACTGCAGCGGGGAGCGTTGAGCCAGCCGACGAGTCCCACGCTGAAGATACCGAACGGAGCTGCAACCGGGCCGATGACAGCCAATCCGACCGTGAATCTAGCTCAGGCGCTGCAGACTCTCAACTCGCAACACCTGCTCGGCAGCATGCCGAAAGCCGCTTACCACGGCATGTTCGGCGCCGTGGCCGAGCCGGCTCTTCAGCAGGCGCGCTTCAAGGAGTACCAATGCTCCATGTGTCCCTTCAGCACGCCGTACCTCGCGTTCCTCTTCATCCACGAGCGCTCTCACTCGATTATCAACACGCAAAGCGCACCATCATCGCCGCCGGCCGCAACCAGACACGCAGGGGAAGCTGCACCAACTCCGCCGCCTCGATCAGCTGCACCGACAGACAGCAACAGAGCGAAACTGTCTCCAGCTTCGCCACGGACTTTGGAAGCCACGGACCTCTCCAAGCATCGTTCAGCAGCGCCATTGACGCCGCTCTCTCCAGCAGAGAAGGAAGCCGCTTTCAGCGAGTCGCGAGCTGCTCACTCTGTGGCCACCTCGCCCATTTTGTCGCCGTCGTCCAGCAGCCGCGAGAGCCTCGTTAAGCAGCTGGCGCAGAACAGCGGAAGAGCAGCTTGCTACGCATGGCCTCTGCAGCAGCAGCAACTCGCGGCTGGCAAAGACGAAGGAGCTCCGGAAATGCAGGCATTCACGCTGGAGGAGCAGCTGGAAAGCGGTGAGAACAGGTTTGTGCCCGCGATTATTTATTTGCCCGTTAAGCAGCGAGTCTCGGAACCACTCACGGTTGCCTTCAAACTGACTCCAGTTTAGAAATTCAGCCCATGCAACGGCAGCAGTTGTCGCAGGTAAAAAAAGGAGAATTTTTTATAAACACGCCCACAATTTAAAAGAAGTAGAATTCCAAAGACTGAGTGAGGGCTAGAAAAATTAATTTGAGGTTAGAAAACAGAAAAATTTGCAAGAAATTTAGCGCGATTCTTATAATTTTTATTGTTTTTTGTGTTCGAAAACATAAGAAAGTTCCTAAAGTGGTTATTAAACTTAGAATCACTTACCACAAATCAAAATATCGATATACATAATTATTATTAACAAAGTTGTCAAATGTCAGCTGTCATAATTGATTTACGTAATGACGTAGTGAAATTATAACGTAACCAAGCAGAGAACTTGAAGCCGGAGAGAGTCTAATAAAAGCAGAGTCGCAGAATAGGGAGAAGAGGCTTTCGCTGCACTCAGAGTGTGCAATGGAGAATGAAAGAGAATATGAAAAATTAAAAAACTACAATTGCTTTGCTCAAACTTGAAAACATTACATTGCATTCGTTGGAGCTAATTTTTCTATTAACTCATCGTGATGTAATGTAGATGTTGAGAATTCATTTCTTTTCGAATGCCAAACACCGTTATTGAGTCATAACTGTAAATTTAACACATCAGCACACGTAGAAAAAATCTGAAGATGGTTGGGAAAACAATCTCAGGGCTAAAGTACAATTAATCAATAGTTTTGTACTTTGCATACTTTGAAGAACAACAACACTTTGAAATACGATACGAAACGGCAACTAAGAAACACACAATACGTAACGCACAAAAACAAACATAAAACGAGTAGGCAAATTTACTAAATATAGCATTAAATAATAAAAGTTAAACAAACTCTACCTCATACGACTAAAACAATAATTTAAATCCAGTAATAATAATTATAGATACCTCAACATGCAACACAACCACGAAATATTTGTAAAAAACATTATAACGAGTGAATATGTCTCGTGTAAACAAACATAAACTTCCCGATTCAACTATAACGAACGTTAGCCACGCATCACTTTATTTTGTTCTTATTGGGAACGCGAATTGATGACATGCGTCATTACTTTGTTGATCAGAAATGGGAAGTTTATTTGCTGACACTTGCATACATATTTTACAGCACTTATTTAATTAAAGTAGTATTTTTTACAAATATTCTACATATACACTAAATGCTGCACCTTGTAAACGTGTAAAGGCGAAAGAAAGTCGTCGGTTTCAATCGTAAGTTGAGATTAACGGCATTGTGGATAATATTTCACGGTGTTGTACATGTCAATGTCCGCGGGATGTTGGTTTCTCAAATTGGAAGTTTGTTTGCCCAATTCGAAGTTTGAGAGAGATTGAAAAAGAGTAAATTTTGTTTGGGACGACAAAAAGCACCACGTTCCACTTAATTTTTTTATACGACTTCTAAGTCAAGAAAATGAACTCGGTTGCTTGTGTTTCCGTCTTTACACGTCTACTTGTGTTCAGCCTGTTCACATAAAGTGTAAGCTTACAGGAAAAACGCTGATAGGAAATCCATGCTAGTCCGATAACCAATGAGTAAATAAGATATCATCAAATATTGTAAAAATCTCCGCAGATCTAGTCAAAAATATAAATTAGGTACTTATATATATAAATATATATATAAATACAAACATTGGTAAGGACGATAACATAAGGAAGTGTTTAGAAGGAGAGGGGGAAAAATACGCCTAGCGTATTATGCATTTCAGCAAATATACAAACATACATACATACATATATGCATATATGTATATATACAACCAAAACCAGCGACGAAGGCATCACTTGCAAAGAGTTGTATAATTCTATGCATTTTTAATAATATATTACTTGACATTTTTACAATTATTAAGTTAGTAAAATTGGCAGCATTGTTTTATAAATTTCTCACAACACAAAACTAATCCGCGTGTTTAAAGATGATTTTAAAAATTTAAATAGATAACAATAACAAACGTAATTAATCAACATATCTGCGAATCAAATTATTATCCATAATAACATAAACCCATTTTCAAGCAAATTTACAATATTTGAAAATTTAGTCATAGAGAAAGAATAACAATTATTCTTTTTAACACTAAAAGATATTCTTTCTCTATGAATTAATTCACAGCAATCCCACACTAGTTTTTTCTCAATAAGATATCTATGCAAACAGGATGCCTCATATTTGGCATTTTTTATTATTTTACATTTCGGTAATAACAGATTCGCAGTATATTTTTTTTTTACTAAAAGTGTTTGGATGCACGTCGTTTTTGCGGTTTAAATACTTTTAAAAAATCCCAATGAAATGAAAGGAATAAAAAAACAAATAAAAAACTATTAAAATTAAATATATAAACATATACATATATGTATGTAAATACATCCATGAATAATTATAAATAAAGCACAACACTTTGCAATAGATACAGTAATTGCTATTTAAAAATTTTAAAGTGTTTTAAAGAAGCTGTGTGCCTTATAGCAATTGCTGTTCTTTATATTTAATACTTAGTTTTAATTAAACATTTAGTTTTAGTTTACTTTAGTTATGTTTTCAATTTTAATCTTCAATAGTTTTAAGAAAATTTAATGAAAAAAGCATTGAATTACGTGGAAATACGTAAAATGTCAAAAATAATAAATAAAATCCATTTATAAATATTTATTTACATTTTTGGTTCTTTTATTTCTTCGTTAATGAATATAATTTATCTAAATTTCAGCTATTTGTGCGTTCTTTTAGTTTCGTATTTGTTTTTCCCAGTTTGCCTTTTTTTAATAGGAAGCCTTATCGATATTTTTTTATCCTTGTTTCTTTCGTTATTGAAAGTTAATTATAAATACATTTGTACGCTGTTCTGAGACCCTCTTAAGAAAACATCACATCTCAATTACTACGCAATTAAGATCAACTAAAAACTCTGTGACACCCTGTTGACATCTACATTACTTTTCGCTTCGCTCTCATTTCGATTTTCAAGGAGTCGCTGGAAATTGATACCGTTCCGAGGGCGCGTGCGGTTCACACTTTTTTCATGTCCTCGTTTTTTATTAGTGCTGATAAAGGTTTTCTTCATCCCCTTTTGCATGCCCCCTCCTATGTTTTCATTGGCTTTGTTTCTGTGTTCGGCTCGCTTTTTACGCTTACCCTTTCTAGTGTTCTTGAGGTAAATCGAAGTTACTTGAAGCTACCTCGTGTTCCCAAGATTATTACACGCACTTAATTCCTATTATAGGGTAAATTATTTGTGGGTTCTTTGCTCTCAATGCACAGCGTGCTATAAAAAACGGACATTTTGAAAATGCGGGCTTGGAAGAGGCTGATTTGATGTCAAGATTTAAACAAAGCCAAGAAAAAGAGGAAAACAACAATGAAATTTCTGTTAACGAACTGCGCTTGAGGGTTTTCCGTTATTTGTTCTGATTTTTATCAATTAGTTATGTTTTTAAAGCAATTTAAAGTTTCTAACGAGACGTAAAATGAGGGAAAATTGTTCAACGAATTTCAATTGGAGCGAATGAAAAGAATTTGAATTGTTATAGGAAGTTAAATTAGAAGGAATGGAAGGAATTTAAATTAGAATTTAATTTGTTATACAACAGCAATTTTAACGAATGGAGTAAGATTTCGAACGAGAAGTAAAATTATGAGAAATTGTAATAAGAATTTAAGTTTAAACGAGTGGAAGGAATTTCAACTGGAATTCAAATTGGTATGAATGGGAAGAGATCTTTACTCTTCGTACTCTTTTTTACGTTCTCCTGAATTGTTACTGAAAAGGGTTTTTTCAAAAGTCACCCTGTCATTTAAATTAAAGTGGGTCTTTTTTAATGCGTTGTCGGCAACTCCTTTTCGATTTCATGTTATTGGCTTCAATTGGTTTAAAATGATATTTAAATTTAATTGGATTAAATGGAAATTCGCATTGCTTTGAATTTAATGAAAGCGTTGTATGAATTTGTGGATGTTACAATAATCGCTTGAAGTGAATCTGTTGAAAAGTTTTAAATTGCAAAATAAATAAATAACTCCGTGATAAAATTTTAGAATCCTATTTTCCTTAAAAAATACATATTCACAATGTGAATATATTTCTATGGTTTGTTTTCTAACCCTCGGATATTGCATTTAAAACCCATATTAAGAACGCATAATACGAATTTATAATATTTGTTTGAAGCACCACCATGAAAGAAAATTGAAAATAGTATAAAAAAACTCAACGACGACCCGCTGCTGTGATAACGCTGTTTGTTCAAAAGGGAAACATAGTTTCCATAAAACTGCATCGCATCTGCACCAAAAAAGTCCCCATAAAAAATGTCCCAGCGCACGAAACGAGCACCACAACACGACTCGCATTTGGATACGCGTGTGCGGTTGCCTTCCGTTCGCCGGACGCACGGTCAAACGAATCCATTCAAATCGGCTCCGAAAATAAGTGAAATTTTAGAGAAAGGACAATGAAAAGGGAAATGCAGCTGCTCGCTACTTTTGCTCTACTCTGGACGCTGCACGGAAACAAGGATCTGGCGATGTAATTAAAAAAACGTCATTATTCATGATATTAAAATCGATGAGTTGAGTTGAGCAGCATTGAAATCGTGGTGGCCGTTAAAACAACCACGAGTCCACGTCGCTGACCGACAGATTCGGTTACATTGCATTTAAACGTAGCATTTAAATGGACGATAGACAATATTTACGAGTCCTTGTTAAGGTGAACTTGCGCCTAAACATGTTGTTGCACGTACGTCACGTGCTCGTCCATTAACACGGCAATGCAAATTTTCCGATATTGCTTCCAAGGACATTTGATATGCAGCATTAACTGCTTTTGCCGATGCCGAATGTAAAACTATATTTTCCGATTTCTTGATTGCCAGGCACAAGAATCACAATCACTCGCCGTATGACTTTTTTTAAGTTTTGGGCTAAAATTCACCCTAAACATTAAACATCGCCATCATCGTTTACGCTGCATTTTCCATTCTCCCTTTCGTAAAATTTCCATCCCAATCCGTCGACTTCATTGTTATTCGCTCTTCCTTCACTTCCTCCGACCGATTTCAGTTCCAACAGCAACAACAACCAGGAAATTTCTCAATTGTCGATTTGTGGATTGCATGCATTTCGCATTCCACACGAAGGAGGGTTGCCTCTGCAAACCGCAGCGCATTTGCATGTTTAAAAATGTGATTTTTGCAATTTTGTCACAGAAATCATGTCACAAACGAAACAAGAAAATAAATGAAAATCTATGAAAAATGAAAATTGCAATTTTCAATAGTTCCCTCCCCTTGCACGCCAAAACCTCGTTAGTTTCGCGTCAGGCAATAAAAATACAACAACAACAACGAACAGTTTCCGGCGTTCGCTTCGTTTCTTTCCGTCGCAAGCGGCGATTTGAAGTCGCGGCGTGGCTCGTATTTTCATATCCTTGGGCGAATGACACGGTGCATCATCGGCGTCGGCTGCTGCTCATCTGCATACTTCATCTGTCGATAGTTTTTCTCTCTGCGCATTGTATGCAAATTGTACCGTTACATCATTAATGACATTTTGGGTGAAAAAGGTTCGAAATTGTATCGCAATAATAAAAAGTAAAATTGCAAAAAGGGACGTCGAAATGAATTGGAAAAATGAAGTATTTGCGATTTAGATTTGCAATGTACGAGCGTGTGTGTGTGTTTACAAAGCGTGCCGAAATTTTCTTTTAATATGAGTGAAATTTACATGAAAGTACAGATCGAAAAGGATTTTGTAGTTCCAGCAGAGCGCACAACTTATTTACAATCTCTGATTTCAGTCAATCGATCGATTTCAGTGCAAAAAATCCGTACTCTGCTTCAATAATTTATTTATTTCTACAACAAAGCAAAGCAAAGGGAATATTTATTATTTAAGCGAATTTGAACAGAGTACAAATGCTATTAAATTTTTTTTATTTTTATTAAAAAGATTTTCCATTTTATTAATTTTTTCTTATTCATACAATTATGAAAATCCCGCAAGAATTATTTTTTTCAAAAGTACCTTTAATGAGCAACAAAATCAAAAGGATTGAAATGAGAAACATTTACTTTCCATTTATCCACAAACCAAATCAAAATTAAAGTTTAAGAAAATTATATCCTAACCTAACGAATAATATCTATAAGTTAAAAATAAAGAAAACGTTACAAAAACAAAGGAAACTTTATTAAATTTTAGCGTTTAAGTGTGAGTAAAAATCAAAACTATTCAAAATACCAACAACAATTTAATATATAGTTTATCTAGTAGTCTAAGCAACAGTTTTGTTATATGAATTTACAAATACATATACACATAATAATTAATACATTAATTAACAAAATGAATACTAAAGATAGCAACGTAATAATTATTATTGAGCACACACAAAAAATATGATTATCTATGATTATTGTAGACAATGCGATCATTTTGCATATTAAAAATGGTATCGAGTCAAAGAAATTATAGACGTAAACATTTATATTATACACAACACTATAAAAGTATGAAAAATATTAATAAATATGTAAATTTAATTTTCTTTTGCATTTCATTTGGCTACAAGCTTCTTCTTTTTCAATTCTTCAATTTTCAGTTTGATAATTTATTTAAATATCGAGCAATGGAATAGAAGCAACGAGTATAAATAAAGAGATGTGTTCTGATGTAAATACTCGTTCTCGTCAATATTATCTACGATACTCGCTACTCTACAAGCTCAAATCAATGAGAAACACATTTCCAAAGGCCGATGACAGACGCTGCGTTCATGAGTTCGGCCGCATTCGCGTTGCTAGATTGACAGCAACTGATAGATTAAATACAATCATAGAAAACAGATGCAGATGCAATTTATATCAGCAGCAGATTATAATTTGTATGGGAAATCAAGTAAACAGATTACCGCAGATTACCGAGTTTATTTTGTCGTTAAAAAGAAGAATGGGAATTCTGCTCCTCGAAATTGTTGCGGTCAAAATCGCAACAATTATTATGTCATAATCATGAGGACGACCAGGGCTCCATGTTATTTTGGCAGACTAAAGTTGCTGTTGCTTTTGGCTGCTATGATTGCTTTTCAACTCCGATTGCAGCTGATGAAGCAATGAGTTGAAGTGCTGCTGGCGGAATAATTCGTAGTGTGGCATCGGCCAATCGTCAACTGTTACTGACAACTGATAAACAAACTCACGATTATTTACTATACTATACAATTTCTTTCAAATATTACAGACGTTTTCTCGTAAAAGTATAAGAAAATCGAAATATGCGTAAAAAATCACTGAAGAAAAGGAGTCAATAGACAACAGAAAATTTCTTATAGGAGAGATTAGAGGAATGAAGAAGAAGAGGGAAAGGTTTACTTTTATTAAGCATAGTAATATTCACAAAAGTTCTTGTTGGTTATTACAACTTCATCATCGATTATATAAAAACTGAGCAAGGTTTCACACACTTGATTTCAGAACGCCGTTTATGCTGCCTGGAAGCGATGTTTTCTTGCTGCTCAGATAAGATTTTTTACCACGATTACAGGAATCTTGTTTATTCGTTTACATTATATACTCATATTTTCGTTTATTAATTCGGCTTGGCTATCAGAAAGTTGTGATTTATCGTTGTAGTGTTATTTTCTTTCTTGTATCATTATTTGAATCATTAGCAAAATATATTTGCAAAAATTTCCCATTGATTTTCTTTTCTTTGCCACTAAAATTAAATAAATCCTCTCTTCCATGAACTACTAATTTTTAAAAATTTGCTTTTGTAAAATATGCGTGTTTATGGAAGGTCGTTCAGACAGGATGACACGAGTGAATTCATTTATTATTTGTCTTATTATTCAAATTTAATTAGAACTTAACTCAGAGTTTTCCTGAATTCGATGTCATATTTTTATTTCGAATAGTCTTTGTATTAATAATTATCTATAATAAAATACACAAAAAACCAAAACGGGGGGAAACATGTGTTGAGTTTTAAAAGGTATTGAAGCTAAAAACAATTTTTAATCGATTTCCGTCAGAGTGTGTTTTCAAACGTGGGCAATTCGATGGAATAAAGAAGTGAAAGAACTTAACACAAAACTATCTCAATTAAGGGAAATATTTACGCGAAGGTGTTTATGGCGGGGAATTTGTGATATGTTTGCCCTACTTTTGCATGTCACTGCGTGTGTTGGACAGCGCGCCTTTCACTCCCTCCGGCAACCCTACAACACGAAGAAAAACCAACACGTACACGTGTCTAGTCTGATAACGCAACTTAACTATTTTCTGGAGTCCTTCAACACAATCATTTTTTTACAATTTATAAAGACACAACGCATTGGATTTTGTTTTGTGTGGATTTTGGTTTTGCTGTAGTTCGGCGTCTGGTGCTTGTTTTTGTTGGTTTTACTATTACGAAGCGATTCTAGCATTTATAAAAAATGTGACAATTTAAATAAATGATCAAAATCAACCCCAGAAACTGAAAAGTAACGAACGGAAATTCTTTCATACGAAATACGCAGTTGCTAATGACGTTTGCGTTAAAAGCGAGAGGTGTTTGTGTAAAAGCAGGAATAGTAATTAAGGAGGGGGAGAAGAGGAGGGTGAGTAGGCAAACACAAAGAACGTAGGGAATTCGTAGGACTATTGAGGTGATTAGTATTTTAAGGCAGTCCTTTTTAAATTTGTTTGTTTGTGCCTGAGTGGCACATAACTTTTGCCAACAACAGCGGCAGAAGTTTCAAAATAACACGGCCTGTTTTGGGAATTGAGTAAAAATAAGAAGTCGACGCTAAAGAAGCTCAACTGTGACGAAAATCTGCGTTTCAATTGCAGATTTTGTCGTTGGTGGCGCCTTCGTTTCAGTAGGCACTCAGTCAGTTTCTCTCTCTCTCTTTCCTCTGTTATTATTTCTGTTTTTCAATTCGATTTAAAGGCATAGATTTAATCACTGCTCACCAAAAGATACAAACGACATTCGTGAATGTGGTCAATTTTTGTATACGAATAAAAATCAAACGAAGGCAGAATTTTGATTTTTGATTGGTTCTGCTGTCGACGATTTATTTATTGTTTAATTACGACGTGGGAGGAGTGAGTGAATGTGTCAAAATAAATGAGCGAGAGGTTGAAAAATATTTGAAAGTGTTGATAAAAGTAGGAGTGAATTTTGGTTAAAATGCGTATCTAATCAGGTTCGAGTCCACAACTAAACGAATGAAAACGAATGTTGTGAGGTAAATCTACAGGTTGACTCAGAGGACAGCAGACAATCGAAATTCCTTATAAAATACATTCCAGAAATCAATAATAGAATATCTTTTAGTAAATTATTTGTTTAATTTAATAATAATTTAATTATTTTACATAATACTTTTTTATTTTTTTATAATTTAGCATTTTTTTATAATTTTTATAAATTATTTTTATATATTCTTTTTTCTTATAATCTAAGACTATTCTTAGATTTATTACAATTCTTTATTCTTTTTTTTAAATAATATAAAAATATTTATTAATATAAAAATACTTTGTACTTGCTTCTTCATAAAAAAAACCTTTTGAAAATTATAGAAGAATATTTTTGTACTCTTTTTTATTTTATGCGTTTTTAGTCATTTGTTTAATGACTTTAACAACCGTAACCAATTTTAAAAAATGTCATGTCTCTACAAAATAAATTGATACCCAAAATCAGTTTTCTTCAGCTTTGTTGAGTTTTGAATTCGAGTAGGAATCGCAGCCACGCGTCGTCCTCAAGAAACTCGTGCCAAAAAAGTCAACGTACCAAAAGACACATTGTTTAGTAATTGCTAAAGAAGTGCTAAAGAGAAGGGGAGAAACGGACTGGGAAAACGAAGGAAATCGTCTGTAGATGCGCGTATGAAAGAAACCAGTTGATGGCCCGCCGAAAGCCAGGAAAACCCATCGATGGCGCACCCTAACGACGCGTTGTTTTTATATCTTTTTTATGTCGTTGATGTTTTCCTCGATAAATGATGATGATATCGGTTCATTGACGAGTTCTGGCTCAGATTCGATTCTCAGCTGTCATTTGCAATGGAGAAATAAATGCATAGCCATGAAATTCCTTTCCTTTAAATCTTCCTTCTTCTGCAACTTTCACTTTATTAATTAAAGCAGTATTAGTTTAGAGTACTTCAAATCATTTAAATATTATACTTAAATACTATTTTAATTTAAATACTACTTAAGTTAATACTTAAACTTAATAAATTAATTTAATACAACTTAAATATAACTTTATAGTTATACTTGGATTATTTATATTTATTTCACTTTATATTTATCATTTACTAGCTTTATTCAACTTTTTATCATATATTACTTTAATTTAAATTTATATTGAATTATATTTTATTTAATTTATACTTTATTATATTTTAATTTAATTGAAATTATATTTATATTTCATTTACTTATTTTTAGTTGTTATTACACTTAAAGAGAACTTTAATTTAAATTTATATTTAATTATTTATTCAACATTATATTTTATTTACTTTAATTTAACTTTATCAATAATAATAATAATATTTATTGCCATTCATTCTTTTAAATAGCATTTAAAATATGATTTCAACATCGTAAAATCGATGATTATTGATTAATTCTCAGATTTTATTGTGTTGAATGATGTTTGTAGCCTATGAAGGACTATAAAATGGCGATATATACACCGTTTTTACAGCGTGTCAAAGAGAATTGCTGAAAGTAATAAAACTCCTTCAGCTTTCCTTTAATTTTAAGACGAAAACTCAGCACAAGAGCAACGATGTCCTTTTTTAATACAAACGCACATACGAATAAGTAAATACTTTATAGATAGAAATAAATATGTACATATGATGGGATGTGCTATATAGAACTGTTAATGAATGTCTTTGCAAAATGTAGTTAGCAGTTTGTTAGTTGGGTTGGAGTCAACTGTTCTCTCTCTATTGTTTAGAGAAGAAGTTCTTCAAAACCAAAACAACAGCTGAGAGCGGTGGGAAAAGTGGTTGGCGCAAGAGAGAGCAAAAGCGAGAAAGAGATTTATCACACCAAAGACAACAACCAAGCATCCGACTGACTTGACGACTCATCGTTCGGATGTCGACTTAAGCATCAACAACACTAACAACAACAACACACTTCATCGAATTCGCCACACTTACACCATTCGAGCGTTCGTCTTGACGATGTGTGATTGTGTGTGTGTTTGTGTTCATGTGGGTTTTGAGATTTTTCGAAATTTCCCGCCTCAAGAAATGAAAAACACTTTGCACAACTGTAGATAATGGGTTCTGTTCGTCTCTCGGCGTGTCCAGGCGCTCCATTTCAATGCTGGCAAAGAAAAGGCATTTTCATTGTCTTCTTCTCCATTTCCTCCTCGGTTTTTGTATTTATTTAGTTTAATTTTTTCTTTATTTTACTTTTCGTGTTCGTTTTATTTATGTTTTTGTTGTAGTCGCTGCCGCTGCTGCTGCGTCGTCGTTGATAAAAACGCCCACGCCAACACGAGTCTGCATGTAATTGAGCACGTGGTGTGTGTTTGCGTGTGTGTGTGGTGTGTTTCTCGGCTGTCGCTGGGGTGGGAATGAAAAGTTGAAACAGAGCGTTGAATGAATGCGTGGCTTTCGACGGGAGGTGGTTTCTTGGTGGGTTGCTTGGAAGCAGCATCCGGCGCTGCTTAGTTTCGGATTCTTAGATGAGGATAAATTGAGAAAGTTGATAAGTGGCAGCAGCAGCAACAACAACAATCGAACAACAACATCACGGAAAAGTATAAGAAAAATTGTAATTTTCATGAAATTTTTTCACTTTATTTTTTCTGACCTTAAAAGAAAATTGCTAATGTGTGTGTGCTGTGTATTTGTATGTGTGTTTGAGTTGGACATAAATGCGTATTGACAAGGATCAGAAGAAAAGGAAGAAGAAGACCACAGTGTGTGTTTTCGTGTGTGTGTGCGTGTTACTTCGCCGTCCAAGGAAACTTTTTCTCTTTTTTTCTCCTCTTCCCCACTTTATTTTATTTCATTTTAGTAATTTTTTCACGAAATTTAGAGTCACTGACGGGTGAACGCAGTGAAGTGAAGTGAGAAGGAAGCGAGGCTTTTTTTGTGTATGTTTATTTTACATCTTCGGATGCTGAACGTTGAAGGAAGGAAGAGGAAGGAGCAGGGAAGGGAGACAACTGAAACGTTGACATGTCATTGATTTAATATCGCTTCGTTCGCTGAAAGAGAAAAGCGAATAATTAGCTGAAGTTTTCTTTTTCCTTCAAAGCTTTTAATTAACTCAGTTTTTCGCAGCAATTTTCTGTCTGTTATTAGCCACAAAATCGACCAAATCTTCCAAAATAAAGGTTAAGAAAATTTTATTGATTTCTTTTGCAAGCTTCTTTCAAATTTCTTACATCAGAAATTTTTCCTCTTCACTCAAACACAAATAAATGCAAATATTAATTAAATCTGTAAACCACCCCAAAAATACTACAAAAACAACAACAGCAACAACAACGAATTCCGAAATTTCCACAAAGAAAAATCCAAATGATATAAAAGAAAAGTTAAGTAAAAATCAAACAAAAAGCAATCAGCGAATTTCGTTTTGGCAGGGGCGACGGGAGCGGAACGAAGTGTTGAAAATTGCTGCACAATTTTATGTGAGAAAGCGGAGTGGGAGGTGGCAGGAAAAGTAGAAGAAGCAGCGGAGAAATAATGAAGAACGAAGAGTTTCAGTCGTTGCGTTTCGTTGCGTTCTTCAACGTTTCTTTCGGTCGAGTGAATCCTTGTTTCGGAAGCAAATGTGACTACATTAAAAAGACGTTGAAGGCGAGCGACGCTCAGCAATCGTGCGGTGGGCGTGGCGCTTCAAGAGTGTGTCGATAAATCGCCCGATCGAGAGGCGATATTTGCGTGTTTTTGTTGTTTGTTCTTGTTGTAAATTTATAATTCAACTTCCAGTGGACGACGACAGAAATTGATGCTTTTGTGGATGCGAATTTTTGAGTTTTTCCAATATTATTTTGTTTTTTTGTAATTCTCCGTTTGCTTTTAGAAAAAGAATTCAATCGAATCGATTTTTCGTTCAAATAATTTCTGTTATTTCGCCCCATTCAAACGCCAAGAGATTTTACCTCCTCCCGCCCCCTTCTTGAATGTCTTTCTCTATTTTAATTTATCCTTGCAGCATTCTTAAGGAATATTGTATTTAAGAACATCGCAAAAACAGCAGAAAAAATAAAATATTGCAATTTTTTCTCTATTTTCCTGAATTATTTGGTGTTTGACAAGTCTACAATCAGAGATTTTCAGTCATCCGCACGCCATCCACACGCCCCACAAAACACATCAAAGGACACAAGATTCCAGCTCTTTATCCCCTCCTCCCCCACCCCCCCTTCCACGGCAATCATCCCTCGCCAATCACCCCGACCACTTCAACGCATCGCTGTACATGAAATATTTTGTTACGTTTTGCAAGGCAAAGATAATATTTAATAGATTTTTTCATCATCATCGTCATCAACGTCGTCGTTGGCGGCGAACTCCCCGTCGTCGTATTCTTTTGGCGTTTGCACAGTAGGACGGCGACAGTGGGACAAAAGTGACAAATGGAAAAAGTGACTGAAACCACACTCGAACAGTAAATAAATAAACATACACGAAATTCACGTGTTAAATGTGACTTTGGCTGCTTTTCTTAATTAAATTGTTGTTGTTAATACAGATGCGAGCGCTTGTGAAGTTGCTGATTCTGTTGCTGGTTAAGAAGTTGTAGAGCTCGGATTTATGGAGTTTTATTTTGGCTTGTAGCACAGCTGAATGCGGGCTTTTTTTGCAGGCAAACTTTAAAATTAATAACAAAATTTTATATGTTATTGCACTTTACACACAATCTCAAATTATGTTTATATTATAAAAGTTTCGACAGTTTTCGTAAGCATTGCAAGCCATAAACAATTGATGAATTAAAGATTGCGATGATCGGGTTTCGTACTGCGCATTACGTCATTTTTGCTAAAGAATTGTCCAAACTGTCACAAAGTAATTCCCGAAAGTAGCCTCCTTTCTTTCTTTACTTCGGAATAATCCATTTTATGAAATATTTGCAATGCTACGCGTGAATTTAATGCAAATCTTAATGTAATCTTCCTGTTGAATTCTTCCTTTTCCATTTCATCGCCTTGTCTGAAGGAAATCGAAAAAAAAAGCAGAAATACCTTTCCCATAATTACAACTTTTACAGTTCTTCACTTTACAAAGCATTTTGCTTTTAATTCGTGCTTTTATTTCGTGTATTAACACAGAAATTAATTTTTATTTTATTTAACATTTATAACACAAGTAATTAGCAAATGTGTGAATGAATCCTCAATATTATTATTTACAGTTTGTTATTGAAGTTGTTTTAATTTATAATTTAAAAAATTAGTTTCAATAGAATGTGAAATTTTCCGATATTAGAATTCGTATTTTCACGAGTTTGAATGTTAACATTTGTACTCAAAGCATTCGAAGAGATACTGCAGCCGGGTGAAGGGACCCGTAGACGTTATAAAATTACAACTCGCATTCGATTGAATGCGAAAGCGAAACCCTTTCACGAAATTAGAAAAGCAGAACCTTCGGAAAGCCATTGAAAGGACAGCAATTTTAAAAGAATTGCCGACATGAAAGCCATCGAACGGAGCGAAGAAAGAAAGAGCAGCTGCGTGAATAAAAACGCGTGCGACAGAAGTGATGCCTACGCGCGGAGCTCCCCAAACAGAATGCGATCGTAAAATAGAAACAACAACAACATTGAAACAGGGAAAATAATTTAGAGGCGAACAGAGGCTTCGATAGACACACCGAATGCACAACAAGAACAACAACAAAAAATGAGCCACAACCCTTTTTCCTCTCCGTTATTTTCCCAACTGAATGAATTGAATTGAAAATGTAAAAATTTCGACTGTTTTCAGTTTAAATATGTGAAAAATCAACCCAAAAACGTCGCATGCACCAACGAAGGGGTTAAAAACGACGCGAAGCAGTAAATCAGCGCTGCATTTAATCGCTTTGGGACTTGATCGAGGGTCACGGCCAACAACGGACAACCCTTTCGCTCTCCAGCGCCAGCATCTGTTACGCTGCGACTTCGATTGGAAAATGTTGGCAAACAGCAACGCCGTCGATGCAGATCCGGGAAATGTTCCGCTCTTAATTGCGAAAGTTGTGAAATTTCCAATCGAAAGAGTTGCGCGATGACGATTTTTCATTTTGCAATTTTGACATTTTCGCAATGAAAGCAAGCGAAATAAATTCGGGGAAAAAGGGAGAAAATTGCAGCGAATAAAAGGTGAACCCTCGATGCGAGTGACTAATCCGCGATGGCTGCAGCGCGGCACCCGGCTCGAGGTCAGCCGGAATTTCGCAGTTGCATCAATAAAGGATCGATGGGACTCGCGTCATGCGTCACTGCGTCACCACGCGTCGATTTAAAACGCGCTGCGAAATCAATGAGTTGCATTCTTCCGCAGCAGAAAAGGATTTAAAGTTTTTTCAGTTGGTTTTCGTCCCAAAAAGAGGAAAACAACAATGGAAAATGTGTCATTTATGAATTAAACTAAGACTTTGGTGCCAATGAATTGGTTTTTTTGTTGTTGCCGAGGCTGCACACACCGTCGCACGCTTATCAAGGATGTCAAAGGGGTTGACAGCGTATTGAACCCATTAACGACCGTTGCTGACCTGTGATGTCATCGCGGGTCGCACGCCGCGAGGAGGTTGCCAGAGGCCGAGGCGACGTCCTGAAGGATTACGCACTGCGCATTGCGACTGATGTTGCTCCTAATTCGCTCCCTGCAAAATGCGGAAAATTTCATGGCAAAAATGCGAATTTTACTTAGTTTTTTTCCCTATTTTTTTGGTTTTTTTGTGTTTTTGTTTTGTTGGTTATTTTAGGGTTCGTTAAGAGTTTTTAATCCTATTTGCAACTCCTTTTTTAAGCTAAACCCACGTATATAAAAATCCATAAAAATAGCAACTTTTTAATGCTTTTTTTTGTTATAGAATTGAAAGAACTACAAAAATTTTTATAATATAAAAATAAAAAAATATAAAAATTAAAAATTATTACAAATGATTTTCCGTTTAAATTTTGAATGTTTTGTTTATTATGAATGAGTAACGAGTTGAATAAGTAAAAAGTAGAACAAATAAATTAATGAAGCGAGTTTCAGTTTAACAAATAGCGAGTAGAACGAATGACGATTTAACGAGTACAGAAAAATATTACATAAAATATTACTCGTTGAATATTGACAATGAACACAACGAGTACGATTAAGCATTCGCTGTTTACAATTTCCCAAAATTATATTTTGATTAGTTTTTATTTCATTAAATATTAAATATGAAATTATTTATATAAAATATACTTAATATATTTTAAATTATTGATTTATGTCATGAATAATTATTGTAAATTAAATAACTTTTTATATCAATTAAAATTTTATATTTAAGTGTTAATTTCATTTACATAAAAATTACTATAATTATAATTAATAATATTTATGTCCTTATCTTTATTCTAATTATTGTCTACTATTAATATTTTTGTTATTTACTAATTTAATAAAGCAAAGAAATGGAAAAAACAGAGAAATTCATAATTTTAAAAAATGTTTACTAAAATGGAAACAAAAACTTTGACCACAAATAAAATTTCTGCTTTAATTTGATTTATTTTTATAATCAGGATTTATCTAAATTTAAGAATGAGCTCAAAATCAAAATTTTAACATCAATTGAATTAATGAACAAAAAGGGAAGAAAAAACCGGTGAAAAAAAAATTTATATAAACTAAAAATATAATAATAATCATAATAATAATATAAACACAAAAAACAAAAGAACGAAAATGAAAAATTAATAATATTTTATATGAAATTGAAAATTAATAAAATTTTATAAGTATTTTAATCTAAATTTAATTTGATTTGAAGTTAGAAAATAAATTTATTTTTAACGAAAATTGTATTTGTAAGTATAAATTGATGAATAACTCAAGGAATTAAAAAACAACAAACAAAATAAAATTATAATAAAACTACAAACAAAATCAAAAACGCAACAACATCAAAATAAATATAAATTATTATTATTATATCTCGCATTAATATGAAAATCGGAGGCACAAAATCAAAATTTATTTAGATTTAAGTACTTTAGTCGTAGAATGATGAAAATTAAATCAAAATCTATTATTTATGAATTATTAATAATTGATTCTAAACGAGAAACTGTTTAAATACTTCATTAAGCAGAAAAGAGGTTATCAATAGTGTATGACATGCATGAATTTATGTCTGTTTGCATGTAAAGAAGCAGCAACTAAATCAAAAATATTGTGTGTTATTTTAATCCTATGTAATAAAAGAAATAAATATTTTTTGGGATAATCAAAACATTCCAAATGTTGGTAAAATCACTGCGTTTTTATTTATAGTTGCGGTTTTTTAACCACCCCAAACAAATAATCCCACAACTTCAAAAATACCCATATTTAGTTTAAAGTTATGGTTGTTGTATTTAATAAAATTTGCCATTAAACAAATTCATCAAAAACTACACTTTCCAAAAATCTGAAAAATTTTGTACGTGAGTTGGTTTACACAGGCAACATGCAGTTTTTCTTAATTTTCTAAGTTTTCTTATACATTCCATAAGAATGCGTGGCTAGCCATGACATAAACCTCAACAATTCACGCTAGGAAATTATTTTCCATTCGTGAATGTTGTTCTAAACACGAATACGTATCTGTGACATGAACCTCAAGAGTTTCGCTAATAAACCACATTTCAAATTTATCTTCAATCCACTATCCACGATCCATAAACAAATGTGTATGCATCCGCGGCATGCACCTTTCGCTAGTAGAACATATTTCAAATGAATCTTCATTCCACAATCCACGATCCATAAAAAATGTGTATATCAACGCCATGAACCTTTCGCTTGGAGACAACATTTTTAACTTCATTCCACAATCCACGATCCATAAAGGAAAGGCTGTATCCGCGGCATAAATCTTTTACTAGTAAACCACATTTCAAAAGTATCTTTATCCACAACACATCTTCCATAAATATATACCTGTATCCGCGGCATAAACCTATTCCTAGTACACCACATTTTAAATTTATTTTCATTGTACAATCCACGATGCATAAAGAAAAGTCTGTATCCGTGGCATAAACCTTTCGCTAGTAAACCACATCTCAAATGAATTTTCATTCCACAATCCACGATTCATAAACAAATGTGTATATCAACGCCATGAACCTTTCGCTAGGAGACCACATTTTTAATTTAACTTCATTCCACAATCCACGATCCATAAAGGAAAGGAAAGGAAAAATCCGCGGCATAAACCTTTCACTAGTAAACCTCATTTCAAATGTATCTTCATCCACAATCCACGTTCCATAAATGAATACCTGTATCCGCGGTATAAACCTTTCGCTAGGAAACCACATTTCAAATTAATTTTTATTCTACAATCCACGAGCAATAAACAAATGTGTGTATATCCGTCCCATGAACCTTTTGTTAGTTTGATAATTATGTTCCATGTCATATCCACATTCCACACCGTACCGTAAGTTATTATTAAACACACACTTAAGAGATTATTTTCCCCATTAAAAATTAAGGCCCACACTATTTATTATAGCCTCGGCTTTAACCAATTGCACAGTAAAGGTTTCGTCATTTAATTTTATATTGAGAAAAAATACTTATTACTCCAGAAGATTTTGTTATACAGAGTGTTTTGCGTATTTGTGAATTCGAAGTGAATTGTTGTTGTTGAAATCGATCATTTCGTCAATGATTTCGTAAGTTATGTAAAACAACAAAAACGAGCTAAGAAACAGAAAACCAGGCAAATAGCGATATTTGACAAATTGGAAAAGTCATAAAAAATCTGGATCGTTCATACATACATATATGTACAAATTGGTGTGTGCGTGCATGCGTCTGTGAGTTCATGTGGTTCAGTTTTAATTACGCACTAAAAGTTTCTGACGATTTGTTTTTCGGAGGGAGGCGAGCAGAAAACACAATACAAAAATTTCCTAACCTAGATTTGATGCCACCGGTGCGACGCCTCGTTTTTTTCCTCGTTCGTCTTCGTGTTGATCGTTTTGTTGTTGCGCATGTTGTTGTTGTTGTTGCTTAGGCGCTTTTGCGTTTTTGTTTTCTGCTGACGTGTGTGTGTGTGTGTGCGCATGTGTGTGTGCGTGGTGAGTGCTTTTGCAAAGAGATAAGCGGAACAAGAACGCGCAAACGACGTAAATTCAGCGTCGAGTTTTTTGAATGCCTGCTCATTTCTACGCAGATCGTGTCTGAATTTACAGTTGTACATATGTATGCAAATGCTATACATTATTTACTGCGCTAGATCGCGCATGAGTTTGTTTAAGCTTTGAGTGTGTGCGCGTGTCTGTTGCTGCTGCTGCTGTCACTTCTCCATGCGGCGCTGTTCTAAATCGTTGATAATAATTTAATCGTGTCACTCATCACAAGACACGACAACCACCGGCAACAAAAGGAGCAACAACAACAACGACGAGAAGAACAAGAAGCCACATTCATAACCGGAAATGAGTTAGTTGAACTTCCGCAAGACGTCGATGACGTTCGGCGACAACCACAGCAACAACGACGACGACGACGACGACGATGTCACCGAAAGTAACCATAAAGAACAACAACAACAACGCAGAAAACCAAAAACAGACCCACGAAAACAGCAACAATGAAGGCGACAATAAATTATATAAATTAAGACGATGATAAAGACGACGACGACGACGATCAAAGTGACCTCGACGTCGGCAACGCAGCAGCGACATACATACGTCAGGCACACAGGCAGAGAATGTGTGTAACTGGACACTTGGAACGCAGTTGTACCTATTGAAGTGGTACTTCGCGAGTTCCCATCCATGCACTTGCCTTCAATTCGCTTTCGTGTCTTCGTATGAACTGCGTACTTCGTCCAAAAACCACTCTCAAAGCATGTGATCAGCGCTTTGAGTGGGCCACGCCACACACCGCCGCATGAGGTCGGCCGCACTGTTGCTGCGTGGTTGGTCGCCGTTTGACGTGAGTGCGCAGTCATGAGTCATTGAATTACTTCGCCTTTTGTAATGTTTCTGAAAGAATAATTTTATAATTTGCACGATAATAATAGAAAATATATCCACACATGAGTTACAGTTGCGTTAATAAAAGAAATTCATAAATCAACTGACAGCCAACAATATCCAAAAATTAATTAAAGTACTAGAATATTTATTAATATATAAAAATAAAATAACATAATTATAATTAGTAACTTTATTTAAATTACAATTCGGTTGATTATTGAATTTATTTTTTAATTTATTATTCAACTTTATTCTTATGAATCGTATTATTATTCACAATTTAATTCCTAGATTCATTTTAATTCATTAATTTATTATATTATTTCGATTTTATCTTTATTCATAGAACTCATAATTGTTAAATGTCTTTAATAATAATTTTCCTTCTTTTTCAATGTTTCTGCACGCGTCTGGAAGCTTCTTTAGAAAAATCGAAAGTCTGAAAATGGGTCTTTTCTCAGGTCGAGTCGTTTGCGATCTCCTCCTTTTGTTCGTTTGCTTCATATTCAGTCAATTAGAAAGCACGAAATGAAGAGAAGAAAAGCAAAAAGCTTCGTTGCCCTACCGCAGACATCAAATAAAATGTTTAAAAGATGGTTTTTTGTGCGATTCTGCTTCTTAATCTTCTTGAAAATGTTGTTAATCAAACAGCACGAAATCGAAATCGAAATCGAAAATTTTTCATCTAAATTTAAAGCCATTAATTTTTGGCTTTCACGTTGCAAGTTTTTAGCAACATCAGCGAAAATTGTACACAATTTATACATAATTTTGAAGTATTTGTATATAATGTTTTATTTAATAGCAGTTTAGGCAATTTTGAATCGAAATAAGTTGAAATTAAATTAAATGTGTAAAACATGTGTTAAACGTTGGAACATTTTCCTTATTAAACTTTGCATTAAATCCATATTTTTAAAACGTTTTTAAATTGTTTTAATTTATTTCAATTCAATTACATAGTAAAAAATAAAGAAATGAAAAATAATACTCCATAAAACATAATAAATAATTATTTAAATAATAAAAAGTAAAATTGATTAAAAAATAAATAAAATATATTTTTTATATTGTTTAAATAGTAGCTTTTAATTATAGTTTTTTAAATAGAAACTTTTAACTATAATTTTTTTATATAGAATTCTTTAGCAGAAATGACTTCATCGGAGTCTCAGTTTAACTTCTTTGATATATGTAGTTTTAGAGAAGCCTTTTCCATTTCTTTAACGATTTACTATTTAATCTTTGTTTATTTATTTATTTATATCCATGTTTTTGTCTGCAGAATTTGCCGAGCGCTCGTCGAGCGTTTGCAGCGCCGTAACTTCGCCGAGGTGTTGAGTAGCGGAAGTTAGAGCAGGCAAACAACAACAACACGAAGCGCAGAGTTGCCGCGTTACACGAAAACGAAGTTCGTATTTTTGCAGTTTGTTGTTAATGTGTTGTTAATTTAACAACGCTGTTAATGTTGTTGTTAATTTAACAACTATGTATAGTAAAAAAGAACACATAGAAAAAGAAGATAAAGAATAGAAATAAGAACACGAAGGTGTATAGAAAAGCTTAGAAACTGTATCAAAAGCAATTGTAACAAGTTTGGTTTTTTTTTTTATTCCTATTTCTTTTTTTGTGGATTTTATTTGCTGTTCATATTCACACAGAGCAACTTTTAGTATTTCTTTATATACAACTGAAAACGTAGAAGTGTGTGTGTGTGTGTGTGTGTGTTGTCTTCAGTTGCTATGTGGCCGCTCCGAATGTTTTTACCCAACAACAAAAAGCAAAAGCGATCGAAAAGCATGAAGCCGAAGAAGAGGAAGAGGAAGCACAGAAACTACGCACAATCGGCGAATGTCGAGGAACACGTGGTCGCTCCAAATGAAAGGTTAACTTTTTTCTACACACATCGAAATTCAATGCAAACTCAATTTTCGTTGAGATAATTTTCAATTCGAGTAAAATTCAAGAATATTCAATTTGAATTGAGTTCGTGGTGGGATAGGGGAAGAGGAGGAAGGAGGGGAAGAAGAGGAAGCACCATCAGCACGATCGCCGAAAGCGAAACCCGAAGAAGTGGCGCTGAAATTCATCGTCGTCGTCGTCGTTTTCCGAAGTCGATCTGATGTGAATCTGGTTTTCAACGCAGTCCTCGCCTCTCCCCGCCGAGTACAACCCCTTCCCCCCTCGACCATCGTCCGTAACTCACCACCCTTAGATTTATGCTAATGTGGAACACGAGAATAATGAATTTTAATTGAGCCCCGAGCAGACGAACACGAGAACAGGAACCGCGAGCAGCTGCCGCCGCGAAAGGCGTGCGATCGCCGGGAGGGGGGAAGCAAGGGGAACAAACTACGCAGAGAAATTAATTGTAATTTAGAAGAAAACCGAAGACGCAAGGAAAAAGTATGGAAAAATGTAGGTTGCGCTGCGTTGTGCGCGAGCTGCCTAAAAATCATGAAACAAAAGCAACGACGGAGCAGACGGACGGACGGACGGAGAGACACACAAACAGCGTTATTTCTGTGCTTTGTTTTGTTCTTGTGGCTGCGAGATAAAAGCGACTTTATCAAAAGCTTCTCTAACTGCAGAAGACACACGAACAGCCATTTAAATACTTTATGTACATATGTATGAGTAAGTAATAAACATAAGTACATATATATATATGTATGTATATGTTCATGTGGAGACATTTCTTTATTCATGTTGGCTTTCCTTTGCAGATGTTTCATTAGAAGCCAATCAACCTCAATTTCAATGCGCTTCCTTTACAGGGTGTTCCAGACGACGGCGGAGATAGGAAAATGGAAGAAATCCTGAAATGCAGCCATTGAAGGGAAACTACACTAACTGCTAAAATTGTAGAGCAGAAAATATTATTATTTTAATATGAGAAATCTTCAATTGCAGTTCAGATCTTTCAATTCCAATTCAGATTCCATCATTTTAATACCAGAAAAGTTAAGTTTAAATATAAAAAAGTCGAGTTCAGTTCCGATAGCGCCAAGCCATATATCAAATGAAAGGTCTTTAAATGAGGAACAACCGCGCTATATAACATTTTCGTGTCACTTCTATAGTTTAGGCGCAGTACTTGAAGGAGCGTTTTTGTTTAGAGCGAAAAACACTCCCCATTCCTTTCAGTCATATCTCGAGTTCTAGCCAAACGATCGCACCAAGCCATATATCAAATGAAATTGTAGTTCAGATGTTCGTTTTTCAATTTCAGAATTTTTCTATTTTAGTTCAGATTTCATTATTTTCATGTGAGAAATTTTTACTTTTAGTTCAGATCCTCCAATTCGACTTCAGATTCCATCTTTATGACATCAGAATTTTCAATTGTAATTCAGAAATATCATTTGTAATTCAGAAAACATAATTTGGAAATGATATATAAATTACCTATGATTTTTTTTAATTGAAAGTTACGAGTTGTAGTTCAGCAGAATTTTAAATGCATCTGTGCTTTATATATACATTAATACAGATGTATATATCATTAATAGCTGACATGTACATACATACATACATATATCATTAATGCATCGACATTTAAAGATTTCCTTTCAAAATACATAATATAATTCTTTATTTATAATTAATTATATGTGATTTATTTTATTGTACTTGTTTTTTATTATTATTTCTTTCAAATATTATTTATTAATAATACATAATATAATTCTTTAGTATTTATTTTTATTATTACATATTTCATTTAAATATTATTTATTTATTATATATTCTGTTATTGATTTATTGCATTTCTACACATTATTTAAATCAAATTAATAAAATACTTAATAGTAATTAATTAATAATAATCTGTAAATTAATAAGAAAATAAAGGGAATAAAAATAAAATAAAATGCTCACTGAATTCATAATAAAATATTTCAAAATAATATTATAAATAAATAACTAAATTTCCAATAAATATTTCTAAATAATAAAGATTTTCTTTTTATTTTCTTGTTTTTGTTTCTCGCTTCGT
The DNA here is from genome assembly GCA_937620795.1 of Thecophora atra. NCBI lineage: Eukaryota > Metazoa > Arthropoda > Insecta > Diptera > Conopidae > Thecophora > Thecophora atra. Next base: position 95,849,660 of record OW569397.1, on the reverse strand, counting down.
TCCATTTTTCAGTAGTTCAGAAATGAATAAAAATAAAAATTATGAAAATGTTGAATTTTGTTCGTTTTCATTTGTTTTTATCCGTTGCAGTTGTTGTTGTTGTTGTTGTTGTTGTTGTTGTTGTTGTTGTTGTCGTCGTCGAAGCAACAACAAAGTATGCAAATTGTATGAAGAAGAATTTTCTTAATGTTTGTTTTGTCTGGCAGTCGCTTCACTTCCGCCTTCTTCCTCTTCTTCGTGGTCTTATTTTCCTTCATCGTCGGCGTCGACCTCTTCTGCTTTTTGTTGCTTTGCTGCGCTGTTGTTGTTGTTGTCGTCGTCGTTCTGCGTTGAGTTGACTGCACCAACGGAATTCGCTGCTTCTTCTTCGTATTTTACAGCTTTGCTCCACTTCGGCAGCAGTTTCGGCGTGCGTCTCGGCGATCGATTAATAAACTGCCTTTTGAAACAGATTCTGATTCACAGACACGAATGACGATGCATCGAGGAGGTTTTCATTTAAATAAACCGCATTTTTAATTAATTCCCGAGTTGAAAAATTGACGAATTCACGGAAAAAGGTGAAAGGAAAAGAAACTCGAAGAAACGTAAAACACTTGAACTGCAGCCGACGTCGTCGATGTGATGAAATGTTTCACAATCGCGGATGTGCGTTGGAATGCGGCCTTCGCGGCTGCCCTCGCCGCCCCCCGCCACCCCAACAGCGACGCGTCATCAATGCACACGTCGACGTTTGTTTGTCGTTCGTTACCTCGAAATCCTCGCTGTGTACCGTTGCTTGTGCAACTGTTTATTGAAGGTGGCTCCGCTTTGGCATCCGTCGAAGAATGGATTCATTTGTAACTCGTCCAGAAACTGGAACGGGAACTGCTGGCTGATGGAGCCAACACACTGACAACAACAACAACGACGACGCCAACCTGTGGAATGTGTGGAATTTATCATGTTCTTATTTTTTCTTCCTTCGATATGATTTTTGCCTCTTGCGCGTTAATGAATTGCGTTCGTCAGCGTGTTGCGAGAGGAATTCCAACAACAACAACAACAACATTCACCGTCTTTGTTGTTGTTCCAAAAATTCCATTATCAAATCGCTGCTCGGCGACCGCTTTTCGTTGCTCGTTAACATCGCGACAGGTAAAAAATTTGAATGGCGTCGCTGATGCTGCTGCCGTCGGCTGAAGTTCAAAGTTATCGAAAGCTCCGCTGCTGCTGCACTTTGAATTCGATTTTTTCGCTTCCTCCGTCGCATTCCAGTGCCACGCTCGCCGTGTGCTCGGCCCGCTGTTCGTGCGCTGTCGTCATTATTGAAATGAAGTGTTAATGAGTTTCACATTTTGTGGAATTTCTGCTGTTCATTGTTTGTTGTTCTTTTGTTCGGTTTATTGTTGAATTTCATTGACAAAATCAGCTTTCAAAATGATCTCACTTTTTTAAAATCAGTCAAATCAAATCGAAAACCGGTTTCGTATGTCAAATCATTGAGAAACACCAAAAAAAAGACACCACCACGAATTTAATACACAAAAAAAAATCACAGAGCATACACAACAAAAACAACCACGATTGACATCGTTTTCCTCCCTCCGCCACCCTAAACCAACTTCCACAGACTCGCAGCAATTCGTGCGATTCTCACGATGGTTGGAAACGAGTGCCGCGCTCTCTGAGCTGACTGCACATCTGCTCAAGCACACACACACGTTCGATTGTGTGTCGATTCATAAGCAACTCTCGAGTTGATATACCCTCGCGTCATTCATGGTTTCGGGCGCACGATTGCAGCAGCGATAAACGACGGCTGAGGTCTCGTGTCATCTTCGACGGCGATTACTACGACGACGACCGATTGGGACATTTTTGCGACATCATCATGCAAAGAAGATGAGAGAAGAATGCAGAGTTTTAAATACGAGTAAATAATATTATTTGTATTTAAATATTAGACCATAAATGAGTACTTGAATTAATGTGCGTATTTAGAAGAGGAAGATGATGGAGTAAATGAGCCGCCTCTTTAATAAAATGCAATCTCCGAGGAATGAGTTGCGTTGAACTGCGCCTGGAAGGGTGAGCGAGGCGAAAACACTTTCGTAGCTCTTCGTGGTGGAAATAATGGAATGTTTGTAATGTAATGGTGACGAGGTGATTTTGAAGCTGCTTTAAATGGGCGATGTTTGCGCTTCGTGGAGAGTGTGGTGGATTGCTTAAAGGTGAAGTTCGCGTACTGATAACGTGCTTTTAGTGAAGATGGAGAATGACAGTGGTTATTATTATGACGATATTATCATTATAATTAATTACTTTTATTGTTAGAAATACTATTATTATGAGCTTTATTATTATTTATATTACTTAAGATAAAAGATCAACTGAATTAATAAGAAGTGACATTTTTACTTCGTCGTTTTATCATGATTCGTTAAGGAATTCATAAAAACATGGAAATAAATACACTAATTAAAGAGTTAAAAAACACATGCATATTTTTATTTTTCAAAAAACCAACAACAACAAAGAAAAATGTAAAAATATCGTAAATTTTGAACAATTTTGCAAGAATTTCCTTGTAATTCGAAGCACAAAAAACAAAAATGTATACAAAAGCAACAACACACTCAAAAACAGCAACAAAGTAAACAAAGAATAGAAATTTTTATAGATTTTAATAAAAATAACTCAAGTTGAAGAGGAGTGAGCAATTTTCTTAACTTGACGCGGCGACTGTTCTCAATCGGAGCGACGAAACTTTCAAACTAAACGGAAAACACAAAGGAAATCATAGGAAAAAGAAACCAGCGACGAAGAAGAAGCAGAAGCAGAAGCAGACGTAGACACAAACGCAGCCAGACATAAAATAATGGACTAGAATAACTAAAACCCACCACCAACAAACGCAGCATTAAATAAATTCAACATACCTCGAAGCTTGAGCAGCGACAGCGACGAGGACAACAACAACAACAGAGTGGCGATGGTAGACAACGCTGCGAACGAGAACCAGAAACTGGCCCCACCGCATTCCAACACGCGCCCGATTCGTTTAACACCGTTACAAGCCGCAGAGCAACATAAGCCAGCACTCGCTGCTCGTGTCTGTGTGTGTGTGTTCTCCTCCGTTGGCCCTGTTACGACGAATGAGTTCCAAGCTAGTCGCCGAAGGAGAGAGCGACAAAGAGAGAAGCGGGCGATCGTGCGACAGAGCAGCAGCCGAGCTCCACAATTTGGAGCTCGCGGAGACGCAATTACTAACAGAGAATGTAAGAAAGAACAAAGGAGTGGAGCGGAGGAGTTGTCTATGTTCTTCTTCCGCAAACAAGTGACGGCGACATGTCACTTCAACATGTGTTTGAAAAACCGCTGCGATGTTCGCCGCCGACAACGACGCTTTTTTTTCAATTGTAACGAGAGCATTTTCCGTTTGTTGCTCTTCTGTTGTGTGTGTGTGCATTGGCGCTTTGACTTTCCTTATGCTTCGCTGTTGTCTCGAACGAAGCTCGGCAACGCAACTGCGGGAAAAATAACGACGCAGCCAACAAAAATTAGGTCAACACTTTTTCATTCATTCATTCATTCGAGTTGCATTGTGTTGGCGCAACATTGTGTGTGTGTGTCCAAGTATTCCTCCATCTTCACGTTGCTACATCCATCATTCATCCGCTCGATCGACGCATCCATTCATCCATCGCATCGCATCGCATCGCTCTGTCGGTTGCTGCGTTGTTGTTGATGTGTATTGTATTGGATCACATGTTGAGCCGCAGCACTGCGTGAGTGTTTGCGTGTGTTATGCAAGCTCCACGTACGCTCCGTCGTCGTCTGCTATGTACTCGCTTTTAATTGAGTATCCACACGCGAACGAACGAACGAACGCTGTTCGTGTTGCTGCACTCCGCGCGGTCCCCGCCGTGACAATCATCACGATCGTGCGCCGTTTCCAGCATGAATCGAATCGACTTCAAACACACACGCGAAGCGAGCGATAGTTAATGAAACGAAAGCGGCTCACGAACCGCAACAACGCATTCCACAACACGATGACCACCGAGCCACGATCCGGCTTCGCACAATCGTTAAACAAACGACAGCGACGCTCTTAACCAAAGCCGAAGCTACTGCAGTACAACACACGATGAAGACTTCGTCAAGCTTCGGTTTGTCCTTTTGTTCCTCGTCTTCTTGTCTTCTGCTTAAATCACTGCTGCTAGCAAATCAATGTTTTAATGAGTGCTCGCTGTTCATTTGTTCTCTCTGCTTGACGAGACACAGCGAAGAGAACGAAGAGTTCTTTACACGTCGTTGTTGTTGTTGTTGTGTCTATGCCGCCGTCTTCAGTTCGACATCGTTCACAGCTTTTGATGTACTACTGACGGCTTCTCACTGTTTCAAGCGTTGGAGCTGGTTTCTTTCTCTCCAACACGGAGCACTTCAAGCTTCTATCGATATTCGAACTTCGAACGCAAATGGTTGTTGTTGTTGCATTGCAGAACGCGATTTCTGCTGGAGCAGCATTTTTCAATACAGTTACACGTTGGAGCGAGCTGAGAGAGGAAAGTCGTTGTGCAGAGCGAGCGGCTGCTCTTCTACGAGGTGGCATTCCTCGCTGGTGGTTGACTCTGTTGCAGTTATTTCATGGTTGTTGTTGTCGCTAAACAAAGTGTCTGTAATGAGGGGATTTTGCTGATTGGAATTCGCCTTTGACGCCGTTGTTTTCTTCGTATTTACTTTTTCCATAGAACGAGTTTATGTTTGGTAAAGTGATATTTTTCCGCTTGTAGACACAACAATTTCACAGAAGAAGAAAAGTTCAAAAATAATAAAGCCGAGGACAAACTTCGAATTTCCACAAAACAGAAAAAATAATAAAACAGGAATTCCATTTTATTTCAGGGTTAAACACGAAGAAGCTGACCGCGTCGCCAGAAGCCAACTGATAAATTAAAACGGAAAAGAACGGAATTGAAGAAGCGAGCGATTGAGAAGGCGATTACAATAGAAAAGAGAGCAACTTTCGATGTCGAAAGCGTTTTTAATGATGACCTCATTGAAAGCGAAGCGATTCCATGTATGAGCGAACGGTAAATTTTGGAAAAGCCGAAAAGAAGCTGCGAAGTTTGCTTTTCTTCTACACACAAAATTATGTCGAAAATATATGTAAATATTTCAGTGTTGCAGTGATGTTTAAAGGCAACGCTTTAATTTTATTCACAAGCAAAAAAAATCTTCAGTTCCAAGAAAAGAAGTGACTGAAAATTAGATCACATGTAAATGATCAATGACAAATGATATCATCATCATCGTCGCAGCACAGACGATGACGCAGGCGACTGATAACGGTAACGAGATTTGTAGCTTCATTGCAGCGCTGCGAAGGTCAACGAAGCGTCGCTCGCTACTCACCACTTCGCGTGCTCCACTGTGGGGAGAAAACGAAGCGCTGGATCGCTCAGGAGCAGAGAACGTCGGCGATAACGAAGCTGTCAGTGCAAATGAACGGTAAAAATAATGAACGAGTGCATTGAAGGGAAGCGAGAATTTAACAGCGACGGCGTTTGCTTTGAAAGCGGATAACGGTAACGCCAACACCAAGATTGGAATTGCCCAACAGCACGATGTAAATGGCGATGATGATGATGATCGTGATGATGTTAACGATGATGTTAACGATGCTGGTAGCGATGACTCATGCACATGGAATGCCACATCCATTTACAATCAACTCCGTAGCTACTACACTACCACCAACTACGAACACACACACACACACACACGCACACAGAGAGCAGCCGTCGTAGCCAGACGACGCTCAACCTCGATCCGCAGCTGCACAACACGAAGCGCGGCGAGGCGAGGCGACGCGAGTGCAAAATATTCCCATGAAACTGTTGAGTGCACGAAGGAGCGGAGCAAGGGGCGCCGGCGGCTTCGGCATTCCACAAGACACTCGACGAGGCCAACGGTCAGCAGCACCACTGCGTCTGGCTGCGTGTGCAGCGAGCAGGGAGGGGAAATAGCAAAACGAGTTGTTCAACGGCAACACATTCCACAGTCGCAGCTTCAAACTTGTTCCTAGCTTCAGCTTCGTCTTATTCTTCTTCTTGTCCTTATTCTTATTGTCTAGTAATTTTCTTCTTTCCCGTCTCAACTCGTCTTCGTTTTCATGCTTTTACACTTCTCCACTTTACAATCGCCGAGCAACTAAACATAGAAACGAAGGAAATGAAGAAAAAACCCACCTTTGAGCGTCGTAGATAACAAAAGCAACTTTATAGAGCAGCTTCGGCTCGACGAAGCACACCGCAGGAATGTCGTTTCGATTCGGTTATCGTCGGCGATGTTGTTGTTGCGAACGCGCACTATGAACTTCAAGTCGATCGCTCCGAGCACAGAGCAACGTTCCATTCGATTGAAGCTACAGAAATTTACTGAATGAAAATGTGTTCTTTCTTTCGCGTCGATCTTTCGTCTTTTACGCTGCGCGAGGCTGTGTGCGTTGCTCTGCTGCACACTTGTGCAAACTGTGCTCACGACTCTCAGCGCCGACGGCGCTCTCGCGCTCTCAGAGATGCTTCTGCTTCGACTATCCGCTCACAACAACTCACGAGACTCGCGCTGTGAGAGCTGAGCGAAGAAAAGACACGCGGTGTTTGGTGAGCGAAGGTGACGCTCTGAGACGTCGCCGACCATCGCTGACTTGCTGTTGGTATGCGTCGCCGCAGCCGTCGACGTTTCTTGTTGTACACACAAAGCAAATGAAGCAATTCGTGCTGGAGCGAGACAGCGAACCAACAGAGCTTTCGACTAGTTCGCTACAGTCCTCCGTCGCTAACAGCAACACCAACTACAGCCATGGCAACGGCAACGACGGCGACGTGTGAATGCAGCGGGATCAACGACAGCCGCAGCAGCGACTCTTGGACCTCGGAAAACCGCATTCCAGGCTGCGTTGTCGACTTTAGCTGCCTGTGTGTGTGTGTTCGTCGCTGCGAATGCCTTCGTATTTAGATGTTTAGATATTTTATTACGAAGGCGGTTGGGTATTCGATCGATCGCTCCTTTCGTCGCGTTTCCAACTAGAAACCTGCTCGTTAACATTTGTCGTTGTGTGGCGGTCTCTCTCTCGCTCCGACGAGAGTGCTTCGTTCTGCTGTTCTTGGAATGTCATATATACGAGTACTAATCACAAGATTACGGACTTTATTTTTTATTCGTGTCGTGTCCATGAGTTTGTCATTGAACCCTTCACCGCCCCCTGCCCACGACCACTTCAACACTCGCTCGACAAAAGCAAAAAATTATGTTGATTATAGAATGTCGCCGTTGTTGTTGTTGTAGACGATGAAACACGAACACGGGATATTTTTTCACTTCAAATTCCGGTAAATTTTAATAGATTAATGGAATAAACTAGAGTACAAGGAGCTGATGGAGGGGAAAGCTGAGGCATTTCCCAAATTGACGGACTTAATCTGGGATTTTATCTATTAACTGCTTCCACAGTAAATCCTCGTCCATGGAAACACAAGAAAAAATTTAGAAAAGAATTATTATTTACTTTGTTGTTATTATTAATGTAAATTGTTACTTTTTAATTTAATTTTATTTAATTTAGCCTTTTTCCTATTTCTTTACTTTCCTGATTTTTATCTAATTTCAGATTATTTATTTTCTCTCTCTCTCTCTCCGTCTTTATCCATTCTCTGCCGTTTCTTGGCCCATTTCTAATCTCTGCATGGATTCATGGAGTCTATCTGAAATCTGCTTCTTCTTTTTGCCTCTTATCAGCCGCCGACTTTCGACTGTCTTCGGGCAATCATTAAATAATCTGTGCTGTGTTTCAGCGTTTATTGGTTAATTGGCGAGTAGCGACGCCGTGTTTAGCGCCACTTGAAGGACTCTTTCGATCACTCGTTGCGCAGCTGTCTGTCCACTAATAATAATAAAAGTACTCAATAAATAACGGCATCCATATCAGGTGACGTTCTTTTATTATTGTTTTTCTTCGATAAGCGATCGAATTAATTTCTTTCATCGGAATTCTCAGTCGGTTTTTATTGCTTCCTCCTTTTCAATATTCGTATTCTTGGTTTTATCTGAATTACTGACTATTATTATCTAATTATATATTTTGCTGACAGGTGGAAATGTGGTTGTTGTTGTTGTTTCCTTGGTTGTGCTTTAATCGGAGTCATAAACGCGATGTGGAATGTGGTCGATGTTCTCATGTGACACAATTCGAAATGAGCTACGTACGTAAGCAAAGTTTTATGATTTCCACCGACCGTCCGCCCCTCGACTGTTGTCACTCCCCTTTATTTCGGGGAGTTTTCGAATTCAATTCAAGCGCGTGCAGCTTTTTTTACAGTGTGATTTTCAGCGCTTCTTCCAAATTCTATTATTTCAATATATGTAATTATATTATATATACAGTCGAACTTCCCTATAGTGAAGTCGAAGGGACCACAAAATTACTTCATTATATAGAAATTTCATTATATAGAAAACACAATATTTTTTTAAATTTTTATTTTAAGTAATCAGTAATTTCAGTTTGGATTACACTTTTCCATTTTTGTTCTTCAACGAAAGCTTCTAATAAATTAAGAGACTCGAAAACTTTATTGAGTACATCATCTTTCATCTCCACAAAAGTGGTAGGCAAAATTCCAAATTGTTTAGCAATATCTTTTTTTTTGTTGCTCCACCTTCTTCAACTTTATTAATAATCAACAATTTTTTTTCAATAGAGACTCTATTTCGCTGCGACATTTTCACACTGTTTGTTCACTTAATGCAAGTAACCCAATGCAGGTGTCAAAATTGTAAGTGATGGTCATTTTTTATCCTTTTCTGTTGTCATTTTCAAATTTCGGGGATGCCCATATAAAGTTTACTTTTCCATCGGAATACAGTGTTACTAGTATAGCCAAAGGAAAATTATTTGAAAAAATTCATTATAAGGAGACAAAAACGTATGAAATTTGAAATTGCAACTGTAAAACTTGTTCATTGTATAGAAATATTCACTGTATAGAAATTCATTATACAGAGATCAAATAAGACCAGAAATTGAAGGAAAGAGCAGTGTACTTGAAAAAAATTCATAATAGGGAGTGCTTTATTGTATAGAAGTTCACTATAGAGAAGTTCGACTGTAATTAGCAACTTCATAAAGTTGCTAATCGAAAGTATCGATTTTTCGATGCCATTTATTGATTTGCTTTATAAATCTTTTCTTCAGTTTTTCCTTCGATTTTTTTTTTTGCTTTAATTTTATTTATTTTCGTTTTATTTTATATTTATTTATGTATTTAATTTCTACGGCTTTTTAGTTTTTTTTTAATTTCTTTACTATTTTTTAAATTTTTTATATTTTTTATTTTTTTTTTTATTTTTATTTCCTTTTATTTTTATTTCCTTTTATTTTTTTTTCCTATTATTTTTATTTTTATTTATTATTAATTTTTTTCTTTTATTTATTATTTATTTTTTTTTTATTTTTTTCTTTAATTATTTTTTCTTATTATTTCTTTTCTGTTTCTTTCTCTATATATTTAAATTTTCACATTGGTTTTAATTCAAGCGCTTACCTGTCACCTCTCACCGCTTACTTACACCTTATTTACCCCTTACCCTCGACCAGATCTCGTTACTTCAATCGTCTTCCGTCGTGTACATCAATCGTCTTTCTGAAAAGAGATAGAAAAACAACGCATTCCATTAAAAGAACCAAATTTCAGTCGCGAGTGATTTAAATTTCTATTAATATTAAATTTAAGCTGAGAATTCTATCTCTGCATTGATTCCAATTGGACCAATACGAAACGACGCCCGCTTACAACGTACGAGGGATGCATCGCATCTTTGTTCCTAATTGCAGCTTACATTTGCAGGGGGCTGTCATAGGCTAGGAACAGATCCCAAACGAAAACAATGCAAAAATGTTAAGCGCTAAAATTCCAATAAGACACTCTTTGCTTGTGCAGTTTATCAGAAGCTTTGACGGCCGAGAGAAAAGCGCTGAGAGAATTATAACAATGCTTCGACTTCGGCTTCAACTTTGGCTTTGTCGCCTATGCTAATGAAGCTTTGTACGTAATTTAAAACGAAGTTTAAAGTGAAGTTTGACCTAAAAGCAGGCTTCGTCAACGCGCTCTCTCTCGCTTTGTTTTTCGCTCGGCTACAGTCTGCAGCTCGCTCTACGGTCGCGCGAAAAAGAATTCGCTTGTGGTGACTTGAATGTTGTTGTTGCTTTGCTCGTTGGAGTTAATTGCGGCATGACGATTTGCGGCGATCGCCGTCGCCCGCAGATTCCACAATCGGCTGCGATGTCTGCACAAATTGCGAATAGTTGCTCAAGCGGCTGCATGTGTTGCGTCCGTGTGCATCGCTACATAAACAACGGAGTCGCGATAGATGCCCGGTTGGCTGCTTGGTGTGATGATGGTATTGTTATTGTTGTTGTTGTTGTTGCATTGCCACCGACAGCCGACGAACACATTCGCTGCGAGTTCACTTGAACAGTTCAACGAACTGCTGCATGCATCATTTCATTCATAAAAATTTTACTCGACTTCAGTGCCTCTCCTGGGTTGTGTCGCTCTCTCTCTCTCTCTCTCTCTCTCTCTCTCTTTCTCTGTTGCTGGTCTCGTTCACTAGGCGCAGTTGAAATGCACTTCTGCTTGCTTCTTCTCGCTCGCACAGTCGAAATAATAATAACAAAAATAATAATTGGCATGTTGTTGTTGTTGCTGTCGCTCTCTTCGTATTGTTTGCTGCGCATTTAAAGCTGTAACTAATCGCCGTAGCTCCCCCGTCCGTCTTCACGACGATGTTCAGTTGTTTGCTTGCATTCTTTGTGCTTCGTTGATTTGTTGCTTGTTCTATTTTCGTGCACTGCTTTGCTGTTCGTTTGCCGAGCCGTCTTCAGCCGTGTGTGAGTGGATTTAATTTTACTAGGTTTTCATTCAATAATCCGTCGCTCGCCTCTTCTGCGCTCCGAGACTCACTCGTCTACGCCTCCGACGCTCCAACTGAAGGCGACCTCTGAACAGCGTCAACACACGAAGCGTTGTTCGCAAATGCTGTGGATCGTCGCAGTCGAAGTGCCTACGTGCATCCGCCGCCCTCGCCTTCCCGGCAACCGCCAACGACCGACAGCAAAAGCAGTGATTGCATCGCGCCGGTCGCACGTTCAACACAGCTGCAATTAGAATGTTTCTGTTGTTGATGTTGTTGTTGTTGTTGTTGTTGGTGGTGGCGCTACATTCGCTTGGCTTCTCCTTTGCTTTGCTTCTGCTTTCCGTTCCCATTCGATGCTTTGTTACTTGACTTCACGGCGCCCAAGTCTCCAACACAACTAATTCCACTTAGAAACCACTGAAGACGCGTTCCCAGTTGGAAATTAAGTGCCATCAGCTAACGGAGACGTCATATCAGACGAATCAGGCACAAATATCATAGAATATTTCACATGCTAACATGTTCCAAAAATTTCATTGATGTACGCAAACGGTCGTGGAAGTAACGGGCATCTCGTACGAATGCAGCAGTGGAAGTTCGTGCGACCGTACATGCAGCGACGCGTTCGACAGCCGAGTGTGACCCAAAGCGAACTTCGTTTTATCAAAAACAAAACAAATTTACGAAGAAGGACAAATATCAAAACATCCGAAAGAGCTGCTGTGGCGATGGGAATCAACGCGCAACAACGCAGTATTTCGCACACACACACGCGCGCGATAAACCGATGGAGAGAGCGGAGAGCGCGTTTATCGTGAGACTGTGGGCCGTGACCCAGTCGACGTCATGAGGCCGACGTCACTCGCTGCAGTTCTTGGAATGCAATCGTTTATGAACGGAAGCGAGGCAGACCTCATGCGGCGAAGTGTGTCATGGCCCACTTGGTGCACAGCCGCATGAATGAAGGAACGCATGAAAAGTGAAACCAACGAAAATAAATAAACCAACAACAAAAACATGTCAAAATTACTACAAAAAAAAAAAAAAATAGCAACGAAAAGAAAAATAAATCAGGAGCGGAAGTAAAGGCTGAGAGCGAAGCGTTGTTTGTGCTTCCCTTTGTTGTTATTTCTGTCATCCGTTACGTAAGCAGGCGAAATAAAGCGCGAACGCTGCAGGCAGACAGACAAAGTAACGGATAAAGGAATGCACGAAAGCAGACAAACGCACAGACGGACACGATTTCAATGCAAAAGGAAGTTTCCTAATAAGTTGTCTTCCGCATCCGCTGCTGTCGACGTCGCCGATGGATGACGAACACCACGACGACGCCGACGACCGGCAGCAAGCGATCGGAAGAACCAACGACCGTTCGCTGAGAACACGAACTGCTGTCGGGAGGCGGGAAACAACAAAAAAAAAACAACAACAACAGCAGCGATGAATGACGACGGCGCTGGGAAGATTTTCGTTGTGAAGGGGGACAAAAAAAAAACGACTGAAAGCACGTGTTTATTTTTAGAACAAAAAACTATTCTTTTTTCGAGTTACTTGAATTGAAAACTTCTGATTATCGCTTGAGTTGGAGATTTCGTTTCCGTTTCGTGTTGTTGTTGTACGTTTTAATTACTTCCGCCTTCCATAAAAGAAAATGCAGCATATTCATTGAATTTATGTTGTTTTTATGCACAAAGAAGAGTACATAAAAGCAACAAATGTATAAATAAATGATATAAACATGTTAAAAATGAAAATAAACATTTTATTTAATATATTTAAGTTTTATAAAAAACTTTTATCAATAGAAAATCTGCAAATTCTGCTTGTTTTTATTATTATTTCCGTTGTTGTTGTTGCTTTTTACTTATATTTTTAAATTGTTAATTGAAATGACGTAAAGCGATTATTTACAATGGCAACGCAGCCACATGAAGAGTTTTACGTCACCAAAGCAATTAACATTTCTCGCACTGACGTCAGCGGCAACCGACTGCGCGAGCCGAGCGCGAACAGCGATGAGCCGAAGATCAGCTACAGACGCGATGCGAAAAACTCGGCAATGAAAGCTTCCAATAAGAATCGTTTACAGTGCTGGGGTTGCTTTTTGGCAGGAGATTTTAAAAGATTCCCAAAAAAGCGATCAACAATAGACAAGAAAAGAATTCTTTCTAAAAATTGACAATGGGTTTTTTGAAGATATTTTTTATGTGTGAAAAACTGGAAATGGAACAAACATCTGTCTGTAAATGGATTTTAACTATTCTCAAAGCAACTCATCGCTGCAACAATCAAATTTCAACAAAGCAAAAATGATTCACAGCCCTTTTTTTATGCTTTAAATTTATTTGCCCACAGACACAGCGCAAAGCATCTTCTATCGAACAGAATTTTTCATAGAATTTAAATTCAAAGCTTTAAAAGCATTATCAGCAACAGACACACACACACGAAGATCACGCTGAACAAAAGCCTTTGATAAAAGGGGTTTTTTCGGATCTGCGTCTGAAGAGGATAAATTTTCTTATAAAAATGATAAATTGCGCAGTGCGAATAAGAAGCGATACAATGAGCAAATCGCCTTTGAATTGTACATATGTATGTACATATCTAAAGGTATATAAAACATGTTTCAAGAATGTATAATAGCAAGAAGAAGAAGACAAACAACAAAAAAGCAGCAACTGGATCGACAGACGCACAAATTCAATGATCAAATGAATTCTTTAAACACGCATTAATAAAAAAACGCTGAATAAATTTTAATTTCTCATCTGCTAACGAAGGAAATTGATTTGCGTCGTTACTAAAACCCGAACGCAATCAAAGCGATCGAAGTCGCTTTCTCAATTGAGAAAACATGTAGTTCTCACAGAGAGAGAGGCGCTTTCAATTCAACTTTTTCCCATACATAACTCCCAATAAGAAAGCAACGAAGTGTTGAGCAGACGTAGCCGATTGCAGCCGAGAACTATGTTCGACGACGCATGCTTCTGTCGCCATTTACACAGTAGCAAAATACAGAGCTAAATAATTAATTGATACCATCATAAATTATGTTGAAAATATTTGTGCGTGCGCATTTTCCGAAGAATGCCATTTCAATTGAATTATGAATTTCCGAAAATCTGCTGGTTTCTCATAAATGAGCCATAAACGACCCGTTGTAACTCGATAAATCATTGGCGATGTCAAAATATGATTACTATTTAGCTACCAGCATAAAGTCGATGAGAAAAGCGATGGAAGTGTCGGTTGAACCTTTTGATGACCTCGAAACTTTCACGTGAACAGCAGTAAAAACATCATTAGATTTCCTGGAATGGAATCAAAGTCCAGTGCAAGTAGCGCAAATAATGAGCAGTTGCGGAAGCACTGGAATCGCAACGGCACGAAGAACGATCAACGGTTTCCTTCTAAGCGCCGAATGCGCAGTTTCCGTTTGTGTGTGGGTGATTTTTCGCTCCATCGGGAGCAGCGCCAGGCTTTTAATTCGCACAATTAAATAATGTAGATCATTTCGTTCGATTGCAGAGGATTCTTTACCATAAAAAACCACAGCAACGAAACAGCTGACTGACGGTTGAGTGCTGCGACGGCTAAATACGTTTCTCTGCGAGTTTCTGTTACGTTAGAAGCTCTGACGTCAGCTACAACGTTTGTATAACACTTATAACTAATTGTATAACACATAACATTTCGTTTTACCTTTGAAAAACACTTTAAAAATAGTTGCACTAAAATAAGAATTTAGTTTTAATTTCTGTAATCGAAGTTCCACGTCAGCGGCACTTGAAAACGTTGAATAAATAATTAAAAGTACATATGTAAATAGTTTGGCACTTGAAACAATTCAACAACCGGTGATGGAAAAAAGACGAAGCACATCCTCCTGCTTCGAACTCTCTACGTGAACTACTCAGCCGACGACGTGCGATAGAAGCCACACGCTACACGGCGACATTTCTCTGAGCAACTCCGCTCCGTTCTCAATAAATTCTTGGAATGTGAGAGAGCATTCGAAGCCGAAAAAACACGAAAACTTCCCCGCCGTTTCAACTCCCTTTGTAAATTTGCTTGATTTTCGATGTGATTTTGTGGAGTTGATTTCCAAAGTTCCAAGAAACCTGGAAAGTTACTCTCATATTTTATAGTTCTCACTGAATTTTATTACCTTTGAATTTATTACAGTGGAACCACGATACGCAGAACAAACGATAAAATGAACAGATTTTTGTATTTGTTTTTTGCAGAATTTCATGCAAATAAACAATTTTTTTATATTATTTCATTGAAATTTCATTGAATGTCGGCGGTTCTTCTATTTGCTTCTTCTTCTTCCTCTCAGTAATAATATTTTCTTCTTTTTATAGCAATTATTTTCTGAGAAAACCACTTTTGTATTTTTTAAGAAACCCTAAGAAGAAGAAGAAGACGCAAGACGAGTCCAGCAGCAACTCATTGAAATGAGATTTGGAACCGAAACGCATTTCTTTCATTGCTGCTTCCTGTCGGCGTCGAATTTCACGACTTCCATGAAGACATTCGGCGATATCGGAGCTCGTGTCCGTGTCCACGACCCGAAAATATTAAATATTAGTTTTTTATAATTGTCAATTTCAAAAGCAGTAAAAATCATTCAAAATTCACAATTTGCCGTTAATTTAAAGTTATTTTCAAATAATTATTCTAACGTTTTTCTCCGTAACCTCGTAGAATTAATGGACTGTTTTATCTCTGTCCCTCTCACACTCACAGAGACTTGTTTCGTGGACGTAATTTGCAGCTGTGATTACATCTGAAGTGAAGAATGTGGCGATTGCATTCGCACAGCATCGCTTTGGAATTTATTAATCATTGAATTGCAAAAGAATGATGACTGATTTTATGCTAATTTGTTAATTTATTTCGATTTGCCAATTGAAATCTGAGGTCAAGAGACACACAAGAAATTAAATTCAGTGTTTTTCTAACTAAAAACACTGAAGAACTAAAAAAATATATAATAGAAATGTAGGCACTTAAATAATAATTCATTAAAGCTTAATCGAAGCTGTTTCTTCATACCAATTAGAAATTAAACTACGAGAACTCTGATTAGTAAATAAACGAGCGATCGAATTTCATTCTCCCGAAGCGACTTCTATCCGACAAAAGCGACTTCCATCGAAAGCCACTTCCCTCTCAACGACAACTATTCCTTTTCATGCATTGGAATGCCTCACACAAAGCTGTATGAGATCGGCTTTGTGTGAGCCGAATGCGTGTATTGACGACGATTGCAGCTGAAGTGACGACGACCTCATTGTGCAGATTGTGACACGGGAAAACGAAAGCGACTTCCAACCGCACTGAGGCACAAATCTCATATAGTATTTATTTACTTTTTATTGGATTTCTATATGGAAGTGCATTTTTTAGATTTTATAATAAGATTTATCATCATACATACATTTCTCTCTGAAAGAAATCGTTAAAGGAGTGAAGAGGACAGCTTTTCCGACGTGTATGGAACCGTCGTGCGTGGTTGTTGTTTTCTTACTGGAACGACGTCGTGATTGGCACTCGATGCAGAAGATCGAATTGGAATTCAACACAAAAACTTTAATAAATTCATTGATGCGCATATTTTGAATGATGAAACAAAAACCACTCTTATGGCATCATTTTCTACCACCGAACGTTTACGGTTGTTTCTATCACGGTGGTTCTTAAAACACAATTTTGTATCTTCCAGTCTACCGTACGTTCAGCGACCTTGCTTTCGTTCAACTTTTCCAGCACTTCCCGACCAAACGTTTGGCTGCCAGTACTGTCTGTATACATACTATAGATTTGTCTTTTCATGTATACTCGCTTAACTCTTTCCTTCTCAATTTGCAGCAAGCAAAACCGTACCCTACATATGCAAACGTTTGCTTTTTTGTGTACGTTTGATAGCACAAACGAACCCGGGGTTCGTTCGGTTGATAACGATACAAAATGCTACATTTGACCTGGAACGCACAAATAGTATGGAAAGTGTTGTTGTGAATTTGGAAGAACAAACGATCTACGTTTCTCAATGTAAACAATGGCTCGCCGTTCGTTGAGTACACATTTTGAACAGCTGTGTTATGAAAAGTACAAAGCAACACAAGGAGAACCGAAACGTTCGTTGGTAGAAAATGATGCCATTAAAATGAAATAGTTTAAAGGAATTTATAACTGATTTATCGATGAGCAAATGTTACTTAATTTTCAGGTGATGTTCTTTAAACCTCATTTACGTCTTCGTTCATTCATAACTCACCCGAAATGTTTGTCGCTTATTCAGGTTTTCGGCGTGTGTGGTTCAAATGTATTACATTAAGCCGCACAGTTCCCCGCTCTGATTTCCCCCCTTTGTCCAACTGTTCAATTCAATTGTCTCGTGGCGTTTGAATTCCGAGCATTTTTTCCGTGTGTCTCTGAGGTGTCGCTGAAAGCAGCTCGGACAACACGTTTTCCCGGACTCGAGAGCGGCTCTATTGAACCTTGATTCCTCAATTCCTAGAAGTGAGGATTTCTTCAACGTTTATCGCTCACTCTCTCTCCATTTCCCTTTTAACCGACGAACAAATCCGAAGTCTTAATGACAGTGAGAAATGGGAAGCAGTAAATTTTAATAAAATAACTAAATGACAAAAATTTCGATAAAATTCCATGTATTGCATTCAACACACACGCGCGCACGCACACACAAACACAGGCCTGGAATCCTCTCTTGAAAATGAGAAAAGAAAACACATAAATATCGAGATTCCGATCTTTGTGAATGCATTGAATAACAAGAACAAGAACAACAATAATAACAAACGGCAACAACAACGCGAACGACGCTGATGACGACGAAATACGATCGATGGACCAATTAGATCAAACGATTTTCCTGCTGAGTGCCAGCAACACTCTCCGCTCCGGTCGTAAAGTCAGCGCAGAGACGTCGATTACATTCATTCATTTGATCGAACCGACAGACGACGGCGCAGACGAACGAGCGCTGTGTTCGTTCGTGCGGTCAGACACAAAAGCAAAAGTAACCCGAACAACAACAAATCAAATCTTGCGGAAGAGAGCGAGCGCGAGAGCGGCAGAGAATAAGCAGCATCATTCAAAGCAGTTCCTTTAAAATTTAATGCTTTGCCGAATGCTCGCTTCGTCGTTTCTTCACACACTGAAAGCAAAAAATTATATTCCAATTGGTTTAGAAATTAAATAAAAATTAATTAAAGGCTTTTACATAATTAGAAGGAAAAAATTTAAATCTTTTATGTGGAAATTTTATGTTAAACTTTTTCTGTTTCTCTTTTGTTTTGTGTGTTTTGTTCAGTGTAATTTTGGACATTGTTTTCATTTACTAATGTTCGATATCGTCGGGAGAGGGAATGCGGATGGTTGAATGGTCGCTTCGATGTATTTAAGCAGTTTTCGGTGCGGTGCGGTCGGCGGCGCTCAAACACACACCGAACCCATTGAAGACCTCTTTTAATGTATTGCAATTCCAAGAATTTCGGAAAAGGAACGTGAGAAACTCTGTTCGCTGCTTTCTTTTCTTTTCATTCCACTTCATTTGAGATGTGGCTCCAGTGTACCTTAATTCTTGAGGAATTTCGTCGACGCCGACGCCGACCGCGATATTGAACGAAGATAGTTTCGCCGTTTTGTTTGCACGTCCGCGAAGAAGAGAGCAGCCAAGCCGCTCTCGCGTGAAGGAAGCCGATGATCATCACGACGCTGCTGCTGCTGATGATGATGAAAAGAGAAAGCCGAATTCCAATGCGATTGAATTTCGCTGAATCAAAGAAAATGTGTTTGAACCTTCTGATTTGATAAATGTTTGTAAAAATCAATATTAAAACAGGAAAATTGTGTTTAAATTATTCTGTGTATCGATCCGTCAATAATCTTTACTTGACACCAAAAACAACAACCGCCATCGCAACTTCTAACGGCAGCCACTGCCAGCTAACCTCCATCCCGCGCTCTTCTTCCAACACTTTTACATTCCATGAGGTCGAGAAGTCAGCATTTCATTCACAACTTTTGCGTCGCAGCCAACGCCGGCCGACGACTAGCGATCGTCTTTCGTTTTGCCTTCTCTCCATTGCTTCACCTTCGCTCCCAAGAGCGTTCATTAACAGAATTTTAGTTAACATTCGATAGCAGCCGGCAGCGATTGCGACTTCGTTAGTTCGACTCGCACGACGAACGAATGATGAAACGATGAAGGGTTGAGAGGGAATTCAAAGCCGACACGAGTTCCATCATCAGCGACTGCGAGAGAGCGCTTGAAAAATATTCCACGCCTTGCGATGTCGCGGCTGCTGCGCTGCTGCGTCCATTGAAATACTTTCCGACGACGCAATGCGTTGGGGTGCGTTGAATTCATGCGTTGTGCGTCGTTCTATTGCGCTACTTCGTCCCGCATCGTTAGCTTTCGCTCACTCTCTCTTTCTATTCCCTTCTCCTGCTTGACTTCAATCTCTCTCTTTCTTCCGTGATAGCAACTCAGCCCCAAGCTCTTGCTGTGTTGGCTATAAACTTGGCCAAAATGTTGTTGGTATGGAGCTGAATCGGTATTAGAAATACACAGAAAGATCGCTTTATTTTATCGCTTTGTATTTGTTTGCTTTTTTGTGGGCGGGCGTTAAAATTGTGTTTCATAAAATCAAACGACGAGAGAATACAAAAGAAATATCAACTATTTCATTAACATTTCCGCTCGAATACAATCAAAAAGCGATTTGTAGTTCTTTCAGCTTTTGTGACTGTAAAAGCAATGATTTTTTTTTTCATTTTATGTTGGACGGCGTCCATTTTGTTCACCTTCAAAGTCGAGGTCTTTAAATTCCCTTCGTTAATACGTTTACATCGAGTCCACAATCAATTTTGTTAGCTCAGATCCGTGTAATGGCCACAACAGAAACCGCCTTAATTTTAGTCTATGATCCCGACCACGGACTCCTCCGAAAACAAACCCGGCTTCAAGGATTCCAGTGATAACACGAACCCCATTGGAATTACTTCGTAAAAAGGGCACTAAATGAGTTTTCATTTGCCATAAAAATCCCCGTCATATCCCAAAAACAACTCCTTTTGTTTAAGTCCAAAATTCCCATTTTCATATTTCCCGAAAATAACACATTTCCACCTGAAATCCTCCCATTTCACAATCCCCAATCCTTAACTTTTCAACGTTTCTTCACATTCCCTTACACTGTCAACGTGAACTGGAATGTTGGAGGTCCGTTCCCGGTACGACCCATAATCCGCCAACACATCAGAGCCCACACCTAGTCTACGATTGGAGCATTACATGGGCCATAAAAAGACGAAAATCACGTTTACAATAACACAACTTAAAGTCCTTCGGTCCATAATAAGACTAAACTTTAAAAAGCATGAAAAAAAAATGGAAAAATTCCTACTGAAACGACCTACTCGGGCCTCAGACAGGCTGAACTCATTATTTGTTGATACAACGCAAGATACGCAAAAATCCTGGCTTTAAGAAGAATTAGCCAAGAATTTTAACCAAGTTTCTTAAAATACTGTAGAAATCTTAGTTTAACATTAATACTTTCCTATATTACTCATCAAAGGGGGCGTGGAAAGATTTAAAAGCGGCGTAATATGAAAACTACAAAGCTTATGAAGCTAACATTTTTCTAGTAACTCCAGATTTGGTTCCAGATTCCAGTATTAGCAAAGATATTTTTAATAATTTTGGTTGCAAATTGAAGAGAAAATTATAACGCAAATAATGATATTATATAACTTCTAATCTTTCAAGTTTTTTACTTGCATTAAATTTTTCCTTGATTTCAAAGAGATCCGAACCACAGACCTCAAAATATGTGCAGACCTCAAAATATGGGCGATTGGATATTATAACAGCTACTACACAAAATACGTAACAAGTGCCCTCGCTATGAGGACCTGCACCTTGTTTCAAATCTGCAATATTTGGATGAAATAAAGTGTTATAGCACTAAGCCTAATGATTTTATTGAGTTGAACCTATGTAACCGATTTTCGTAATATGTGGTTTCATCATTAGGCTTAGGGGTTTCTTCCTACTCGGGCTAATCTGTAGGATTTCAAGTAGGAAGAAACCACATAAGCCTAATGATGCCTACAGAATATAGCTTATATATTTATATATTTTATAAACAAAAAAAGGCACAAAAAAATGGCAACTTTGCAGATTCCCCAAAAACCTCTGAGAAATCTCGATGAAACGTGGGCTCTGTCAGTTGTATGTCGACAACCTATACAGTTCAATTAAAAAAACTCAGTTTATGCGTCACTATGTCTTCATAAAAGTCTCAAACATAAACTTTTAACTATCTACAAGTCTCCGTTGTCAAGTTATGGACGAGACTAATGATAAATCTAGTCAAAATGGATTCAGGTAGGTTTAAAACGTGTATTTCCATTAAAATCTATCGAAATTTTGCGATTACAGTATTGGAATTATATTTCTCCTGTATTAAACTGGAATTACATTTCTCCTGTATTAAACTGGAATTATATTTCTCCTGTATTAAAATTTTAACCGAGAAATACTTAAATAGAGGTTATACGTCTCTCTCCATTAAAATGTTGACCAAGAAATACTTGAAAATTAAGTATTATTTTCACTGTATATAAAAAATGTTTTATGCCTTTTACTGTATTGAAATTTAAACCAGGATTTCCAATCGTACTGGACCTTCCGGCCTAAACTCCATTGTGCTGGATACAACTAAGAAGACCCAAAGAAGGGCCAGCAACTGTCTCTATCTCTGGTTTAATGAGAATAACATAGACAAACAAGAATTATAAGCACCTTTCTCATCGAAGATTGTAACCTAAAGGCCTCCCGCAAAATTATGGGTGTTGATAATACAGAGGAATCCTTTTCCTGCATCATTTTTCCTGCCGATTGCGAACTTATGGACTTCAAGAGATTCGAGAGTCTCGGATTAGAAAACACACTGTAGTGTGGACGGTAAAATGGTATTAAGCTGAATTAAAAAGATTCTATTGCGCATTTAAATAATAATGATAGGTCCAACCCGGTGGAAAGCTACCGTCCTTACTATTATCAGTGGGTTACTTTATATGGGCTGATCTGTTGTTTTATGGCAAGACTCTCTCTTTGGGAGTTAATCACTTAATATTGTCACCGTTCCGGAAGTTCTTAAGACCGATCCTTTTCCATAATTTGTCCACGCTTTCATTTAATCATAGCTCTCCACATTAATTCCTCTTTTAGCTGCAACTTAAATATCATTAAGAAGTTTGAATGCGAATTGGTATGGAAATTGTCCCCCGTCGGCCCCCACTTCGAGCTGCACCTTCGTCTAATAATCGTGCGGCATCCGAGGCGCGTCAGGAACACGCCAAAAAGAGTCATCGTCTTCAATGGAATTTCGTCGGTCGTCTTTTTGTTCGGATTCGCTTCTAAGAGGTTCTTTTGTAGTTTAACCTGTTTCTGGGATTTTCGCCACTTTAATAAATAATTTTTAGGATTCGTTGAAAAAGCTCGATTTGGAGCGCAGCAGGACGAAGTGAGGGAGGCGTGTGTGGAGGTTCAAAGTGTAGTGGAGTGGAGCAAAGTGGCTTGTGCATTCATCGAAGCGCACGGCTGCAGCTTCGGCTCGAGCATCATCCGTGGTGCGCCTGTGCAGCAGCATCTCGCCTCCCTCTGCCGCCGCCCCTTCGCCTTCGTGCAGCACGGTGGCAACCGCGGTGGCACTTCTGCTCTTTCGGAACCTGGTTTGCTTTGGTTTGTCTTCATTTTCGGTTGTGCTTCTCCGTAGATCGTGGCGGCCGTTGTTGTTGTTGTTGTCTTCGGCTTTGATCTCGCTGAGTTCGGAATGCAGCAGCGGCGGCAGCACCGCACACTCTGCGCCTGCTCCGTGAATCGCTGACTCCTCTTCATGTGGAAACGTGGCAAAGTCTAGAATTTCTGAACCTTCCGCTGGCATTCGGCTGCTGCTGGTTCTGCTCTGCGTCGCTTTATTGTTGTTGCGTAGCTGGGCTTTGTTTATTTTTTGGTAGTTGTTCCTTTTATTTAAATTCTTTTTTATTCGGCGCATTTCTTGGAAAAAGAAGTCTCCATCTCGGCCCATCGCTGGATGACTGCGAATGCGTCGCGATGCTCGCTGCTCGCTGCTTGCTGCCCCTCGAGTTTCATTCGGCGTCCAATATTGCACACGTTGCATGTTTATATGTTGATTTTCACTATAAGTGAGCTCAGGAAGAGTTTGCTTATTTGTGTGCTGGTATTTATGTGTTTTTAAGGGCCACTCGAAAACCATTTTTATACGCGTTTGCATAATCTGAGCGAGAAATGAGCCATTTCCAATGTTATTACGCGTTTCCTGTTGTAATATAATCCACTATAATTCGTCTATCCTCCACTTGAAATGTTTGTCCAACAAAATGAAGCTGGGAAAACGGCAAAAAACAATTAATTATATTTCATTTACGTAGAAATGTCGTAAAATGTTTTGTAACTGCGTTGGTTTAGGGAAATATCGAAATTTGTTTGTCCCAAGATTTCATTTTCTCTCATGATTCCTGCTTCACATGATTCCTGTCTACAATCAGTGAAGCAAAGGTTCTGATGTCAGCCTCATGAGAGCACAAATGTCATCGTCCATGAACTTAATACAAGGAAGGAGAAGGATAAACCTTAGAGAAACGATCTAGCACTGGATCGACAATGGAAAATATTTTTGTTCAAGGCACGAAGACTTCCATCTGAATGCAGTACATCATTAAACGCTCACATTTATTATTAGTTATTATTTTTTACATTTTTAGTTATTCAACTCATCTCGCCGCTGATCTCAGATAAGTCAAGTATTTATTTAGTTGCTTGTTGATAACTTGAAATGTGTGAAATTCTATTGCACAGCGCAAACAAACACCGTAGAAAACCCAAATGCGAAGGTGCTAGAAGAGAAATCCATCCACATTCCTCCTTCCAAGCCACATGAATGAATTCTGTTATTTTCCTTTTGCCTCTTCTCTCTTCACCGCACCCGTTTTTTAAAGAAGTTCATGAGTTGCGTTTCCCTGCTACAGAATGTTTTCTCTTGTTGTTGCTGTTTGCGTTCTGTTATTTTGTTGTTTTGGGTTGGATTTGTTTGTGGCTGCTTTTTTCTGTTTACTTTGACGACATTCCGATGTGCAGCAGACATTTCTTCATCTGCGCAGTCGTTGATACGTCGGCAGGTTCGTTAGCAGCGACGATGACTTCGCAACATCAACAGGTAGGACGCGCAGCTGTCTGTCTCGTTCTCGCTTGCTGCGTGGAATTCTTCTGTTGAAAGTACGACTTTATTGAGGCGATCGTGTTGTTGTTGTTGTTCTTGTGTTGTACTCATTGTTGTTTTTGAAAATTCTTTCTTCTTATTCTGTTTATTTTTATTTATTCTATTATTACCCAGCAAGCAGTCTAAATTTGGAGTAAGTTACACGATAATTTCGTAAATTTCTTTTGGAAAACGATATTTAATAATTGCTGAATAAAGGAAACGACACTGAGCTTATCTGCAAACATTTTTCAAGCTTCAAACAAACATGTTAATAATAAATATATAAATATAAATAATTTATTAAATATTTAAATTATTATTAGTTAAGTTCCCTTTTCCATTCTTTGCATATTTCCCTTTATTGTTGTTCTTCTTGTCATCGTTTTTAAATTTTATGCTATTCAATTTTGTTTCTATTGTGGTTGTTGTTGTTGCCGCTGAATTCCTTTGATTTTTTGCTTTCGCTACTTCAATAATTTTCTACCTTGAAAATATTTATTGTCAAAAGTTTTTATTTATTTTTATGTGTCTCCGAAAATTGCGCATATTTTTGCTTGCTTCTTCGTTTCGTTGTTTGTGTGTTTGCTTCGTTTGTTGTTGTTCTCTCGTTGGGCTCCATTTTGGTTTGTGCCGAAGCGCATTCCTTCCCACGATCATTAATAAAACTGACACGTTTCCATTCGTATGCGGACGAAGAGCGGCGCTCGTTCGCCGGTGGAGCTGGAAAGGGAAGGCAGCATTTCGCTCGTTTCTTCTATCGCCTCTCATATAAAAGCAACGGAATTTCTCTCAGCCGACGTGAGAGATTCATTGGAAAGTCTATCGAAGAGCTGTTGTTCTATTGAGAGAAACTAGTTTAAATATTTCGCTCTCATTAAACGCTCTTTTGTCAGGCAGATTTCGTATTAAAATCTGTGTAAAATGGAACGGAATAAAGCTAATTAAGTCACTTACGTTACCAATGAACATGTTTATTTTACATATACATAATAATAATAATAATAATGGTAAAAATAATAGCATTCATAAATAAACCATTTCTATTCTTGCTTTGCTTTTATCTTGATTTCCAAACGACGACAATTTCTCTCCAAATAATCTTAAAAATGGTAAAAAATACCTCTATTTATGAATATCGGTACCTCGGCCACTCAGCGTGCCACATCCATTCAAACAAACGTGGTCCGTGATGAGGCGAGGCTGCTGCATGCAATTTACGAAAATGCAACCAGCGACGAGAGCCGACGAGGTCCATCGACGAGATCGTTTTACACGCAGCGCTTTTCCAGGAATTGTGCGTTTAACAGTTGCCGCCAGTTGCTGCAACAGAGGAGCCCACAAACTGCGCCAACAACAACAACAACAACAACAACCGACCCAGACACACAACAAAAACAACAACGTCGAACACACAAACAAAAAAGGCGTGTGTTTGGGTTTTTAAAGCCGTCCAGAGGCATCGCCGGCTGATTGCATCGCGGCGCTCGAGATCTCGGATGTGAAAATTTGTTGTCCCGGAACGCGGAACACCTACCAAGCGACAGACGCAAACAGAAATCACTTCACCTCACTTCATTCCGGCTGCTCTTGCAGCTGGAGAGATGATGGAGCGGAGCGGAGAGGAGTGATGGTGGTCCTCTCATAATTACATCTCAGTCTTATCTCCTTTTGCTCTTATTCCTGTTTGTTGTTATGCTTCTTGATCTCCTACCGCCTCCTCTGCGCCTTATTATTCTGCTTCATCCTTTTCTTCGTCGTAACCTCACTCTTTTCCCTCTCTTCCATCGTTCCAATGAAGAACTTTGCTCCTTTAAATAATGTTGAATGAATTGAGAGAGAGAATTGCTTCAATGTGACGATGCAATGGGCCCGACACGCAAGGCGTCATGATGTCAGCATCACATCTGTTGACTGCATTTGATAGCAACCGACATTTTGAGTGCGATCGGCCTCATTCGGTCGAGTCTGTCATGGGACAGCGAATGACAAGTATTCCTTACGCAATTTTGCTGAAATGTAGTCAACTAACAAATGAAGTTATGCCTAAATTATTTCCACAATTTCCCATCATCAGTCGTGAAACTACAGCTACATCGTTGCAGAAGAATAACTACGCAATAATCTTTAGCACAAAGAGTCGAAAAGTTTCCAATCAGGATGAAATATAGAGGGAAGTTTTCTAATCAGTATGAAATATTAAAACTTACATACATAGTAATGCATTTATTCTATAATCATATATAAATAAAAATGTTTTTAAAACAAAATACATAATTACATTACAATTATAGGAATTCCTTAGAATCTTTTGTCTCTGTGAAATCGCTTTCTATTTGAAACTTTGCCCAACGTGGAGCCTTGGAGCCGCGAGAAACAAGTTCTTCGCTATCTGTTTACATAAAAGGCAAATATGAAGACGAAGGAGAAGAGAAGTAAGCCGCTGAGAAGAGGAGTTGCGCGAGTAAGGAGAAAAAGAAAATCCAAATAAAAATAAACGTGATCTCAGCACAGAGAAAGGAAGTCTTTTGCAACATTTTAAAGAATGCGGAAATCAAACCAAAGATTCTTATGTAATCTAAGAAGAAGAGAAATGAAGAAGAAGATGAGAAATGATAGAAAAAAGAACAATTAGATGATTGTTTTTTAGTATTAAATATTTCATTAATATAAATATAAATAAAATAAATATAATTAAAATAAATTTATTCCATAATAACTTGAATTATTTATTATAAATTATGTAATAAAATTAATATTTCGCTTTAGTCAAATATTGTGATGAATTTAAAATAAATTCTTTTGCCTTCTCTCCAAGAATTGGAATCAATTTAAACTTGATTAAGGTTAAAATCAGAGGTCTCAGAGTCTGTCAAATACTTAAATAGAATTGAGAAACTTTACTTGGTTCTTCATTATCTCTTTCGCTCCTTTTCTCTAAATGAATTATACACAGCGAATGCTTGATGCTGTACGTATTTCAAATTAGTTTTGTTTTAAAAATATCTCACTTCCTTTTATACGCTGACGTGTTGAAAATAGATTTCACAAAGTCGAAAATAGATCAATTGTAGACGTTAGTATGTATTTAGTCGGTGTTGTTGCGACTGCGGCACTTTTAACATTTCTCACTCGAACCAAAATACATATTTTTGTGTCTGGCCGTTAGAGAACGTGCCGAAATGATCGCCAACCGCACACACACCGCACCACGGCGGGACGGTTCACCGACGAATTCGACGCCGTGTGTTCACCGACGAATTCGACCAATTAAAGTTCGTTTGTTGCGTTCAGATGAGCGTCGAATTGAAAGAAAGGATTCTGTGGTCCTTAAATGGGGAGCACGTTCGTCGGGGTGGCGAACTTCAGCCTCTGCTCGCGCTAGGGACCGACGCAGCGTGCGACAAATGCTCCAGAGCCTCCCTCGAGTGGAGACATGGACATGACTTTTAGCCTCTTCCATAGCCGTAAAATTTGCAATTGAATTTCTGTCGTCGTTCGGAGTGAAAACAGTCAAAATTCGCAAAGAAGTTTTGCGATTAAACTAAGCAATGGAATCCTTTTTAATGATTTTCATTTGAAAATCTGAAATTAGTTCCTTCAATTGTAAAAAACAATAATATAACAATATTCAACCTTAACTACGCACTGTTAACTAACACACTGTTATATAACTAACTGTTATTCGCTATGCAAATCAACAGCCTAAAGAAACTAAACTATAAGTAAAACAAGTTTTCATGTTTCATGGAAGGAAAGCACATCATCATGTTGATAAGCAAACACCAGCTCTCCTCACTATTCTCACTGGAAATAAATAATAATAATACACAAGGACTATTTTATAAATTCACACAACGCCGAGTTTTAAAAATTCTCCTCTGGAAGATCCATTGGAATCCATTGCAACTGCGCCGCCGGCTTCGACAACAAAAACATGGCATTTTCCAATCAAGGAAAGGAATCACGCAAATCACGCAATTTCCCCTTTGTCATAAGCGCCCATATTTTCCTTTTGGGTGCAAAATTGTGAGTTTTTTGCCTGTTTTACATTTCTATTCTCTTCTTTCTATTCTCGCTACCGCTCGGGTTTAATGTGTACAAACAAAGCTAAATTCAAACTCGTAGATTTACAATTTAAAAGATCAATATTTTTCAGGCTCCAATAATAAATATATATATAATTGTACTAAATTTAAAACTCCAATGTGTAAACAGCCCCTTGTACAGACTGCAGAATTTAGTGCGCCATCTACACGTGATTCTCTTTTTTGCAACTGCGGTCGTTCAAATTAAAATCAGAGAAACATTTGCATGAGTAAATCTCTCAAATCACTTAGTTTTTGTACAGAGATTACTGCTTACAGACAATGTATGTAACATTTCACTCAATGTAATTAATGTATAACACAATAACAATTGTTTGCACAATAAGCAACATATTGAGAATTCTCGACCAATATTTGTACAATCGGGATAAATTATATTTTAGTTAATAATTAAATTGTTAAAATAATTATTATTTGCTACGTCTCTTCGAAGAGAAGTAGTATTAGAATTAGCATTTAGTAGTAGCATACCTGCTGAATGTACTGCATTCAATCATCATTAATTAAAACCAGAGTAATCACAACCATGGTATAGTACAATTAAAATCACTTCATCACTTAACTGTGTATTATGAAATCATTTAACAGCGCCGCAGTTGCTTCGAATCTCTCGTCGCCGACAGTCCAAAGTCCAGTTATAATAGGTGCTGGATATAACAATGGCCAGTCTTAACCGGCTACGATTAATAACATTCGATGTGACCAACACCTTATTGCAATTTCGAAGTAGTCCTGGCAAACAGTATGGAGAAGTTGGAGCTCTCTTCGGTGTGCTCTGTGACAACAACGACCTGGCCAAGAACTTTAAAATTAATTGGTGAGTTCTGTTCTCCAGGCTGATATTTTCTACCAAAAATACACTCGACATTTTTTGTTCAACACTCGCAGGCGTAAAATGAATCGTAATTATCCAAACTTCGGACATTCCTCTAGCATGGATTGGAACGAGTGGTGGCAGTTATTAATCGCCGGTGAGTTGCTTCAAAATAGTTTCTCTAAAAGACTTCATTTTTCATAAGAATTATCCAAATCTGTGATTAACTGTTTCAGGAACATTCAGCGATAGCGGAACCCGAATTCCGGACGATAAACTAAAGAGCTTTACGACCCACCTTGTCAATTTGTACAAGACAAGCATTTGTTGGCAACACTGCAATGGAAGCCTGGATTTGCTCAACTTTTTACGAGGGAAGCAACAGTTGGCCACTCGCGACAGCGGAACGTCAAAGAAACCGATTGTATTGGGAGTTATTGCTAATTTCGATCCCCGTTTAAATGTCTTATTGCAGAACATGAAAATTTACAATTATTTCGACTTTGCGCTAAATTCGTATGACTGTCGTACGGAGAAACCGGACAAAGGTATTTTCGATATGGCGCTTAGTTCATCGAAACTGGAACATTTAAAGCCGGAAGAATGTTTGCACATTGGTGACGGACCAATAACGGATTATTTGGCCGCGAAGGATTTAGGATGGAATGCTGCTTTAATACATGAAAAACAAATCGCTTATTTAAAAGAAAAATACGGCGAAAAAATTAAAGAAAATTTCGTATTTCCGAGTCTGTTCGATTTTCATAAAAAATTAACAAACAATGTTATCAAATGGTGAATAATGGGCAACATTATCAACTCGAGATCACACCATTTACGCAACATTACTTATCTATATATATAATATTTGAACTTAGATTTTGTATACAACACAAACCAACTTTTATACTGTTTTAGATTATTTTTATATACAATTTAGATTATTATTTACTACATATAAGCAAAAATTGTTTATTCTTCACTTTAAGAAATAAAATTTTACAAATATTTCAAAAAGGTTCTTGAATTTCTAAAACTAAATTCTACTTTCAAGCTATGTTAATGTTTAGCGGGCTTTGCATCCGCAAGGAGCACTGAGTGGCTTTCAAGGAGCTCTACTATCGGATCCTCTGGTTTATTATATTCTTTGTCATACTCAGATCCCAGCGCCCATAACGACTCCAAATCATACTTTTCGCGCAGCTTCGGCTCAAAGATATGCAGTGCGATGTTGCCTAGAATACGATAACTATACGTATTTACATATATGAGGAAGCGTATTGTGCAATCTTACCCAAGTCTATTGCCAACCAGTTCCGACTTGATTTCCCTTCAATCTTCGGCACGATATCGCCTTTGGTGCGTTTCATTTTAAAAACACGGTGTACGAATTGAACAATTGCGGTGATGTGTCTATGATTGCGTCCACTGCAAATCACTAAATAATCCACGTACTTCAAAGTTTTGGGTACCGAACAAACAAAGATATCCTCGGCGTTTTCCTTACGCAGCACTTCGACTAAGTCCTCGATGTCATAAACACCATGAAGACCTCCTGCACGAATTCTTTAAACTCTCGTTATCTTTAAGGCGAAGATTTGCAAACACTTACTTTTCAGATTGAGATCCGCAAACGTGTTGTCTATATATTCCGGTTCGTCTTGGCTCAGAAAACGTTGCTTTTCCGCCTCAACATCGAATATATCCGTAGTATCGTCATCTTCCAGAACTTTGTATATTCGACGCCCAGGAATTGGCATTAAGGGCCGAAAACTGGGCGCATTTCTTTCGTCTGTATCTGATTTATCAGTATTTGCAACCTCTTCATGGTTTCGTTTTGATATATCCTGATGAAAACAACCAACCATTTCTAATAATGAACTACGTTTGCAATGGGTTTTGAAGCAGGTTTTCTGAAGATTCCGTAAAATTGACATGATCTAAAATATTTAAATTTCAATAACAGTTAACAAAGCTTTAAAATAAATAGTTATTCTTTCGGTGGTATTTATCTTACGTTGTGGCCTTTCGAATTTTATATTACGAGATGGCTGCAGTTATTCAACAAGTTACATTAGCGGCAAACACCGACAAACGAAGATTGCATCAAGTTAAAAAGTACTTTAATATATTATAAATATTCTTTTGCTTTCCTGTTATTAATTATATTATTAATTTATGCTTATAAACGCATGCTCTTATGTAGAATTGGGAAATATGTTTCCTCTGATTGTTTTTGTTACTGTTTATTTTGGCACTCGCTCTTCCATGACGTTTCGAAAAGAGAAGAGAACAATAGCAAAAACAGTATTTACCTGACAGAGAGTGTTTACAACTCTAAACATCTCCGCAAAAAAAGTGTTTTTTGATTTTCCCCTATGTACGAGAATGGTATTTTCGTATTTTTCGGAAAATACAAAGTAATAGCAATATCTTCCAAAAATGCAAAAATGGAATAATTTACAAAACCGACCAACCGTTTTTAATAATGAATGGGTTTGAAGCAGACTTTCTGAACATTGCGTAAACTGACATAGTCTAAAAGATTTAATTTTCAATAACAGTTAAAAAAGCTTTAAAATAAATAGTTATTATTTCGTTGATAAATATCTTACGTTGTGATCTTACAGGGAAAAGGAATTTCAATGGACGCAAGAAAACGCAAGAAAAAAAACAAAGAATACATTTGCCTGTGTAAACCAACTCACGTACAAACTTTGCGTTTTTTGGAAAGTGCAGTTTTTCATGATTTCCATTATTATGTTTCGCCTGGGTTGCATGAACGATCGTAATTAATCCAAAGTGAAACGGAACACGGAATTGAAAGCAAAAATCCAAAGGGAATTGATAATTATTTATAAATTTTATTTTACTTACTAAATTATAAAGCAAACTTAAATTGCAAATAACTCCAAAAATCTGAATAAAAGGTTTTCTTGCCTGACGAATTCTTTCATACTTCAGGCGCTGTTTATGCCAGTCGGTCGTTTAGTTTCGCGTTTGGTTCATTTGGCATTGTATGTTCCTATGGAACAGAACAGTGGTGCTTTTTCTGTGTGTATACATCGTCGCCAAAAAAATTTGTTGTGTTTTGAGGAAAAAAGATTTCGTCAAACAGTTAAATATATTTTTATTATATTATTTTGTTTCTTAAGATGCTAATGCATTACATCGAAAGTTTATGATTTGTGAAAAATTAAGATTCCATTCGTATGAAGCGAAGAACTGTGCATAAACAAGATTACCGAAAATGCTGACGGAACAAAATTAACTGATTACGGATATTGTTTTTCTATTTGCAATCACAATAAAACTTCAACACAACATCAAATCAATATTTCATCTGTAAAGCAGAGCATACTTGTGCCGAGATTGATCAGTATACGTAAAAATATTTTACAAGATTCCGAGAATTGATATCTGCTAAAATAATACTGAATAGTTAAAAGTAACTTATTGGTGTCACGGGCAGTACAAGGAAAATCATATAAGATGACTTCAATAACAGCTACGAATACTTCCCACAACGGAGGCGATGGAGAAGCGAACAATATTGTCCGCAATGGCACCATTAGCAAAGTCGAGGCGGAGTACAACAAAATCAAGGATCGGCACGGATGGCTTGTGCTTTACCAGGTACACCCATCGCATCCGTAGGAGCTAAGCACGTTTACCTGATGCCACTTTACGTTTCAGCTTCCCTCTTCTGTATATAGTAAGATCTACTCTGAATATACACAACTCTTTTTGCTCAAGTTTAAGCAAGCCCTCAGCAATCTGTTCAAAGCTTTGAGCTTGGTTGAAAAATTCAACGAAGATGTGATTGTGCCTTTTTGAAAAACATTTCCACGAAAATGCGATGAGTGAACAAGCATCGTGTGTTGCAATACCCACGAACAACACACGCACATACATTCGAACTCGTGCTTCTGCTAACAATGGCAATAGAAATAATATCCCAAGCATACCTTCAAGGCACACGCAAGAACAAGACAAAAAAACCAGCTGGTAAAACTTCAATTTTGCAGTAGAGTGCGTCTTTATTGCTTCGTCCTTCTCCGATTTCTTTCTTTTGATTCTGATGAAACACATCAACTTCACACTTCAACTGCTTCGTGCTTCTTGGAGTTCGCAATTCACAGAATTCAGATTCTGTTCTGTTGAGTTTGTCCCACCGTGCATGATGACTTACGCTTAGGTACATTGGGACACGAATATCGCTTGTGCGTAGTTTTATAGGTCAGCGATGTGCGTCATTCAGTAA
Organism: Thecophora atra; assembly: GCA_937620795.1. Classification (NCBI taxonomy): domain Eukaryota; kingdom Metazoa; phylum Arthropoda; class Insecta; order Diptera; family Conopidae; genus Thecophora; species Thecophora atra. The sequence continues at coordinate 95,816,183 of OW569397.1, read as the reverse complement.
TGCATCGAGGGACTCATAATCGATCTCGCTTTTGATGTACTTCTGAATTTTTTCCACAAAGAATTGTTGCAAGAGACGTTTCAATTGCATTTCATTGAAAACTTAAAAGCATTTCAAAATCACGACGTTTTCTGTATTGTGAAATGTTTTTCCCTTTAAAATTGTTTAAGGCCAACAAAGGCAAAGCTGAAAAGTTTTTATGAACGTATTTGGTATTGATTTGTTATTCTATATATATTTTATACATATAATTAATACGTTTTTAATTTGGAATCGTTTATGTATGTTTATTTACGATTTGTCATAATTTTTGATATTGAGTTGACTCAATATTTATTTAATTTGTTGCCAAAATTACTTAGAAAATTAATTTAAATAATATTTTCTTTGATTTTTGCTGTTATCTTTTGTAATATAATTCGTCGATCATCAGTTGATTTCCTTTCATCTGATTTTATTTTTCTTCTTTAATGCGATAATGTTTATTTTCCAAGTTTTTGTTATATTTATTCATATCAACCGTAATTAAAACAATGAATTTCCTGTATTATTGAAAAATATGTATTTAGTGTATCAAAAAATTATGCAGTTTTCAATTCTTCTCAAGACCGACTCAATAACAAAACAAATTGAGCATAACAATAACAGTGGATCATTACAGTGCTAATTTATGTTGCTCTCGTTATCTGTGTAATTGGACAACGCGTTTGCATATACAGACGAACAAACATAAGATTTCTGCATTAGAATTTACATACAGACGACGACAAACTATAAACGAACTCGCTAAATTCAGTGCCGTCAGTAGTTGTGAGTGTGAATATCTGCCCGTTGTTGATCTCTTTTGTTCTGCTGTAGAGAATCGTAACTCCTCAGCATGATTATTATTGGGTTTTCGCATGCATATCATGTTATTAGCCACATCCAAAGCAATTTCAAGTTGCATTTTGTCTGTTCCGCAATCGTTTCGATGATGATGATTTCTCTGGCTACCTCATTAACTAGCAACCATGACAACTTGTCATGCCACGAAACGCACTGAAGATAACCGATTTCGTTGCCACAGCGGAATGAATGTCCCTAAAGTAGGTGAGGTCGTCGGTTACAAGCAATCGCAAGCATTACGCATGTCATCTGAACACGCTGTGAATTTTAATACATGACATTTGCCTTAGTTAATGCATTGCAGACTAACAAAATACCTGCGAACTCTTTTTAAAGCCCATCTACAATTATCAATGAAAAGAAATGTGTCAAAATAAAGCTAAAATTTTATCTCCAACAATCTAAAAATAGCATTGAAATTCCATTAGTTATCTGTTCTTTTATTCTTTTTCATATGCAAATGAAATAATTAATTCCTCTCCTCAATAAAAGGAAATTCGTGAAAGATGCGATCGAGAATCCAATGAAAAGCATTTCGGTACAAGCGAATCGGAGAAACCGCAAAATCGCTGTCTGAACAGATATCGGGACGTCAATCCGTACGATCATTCGCGAATTATACTGCACAGAGGAAAGGTGGACTACATAAATGCCAACATGGTCAAGGTACTTCATAAATACAATTCATTTAACGGCAAATTAAATCTTATTGTCTCCACAATTCAGCTTCAACGTGCTGAGCGGAAATATATCCTAACGCAAGGACCACTTGGAGACACAGTTGGACATTTTTGGTTAATGGTTTGGGAGCAAAACACAAAAGCCATCCTGATGCTGAACAAACTGATGGAGAAGAAGCAAGTCAAGTGCCACTTGTATTGGCCCGATCGAAAAGGACCGGAAAACGCGCTTAAACTGAGTGAAGTTAATTTAGCCGTCGAATATTTACGCTGTGAGGAATACAAGAACTTCTGTTGCAGATGGTTCAAGTAATTATTGCTAATATTACGACTATAAACACACCAACATTCTTTCAATTTGTCTCATTTTTCATTTTTTCCTTAGATTAACTGATCTCGAATCGCAACAAAGCCGTGAAATTATACAGTTTCATTACACTACTTGGCCGGATTTCGGCATTCCCAGCTCGCCGGTGGCTTTCTTGCAATTCTTGAAGCAGGTGCGTGATTCCGGGGCGCTCGACACAGATGTGGGCCCAGCAGTAGTTCACTGCAGTGCAGGAATTGGACGTTCAGGAACGTTTTGTTTGGTGGATTGTTGTCTAGTTCTGGTACGCTTCAACTTACCCAATAGATTCGTGCGTAAAAAGACTTCACACTCTCTTCGTTTAGATTGACAAGGAAGGCGAAAACAATGTGTCTGTACAGGATGTTTTATACGAGCTTAGAAGGTATCGAATGGGTTTAATACAAACGGCCGATCAGTTGTATTTCTCCTATCAAGCAATAATCAAAGGAATATCTCTGCTTAAGGATTCGGTGCGTAGAACAAACATAGCTGTTATTTATTATCGAATCGAACTCTTAAATAATGTCCAATAATGTCTATTTCATTGTAGGCTTTCCTCGATTACAAGGAGACGCCAACGATTCCCAACGATTCAATGAAGCAAGATGCATTCAATTCGGCGGACGATGCACCTCCGCTTCCGCCGCGGACGTTTTCTTTGCGTGGAGCAGATGCAGCAGGTGCGCTCACTGCCAGCCTGCGGATTAGCACACAGAATAAACCTTTGCCGACGATACCCACCAGCGAAAGCTTCAACGATGATTTATATGCTGGCGAGAATCAAAAGAAAAACAAAGACGCTTTAAATAATTTCATTCATAATGAGAAAAATTTGGAAAAGCACGCGGTCGATCGACCGCTGCCGGCTTTGCCAATCACACAACAGCCAAGAGACTCTTTGGTTGACCGCGACGATGATGATGATGATGATGATGACGATGATGAGAGTGAAAGCGACAGCGAGAGCAATTACGATACTGATCACGATGAAGCAACGACTAACGACAGGAACAACGCGAACGATGCTGGAAGTGATGCTGATTTAGACAAAGAGTCTGATTCTTTGAGAGACACCGAAAATAGCAACAAAACAACACCGAACGAAGTGAAAATTCCGAACGGAGCCGGCGACATCAGTAATTCCATAACTCAGAGGTAGCTTTAAAACTAATTTGCTAAAATTATTTCGAATCAAAAACATTGATTTTCTGTTGCAGTTCTGAAAACGAACTGAAACGTCGAAAACGAGGCGATCGACAGGCGAACCTCGAGCAGAAAGTTCAGGACATGAAACGAAAGCAACGCGAGGCCGAAGACAGCAAGTTGACGGCGAAAAAACGAAGGTCATTAGTTAAATATTTAGCAGCGGGGTTTATTGTGGGCGTAATTTGTGTGTATGCGTACTCTAAGTTTACCTAAAAGAGTTGAACTGAATGAGCATTATTATTATAGTTATTATTAGATATTTTTATCAACAAGTAACACTAAATGCAAATCATTTATATCTATACATATATGTGAAGAAGCGTATAGCATATATATAAATGTATATAATATATATCTATATACTTTCATTTTGGATTATTATACATTTTATATATATTATACATATTTATATATTTTTATTGTATATTTTTAATATTTATATTTTATACTTATATATATATATAAATGAGAAATGAAAGAGTTCAGTTGTGATTCGAAGGCAAAAGTTGGTGAAGCAGTTGGAAACGTTGTGCTATCAGTGAATTCATCGGCAACAGCAACAAAATGAATGCGCCAACCGAGCAATGCGACGATTATTATTTCATTGTGCGTCATTTACTAGAAATCCCTTCTAATCTATATTCTCGATTGAATAATTTCGAAAGAGATGTAGCTTTGATCTTATTTATTATATATTTAAATTAATTCGGTCCTACTCCAGATTTATCTTGTTTAATTTTTATTTTTTTTATTTCACTTTTTAGTCTAGATAAATAATTGTATCCTTTTTTAATTGCCTATATATATAAAGAATATGCGTGTGTATATGCGAATGCCTGTATATCGATTATGTTATTAAAAAATGTGAATATCGAAATTTTTCGCGATTCCAATATTTTCTTATTTTTACTACGTTACAAAGAACTAAAATGCACTAAAAGTACGTTCGCTACTCAACGCTCCATTTCGTTCATCTGAGGAACGGTGAGAAATGGAAGAGGAACGTCGGATGAACGTGATGTTCGTAAATCAGTACGAAGTCAACACTAATATTTTCATATTCTTGTCTTCAGAATTTGCAAAGGAAAAGAAATTAAATGATTTGGATAAAATTCAATAGACTGAACTATTTCTAGGGAAACTTTTTGAATAATATTTCAAAGAAAAATTTCAAACCAACGTATTAAAATAAAATCAAATAATCCTATACATATACAAAATACACACCTATGTACGTGCATACAATATATACACTCGTCGCTATAAAATTTATTAAAAGTATTTCAATTGATCTGAAGCGTCTACATCCTAATTTTAAAAACTGAAACGTTTAATTGACTAAAATGACGACTCTTAGATTACTCACGTTTTTGCCGTGATTTAAACAATACAAAATTGCAATTTTATATTAAACTGTATTTATTATTAATATTCTAGTGTTATTTTTTGTTTGAATGGATTCATTTCTGAGAAAAGTAAAATTTTTGTGTGTGTATGAACTGCATGTAGAAAAAGAATTACTTTCCTCAGCTCACAATGTCAAGCATCTAAAAAGAAATTACGTAGCGGTTTAGTTATAATTAAACACGTAGAATATAAAGCACCGGAGCCAACATCATCGGAATCGATCGCAAGGTATAATCTGTAACACTGCGCATATATGTACGATATATCATTATCACCTTTTCCCCAACTTGTTTAGCAATAATAACCAATTTCCTAACATAAGGTTTAACATGCGTTTTGATATTGATGACATACATATAAATTCGAACACGTATTGGCTACAAAAAAGTCTTCCTAACATTAAACTGTACATAAATACATATATATTTAAACAATAATAAAACTTTTCGTAACTTCGCAGAAGCAGCAAAACCAAATCAAATGAGGAAGCAGACTATAAATAGATCAAATCAAAAATACAGTAATTGTTAAATTATCAACGACGCTAATAATAAGCATAGAAATTGTTTGACTGACCGACTTACTGACGGACGACAGAAATTAAGGGAATAATTGCACATTTTTCAGTTTTCTTAGGCTGCTATTGAAAACATTAACCTGAAATTGCATATAGAAAATATTTTTTCAATATTCACGGAATAAAAAAAGTAGATTAAAGCTGCAATTTCACGAAAGCATTATTATTCATATGTAACTAATAATAAACTAAATAGATATGAGGATTTATTTTTATATATTGGTCCATATCAAATTATGTATTATGAATGCGTGTCAACTGCACACGCAGTGGAAAATATTCAGAAATTTATTAGAATCCCCTGTAAACAAAATGTTGTATTATTAGAATAAACTTTTAAACTAAAAGCAAACAGCAACAATAACAATAATGTACTACATTGTTGAAAATACATAAGAAAATAAAAGAGTATTCAATAAAAGTTTATATCTAAGCCCAAAGATTGTTTTTATTACTGTTTCTATGTGAATATTTCTCTGATCAGTTAATTTTTTTGTTTTTTGTGTTTCAGGCGTGAGAAGCGTGTATGAAATGAAATCCGTCCGCGAAGCTGCAAATAATGTGCCTTGTGTCCACCTTAGAAAAAGATTCGATGTTTGAATGAGTGAAAATTTAAAACAAATGAAAAGTTATTAACGTTTTTGCAGCATTTCGTCACCAAAACAGAACATTAAACACTGACTATCACTTATTATACACAATGTTGACAGAATTACTTGGATGTACTTTATTTCTTCCAACATCATCTACGCAACATAACAGAACAACCATTACCAACTGAATTGATATGATTACGTGTTCGTATTTCTAGCAATTCAACTGCATTTAATTAAATATAAGAGTACAAATAGATATAATATATAATATACGCAGTGCATTTTTGGACAACAATTGTAAACACTTTAATTTTATAAATAAACATTTAACATTGTAGAATAGTTGCTGTATTTTAAAAACTATACACATTCAATATACATACGTACATATATACAAGACATCATTATTAGATTTGTACGTAGTATATTTCACTATTTGATTAATAGGTTTGCATTTATTAATTACACGCAACCTTATTCCCAACACGAATTAAATCATCAATTTTAAATTATAACCGGCGTAAACGGCTCCTACAGAATGAAAGCAAGCAGAGTAGAAATCAGTTTGAATAATCTATTAAAGAACTGTGCTTTTTTGGACCAAGTTTTTGTACAAGTCCCAGTCTCACATACTTCTACTTATATTTAAAAGATTCTACATCATGCTAGAATTGATTTAAAAAGATTCTATACCATACGTTATACGGGAATAAATCTACCCTTTCCCAGTATAAGCGATTTTGTTGTTGTTGTTGTTGTAGCTCCCCACAACAACAAGTCCCGCTCCGCCCCCATTTAGGAGATATGAGCCTTTTAAGTTTGAAACTTTGGGGGGTCTATATCTTCGTATTCTTGGCACATATCTGAACGATATATACATCGTTGAAAAGGTAATTTCAATATCTATAATAATTGTGTAGAGACATTTTCCCGGAAAATTATTACTTTTCCCGTAAAACAAGTTTAAAGTTTTTCCTACTTTTTTTTATGTTTATTATATTTTTGAAAATGAAGTTGTTCAGAATGTTATATATTAGTTTATATTTAAAGAAAATATAGTTTATAACGAATTTTTACGTATTTTTTTTATTAAAATCGGTGCATTAGTTTGGGAGAAAACGATATTTAAACCTGTACAGTCTACTCCCTTTTTGAATTGGTACTGTAAGTTACATAAATCCCTAGTAACATTTTGGTGGAATTATTTCATAATACTGCTTTTGCAATCATGTTGTGGAAACCGTTAACCGTTATTCCTGTGATTCCGGTGAATTAATGTGAATGCTAAATTTGTTCGTTATAATAAATAATTGTTCGTGATGAAAATGAAGTGTAGAAACATTGTTTCCAGACGGCGAACGGAGCCTTGTAACAATGATTACAATAAGGGAACTGCAGAACTTAACCCTTTTGCCCAATAATGAGAAATTGAAGTGTCCAAATGGACACGATTTCGTTATTTGGAAAAGGGAGAAAAATGGAGATGGTTTTTGTTGGGGCTGTTCGAAACCTTTTAAGAACAGCAGTAAGAAAAGGGTATAATGCAACAGTCAGTTGTCGCTTCGACACGGCACATTTTTGGAGAGGTCCAACCTCTCGATTTATCAAATATTGAAATTTAGCTATTTGTGGCTAGAAAATGTGCCTATGAATTTCATAAAAAGAGAGGTAATGTTTTTTAATTAATTTTGATTTTAAAATTTACATTCGTTAATGAACACCTATTTTAGGTCGGAATTAGCTCACAAACTTGTGTGGATTGGAATTCGTTCCACCGCGAAGTGGCAATTTTTGCCACGAGCAAGGAGGAACCACTGGGTGGCCCCGGATTAATTGTTGAAATTGACGAAAGTCAATTCGCCAAAAGAAAACATAACGTGGGCCATCAGGTAAACTACCAGTGGGTCTTCGGTGGCGTAGAACGTGGGAGTAACCGCTGCTTCCTCATTCCGGTGGAGGGACGCTCTACGCAGGATTTAATTCCTCTAGTGCAGCGGATGGTTAAGCCTGGAACAACAATAATATCGGATTGCTGGCCGGTGTGACTATTTACTGTTCTGTTTAAAAAAATTTATATTAATTTTTAAAATTTGTAGGCATACATGTGCTTAAATAAATTGGGGTACAAGCACCTAACGGTAAACCACAGCAAACATTTCAAGGACCCTGAAAGTGGCGCCCATACAAACACGATCGAAGGGTTATGGCGCCACGTGAAATGCTTCCTGCCGGAATATTCACGGAAGAAGGCATTTTTTAGTGGTTATATCGCTAAATTTATGTTTTTACGAATCTGCAAAAGACGTGATATAGAACCCTTATCCGAATTTTTAAAATCTGCTGGCGAACTATATAGTCCGTCAGCCGAAAAAAAATCGGTACATTTGTCGGATAGTGAGTTAGAAGAAGATTCTGATGAGTCAGATGTTTAATCTTAATGTTGTTTTTGTTGTATTATTATGTAAGATATTATGTAAGTTGTATATAGTTTAGTTTATAAGATATAAGTATTAAAGTAGGCGTTTAGTTTAATATAGTTTAGTTTATAAGATATAATTATTGAAGTGATGTATATAAAGAAATTGGAATACATAAATAAGAAAAGAATTGAAGTAATTGTTTTAATTTGTAACGTTGTGTACGGTAGAGATGCGCCGCAGGCGAAAAATTTTTGTTGTTGAAATGAACAATTTTTATGAAAAAAAAATCGCGCGATTTTTTTAACAACAACAAAAATTACAACAACAACAGCTACTTAGGTCTTAAGTTATTTGCCTGAGTTGTTATTTTGCTAGCTATTAAACATTGCTATTTCATAAAAGTAGTGTTGACAAATTTTCATTTCTGTTTTCTCCCAAACTAATGCACCGATTTTAATAAAAAAAATACGTAAACATTCGCTATTAACTATATTTTCTTAAAATGTAAGCTAAAATATATCATTCCAAACAACTTCATTTTCAAAAAATTCATAAACATCAAAAAAAAAAGTAGGAAAAACTTTAAACTTGTTTTACGGGAAAAGTAATAGTTTTCCGGGAAAATGTCCCTACACAAGTATTATAGATATTGAAATTACCTTCCCAACGATGTATATATCGTTCAGATATGTGTCAAGAATACGGAGATATAGACCCCCAAAGTTTCAAACTTAAAAGGCTTATATCTCCTAAACGGGGGCGGGCCGGGGGGGCGTATAACCCTGTCTTCCTGTTTATTATTATTGTCCAACTACTATGTCCAATCACGTAGATTGTAACGCCATCTGAATGTTTTCCTGTTTTATAAGTTTTTGCGTCCTAAGAAAAAACTTTCCAAGTGACAACACTGGTGATCAATGCAATGCAAAGAACATTATCCTCATAAACTATGTTTAAATCACAAAATTATCTATTCGCTAAAAATGTTTTCGTATTATTATCATAAAAGTTTAATTGAATAAGTATAAAAGTACAGTATATATAGGCGGAAAGTATTTAATTATATCATCTACATATCTATTTAATTTATTGGTTAGATTTGCAATAACACGGCAACTCTCCCCAAGAATTATTTTTTTTTCTATTCCGAATTGTCACTGCCGCATTGTTCCATGGCTATGGTATTCGTAAACAAACCCCAAAAAACAACAAATCTGTTTGGAGGGGAAATTCTTTAAAAGGAATGATGCTTCTTCTCTCTTCTATTTGTCTTTTCTCCTCTTTCGTGAAATAAAAGCCATAGATATAATAAAATAGTGGTAGTTGACAGCGCAAAGTGAAACATTTTAATGAATAGAGGATTTTGTGGCAGACGCGTTTTTTGTATTGGGTTGCTGCTGCACAGCAAATATTGAAAATTTAATAACACAAAAGGACAAAAAATCCATTTGATCGTGAACGTAAAAGAAAATGGTACTGCGTTCGGGTATAATTATCCCATTTCAATTTCGCGAAAATAAAAAATTGTTAACGGTTGGAGTGCCGGAGGAAAACCGAGATCTCAGCATTTGGGATCTGAAAAACGTTGGTAAGCAAGCTAAATTCAATCGTTGGTACAGCCACCCATAGAATTGTGTTTCATCAATTAAAACCAAAATAGATGATTCTATATCGTGTGTATTATAAAATTGGGGAATGGCACAGATTGACAGACAGACAGATTAAAAAATAGAATGCTGTGCGCATCTACTTTTGTTCTTGCGATAGATAAAAGCAAACAGTGTTGCCAATTTATTTATAAATTCCAAATCAAATTCCTTAAAACATTCCATGAATTTTTGATTTACTTTTATCTAATGTACCTTTTTGTCAAAACTAATATCTGTTTTAATACTTTAGTTAATACTTTTTTACTAAGTTACTTACATATAAAATCTGTATTAATTAATATATTAATATTAACATTAGTGTACAAATTAAATGTTAATTTACACACATGATTCTGGATTGTAATAAATATTTTGGTGTCATTTAAATGTTTACATTGGCAACACTATATATTTTGTTCATATATTTTTTAAAATAATGAATATATTTGTTTGGCTTATTTTTAGTGCGCTCTGCTTTTGGAATCTATAATTTTGAGTTCCGTAACAAGAAGATCGGTTTCAGTATACCCGATGAGTTGCTGTTGAATTATTTGGGTCAAAGGCACGACTTAACCAATTTCGTTATAGAAATTGTACAAGGTGAGTAAAAAGGTCCCTGTGTGTATTTGCGTGTGCGTAGGTGCGACAGGATATGAAAACTGTTTCAAACAGGATGCTGTTGTGTATAAAAATGATGGTTCATGTAGGTACATTTGTATCGTAATTACTGTCGATACGAATAAACCTCGTATTATGTCCGTGATTAGTTTTTCTATTGTCGAATAATTATTTTAGTAAACCGTTAACTAACTAATAATAGAAGAAAAATTCAAAAGTTAGTGCATTACGTTAAAATTGTATTTAAATATCACAGTAAAACTAATGATTGTAAGCTTTTTATTAAAGCATCCCCATTTTATTGCCTTTACGTTATCTTTTTTATATTTTTTTATCCCTTTAATTCTTATTTCTTCTGTTTTATTTTATAAATTCCTTTTTGTTAACATCACAGAGTAATTTAAATAGTGTTTTTTTTTACATTTATTCCACATACCCATGTTCCACATTCCACTATTCGAAGCAGCGTAATACAACATAAAGATTTCCTTGGGAGAATGAATAAATTATATTAGTAAAGTTTTGTTTGCACTAATAAATGTAGCATAAATAAATTAGATCGAATATTCATGGTTTCGTCATAGCTCTATAGCTTCCAATGTTTCGGAATATATGTGAATTTATTATTTTGTTTTGAACTTTCATTAACAATTTTTAAACAATTTCCTCCACATCAAATCCCGTGGAATTTCAGTTTAAATTTTTTAATCAAAAAACATTGAATTGGATTTAAATACGTTCTTGTTTCTAGTAAGTTCAACGCGTATTTCACTATTAAAACCATGCATTTTTAACCAATTAAATTTCCAGCTATCGAAGAATCCGTCAGAGAAAATAACAATGAGGAGGTTTCAGTATCCTACGCAGCATCCTGTTCGCAAACGCCGAACGTGTCACTGCCGCAGTTATCGCATGAGAGTGGTTCGGCTGAGTCCGCCGAAAACCCTGCGGTGGAAATAAAAAAGACGCACACAAAGCACGATCCAGCGCAGCTGCATACAACGAATATCTCCACCGGACACATAACGCCGGAGACGCTGACGCAGTCGATCGATCCTATGGACATCATCCCGAAGTCCGAACACGATGAAAGTGAGCTGGAGATGCGAAGCTCAAGACATGAAGCAGCCGGAGGAAGCCATTCTTTACAAAACCTTCACCAGCGGCAACACTTTCACAACTTTTACCGGAATGTGCTCCCACACTCGACACCTGCGAGAAATTTTAATAGATTTAGAAGTAAGTTTGTGTTTGGGCTTTAAAATATAAGCACACATGTAAATAATATATTTATGTATCTATGTCTTTATCGCAGGAAGAGGCGAGCGCATGTCCAAGGATCAGAAGGAGATGTATGTGACGTTTTTCGAGGAAAATCTCTGCATGCTGACGCAGAAACGCAACGACGCGATGCTGGAACCGCTTTGGCATAAACTCTGCAGTATGCTGAACCGAATACCTCAGGGTGCGGTGAAGAATGTCGAGGAATGGAAGCAGGTTGCGTGATGATAATTATTTAGTCTTATTTATAATTATATCCTACACGATATCTTTGCTAATTTTAGACTTTCGATGCTTGGCGTTATCGTGTCTTTATGTATACGCGTTACAACTCAAAACTGGTCGGCGCAGCAACGCAAAATCCGAAGAACTACAAGCCGCTGACGCAGACCGACCAACGTGCGTACGCCATGTGGACCAGCCACAAGAGCACCGCGCCGCAGGATCTCGAAAAGATGGACATGTTTGCGCAGCTGGACAACAACAACGCGGATTTCGACTATTAACAAGATCGCAATTATTTAAAATCTGAATTCTAATTAAGTTTTATACATTTTTAAGTATTGCAGTACGTACAGTCATAAGCACTCATAGTCATAATGTGAATGAACGATAAAAACAGACCTCGTAAAATAAAAATGTTTATAAATATTGAATATCAAGCTCGGCTTATTCTGTCCCACTTTTTTGCTATCATTAATTTGCCAATACAAGTGCTAACCGAGAATTAATGGAGTGCAATTTTGTTTTCCAGCTTGCGATTTGTCACTTGGCTGCAGCTCTTGCGGTGGTCTGTCATTTCGGAAGTGCACCGATGGCTGCAAAGCGTTCTCACTCAACACGGAGACCCCGGAGCAGGCACACAGTAGTCGGCACCGCTTTCGGCACAGCAGCAACAGTAGCAACGACGCTTCGCCTTCATCTGAGCCGGAGAACAACAGAAAACGCCGACGTCAAGAGGTCTCCATCGAGCCATCGTCCCTCCCAGTCGTGCTGAATGCAGCATCGTTGAACTCAGCAGAAGCAGCGGCAGCAGCTGAAGCCAGCCATGATTCGCCGAAGGTCGAGTTTGATTGCATCAGCAACGAAGAGCAACCAGCGACCTCCGCAGCAGCAGATCTTCATTTTGAGCACATGCAAATGCACCACGAATATTACCTACAGCAGCAGCAGCAGCAGCAGCAACAACAACAATTGCAGCAGAACATGGAAATGATCATTCCAGAGCAGTCTCCCGGCGGCAACACAATGCGACGTGAGTAGTGTAACTAATCCATGACCAACAAATCTCCAATTGACGCTTTTAATTCACGAAAAGAACGCAAGGAACGCATGTCACGCAAGCAGAAAGAAGTTTACCTCGCTTACCTGGAGCAGACGCCCATCATGAGCGAGTACAAGCGCAGCGACCCACACTTGGACGTTTATTGGCAGAAGCTGGCCGATATTCTGAACAGTGTCCCGCAAGGTGCCGTCAAAAGCATAAGCGAGTGGAAGCAGGTAGGTTGCGTCTGCCTCTGTGTGCATCGGCTCCCTAATATTAACAATCGTTCTCTGCAGTCCTTCGATAATTGGCGCTTTCGCATCTACCTCTACGCCCGCTACAATCTGAAACTCGCCAGCCTCCCAACGAAGAAATGCAAAAACTTCAAGCCTCTTACGTTGGCGGACAAACGAGCGTATTCGTTGTGGATTCGCAACGCGGATACGGCGCCGCCGGACCTCGACCAAATACGCAACGTTTTCGAAAACATCGATCCGACGCAACTCGAGTAGTTCGCAATAAAAATAGTCCGGCACTGTTATTATTCTTTTGCTTTTTATGTATAAGCAGCAGTCAAAAAGTTGTACTTTAAATAATTTTAATAATTTAAGCGCGAATTTCAGTTTCGCAATTAGTAATGTATATTTTAAGGTTAAAGTTTTAATATGTCATAAAAAATATTACATTAAAATATTTTGTTTGTATTGTTTACGCATTGTTTAAATATCTTTTATGTATTTTAATAGTTTAAAGAATTTAAACACAAGAAACTAAATAATATAGAATTTCCCATCCAATTCATTCTACTTCATTCCTATTTGTGTGTACGCTGGGAAGAGTTTGAGCTAATGAGGAAATATAACAAAAAAACATTTAACAAAATAGGAAGAAGTCGTTTGCAAAAGTAGTATAATAAATGTAGTAAAAAGCATTTAGATTAACATCAATAAAAAACTAAATGCAAATTAATAGAGAGAAACGAGTCTCGCTCGTACTGACGAAGACAGCAATAATAAAAGTTAAATAAACTGAAATAAATTATAACGTGAAGAGTTATTTAACTGCTGATGAACTACATGAATTCCTTATATATATTTTGTATCTGAAATAAAGAAAATTGCATTTTTTAAAGTTCAGTGAAGTACGTAATTTCATTTAGGAAAGCGTTAATTGAATTGCAATTTTATTGAGTCATTTTTAACAACAATAAATTACAAGTAATTCAATTAAAAAGCTGTTAAGACTATTAAACACTAACGATATGCACATAAATATAAATTGTAGTTAAAATCGTTAAAGAATGGCTTTAATTAACAAAAATAAGCTTATTTAATAAAAAAAGTATTTTAAAATTTAACACCCTCGTAAAGAAAATTACCTACTTTACTGAACTTAAAAAAAAAATCCTTCTTTCGTCTTTTAATCGCCAGCATCATCGTTGCTTGGCTTTTGCGTGCTGAGAACGAGAGGGAAGATTTTATGACGTTAGTTTGCTTTAAAAGGAAAGATTTTTCGCGTTGTTTGTAAAGCTTTTCCTTACTTTACTGCCCAGCAACTTGTGAGTTATGATCGCCTGGTAATTTGAGGCAGCCACCATGTTTCGAAGACAAGAAACGAGGACGATTGAAATCGCTGCTTTTTTCTCCATTAAAGAACATTTTCATACAGGAGATAAATAAATAATTGTCATCGGATAAAAATTAAATCTTTCTGTAATTTGTAATCATTCTTGGTCATCGAAGGAATTACAAACGGAGGTTACGTATGAACATATTTTCTTGACTTGAGTTTGTAATGAAAGAATGTTAAATTAATTAAATGAATTAGTTAAATGAATCAATTCCTGAACAAACCACTTTTACAGGCAGAGAATGGAAATCATCATCATGGATAATTTTCTTTTGCATTATTCTAGTATTATATAAAATGATTATCAATATACTAATTTTTATTGATATTATATTACTAAAAATCCTTTTCAGAGACGATTCTAAAGTTATATTACTCCTAAAAAGGTTCCTTTGTCGCTAATTATAATTACAACACAAAGTGATAATTTATTAAAATTTTTCGTAATATAAACCATAGGAAGCTAAATTCCTAAGTTTATTCCCACATAGTTTAAGTAAAATATATTTTAAAGTTAAATTTTAAACTCTTTTTGAGTTTTGAAGCGTAGCACAAATTAAACTGTTTTTGTGTTGCATGAAATGCAAAAGTACTACACAATTGATTTTTTGTAAACTTTACTCAAAATCTTCCAATGTTTTAAAATATCAATACACAAAACATAAATATACAAAATTCTTTAATAAAAAATGAAGATTTCCTTTGTATTCACGATACTTTTAAAATGGCTGTGTTTTCATACCAGGAATTACATTCCTGTTATTTTCTCTTGCACAGTGGTGTTTTAAAACTTAAATTATTTTCAAATCTTATAATAAAATATTGTAATGTATTATTTCTGTCGGGACGGCGCGTACGCCATTCCCGGCTACCAAAAATTACACGCACGAGTTATTCGCATTAGGAATAATCGCG
Organism: Thecophora atra; assembly: GCA_937620795.1. NCBI lineage: Eukaryota > Metazoa > Arthropoda > Insecta > Diptera > Conopidae > Thecophora > Thecophora atra. Next base: position 95,800,707 of record OW569397.1, on the reverse strand, counting down.
GAGGTCAACTCAACCGAAGTGCAATGGCCAAGCCTCACTCCGGGGGAACCGCCTTCGTGATCACGGTAACCCCTACGCCAGGTAAGTATGCTTTACTCAGCTCAGAGACGACTACTTAACTGCCTCGTGACATAAACCATCTGGGAATCATAAGCGTGTAAAATATGGAAAGCAATTTCATTCAATCAGCTGTCAGCTAAAATGCAACCATAGACAAGTAGTCACAGAGTTTTTGGTGGGTGTTTTTTTATTGTATATTTTGCTGTTGTTGTTGTTGTATTTTGCGCGGATGCGTTCACAAAGCGATATAAATTTCGGTTGTGTTCGTAAAATGAGTTGCGGGAAAATCTGTATTAGTTAAAAGAATAAAGATTTGTTTTATTTTTTTATGTTATATATTTCATAATGACAAAAATTACAACTTGATATAATAACAAAATTGATTTAATTTAATTGATGATTTTTTGATGATTGATGAAATTGAAATGTAAAGAATTGTTTCAAAATTTCTAAAAAAATGTATAAACTCGGCAACAATGAAGAGTAAATTAATTTGAAATAATTATCCATCGCCAAGAGACGAAATTAATGATTGTAGATGTAATTATAGACGTAAATTTTCCGTAATTGTAACAGTAGCTAGCGGGGCCTCCGGCGTTTCTTACGTCATAACATTTTTCACTTTTCTATTTCTCCACTTCCTGGGGCAACACTTGCTTATTCTTCCTTCGTGAGCAGCATTTGAACAAGTCTATGATTTCAATAGAAGAGACTTCAAATGATCCTTCAATAACTTCTCCGATTTTCGCGAAAAAGTTCCTCTTGTTTATAAATGGAAATGTCTGTAATAACAGCTTTGCCCGTTTTTCGAAACACGAATTCAATAAAATGCGTGTAGGAATTTTTAAATAATTAATTTTTTTCACGAAAAATTTGTAAGACTTTTGCTTTATCCGGAATAATACAAGAACGAGGATTTTCTGGGGAATAATATGTTAATAATATCGATTGCTATGTTTTCTTTTTTTTTTTTGCTTTTCAATAGTTCATCAAAAATAAAGAAATCGTTGAGTGCAGAGTTGGCAAAAGTTAATAACTATGAAGTTACTTAACGTCGATGTTAAAAGAAACTTCGTTAAATACACTGATAATTTTTCGTTATCCTTGAAGTAACTGAATTAAAAAAGTTTCTTCGGTCGTTACCGGTCGTATGGAGAAATAAAACGCATTTTCCCTTGTTTTGTATAAATATTTGTATTTTGTTGTTGTTTTTAATTTTTATAATTGAATTTCGAATTTCACAATTTTATATTTAACCGTTGTTACTTATTGTAATTTGCTGAATTTCGTTCTCTTTCTTCCTTTTTATATATATCTGTATGTATATAATTTAAATATAACATTTCTAGTGTTGTATGTAGATATAAATTTGAGTTTTTTTACACTTTCTATAATTAATACGTTTCCATTTGTAACATTGTTTATTATTCTCACATAAAACATACACAGGCGCGCCGCATCCAAATACTATAATTTTAATTGGCAATTAGTTTGTTTGTTGTTAAGTTAATTAAGTTCGACTTCTTCGTTAGATTAACTACGCTTTAATGTTAACACTACATTTATAATGTGCTTAACAGTAAACGCTTAGAATCTAGCATATAAAATAAAATATAAAATCTAATAACATACATACGCATTTGTTACATCGCACACAAACATACATCAAACGCGAAAATCAACAAACAGGCAAAACTTAAAGAGACGAACGAACGAAAAACATTCGTATGATTCGATTGTTAATGAGCACATGCAATAATCCGAACACAGTCACATAGTACACATGCAATAATCCGAATTCGTAGTAAATCGAATGCAAGCTTTTAGTCGGAGCAAAGACGTTTTTCTTGTTCCTTGTAAGACTCGCTCTTGCCGCATGATTGCTCAGCGAAGTTGAGCGAAGGATTGTCTCTCTCAATCGCTAAGTGTACTAAAGAGCACACGAAGCTCGAATGTGAAGAACTGTTTGAAATGTATTCGCCTGCTTGCGTCGCTTTTGCGTTACATGAGGAGACGAATGCAAACGTTCGGCCCGCTCGTCTATTTAGGTTCGGCCCAATGGTTGAAGTTCGTTATTTTATTGTTTAGTGGTTAATTTGTTTAAAATGTACCATTATTTGTTTTGTTTCAAGGTATTGTACTTTAATTTGAAAAAGCATCCAACTGTTTGTTTTTAATGTTGTTTGCTTTTGTTTCGGATCTTGAATACATACGTCTTATTTCAACACGTTTTCTCTAAATGTTTGTTTTTTAACAAATTTTCTTTCGTATAAGAATTGTGATTGACACGTTTTTACATACTTTAAAACATTATTGACTTGCTTTTTCTTTAGTTCAGTTGGTTTTGGAATATAAATGGGGTTATAGAAGTTGTGAAAGGAAGGAGAATCTTGGAATATGGTTAAATAAACAGCTACAATGAAACGGAGTGATTAATGAGAGCTCGGTGATTATTTACAATTCATGCAACGAGTACGAGATATTTCTAAATAAACATAACACTCAAATTTAATATGCTACAATTGATATTAAAAGGAATACAATGAATATTAAAAATCTATTTCTTTGTTATTATTTGCAAACGAATAGAATTTTACAAGGAATACCTGAAGTTATTGCGTTAAAAATATAAGCTCTCATCTAAAACAATCATAAAATTAAATAATTACAATAGAAATACATTTAGCTTTTATCAAAAAAGTCTTCACGAACAGCTTCCAATGCGTTCAACTGAGATAATAAATAAACGAAACAAATATAAATTTTAAATTGTGGCATAAAATACAAAACAAAACTTAAAATACGAAACTAAAAACTAGCGACGTTTTTATGTACAATTTTTAATGAATAATTTCGCTTTTTGCTATGTTAAATCGTGTTTAATTTAGAAATCAATAATTTTCAGTGCAACTATAAACGAGGAAACCGTCAACGGAGGATTCTTGTTGAGAAACACACTTAAATCCAGCAAAATCATAATTTTATTAGCAGCCAAAGCAAGGAGCGAGCTAAAATTGAAGTGGCCGACCTCTGAGAGTCTTTCTTTCGGTAGAAAGAGGCAAAGAAGATGGACATTCAAGAGTATTTCCAGTCAAAGACTTCCAACGCTCGAAGTCATCCTCTTTTTTCAATTATAACATAAAAAAGAGATGAAAGTGCTAATAATTGTTCAATCACATAACAACGATGCGACGTCGACGGGAATATTGCTCTCAAATTGAGTTGAATTTATTTGTTACTATGGAATCTTTTTATGAATGGAGCATTTGAAGCTTCTCTGCAGTTCCTGACATCGGTAAGACGCAATCGTTAACGATTCTTGCAATCTCATTTAACTTCCTAGGCGACACGTTGGGCGACATGTCTTCCAGGCTGTCGTCAATCACTTTTCCTACATAGTTTACCGAAATTTGACGACGTCAATGAATGAATGATGGCCGCTTTCGTATCAGTTAGTGTTCTACCTCGCACTTATAGCACGAAGAATCCGAAATGGATTAGGAAATAAGAAACTGGCTGAGTAAAATTATTTCAGCGATATCTAAAAACTTATTAGGAATTGTAACTATGATTACAATATAATTTATAATTTCAGCTACACATGTTTTCGTCGAAGACAACTTCGATGACATGTCTTGCATTGCGTCGTTAAAGAATGAGACGACGATCGCCATGGGCAACGAGCATATATCATGATATATGAAATATTTGGGCTTGTCTGGCAGGCATCTTCGACGATTCCCCTCTGTCATGTCCGATTCGTCCAGGAAGGCTGTTCTGGGTCAACTGACCAGGTCGTAGTGGAAGGTCAAAAAGAGATTGCGGCGTGTTTCATTTCACAGAAATATTCCCATCGACGTCGACGTTATCTCTTTAGTTTTTTGCGGTAATTCTATGCAATTTTTCATAGTTTCATTAATAGTTGTATAGAAGCTTCATGAATGCATGGTTTTCGTTGTCAAGCAACACGAATTTCGCTCGGATTGAATTTTAGGCTTAAATAATTGGATGTTTGTGCTGCTGCTGCTGCTGCTTTACGAGACACACTTGCGAGTTGTTGCCCAGACTGGAGCCGTCTAGGCTGTCGAGATCCAGCGCGGTGTCGATCATCGTCGTGTCGTGCAGCAGCCGCAGTCGGCTGGGCGTGAGATCAGCTGCGGTCGCTTTGCCGTCGCCGGGAAGGTTTGCGGCTGCCGATGTCGCTGGCGACTTCAACGACTCCAGGCCAACGACGCCAATTTTGCGCTTTGCATGCAGTTTGCTGGTCGCGGGCTGCTTGCTGCGCACCACGAACGAAGCACTCACCGGATCGTCCAGATCCAAGTCCTCGCCGAGCAGCGACGACGCGAACTTCCCGCCCTTCACGTGGCCGTTCCCAGCGACGGTCTGCGATGGCGTCTGCGGCGCCTGCTGCTGGCGCTCGTCGACGAGGTTGGAGTAAACGTGCAGACTGGGATCGTGATGCAGGGCCTGGGCTTCCACGATGGGACTGATGCTGTTGTGGGCCGCCAGCGCCGCTACGGTAACCGTCGTTGCGGGCGTCGACGGAGGCGTGGTCGCCGCACTGCTGCTGTTAGGCACGTTGCTGTACACGTTCTCCGTCTGCGACAGCGACTTCAGGCCGTGGCGCTCGTTGTAGGACGCTTCCGATGGCGACAAAGCGACGTTGGAAGGTGGAATTCCAGCCACAGCCGCTGCTAAAAGACTTGATGGCGGCCCTTTGTAGTATCGGTCGCCGGTAACTGAAGCTGCATCGACTCCTGGCGGCGAAATGTGTTGCAGGTGCGGTTCTGCAGCAGCGTTGGGCGACGTGGCAGGTGTCGCTGTTGCCGAGGAGTCGTACTCGGCGTTGAACAGGTTGCTGTAGCTGCCGGAGCAGTTGTTGCGGCTCTTCGTCGCCTTGTGGGTGGCTGCGATGGCAGCAACGGCAGCGATCACTTCGTTGTTGTCGACAAGCACGACTGCGCTGTCGTCGGGTCCAGCAGCATCGCCGAGCGTATCGTTGATCGTCAGATCGGGGTTAGCCTCTCCGAGCGGCGCGGGGCGGTTGTCGTCGGCCGCGTCGAAGGCGTTGCTCGCTGCTGCTGCGTGATGCAAACGCAGGTGCTGCTGGTGGGCGCGTGGCAGGGGCACGTGGACTGTCTGAATGCGTGGACTGTCGATCTGCGACAGCGGAATCTCGTTATCCACCAACTGAGCTAAACTGTTTGAGTTGCCTGTCGCAGGAGAAATGAGAAGAGAACAACGAAAACTGATTAAAGTAAACGCTTTTTAGTTGATTGACTAAATTAAGATTAGAAATAAGATTAAGTAAATATTTTTGTATAAATATCAAAGTAAACATCGTTTACAACACATTCTACAAAAAAGAATCGAAGTAAAAATTGTTTAAAAATTGCAAATGTTCCACGAAGAACTGAAAGAGTAAAAAGCGCAAATAAAAGTTGAACGTTGGTGATGGGAGATTTTTGCAACGTCAGAAAAGCGAAGATCACAAAGAAAAAAACAAAAACTATCGAAAAATGCGAGTTGAAAGGAGAATGAAGAGTGCAACGGGTCGCTGATGATATTTCAAAGCGCGTTATAAACGCAAGAAACGAAAAACCAAATGAAGAATTGCAACGAGCTGAGGAAGCTGCAACTCAATTCGTTGATGACGAGCGTGGCGATGATCAGGCGGCTGAAGAAGAACATTTAAATCGTTTACAGAGCATTTTCGGAATATTTTAGGGAGGAAATCGATGAACAAAGTCAAGGATAAGAGGAAAAAATGAAAATAAAGACAAGCAAAACATACAAAATCTATTTTAAATTTAGCTTTTCACATGTGTAACTTGAAACGATATATATTTAATTTATATTTTAACTGCTTTGCATTAAAACTCACCCAATAATTTATGTGTTAAACTACGTTTGCGAACTTTTTGCTTTGGACTTAAACTCATTTATTCATGAAGCAGTAGAAAGGAAGACATGACGAGAGAAAGCGAGACAAGAGTATGTAATCGAAACACCAATGAATCACAGAGCGAGAAAGAGAGACAGAAAGTAAACGAAGACAGGGATGAGAATGAAAGAGAAAAAGACAAAAACTAATTAAAAATATTATAAAACGTTTCCTTTGACTAAAATTTCGATTTTTTGTAAAATTTCATATCTTAAAAATGTGTTTTAATTTTCATATAAAAATAAATTTATTGTTTCTGTGTTTTGGAATAAACTCAACTGCATATTCATTAATGTAAAAACAAAATCCAATCAGAACCACAATCAGATCACCTGCTTACTGACACTGATAAGTTTATAGATCGAGTTCGTTTCTTAAGTCTTGCGTTAGATCATGTGTGGTTCAGCTGTGAAGTGATTCAGTGAATTCGGTTTGAGTCCATGCTAAAAATTGTATTGTTTTTAAAGGATGTGAATATAATTTTTTGTGGGCGGTTTTTAAATTGCTTGAAGACGATTGAAGTTTAGTGGAAAGTATTTTAAAAATTACTATTTTATAAATATATATAAAAAATAACAAAGAAATTTGAAAGTATCGTTAAATTTACATTATTTTGGTCTATTTAAAAACTAGAAAGAATTAAATTAATCTTCAAGACTGTGTGAAACAACAAATGTTTTAATTAATTTAAATTTGCCATAATAAATATTATATTCATCAAATATATCACAAAATGTTCGAGGATCGACTTCATTCAATAATCGGCTGCATATTGAAAAGTAAATAAATTATTTATTAACATTAAACACTAATTTAAATTGTTAATTTCAATTTAAATAACAATTTTCAGTTGATTCTCGTGGAATGGAAGATGATTCTGTTTGCTTTATAGTCGAATATTGTATTTTCTTTAATTTTTATATATGTATATATATTTATTTATACGTTTATTTCGCTTTTTCTTCATTTATATATAAATATAAAATGGCAGTTGTTAGCTTTAATTCGAGTATTACTATAAATCAGTTGGTTTTTTCATCTATTTCAATTAATTTGCAACATCAGCAACTTTGAATATTATTTTTAGGTTAGTTTAACTCTTTTTTATTATTTAATTTCTCCGTTATTTTTCTTGTTGCATTGCAGTTTTATTGAAACCTTAATTATTTGATGTGTGAATGCGTTGATGTTTGAATGCAGATCGAACGAAATGAGGACAACAAAAAACGATATTGATTCGAATTAAATAAAGCATTCGAAGGAACAACAGAGGCGTGGGGCGGGGGAGGGGGAGGGGCGGCGATATGTTTGTTTATATATGTAGTTATCTATGTGGCAATAATGGCAATATAAATATTCTCGAATTGGTGCTTCAAGCCAAATCGACAGCTCAACGGCGTCGATCTGGCTCCAAGGACCAACCGCGTCCTTTGCATACAAGTGTGCATAATAAATGAAAGTTTTCTATGAACCAACTCTTTGCCTTCTTGTTAAGAACAGCGAAGGGCGGGGTAGGGGCGTGGCTAGACTCTAGAGGGCGGGTAGATGGGGGCACAAAAAAAAAACATGGCGAAAACAACTTTTGGAAGTGTCGAAAGTGTTTTTCTTCTGGGGCAAAACTACTTTTGGATTATATCGATATTTGTTCTTTTTCTATGGCCAATTTTCAATATTACAGAATTCATTCGGCAGCTAAAAACAAAAGGCATTCATTTACATTTGTAACCAACAAGTTTTATATACAAGTGGAATATAATTTCGTATTACGAGTTATATTTTTAATTTCCTTCAAAATTCCGCTTCTCCGATTTTTTAATTTCTATCAATTAATTTTCCAATTTAACTTCGATTCGATTCGACTACTTCGCGATACTTTTTTCTGCTAAACAACTTCTAACTTTTATTTGCTTATTTTTCGAATTTCTTATCTTAAGGCATAATTTGGAAGTTTGTAATGATTTATTTTTCATATTTTCTCTATTCGACTTTAATTCGAGTCGTTGTCACTGTAAAAAAACCTATCGAATACAATTAAAACCAAACTAAATCTACGCAGTTGAATGAAAGTCGGTCTCAGTGCGGGTTTGCGTCTCGACTAATTCTGCCAATTGTACGCTGTGAATTCACAGCTGCGTCAACGAATTCCAATTCGAATTCCAGAGAGAGGCGCTCAGAGGAACGCCTCGAATTGGCAGCTGTTGTTAGTGTTAGTGTGAGTCGTTGTACGCTGCGTTTGAGTCGTCGTTGCTTACGTTCTAGTAGTAGTAGTGTTATTATTAGTAATGGTAGTAGTAGTGGTACAATTAGCAGTAGTAGTAGTAGTAGTAATTGCATTGCTAACTCTTCGAACGACAACAACAGTGAGAGGAAGGAAGGCCGGCGCACAATGCGGCGACGACGGCGACGGCGGCACGAACTGTGTTCCAGTTGAGCTTCGTACTATGACGAATCGCTCGCCGCCGCGTCCTCGATAATCGAGTTCAGGTCGATGTTGAACGAGTACTCGTAGAGGTTCGAGTAGCGGTCGCGCTCCTTCCACGGCGACCGGTGATTCATATAAAGATTTCGTTTACTAACACGAAAGATCTGACTGTCTTTGATCGACTGATCGTCGTCGCAGGGTTCGCCGCCACCTCCGAAGTCGCACTCGCGGATCGTCAGTCGGTTCGTCGGCGACTTCAGTTCGAACATCACTTCCTGGTGCTTGTAGCGCTGGCGCATCGGCAGCGGCTGGTAGCCCGCTATCGCCGCCTTCGTCGAGTCCATCGACTGCGTCGACTGGCGCCGCATGCCGCGGTTCTTCGTGAAGGGGTAGTTTTTGAAGAGGTTCGTCGAGTCGGTGGTGCGCTGCGGCGAGTAGTACTTGAAGTCCGACGGAGCCGGCGGCTGCGGGGCGGCTGTTTGTATCGTCGTCACGCCGGACGCGGGCGCGGGCGCGCTCGCTGCGCTGCTGCTGCACGTGGTGGCCGTCACGGTGGTCGAGTGCAGCTGCAGCGTGGAGGGGCGATGGCGTTGCTGCAGCGACAGCGACGGCAGCTGCTGCAGCTGGTGGTGGCTGTGGGTGTGATGGTGGTGGTGTTTGTGCGTGTGGTGGGCTGGTGTGTGGTGGAGCAGCGGGAGGGGTGAGTTGCGCGTGTCGAAGGAGGGCGACAGGGGGAGGTGCAGTGATTTGCGCAGATGCAGACGATGCGATGAGGTGGCGGGTGAATGCATGAGCTGCGGCGTCGTCAGAGCGCTTTGCGATTGCGATTGCGACTGCGACAGCGACAGCGACGCCGACTTCGAATGCGACTCGAGCAGAAGTTGTTGTTGTTGTGGTTGTTTCTGTTGGCTGTGTTGCTGCTGCTGTAGTTGCAGCTGCTGGTGCTGCAGCAGTGGCTGCTGCAACAGCGTCTGAAGGGAACATTTCTTATGCTGAGACTTACCGTTCTGCAGGTTGTCGTAGCTGCGCGGCCGGTAGACGCCGCCGAGGCCCGCCGAGTTGGGGTTCGACTGTGGCAGCGTGCGGAGAGGCGTGGCGTGGCGTGGCGTGGCGTGGCGTGGCGTGGCGTGGCATGGCGATGGTGCAAGTGATGATGTAAATACAAACAAAGCAGAAAATTAGAAAGGGGAGCAGACGGAACGCAACTAGGAACAACCAAGTGCTACATGAGTTCGTTCTTAGTGCAGGCCAAAGGAAATCCTCGACGACGTCGCTAGAACTCACCTCGTCGTAGAAGCGCGGCTTCAGCTCGGCACCGGCGAGCCCCATGATGCCGCTGGCCCCGCTGATGCTGCCCAGCATCGGCTGGTTGGTGATCATCGCGCCGCTGCCGACGTGCGTCGCACTGATGACGTCGCTGAGCGGGTGCCGGGGACTCGACTGCTGCTGCATTTGCAGGATGTACTCATCGGTGGCGATACCGCGTCTGCGGAGGCAAAAAAAAAGAGAAGAGGCGCCGTCATCATCACTGCTTCACGCTCCACTCAACACTCACCTGTCTATCAGCGAGGGCGCTACGGGGCCGCACAGGATGTGGCAGCAGTTGAGGCAGATGTTGCCCCTGGAATACGGATTCACCGCCCGCTGGCCGCCCTTGGACGAGAACGACCCCTTCAGCTGCAACGAAAGCAAATCAGATCAGAAAATTCTCTATATTCAGCAGCGATACTCGGCGAATTCGACGTACATCTTCGTTGGTGGTCTGGTCGCTGGTGGTGAGATACGTGTGAAAGCCCGCTAAGCCGATCACCGACCAAATCGAAAAGAAACAAATGAATACCACGATCACAGTGAATGGAGCCTTCTTGATTACCTCGAAGACCTCCTGCTCGGTTTTCATCACTGCAACGACAGGCGGACGGAGGAGGGGCCTCCGCATCATGCGATTCATATACAACAGAGCGAAATACTTACGCAGAACTAAATGCGTTACCGAGCACGAGAAAATGAAGACGGCCAGGAACGCCAGCGAGACTAGAAACATGTAGAAGAAGCGATAATTGCGCTTGCCGACGCAGTTTCCCACCTGAAAGGGATACAAAAGGCGCGTTGCAAAAAGGTGCTACATTTAAGGGATGACAAAATCAAGGAGAAAGAGGAGCAAGAGGGCCTTCTTCTGTGCCTTTAAAACCCATTGAATTCAATTAAACGCTGCAGCACGTGGCAGTTGTTCAACTCAAACGCTTGAACGCTTTAGTAACTCCTTCATTAATTAGTCACAAATTGGCACAAGAGTTTTGCGATTGCAAATCAAAAAAATTCCATTCCGTGTTTTTCCATTCTCCACACACGGTTTCCTCTCCACTTTCTGCATTCCGCCGTCTTTCATTCAGTGGCCATCGAGGACCCTTTGCCGTTGTTCTCATGCGGTTTGCAGCACGTTTCGATTGGCTTCATTATTTCCGAGCAACCGATTGTGGCTGTTTCTCCTCTCAAGCGACTTTTAATGCAATATTCAACGTATTCAAGTATTGCAAAATTATGCACAATCGAATATTCGCCGCCTTTGAACTCGCCGGGTTCAAAGGGTTCATTGATTTGAAGCGATTTCAGTTGCAGGTGAAAAGTCATACGCGGTGGTCGTAAATCTTCAGTAAACGCTGTAACTTTGTAGCTCGGAAGTTGATGCAAAAAAGGACGAAATAAGCAAAGAAAACCGCAACTTTGGCTGCAGAACACGCCGCATATTAATAAATGGCACACAAGTGCGACTTCTCGAGGGCGGTCGATCCCCTGGGAGCTCCACACGTCGTCATCTTCATCGGCGTCGGTGTGAATGTCTTCAATTTTTGCCTTGCAAATGAATGCAGAGTGAGAAGCACGCAGCTACCAGCTGAGAGTCGAGCACTTGAGCGATGCACACGAACACATACGAAGACTGCAAAGAGGCCAAGCGAACAGCCTCAACCTTTTTTTGGGTTGACTGAAGCCGATGGCGGAAGAGAGCGAAGAGCAAAAACATTTTGCGTTGGGAATATTTAAAGCTCACAGCTGTTTAATTCCGTCTCTAGCGCTATCTCGCTCTCTCTCTCTTTGGCTTTGATTCCATTTCTCCGACGATGTGACATGAATTTATTTCGGTATTAAAAAAATAATTAACACACATTCATTCAACGGAAAGAGAAGAACGCAAACACACACGCACACACGCATGCACTGAATTCTTACCCAAGGACAGTGATGATCGAAGCGATCCACACAATTGTCGCAGAGGCTGCAGTGCGACGCTCGAGGCGGCCTGAATATCTTGCAAGTGAAGCAGTACTTCAGTTTGACCGTTTGTCCTCTCACGAGCACTTCTTTTGTGCGCGGCGGCGGTCGATATGTGGGACTGTTTAATGAATTTGGCACTTCTGTTGGTTGTTGGTTGTTGGTGGGGAGAAGCACAATGAAGCCATCAGCAGGAGCAGCGGCAGCGGCAGCACCAGCGACAACATAATAAAATAGAGAAGAGAGAAAGTTTCAGGTTGCGTTTCTATGACACGAATTTCAGCTCGACTGACTACTCACCGATTTGTTTTTCTATGTAGGCTGCTTCGTCGTGGGAGGCGCGCGGAATGACGCCGGGGTCGGTGAAGGTCGTTCGCAGCAAGGAACTCATGGTGAAGAAGTACAGGACCGCGCCCACAATGGGAATGGCGGGCGTGATGCGTGTGGCTAAGAAAGGGCAGCTGCAGAAGAAGAAGAGGAAAAGAGAAATTATATTCAATGTATTAAACATGTAATGAAAAGAATCGAAAGTTCAAGGAATCGAATGGAAACATAAATGGATATAAATAGAGACCTAGGCATAAAGAAAAATTCAAAATTACAAACACTTTACATCCATTATAGACGCCTTTAATCGGATCAATGCAAATGAAGTGAAAATGTGACCCATTTTCCAAAAGCAGAGACGCGAATTTTTGATTCCATTGCATTTCAAGTTTCTTTCATTCCCTCTTTTCATTTTCATTCAGCGACTGCGACTAAAAAACACACACACACACAAACACACTGCAATTCATGCATAACAACGCAATCAGGAACAAAACATCGCTTGTCCGTTAAATGAGAGCGGAATACGCAGCAAATAATGCAGCTGAAGCTCCAACACAATGTCAACAGTGGAGCAGCCGGCCGAGGAACAAAGCAGCAACAGGGCAACAACAACAACAACAACAACAACACGTGCTACAAGCGACACAATGGGGAAAATCTGTTCGCATTCGCTGTGAAAAATTAAATTTGAACGAAGAGCAAACGATGTTTGTAAACGTGCGTGTGTGTGTGTGTCAGTGAGAAGTAGCCGCAGGATGAATGCAAGAAGGACTCGATGAAAAGACGAAGAACAAGAAAAACTTATGTACTTCGTGTGTAGCAGAGGAAACAATACACAAAGCATAAATCACACACAGAAACACACACACACACTTATGAAAAAAAAATCTGATTACGTTCTGAAAAGTGACAAAAAACGTGCTGCATATAAAAAAATCGACAATAGAAATAGGAACAAAAAGGAACACATGTAAAAAAATATTCACCGACAGAATGAAAACTGACTTCAGTGCTAACAAATGTGGTCCAATTGTGGGACGTGTGGATTGCGCATTGTAACTGTGAATTTCTGCGCTCGAGTTGAAAATAAAATTTCTTCCTCAAAAACATTCACTTTCAGTTGAATGAATGAATGACTGAGTGAGTGACACATGGACGAGAAGAGAGAGAAAGTGAGCGAGCGAGTGGAAGCTGAACAAAGAGAAAGTGAGAGGCCGGGAAGGAAGAATGTGACACAGTGAAATGGAACACGGAGGACATCACTGGCAGGCAATTTTATCTTTTTCTGAATGCGAAGAATGGAGCTGTAAAAAATAAACGCAGAAACGCAGATAAAATAAATATGATGACATAATAAAGCAACATGAGGTATTTGGGGAATGTTTCAAAACGATAAGAAGAGCAAACAGAGGGAAAAGAAGAGGAGGGAATGGAGAAATATGGAATATATTTCATCATATGCGATGTATGAAGGAAATTCCCATTAAATTTCACGATATTTCATTAAAAGTAGACGGAAATCTCAGAATATCGCCACCTTCACCCAACAAAGAAACTGTACATTTACCAGGACGTAGACTTGGATATCGCAATCATCAATGCCCCATATAATAATGTCTGATATCGATGAAATGACTAGGAAGTCGAATGGTTTGGTATGACCATTAAAATTTACTCTTAGCCGTGTGTTTATGACGGATATACAGTTCAGCAATGGAGGATATACTATGATGGCATATAAAAAAATCTATTGGAAGGAGTAAAAAGCAAATATCAGTCGAATTAAGACATTCACCGGCATCACTAATGCAATCTTTTTATGGTAATAGAAACACAAAGGGCTCTCGAGCAAGGATCATACGGAAAATGCCGGTGTCCTAAAAGAGCAATGCAAACATTTGAGCGATACGTGGGCGATAAATTAATATGGAGAGAGGGCAGTTGGCTCTTAACTTAAATACATCCCCCGCTCGATACTCACTCGAAGGCGAAGAACAACGCGCTGGTGCCGGTTATCAGGACGCATGTTAGGTAGAAGACTCCGGTGTGCGGGGCAGACATCAGGAGTCCATCACAGTAGAATTTGTTGCGACCTGCGTAGAGCTCCCACTTGCGGGTGACGCGTGTGTTCGGTGCCATGGTGCAGCAGCAGCAACAGCAACAATTCAGCAAATTCATCTAGACGTGGAGTGCGAAGGAACGAGATTATTGCAGCGTTTTATTGCTGTTGTTGGTGTTCTTGTCCAGTTATGCTTTAAATACTCGACTTTTATTGTTATTGGTACTGCTCTCTGTTGTTGCGGTCGATGTTCTTCAACTCACGATTCACGAACAGAAACAGATAAAAGGGGAAATAATAATAAAAAAACTTCGTTTATGTTGCTGTTGTGTGTTGTTGTTTCAGCGGTTGGACTGTGAGTAGCTGCCAGCCAACTGTTGCTCGGTGCAAAAACAAAAGCAATTCTTACAACCGAATTGCAGCAAACACTGTTGATATTTCTTGTTGTTTCTGTTGGCGATTTTCTTTTCTCTTAAACGGCTCAGCAGAATGTCCACTTCTTCATATTGTTTCTATTTTACCGTAGTTTTACTACTTCAGCAGTTAATATTTTTATTTTCTATTAAAATTTAATAAATGCTTCTATTAAAACTTTTAAATTTCCTTTTTAAATGCTAACTTTTAAATTTATTCATTTATTTATTTACTTTCGGCCGCATCATTTGATTTTTCGTTATTTTCGTGATTTTATTAATCGTAACTCGAAATGTTTTCAGTCGTTTTATTATAATTTATTCCGTTTGTATTGATTTTTCTTGGTGTTGTTGACTTTTTTCTTGCTGCTGCTGTTTTTTGCTCTTGTTGTTGGTTCGTTGCTTTTTTAATGATACTGCTTCGTTTTGTTGTTGCTTCTGTTGTTGTTGTAATAAGCAATTCCATAACGCTTTGGATCTCCTCAGGCAACATTTAAAAACTTTGAACGGTTTTTTTACGCTTTACCAACGATTGCCAGTTTTTTTACAAAACTTTTCCTTTATTGAATGCAGCGGCGAAACGATATGAATTTTCATGAATTTTGCTTTTCATTTCTCTGTTCAAAAAGTTGTACATCGTTCATTGTTTCTGCAAAAAAAAAAAAGGGAAAACGAAACAAATATGAATTAAAAGTTACTCATACGCACCGTTGAACTCATTCATTAGTTGACGAGTTTAAAGATGAAAATATTAATTTAAAACTTATGTAATTAATATATTTATATACAAATATTTGTATAAATCTAATAGATGATTTCAGAACCCATATTTTGTAGAGTGAGAAACGTTGTTAAGCTCAGTTCAAACATAATCTAAATTAAAAACGTATTATGAAATGGCTTCGTATAACTCACAACAGCAAACACTTGGCTCCTTCCTTGAATAATGCCACTATTAGCTAAACAACTGCTGACAACTATTATATTAAATTACGTGACACGATTTCACTGCTTTCCTGCGTATTGCTTCTTCGGTTGTTCTTGAGTCGTGTTGCCAGACACCGCATCTGCTTATTCTATACTTATGCATGTTGTACAACTGCTTATAGTGGGCTTAATTGCCGTCATTAGTCAAGGAGTCCGGCTCGATGTTGGAGCTCGATTGCGACTGGCAGGCGGCTCAAGGGATAGAATCACAGCCACAGACATGAAACCGCATAATATTGTAATAACTGAGCCGGCCAAAACAGGCGCATTGTGTGGAGGTATCAAATATAATCACACACTTGAATATCACATGACAAACGATGGAAAGTTGACATAGAAAACAGCTAACAAAAGGTTATTATTACTGCACCCACCCAACGGAATCAATTAGTCGCTAATGTGTTATTTATAACCCATCACCTTATAATTAAATATTTGATATACCACCAACGAATTAATTATTGCCTTTTTATTTACAGTCTGCAATGAGGGAAATTTCTATAGTTTTTGACTATATAATGTTTGTCTATCGGTTTTTATTATACTTTTTATTTCCTTGAAACCACTGGAGATTATTGTTAAAAGCTAATTTCCCCTTTTCCTTTGAGTTTCGGTGTTTGTGCCGAACTCCTGACATTATTCTCATTAACGGTCTGCTTTAATAGACCCACACACAAACTGCTTGAGGCTTTTAAACCTTTGTGATGAGCGTGGATGAGACAAGCGAACAATCGAAGCGTGCGGACATGCGGCTCAGATGTGGCAGAAATGATGAGGATAACGAAGTCGGAAACCTGCTGACGAGACGTTGACCATCATGAAGGATATCCATGAGAAGGCTGCAGGGCCACCATGAATAGATAAACAGACGAGCTGTTCAACTCCATTGAAAAGACATCAAGTGAATGGAAAGCCTTCAAGATGAGTGAAGCACAAAAAGGGGATTTCAATTTGGGAAATGGACGAAACTTAAAGCGATGCGATGCGATGAGTTAAATGCAAAGGAAAATTCCAAATTTAAACGGGATATGAGCAAAGACAATTCTAAAATATTTCAAAAATGATAAGTAAATTGTATTGTAAATTGTAAAAGGCGATAAACTGAGATGTTCTACACGAAGAGATGTTAATTATTGTAGATTTGCATTAATAAAGGAGTCAATTGAACAAGATTCTAGCATCGGTATTTAAATTTTGGCATTGGTTTTGTTACTGGAAGGTTTTTCAGCAACTCAATTTGAAATTTAAAACACAGAGTAATAAATAAAACGTCGCAAAAACCAACTTAAATCCAAGCCAAACCAAATCGAATCTTCGGATTGAACACGTTTGCGTTCAGGTTGCAGTATCTTTTGAATATTATGCGGACTGACAGCCAAATGAATTTTGCAATTCATGAAATGTTGGCAAGCCACGAGGAAGCGCATAGCACATGAACTATAAAGTAATGTACATACTTAGTTTATATGATTAAATAATTAAATTAGTGATTAAATAATAAATAAATATATAAACTCTATTTCCTAAATTAATATTTATTTCAGCTTCTGTTCTGAATGTTTATAAATTCATGTCCTGTTCGAACACGAATTAGAACACTAAAATTATCCGTGTTATTAAATGTTTTCGATAAAAACTCATGCAAATATAAATACGAAACAATGTTATTTAGTGAATGAAACATTAAACGAAATGTTGCATAGTTTGCGGCTGCTGGAGGCAGTGCCAGCAACCGGCAACCAGCCTGCAATCAGGTCTGCAATTTCTCAATATTCTGCGGGATTTTGTGTCGTTGAAAAATGCATTTTTATGCAACTACCGCAAAACAACATGTGTAGACGAGGGGGGGCGCGAAGGGTGTGAGACGGAGGAGTCGCTGCTTGCTGAAGCTGCTATTTGTCACGTATCCTGGCAGGATGCCTTCAAAGACAAACGCCACGCTGTTTGTCGCACTGCAAGCGACTGACTGCAGCAGTGAATGCTTTTTGCTCGTGTTGAGCTGTTGCTGTGTTTGTTGTTGTTGTTGTTGCCATTCATTTTGTTGCATAGCAGAGCCAATGAATGCTTTGTTCAGGTTGTTGTTGTTGTTGTTGTGATGAATCCCTGTGCGACGAATTTCGTTGTTAGGCAACAGAAAAAGTAAAGCAAAAGCGAAACGAAGCAAAACACCGAACATCAAAAGCAACAACAGCAACAACAACAACGGCAATCATAGACGCATTCGTTTGTTTGATTGTTTTTGGACAATGTTTTTATTTATGTTCAAGTTTGCTTCTCTTTCTGCTTGCATGCTCCTTTCTCCCTCTCTTTCCTTCTTTTCTACCTCTTTTCTCCTCTCATTTATCCACATTTTGAACGGTTTAAAGCCTCATGTAGACAAGCGCAACAAACACAGCACAGAAAAAAGCGAAAGTGCTGCAAAATGAATGCAGAAATAAGAATTTTCATTTCATGATTGGGCTAGAAACGACTTTTTCATTTACTTTTACCTTTTTTTTAGGAGAAAGTTGTGCATTTTTAATGCGAAAATAGTTAAATATATGGATTTATTTTAGGTTTCTCTTGACCACTTTTTAATTAATCATCATCGCTTTTATTCATCATGTTTCGTCGAAATTTAAACGGCGATTTTAAATAACACATCAAAATTAATTCTGGAGCAACAACACTGAAATCATCATTGAATCCGTGCAACGTTTTTCAAAACTTTTCAATTCATTGCTTCCAGAGTGAAAAACAAAGCGTCCGTCGGCGATGAAAGCTTTCAGCGCAACAAAGGAAATTAATTACGCGCAATTCATTGGAAAAGGAGACAGAGAAGGGAGGGGGGAGGGGGGGGGGGGAGGGGGAGAGGACGATCGTCCTCTCTTCTCTGTGTTTGTGTGAAGCTTTTCTCATTTGCAAATGTTAGCTTTTGCTTTCTGTTTGCATATCCTTGAGCCAAATGCAGCAAGATAATGAAAAGCCACTCATTGTTGGCTTGTTTGTTGAAGTGGCAATGAAATTCTGTTAAATCAAATGAAGTGAATAAAAAATGTGCAAAGAGAAAAACTGTTAGCGCCATTAAACGCTATTGAATGAAATGGAAATGTTTGCAAATTTCCCGAATTCAATGTAACAAGATTTTGATTCGATGGCTTCATTTATTCATGAGCTGCATGAGATTCCCTTAAAGCACTTTGAAGCCGCCATCAATAAACGCTTGAATTTGTCTTGTAGGTTATGAAAAAGCCTAAGAAAGAAACTCAAAAAGCCGCATTTAATTCGCATTCATTCAGATGCTGCTTCAAGTGAGCGAATAACGAAGCGATTGAGATCTGTACAAAGCGCTAAGCAGCACAATAAAAGAACAAACCAAAAACAAAGCCTACAAATAGGCGTCGTTTTAGCTAGCGCTTTGTTCAATGGATGCTCTCTCCATCTCTCTCTCCATCACTCAACGGCTTTCACTTTGCTCGTCACTTCGCTTAACTTGTGAAAATGCTCAGCAACAAAAGTAGCAACAATGAAAAACAATTTTGTGTAAATTGTAAAAACAAAGGGACAGAAGAGGAGAGGAAAAGCGGAAGCTGAGGGAAGAAAAGAAAGACGAAAACGAAGGCGAGGGTGTACTAAATGCAAAAGCGATAAAAACTTTTTCTTCTTCGTTGCTGCTTTCTTTTCTACGACAGAAGATGTTTTGAATGCAAAATTGATTTATTGCGAGTGAGGAAAACAAAGAAGTCAAAGGTAACGATAAATTTAAAACAAAGAACTCGACGATGTAATCGGGAAAAAGAGGCTTAGGAGAATTTCAATGCGATTGGAGATCCCTCAGCAGTTGAACGTTTCTCTGTACAAGAGTATTAAATTTCACATTTCGTCTTTAATTCCTTCTCAAACGGTATTTTAAGCTGTACACCAGCCCCTCACCGCTGACGCGACACAACAAATCTTCTCTCCGCATTTCAGCAGCTATAAATTCAACTTGACGCTGCGTTTCTTTTGCCATTTCTTTGAGGATCCGCAGCTCTTGGACAGCAGCCAGCCACAAGCAGCGAACTCAACTCAATCGCTGCTGAAGTATGATGGAAAATATTATGTAGAGCGTGCAGAGTGCAGTTGGCTGTTACTTTATGCTGCATATTCGAAGGCGTCGCAATATTTTCGAATTTGTTCCTATTGCAGAGTTGCTGTGAGGTAACGACGGTTCGAAGAGGTTCATCTGCCTGCTTTAGAGACAATTCAACCTCACCTAAAGATCGAAATCTTTGAAGTTTGTCGAATTTGTGACTATAAAAAAGAAAATAAAATACATTTAATTTCTTCGTTAAAAACTTTCCAGTTGCATTAAAGACTTTAATGGATTGAAATGTTCACATCGTTTTTGGCGCTCTTTGTTCTTCTTATGACAAATGAGTCAAAAATATTGTCAAGTGGCAACCACATCGTGATGTCGGCTGACAGACGACACAGACAACAACTGACAGCTCAGTGACAGTTCTGCAATAAACAGAAAGCAAACAGTTAAGGATAAAAAAAGCAATAAAAGACAATTATTAAATGTATTTTAAAAGAAAAAACTTTAAAAGAGAATAAAGTTCAGGGTTTAATAATAACTGACGCTAAAAACTCGTATTTAAATAAATAATTTGTTTAAAAATCCGAAAGAATCCCGCTGAGACCAATATTTCAACAAAAGGCTTTAAAATTAAAAAATTATAAGCAAACTCAAGGCTGTTGTTGGTTGTAGATGCTGAATAAAAGAATTAGAAGAAAGCTGAAGTCATTTGTTGGTTGCAGATGTTAAGTAATCGGTCCATAGATTGCGTCAGACTTCGACTTTGACAGCAGCTCCAAATTTTTATCACAAACCTGAACATTTTGTGCCGAAATCAATATTCTAGTGAAGTTTAATAAACACGTCATTAATCATCAAAGCATTTAATGACATACTTCAAATAATTTTGGGAAAGTTTTCAACATGTGACGATGTCAATGGGCTTCACCTTTGACGCTCGCACTTCTTATGGAGCTGCGTTCATCTGAAAACCTATTTTTAACTCATTTAGGAGGAGGTCAATGAGTCGTTAGTTCTACTTTGCCACTCATTTGTCAAAGCGTTACAGGGTCGACGAGTCTTTAGCTTTAATCACACTTTTGTTTTTACGCGAAATTTAAATGTATCACGTATTAAACGTCAACAGACGTGTTTTCCGATTCTTCTGATGTAAACAAGACCTCGAATGGTTTGTTGAATATGTAATTATTCAGCATGAAGTCCTTTTACGCTTAAACCACTTCCTGAAAGGTGAAAATTTTAACGTTACTATTGTCAGCTTCTACTTTTTTTTTACATTGTGTATTGCATTAATTTCCACCAGCAGTTTTCAGTCGATTAAAACCAGTTGCAATATTAAATAAATGGAGTTCAAAGGTTGTCATTCGTGTTGATACATGCGGCACATGACACTTATTATTGATCAAACATGTATGCGAATGCGAAATGTAATATTACCATGTGTTTATACAGCAAAATAAATAAATTATGTTATACATTGAAGCGTGTTTTCGAGTGTCAACAATTCCACTTCTTTTTTCAAAAGGTAGCAAAAAAAATCAACTAAAAACATGCGCCAATTTGTGGCAAAAAAGTAGCTAACATTTGGCTTCAATTTTCGGCTGCTCGTTTGTAAATCACGCAGCTGATACTGAAATTGGGTTAAAAAAGACATAAAAAGGAAACTTTTGCAATGGAATAATAAAACGGAAATACAAAAAAAACAGGAAATCTCCTTTAGTTTTTCATCCGTAATCGTTTTGAATGTGTTTTGTCGTGAATTTAATTCCATGTCAATTTAAATTCCGCACAAGTTTCATTGAAATTGCATTAAAAGTGAACTTGTGCTCAATTGTCTCGATTTTCACAATAGCAAAATCTGCACATCAACAGTTTTTAATGATTTCTCTGCGACAATCGACTGTAAACACAAAAGTATTATTTTTCACTCCTATTGAATGTTCATCTATGGGTCGTCCTTGGTTTGTGTGCTTGTGTAATGATGCTGCTTGTGGCGTTTACAAATCATTTCAGTGTGCAAGCGTGTGTGTGTGTGTGCGAGAGATGAGTTTTTCTGACACACCGTCACATGTTTACGCACAGCACTTGATGCAGCTGTGTGGCTGTGTGTGTGTGTGTGTGTGTGTGTGTGAATGACGTGGAGAATGGAGCTCAACGGGGGCTGCGATGAATAAGTAGGTTGCCATAGAATGTCAGCGTCATTTAAGAAGATCGGATAGGAGGAATATCGATGTGTGTGTCGCCTGTCAGATTGGAGAAATAAATTAAATTCCTCCGGAGGAAAAGAGACGCACATAAATCAAAATCTATTAACGAACAAGCAGAAAATATCGACAAAATAAATACTGAGTGATGGATGAGTACAAAGTACTCAATGCAGAATAGAATTATTGTGCAGCATGTAGAATAAAAAGATTGACAAAGAATATAAAAGAGAAAATAATAAAGAAATTAGTTCACTTCAGTTGCATTAATAAAAGATGCAAATTTACGTCATAGCTCGACGAAAGTCGATCGGAACGTCAGCAAATAGCGACTAAATGCGGCCAATTAAGACGCTTTCTGACTCCATCACTTGAAATCCATTAAATGGGTCAGGATGAGGTTACATGGAGGCTGGTCGAGCGACCCTTCATTGAGAGGAATGAAGAGCGAAATAATATCATCAACGTTAGGCACAAAGTGACGGTCCACGGAGAGAAAACGAGTAACAAGAGAAGAGAAGGAACGAGTTCAACGCTGGAGGCCGGTCGCTCAATCAACACGAAGTAAACACGGCGAAACACGAGCTGCCACGAAATAGCAACGCGTTAAAAGAACTGCGCATAGAAAAGACAGACGAAAGGGAGGAAACGAGATGAGAAACGAGAGTAAAGAGCAATTCTATTGAAGGTTTAGGAATTTGTAGCGCATTGATGGAGTTTGTATACAGCTTAAGAACAGTTTTTTGCATTGTGTAAATTTGCATTCAGTCCTGGGAAAATTTGAATTTATTATGTTCCCTTCTTAAGCATGTAAATTAAAGTGGATGCTTTAAATTTCGTTTACTTCAAATTTCAGACCACAAAAAAAAACAGAACCCTCGGGCTTTGAAATAGTTTATTTCTCTTTTTACAAAGCTTTATAACTTTTTCTTTGAGTAGCGCTGGAATCTCATCAAAAAAGTGCAGCTAATAGAAAAGCAAAACGTTGTAAAAAGCCTTTTAATGTACATGAAATAAAAGGAAATTGAGAAAAAGGAACATTTCATTTGATGCGAAACAAAAACGAAAGACTTTTTGCCCGAAACCTTAACTAAACTTCAACGTTGCTTTTCTTTCGAAGGAGCTGTCAGAGCGGAGCTTTTAAATAATGAATTCCAATTGGAAAGTTGTTGTTGTTGCTGATTTTAACTATTCTTTGAAAATTGACTTAAATAACTGAGTCTTAAACTTAATTGTTGCTTCAGTTTAATGGAAATTTCGTTAAAATTAAAATTAAGATATTTTTAAAGATTCTTTTCTCTCCACTGAAACAACGAGTTTATTCCTTGAAAAAGGGCAAATATTTAACGAAAAGTTAAATGGTTCTCAAGC
This sequence comes from Thecophora atra, assembly GCA_937620795.1. Classification (NCBI taxonomy): domain Eukaryota; kingdom Metazoa; phylum Arthropoda; class Insecta; order Diptera; family Conopidae; genus Thecophora; species Thecophora atra. The sequence goes on along the minus strand of OW569397.1, from coordinate 95,777,584 downwards.
ATGCGAAATGAAAAAACCTGCGACTAGGAAAATCGACGTGAAAAATGCACAGACTCCATGCAATGTAACACTCTTCTCCCCTCTTTAATAGGCTTTAGGTGTTTAACTATCTTCCTCTGAGCTGAGGAAGGCGAATGCGAAATAAGCAGAAGACGCAGAGAATGCGAAGAATGCAAGAAAAGGATTCATTTTTCACAGCAGTGACACAAATTTTGTTGCTTACATGTGAGTGCCTGTGTCTGTCCGTGTGTGTTTTGATTCGTTCTTCCTCGCCTCTCTTTTTGAAGCGCTTTTTGTCCGTAGAACTCGGAAATAAGAAGGCGTAAACGAGCCGTGGGTGAACAGAAGCGAGCGACGTTTGAAGCCGCTAAAGAAAGCGCCGTTAATATTTGGGTTAATTGATAACTGATAAAAATGATCCCAAATATGGGTCACTTTCCGAACAAAACCCACAGCTCATAATTAACACTCCAAACGACGCAGACGACCACGAATCGAGTGAGCAAAAGAATAATAATAATATAATTAATAGTAGAAAGAGAAGAAAGCAGCTTTTCTAATGAATTTCTGAAAGCCAGAATAAAAGCAGCTTTAATAAAATTAGCAAGGAGCTGGAAAGGGATGACAATAGAGGCGGCTAAAAGAGATTGAAGCAGCTCTGAGAGAGATCGAAAGCAAGCGAACCTCTTAAAAAGAAGAATGTAATGAGCAGAAAACCAGACACAATGAAAATTTCATGCAGTAAATAACGCTTCATTAAATTTATGGCCGTTGGGCTGTTGAAAAGCTGAAGGTTGTCGTTACGAGTTTAAGGAGCTGTCGGTAGCTGCACTTGAAAGGATTATTGAGGGCATGAATGTCAATAAAAATCGTGTGTGGAGAGGAGAATATACATAATACAGTCCCTCATAGAACACAGAAGGAGCTATTGAATGAATTCGTCCAATTTCAGCCTTCGAAATGTCCATTTGCAATTTAATTGAACAACGTGAAGTATTACAGCATGAAACTAATTCCGTAAAATGCTTTTACATCACAGTAGATCCTCAGAGCAAACAAAAAATTGTCCTTTCAGTGAAAGAATCTGTGACATGGAGGGGGAAAGGAGAGCGTAACTGGAACCACTCCATTAGCGATTGCATTGAATCACACACAAGCTTCGATCATGATCCTTTTTGCCTTTTTTTTCCCACTCTCGTTCATGTATAGTAATTAAATCAGTAGCGATGCAAAACCTGTCGATGCATAATGAGTCCTAAACCATTAGCAGATACAACAACCATCGGGAAATTCTCCATTATTTCACTTACTTCAATTACAATGAAAAAATCCCCACTGAAAGGCATGAAATTGAAAATCTTTGATTCAATTACGTTAAAAGGTTCGTCGAAGTGGAAAACAGGAGCGACCGGTAACCCGATCAGAGGTGATTTATGTGTTGGAATGACCTGAAAATGGCCGAATATTCAGTAAATTAACGTGCTATTCAATTACTATGAGTGTTGGAAGCAGTAAAAAGAGAGACTCACCATTAAAAAATGTTGGAAAATTGAGAAATTCCCTAATTGCCATGAATATTTAAAGTAATAAGCAAAAATCGCATAGAAATTACTTAAAAAGTAACTCGAAAATCAAAGAAAATGGGTTTTACTCTTGATTCTGACTATTCTAAACCAAATTATTCTAGAAATCAGTAAAAGCGGTCGTTATGCACCATAGAATAATTATGTTATTTTTGCTAAAGATTCTTCCTAGAGCAGAAATTATTTTAGACTAATTACAGTGCTACAATCCACGGAAATTCTCAGTCAAAGGCTTTAGTGAAAGGCTATAAACACCGACGAATTCATGTCATCAAAATTAAGGAACAAAGGAGAACAAAATTCCATTCAAATATTTCAATAAAACCACACAGAAAGTTATTCAATGAACCAAACTTCCGAAAAATATGTTTAAATATTAATTGAATTGAGTGTAATTCAAGCAATCAATGGAATTGAATCGAAGGAATCTTTGAAAGAAGATGGGGCTGAAGGAAGTCAGAAACATGTTGAAATAGGAGCTGTTAAAACCGATTGATCCCAGAGAAAAAAATAATATTATTAAGGAACAAAAACCGATCGATGCAAGGAAAACAAACAAAACCACAAACCACCAAAAGGAGCCTCAATGAAAGGATTTATTAGCAATACCATCAAAGCATGAATGTTAATAGATATCGTACATCTATATCCAATTAAGAACACACCCACACACCCGTATAATTTGCATGCGTGTGCGTCTTTCTCTTACAACTCTAAACAGAAATATGACAACCAATTAAATGCAATGAGCCCCCGGCTGACGAGAAAATGGATTCTGTTGTGATTCCGTGATTTGCCCAAGGATTAAATTGAAGGTAGACAAAGGATAAAGCTGCAAGGATCAAGAGGAGACAGAGTGAAGCTCGTTATGAAGCAAACACAAATACAAAACATGTTCCGAACACAAAGAAAGTGGACAAGCATCGATGTGACGAAATAAAGCAACCATTCGAACGTTTCGCAAGTAAAGGACCAACAAACAAAGACTTTTTCTATGAAATTCCTACTGAAAAGAGAAATTCCATTTAAGTTCCATAAACGACTTTCGATTTAAGCCTAAAAGAGCGATATTACGATATCCTTTTTCCTTGGATCAGAATTCATTTGTTCCCTAATTGAACTCTTGTGATGAGTTGAAGAATGAGGAGCTTCAGTTGATGTTTATCAGGCAGACGATGGATGTCGAAGAAATGTTCTCCGTATGACAATTGAAAAATCCATTGTTGAGATTAATATTTCCCCTTTTCTCCTTCTCCTGCTGCTTCTTCTTCGTCGTCCTCCTCCTTTACTGTCAACAAAGTATCTGCACAGAACGTTTTGTTGATCGGATCGAAGAGTCTTGGAAGCATTGAGAAATCTGACGTTTAAATTGTCAGAAGTGGAACGGAGAAGAAGGAGCTTGTTTAAGGATGCGCAAGGAATGCTGGCTTGTCATTAACTCCCTTCATTCCCCTCGATTCCACCCCTCCACTGAATGGATAACAGCAAAGCAAAGAACTCAACAGAAACTCAGCAACAGCAACTCGAAGCCTCTGATGAAGGAGCAAAGGAAGTCGCAATTCCTTGAATAGTTTGTTAGTTGCTTGTTTTGTTCGTTCGTTCGTTGTTTATTTGTAACGAGCTGCTGCTGTTGCTGCTCTCTTTTCTACCCCGAGCAAGTGGAAAATTGTTGAAAAGTGACTCGCAGCGAGGGACAACGGCAACGGCGCAGGCTGACATTTTTCCTAATGAACATCGTGATTATAGGAGCGTGTCATATCGCACTGTCAATTCTCAATTCCCTTGGGTTTCTTTCTCTTCTTCTTCTTCTTCTTCGTCGTCTGCTACTCCTTTTTTAATAAGTTGCAATGGAAAATGCATTGAAAAAAAACAAGAAAGAGAAACAAACGAACATATAGAGAATATGTAGAAAGGAAATTCATCACATAAACAGTAGAATTTGCATTTCTGAAAACCCACTTAAAAAAATTCATATTCATAAAAAAAATTCAAGTATTCATAAATCTATTTTAGCAAGTTTTAAATCTACAAAAGAAATACTTTTATGGACATAATTGATCATGTGATCTGAATGAAATCTCTTCTGCATTAAAATGCATTAAAATCATTCACATCCAATAATGAATCATTAGTGAGCTTCATGTGAGCCAACTGAATGTATTCAAACTCATTCACATGCAACAATGAATCACTTCGAATCTTTTCACACATTTCAATAACAGCTACAAAAAACATAGCATACATTAAGGGACAGCTGAAATTGTTCACGTCAAATCAACTGACCATTACTGAAAGAGGCGAATAAAGAGTGAAAAAGAAATGAAGAAAGGACGGAAAAAGTATAAAAGAAAAGCAAATAGAAGACCATTGAGCAAGAGCCGCAATTTGCATGTAATGAATATAATAAAATCAATCATGAAGCAATAATAAACAAGCAAGAAAGCCAGCAAACAAGCAGCCATTCATTCGACGCTCGACGTTGGCTGTAGGCGCCTCCACGCTTTCCCAGGAACATTACAAAGCAATCTGCGCAAATTGCAGCCAGAAGCGATTCGGATTGGATTTGGCGCCAATAATAAGCTCAAAAGAAGTGGCGAAAGCAGAAGAAGAAACAGAAGAAAGCCAAGAAAATGCTTGTCGAGGAGGAGGAAGGGGCTGAAGAAGGGGGAAAGGAGAATGTTTTTAGAGTGTAAAATATGTGTTGGCGTTGATTCAACGATGTTAAGTAAACAAAAGTCAAAATCGTTGCGAATTTGAGCAACTTTAAAAATGGCTCTATTAAAGTTGAGGTAAAATAAGGCGAAAAATCAGATTTTCGTAGCTCCTTCATCAATTAACTAAAGACTTGAAACGAGTTTTGTTCGTCTTCTTCGTTTGTTTGAGGAAGAATTAAATTTCGATGCCTCATTGAACACTTCTTCGTCTTTAATTGAAATTTTCCAATAAAAGTTCTTAAATTGAACGCATTTTTCCTACTGAGAACTTCCTCCTTTGTTCTCCTTCTTTCTCATTCCCACATTTGTATAAATTTCAAGCAAAAGCATGTCTTTGAGGTTGCTACAGAAGCATTTGAATTCATTGCTTTCGAATTGCATGGGAAAAGGCGTTAACAACTTGTATAACCAACGAATAATTTATTGCAGCCTTCAAGGAAAACCTGCAAGAAAAATCCTCCTTCAACATTCAAATAAATATCCGCAAAAGAAAGACAAACAAAAAGTCACCAACTTCGGAATATTTATTTCCACGTTTAGCAAAATATCACCGTAACTGAGCAGCATTATCGCAATTCCAACATTCACATATTCGCAGCCACGTATAGTGACTGTTTATTTAAAATGTTAGCACGTGTAAAAAGTCCTGGATGCAAGCGTAACCACTGCAAGGATAACACAAGATCGAAACTCATCGTCTGCTCGGGCTGCGTTGCTTCTGACTCCCGGTTAACTCCTCTCCAAATGCGACATTCTACAGCCAATAAAGGAGCACGCCCACAGCAGCAGACGACTGCATAAATCACTGATACCAGACACGGTAAACTTCGTCGTGGATGAGGAGTTCGAAGAGATTTGAGGGAAACAAGACTCAGAACAACGACATTCGAATAGCATTCAACTTTGTACAACAGTTTGTTTGGAAGCAATTAGTACAGGTTACAACAGAAGAAGAAGAAGAAGAAGAAGAAGAAGCAGAAGAAGAAGAGGAAAAGATTGTGATTGAGAAGAGGAGGAGCAGAGAAGTAGCTTTAATAATAGGTAAAAATCATGAGTTACAAAGGCTATACACTCATAAAAGCATCTTCAGAGACTTACTACGAGTAATAAAGCACCAGAAAGAGTGCTATATGCGGCTATGGCCAATCTAAAATTTCGCTACAAATTCGCTTTTGCATATTGTCGAGGGTTTTGAGCAGAAAAATGAAGTTGAATCGCTTTCAATGTTGGAAATCGACAGAATTAAACATAAAAAATATTTCGAAGATCGTGGTTTAATCTGATATCGTATAAAATAAGAGCAAAAAGGTAAAAGTAAGGATATAAATCGACTTTAGAAGACAAGGAATGTGGAAAAGGACAAGGACGATGCCATGGAAATAGAAAAGAAACAGTTTTCAGCGGAATTAGAAAAGAACCCGTTACAAAAGCGAGAAATTTCAATTTTTCTCACAAAGAAAATTCAAAATTTAATTACGTTAGTTGAATATTATAATTTGCGATGCTCCTGAAACTACACACACCCACAAAAGTATGTAACACGATTCACATTGCATGAAAAGTTCTCCTTTCTTTTATCCTTTCCTTCTTGCACTTTGTCGAGCAGTGAAAAAGAAACTTTTAAACTTCTTATTACATGCTACTTGCACAATCGAGAGCAGTAAATACAAAACTCTCAGAGAGGAAAATTGAACGGCGTCAAACTTTACGGATGCGAAAAATTGAGCTAACAAAAAGAAGTGTCGAAAAGTTCCCGACTGCAAAGGAGTCTCTTCCTTAGACCAAGTCTCACGGAAGTCTCAAGAAGGATGCACAGCAACTGAAAGAAACTGCAACAAAGTTTTTATTAGTATTAAATGAGTTGCGAAGATTTTTAATTTTATTTTCTTAAACACATGCTGCTTGGGCTGAATGAGTTATTCAATGTCATGGAGACAAAACTTTGGGTAGTTTTTTGAAAAGAGAAAAAAATAAAAAAGAGTTTCTTTAACGCAAAAAATATATAATAATAAATAAACTTTATTTTGTGCAAAATATTTAAATAAAAGAAGCCATTAAATGAACTTTTCAGCTTTAATAGAAACGAAAGTCGCAGTTCCCGCATTAAAGCACACAATTTTCCCGTGAAGGAAGACTTCTATGGCTCGATTTCAAACTCTAAAGGCCTCAGGACGAAATTGCGTGCATTCACGTCGCAGTGTACAAGGATTGGGAGGCTCCAACGGTCCATGAATGGAGGGCTAGGAACCTCCTCCAAGCTGCGTTCCGCTTTTCCGTTAGTTGCACTGAATAAATAATAGTATCCAACGTTGCGGTTGTCGTAGAGAGAAGATTTCCCTTTCCTCACTCGGCATTCATCTCTGTCCTCCGTCCTTCCATCACCGCCTGTCTGCTGCGGCTCTGCTTCTGCCCCATTCCACTTCAACCGCACTCCAGTTACTCTAATTTGTTGCGCAAGCATAATTTAAAGCAAACGCTTCTGAATGAAAATTGAACGTTTTTCATTTTGTAGGGCAAACAACAAGCAACAACAACAACAACAGCTGAAGCAAATGTAACAACTGTAGCAACAACAACAGCAGCGGCAACTGCAGCTTCAGTGAGTGTTACCGTTCGTTGCCGAGCACTGAAGAGAGGAAGGAAAGAGGCGAAGTTGTACTCTTCACTTGTACAACTCAAGCACAGAGCATCTTGTTTTTTCCTGAAGTACTTCAATTCACTTTTTCCCTGTTAACGTCTTGTGCCACTCTCAAAGATGCGTTCTCTCGCTCGGTACCGTTCTCTCTCCGTCTCACTCTCATTCGAGGAAAGCTTCTTAAATTCTCCATTACTTGAGCACAATTTAATTTTTTTATTTGTTTATTTATAACTTTAAATACGAAACACTGAAGATTGGAAGGTTTTAAAAAAAGGTTGAATATTCGTTGGGTAGATATAAAAAAAAAAAAAAAAATTAAAATTGAATTAAAAATAATTCCAAAGCAACTCGATTTTATAAGGTTTAAAATTAATGTTAGTTTAAATGTTGTTAAAAAATTAATTCAAAAAAATTTCCAAATAAATTCGGTTTCATAAATTTATAAAATTGTCTATTTTTAGTACAATTGAAGCAAAATGTTGTCTTTTCTGCTTTTTCAATATGATTTCTTTTATCCAATGTAAAATATTCCAATTGACGGGATCTCAATTCAATCGCTGAAGCAATCTTTAACCTTTTTCAACTCTCGCCTCCTTTGCACGCCATTTAAATACCATTGTGAAATATAAAACAATCGTAACTCATTTAAAATGGCTTCAGTAAATCACGCTGTGCGTATTTGCAGAGGTTGCAGGGGCTGGACGCTGGGCTGAAGGATTAAGGACAAGCAGCACATAAGTTAAATTCGCACAATTATAACTCGTAACCAGAGCCGACCTTCCGCAGCGCCACTCAACCACTAAATGAGGTTTTATCACGCATTAATTCACGCGAATTGCTCGGCGTCAACAAACAGAAGGAAACAACAATGGAAACGAGACCAAGAACAGCACCAAGAACAAGCACCGTGTACAACGAAACACAAACAAAGAAGAATATGGGTCTTTTTTCCCCCCATTTCCACGTTTCACATTCGATATACAGCAGCACGAGGGGATGAGGGCTGCGCGGGGAGAGGTCAGGAGTTGCGAGGGACTTCAACTTGATACTGTATAAATTTTTAAAAGGCGCTTAAGGACCACCGGACGACGCGACGGAGGAGAGTCTGAATGTGGAGCAAGCAACAAGAACATAAAGAAAAAACCAAACAAATTTCTGCGTCGTCATCGCGAATTCATTGCGGCAACAAACTTCATGAATGCAATGAGTAAAGCTTAGAAAAGGAAAGGAAAAAAGTGAAATTATTATATTTAATTAATAGAAAAATTAAAGCAAAGAATTTACGAAACTCTCAGAGCTTCGAAGAGGAAATGAAGCGGAGACACAGCATCCGTTTCCTGCCTGTAAAAAATCATAAAAGTACAACAATAAAAGCAAAGTAGAAATTCTTATAATTCACTAGAAACACGCACAGTTCCAGTGACAGAAGAGGAACAAGCAGCAGCAACATCGTCATCAGCCTTTATTTAATCCTTAAAAGGATCTGAAACATGTTTGCAGAGCTCAACATTTTTGTCAATGTTGCCAAAGGACACGTAATGGAAGTGAAAACTTTTTACTTTATCTCCGTGGAACTGCTCAGTGGCACACAAAGGAGAGAAAACTAAACGAGGCAACAGAATAAAATACTTTCAGAATACTCCAATGAGTTTACTCGAGTAACTAATTAATTAGAGCAACCAGGAACACATCGACAAACGAAGTCAGGTGGGGAAACGGGCAAGGATCTTCCTGTGGACACACTTTAATGTTGCAGTTTTTAGACATTTTTATTTGAAATGGTCGTGGTTATGATTTCTTGGGTTGTTGAATGCTGAAGGGGAAAAAAGGAGAGGAGTTCTGCTTCAAAGAAAGCCTGCTAATTGAGAGGATAAGGAATAGAAGGAAAATACAACAATATTAACAATACACGTAGAACACAATTAAATAACGCTGAGCATTTGGCAACCCCAGGAAAGAATTGATTAATGTTCACTAAGTGTAACGTTAATGTACATTTAACGTGATCATAACAAGCTTCATATGAAGCTTTATCAGTCAGCTGACACATGCTGTTATAATGTGATAATAAAAGACTGAAAGTCAGTTGATAACCCGATCAATCAGCTGATTTCTTAACTCTATGGCATCGTCGCCCATGAGCAGCCATTCGGCCACTCAATTTTTGAGCACCTTAATATGTATACAATGAGTGCATTTGCCGAAATTGCGTGAGCATTCATGAAAGTTTGATTTGGCTACACCCAAAAAAATTATCGCTGTTTGTGTTAATGCGGATTTTTCCTTTATATTATATAATATTATTATATTTTATTGCAAAAACCATATTTTATGTACAATCTACAAGATTTGTTACGAATAAGCTCAATTCTTCATATTAACGCATCTAATATATCGTTTTCCGTCCTTCTCCAACTAAAGATTCGTAAATTTTTAGCAAATAATTGAGGTGTGATACTTTTCACGCTTGTACTGGTTTGTTAAAACTTTAAATGTGTTGCAATAATCGTAGCAGAATTTAACAAAAAGAAACTAATGCTTCCTACTTCGAAGTAATAATTTTTTTTAGTGCAGGTTGAGAAGTCGTTCATACACATGCTTAAAATGTGACAGTGTGAGTTTGGACATCGCTGCTCTATGGCGACCTCATTAGCCTCAATGTGACAAGGACCAATCGCGTCAAGCAGGCAGCTGATTGACGTCCTCATCAGCTGACTTTCATTTTATTTATTTAAGCAGTATTACATTATAACTTTATGGACCATATCTTATAAAATTACACAACTTATAACAACTTTTGAAGAGACTTTGTAACTGTTGCCACGGAATCTCCAACGGAATCATCGCAAAATCAACAAAAACTGAATTACTTATAACAACAAACCATAAAATAGAGGAAATCCGTGAAAATCCTCCTTGATCGATCCTCTCGAGAAAATCAATGCAGCCAAATAAACAACAAACAGAAAATCACATGATTGATAACAGCAAACTATTTGCTCCATTGACAGATAAGGATATAAATAAATCCATAGATAAACCTGATAATCTCCAACTAAGAATAGAATAGAAGAAAGCATCTTCTATATACGAAATACGAAGTTCAATAAATCAGAAAAAAAAACCAACTTATTCTGAAAATGACAGTTAAAACCCCAACACAACTCAACAGTTGACAATAAAATAAAAATAAAGTTTTATGCATAAGAATATAAAAGAGGGAGAGAAAGCAAGGAAGAAACGAAGGTAGGAGAGAAGCAAAGGTAATGCTCAAACATGACCCATAATAAACTATAAACTACTACAAAGTGTAAAATTTGAGTTGTTGGGCGGAAGGAAGGAAGGGAGGAAGGAAGGGAGGAAGGAGGGAGGAAGAAAGCCTTGAAATTCTTAGCATTGCCGGAAACGACGGATGGCACGATGAGGGAAGAACTTTTACTTCAACTACGAGTAGTTGATAGCATAAGTTAGTAGTGAGTTGAAGACGTGGTAACGTGAAGGCGTCAACAACTTTGCACTGCAGCATAAAACCATGAAAAAATGTAACAAAACTCGTATAAAGCGTAGTGCAGTAAAATCCACTTTTAAGAAGTACAGAACGGGAAATCGTGGAGGTAACTCTGCATGAATCACCACAGCAAGCCTTTCCACCACACCACACTACAGCAAGCCTTTCCACCACACCACACCACAGCACAGCACAGCATTGAAGCAGAGCGTGAGAGTGGGAGACCAGCTGCTGAGCTCTCGAGAGAAGTCATGCGGATGAATTAGTTATGAGTGTTAATATGAGTAGCTACGCGTTTATGTAGTTGTTGCAGTGTGTTAAACAGGCCCGCTAAACTAGTACTAATAGAACTCAGAGTAAGCACACATTGCAATTAAATAGGGAAAATGTAATATAAACATTTTTTCGTGATGAAACATGAATTACACTTGAAAGCTAAGCAACCGCGAACAGTTGACGTTACACAGAAAATTTGTATAAACGTTAAAAATTAAGTGATGAAGCAATGGAAAAATGTGTTCAACTGTGTTCAACGTTTTCTGCTTTAAGCGAAGTTTGTATTTCGAAAAAAATTAATGCTTTAAATTCTTTTCGTCGTCTTCTTCTTTTCCCCCTCTTCTAACCAAAAACTTTAAATAAATTCAATTTTAATCGAATATCAATGAATCCAATTATTGCTATTTTCCTTTATAATTAATATTATTAATTTTTTCACATTTAGTATTTTAGTTATTTATAAAAACTTCCGAATTATTTATGGTATTTTCCAAACTCATTATAAATTGATATTTCGACGTAGTTATTTGGAAATTGGGTCAAATTTCAGGTGTTCGATAACGTTGAAAATGAAGAATGACGCCGAAAATGAGTCCTTGCCCCTTTTTACTCACTCATGCCGAACTTGAGCGGACGGGAAACTTTTAAAGAAGTATGTGAATGTGCGAAATATAATTCAAAGCCGTGTCAACAGCAGTGAAAGAGCTGAAAGTTATGAAAATCCCTAAAAGCTGCCAATGAACTCGGCTCAACTCGTCGTTAACGTTGGCCAGCAATAATAAATCAGGTGCGAAAGGAAAAAGAATAAAAAAACACAATTTTTCACTGCATTAAAAAAATAATAAATTAAAATAACAATAAAATAACATTTTGTTTATGGAATTTGCATTTCGTGAATTAAATTTTGTAATTTAATTCCAATTAGGAAAACATGGAAATCATTTTATGATTGGCAGCACTACAAATTCAATTTGCTGCAGAGAAATTCTATCAGCAGCAAGTAAAAAAATGAAAAAATGACCACAAGAAATACAACAACAACAACAACAACAACAGCACGAAAAAATCCATTACACTAATAAAAATTCATTCAAATAAAAATTGCGCAATCGATCGATGTGAGAAGTTTTTCATTTATTTCTATTTGGGTGTGTGTGTGTGTGTGTGTGCTTGTGTGTGTAGAAAAGTGCAATAAATGCAGCTTCCATGTAAGCGAGATGGTCGAGAAAATTGGCCAAGTTGCCGCTGTTGCTGCTGCAGTCGTCATTGCGGCTCTATTTATCGGTCAGAGGCAACAAGACAGCCGAGAGTGGAGTCGCAACGTGGACACGAGTTGAGCAGGACGGCGGCTGGAGCGGAGGCGGGGCAGCCATCAACAATACTCATGAATCGATGCTGCGAAAATGCCGAAAGTTCAGCAGCAGCGAGACAACGAAGAGAGGCAAGCAGAAGGAAGATAAAATAGAGTAAAAGGAGGGTAGAAGGAGGGAAGGAGGAAGCGGATTACTTGATAGGAGGAAGTTTGATAGGGAAACCTGAAAGTGCGCCGCAGCGTGTTGTGTATTTTATTCGGAACTCGGTCAGCAAGGACTTTGATTCGATATTGAAAAGGCCGACTGTTGAATGGACGAACTGATGAATAGCTGCATGCATCGAATTGTGGCAATGCGAACTGGCAATTGTTGCTCTAGCGAAGAGAGTTGCTGGAAATGTGACAATGTGCGTTGTTTGTTGCGATTCTTCATTTGCCACGCAAAACTTCATGCATTCAAATGTTTCATTGGTATTTTAAGCAATGAAAAATGCTCAAAAAAGGAATTTTATTTGTGAAAATTTTATTTGTTTGTTTAAGTTAAAGATTTTCCATTGTACAATGTTGTATTTAGGTTTTTATCCACAATAAAATTTGATTTGATTTCCACAGCAACGAGTGGCTGCCACTGCGATGTCATTATTGCATTTCAAATAAAATGCAGCTAATGAAAGGAGCGACAGTTAAATTCAACAGTTGCACAACTGCAATGACCGCAAAAAGCAATATTAAAAACGTAAAGAAACATCAAATAAAAGCTGTACATGGCGCATCAAATGCAAAAAACAGCAGCTACTGTAATAAAATTTACGACAATCCATAAAAGTGACGGGAATAAATATAAAAACATAGACAGAAATGTAGAAAAGGACAAGGATCCAGCCGAAAAAGGACAAATTAAGGTGAAGCACAAGCAAACATTCTGATGACTCATTGCAGTGAGCAAAAGTTTTTGAGTTGTAGCAAAGAAATCACAACGCAAAACCTCAAAAAACGCTAAACACAAACCAACGAAAAAGGGCAGCAGAAAGCGGAGCGTGGCGGTTGAAAAGGGGAAGCGTAACTACTATTTAAATGTCGTGCAAAGTGTCAAAGGAATTGATTGATTAAATGCAGAGTCGAAGGGAAAAGGAAAGCAAGGCTGAACAAAGCACGAAATGGTTCAAATAGGAATAATGTAAGGCAATGTTTAATATTCATGGCTTTTGCCGAGTCAAAACGATTTCAATTATAATAATTTAAATAATTGAAATAAGCTTTTAATTCAAATCGCTCATTTTTAACCGCAAATTAACTTATATTAATGTAAAAAGCGAATGCGATGAGGAGCAAAAGGAAAAGAAAAGGTAAAACATATTTTACTATATTATATCTCCAATAAACAATAATAAAATCGGAGAAATTAAAAAGCTGTTTCAATAACAGTAACCAAGATGTCTCAGCAATGAAGTTAACACTTTTCTGTTAATGATCGTCTCGACTGTTATTGCAGTTAACAGTGCTCTCAGCGATCTGTAACAGAACACGTAATCCTGTTGAAATAAGTGCCTGTAGTTAAATACTCTAACAGACTTCAGTACTCTGTTGAAGATGTCCACTTTGCAGAGAGCACTGTTCACTTCAATGGTAGCATAGGCGGTCATTAACAGATAACTTTTAACTTCATTGATAGTCGAGATCTTCAATGTTAATTTCATTGATGCGACATCTTTGGTCGCTGTTAACTGTTATTGGTACTTTTTGGGAACTGTTAACGTCTTTGGTCTGAATAAAACCGAAAACAAAAACCTCTTTATTAACCCTACAACCCATCGAAGGATTAAAATTGCAAGGATCGCATTAAAAGCCTCCTTTTTATATATTTAAATTTTCACAACATATTCAAAATTTTATTGACTTTGATTCGGTTTTAAAAAGTCACGCAAAATGCAGCGAACGGCAATTTTAAGTAACAGAAGTAGTTTCAAATCAGGTTGATGATTAACTTCGGCTCAGAACAATGAAAAACGAGTTTTTCTAAGATCGCGTCTACTTTTTATCTCTGTTAAAATCAAATCTAATATCACAAAAATAGAAAATAAATTGATGAAATTTATTCTTGCACGCATTAAATTTGTTTTAGTAAATATATAATTTCAATTATTATGTTTTAATATCGATTTTCTACTTTAAAAACAAACGTTTAATTTAAATATAAATGAATCTCGATCTTCATTAACTAAATTTACCTAAGCAGCAGTTTATACAAAAGAAACTTGTGCAAGCAAAAGTTTTAAACTCGGATTAACTTTTCGAAAGCACACACACACACACGAAGAATTACTTAATTTAAATGCTGATTTAATCTCTTCTCCCACCTCTGTTGAACTTTTGTCTGAGCCTAAAGTTCATTTGAATATTATTAATCTAAAAATCTGAAAAAGCAAGAAAAGTTCGTGTGAATTTCACAGGCTTTCTTTTCTATTGTAATCTTTAATTGCAGAAGCGTTAATAAAAAGACTAAAATATTTAAGAGAAGAGAAAGAAAAAGCCAACCGTCTGCACGAAGCTAAATACAAATATTAGCTTTTGTTGATGTTTTTAATGTTATCACAACATGAAAAAACTCTTTATCTTCTCCACCAGACACAGAAAAGTAGAAAGAGAAAAAGTCAGCCACTAAATAAATAAAAAACCAAATTATTTTATACAGTCTGTAAGGACAAATACAGCTTTTGGAAGGTGAAGTGTCCCAAGTAAAGGTGAAATAAGTGAGTGGTGAATAATAAATTACAAGTGGAGGTGTATTCGACGAGCGAGTTCAATTTAGCAGACAACGTAATTTATTTAGTAAAAACGCAATCTGTTACTAAAAAAAGAAATAATAGAAATATATATTAATAATAAATGGTAACAGATATATATGTAAAGTAGAAATTGATATGACCCTCTTCTCCGTGTGTTGGTTTCATTAATTAAAAGAGTCAAGTTGAATCGAAATAAATTAGGTTAAACAAGTTAACCTCACAAAGCAACGAAAGACACAGAAAACGGAGCGCGCTGAATACGCAACGACGAAAGATAAACGTTTATAAATAGAAAAAGAAATGAGATAATAGAAATAAAAATTACAAATGCGAATATTTAAGGCGAAAGGAGAATGAATGACGATTACTTACCTTACATGGTCAGCACGCTGCAGCAACAACAAACATTGGAGTCCAATCGAAGCGTTTAGCGTCTGCGACCAACGGAACAGCCCAGCTTTTCGGAAAGTTATTCATCGGGACAACAAATCGAGTTTCAGTTTCGTCGCAGTTTTATTATTTATGCGCTTCTGTGTTCTGTCGAAATTCGATCCACGAAATACTTTAGTTAAAAAAACGTATTTAATGCCACTTGACGATTGCACGATGCGGGAAGTGAGCGGAAGCCAATGAAATATTAAACGGAATGATGAGCTAAGTGCGCAAAATTGCTAAATGTTGAATGTTAAAGAATACTGATAGCTACAGAAACAAGTTTAACGTTTGTCTTCTTTCTTTATTATTTTCCTGCTACTTCGGATTTCGCCATAGCATTTTTTATCAATTTAAGAACATTTGGAAAATTGACACTTTTCAATAACAGCAACAACAATAACAATGCACAAAACAACTGTCACAAAGAAAGTGTAAGAAAACCTGCAGCAGCAACGTCGAGGAATTTTATTTAATTTGCTAAGAATTGCTTCGTTTTTCTAATTGTTGTTTTTAGATCGTGTCAACAATCAGTTCCTCAAATTACATTATCATTTATTTAACATCTGAAACAGATATTTGACTTTTTCAACTGCTTGCCTCACTACAATTGCATAAAATTTTGATTATATACATGATTATATAGCCTAGCACATAGTTGTATATATGTATGTATGCATGTAAAGCCGCGGTGACGATTACCACTTCAGTCCTCGACTTTTTTTCGTTATATGTCGAGATTTTGTGCCACTGGAGCGAGCAAAAATGTCGACTATTTTTTCTGACAGATCTAATGGAGATTCTGTTATGATTTCCTGCAGTTCTAGGTTCACTTCTGTACTAAGCAAATAGTTGATTCACAATTCAGCTGCACCACTCCGAAACAATTGTTTTATATTATCTTGCAGATATCATAAATATGCAGTAAAATCCACTCACGACGCACCTGCGGAAGAACCACTTTCGAAACCAACATCCAACCAACTCGACGGCACAAAACGAAATGCTAGTTTGTTTTCACGAACTAGAAAATTTAGAGATGTCACTACTTCAAAAATGACAGCACAGTGGAAACTTTTGGTCCCAAAACATCCTCTTCCAGTCAGTGTCTGAATCCACTCGCTATAAATTTCCTAGTCAAAAGACCAAAAACCAAACAAAAACTAGCAAAATGGAAACAAATACAAAATTTTACAAAGTTTGCCATCGTCCTACTACAAGCCACTAAGAATAACAACAGCAAATGGTTTACTAACGTAATTAATGATTTTGTGCTTTGAATAAAATTAGCTCCATCGTGTGAACACAGTCCCTTAAAAGTGCGCTCAAATTCTCAAAAAATCCGCCAAATGAAATAGTGTTAAAAGTGATTTTTATCGCCGTCGCAATTTTGTGATGTAAAAATTTTAGTGTAATATTATTTTGTTCTTCATTCAAATCTAATCGGTTTGTTTAATTCAACATAATACTATTTTGCTAACCAACAAATTCCCACAGAGAATATGTACTAAAAAGTTTATAAAGTTCCAGGTTTCCAGAGGCAAGCACGTACAAATGTAAACAAGTACAAGAAGGACGTTGCTAGGTTCTTTAAAAGGCGATTGGGAAGGATACAGGGCTTGGATACGACCTGCTTTGTCATAAGATTTCATTTCGCGGAATAACATAAGTGACTGTAAGTTTCCATTAAAGATCTAGAAGCAACGGCACCAGTTTTGCAGTAAGGAAAAACGACAATTGGATTGAATGGCTGCACCCCTTAAGGAAGAAATTCAAATGGTAGGTGAACACTGGAAATAATTCGTGCTACTTTCTTGTATCCATTTTAGTTAAAACAAAATGTGCAAAACAAATTTGAGCACATACGAAAGGTCCTCGAAGTTCGCGAGCGATTGCTGCTGCGTCAAATCGACGTCATCTCGACATCCGCACAGCAGATGACGCTTGGATCGCCGGTAACAAAGTCCGGCTGTGAGAAAGATGCGGACGCTCCGCAAGAACTGCGCTTTCTTACAGACAGCGAGGACCAACTGCTAGCCGCAATACGCAGCTACGGCAAATTCAATTTGGACAGCTTGAACCTGGCCATACAGGATTTGTATATGCGCAACGAGGATTACATTGCGCCCACCAATGATCACGAAACCATGTACAAGTGTTTACAGGCCGATCAACTGGGCGCTAATGCCTCGGAAGCCACAGTTGGCGACGAGCAGCTGGCGGACTCGATTGTTGTTGACTTTTCTAGAAGTAAGTCGCTTATTGAAAACAATGTTTCGCAAATAAATGAGTCGATTGTAAACATAACAGTGGCCGAGGCCAAGGCGCTCATACACAAGGCCAAGACGAACACGAACGTGAGCAGTGTACCATCGCTTCATCTCGAAGAACTCGACGATGAACAAGTGACCTCAATAGCGGAAGTTGGGCCCTGCGTGGATAAGCATAGGACGGCCAACTCAAGACCCGAACAAGGATGCGCTGACGTGGGCAAGAAATCGAAGAAGCAGCGCTTTAAACCAAACATTACCATCAACAGCTGCAACGGCACAATCAATCTGGGAAACGTCGAGAACTTAACAATCAACTGCTCCAACGACGAGCCGGAACCATCGTGGAGCTCTTCCTCGACAGGCACGAACACGCCCGGCACCACCACCAACAGCGACACGGGCGGCTCCAATTCAAACAACTGCAGCACCACAAGTTCGCGGTCGCAATCACAAAAACAAAAACACGCCAACAGCGCAATGAGAAAACAACAATCGGCTGATAAGCAGCCAACAGCTGTTCACGTTGACGCTGACGACAGCGATAATGCCAATGCTGTGCATTGCGAATTCTACAATCGTCTGCTCAACGAAATCAAGAATCAACTCAAGCAAAAGTCAAGCAACGCTCAGCACTTCGTTGCTGATGGCTCAAGTAGCGATGCCAAATTAAATGCTAACATCAACAGTTCTTCGAACGGGCAAACTTCACCTCCTGGCAAACGTTTGATTCTGAAGAACTTTGAGAACTTGAGAATCATACTCGAATCAAATGGTCCGATCGCGAACGGATGCGCCGAAGAGACTTTCCATCCAGTGCAAATCGAACAGTGGCTGGCCGAAATTGTATCAGCCACTGATCTTGAACCAATGCAAAACACGGATATTTTGGAGCACAGTCGTTTGCATAGCAAAAGCATGTCTACGAAGAACTGCTAAACGCGTTGAATGTATTAAAATATGGTTTCCAAGTTGCGATGTAAGCAGTTTCGGTTTCTAAAGAAGAGATTCATGCAGTCTTTAAATTAAGCGGAAAAGGATTTTTATTATTGCACACGTGCTTATTGCAATCTTCTGCCTACCTTCAAGTGATCATTTTTTCGAAACTAACATTCCACATTTTATAACATTGCTATAAATGAGAATGTATTTAAAATTTATACCAAAAATTCATTCATTTTCAATGTAAGCAGCTGTATGTAAAAAGTAAAATTATCTTGAAATTTGTTGATGTAGAAGCAGCTGTTGCTCTAGAAGAAATCTTCTAGAAGTGTTTGTTTAACAAGTAGTTTGCTTCTTAAGTCAATAATGATAGGCAAAACGTTTTTTATAACACATTTATATATTCACTTAATTGCATATATTCCTCTTTTCTTATATATTTATATATACTATTATAATTGTAAGCACATTTAGTTTACAAATCGCATGTACTTATCTAACAAATAAACTTAATAAAAACTATCATGCTTATTGTAATAATTTAGACTGCGAATCATTTACACAACTCTGATGAAATATCGATATTTTTTTAAAATTGTAATGAAATTCATAAATTCAATAATGCACCTTCGACGCTGCTGTTGAAAGGCGAACTGTTGCGGTACGAAATGCGAAATGCTGTAGGAAAATATCAACGCTTTGGAGCTAGCGTCACTGAAATATCGTTAACGTCCTATATTTGGTAATTGGCACAGATTAAGCCAAGCTTTTTTAGGCACGTTGCTAAAATTCGTCAGCAATAACAATTTTATCACTTCAAAAAGCTTGATAACTTCTTTTAAACCACATCTGCTACGGATATGGAAGTTTTTTCTGTGCTAACGTATGCGACGTGAAGCGAAACTACAAACAAACATCCGCTGCTTCTTTATACATTTATTGAAATTATTATTGTAGTTATGTGCACACATTTGTAAAATACTTAGTGAAAACCTGATTAATTTCGTCGTCAAACATTGCGATTAACATGTTTTTCAATGAAATTGCATATGAATAATAAATAAAAATATCAAAACCTCGTTTCACTACATCCGAAAAAAGCTACTAAACAACTATTAAACAGTAATATTATTCCAGATGGAGTTTTTTTATTATCCCAGTGTTTTAAATTAAATAAAAATATATAAGTTTGTTAATTACCAGACACCTGAGAAATTGCACCAGTTAATATTTGAATTATACAAATTTATATGGAGTTAATTAATATTAACTTACACTAATGTTTTGTACAATGAAAGAAAGAATTTAATGACTCTAAATGTACGTCATATTTAAGCTTATTACTTTTATTTAGAATCAAAAAAAGGTTTAAATGAGTTCGAGGCCAAGTCAAGACATTCTCAAAATAAGAATTATGCACATACAAAAATATAGTAACAATTGCGCTTAACGTGTTGCAGCCTTCAGTTGGACATTTGAACACAGAATAAAATATTTAAATTATACAAGCGTCTTTAATATATACGAAATTCTACTGTTAGCATGAAAGCTGTAGGAATCAGAATTTCAATGAGACAGTGATCACATTAACAATTCATAGCCACGAATGGTTTCATTATATTATACAGTACATACGTAATTATTTGCATCATTGAAGAGTCTAAAACTGACTAAAGTAACATGATTTGCGCCTGTACTACAAATCTTTTAAGTACGCGAAGTAAGTAAATGTTCTACGAACTAAACTAGAGCTTCAAACAGCAGGCGGCGATTTAACTAAATATACAATTTCAAAATTATTATAATGCACTAAAAGCTAGTCTTTGAGAAATAAAATATTTAAGCTACTTAGTCAGATGATTTCGATTAAGAACGAAATTGCATGGAACTACTACTGCGAGTGGTTGACGTCGAATCCATTGCAAACTGCTTGCGGATTCGCCAGCACATCCAGCAGCTGTGGTGTGAAGTAGGTTATGATGCAATCGGCGCCTGCACGCCGAAAGCCTTTCATGGTTTCCATCAGCACTAAATTCAACTCGAAGGCGGCGTGCTTGGAGCCGTAGTAAAGCATCGCGTACTCGCCGGACACCTGGTAAACGTACAAAGGGTGGTTGGGGAACTTGTCCTTCGTCTGACGCAAAATGTCCAGATACGGCATGCCCGGCTTGACCATCAGCATGTCGGCGCCCTCCTCCACGTCGCGTTGCACCGCACGCATGGCCAAACCTTTCGATCCGGTGGGCAGCTGGTAAGACCGACGGTCGCCGAACGCCGGCGACGCCTGAGCCGCCTCACGAAAAGGTCCATAGAAGTTCGACGCAAACTTCGCCGAGTACGCCAGCACCGTAACACGACTCTCCAGATCAGCGGCATTCAGGGCCGTTTTGATAGCCTGTATTCGGTTGTCCATCATGTCGGAGGGTGCTACAATATGTGCGCCTGCTTTGGCATAAGCCACTGCCACTTCCCCGATCCGCTTGATGCTCGGCTTGTTGCATAACCCATGCGCGTCGAGGATGCCGCAGTGTCCATGCTTCGTGTACGGGCAGAGGCATACATCGCAGGCGATCAGCAGCTCCGGGAACCAAGCACGTAGCTTGGGTAGCGCACGAACAACAGGATTTTGATTTGAGTCTGCGTGCGTTCCATTTTCGTCCTTCAGTTTGATATCCACGATGCCAAAAAGCAGAACGGAGCAGAGGCCCTTGGCAACCAGCCTTTGAAGATACTCTCGCAGTTTGTTGATTCCCATTCTCGCTTGACCAGGCATACTGGCGATTGGCTCCAAGGCATCATCGTCGTTCACAAGGAAGAGCGGATACATTAAGTTATGGGGTGTTATTTCGCAACCGGATTCCTGTAGGAGGCGCAGAGTGGGATGATGGATGCCAGAGTGAATTTTTTTATCCATTTTGAACTTGCACGCGAGTGATGCTAACTAGTTATGAAAATTTTAATTAATGATTGGATAACAAATTCCTCTTCTGAGTGCTGTTACGTGTGATCTTTCGTGGTTGCGTGATGAATGAAAATGCCTCGAGTTGTGGTAGTGAAAGTTTTGAATGAACTCGTTTTGACAACTGATGTTGTTTTAATGATACGGACGACTTTACACTGAGGAGACTATAACGGAATTATTTGTTTTCGCTGCTGTTTTCGAATTCGATCATTACATTATGGAGGCCTCGGAAGTGATGTCATTATTTTGTTACCGAGAGGCTTTAATAGCTCCATTTACATGTACGGTTTCGCCATCATCGTCATAAATTTTTATGCCCACAATTCAACGGTTTAGAAGTTAAACACATGATTTAAAAAGATTTTATGTAAATAACTCAGTTTAATGGACTTATGTAAATTATAAGATTTAAAAAATCCAAAAATACTTATCATTATAGATAATTCTTAAGAAAACCTTTCGATATGGTCATTTTATATCCATATATATAATAGTTTAGAAGATATCGCTTATTATTTTGAGTTTTGATATGCTCATTTTATATCCATATATATATAGTTTAGCAGATATCGTTTATTATTTTGAGTTTTCCGCTTTTAAAAGCCAATAAATCAGAAATACCTGACGCAAACATTTGTAGCAGCAGTAAAAACACAAAAATATTCCACGACGTTTGTTTCCCATAAAATTGTGAAAAACGCCCCAAAATTATAAATTTTGAATGTACAATCGTTCATTGTGAATTGTCCAATCGAATTGTAGTAATTTTCGAAATACTTACTTTTTGTAGTTGACCGTTGATAATGAAATCTACTTCGTTATAGTGCTAAACTTAGTTAATTTATTTTGCTTTTATAAAGTTTCAATAAACTGCTTCTATATAAATCATAGATGCCTGAAATAAAATAATTCGATTTTTGTAATGAGCTCTTCGGAATTTTCTAGCTATGCTAAAGATATTACTAAAAAATTCAAAATTTCTTAGTTCATCATGGAACTTGGAATGAAAAGCCAACTGTACATACCATTGAATACGTTTTACCCTGAAATAGGTACCAAAAAACACTTAAATTTAATACTTGATTGTTGGAAATAATTTGTTTTCACTTTTATTCAATTTTAAAACATTCAATAGGTTGCTCACAAGCTTCGTCGTCCTTCTAAAACAATTGAATTACTCTCTATTGACTTATGTATGTATGTATTTTTAGCTTTAATGTCAATTAATTAATAAAATTAATTTTAAATTGAATAACTAGAAAGTAGTAATAACAGAACTAACTAAACGCTACTTCACTGAAATAGATTTATATTCTAATTGATTAGATTCAATGTTTCACAGACTCATAACAGCTTTTTTAAAACAAAAAGTTTTTCTTGCCTTCTTTAACTGTGAATGTATTACAAAGTAATTGTAAACTAAACAAAACATGTTCGATTTTTAACTGATTTTATGAATAGTAATTAAATAAGTAGATGATCGTTAAGTAATATGAGCTTAATCATTATTTAAGGGATGTTCTGTCAAACTGTTAAACTTAAGTGCTAACTTAAAATTAAACACTTGGCTTTGAATATTTGGTTTAGTTCTAATGGCTGTGAATTAGAATTAAAATTAAAATACAAAACGATTGGATTGAAGGGGGAATTCGTCGACTACGACACCACGGCGTGGTAGAGGAGGCGTCTGCATTTTGGCCAGCAATTCGACATGTAATTAACACAGTTGCTTGGGAAGGACGATGCAAGGAAGGCGTAGGAAGGTAAGGAAATGCCCCAATTGTTGTCTAATGCTTTGTTAGGTGGCATTTGACTTTTGATTATAGAAATTAAGTTGTGCTGTTGGGCTAAGGAAGATTTTAGTCGTCGCTTGAAATCAGTTTTTGTGAGCGTTGCAGGACTATCGTTGAATCGTGCGTTGGGAACCTTCCTTGTGACGTGTGATTCTTTAGCTGGTCAAGCCAAAGTCACCTGATAGAAAACCCACTCTTCCATAAATGACGGCACAAATGCCTTCGAAGTTGTGTATTTCACAGGTGGCTTCAGAAGGCCGAGCTGCTCCTCAAACAGCTCCAACGACTCCGAGCAACTGGTGCCATTGCCGTGGGTCAAATATTTGCCACCCGGCTTCAATATCTTGAACGAATGCTCCAATATTGTGCGTATAAAGTCCCAGCACTCGCCTATGGGGGCACCCGATATCGGGATGTCGGTGAGGTCGCCGAATACATAATCGAATTTACGCCCCTCGATGATGAACTTCTTCATGTAGTCGACGCAATCGCCCACGATGATCTCGTAGTTGTCGCTCTTGCGTCGTTCGAGGACATCGCCGCAAATACTGTTGAGGTACTTGTTGCAGGCCTGCATGACGAGCTCGTCGATCTCTACCATCACCACCATTTTCGGCTTCTCCTTGAGCAGTTCGTACAGCAGGGCTCCATCACCGCCGCCCAGAATGCATATTTCCTTTCCTTCATAGTTCTCTATGCCGCGACCCATGATCGTCTCCGTGTAAATGAGGTCTGACTCTGCGATATCTGAAAATATTGCGATTTGTGAGTACGGAAGAAGGAGCAAAGTACTGAAAACAAACTCACTCTGCAATTCGTCCAGAATTAACATGTTGCCCAAAGTCTTCGAGTGCAGAATTTGTATTTTCTGGAAAGGCGACCGTTCCTCATAGACCAAAGAATCGATGTCATACTCGATAATGCGCTCATCTGCAAGTTTAATGTTTAATTTTATGTTTTGTAATAATCATGATTCTTCAATGATGTAAATATTATTAATTTCTTTATATTTCAATAGACAATCATAACTGTTTCTGTTTTTCAATTTAAACTACGCTCTGTTCGAATACCCAACAAGCAATTTACAGAGCTTATAAAGCTGAAGAAAAATTCGATTTTATTTAGTTTTATGTGTAGCAAAAGAGCAAAATCAATGCAACAGTTGAAGAGCGCTAATGAACAGAAGTCGTTGGTGCTGCGATTCAAATTTAAGTGCATTATAAGAATATACAATAAATTGAAAAATATTAAACAAAGAAACAACAGAATTCGTCGAAAAGTAAAGCTATCGGATATGATATCAAAATTACACTAATAAATAAAATCTTTCTTAAATTCGGTTGTGAAAATAATAATATTAATGACGAATTGATAACTGAATACGATTGGAAATATCAAAGACTCTTTACATTTGTCTGAAGTGAATGAATTGGACCCAGTTTAATGATTTTCAGAGCGTTTAAATTCACAAGAAATCATTTTAAAGTCTAAAGTAAATTCAGAAAGCATCTCAAGGCTTTAATTCGTGAGGAGCTGAGTTTATTCTGTTTTATTTTCTTGGCAAATAATGAAACATCGTTTAATTTACGCTGTAATCTTTAACACTGGCTCCCATTCATATACTGAATTCTCTGAATACATGCATGAATCTTAAGGTTACGATATACGAATATACATATAGATAGATATAGCATACAGTATGTGAAGAAAATTGCTTTTACCTGATGATGGAAAATACCTAGCGACATCGCCACGTTTCAATATGGGTAAAACTTGTCCAGAGTAAACTTTTAGTTTCTTGGCTAAGGTATTTTCGAGTTGTTTGGATGACTATTTTTTTGGTTTGGTGAGAATTTTTATTTTGGTTTAGAATTTGGTGGTTGGTGGTATTTCGAAATATGAAACAAACAAAAAAACATACAAATTAAATTAACAAACAAATCATAAATATACAATATGTTTGTACTAATGAAATGTCAGGTGATAGAAATGTGGAAAAATACATATATATTTGAAGCTCCTAGCTGAATAATAGCGAGGCGAGTATTTTGTCAATTATTCAATGATTGTATTTAAGTGAAGAGCAATGAAGTAAAATTTAATTTGGAATCGGAATTATGATCACTTTACAAAGAAATTTATTGTCTTATTTTTATTGGCATCACTTGCTTCTCCTTCATCTCTTCTATTTCCAATTAACAATCTGCTAATTATCACGAAACATTTTTAAAAATGAGGTTATATGCTAATAAAATATTTATTAACACATGAAGTGACTTAATTTGAATTTAAAGCTTTTCCTTTCCATTGAAAATATAAGAAAATATACTAAATAATCTCTGTCGAGTCGCAGATAAAATTTATTATTTATTGCAATCATATTCATTATTTACTTCACACCTTCTGTGAATTGTTATTTATTGTTGCCTGACTCATGTAAAAAATGACAACTCATGTACAAGTGTTCATCTAACAGCAAAAGTAATAAACTAATAAAATTAATAGTCAAACCGTTCCCAATCGCTTTTCTAAACGTTTACTTAAGTAAAATCTAATTCGATCTATTATTCGATTTATTAAATAGGCGCCGGAAAGCGCCATCAACGCAAATTATCTCCGAAAATCGAAATGTTGGTTCACTAAACATTCGATTTGTTGCAATTATTGCAAGAGAAAACTTAACAATTTCAAGAGAAAAATTACAAGCGAAATAAATCTTAATAAATGCAATGTTCAAAAGTGTGAATGCAAATCCAAAGTAAATTAATATCTATTAATTTTAATAAAAACAAATAGAAATTCAGAATATTTTTCTTATTTCAAATGCAGAATATAAATGCGTCGATCTCAGTCGCATTCAGAAGCGATTTGTTTAATGCTAATTGGATCTAATTTCACTGCAATAATGACCGTGATGATTGATTTAACTTCGCAGTTGTGTTCGCGTGTTGTTTGATCTTCTAAACACCTCCCAAAACTGACATTTAAATGCGTTGTTGTAATAACAATTTATGTTTTATAAACCATTTATAAAATTAATTTAATTTATTTAATTTATTTATAAACCGATTATTTATTTAAAATTGATTAATATAATGTTAATTATTAATTATTTGTAAAAATTTATTATTGAACTCGATTAATACTCGTATTTTCAGATATTAGAAATATTTTTATTGCTATTAAAATGATATTTTTGCACATCCTTTTATTATTTTACATCCTGCTTTATTTATATTCTTTAAATTTTACCCCTTTTTTCAAATAAATATATTTCATTATTATAATAAAAAGTTGAAAAGTTGAGGAGAAATGCATGCAGACGTTTCCATGGCATCTCACGAAACAAAAGTCATTTGATTCGATGAATTGTGATCTCATTTTTTGGCAGAAATGCTTCCAGTAAACGAAGGACTTTCAAATAAATGTTTTCTGATCAAAAAGTGTAATTTTACAGTATTAAATTTTGATTCAGTATTTTATAAAGATGCGAAAAAATGGCATCGAAGATGAGAAACTTTTATTTATGAATCATAGAAGCAAAATTAACATGAACATTAAAAAAGAGTTTTCAATAAATGGACATAAAAATTGAAATATTATTAAACAACAGAATCGCTAAAGTTTTTTCGTCTACTTATTCAAAAAACTGGCTTACATTTGTTTTTTTTTATTCTTCTTACAACAATTTTTAACTATTTTAAAGGAATTTGTTTGGATTTGATGATGGGATTTGTTTCAATTGTCCTTCTATTGGTTTTTTAAAGAGGTTTGAGGTTTAAGCTGACCTGAGCTAGTCATGTATATATCTATATATCCACCACGTTTTATCGGCGGTAAATACTTGGAACGCTCGGAATCTAATTTTTTACGCAAAATTAATTCCATTGCTCGCATGCTCTGCAATTAATATAAAAACACATTTTCAAAGATAAAAACGACAGAAAAACAGAAAGAGAAAGAGAGAAAAATGCCATGTAATTAAAATATTATAAAATAAACAAATTAATTAATAACAAAATAAAATCGAACACACAAATATTTCACTTAAACTGTAGTGAATCAAAGAATAATGAAGGAGATCAGCGACGATTTTTGGTGACTGAAAATCAATGATTGATTTAAATGCATCAATGATTGAATAAAGCATTAATAACTGAGCTTTTATTGATCCGATTTCTATTTAAAATGTTGGCTGCATCACGAATTTTTGCACGAGGTTCATTATCCCGTCGCAGTCGTCGCTGTGCTAAAAGAAGTCTTGAGGGAATAGTTCTCTGCCATAATTAGAATTAAATCGGTTTGAGGCTATTAATAGACGTTGTAAAGACGGCGACAGACAACCGCGTCGTTTAATTCTTTACGTTTGTTTGTCGCTTGTGTCATGGCGCAGCGATTCTGTCATATATTGGACTAAAATTGAATAATTTCTGAAATTTATTCCTATTTTCGAGCGCCGTGAATCGAGAGCGGTTTACAAAAGTCAAGAATTTTTTAAATTTTTTTTTGTTAACGGTTTGATGTTTATTAGCTGCATAAATCGTATATTTTTAGATATGCAAGACGTGCAATTCTGATGTTAAATGCATATAGTTCCCTACACCGCGTACAAAGAAAACATTTATTCAAAGCTTATAAATTTTTGCCTGTTCTAAACATTTATTTATTTAGATCCTTTGTTTAGATTCGTAATTTTCGAGATCTTCATGAGAACTATGGAATTTATTTAAGGAAAGAAATAATTCATTTTCTGGGAACTGAAAGACTTAACTTCTTCGCAAAATGTTCGACGAATTTTTCTTTTTTATGTCTTCGTCTTTGTTATCGTTTTATGTTGAATTAAAGTAAATAAAAATCTATTTAAGTACTCATTAGGCAAGTGACAAGATCTACAAAAACATATTTTATCTTAAAAACACTCGATTAAGGTTTCATAAGCTGTGCTCAATTCTGAAGCAACACCGTAGTTATTTCCACAACCACAGAATATCATTGCTACGATTGCTGAGCGAGTTAAAGCAGAGACCTTAAAAAGAGTTTACTCACTCTTTAGCAGATAAGAAACGTAAACAGAAAACTTCTAGCAGCGGAAAGTTTCTATGAATCGTTGAAAAAACGACTGTTGAATGACCGATTTAAAATTTTAATTTAAGAAATACGTGCAGTTTAATCAATATTACATTATTCAACATACGTATATGTAAATAAATGTGTTTATATAGAGCAATAGATGAAACTCAGTTGACATCAGGCTGCTGCTGTGAATCAATAAAGTAAAAAGAAGTCAAGCTTCTAAATCGGAACAGAAGCAAATGGATGCTTTGCGGATGGAGGACGTTAGAAAACACTTTTGTATAAATGAAGCGAACATGTGTAAATGTATAACTTTAATTTTCGACTAGCAACCGGTTTGTGCTTAAAAACGAAGCTCAAAGTAGAGTACATTCATAAATTATATTCCCGTGATTTGATTTATTACTTTACGATATCAACAATTAAAAAAAAAATATTATTTAACTCGTTAAAAAGTTCTGCTCAATTGTGAACAGAACACGTGCTCATTTAAGTACGAAGACAGTCGAGAAACGGCGGGATCGTCGCGCACCATAATTTCGAAATGACTTGTTTTTATTTTAGGAGACACGCGAACCTTTGAAAAGCAGAACATATTAAAAGGGAAGCAATAATGGGGCACACAATAGAGAAAGATTAAATTATGATTGTAACAGAGTCGAATTTTCTGTAAAGCATCAATTAAATTGCGCGAACGTCGTTGAGCTGTTTTACGTATTCGTTCTGCTATAAATAAATTCGCATGAATACATAAATAAAATGCCTTCACTGGCCAGGGACAGGTTCATTAAAGCGAGCAATCAGCTGAGTGACATTCTGAGTGCAAGCAACCCCTAGAATCAGCCGCGAGCCAGCCCCTATTTTGATGTACGAGACACCACAAATGCATAGGAGAACAAATTCATAGGGAGGAGGGAAGCATCAAGGCCAGACGCCTTGACAATTGATGGAAAAATCAATAGTTTCTGCAAGTGGCAATGAAAATGTTTTAACGGGCGAAATGATTATGCAGATGTTTCCGGAATAGGCTCGCAATGTAATGTTTTCAATAAAATATATAAATATAAATCAAATGAAGGATATACTGTTGTGATGGATGGAAATCACAACATGTATACATTTGTGGCACTATTAATAATTACATCGAACGACATCAGCGGCTCCTTGCCCTCGTCCAAGTAGTACTCCACATTGATTGTCACCAATCCCTCCTGGAAAATCCTGCAGGTGATGAAGGTTTCTTTATTCTCTGCGAGCACGCAGTAGTAACCATTATCCATGGTCATTTGGTAGGCCATCTCCAGCTGAGGAAATATGTTCTCCAATTCGTGGCGCACTATTTTGGATATTTCCTGACGCTTCTTAGCGTTCGACGTTTTCTCTGTGTCCACTGTGAAATCAAATAGGATTGTTTGGGCTGCCATAATTATTTTATTTCAAGACAAATAAACTTATTGGGCCGTTTTAATACACGAAATCACTGTTTTATTTTGAAAATCAATAAAAGCAACCGATAAAACTTTGCAAGAAATCACAACTACAGGCCAAGAATTTACAAACAACCATCTAATAAGAGATTCTCTTGTCGACTGTCTACAATTCCAATTCCACACTGGCGTCCACAATTCCAATTTCCATTTCCATTACGTTTCCAGTTTCGCGCGGCTCTTGTGGGAAACACAGTACTTCCTAGTAAACAATAATTATCGTAAGATTTCGTCACAATTTTTAAATATGTTTAATGAAGTAGAATTTTTCTTCTAATGAAAACCTAGAATTTTATTACTATGTACAATGTTACATTGGATAAATTCAATCATTGCCAAAATTTCTGAATTAATGAAAATATGGAATACTTATTATATTAATTTTTTATTTATTATTTATTTATTATACTATATTATATTATATGAAAAGTAATATTAAATGCTTTGTTAATCCAATAGCTGGGAGTAGATTAAGTATGCGAAAATTTTATTTGCCAAGTGACGGCAAGAAACGTAGTAAGTAAGGTTAAGGTGGTTAACTATTAAAACTCGCTCTCAATTTTACGAAGTGTTTCCGAAGTTCAAATCGCAATAAACAAATTCTATATATTTATTCTTTTCAATAACAAATTGCGTTTTGCTTTGCAGTTTCAAATTTTTCAAAACAAAATTCTTAAATCCATCATCAAATTTTAAAACGCAGATAATACAGTTATGCTAACTGAAAAGCGATAAGATACCATAAGATAACATTATTACATTGAAGTAATTTTACAATTTCTTGAATACCCCAACAAACACGATTTTCCAGATTAGAAAAATACTCTCTTCTTACAGGGTCGCTCAGCTGCTGTTCTTGTCAAATTTCTTCGACTTGAGGGTCGCTCAGATGACCAAAAATTTACGTTGCACATGTGATGGAAGAATTTTTCGAAGAGGTGTAAATATTTAGGGAGAAAGGTGTCGTGATATTATTGTAATTAAAAAGTGAAAACTAGCATCCAGATTTGCAAAAGTCGAATTTAATTACATAAACAAAGTAATACAAATATGTAGAATAAAATGTAGAAGGTAAACGAAAGCATTTTATAACGAAAAAGCGAAGGCAGAAAGGAGGCTGACAGCAGAATGTAGGACGTGAACGTGAACTTGAACATCTTGGACTGGTCATGAAAAACAATCAACGATGGAACAGCAGGGTGAGGAATGGTCGCTAGAGAAAGAGAGATTCAGCAACTGCTCACAGATAATAATAGATTGATGTAAGTTTGTTAATATGGACAAGGTGACGGACAAGTGACTGAAACTAGGTTGCCAAAGCTATGCTCCACTTCATATAAAGCGCACGCCCACAGGAACATCGTGACCGTAAGGCAATAAATGCATTTTTTAAATTAAGTCAACTAATGGCCATATATCCCAAAGATATTGAGTAATAGGATTAAATCAATGAAGTGTCCAGCGGCGAAATTAATCATTTTCTAAGAAACTAACGTAGAGTAATTACTCCCTCGTATGCTTCTGAAATAATATGTTGTTTTGTATCAATTGCCTGTGGCAACGGGTCTCCTCAGTGACTCAGTTGTGGTGGCTTTAGTGTTAGTCAGCCGGCCGTTTGTTTACTTCACACAGGAGTTACTAACTGCGATTTCATTTCCTTTGTTCCCAACTACAATTTATTGATTTTTTTTTTAACCAAACGGTTTAATCACGTGCCTAACTATCGTAACAGGTAAAATATACGCAGTTGACGGAGAAGGAACTTTTAAAAAGTCAACGATGGAAATGTTGAATTCGATGTGAAAGTAATTAACACCAGCCGCAAATTCAAGCAATCACAAATAAATAAATACGAATTTACTTAATATAAAACTTAAGGCGTGGTGTCCAAAAAAGTTCCATGATTAAAGAGTAAGTGTTGCATTCAATTAATGTAAACGCATAATTTTATATCACTGCTTATTATCTCTATTTAGTGTATTACCAAAGAAGATACAATTATAGGAGAATTTCAAGGAATATAAAAGGATTCTTTGGTATTATTTAAATAATTGATCCGTGTTTGGAAAATTCCTCGAATATTTTTCTTGTTTGCAGAGTCTGCTTACATCTTTTAATTATCATTAATAAGCTGCACAAAACCCTCCTATTAATCCAGCCATATATAAGGACATAAAGTTTATTTAAGCTTAGAACTATGATTACAATGCGCACAATTATTTCATGCGATCAAAGAAACGCTGCTTAGCCAACAAATTATTCAAATGACACAAATCACATGGAAGCGACGGCAGGTCGAAATGAAGCTACAAAAACTGATGGTTATAATCTTTGTAAACATTTCGTAATTACTTCAAGAAACTTCAAAATCCATGCGTCCAAGTGTTATCGTCTCAATGACGCTGAATGCACAAAAAGACATGAACAGATTCTTAATGCACTTTATACAAAAGGAAATATATACCGCTTTTTAATAAGTAATCAACGTATGGAAGGAGTAAGGTTGCATATGACAAGTAATTGAGGTTAATTATGCACAGCAACAGCACAAAACATGTTTATAGAAAGCTTGTCTCGAGTCTAGTCAATGTCTACGCATTATTTGAAGTACGTAGAACGCGAAATGTGATTTTTAAATATAAGCTAAGAAATATTCGAACAGAAAATATATGCTTAATAGATGGAAAACAACATCCAAATATATAATAATATGCAAATACTTAAAATTAAAATTCATAAACTGCAAGCAAATAGAAAATTTGAAATATCTGTATTGAAAAGCATTTAAAGGATACTTTTGCTAGCAAATACGAAATCAATACACTAGAAACCAAAATGCAGCGCGGAACTAGCGAGGAGCACATCACCAGTGCTAACGCCAGTCCACGACTGCCGCTCAAGTCTGCGAGCACGCTGTTTGGGCTTTTTACGAAGCGGTCCACAAAAGTAGAGCCGCATCGTAATGAAGATCAGGTCGGCAAAGCTGCAGAAGAGTCAAAGGATCACGATGTATCCTTCGCCAAGTGCTCGCCCGATAAGAAAACATCTGCTGGTGTTGAATCCAGTGTCGGTGCATCTAATCACCTGAACAACAACGTTACGTTATCTCAACACTCTCCGCGCAGCTCAAAAGCGAAAAGTCAAACGTTGCCAGCAGGAACAGCGCTTAATAACAATGACGAAAAGTCCTGCAGCAGCGGCTTCTTCAGTCTTCAACGTCGCCTGAAGTCCACTGCTGGCAAATGCAACAAAGCGGTGAATCGCCGTAGTGCAGACGGTTCGCAAAGCGATGGCGGTGAAGTGGTGTTGCGTGCCAAGTCGCCCAAACACCGCTCGCCCAACCACAATCGCTTCAGCCATCAGTTCAGTCTTTGCTGCAAGGTCGATCGCAAACCCACGACGCCGCCTGTGACAGTGCGTTACATTTCGTTGGGAGAGATTCGTAATGGCACGAAAAGCGACAACCTCTCGCAAACCTGGAGCATGACAGCTGACAATTCGGTGTCGTTTAGCACTGCTGAAGTCGTCGCGGCTACCGTAGACACCGCCAGCTGTTTGCCCCCTCCGCTGCAAATCCCAGCCACATCTGCAGCCGTCATCGCTTGCTCCAGTGCACCGCAGTCTCCGGTCACGGCCAAAGCCATGATAGCCCCGCCAAATACTTCCTCACATTCATCGCCGTCCAAACTGTCCTTGAAGAGCACGCAAAGTGACACTCAAAACTGTACGATGACGACTGTGCGCGCCGCTGGTCCGATTCGGCCGATTGCTGTGACTGCTTGCCGATCGCGCTTGCGTTTAAAACTGCTGCCACCGGGCAAAGAGATGTCAGCACAGTTGCCACAGGCAGATCTCGCTCCACCGGAACCAGATGCAATGCGCAGGGCAACGACACCTCAACACATGTCATCGCCGAACATAGCAACAAGTCCCGCAGAAGCCAACTACGGAAATCCGAATGCAGGAGTGCGGTTCCTCTCGCACGAGAATATACAGATGCAGAAGCAGACACCGCCGGAAGGAGGACTCGCCATGCAGGCGTTGATGGCCGCGCAGGTTCTCAGCCTGATACCCACAGAGAGAGCTCGTGAAAGGTCTGTTTATTTAATATTGCCTTTATTTTCTCCTCTAATATTATTTCCTGCCTTTAGAAGCTTCGTCTGTGGCCACCTGGGCCCAATAACACTGATGGGTCCAAGTGAATTGGATCGCGTGCTCCCCGCAAAGCAAGTGACCATTTTTGTCGGTACCTGGAACATGAATGGCCAGAGTCCACCCAAGTAATGCGAATGAAACAATAGCAGCTGTTCGTTGTGCTCATTTTATATTCCTAGACAAATGAACGATTTCGTGTTGCCTGCTACGGTGGAGCACGTGCCCGATATTGTTGCCATTGGAACGCAGGAGTCCAGTCCGGATCGCTTCGAGTGGGAAGTGAGCATTCAGGAGACTCTCGGTCCGTCGCATGTGCTGTTCCATGCTACCACGCTGGGAACTCTTCATCTAGCCATTTACATTCGGCGTGACCTCATCTGGTACTGTTCGGCGCCCGAAGATGCTTCCTTGTCCGTGCGAACCGGCTCCGCGTTTCGTACGAAGGGCGCTGTGGCGATTTCCTTTTGCCTCTTCGGCACCTCGATGCTGTTCGTTACCTCGCACCTGACAGCGCATCAGCAGAAGGTTAAGGAACGTGTCTCGGATGTGAAGCGGATCATTCATGCGCTCGATTTGCCGAAAAATCTGGTGCTGCGCTATAAAAACAAAGACGTTACCCAAAATTTCGATAATGTATTTTGGTGTGGAGACTTGAACTTTCGTCTTAGTGAGCCGCGTGAGAAGCTACTCGAATGGATACAGCACACAAAGTTTCCGCTGCCGTCACATTTGCCGCACGGTTACATGCACACTGATCAGTTGTCGTCGGTTCTCGCAGACGGAGCTGCCTTTCGCGGTTTCATGGAAGCTAATATTACGTTTCCGCCAACTTACAAAGTACTTTTTTCGCTATAAATGTACTTGCTTTTTATTAAATATCTTCACTAACAAATTCAGTACGATCCCGGCACACAATACTTCGATACATCGTCCAAGCAACGCGCACCTGCCTACACGGATCGAATTCTCTATAAGTTCAAACAGCCTCAGGGATCCGCTCGTCGTCAGAGCGCCGCGCCCGGAGGAGCAACGACTATGGAGCCGCCTGTTCAGTGTCTACTGTACGATTCTGTACCATCCATCATCACATCAGATCACAAGCCAGTTTTGGCGCTTTTCCGGGTTCTGATACGAGCAGGAACAGATTCGTATGTTGTGTATAAGTCGCCTTGCGTCGAACTAACAAAGAATTTTCCTTCCAAGCAGGATGCCTTTAGCAGCTGGTCTCTTCCATCGTGATATCTACTTGGAAGGCATGAAGCGACGCTTAAACAATCAGTACTCCGATTCCTCCGCAGTCTGTTCAATACAGTAGATGCATCACAGCTTTCAAATTTTTAAGTTACGAATTAAGTTGTTCGGCAGAAGGTTTTATTTATGCCATTCTTGTGTCTTCGAGATTTTCCTGAGTATTTTGTCATAGAGCCTTGTACTTGCCTACCTTATCTAGTCATAGCATAAATTGATTTCCTATTTCTAGTAAATTAAGTGAAAAGTATAAATTCATTAATTTAACTCATGAAATTACTCTCATAACGGTTGTATGTGCTTTATTTACATGGAAATAATTAAGAAATTGAAATCGAACTCGCTTCTATTATTAATTGCAGTGTGGGAAAATCTATTTAAATCAATAAAAGAAAGTAAAATGTTTTAAATACTCAGTAATTTAAATATTTTGTGAAGAATATTGTTGCAAATATGTTTTTAAATGCTTTAAAGAATTCATAGTAAACGCTTTAAAAAAGTTAAGAATTAAGAATTTAAATCTTACGTAGACGTAATTTAGTGTTCAATAATAAGTATTATAAGTTGTAGTATTTTATAGTGCCTATCACATATATATAAATCGATTATAGTAATACTATCACAGCGTATGTAAAGCTAAGAAAACATATATACTATATTCTTTGTGATGATGAAGAATAACAAATCCCTTGAAGAACTTCTTAAAGACATTTCTGTAGACAAAAATGCATGTTATTTAATTTTCAATGTATTTTAAAAGTTACAAATTCTAGTCGAATTTATGTCATTAATTAAAGTGATTAAGACATGATATAGATTTATTAGCAATGAAGAATTTAGATATTAGTGAATTTTTAATAGTAGGAAGACAAAAGCTAAAAATGTACTCTGCGGATTTTTGTTTGTAATGCAAGAAATTTAAGATTTTAATTAAATTAATATCTTCATTATTTATAATAATAATCTTTAATTTATGTTTATTTTGTGTCCATTTGTTTGGATCGATTTAAAAGCCAAGCTGCTAGTCATTTGCTTTATTTACACGAATTTATTTGTATTTATTATTAATCATATCATCATATATTTTTATACAAATTTTACCAAATGTTTTGCTTTAATTTTGTATTTAATAACAAATTTTAGCTTTATTTCTTAATTGTTATCTATTTTATAGAGTTGTTCTTTGTTGAGTTTTGTGATAATTATAAAATGCTGTTATTTTTAATAAACTAATTAATGCTTTTAATTAAATATTGAATATATTTTAATATTTCTTGTTATTCTTTCTTACAAAAAAATGCACATTTCAAATCTAGTTGATTACTTTTATTAATATGTAAATGTAAAAACTCTGAAAGATGTTTTTTTTTGTGTTTTTAATAAGAAAATCGAGTGAAGTTTTTCATTACCTTCTAATATTTAAATTCCGTTACTTTAAATAACAGAACTAATAAATAAATAAAAAGATTAAAATAAAGGTTCGAGTCTTTTATATCTCTGATCGAAAAACGAATATGAAATTCGTGTTATCGAAAAAGTTGGCATGAGCAAATAGATTAAGGATAACAATAGACTGAATCAGTTAATATTTCTATTTCAGTTATATTGAACACTCGGTAGGGACACGAAAAACTTATTCCATTCTGAT
Organism: Thecophora atra; assembly: GCA_937620795.1. NCBI lineage: Eukaryota > Metazoa > Arthropoda > Insecta > Diptera > Conopidae > Thecophora > Thecophora atra. The sequence continues at coordinate 95,740,757 of OW569397.1, read as the reverse complement.
TACACACTCATTTGGAGCATCAAAGAAGAAGCAAACCAAGCCAACATAAACATTAAAATCCTACTGCAACGCAATTTAGAATTCTTCCAGAAAGTAATGAGCTAAATAAAAGACATTTATAAAAATTTTGCCATGGCTTCATAACAAAAACAGTTAAAAACGTAATATTTTAAAATATAAGCAATGAAAACAAAAAAGTTTATGGAGTGGAACATCTTCATTTGTTTTGATATTCGGCTGTGGGCAAGTACATATGTATATGAAGATATGTAGAGTTCCTGTTGTAAATGAAAGGGTTTTTGTTAAAGGGGGCGGTAAGACGAGGACACCAGTTGATAAAACACTCACTTAAAATGCAGAAAGGAAGAGAAGAAGCCACTCGAAAAGTTGCAAACATTAACACACAAAAAAAACGCTTAAAAACATTCAAGTGGGCAATTTTTTTTGGGGTGAACAGGAAAAAACTGAACTGTGAATATATTGCGCTGGGAAATGGCAATCAGTTGAATGTATGCTGTGGCAAAAGCAGTAGTGATGGATACTTTAACCACACATGACCGCCCGATTCCGCCAACACCATCAACACTTTCACGGTCCGTCTTCCATCACATCGCGATTCCAGCGACTTCGAGTGCTTCTCTGTGTGTGTATGAGTGCCTGTGCGAATGGACGCAGGTCTCGTGGTTATGAATATTTGCCGAAACTTAAAATTCTCCACTTGACCAAAATCATTGGCAGCATGTAGCGAGCAGCAACAGCAAGAGCCGCATTCCATGCATGTATTTTGCTTCAACACAGTTTTTGTTGCGCTTACTTTTTGCTATTTCTGTTGCTTTTTGCTTGCTACGAAACGCAGCGCAATGCAAAATGGATCACGATGCGGGTACTTCAAATGGCAGCGAAAAATTCTACGCAATTCGCGGTTGCACTCGATTATTCAGGCTGCCGGCTGCAGAGGAGCTCATATTGGAGAATTCGTGCAGGTTCGGCGCAGTGTAGTTGCTGCTGCTGCTGTTCACATTGAAATGAAAACTTTTTGTTTTCATTTCCGATATTCATTTTGCGACTTTCATTCTTTTTGGTCTATTTTCATTGGAATTGTGAAGTTGTGGTTGGCGAAGCTCATTTGTCGTTTTTGCTTTTTGGCCAAAAAAGAGTTTTGAGTGGTTCTGGTCAACGTGATGAATTTGAAATTCATTACGATTTCGCTTTAATATGTTGTTGGTGGTGGCAGGAGGTTGTTCCATTCACAGTTATTTCATTGGGAATGAGAAGGAACAATCGAAAACAAATGATTTTTTAGTACAAAATTCACTTTCCCATTCACAAAAAATTCACAAAGAGACAGTCAGTCTCTTTTGAAAAGGTTTATGGACGTTTAAATTCCTTTTGTGATTTTATATGGAAATCCTAAAACACACATAAGCTTCGATCATTCTGATTTAAGGAAGTTATGCTTACGATCAATGCAAATTCGATTTAAAAAAATGTCAAATCAATGGTTTACGTTCATTGGAAATTATTTATAACTTGTTGTGCAATGGAACGAGTTGAATAAGAAACGTGGAAACGCAACTGGTGAAGGTGTACACGTTCATGGTCTTTTTGTTATAAATAATTGAATATTTCACTTGACTATTTCGCTTTTGACTTCAGTTTAAACTTTAAAAATGGACTACGAAAATTTCGTTGATGTGTGATGATGACGACAGACACCTTTGACGGCATGCAAACGAAATATTTTGAAATATTTTGCGAAAGGAGCCACCAGTAAAGTGACAGGCATCAAGACATCTCCTGCGAAGCCTCAGCCTTTGAGAAATCGACATAGGTTTTGGGAGCTCCACTCACTTATTCAACAGCGGAGCTATTTACATAGTTTTGCACAATGCTAAACGTGGCGGGTGGGTAGACGGACTGAGAAAGTGATGGAGCCACATGCCAGTCACATTCAAGAGTTCGACATTTGGCACAAAATTCATAAATGCTAATTTCAGCACGATGCTGATGCTGCTGTTGAAGCACCAATAACAAATATGAAAATCAGCAGCACGCATCGGGATGTGAGTCGCTTCTTAAGCTTCGGCGACGTTGTCGGCATCGGCAGCAGCAACAGCGAATGAAGCAATCAAGGATTGGCTTCGATGCTGTGTTCGGTTCGATGCAATGATGAACACAGCAACTATTTTATTGTTGGTGCAGCGAATGTGAGTCTGTTTGGATGATTGCGAGTACGTAAATAGACAGCTTGAGTCCTTATAAGCGTGTCTGAATGTGTGGGTGTTTGTGTGTTTCCATCAATATTTGTCCAAGACTGAATTTGAATGTTAAATGGACTTCATCAACTTATTTATGAAAGAACTTTTCTTTCGCTTATTACTGTGTCGAGCTACGCTCAAGCGGAATGTTTAGTAATCATTTATAAATACAGAAATTATTAACTTTAAGTTTATTATTATTATTGCGTTTAGTTTCTATTTTACATAAATTCGAAATATAAATAAATTTATTATAAATGTTTTTACTATTGTTACTTGTGTTCATTTTTGTTATATCGTTTAATTCGTTACTTTTTATTTATTTTATTTCACTCTGTGTTCACACAATCTTTTTATTCTATTGTTTCAATTCTTTTAGTTTCTTATTTATCGCCTTTGATTTTTAAATTAATTATTGGTAATTAATGTTTCTTTATTTATGTATTTCTTACTTAATTTAAAAGTTTTCATAACATTAAAAATTCTTTGCAAAAATTAAAGACGCGAGCAAAAATAAGCGACTAATTGATTTCGATTGGCAGCATTTAATAATTTTAGTTTAATTTGGCAGCAAATAATTATTCATTTTAATTGTGTTCTGTTTAATTGTGAACATTTTCCGCCGGCTGTACAATTGCAGATAAGTACGATCGAGTTTCTACAGATTCTAATTGCGTAAATTGAAAATGATTTCAATTTTAATTTTCTCTATTAGTCCAACACTTGACTCGCTTCAAAGATTATTGGAAATTTTTGCACTTCAAGTTGAATTGAAAATATCACACTAATAATTTTCGAAATGAGCTGCTGGAATACATAAGCATCGATAATTCTTTACGTATGATTTAAAGTGAATATATGGATAGTAGTAATTATAATAATGGATTTATGGATTTATTTTATGGATTCTTCCTCTAAGATTGTGTCTTCTCGTGTTTCCTTTGCTCTGTTCATCATTAAATTGCTGTTTGAAAATTCATTGGAATATTAAAAACACAACAACAATAAAAGTTTCTGTTGAACCAACATCAATTCATCTCCTTCATAAATACATGTTATTCCGTTATTTTAGCAAGATCAACAACGAAGCAGAATTCACATTCAAATTGGTTTTCATATCGCCGGATGTTACCGCAAATGCTACCATTTCACTGTTGCTTTAATCGGAATGTTGTTGCTTTTATACGCCTCTCCCGAAAATGCAAATTTTCCTCGTTACAGTAACCAAAGTTAAACAAAACTCAGAGAAGACCCAATAAGAGTTGTGAATATGCGTCTGCCCACAGAAAAGCGCACACACATGCAAACACACCAACGCATTTACTTACTCACCATGCAACTTAAAATTCCAATCAGCGACCAACTCATTGCTCATTGAATCTCCAATCATTTTCGTTCGTATCATTCGATGTTGTCGATGAAAATATTAAACGTTTCAAAACCCGACACTCATCATCCCATTGAAGTCCTCACTGAAGTGCTCCTTGCTGAAACATTTTCAGCAAGCTCATTGAAGCATTCATCAGAATTCGACCCAAAAACGACCATGAAACCAATTGAACTGAAAATTCGTGGTGATTAAAGTAAAATATGATTTTCTGATTGATGTGCAACTGTGATGGAAAGCAATTTATGGAAAATGATATATAAAATAGGCGGTTATAAAGAAAGCAATCAAAATATTATTAATTAATAATTTTGGCAGGGTTTTCCTGTGGGAATTTTCTGTTTTCCTGTAAAAATTTTGCGTTTAAGATGAGAGCTCGCTTTAAACGACACTTGAAGACCTTAGAAAGTGTCTATTGATCTCCGAAATATAAGTTAAAAAGCACAAAAAACTTAAAAAATTCATAATGAAATCAGTTAATCAGTTAAGCTCCAGATAAACCATAACTTTTCTCTATTTCTAACTTTTAATAAGCGAAAAATCTTTCAGTCAAAGATTCTTCAAATTAAAAATAACAACTCTCAGAAATTTTCCTAATTTCTACTTGCCTTTTTTTTAGAATTTAATCTAGTTTTCAATACATTTTTACTTGTCTGAAATAATTAAATATTTCCTTTTGATATAATTGCTAAAATTTTCATTTAATACTTATCAAGAAAGAAAACTATTTTATTTTTGTATACTTTAATTTGTAATTTTTTGTATTGACCTCAAAATGAGCTGCCACACGGTTTGGGATACACTTTCCCTGGATAATTACAAAACCGTCGAATCGATCAAACGGCAACTACGCAAAGGCAACTGGCAATACTTACGCGATCATCCAGAGGTTCGTATTTTACAAAGCTCATCAATGCAAAGCTTAATCTTGTCTCCTTCGTAGATTCGGGCCATCGTGCGGGTTTTCTTGCATCACGCACTGAGCGAAGAGCCGAACAACATTTACCATTTTGCGGCGAAACTTTTCGACCCACAGAATAATCCGCTGCTCACTACAATGGTAACTGTTGATGTATTTTTTGAATTTAGGTTTCAATAGTCGTGTTTTTTAATGATCGGCAGGTCAACCAGCAACTGAAACGCGTTCGCGACATGCTGAAGAACAGCGAGTGGAGCGAATTCGATGGGGACATGTTTTTCGGCGAGAGCGAGTCCACGCATTCGCTTTTGTCGAACTCGTCGCTGGAGAGCAGCGCAAATTCCATGCTCAGTTACGCATTGATTCTGCGTGAGCGCGAGAAGGAGGACTGATCGATCGCAGCGAAATTTTTGTGAGATAAAAAATGCCCAAACAAAAACAAAAAAAAAACAGAAAAAGAAAAAGAAAAGAACATTTTTGAATTTAAAAACGTTGAAAGATGACAGACAAAATTTCAATTTGAATAACTCTGAAAATTTAATAGCTCTAGAAAAATATTTGATGTTGGCAACTTTGGCGAATTTAGTGGAAGCTTTTCGAATATAAATATTTTCCGCTAAAGAATTCCCCGCTTTATTATTATTATTATAATGTTTTTTGGTTGAAAAAGAAGGCAATTCTTCTTCTACTTGCGTCTCCTTTGTCGTCATATTTGCTGCGCTCTGTCACTTCTGTTCTTCGCTGTATTAAATATCTCCAAGATACTTTCGACGAGCGGCACACAATCAGCTCGCGACACAAGTGCCGAAGCTCGTCGTAGCTTCGCAAAAAATTATGTAAAAAATGTTTTTATTACATTTCGCGCGCGTAACTCGCCGAAATGTGCGCTCGGCTTCAGCTGCCGTTGAACGTCTGAAGGACGCACTGCACACAGAAAGCGCAGACGGACGGACAGCAACACAAAGCGGCATATTAAGAAACTCGCACACAAACAGAGCAACGAAACATCTGAGAAAAAAGTCCGCTTTCAGTTCCATCGGGGAAAAAAGCGTACCTCAGAGGAGATTTTTTTGTGGTGCTGTTTTCCGCGTAACTTATTTTGGAGCTGCGCTGGGGAAGCTGCGAAGGATCCCGTTACGCGGAGCTGCTCCTCTGCAGGACGTTGTCAAGGCAACTTTTCTTGTCGGCGTCGCTTCAAGTTACGACTCGCAGCTGAGCGACGGAATGAGGCGAGGATACGACAGAAATACTTGTGAATAAAAAACATAATTTAAGACTTGACTTCGACTTCGCTGTGGCGCTTTTCTTCGTAACTGAAGAAGCGAAAACAGCGACGGAGGCAATCATCGAGTTGAGATGTCAATGGAACGTGCAATTCGTTTTTTTGTTATTAAAAGAATCACTTCATTCCGAGTTGTTGTTGTTTTGTATTACTATCTACCTCTTCTTCTTCTTCTTCCTTTGATATGCAATAAAAGAAATTCAAAATAAAAAATGTCGCTTGTGTAAACTGGAATATTTATCAATTTTTATCGTGCTTCACTGATTTTCATTTCTTTGTTCCTCAATTTGTGTGCCTATTAAATTAACGTAGCGATGGCAACACTGAAAGCACACAAAAACAAGGACAGCAACAGGAACCGATCTTTCGCAGAGAGTTAGAATTTACAATTCGCCTCTCTCTCTGTGTGTGTGTATGTGTGTGTGCGTGAGTAACGAGTGGCATGAGTAACGACATCGCAGAGAAGAAATAATTTATTTTTTTGTGCTTCGGATGACCTCGCCTCAGAAGCCGACTGCTCCGTTGCGTGACATGTGGAATCCGTTGACGCGTTGCTGCTCGACCGCGATTTCGCTGCGGCGAGACATTTATTATTTTCATGCTTTTTATTGCGCAATCGTTCGCCATCCGAAAAACGCTTCTCCACACATCCTGCGACTCGCGACTAAATCGCAATAAAGACAACGAAAACGAAACAAAAAAAACAACTGAAATTAAGAGAAGAAGAAGAACCACAGCGAAATATGGTTGGCACAGCAAAGGAAAAATGGGTTTTCGCGCAGAAATGTTTGCGAAAAAAGTTAAAAAACAAAATGCAAAAAATATTCGTAATAGAGTTGTTTGAAAATGTACAATAAACGCACAAACGAACGCAGTGAAAGGCGTTTATATAGAAAAATTATACCGTAAAAGGATCTAGAAGTTTAGAAGTAGAAAATTCTAATGAATGAAGAAAAATAAAATAATAAATATGTTAAAAAATCTAAGAAATTATCTTAAAAAAAGTCAATAGATTCAAATTAGACTGAATTTTTTTTTGTGAAAACCATTTTTGGTAATATTAATGTAAAGTTTTACATTACAGAAAAAAAGTGTTAATTAAATATATAAATTAAATATTTTCATATTTGAACATTTTCTTTTATATATTAATTTTTCTTTAATTTAATTTAAAGTTTTAATAAAGAAAAAAAGTGTTAATTAAATATATAACTTAAATATTTTCATATTTAAATTTTCTCTTTTATATATTAATTTTTCCTTTAATTTAATTTAAAGTTTTAATAAACAAAAAAGTGGTTAATAAAAGATTCTTTAATTTAAGATAAAGATTCCTTAATTTAATTTCGTATTTTAATTTTTAATTTAATTTTAAGATTTAATAAAGGAAAAAGTTTCTTTTTGTTTTGGAAAAACCATTTTTTTATTTATGAAGCTTCTTTAATATTTTAATTTTCGGTTTTAATAAAGAAAAAAGCGTTTTATACAATCATTAGAACTTCTATCAAAGAGAAATATAGAAGGAGTAAGAAGAAGAAACACAATATTTTACGGTATTTTTTGAAAGTCAAAGAAACCATTTGAAATTTTTTTCTATTCTTTGGCGTTGTTGGCTGTGTTTATGCGTTTGTGTAGGCAATAAGAGAAATCCACTCACACACGCGCACTCACACACACGTAGCATGTACGTGTTTTTATATTCACATTTATTCCAAGTACCGCGCTTCTATCTACAATGAAATGTGCAGCGCTCTGTGTAAATGTGTCGTTGTGCGATTTCAGGCGCAACTCGACGCCATTTTTTCTAGTTTCATTCCAACTATGATATTTTTTATGATGTTTTCTTTTTTTGCTCCTTTCATTTTCGGTTTTTTTCGCTTATTTTGCTTAATGTGTTGCATATGAAATGCGTAACCATGGCGCAAAACACTACGAAAAAAGTCATAAAGTCACATTAACACGTATGAGTAAGCAAAAGTTATTAATATGCACTATAGTCACACACACACACACACACGCACAGCCTTCGTCACTTACTCATCTTCTCGCATAAATACAATAAACGGCGCTTTAAGTGAGTGATGATATTAAATAAACTGCGAGGAGCTGCTGAAGGAAATAAATCCTTAGCAGAGTCTAGCAATGCAAGGAGAGGGGAAAGGGAAGTAGGACGAGTGCTGCAAAAGTATAAAATTGGAAATACATATAAAAAATGCAGTTCATTCCGTTGAAACTTTTTCGTTAACAAATCTTCTTGAGTCAATCAGCGCAGCCTAAAAGTAAGCAATCATATTATGGTACACCTTCAATGACAACCTGTTCTTTTTTAGTTATTAGAAGTTAAATTCTAATTAAAATTTATTTATTTATTCATTGTTTTAATGGACAAAAGCATTTCTTCTTCAATAGTGTTCAACATTTATGTTTTTTTGAATATTACATTACAATCTTTAATTGTACTAGAATGTTAATTGAATTACTTGAACTTATATCGATGTTTAAATTAGCTGAATAAATGTAACTTTCAATTCAAATTCTTACAAAAGTTTTTATTTCTGTCACAAATTAAAATTTATGTTGCATTTTATATTGTTAAACAGTGAAAAATTTAACAGCTTGTGATTTAATTTACTTAAATTGAAATTTCATTGAGTCATTTTAAACGATATAAGTAAAAATAACGCAAATAACAAATTGTTACGAATATTAAAAATAATGTATTCTGTAGAAAACATAAATGTAGAATCAGACTTGTGAATGACCAGATGAAATTAAAATTAATAATAACATGAATAAAATATGCAAAAACAAGAAAAGAGCAAACGAACTATTAAGATACTTTTTAACTAAATTCATAATTCATTTGTTGAATTAACACGTTGTAATAAATCTGTAAAGAAATGAAAGTTAATGTAAATATCAATTATTATCGATTTTATATTAATTTTATAAAGAATTTGGATTGAATTGATTGAGTTGAAACTGTTTTGAGGATTTTTTAACACATTTTAAGTTTAAATAATTCAGTCTGCGATTCGAGTAACGTTTTGTAGATGATTGCAAATAATTCATATTTTTTCGTGACACTTGGAAAGCTTCTTAGATGATTCCTATTCGAAAAAATCAAACAGTTTTGAGTTAAATAATCTAAGACGAATTTCTAGAGAATTATCTAATATAGGAGAATGTTTTTCGCAAAATTATGGACGCTACGTTTTATATTCAGTTGTTGCTTCAAGGAAATTAAATTAAAATGAAATTATATGAACCGTTGCAATTTCGTTTGATATTAGAAAATCCTTTTATCACACATTTCATAATGCTAATCCTTCCAAAATAGCTTCGATTCCTCAATTAACAAATTGTTAAATAGTTTCTTTGATAACAGAGGATTTCTCGTTTTTTTAACGGATTTCTCTCGAATATTTTCCTATTTTATTTACAAGAAATTTTGTTATTTAAAGCAATAAAACATAAAACACAAACATAACATAAAAGTTGTGGAATTTCTCACTTTTCTCTCAGAGAAATGAATTTCGACTGATCTCTTCACAAAGTAATATAATAACTAATTTTCCATGTATTTAATTAAAGAATAATAATTATAATAAATAACTTTTATCAATATTCTTTAATATCCTTCATTGAAGTATCCTTTCTTAAATGGATTCTTCTTTGGATCGTTTAAAAATCCATAAACATGAAAATTGATCCTTTGAAACCATTCGCTTTTCCTTATTTACATATTTCTGTATTTCTAATAACTTTTAAGACTCTTGGTAGCGTTTTTTCTATAAAATTTTGCATTATTTTGCAATCAGCCTCCTTTTATTTTCCCTGGAAAAGCCAATCGTTGAAAGTTTCTCCTTCTTTCGAAGTGCAACAAACGAAATGTTGCTGTTCAACTCAATTTGTGGTGTTTAAAATGAAGTTTGCAGTTGTTAAAAAAATATGTTGCTGGTGAAATAATGGCAACTTGTTTCGTTAAAATACTTTTTAATGATATGAGACTGCGGCGTCGACGTTTACATTGAATTGTCTCAATTTTTCGCATCGTAAAATCGCTTCGAAATCAATATGTGATGAAAAATGCGAGGCTATAAAAATAAACGTCTCGCCGCAGGACATAAAAACACACACAAATGCATTTATAAAGAGATGCGGCGATGAAAAGTTTCGAGCTCAGTGACGGGAAAAAGGACGAAAAGCGGAATAATTTCGGGCACGTGTGACGCTGCTGCTGCTGCTGAAGCGATGAAAAGATGCGTGTGAATGAAAGCATTTCAGTGAATTGCGGAGGAGACAGCCAAATAAATCATCCCGAATCGCTGAGTGTTAGTTTAAGACTTTTGACAGATGCGGCGATTCTAGGAGCACGAAGCTAAAAATTGACTGCAAGCGATGAGTATTTGTTTTGAACCTAAATAAATAAATGCATTTTCGAGGAGTGAGAAGATTGTCAAGGGAAGAATTCTAATAATTCATGACTTTAAAGATCACCTAAAAACAATTCTTCTGTTTTAAGGTGAAGTTGATAGAAAGCGGGGAACTTCTGCTTTACGAATCGAGGGAATAAACTCACAAGAAGCCCCTCGCTTCCTCTTGAAGCATATCATCTAAATTAAACTTAGTTAAACTCAATTGAATCGGCTTTTTTGTTGTTCAATTTATGCAAATGAAATGCAGTGAAGTCGCTTGCGTTTGTCGGCGCTGCAGACTCCTCGTGAACACGTGGCAGCAACCACGAGACAGGACATCATCGACGCTGCGCTGTCACGCTTACATCAGCATATTTTTCAATCCTATCGGTTACACAGTCGCTGTTTCCTCGCCTTTTTTCGCTAGTGCCCTTGGCCGCTTCTGCACAAGTGCGGCAACGTGATGTGCATTGAAAAAGTCCGATAAAATGGTAATTAATTACGTAATTTACACATTCGGCGCGAGCAGCAACCCTCGTTACGCGCAACGCAGCAGCGCGGCGGGCGGAGGGGCTGCAAAATAGCGAAATAACAACTCGGCAAACAAGGACTCGTAGCAGGAGCCGAAAAAAGCGTAGCAATTGTGAATTCATGTCATTCAGATGAGGCAAAAGAGCCAACGAGCAGAAGGACTTCGCTTGTGGAAGAGATGCGAAAGAAAAAGAATCCTTTTAATGGACGCAAACAAGTGAAATGAACACGAAAGGGCAAAAAGTTTGCGGTTCTTTTGTAATTAAGGCCAAGAATCGTCGTTGTTCTTGTTCTGCTCTTTGCTTTCCACTCTTCGCTGTCCGTCGAAATCTGATTAATGTTTGCCATCACGGAAATCACTCCACTTTTAAGTGATTACTAATCGTTTGCTTCGTGTTGTTGTTGTTTTTGTTGTTCGCCAGCTTTTTTCAGTCGTCGTCGTCGTCTTCGCTTTCCACGTGACTGAGCAGCGTCACCCTCGAATGTATGCAACGTTGTTTTATTTGGGGTGTAATTGAATAAATGGCAGGCGGTAAATACGTGGATATGCGTCGCTGTTGTTGTTGTTGTTGTTGTTGGTAATCATGCCGAAACTTATGCTTGCCGACGGTGCTCGTTTTAACGCCAGGATGTGTTAGCACTTTAATCCTGTTGCCCAAAACAATTGCTGTGTCTAATGTGACACATATTGTGACAAATTGTATAAAAATTCGGCGAGCTTGGAGCCGTCAGTGGGTTCGGAGTTGTTATCGAAGGTCGTCGTCGTCATCAATGCGTCGGCAGATGAGCTACAGGGTGTTACATATTCCGCAATCGCCGAAGGAAGTTTAAAATTTTAAATTAATCGCAAATAATCATTAAATTTACAATTTACTAAACGTTAAAAGGCAACATTTCATTGAAACGCTGAAAAATCATTAAAATCCATTGAATTGATTGATTCAGTCATCGAATCGAAAAATATTAATTTATAATATAAACGAAAAAACAAAAAGAAAGTGGAAATTATTCCAGATCGAATTATTTGTAAAGCATTTAATTAAACTAAATTTTCTTTAACTCTTGTGATTTTTGAAAATTGCATTACGATGTTTGTCACACCCTGTATAATGCACCTACTTCGCCTTCCTTTCGCTGAGCTGAATAAATTCAACGTTTCGCATTTCTGGCAGCTTTGAGTTCTCTTTTGTTTTCGTTCGTGCTTCGTTTGGCGATGTGATTCGGGTTCGTCGACAACGTTGCACTTCGTCGTTTGAGTTCGGGGAATAACAACAGCAACAGCAGCCACCGCCCGCCCGAAACAATGCTTGACGAATCGTTCGTTTGCTGCTCATTTGCGCGATTTCACCCTCGCCGGGTGTTGTCAAATGTAACTAATTTGCTTTGTCCCCCGCAGCACGGCGCAGCGAGCAGCTTTCGGGCCGAATTGTGCTCGTCAAATGTCTGGAACGAATTCTTGGCTGCACCTGCAAAGGACACAAAAGGATGCTGAAGTTGGTGTCGTCGTGTTGCCGGAAGGATGACGGCCGACGAGCAACACGAGGATAGAAGAGAGCTGCAAGTGTTACAACAACGGAAGCAGTAAATATACAAAAATATAAAAAAACAAATGATTTTCTTTGAAGTCATTTGGTGTTGATTTTATTCCTTTTTTAATTTGAATTTTCGATTTTTTCTTGTTTATTTTTCTTTCGATTTGTTAAGCTTTTAACTACATTTTTACTATTTAATTCTTAAAACTATATTTTTAATATAATAACATTTCAGGTTAATTTATTTAAATAACTAATTTTGATTTTATCCGTTTGAAAAATTGTTTATTCGCCGTCGCTTTTAATTGTTCGCCATTTTGCTGCTCCCGCATTCGTCGTAAGTCACTTCGTCGGGTCGAAAGTACGAGTTTTGCATGCTGTAAAGACGATCGATCGGGTTGATCATCGGCGACTGTGTAAACGGCCCCATCAGCTGCTGGAACGTCGCGTAGCTGAGGCCCAAAATCGTGTTTAGAATTGGTTCGTTCGTTTTATTGCAATTCTCTGGGAATAAAAAATTGAGAAAAACCAAATTAAGAATGACAAAATTAATTGTTAATATAAAAATTGATTTAATTGAACATTTCATACTAATTTTAGAAAGAAAATTACAAAAAAAACCATTGTTAATATTAATAAAAATAAAATAATAATATTTAAGATTTAATTTAAATTAAAATTCATCAAAATGTAAAAATATAAACATTTAAATTAAAGAAAAATGTCACAACACGAATAATAAAATAATAATAATAAATTTTAATATTAAAATTTGTCAAAATTGGAAACATAAATGTTTAAATTAAAATAATTAAAACCAATTTTATTTCATAACTTTTTGTAAATATTTTCTTTATATTTTTCCTCCTTTTCATAACAATTAAAAGTTCCGACTTTCGATTATAATTTTCTGGTTAATTTAATATAAAAGCCGTGTCCTCACCTTTGTTCGTCTCCATGCAATTAAAAGGCGCGTTCGTGTTTTCATCCTTGACGAGGCGCATCTTGGCGCCGCCGTCCGAATTCGCTCCGCCGACGGCGCTGCACACGGAGAACGGCGACTCCAGCAGCGATTCGCTGTCGCTGTGCGCCTCGTCTTTGACTTTCGCCAAGCTGCTGTCGGATTCCTGCGAATCCGTTTCGCTGGCGCCTTTCGGATGCTCCTGCTTCGCCTTCTTCTGGATTTTCTTCACTTTGGCGCGTTGGTTTTGGAACCAAACCTGTTGAGTGCGAAGCAGAACGAATGAACGAAGGAAAAAGAGAAACTGATTATTTAAAATTTTCCATTATTTCACAGAACAAAGCAAAAATTACGAAATGCAATTAAATGTAATGGAGCATCCTTGTGCTCGGCCTACTTGAACGATCCTCAAGCTGAGGCCGGTCTCCTTGGCGAGGTTCTCCCTGACTTTGCGACACGGCTTCGGCGACACTTCAAACGACGCTTTAAAAGCGCGGCGCTGCTGTGTGTTGAGAATCGTGCGCGGTCGCTTCGGCCCGCGGCGGCCGTCCATCTTCGGCGGAAACAAGTCGTCGGCGTAGAAGTCTGCTGAGGAATGCGCCGAGCGGGAGAAGAATATAAAAAACATTTTCAATATATTATGAGAATATTTCAAGTATAAAAAAAAACGGAAATTGATTGAGGAATGCAAATATTTGGAAGAATTCAAGCTGGATTTCGCTGCTTCCTCTTACCATATCCCTGCAGCATCTCCACTTCCTTCTCGTAGTCGAATCTGCAGAATAATTGGCCCTGCTTCACCACGTACTGCTCGCCCTTCTTCAGCAGCGCGCCGCAAACGACGCACGCGAAGCATTTCAGATGGAAAACGTTCTCGAGGGTCCTCATCACCAACTCCTCCGAACCAATTTTGTGTCCGCAGCCAAGACAACGATTGCGGATGAAATGTCTGCGCGCCGATGGAACGGGACGAAGTGGAACGAGAAAATCGAATTATATTTATTTAAATTGGCAAAAGGAAAAGTTGAAGGAAAAGAGTAGCAAAAGAAATGTTGCGACATTCCAAACAGAGTGAAATAATCATGTTTAAAGTGCTTAATTCATCGTTATTAATATTTTTACTGTTACTAGCATTGCAATAATGTCTACGAATCTTATTCTAAATTTTATTTAAATGAATTGAAATAGAAAATAACACAAAAATTGTATTTAATTAATTATTTACGATGTTGTTCGACTCTCGTTAAACATCTCTTCGATTGCGTTTGTGTTTGTGTGCAAGTGGCAATGTCAAGTGTGGCACTTTTATGGAGTACATTCGCACACATTCGCGCCATTTCGCAGCTACTCACCGCTCATAATCGATGCGACAATAAAGCTTTCCGTCGCGCGCGAAGCACGAGTGCACCAAATGCAGCGCGCACGTCGAACACTTGAGGCAGCCCTCGTGGTACGAAGTGTCCACCACACGCATGATGTAACGGTCACAAATCGGCTGGCAGCAGAGGCCGCAGTGGGTGGCGCAGGCAGCGGAAGCGGCAGCCGTGGCAATGTCCAAAGAAGCGACGGACGTGGACGCGGAAACGCAAGCGGCAGCTGCTGTTGCATTCCCCGAGTGTTGATGAATTATTGACTGGTGCTGGTGCAGGTGTTGGTGCGGCGGTTGGAGGAGGTGCTGCTGCTGCGGAGGTGGCTCCAGTCGCTGGTGCTGCTGATGGGGCAAAAGCAGCGATGACAGCGCAGGCGGATGCAGTTGAAGTTGTTGTAAATGATGCTGCAACATGTTCTGCTGCTGCAGTGAAAGTGGATGTTGTTGCAGGTCACAATGCATCGAATTGCCATTGAAATGATTGTTATTATTATTGTTATTGCTGCTGGGATCCATCGCGCCGCCAGCACCAACACCGAAAGCATTCATTCCGCATTCGGAGTGCGTAACGCGACCGGCAGCGGATGTTGCAGCAGTCGCAGTGGTCGCTGGGGCTGCGGTCCGAGGCGGCCCCGGACCATTTGCAGCAGCCGATTGTTGATTGCTGTTGGCATCACTGTTTGTTTTATTGTTCTTGGTCATGTTGTGGCGGTTGTTGCGACTTCCGCTGACATTTGCCGGCGCTGGCAGAGACGTCATGTGCTGTTGTTGTTGTTGTTGTTGCTGTTGTTGTTGGTGGGGCGCTTGTAGTGCGGATGTTAACATTCGTTCGTTTCCGTTTGTCAGCATTGTTGTCTGCAGCTGTTGTTGTTGTTGTTGTAGTTGCTGTGGCGTGTGACATTTCAAGTCCATCGGAACTGAAACAACGAGGATGAGAATAAAAGGAAAATACAATAAAAGCGAACAAATTTAGGTATTTTTAAGCGAGTAACTAAATCACAGTCCGGGCTTTGGTCGAAAGTGCGACTCAACTAATACCAAAACACACAACTTTTACTACACCAAACCAACCACAGCAACAATTTACGTCTCTTTTACACTATTACACTATTTTGCTGCTGCAGAGACTACATCAGAGAGAAGCCGAGAGAGTAACGAATAAAGTTCGCCAGCAACGACTATTCGATTCTAATAAGAATCAACTTCGTGTTGTTTGGTCACTTCTGCCGCTGTCGCTGTCGCTGTCGACGCCGAAAGTTCTGTTGTAATTTGTCGCCATTGAAAAGCGTCGAGTGTGAATTGAAATGAAGTTTCGTGTTTTGAGGTTATGTGTTATTTTCCGGTGGCGAATGATTTTGTGTGTTGTTTATGGTGGCTGTATTGCAACTGTTTTTTTTGTCGTGCTGGCGGTGGTGAATAGTGAATTTGTGGTTTTGTAATTTCTGAAATAAACCGGAAAATATTTAAACATTCTCTTGACCGAATTGGTTGTTGTTGTTGTTGCTGTTGTTGTTGCTGTTTTTAGTGGTGCTGCTCATGTGGCTTTTATCTCAATTTATCCTAAATTACAGATGCTACAAAAGCGATTTTTGCGTTTTATTTAATTTAATTTTTTTATGCTTTGAAAATTATGCTGAAATTAAATGTTAATTTTAGGATTTTTTTACTTTTTAAACCAAGATGTGTTTTTATAGTGGAGATTTTTTTATTTTAAAATCATTTTAAGCTTGTAAATAATCGAAAAAATTTGGCAAAAATGTGAATTCATTTTTTTCTCCAACACAAACACAAAGACTTTTCTTTTAAACGTCTAATTAAGGCTTTAAAACAGTGAAAATCATCCTTAATTTTTAGAAAAGCGATAGAATTCACATTCGAAGTTACAAAAAAATGTTTAATTGATAGATAAAAAAGCATAAATATAAATGAACCCTTCTAAATTCACAAAGAAGCATAAATATTTGACTATGTTTAAGTCGTTGGCATGAAGTGTGCACCTGTTACACTTTCCTCCACGTCACTCGTTGAAAATGCATATAAAAAAACGAAAACAATCGGAAATTAGGACCTAAATACAAACATCCTTCCCCCTCCGCCTCGTAAACCGCTTAACAAACCATCGCACAGATCTCTATGTCCATCAAAATCATGACTTTTCTTAATATCTGCGGATTTACACTTGTTTCCCGTTGTGCTGGCGCTGCTGCTGCCGTTTCGTCCTTCCCCTCGACTGCTGCCGCCTTGCGAAATGCTGCGTCACTTAATCCAATCTGCTGCGAGGGTAAACAACCCATTTATAAGCACCTCAACCGCGGCACTGAACCGAAGACTGAAGGAACAACCACCCAGCAAATTCGGCCGCTCATTCGTGTCTCTTTATAACTAAATTATAAAAGGATTTCCGCCAGCGAGGGGAGAGAAGCACCCCGACTATTACCGCTGCCAGATTAAATCGAATTCGAAGCATTTAAATGAATCAACAAACTGAAAGTCCGTCTGCTTCCGCTCCGTTTGATTCCGCCAGCGATTAGCAAGGAAAAAACCATATGGTGCAGTCTTCGGTCCAAACTGGTGCACAGGCAGCGAGGAATCCATTGATCGAGGTGTTGGCGACGGTAATCGGATTAAATTCACGAAACTTCGATCCGATTGTGACGTCGCCGGATGGCGTTGCAAGGAGCCAGAAGTCAAGCGGCGGGATTTGGCAGAAGCCGATCTTAATAACTGAACACTTCAGCTAATCACGCCGACCAATCTGTCAACAGAACTTCTGTTCACTTTCGAATCTGTTCGTAATTGATACAAATTAAAATAGGTTTTCGAAGGGTATTCATTGGATACTGGATTGGGTCCTTCATCGGGTCCATGAATAATGCTCCAAGAGACCAATCATAGTTCCTTGATTAAGCCTTCAACAGGTTCATAAATGGAACTATGAATAGATCAATGAATGGGCCAAGAATGTTCCTTGAAGGGTCCATAGGATCTTCCCTTGAATAGGTCTCTAATTGTTCCAGTATAAGTGTTTAAATAGGCCTGGAATGGGCCAAGAATGTCTCATTATCGTCTCTATAAACGAGTCTATGAATAGATCTAAGAGCGGCCACACGGCCATGGGTCCAGGGATGACCTTTAAGGATTGGTTTGACGAATGACCTATAAGGATTAGTTCATTGAATAAGCCTTGAATAGGTCATAAATATGCCTTTGAATGAGCCTTGATGATGACCATGAATGATTCCTGAATAACTACAAGATAGGTTTTAGAATAAACTTTTAGTAGGTCATAAATAGCTGCTTTAAGGGATAATAACTTTATCTTGGAATTTGTTCATTAGGTCCTCAAAGAGGAGCAACAATGGTTTCTTCTATAAGTTTTGAATGCCTCCATGAATGGATCGGAGAATGGGCCACGCCTGACCCATAAATGGACGCTTGACTGTTTTATAAATAGATTAGGAAGAGATCTTGGAAGATGAAGAACATGTCAAAAATTGGTCTTAAAATTGCATGAATGGCAACTGGTCAGAAATGCGTCATAAATGAATCTTTGTCATAACTAGTTTTTGAAATGGGTGTTTATTGTCTCAAGAATTTGTTGGCGTTGACGGGCTTCTTGGATGTTTCTTCAATGGGTCAGAAATGGCCCCTAGAAAGCGTCTCTGAATGGTTAGTGATTGGGGCCTGAAGGCGAGTGCGATTGAACTCAAGTTCAATGAATTAATGATAACACATTTAATTGAAATTATAATTGAACGGATTCCATATGATTTCAGATTCTGTCTAAATTATCCACGGTCTTCACATCCTTCTTTAAACTTCACAAGATCATCTGTTGTTAATTAAGGTCAATGGAAATACACTAAATACAAAAGGATACTTGTATAGCATATATCTTTATACATCCATTCCCATTTATTTCTATTATTAATTATAGTTACTTCATTTTAACAAGAGAAATTTGAAAAGGTAATTCTATTTTAATTCCCATTTCAAGTTTTTCGCATAACCTTAATTTATTTTATTATTTTATTGCGCAAAATATGTTTTTTGGAATTTATAGCTTTTTTCTAAATGAATGTTAATGTAAATAATTTCTGTGATCTGTTTTTCTTCACCATTAAAAGACAAATAAACACCATTCTACTATGGTTTAAATCTAAACTTTTGAGTAGCAATTATTGATAGCGTACTTGCATAACTTCATTCATAGCTCAATGAATAAAAGAGTTATTCTTTCTCTATGCTTCATTTAAGCATCTAAATATGCTTTATTCTTTATATTAAATAAAGGTATAATATTTTGATAAAGGGAGCTTCTCTGTCCGTTTCACAGCCCTTCAACTGCAGCTAATCGCAGAAATGAAGAGTGACGAGAAGATCCAGATATTCAAGTATCTACTATAAGAATTCCCTGTAATAATTTGTATCAATTATGAGTCATTAATCCATTGCATACATCCTTCACTTGAGTATTTTATTCACCAAAGATCTAAGCAGATTTCCCTGACAGATAACAAGGATTATAAGGACTTCTTTAGTGCCGAGAGGTTCAACTGAAAGTGAATACCACTAAAATTAACGAACATTCTTTAGTTAATTTGGAAGATGCTGAAATAGAATAAGATGCCGATATAAGTAAGGGGGACTTCTCTTAGCTAAAACTTGTTTAAATACATGTAATAATAATTTAAAATCGTGAGTCTTTCAACTTTTTAAAGGAGTTTCTATTCAGTGAAGTCTATGATCGCCAAAGGCAAAGAAATTGAATCCATTTTAGGTTTATGAGTATTAAATAATCACGACTTTCGTTCATTCGTTGATAGCTTTTGCATTATAGAAAAGGTTAAGCAATTGTTTAAGAATTTTAAGGTGGATCAAACACTTAGAAATGCATTAGGCGATAGAAAAACTCAAGTGTTGCTGTTATTAAATACTTTCTTTTCCAAAACTAAGGGCAAATCGTTAAATGTTCAATGAAAATTCAGTGAATCGAAGAACCCGGCGGCTTTTCAACCTTTGAAAACTATTAAAAATCTAATAAAATCCACTGATATTAATTTAAATATATTTTTCGAACTCCATCATCACTTCTAATCGACAGAAGAGGGTTTTATTGTGCTCTATTGTTCGCGAAATGTATGAAAAGTCACTTCTTTCAGACCAACTTCCGTCGCAGCTTCTTCAAGGACCTCCTTTCGCTCCTCCTGCGGCTGAATTCCAAATAAAGATACTCACATATTCCGATCTGCATTGGGTGGTGTTCATCGATCATCCTGAGTCACGAGGGAAGATTTTCCAGCTGCATGCAACACCGATCACAGCGAGTGATTATTTCTGGCACTTTTCCATCTGCAGCCGACGTTCTGCGGCGTGAACTTTGCACTGTACACTTTGCATTCAAGCTTTCGCTCGGTCCCGACTGCGACACAATGACTCAAGGATCCCGCAAAAAGGATTGAACACTGAACACTTAGCTAAATGCAGCTGTAAAAAATGTTAAATTTCCGAAATCGATTGATTTGTGCGCTGCGAAGTTTGCTCGCGGCTGCATTCGGTGATTTTTGTACTCGATGCTTGAATGATTACGGAATCTCTGGCGAGGTGATGGAATTCGCACGCAGCGGCAGCGCTCGACTTTCCGGCAACGTGTTGGCGAGAAAGGACATTTTGCCGCTTGAATTTCCCCATGCGAGAAAACACGGAGCGCCGCCATTTCCTTTTGCGCGAGAGACAACAAAAGCGAGCGCCATGTTGTCGAGTTGCTTCCTCTGCGGGGCCGCGCTGGAGCAGCCGCTGCCGTGTGAACATGGCCGGCATCGGAGTCGCTTCTCTGAGTGCTGCGTGCTATGTGCAAATTTCCCTCGGGAGCAGATGACGCTCATGCGCCGGACATCGATTGCGAGCGCAGTTCGTGTTTCGCTGCGATTTGTTTTTGCGAGCTTTGTTTACACTCTTCGGCAGACGATTCGGCTGAAGAGCGCCGAGGAGATGTTCGCTGCTCTCTTTTCTTGCATAGAAAAAACCGCCCACATTTTCTTTAACAAAGATTCGCTTAGAAAAAAGGGATTTTTTTCATCGTTGTCGTTGTTGTTCGTGTGCGATTCTTTTGTGGATTTGGTGTGTGTTGTGCCTGCTTTTGTTTACTTTTTATAGAAGAAAAGGAAACACGAACACATTCTTTGAAACTCGTGTCTTTTTTCCGTTTATTGATTTCACCCTCTTCTGTAAAAAGAGCTGCATTTTTGTGTGGAAATGTAAAAATCCATAAGCGACGCTTTGCTTTTCTTCCTCACATTAAATCAATTAAATTAAATTTTGTGAAAATGTTTTAAAGATCGGTTGCTGCACGGCATTTCACAGAGCATCCTCGGCGCTTTGCTTTTTAACAGCTGATTGTGTTAATGACTGATAAACGTTCGCCGTGTCGACGTTCTGTGCGAGCAATTGGCAGCACTGGCCACCCTTCGGCCCCACTGTGCGCCCCGCTCTTGCTCCTTCTGCCGGCGATTGCTGGAGTTGTGTCTATGGCCGGTCTGCTGCTTCCCCAAATGAGCATCGACTGGTCTGTGGATTCCACAAGCAGCTGTGAGAAGGGGGGGGGGGGCGGGGGCCAGCAGGCCACCGATGGGCGGTGATGGGAACTTTTATAGCATGTGAAGACGAGGCGCTGCGCCGGATGATAATAATTATGTGCGGCATTTCCATCCTCGCCGATGCAATCAGACCCAAGTCAAGTCTAGTCGAGTGAAGTCCTTGCCGCCCGCTGCCCTGGTCGGACAAAGACACAGTCAGTGAGGCAGCCAGTGGGTAATTAGAACACGTCAGACCCGATTTTCGCATCATGACGAAGGGTTTCTCGCTTAAAATCCATTTCCCGGCAACAGAGTTGGTCCTTGGACTCTTTAACGTTTTCCATGTTACTAAAACAGACCTTAAGTGGGTCTGGCTTGCTCACCTGTATTGGTACAGATGCTGCATATTGTTACTTTGCTAAAAACTCTTAATAAAGACGAAAGTTAGTCCCTGGACTGTTTGCGGTTTCGATATTACCGCACAGGCCTCTAATAGGTCAACAATATCGATGCAAAGAAGAATTTAACATCAGTATTGAATAATTTATACTGTCAAATTGAACTATTCATTGGTTTTTCGCATTACTATCTTCCATTTGTTAAAATCTGCTACCGAAGCCTCTATTTCTTACGCTGATAAATTTAATATATCTTCTTTGGAGATACTACTACTTGAATATAATTATTCAAGTTGAAATTTCATATCCATTAATTCTAATTGTGCTGCATTTTGCGTCAAAATTTTTATTTCATATTTATTGATATTTTTCATGTATTTTTTTGGTGTTTTTTTTTTGTCCTAAAATTATTATTATTTAAGATTATTCGCGTAATATTATTTATAGCAGGTTTTCGTTTTCATTCAGTTTTATTTGCTCCGTAGCGTTTATATAAAGCATGATGGCCCAAGACCCAGAAATGCCGACATTTAAGTGCATCCTGGTCGGCGATAGCTGTACCGGCAAAACCACTTTTATCAAACGCCATATGACTGGAAACTTTGAGAGGCAATATGTGGCAACTCGTCGCGTGGAAGAACATCCGTTGGTATTCCATACCACCCGTGGACCTATTGGTTTTAACGTCTTGGATACACCTGGACAGGTGAAACTCGCTGGCTCTCAGGAGTTCTGCTTTTTAGGGGGAGACTGCGGCATTATTATGTTCGACGTCACGTCACGTGCAACGTACGAGCATGTGCCGCATTGGCACCGAATTCTGGCTCGTATATGTAAAGAGATACCAATTGTGTTGTGCGGAAATAAAGCTGACACCAAGGAGCGCAAATTGAGCCTTGCCTTGCGCATATACAAAAATTTGAAGGTACGTTTCCGATCATTTGCATGATTTCGGAGCATAATTCTAATGAATCCCCCTTTTGACCATGCAGTACTACGACATTTCGGTCAAATGTAATTTTTATTTTGAAATGCCTTTTCTCTGGTTGGCACGTGAATTGATTGGTGATCCGCAACTGAAGTTCCTTGCTCCGCCAGCTCTTTTGCCTCCTGAAGTCAATATGGACCACGATGGGCAATTGCAGGTCGAGAATGATTCCATGGAAGCACAAGGTAATGCTTTGCCAGAGGAGGAGGAAAATATGTAAATTAATGGTTTCAGTAAACAAAATTACAACATAAAAAAATTAACAATGCAAATACAAAATTTAGAATTGGGGATGGATTGAGGAGAATGAGAATTTTGTCGTCCCAATTACTTGAAAATCAATTTATTATTGCAATGCGATACAAAAACAATAAATAAAAATCGAAAAAACCAAATGATGTCGCTAATTTTCGTGAAGACATTTTCTGCTGATTTATTTTCAAATCAATGCTTGAGTTGCAGATAATTGCAACACAAGAGCAACCTTTAAAAATATTGCAATACTTTCAGTAACGCATTTACAAGGTTTTGAGCTTGTGATTGGTTTTATGGACGCATTGATTTTTATATTTGTTTATCGATTTATAGAAAAATCTTATTTTTATTTATTTTTATATATATATTGGAACATTGCAACTGATTCTACGCGTTGTTAGAAGTAATTCGGGGGCTTTTCTGTGCCGAAATTTCCTTTTAAACGCCGATCCAATTTTGAACTTGATTAAAATCGGATTCCTTTCCCTTTTTAATGATTTATTTTGGATTTTTCAAGGGGAATTGACTACAGTTTTCCCACTTCTGTCGTCTATACTCAACACTGAATCGTCTGAGCTTTAAATTTGGTAAATCTTCGCTGTTCGCTCATGGCTTTAATGCCGAGTCAGTGCTCCTTAGAGGTTCCTGGCTCCCTGTTTCCTCTGCTCCGGTGTTTATAGCGCCATCATCATTATCATCATCATCATCGTGCGGTAGATCGTCTGCTGTTAGCGGCGAGTGTTGCAGTGGAAAAGTTTTGCTCATCAACAGCGGAGCAGCCGACGGAGCGCTTCTCTCGTCCTCCAACGCGCTGTTTCGCTGCTGTTCTTCGTTTAAGTAGATTTCGTTAATCTTGGCTCCGTATTAAAGCTGCATGCAGAGCGCAGCGCACACACCTTCCACAAAACTGTAAATATGTACGCGTCCGCATTCTGGGGAAACCCTTTCGATTTCTTGCGAAGAATTCCGAAATACTGCGAGCTGGCTGCAAAGTTTCCGGCTCGGCTGACGGACTGACTGCCGCTTGCTTCTGACGCTTCGTTAACAGGGCGCGAAACTCATTCATCGCAGACGAATTGCGTAAAATTTAATTATTTGCCTTGTTGAAGCTGGCAACGTCTTTTTTTCGCACTGAATTCTTTGTTTCGCTTTGCTGAACTTTGCTCTACTCTCGAGTGTGAAATTTATTTGTGCATGTAAAAATTTTATTAAACGTTTATCGATTTTCGCGGCGCGAGGCTGCTGCTTCTTGCCGACGTCTTGCTGCTTTTCGGTTGGCGTTAATGATGCTGATTAATTGGGTCAATTGGACCTTCGTTCCTTGCCCTCCTCCGTTGGCCAACTTCTCCGCGTGTAGCGGAGTCCCACGAAGTGCGGCGTCGGTTAATGAATGAAGAGAGTTCGTCATGTGGCCGTGACGTCATCGTCGCCGACACTCAGCGGCATTTTTGGGGTTCATTGAGGAGCTACGAAGCGCAGCGTCGCTGTTTTGTTGACTTAATTAAAGACACTAAATGATGGAACTAATTTAGTTACCGTTTTCATGAATAAACAAATGGAAAACAATGAAAATTTAACTTTTCATTAAATATTTCATTAATTAAATACTAAAATGATTAAAGATTAAAGAAGCAACAACTAAAAACATGGAAATTATTATTTTTCCTTTGTGTTTTTCAAGCCCGAAGCCTGTTGATCCGACTGCACAAAAAATCAGCCCCAATCCGAAAATACAACGGAAAATAAATAAAATATTTGGAATTACAAATCGTAGAGATTTTTGTACAAGTTGTTTTTTTATTGGTGTGTTTTTATGTACATCGATCTTTGGACCCTTTTTTATATAATAATCAACGGCAACGACAAACAAACAGCAAACAAACGAAAGCAACGCGCAGCGAACGCCGCTGGTGGTCCACGAGCGAGCGAACGAGCGAATGGAGAAACGAACGAGCGACGGGTTGAGAGCGGCCCCAACTGCTCTCAATGACGCACAGCTCATCTTCAACTCATACGTGGTGAAGTGCGTGTGTTGAAAGTCGCTCTGCTGGACCTCGGCTACTTCGTGCGTGTCTCGGCTGCGTAACAGCGCCACTTTTTTGTCAATCTCCAGCAGAGCGGCGAACGAAGATGTTCCCCACACACTCACACACACATATTGCGAATAGTCGAAGCAACATCCATAAAAATAATTCACCTCGAAGCGTAATAAAAGTTGCTGCTTTTGGATGCCGTTAGTCAACGGGTCGAACAATAAAGAAGCCGTGAAATTTTATTAGAAGCAGCAGCAGCAGCGAGTTATTTGTTGCTGTTGACCAAAATTAATGCGTTGTTGTTGCTTCGTATGAATTTTCGGCTGCTGTCGAGGAAGAGAAGCGTTCATGGAGCCGAGGAAACCCGAATTACGCATCTTGGACTTTAATTTTGACAACAGAAAGGATTTTACGTTGACGTAAAACACACTCAATGTCAAAACGGGCCTTCGAAAGTCTCACAGAAGGCGATTGAATGAATTCTAGTCTCTTTTTGCTCTAATTTCTTCATCAACTCTTGTTTTGCGCCCTCACGAAGTCCGCAGCTTCGACTGATTGCTCTCGAAACGTCGTCCTGCGGCGTTATCGTCCTTCAAGGATGGTTTCGTGCATCTTAAAGCATCCCCGTCGTCATCAACGTCCAGCTAATTAAGTTGCAGCTTCGCTTCCCGTTCGATTAGTTTGAATTTGGCTTTTCTAGCCGCTTAGAAACTCGTCATCGACTCCTTTTGTCCCGCTGCTTGAGCATCTTCTCGATGGGAGATCTCTAAACTCGTGGATTACAGCCAAGAATGTGCTGAAGCTTCTATTTTACTGTGCTTCGTCCTGGAACTGGAACACGGCTGCGAGGGGAAGCAATAATCCACGCCGCGGTGGTATTTGCCTTTGGGATTAACGTAGAAATGCTCGAGCTGAAAATCTTCAGCCAACTCCGCCGGCTGCCTTTAAAGATGGCATTTAAAATATTTGAAAAACTGTTTGCGAGTTTATAAAATGTTCGCAATAATAAAAGACGACAAAACAAACACGACGAACATCGCTGCGGGCCACGGCGATGAATCCTTGTCTCATTTGTTGACATGGAAAATCCTTGGCCACAGCAGCAACAACAACAACAACAACAACAGCAGCGAGTCTGTGTGCACAGGGCGGCCATTGTTAGGCCAAAGCCCCAAAAAACCCCGCAACCAACGGAAAAAGCAGCTCAGCAGAATTCGTTGAGGTCGGGCGAAGGGTCACGGAGCACATTCAGCGCCCTGCTGCACGTCGGATGAGCAGCGAAGCACACAGCACGCCATCGGAAAAGATTACGAGCCGGAACGAAGCCGGAAGCGACGCGATGGCGCGTTTCGGTTGGAAGGAGCGCGACGTTTGACGCCATGTTGATGGAAGCCGCCATCGCTGAACGAATTTTCGGCTTCGTGGCTGAAGGAAAGACCACCGCGGCGTTTCTAAGCCCCAGAGCTTAAAATCGAGGCTGAAATGCTGCTGTTTTTGGGGGTGGAGGGGAGTGAATGAACTCAGCGGAGTTGGTAAACGATTCTCAGTACACAGCGACGATGAATCTGCTTTCGAAAATCCTTTCTAAATGATTTTCTAGGACGATTTCGCGATTACTTCTTCAATTTTTTCATTTTCGCGACTTTTGTTGGTTGTTTTTTTTCTATTTTCTTCTTTTTTCCAGTGTATTTCAGCTTCTGTGACCTCTTGACACGTTCGACTTCCTACAAACAGCAGCTGAAATCCATGTTACAGTTTCGTGTTTCCGTTTTTAATGATTCGCCGTCGGCTGGAGCCACGCATCCGACTTCCAAGTTGATTTTAAAGGCTCCAAGGACGCAATAAAGCCTTAAATCGGAGTTAAGAAGGAACCTACCTCCAAATTCAACCGAAAGCACAGAAAATTCGACTGAATCAACAGCTTAAAATTATGTAAAACGGGGTAAAACTAAAGGATCAACGAGGGGCGACTGGAACTCTTCTCCGTCCACGCTGCTCCATGTTTAATCTACGCCGAGCTTTTTCTAAACCAGGAGCTGAAATGCTGCTTCATGGATCGTCATAATTTCCGCTTTGAACGCGGATTTCTACTCGCATTTGCATGAGGCAAAAAAAGAAGCAAAAAACGAACCCTTAGCGGGTTTTTTTCGCAGGTTTGTTTAAGTGATTTAAAGGTTTATTAAAGGGGGAAAAATTCTGTGTGCTGTCGAGATTTAAATGCGAAGATTTCAAGATTTTGAGCCGCGGTTTCGTTATTAATATTCAGCTCTGGGGGGAGGGGAACCTCTTTACCGCAGTCGCACTTGGAAATGTAATAAAATCTGTCCCAAAAAGCGAAAAGTAAAAAGCAATTATTTCGCTACAGCGACTAGAATTTCGTGGACAACAATTAATCGCGCTACCTTCGTGGCTAATCGCAGATTTTCCGAATGCGGCTGTGTCAAGGATCTCGTCTTCTATGCTAATAAATTAATATAAATTCAAATTTAGCCCGCACCAACTGCTTCGAGGCGCCACATAAAAAACTTCAATAAAAAATCACATTTTTATGCGAAAGGAAAGCCAAGATTCTGCGAGGTCCTTTTTTGTGGCTGCTTGAATATTCAAAGGAATCGCTAATCATCGTTTATCGTCGGCTGCGTTGGGGACTAAAAAAGAAAAAAGGAAACGTCTTTGAAAACTTTTCGATTCTTTGCATTGTTTTTCAGTCACTTTGTTTGAGTTTTTACGCTACTTTAAGCACTGCTTGACCCTTGAATGGACGAATTTCAATTGAATTTTCTTCATTATCTTAAGAAAAGTGAGTTAAGGAACAGAAATAATGACAAAGTTTTAGGTTTTAGCGTAAGTTATTTAAAAAAACTAAACTTTTGAGCATCTTCAGCGACTTTTAAGAGACTGAAAAGGCTTAAAACAGGTGAATTTATGTAATTTCTCGGGAAAGGGAAGTGAAGAAAAGTTTTTGGGAATGAATTCAGCACCAAATTTAAAGAAATTCTGAGTTTCTGTGGTTCATCAAGTGACGAAAAGACTTTTAATAGTTTCCAGCATTCATTAAAACGTGAAAAGAACGTTTAAAATTATGCTTTATTAAGCCACGCCTTTTAAAAACCCAAGAACATGTTTCAATTGTTTCCCACAATATTTCTACGTCGGTTTTAGTTGGCATCACTTAGAAAAACCTCCATTAAAGTCACTCTTTGGAGAACTTCTCACACTCAGCACAACAAAGAATTGCTTTGTTTTCGTTGCTCGCGATTAAAAAGCTTCGCAATAAAGTGATCGGATCTAAAAATGATGGACACTTTAAAGACAGAGATGAAAAATGAAAAAGACTCATGCAAAATATTTATAAAAGCATAAGAAATGTTTATGCAATCGTAAAAGTTAATAACAAGGCACACGAATAAATATTCACACACACACAGATGGACACTAAATAAACACAACAACGTCTCACTGCATAAAACCCGATCCAAAGCGCATCATGATGACATTTCCTTCGCACGCTTAAACACACACACACGCACACAAGTTCATTCGTAGTCACACTTTTTGAACCCCACGCTTAACTGTGTTGGAGCTCGTTAAAAGACAGACCGAAGCAGCGAGCCGAGTCATAAGTTGGACTCGTAAAGTGCGAGCGAAGTCGGAGTTTTTATTATTGAGACTCTCGTTTTATGGCTTTTAGTGTTATTGCTGTTGATCTCTCTCCGTCATTCTGTGTGTGTGTGTTTGAGTGGGGCTGTTATTGTTTTAGTTGTTATCGTTGTTTTTGTTTTATTGCAACAGTTAAAAAGTGGATTTAGTATGGAGCGGATCTCGTGGATTATCCAAGGGAATTTTTTGTTTATTGCGGTTTAAGTGTCGCTTTTGCAGCGACATTTGCAAGCAGACGGAGTTATTAACAGCAGAAGAGGAAGAAGAAGAGGAGGAGGAGGAGGAGCAGGAGAGGCAGCATGATGATGATGGCGATGAAATTTCTGTGTTTTGCCGTTTGGCAAACAGTTTTTAGTTCGTCATTAAATGAGCAGCCCGTTTAATGGCCGCGTTTCCTGTTCCGCTGCAAAAATTAATTATTTCATCATAAAAAGGACATTTCGCCAACAAAACTCCATCTTTCGATTCCTTCATCCCGTCCGTCCGACACTCGGTCCACTCGGATATGAACTCTTTTTAATGAGGTGCTAAATTTGCTTCTCCGTCGCTTCCCGTCCACCACGAACGCAGCTCTTAAAAAGCACGACAACAACAGCGGCCACGGAGTCGAATGGCAACACTGGCGAACGTTTAATGAGCGTGCTTTCAGTGCTGCCAACGTCCGACAGCCGCGTCCTGATTTCGTAGCATTGCCATGGTTCGAAATCGTTGGAATTCCATCGCCAACAACAACCACAGCCTCGCTTATGCAGCATTTCGCAGGCTGCCCCAGCGGCGGCGCGTTCATCCCTTCCTCCGGCCGCCATCCTTCGGCCACGGCTCTTTTATGACGGACAGGACGCTGCTGATATCCTTGTTTAAAAATCATGAGGTTAAACAACGTTTAAACAGCGATTTGCGCAAAGTGAAGAGGAATCGCTTCCTAAGCGAGCATAACAAATTTTTATTCGGGGTTGTGAGTCCTTTCATCAGCCCCTTTGTGCTTTTCGCAAGGGGCGAACAGGTTGTGGGCCTTCCCCCCGCCCATGCTTCGGCTACAGATGCAATCACACCCACACACACGTGTCTTTCTTATTCATCCCGTTTGTTTCGAAACCCTTTTCGCATTTTTGAAATTCCCTGCGCCAACATGGACGCATTTCCGTTCCGGTTGAATGCGGGATTTCGATTTCGCTTCGACGCGGGGAACATGTGAATTCCAAGCGTTGTACATTTTTTCAAAATATGCGTACATAAAAATGCACAATAAAACAAAATTATTCACTATTATGAATAAAACATATTTTAGCGAGATCCTGGGGCAACATTTCGTCGATCATCACTTCAATTCTTGGCGCTGTCTGCGGCTGAGGACGGAATATTTCAGAAAAATGTCGAAATTTGGGTTCTTGGATCATTCAATGGGTTCTAAAAGGCTTCTAAAAGGTTCAAGGAGTTCCAAATGTTATTATTATGAGTGTTAATATAAAGAAAAGACATAATTAAAGCCTCTACTTCATTAATAAGTGGATTTTCCTTATTAAATGGTTCTAATTCTTGATAAACCAGCGTTAATCTTCGTAACAGCTTCTCGATTTATTCCTTGAATCCTTAAATTTATTTCCTCCATCGACCATTTTTCAATAAAATCCTCACCTCATCAAACGATACAGAAAAACCTTTTCAACCGACATTAAAATTACTTCAAATATTTTCGAAAAGCGAAAAAAATGGCTTTTGTTCAACGTTTTTTAGTCTATTAAAAATGCGTTTACCATGTTTTGCGGTCTACGGTTTAATTGCGAAATTACAACAAAATAAAATGGCGATGGCAACCCTGGAAAATAACAACTCTCCGCCGCTCTCCAGGAACCGCACAATCGTCCACGAAAGCATTCCAACGCGCTTCGGTCGCTCTTCGGACAATCGGCCGTCGGATGCATATAAATAAATGCAAATTACTGACACGCGAATTTACGGCGTAAAAGTAAATGAATGCAAACAACAACAACAACAACACATCAATGAGTGCGCCATTCAACGAATCGTCCGGAAATTTCAATAATGTATTGCAAATCGGGAGATTGCATTGCGTGGTGGATATCGAGTGCACCTCACCACAGCACACGACA
Source organism: Thecophora atra (assembly GCA_937620795.1). Taxonomy (NCBI): domain Eukaryota; kingdom Metazoa; phylum Arthropoda; class Insecta; order Diptera; family Conopidae; genus Thecophora; species Thecophora atra. The sequence continues at coordinate 95,710,080 of OW569397.1, read as the reverse complement.
GCGAGTGAGTGATTTAAATCGCAACTTATATAAAATTTATTTACTTTTTATTTTTTATTAAATATTGTAAATTAAAAACTAAGAAATTAAGAAATTAATACCAATTTTTGACTCTTTTTTTCGTATAAAAACTATATTTGTAATTATAATTTATAAAATGTAAGAAATTAAAAATTCAATTCCCTTTTTTTATCCATTTTTTCGTGTACTGAATTGAATTGCAATTTGTTTGGCTTTAATTTAATATTGGTTATCAATAAATAAAAAATCCCCATTCAATAATTGAATGAAGTTCGACCCACTGATGCACAATTAAAATTTTTTCCAATTGCAATTCGAAAGGAAAAAAAAATTCATTGCAGTTCAGGTTTCAGGCTCAAAGTTTTTATGGGAATTTTTGTGGTTCGTCTGTGGATTTTATTTTAAATTCATCGCATCCGCTGATGATGATTGCAATTAAACATTTAAAGTTAATATTTCAATGGAAGTGCATTTTTTAATTATGCTTTGAAGCAAACATCATTTATTTCACCAAACAATGAGTTTAGAGTCGGCAGAATAACTTAATTAGGTGTGGTGAGTTTCGTATTTAGTTGAGTTGCGTTGTTACGAAGCGAAAACGTTTTCTGCTTTAATTAAAGAATTAAAAAATATGGATTTATTTTCAAGTGATTCCGATTTGAAGCATTTAATTGTCGACCAGGTGACTGCTTGACTTTATCCGAATCTCTGCTGCTTGGCAACTCTGCTGCCAGTGCGTTTAATCATCTCCCCTTTGATATTACATTTATCTGTTGTTGTTGTTGTTGTTATGTCTCCTTTATTTCCACATGCGTTTGATCAGTTTTATTGAGTTAGCAATTTGTTAATCCTTCGGTCGCGTGTCGTTAATATTTGCCCCCTTCGACCCACATCGGCCGTCGTTCGTGTCTGCAGGCTGCCGAGTTGCCAAGCTGCGTTCTCTTGACGCCGACACTCAACGCATTCGAGTTCTTTGTTGTCTGGCACCTCGGCATTTGCGCTGAAGCCGAGCGGCTCCACTAAGCGCCGTAGTCGCGTGACGTCACGTGTCGCTTTGTTTGCTCTCCTGTGCATCGCTGCATTCAGAGCCGCTCTCGATGCTCGCTCGATTCAAGCGACAGCGAACAATGAAAGATTCAATTTAGTGTAAAATAGCCGCGAGAGTGTCAACAAATAAATATTTATAAACAGTTTTTGAGTCGTTGATTAGCTCGCTGTTGGTGAGAAGAAACGAGCAAACACGAAGCTTATGCGTCGTGTATTTATTATTTAAATCTATGTGTGTGTGTCGCTCGTTTCTCCTCCTTCGATGAAAACTCTTTCAAATGATCGCTGCAAAATGTTAATAAACAAACTAACAACTTATTTATTTTTCGAACGTAAACAATCCGAAAACTTTTTCACACACGTCGACGGAGCACAGCGCAAAAGTGGAATTTTGTTTTTGTTGACCAACATGAAATACTTTTGCGGTTGCGTTCCGTTTCATTCAATTGGATTTTAAGGCACTTCTTCGGGATGCCGAGGATTGGAGGCGAGTATGAATTTACATTCATTCGTTTACTGAAGCACCACTCAACGAACGACACACAAACAACGAGTAAAAACGAAGCATGGTGGACAGAAATGAGCAGCTTCAAGAGTTGCTGTGGTGAAAACAACGACGTATGCAGAGCTTTTTATTCTCTGCTCTTTGAAAACCTGTTGTTGAAAACGATTCAGCAGGAAAATGTGCAACTTTCAAGGGTCCGAAGCGGCTTGAAACGAAATCCTTGCTCAGAAAGGATATAAAAACGCATCATGGGGATCAAAAGTCGCCAACTTTAAAGCAGAATCGAAGGAACTCTGCAGGAAAAAGTTATGTAAAAATGTTTCTAAACAACTTCCGGTTCCCCTGCGACATTTCCATTCTCTCAGCAAGCATTTAGTTTGGATTTCTATTTAATTAACATCTCCTCACATCCGCTTAATCATGTTTTTTGCCTCATAGAATTCATAGCTTCCTCGTTTGTTACCTTTTCTTAAAGAGTCACTCCCCTTTAATCAATTTTCTGGCATCGAAATGCTGCTTTGATGTTGTGCAAACCTTCCTGCACCTCGCTGCGTATTAATTTCCTTCTTTTACACCTTTGACACGGATTCGTTTGATCAGCAACGGCGCCCCTCACTCTTCACCCCTCGCATAAAACGTTCAATTATTCAAGGTGCGCTGCTTTGTTTCCCAAATTGTTACGCCGCTTTTTCCCTTGCCGCTTCACCGACGAGAAGTCAGTCGCCAAGCAGCGGGGTGTCGGCAGCAGCGACCGGCGTGCAGTGGCGCCATCTGGCAGCGCGTCGTCGTCTTCTGTCAACCTGCATGTTTCCTGAGCAGGGTTTTTTTTGCTCTGTAAATGGATCCAAATGCCGGAGCTTCCTGCTACGCTTCCTCATGATTTGTTTTTCGAATCACCCCGGATGGTGTTTTTCTCAGAGTGCTGCATATTTTGAGGCGAAACTCGGGTGTTGTTGTTGTTGCAGCCATTATTTATGCGAGGTATGAGGTGCTGAAGTCAGCAACATGCAACATCTTGTGTCTAAAACAAAATCATGTCGACTAAATTAAGGCCAAGAGTCTAAAAGTTGACAGAAGTTGATGCTTTATTGAAAAAGCTGATATTGATACAGTTGAAGTCTTTAAAAGTGGTTTAGAATCACAGATCAAGGTTGTATCTATTCTATAACGATGAAAATTTAAATTATTTGCAGCGAATTTATCAAATACGCGTTGTTTTTTAACTAAAAGTCGAATTTTTCAGTCTGTTCAGTCGCATTATTCTTGAAATTATTGAAATAGGTGAAACTTACATCTCATTTACCTCAAAAATGCCTTTTTTGCTCATTTTGTAACAGGTGGGCATTATACAGTCCTTTATACAATCAGAGTTACCGAAAGGAGACAGTATATACAACAATTCTCCTTTTTCCCCTCGAATTTAATCTCCGCCTCCCAAGAAATGTCGTTTTTCTTGCATTATACAGTCCGTTATTCAGTCTCAGGTGTGGAAGAAGTAAGATATATATAACAATTGCCCCTTTCCTCCCGAATGTAACTACATCAATTCCACAAAATATGGCAATTATTGATATGTTTCAATGGGCTTGCTTCATACAATCCTTAAAACACTCAGAGTTACTGAAAGTAGGTAGTATAACCTACAGTTCCCCCTTCTTCCATCGGTTTTAACCTAAAACCTCCCAAAAATACCGTATTTCGTGTTTCCCTGTGAACGGGAGTGAGCTATACAGTCCTTTATACAATTATAGTTAGTAAATGGAGATAATATATACTATAGTTGTCCCCTTTCCCTTGTATTCAACCACAACCACCCAAGAAATATGGCATTTCGTTGTCTCTTTCCACGGGCGTACATTATACAGTCCCTGTACAGTCCCATAGAGCTTCACAGAGCCATACACACATTTGCACACATTCTTGATTTTTATAAGTAAAATCTTTAAACTTCTTCCCGTCATTTGCTGATACGATGACAACGTCGATGTTCCAAAGTTCGGAAGAAGCAAGAAAAGAATCTGAACCGAGTTCTTTGGCGTCACGCGGCACCATCGTAAAAACGTGCTGAATTTATACCGAAAATTGTTGCCGAACACATGAAGAATTTTAAATTTCCGTTTTTCTATTTTCCTCTCCTCTTTCTCGCCCCTTTTTTATCGTTCTCCCGCTTTTGAGTATTACAAAAAAAAAGGACTACGTTTTTGTCGGGTTCGAGGAGAAGACACGCTTTTGTCCTCTGCTGGGTTGGTATTTCAACGTGGTTGGATTCAGATGATACTCGTATTTTAAACTCTGGCAAAAACGTTTCGGATTCTTTCTAGGGACTTTTTCAGGGAGCTTCTGTTCATTGCAGTCGATTCAGCGTACACGTGACTCTTTAGGAAGAGCGATACATGGGTTCAATAGCTTTTTTCCTGGAATTGAGCAGCTGTTTAAAGAAGTAATTTTTCTTTGTTGGCTATGAAACTATATAATAACAGGAAAATCGAACTCTGTAGAGGAATAAAAGTACTCAACTACGTTAAATTTGAGAGTTTTTATAGAGTTACGTGATCATCATGCAAAAGAAATCCAAAATCTGTTTTTGATAAAATTATTTGCATTAAATGAAATTGAATGACAACAATTCGTTTCTAGGATTACAAAAGAGAAATAAAATAATAAAGAATATTTTGTTTGTGAAATAATACTTGGATAAATCTTCTAGTCTGTGGAAATAATCCCATTTAAGGACCAATTGATGAAGGAAGGGAAACTATTAAAGAAATTTGCACGATTTCAGGGAATGTTTTTTAAAATGTACCAATAAATGTTGAATTTGATGAGAAATTTTTTATTCTGAAGTCGTTTTAACCAGAGAAAGGTTATAGTATTGTAGGATATTATGGATAATATTATAATATCCAAGGTTTAACCTCTGTTTCGAAGTCAATTCTTTGTTATTTTTATATTTACAATGAAGTAAATGAAGCAATGACACATTTATGAGCTAAATTCTAATGTTTTCCTCTGTTATTTGTCTATTTATTCCCTATATTTATAATTATTACCTTTTACGAAATAAAATTAGCCATTGAACTTCTTTTAGACTCTATAGGAATCATTTGCAGTCCTCCACAGCCTTCGATATATTTTCGATTCTCCGTTTTTCACTTCGAAAACATGTCACTGTTCATAAACATGAACCCAGCTTCAACAGGACGAGGAAAGGAGCCTCCACTTAAAATATTAAAATTCTAACGTGATTATTATATATGTATTTATATGTGTTTGTGTTGGTGCCACTTTCGATGTGGTTGCCATCGAAGTTGCGACTTGTAGCCGGAGTTTTCCACAACATGGCGCATCAGAGTTCGGAAAAAAACCCACCAACAGCAACCGAAGCGAAGGACTCTTTTAGCAACTTGACTGTCGGCCGCGATGAGGTGATTGCCGCCTCCATCGGCGAGCTTCCTTCGCTCTAATCCATCTCAGTCTCGTTCTGGGACGACGTTGAATGTTGTGCGAATGAAAAATTGCTCAAGATTTTTCAACGACTCCAAGTCGCAAGTCACTGTTTGGAGCGCCTGGACAACGATGGGTCTTTTTATTTGTTTTTCTGCTTTTGTTGCTTTCCAAGACGTCGCTTTCACTGAAGGAAAATGTAAAAAATGTGGAGAATATTTCAAAAAAGCAGAAGCAGGTTCATGGCAACGATGAAGAGTGGCGGCGGGAGGGAAACGAGGAGAACAAACGTCAAGCAAATAGAAAAATGTGAAAAATTGGCAAGAAGAATTGTAAAAAATATTTGAAAAGGAAGAACTACGAATGTGTGTGTGTGTTTGTGTTTTTCCACCATTTCGACAGAGCAACGAAGGACGAAGGATCCCCGGCGTGTTTCGCTTTAAGCTACTTTTTGCTTTGCTTTCTTAAGGACCTTTCAAGTAACCATTTACAACTTCTAATTCCAAGCCAAAAGCTTCGAAACTTTGCCAAAAAAGGAATAAAAATGAAAATAGAAAAGACGAAAAATGTGCTTAAAATTAACGACTACGCAAGACGTTTAAGCGTTAAGTGCTGCCAAATCACGTAATGTCAAGTTTTGTTCTGTTGAAGGGGAAAAAATTGTGAATCGAAAAAGTAAGCGGGAAAAGAGAGGAGGGGCTCAAAACAAAGAGAAGGGGGACAGCAAACGCTGCTGTGTCCTGTGGAATTTTTGTCAAATTGAAGTCAGCAGCAGCAACAACAGCAACAAATAAAATCCGAGGGCATCGAGCGCCGAGTAACATGTAACTTCAGCTTCGGGATGTCGTCCTTGGCTGTGTCCTTCACGTCAGCGTATCTGTCAACGCCATTTTCTTTTCCATAAAAGCAAGCTTCGTTGCTACACACGAACATGGGTCCATGTGTGTGTGTGTGTGCGACTGAGGAGTTGCCAGTTCTTAACGATACGCATTCCATTCGCATTCTGCGATTAATTCTTGTCTACTTAACGGCGAATTACAAACATTACTACACTCGAACACTCCCCCAAATTACACACACACACACACACTTACGTGTTCATGTATTCGATTGTATAGCAGAAATAATGGCGCTTTAAGACGTGTAGGAAAAACGCGAAAAACATGCATTCAACTTCTCTAAACACTGAATTCCGTCAGTCCCCCGTTCACCCTCCTTCCTCCCTTCATCTTTCCATACATTGTGTCACTCATTTCACTTATTCTTTTAATATTGCATGTGAAATGTTGCTTGGAAATACATAAACCATGTTTCTGAGAACGGATTGCTGCCATCTTCTGACGCTTCGTTAATGTTGAGCGCTGCGATGTCGTAACCTCAAATTAACAACACAACGTTAAATAAATCACATCGACTTGTATTAACATCGTTAATAATATCGACGAGGACAACGCCGAAGTGTTTATGACGCTGAAATGTTGAAATAACACGATTTAAGAGTCTCTGGAAGGATCTAAAATCACAAAATATTTATTTTTATTCGATACTTAATCACATAATGAACAAAGCGAACTTTTTTCATTATTAACAAAAGAAAATCCTTATTAAATAGTAAAAAAATCAAAAGTTATTACAAAAATTCATTGGCAATCATCGAAAGAATCTCTGCTGAGAATCTCGTGAGGGTTTAATCTAATTTTCAATGCTTTTAACAATTACCTCCAAAGAAATGCCCATCGATTGATAATCATTGAAAAAAAAAGAAAAGTATTCGAATACTTAAAACCGAAATCGGAAGTGTTTCGGTTTCGGAAAGCACCGAACGTCACAGAAATAAACGGACATGAACCAATGCAAATGGTCCATTGAAGAATCGAAAATGAAGCAGAAACTTTTTGACCAATTTGTTCAAATTGAGATTAAAAACGAGCAACCTGACAACTTCCATTTGCTGGCCCGTCCACTGCGTGAATGTTGAGTGAGTGTGTGTGTGTGGATTCAGGCGAGGACCAACGGACACAAGGACCACCAGCAGCAACATGTACGAAAATAGCTTGGCAAGGAGCACTTTGACTGGTTTAAACTATCATCATCGCCGCAGCAACCACAGAAACATTATGCAAACAACAAAAACAAGAGGAGGAAGCAGAGGAAGAAGTACTCCAACACACACACACACTCACACATGGAGAGGGAATAAAAAAGAACTACTGTTTTCAACGATACGCAGAATCGTACGTTTATTAAAAGCGCCTGCAGTGAACGAACGAACAGAAGTGGGGCTACGCGGAGCGAGTGGAGCGAAGGGGGCGAGGTCAGGACATGGAACACTTGAGTGCACACGCACACACACACAGCCATCAGCTCGGGAGCAATTTACCACATGTACACAGAACCAGGAATGGGTTGACACTCGATTTGTGCAACCAACCAAATAACCAGCGAGGTGTGTGTGTGTGTGTGCAGCACACCAACACCAACACCAACACAAACACTGGATGTCGGTGCAGGACTGCCAAACGGTTAATGGTTTTCGATTCAAAGCACCGCCGCCGCTTCTGCTCCTCGCCGCGCCGCACGAACGCAGAATGCAAGCACAACGCACCGCAAAAAGCACATTTTCAAAGGATATTTAAAATACATGTCCTTCGCAGTATGCTGGTGTGTGTGCGAGTGTCGTGTACGTCAATATTGACTGTCGTTGATGCTGATGACGCGATGACAAACCAAACATAGTTCGTGGTTGCCACCGCAACCGAACGATCAACGCAGCCGGACGAACGCAGTCACCGAAAACTTCTCACCACATGCAAATCGACATTTTCGCCACTCACCACACACACACACATACAGAGACACCCACACACACACAGCTTTAGCTACAGTCGCTCGTTCACTTCTTCGTACAGCGAATGACAAACATTGAAGTGCTTTTGCAACCTCTGAAAATTGATTATGAAACCGAGAGAGGAGCAGAATCCTTTTAAGTGTGTCCTTTTTAAGGAGCGACAGCAATCAGTTTGCTGCTCGAGTTGTTGTTCCATTTTCCGCTTTTTCCAATTTCAATTGATTGCGAATTCGATGTTTCGATATTTTCTTTCTTGATGATTGCTTCCTTTCTTCTACTCCTTGGAAAGTAGTTCAACTGGACGAAAATCTCCGGGTTTTTTTTTAATTTCTAATATCATTTCATTGGAAAGGAAACTCATTTCGAGTTCTGACTTCTACACAAAATGAAGTTTAATTCCCTTTTTTCTCCTCCTTTTCTTGCGCTTCTTCACAGCAGTATCCTTCGTGGAGCTCCTCTGACTCCTCGCTGAGTGAGTAACGGGATTTATTCAGGTGTTACCTTGGCGTCGGCTCAACGTTCAAATGTCGAAATTGTTAATTCAGCGACTCCGTGTTGCTAACGCATGCAAATCGCTGCTGAAGCTTTCACTTTAGCCAACAGCTTGGCTTCAACCGTTACAGTATTTACAGCTTTGTATGTGTGTGTGTGTGTGCGACATACGAATGTGTGTGTGTGTGGATTTTAGTTAAACTCGGCACTGCTTAAAGGCACTCATTAAAATTCAAAGTGTGTCACCGTCACTGACTTAACTCATCCACGCAGCAGTCGCAGGAAGGGGCCGGAAGCGTGGTGGCAGTGGGCGGGGGGCGTGTTCCATGGCAAGATAATCCCGAATCACGTGCAAAGGATGTTTTTTCGCCTGGCAAGACATGCGAAAGGAGCCCGAAAAGGCAAAATAAACATAAATAAAGCAGGCAGCCAACCAACAACCGACAAACAACTACCGACAGCTTCCAAGGACGACGACAGGAACTCCGAAGACTCACGGAGGTTTCATTTAATTGTTGTTGTTGTTGTTGTTGTTGGTGTTGGTGGTGTTGTTGCTGCTGCTTCGGTTACTTATAGCAAAGTTGAAAGTCGCACGATTTCTACATTTTAATGATGATGTCATGAATAAATTAGTTCAACGAACGCCAAAGGATTCCGAAAATGTTTTATGACGGTTCCGACAGCCGCCGCCGCCCGCCCCCGCCCCGCACACTCTGCCGAGGCGTGCCGCAGTCGTTAAGCAAGGATTAAGGAGCACGACGCAGCTTCTTCGAGGTTTCAATTAGATGAGAAAAATTAAGTGAACCGCAAAAACTGCGAACTGCGGTTGCGGCACGATGCAGCTTCAAATCACCTCAACTGGCGGCTAGACGAGTGCATAAAAACTGAAAAGATGTGGAACGAATGGCGAAGACCTGCTTTTGCGAGTAGTTTTCGTCGTAGACGAGAATCGGCCACCTGCACCACAGCGAAACCCTTGCTCAGCGTTGTTAATCGACTTTTTATGGGGTGCATACTTTTAGGCGTGGCCGAAATGTCACAGAACGAAATTAATTAGTTTCGCTGCTTGCGATCAATCATTCAATTTTCAGCCTCAGAACGCGGAACACGTGAATGTGTTGGTGGTCGGCGCACAGGACACGCAGGGTGCAATTTTCGTCCTTGTTGCATCGTCAGTCAACGCAATCTGTCACACGAACCGATTGTGCTCTGCAAAGTATCATTTCCGTGTTACGTTGGCAAAGGGTAGGAAATGTCAAAGGTGGAGGGGAAGGAAGGATGAAGTCAGGGTCCACGTGAATGCAAAAGTAAGCAAAACATCGCCAGTGGGTCATAAAACATCGTCTGTGGTGCGAAATCAAAGCAAAGGATCAAAGAATTCACAAACCAATAAATTACATAATATTTACACTTATTTCTATATATATTCATATATATAATTTTAAAAATGTAAATTTTGCTGAAATTTCGGAAGCTGTTGAGCTACGAGTCTGAAGTCAATCGGTTGAAAGTTCTGCCTGCGTCTGTACATCGCTTGTGTGTGCTTCGGCTGATTGTCGCATGAATTATGCAAATGGGGGCGGAATGGGACGATTGCCCCACCTCCGCCATCACCCGTTGAACTGTGTGAGCCATTTGTGAACTTTTGCGGGTCGCTCACGTTCATCTTCGGCCCAACCACACGTCGTTGAACAGTGCCAAGGATATGAATCAGCCTCGCTCCGAACAACGGAATTTGGCATGGATTCTGTGATGAATATGCAGCAACATCTTGTGTTCCGCTTCCGCCGTCGCTGATGGCGGTTGTCGGCGGTGCTGATGTTGGCTTAGACGAATTCGATGAATGCCGAGCAGCAGCGAGGCGTCAGGTGTACGTGGCAGGCATTTCCAAGAGTGCACCATACACTGAAACACCCTTCCGCCCTCCCTCTACTCCAAGCGGACGGTTTTCGGTATTAAACTCCATTCAGGGTGTGGATTTGGCTTCAGATTTAAACCTTTAAGCTAAAAAGAATCCTTGCAGACACTCAATTAGGTTATTTCTGTTTGTGGGTCGTGCGTCCTTTAATTCCGGAATTAAATTTAACAAATATCACAAAAATACCAAAACGAAAATATGAAAATCCGCCGGCGCACCTTTTCAACTGTTGTTAATGGAAATTCTCGAAATTGTTGCGCTTAAAATAAATGAACTCATTTGGCAGGCCCCAAAAAAAGGCTCTGGCGATAAGCCCTTTAATTCCATGATCCTTTTTCTGGCCGAAAGTTACGGGATAAAAATGCGGCTTCGGAATCCAAGCCTTTTCTGGCCGAGGTGTTAATTGGACCAATTTGCGATTGTTTGTTGTGGCGCCGCAGCGAATTCGAATGAAGAAAGCGACAAAGAGGAGCAGCAACAAGGATGAAACATATTCGGACCAAAAACAAGGAAATTAAGGGACTCATTTCTTAGCTGAGGCTTGGATTTCGATGGGAGGTAATGAATTCTTCCCCAACATCGAATTTCTGCCCAAAAACGAGGCTTAAGTCTCATTTTCTTGCATTATATCCTCAAGATACATCGTTTAATGGCTAAAATTGCTACGGTGACTGAGTTGTTTGTGTTCGGGATCATTTCAAGTCAACCCCGAACTATTCCAACGACGAAACTCTTTGAATAGCTTCTCCCATCGCCCTGCGGCAATGACAACTTCTCTGCAGCCGCCCCTTCATCCAGCCAACGACCGTTTATCCCGACAACAGTCGATATTTATTCGCAAACAATTGACACGTGTTGACGATGTCCTTGCGGCCTGCGTCGGAATTAACGTCTGTCGCCGTCGTTGTTGTTGGGGTGGCAACTAGAAAATCATTTAGCGGTAGTCGGGGATTAGCTGCTGACAGCCGCCGGCCGACAAAAACGCACCAGAAATGAAAATGATATTTGCTCATCGGTCGTCGTTGATCGTCGTCGGTCGTTTTCTGCACGATTGACTGCGATTTGAGCAAACAGCAGCTCAAGCGCGGTTCTCGAGGAGTGACGCGTGAGAAAATGACTGTTAAATTCGGGCGCGAGAACCGTCAAAGGAGCGCCTCTTCCGCTCGACGGATTCTTGGAGAAATTTGCACAACAAATAACAATGATTTTCCATCGGCGAATAAATGAATAACTTATTGACGAGAGGCGAGTATCAAATGAAGCAATGAGCAGCGAATTCAATTACTCGCCTCGGGGCGAAAGTTCCGCAATGGATATGCCATGAATTATTGATGAATGATTAACCGATGAACAGCAGTGGAAATGGTAATTCTACAAAAAATGAAAGCCGCAAAATATATCATAATAAAAAGCGAATCGTCGGTGGTAGAGGCTGATGAGGAGGATTCAGTGGACAAGTGGGCCGCTGAGAGGTTAATTACAATTGAGTTTTTCATTAAAACTGTTCCATGATGAAAAACAAACCACAATTCAATGAGATTTTCGGAATATTGGAATAAGAAATCGAAAATGAGGTGATAAGAACTGAAATTGATATAAAAAAAGGAAAGAATCGAACAAATTCCGTCTCAAAGTAGCACAATTTTGACCAGATCTTCTGTAAGCTACTCTAGACTCATTCTAGTTACATTTCTTATTAACAATTCCCAAGCTAACGGTGATAATCCATGTTTAACATTGGATAGAAGAATCAAATATTGGCTCCTTCGAAAGGTCCGAGCATTCAATGAGCTCGGATCCATAGACATCCATAGACAGATAGTTTCTTAATAAAGCTTCAGGGTATTAAGACGACAAAGGAGCTCGGGATGATTATGAATCCTTGGAATTTGTTGGACTCTGCTGTAGTTGCCGAAAAGAGGTAATGAAAATGTCATTTCTAGGGAAAAAGCAAGAAAACAGATTGACGAAGGAGATGGGGACGAGAATAGCCGATAATGAGGGAGGGAGTGAACGGAAGACATGCCTATAAAGAGAAATAAATAACTCAATTGTTTGTTGACGTTTTATTTGACACGTGACGCTGCCTGGAAGCTGTGAATCCGGACGTCCTTTGTCCTTTTTTGCGGTCCACGGAGACGATTAATTTAATGCGGCGACACGTGCCGCTGAGCCTCCATCGAGCACTATAAATTAACGGCTGAAAGAAGGTGCAGAGCCGCTTAATTGCCGACTGCCGACGGGACTTTTTCGCTATTCAAATATCGTGGGCGAATTTATGAAGCTAAAGATCGTAAAATGCGCCTTGAAAGTGTTCAACTCGATGATTTTAAGTGAGGTTATGAAGACAAACACACGGACGCCGTTTTACGAGGCTTGAAGTTTCGCAAAATGGCGTCTGTCGGCGAACACGCACTCGAAACGGAAACGGAAGTGTAAAGAAAACCCTCGAGAGCGCATATAAAGGAAAGAAAACGAAGGAGAGTGAGAAGAAGACGAAGAAGACGTAGGATGAAGGAGTTGGAAGGAGTTGAAAGCGAGTTGCAAAGTACAAAGAGTTGAAGCAGCGTCTTCGGAGCAAAGTTTTTACAGTTCACAAGAACTTTTGACTTTCTTTGCTCAATAACGGTGCAGAGGTTTAAAGATAAATACAATATGTGACTGTGTGTGTGTGATGTGAAGATGTTTACTCGAAAGAATGTGTGAAGTGGTTGCAGAAACCACTGAAAAAGGAAAAACATCACCTAGAAAAACATTGCTGCTCGGATGCTCGACTGTTTCTGTTGTTGATGGTAGCAGCAACGTTTGTTGGCGAACGGAAACCGCTCTCCGATCCTGCAAGGACTCTCATCCTCGTTGGTGGCTTCGAGGACTCTCCAGAGCAGCCCCAGCAAACAGAAAAGGCTCGAGTAGATTGTTAACAGGCAGCAGCAACAACAAAAGAAGTGCTCAAAAAGTTACACAAAAGTAAAAGTTACTTTTTCCTTTGTTTCCTCCTCCATTCGAGGCAGTTTTGTTTATGTTGACAGACAGCTGAAAGTTGGCAACTTGAAAGCGAAGTCAGCAACAAGAAGTTGAATGGAAAGAAGCGATTTCAAAGGGTGTCGCCTCATCTTCGTTTAATGAAATCAATAACCGATTAAACACGCTGAATTCTGCATGATTTTAAATTAAAATTACATATTTTAATACATCTTTAATAAATTCCCTTCATCAGTTTTATGCAGCATCGTTTTTTTTCGGCGGATTGTTGAAAAATAATCAATCAGAGTCGCGTCGTTGCTGCCTTCGATATCACTCGCTGTTGATCTGTTTGCAATGCTTGACAAGCCCACTTGAAACACCTTCTTCCCTTCTCCTCTCTTCCCGTCCCACTTTCCCCTCTCCCAACCCTCGTCTGAGTTGTTTATTAAACGCATTCGAAGCGATGGCGACTTCAGATAGCGCGCTGCTTTGTCGCCGTCGCGTGACGCGTGTCGCTACTTAATTGCCGAATATTTTGCAACATTTTGTGGAGATTAAAATCGAGATTGAGTGCCGTGTTCGGCGTCCGTCCGTCCGTCCGTTCGTAAAGCAACTCTTCCGTTAAGTGGCCGTGTGACCAAACGTCGATCGCGCAATAAAAAAGGTCGCGGAGGTCGGCTCTTTGTTTGCCCCGAATAAAATCCTTGTTTCTACGGCGACTCAGTTGTTTGTTGATGCTTTGATTGTGTCGAACGACGGATGATCCGAATTGGACACGTGATGAATTCGAAAAGAAGGTGTAACACACGATAAAAGATCGCTTCAAAGACTGCAAAATAAAAAACGAAACAAGCGATGAGAAAAGTTTTTTCTGTTTTTTCACTTCAATTTAAGTAGAAGAAAAATCCTCACATGATTTTGATTTTATATCCGAAATTAAATTCTTCGCTTTCGTCGCTGCATGCGCCATTTTTATTGCCGAATTTTTGCAACCAATTGCGACAATTTTTATGCGCTTTCAGCCATTTTATAGCATTAAACGGGAAACTGCGGATATCCGCTCGGTCAGCAGCTGTTTTTATGTCCTTTTTCCCTGTTTGATTTGAAGTCATTCCTTTTTTTTTTCAGTGTTTGCAGAGTTTTGCCATTTTTATACGCTCCGAAACGTTGTTGTTGTTGTTGTTGCGGTTGTTCGTTCATGTCCTTCGTTTGGTCCGTTCAATGTTTACTCCTTTGGTTTCTGTTTCATTTCTGGTTACGAGCCAAGTCCAATTCTTAGTTTATTTGCTCTGCAACTATTGGAAGTCTGTTTCTGCCCTCCGCCGCCGCCCTTTCCCCGCCCCGCCGCCCCTCCAGCAACACTTTTCTTCGTTGTCCTGCGGGCCAAAACTATGTACGCTGAGCATGTAGCTGTTGGTATTTATGACTGTAGTCGGAAAGCAAATATTTGTCTGCAGCGCATAAAAACAACAGGACGCAGGATACGGAAACGGAATATGAATATCGCCGGAGGAGGGAAAAACTATGGTAACTGCAAGCGACCAGCAGAAGCGCCGTGGCATGTTTCCAACGGAAGGAAACAACGACGAAGACGGAGACGACGACGTTCAAAGATGGAGCAAAAGTTTGGCACTTTCACTTTAAGGAACAAAGAAGAGAGACAAAAGATAAAGTAACTTGTAACTTGTGCCCAAGGAAGTGGAAAAACAATCAACAAAAACATGTCGAATGTCTTTTTCCATCCTCAATTCATTTCATTGACCAGAATTCATCGATTTTAAAGGCTTTTTTCTATCCCAATCTGCCTTTTCCCCAGAATTCATAGTATTCAAAGAACTAATCGAGCTGCCATCATAACTTAAACATTAAATAAATATCCAATATTTTCAATACCCAATCCAATAGTTTTCAATAATTGATTTCGCATCACTTTTGGCATCAAATTTTGGCTGCTGTTCACACAATCATTTCTCTGTTCACTCCTCTTCGCCGCTTCACCACCTTTTCACACACTCCTCAACCATTAACACGTCAACATATGAAATCCTACCCGAAATCAGTGGAAATCCTGCCTAATTTTTATTGCTGCAATCATAGATTTTCTGATGTTTATCCAAACGAGTGCAAATATTTACCCAAAGTTCCTTTCATTCGACGGCGGAAGCGACAGTATCTCATGGGAACAATCTATTTGACATTTGGTTCAATTCGGGAATCGAGGGAAACGAGAAAGGCGTTGACTTGAAAGGAACTCGTGTCAGCATTGGACAAAAACTACCTTAACGGGGTGTAAGTAGGGCTTGAAGTACTATACAGATCCATTTACAGATACAAATGTTTTGGGCGTGAGATTTCTCAGGTCTTTAGGACGGGCGTTCTTTGTCAGGTGGCTGGTCGCTGGATCGTGGATTTAAGCCCAAATAAACTCGTACTTACCTTAAATCAAGGGACTGTATACCCACTGAAGGCGTACATAATCCATTTACAAATATATTTCTCAAGTTATTGTAATTCTCTCTGTTAATAACATTGAAAACCCAAAAATGGATTGAAAATATTTTCCAGAAATGCCTCGGATCAGATAGAGGACAGTATATGACCCAAAAACCCCTCCTCTGATTTTTCTTTTAACTTAATTCTAAAATGCAGCTCAACTCTTGTAAACTCGCCGCTTCGTCTTCATTTCCTGTAAAAATATAATCCTGAAATTCTAATCTTTCCCTGATATTCTCTAGATCTGTGAAGCTCTTCGGTCTTCAGTTTTCATTGACGAAAATCAACGCCATCGTAGCGTATTTAAGCCAAGTCTAATTGCGTAAAAACGACGCTGTTTTTTTGTGTTTCATTTCGGAATTCCTTTGAGTTTTCGTTCGAGTTCACATTTTGATAGCGGATACCTTCGAAATACTGAAAGTTTACTTACTTCAGTCGTCAGTCGTTCGCGCCCTCGGCGAACACAAACAAAGTTAAAACAAATATTTGCAGAGTGTTTTTGGGATTTGCTGGTGCATGGCATGAAGCCGATGATACACTTTGTGCGATGAGAACGAATTTGAACTGAAAGCAGCCCATGACAGCGCAGTGAAGCGCCGTGGTGTGGGCGACGGACCCCTCAGGCACCGTTTGCCAGCGTTTACCCTGCGCCAACCCTCGCAAAATTTACCATTTATTGACTTTTTCGCTGCCAATCGCTGCTGGCGCGGCTCCGATTCAGATTCCATTTGATTTTCGTTCGCATTTGACATGTTATTTCAAAAATCTTTCAAACGTTGCCAACATTTATGCAGCGATATTGTGTGTATATGGATAACGATGGCAATAAATTCGTTTCAATTGCAAAGACCGACAAACAACCTCTTAATTGACCTTAAATCCGCGTGGAATCGTTTGATTTTTCAGCTGAATTTTAGAGTTTTCCATTCTAATATTTCCCAGCAACTCTATCTCGATTCTGCCTCAAACTCCGCTGCAAAAATTTTCCATTTTACTTTGAGTTTAATGCTTATTTTAGCCAATGAAATTTTGTGTTGGTTTTCCTTTTGTAGAGAGCTTTAATCATATTTTAGCGTTGAAATTATATTTCTTTTGAATGATTTCTGGTCAACTGAAGTGTAAAAATTGTTCGGAGGTCTGTCTGAGCATTTCGGTCAAATTTGAATACAGAATTTGATGAAAGAAGTCAGCTGAAAGGAGTTTTTTGGCGAAAAGAAACGTTTATTAATAATAATACGAAGACTTTGTTGGAGAGTTTTCAGGATAAAGAAACACGTTTACTTTTTTGAAATATGTTATTTGTTGATTTTTGTTTTTTTTTTGGTACAATGTCTCAAAAGGTTTACGACGGAAGAAGGTTTTAATATTATATTATTGGATTTTATTATCGTTGGTTGTCTGTGCAGTCAAGTTTATTCTTTTTTAAACTGAAGTAGAAATGTTTAGAAATGAATGACTTAAACAAACTCCTCAAGAAACACAAAGATTATTCGAAAGAAAAGCATTGAATCATTATAAAGCTCGCATTCTGATAAGACTTCCAATGAGAATCTAAGCGTTCTTGTTGAAGTTCCAATAGAAACAAATTAAAGCAGAAACTCCACTAATGTTAACAAATAATAAACTTGAGTCCCACAACGACAACAACAAAAACAACAGCTTCGAAATCGTCGAAGCAAAATAAACTCCGAATCAAGAATCAATAAAACATACATATGTAGAGATGCAGGCTGTCGGAGGATAGCTGAAGCTGCGAGCTGCAACAAGGCAATTATGCCGACAGATAAGAAGATGAAATGAGCGCTGGCAGTCGATTTGTTGACAGCGAACTCCACCGTCGTTGTGCAAACAAAGTTATTACGAGTCGCTGTTGATTTTGAAGAGTTTGCAGCCTGCCTGCCGAACTTCGCAACCCTCGAACGGAGAGCAGCTGAAGGGGTGAAGGGTGCTGGCAGATCTTCTGGACCGTCAGACTGCGTGTCTCTCTGCGCAATCGGCTTCGACGAATGTTTACACAATCAACAGGAGTTCCTCGGGGGCGCCGCTTCAAAGCCTCAAGTGAACTAATTTCGAGGCCGCGACCGAGCTGGGACCCGAGGAACCCGTTTTAAACATCTGCGAAATTCTCCTTTGACACGAGGAGTCGCTGTTGTAAATCCTTCGTCGCTTCTGGGGTTGCGACGTCGCTCTAAAATTAGCCACTCCAGCGACGGAGACCCGCTGAGCGACGACGAAGCGCGTCCTGATTCGGCTGTTGTTTGCACACACGGCAAGAGTTCGAAAAGGACAACAAGGACCATCAATCGGCAGGACTGAAAGCAGCGAACTGAGAAGCCGAGCGCGCGAAATGCATCATCAGCTGGTCAAAGGAGGTCCTCAAGATGCTGCCGAACAAAGACAAGTGGCGAAACCGTCAAACCCAAAACTCTTTAGAAAATTCAAGGTACCACAACAGCTAATGACACCTCCCGCTATTTTTCGTGTCTTCATCCTCGGAATCGAAATCAATCGCGATGTTTTCATAGTTTCAACTTCAACAAGGAACGAACACAAAGCAACGTCATCCTTCGGCCGCACTCGCAGGTACCTCGCCGTGTTTCCTGAGCTCTGCAGTTCCTCGAACGACCTCCACAAACGAAGGACCGCGCTGTGAGTCGCGGTGAAGTCCCGAGAAGAGGACGCTTTTGATTCTGCCCGGCGGCGAGTCTGCACTGAAGAGCTGTGGTTTTTCTCTATTAAATTAATTCGCCACGATCCTCGACGCTTCCTCTTCCATCACAGGCCGACGGTAATTGAAGTGTCCTCGACGATAGTTCTTTGCGGCTGAATATTACATCGACTCCTTTTTTATTCAGCTCTTCACTGCAGAGAGTGGCTCAATGACAACTTCTCCTTGTGTTTTATTCACTATTGCGTATTTATTTCTGATTTACAGATCATCAGCTTGTGTCTGCCGTCGCTTCTGGAGACTCATTGAAGCCGCTGACGTTAGTTTCGACCCCGTGGCTTCTATTTTGTTCCTTTTGCAATTGAATTCACTTCAGTTCCACGATGAAAACCTTATCACGGCAACCTTAACCCTTTATTCATGGGCCCATTAGTTCGTTGCACTGAAATGCTGTTGGCGTTGGTATCGCACCGAAACTAAAGATAAAATTCCAACTAGAATAAACACGATGGCGCGAGAAGAAGCACCGTTTTCATACTCAACTGGGACGAACTAAAAACAAACAGAAGTGGAAAAAATTCTGCGATTATTTAAACTATTTTCACCTGTTTGTGTACCCTACATCGAGTGAATGTAGGGTATGTAAATGCGTTGGTGGAGGGGCAAAAAAATGGAAACAAAATCGCTGCAA
The DNA here is from genome assembly GCA_937620795.1 of Thecophora atra. Classification (NCBI taxonomy): domain Eukaryota; kingdom Metazoa; phylum Arthropoda; class Insecta; order Diptera; family Conopidae; genus Thecophora; species Thecophora atra. The sequence continues at coordinate 95,690,989 of OW569397.1, read as the reverse complement.
CGAAATCGTCGTTCATCGATCGGAATCCAATTGGGATATTTAATGGAAAGTTCGCAATGGAATTGGAAAATCTTTACAAGTGTTCAAATTAGGAAAAATGTGCATTTATTTGTTGAATATTTTACAATTTTCTGATGTTATTTCATATTACTTTTATTTTATTGTGATTTTTTAGGATTTCAGATCAATTTTTGTTATAAAAAATACATTAAAAGGTCAACTAAAATTATTAAACTTAAGAATTGTGTATTTATTGTTGAATATTTCGCATAAAGTTTAATTTATGTAACATTTGCTGCAATTTTACATTTTTTTATTCAATTATGAACCTTTTCATAACTATTTATTTAAATGTTGATTGCTTTAAAAGATTCCAAAGTTAAAAATTGTATAAAAAACTGCATTAAAATGAAATATTTCTAAATTAAAATTTTATTATTTATAGTAAAGCGAATTTATTTATTGTTTATTTTATTATTTATTTTATTACTTCCTATCTATTGAAAATTGTGTCAAAAAGAAATGGAAATAAAGTGTAAAAAGCTTGACAAAACTGACACAAATTCTTTTTTGTTATCTCCTTTGCAAAGTTACGTTTTTCTCCCTAAAATTTGACATTTTTCAAAACTTCTAAAAAAGGGACGTGGATAAAAAAACACCTCTCATTCCCCACCGCCCTTGATTTAAGGCTCCTTCTCTTGTATCAAAGGACGAAATTTAAAGGTCGATCGATGGATTCGCTTCCGAATTCGATGAAATATTTTCACCATTTTCAACAAAAGCATTTTATTTCGAAATATGTACTTAAGTACAATAAAAGTATTTGCTTTGCTTAGGTTTTCGGTTCCTTTTTGCCGAGGATTTTTGTGTTGCTGCTGTTGTTGTTGTTGTTGTTGAAGTCTGTAAAGAAAGTTTTTCAAAGTTGCACAAACAAGAAACAAGTTGCCGAAGAATGCTCATCTGACTTCGATGCTTTGAAAAGTTACCGCAGCCAAAGAAATAGAAAATCAGCCAGCAACGCAGCCGAAGACTCATCGCCCGACTTGCACCGCAGTTCACCCGCCGGCCGATGCCGAGTGTAGCCGATGCCGAGTGAAACGCTGACAAAAACCATTTCCACATCAACAGCTTTTTCGAGTAGTCGAAGCAAAACGAACGGGCGACGAAGCGAGCCGACGACTGCACTGAATCGGAGAGCGACGAGCAGCAAAAGGAAAACAACTCTCAAAGCCAAAGCTAAGGAGAAGAAAGAGAGCAACAACAACAACACACAACAAACACAAGATGCCGACAAGAACAAAAGAAATGCAAAGTTTCAGCGCCATGTTTGGTTTGTCTTTCGAGCTTCCGCTTTGTTTTCTGTTGTTTGAGAGACTCGTGTACAGGGTGTTTACATAAGTGAACGGGTGCTCGTGTGTGTGTCTAGAAAAGAGATGTTTAAATAGAATAAATAACGATAAGATAAATAAATTCTAAAGGTAAGAATCGAAAGAATTCGTTCAATGTTTGCTTAATTTTAAACTTTTGCTTCTACTTTTGTTTAAATAAAATACATAAAAACGATTGTGGATGATTTCAATTTATTTAATCTCTATTTTTAATTAATTTTTCTTCTTTAAAGACTTTTATTTATTTATAAAATTAATTATATATTTTTGAATAAAGTAAAATCGTTTTTCATTGATATTCGATGCTTTGTTAACACCCTGTTGTCAGTGCTTACTTCAGCTTTCTTAATTCTTGAATATTCATTCCGTTAACGAAGAAAAGCAACGCTGAATAGAAGCAGAAAAAGTAGAAATCCAGCAAATAAAAAGGGAAAAAGCAAAAAGCAAGGCCAGCATTTGCTTTGTAAAGAAAAAGTGTCGTCCACTTTTTGCAAGTTGGTCGGCGTGTTTTTGTTGTTTACTCTGCTTACCCCAAAACGGGGAGCAAACAACGAACAGTGAAGCAAACAACAAGGAAAACCGCTCAGGAAACAACGACACTAGAAGCAACTCCAAACGCAGGCGGCGCAAGAAAAGCAGAGAGCGACGAGAAACAGACGAAAACTTCCCTGGCGAAAGGGGAAAAATCTCATTGAGAAGCTGAGCAAATTGCCAAACATGCGCAATGCAACGCTGAGAATGCGCGAGGGGAAAACGCAGCCAATCGCTGGGACGAAGGGGCGTGTCTTCACGCACCGGGGGATATTTGCTGCCGCATGAGTAATTTCCTCGGCAACAACAACGCACAGGGAATTAATCGCAGCGCATTGAGCCTGTAATCACTTGGAACCTGCGCAGCGAGCAGCACTCGAATCACCCCATTGAAGGGTGGTTGATGGCACACACACGCACACACAGCTTCAGCGCTCCACGGACTCTATTCACTGTTGCTTTTGTCAACACTCGGCGAAGGGTTGCAATCGTTCGTTCGGGTGTTGAATGCGGGGCGCGAGACGCGGCTGGTGGATTGGGAAGTGATTTGTTGTGATTTCGCGAGCTGCCCGATCACATGCCAACCGACATCGACGGTGGTCGGACGTGCAATCGGCGAAAGCGACTGACAAACAGTGAAAAATTTACGTGAAGACTTCGATTTGCGATCGAGTTCGTGCAATTGTTTACGTTCACACAGAATCGCCTCGGTGCATAAAACATAAACAAGGAAAACACAGCGACGAAGCGAAACTCCGCGACTTGCACGCGTTTTATTCGTGAGAACTGAAAAACGCTGTCAATCGTCGTTTATTAAGTGTCGCAGTGCGAAAAACGGCGTGATTAGAATCGAAATATGTTGGAGTTCTATCCGATGCCGACGAATCTGAGTGGCGGCTTCTATCCGCACCAGAATCACGGCGGCGCTCGCTTCCTGGATAACCCCAACGCAGCAGCAACGCCAACAGCCGCTGCTGCGATAAACAATTGCAACATCAACACTTGCAACAGTGTCGTGAACAGCAACAGCCTCTTCATGCAGCAGCAGCAGCTGCAGCAGCATCAACAGCAGCAGCTGATGGCTGCTTCAACGTCCGCGTCCTGCAGCAACGCACCCAGCGCAGCGCCGCCGCCTCCAGCGACATCTTCGGCGGCGGCCACCCCTTCGTCCTCCTCCGCGTCCTCGTCGACCTCCTCCGCCTCCTCGTGCGCCTCCGCAAGCGAGTCGCCGCCCAACACGACCGCCACGAAGCTGGCTGCCGACTGCTCTGGACGCACAGGTATGTTTCCAAGAATTCCAAAGTCTTCGGTTTCCGGATCTCGTCTGCCGCCCCGTTGCGAGGTGTTGCGCATTTTTCGCCTGCGGTGTTAGCTCCCCTCCTCCGCCCTCTAGAAACTGTTTTAAGCGAGTCGAAAAGTTCTGGACTCGGCTTTGCGTGTTGCAGTGCCTCTTTCCCCGCTCGAAGGAGATTAACCTTAATTAGGTGCACCATTTCCCTCACCGAGAAAGCATTTGCGGACACAATTCAGCAGAAGTTCCTCGTGTGAATGCGTCCTTGTATTGAAGGAGTGAATGAAGTCTGATTTGTAGTCAAGCGTGAATCATTTACGAATTGATTTAGGATGGAATCATTCAATTCTCTGTCACAAAATGTGACTTATACTGATTTATTTTGTTCAGTTTAACCAATTGCCTTAAACATTTACAATTACATTTATTTTTGACAATTAAAATTATTCGAGTAGAATAATTCCAAAGACTTTAATTAATTTATTACTAATTCAGTTGTTTATTTAAGGATCCTTTGTCTTCTTTAAAGACTTGCATTTGTGTTTACTTTGTGCATTTGTGAACACAGATTTCTAATTTTATGAAGATTTTATAGTATTAAATAGACTACAATAGAATCATTGATGAATTGATTTTAAGTATCAATTTGTAGAAATCTCTTTAATTTATTAGTGAACTTCCTGCTTTATTAATTTAAAGAAATTTGTTTTTCTTAGAGTTTACAGTTTTTCTTATAGTTGAGTAAATATAATAAATAATTGAAGAAAAAGTAGATAACAGAATTAGAAATTTTAAAGTTATTGACTCTACGCAATAAAACAGAAATATTATAATATTTTTTTAGAATAATAATATCATAAATAAATTAATTTAATTAAATTAAAAACAATAAAGCGATATCTATGAATTTATTTAACAATATCTTTAATAAAAGAAATTAACTAAATTAATAATATTAATAAAATAAATTAAATTATTGTATGAATTTATTTAATAATAACTCAAATGAATTACATTAAATAATCAAAACTATTATGGAATTTGAAATGAAATTCAATAAATGAAATTAAATAATGGTTGAAATTAAGTTTGCAGTGAGTTTCTTGCTTTATTACATTATAATTTACAATTGTTGATTTAACGAATTTCGTACAAAATTGAATACAGCATATTTATAAAAAAATTACTAAATTAAGGATAAAATTATAAATCGGTGTTTACAAAACCGAGCTTTTATACTATATTATTATTAACTATATTAATTTGTCAAGAATCAAAATAACCAATTAACGATTATTCTTTTTTATTTAACTTTTTCACTGAACAAATATTTACAAAATGAAAAACTATAAATAAAATCATGATTACTTATTTCAACACAAGTTTACAATAATTTTTCTCTAGAAATGAAAACCATCGTCACTATAGTAAATTGTTTGGAACAGATTCTTTTTTTATTTAATTTTTTTTTAAACTTTAGTCGCGATATAGACAAAAAACTCTTATATTTTGAGTTATTTTCCTTTCCTACTTAAAATATAAACATTTTTGATTCAATTATATTAAAATATAGCTTTTTGCAAAGGTTTAGCATAGAGATTATAATTGATCTCTATAGTTAGAGATACAGATTTATTATAGAACTCTATAGATTATATAATTCCTATAATTACTGTAATTTCTCCATCAAGATTTCAAGACCAACTTCGTTAAAAATTCACCATCTAAAATGCGAAAATTATCTTTTTTCCAATATTTTCAATTGGGAGATTTTTTTTCTTTTTTGTCTATCATCTGTCTTCTGTCTTTATAGAAAATTTTATTAGAAAAATTCAAAAATTAATTATTCAAAAGAAGATTTTAAAGTTTGTTAAAATATCTGTGATCGCAATCAATAACCGAATTACGAACGAATTGCAACTGAATAAATTGAAAACTCTTGAAGATTCAGCAATGTTTTGATAACCTCAAATTCTATGGACAGTGGTTGAAATAAATAGCAAAAAAAGCGTTGGGGAATGCGATCTTTACCAAATCATTTTCACCTTCACCTTTGAGGTTTTTCATTCATTCTTTTCGCTGTTTTCCGGCTGCTTTTTTTCCTAAAAATTAGAGGATTTTAGTGAGCAAATTTTGTCTTTTTCGTGAACAACCTCCGATTTATTTAATTTAAAGCTGGAATCAGATTCGTGAATGGACTCGTAATAGAAATGCAGCCTGAAGCGAGTGTAATTCGAGATCGCTGCAAGATTCTTAGCATCCTTAAAATAGATTCTCGCATAACTCATTCACCAACCTCATTGAACTGGTGCTGTGAGGCGAAACAAATGCTCGTTTTTGTGTGTAAGGAGTAAATTTGTCACCAGAAAAGCAACAGCATCAACAACAACAATCGCAGTGTGACTCCTTTGAATGTATCCTTTCATGGATGCTGCATAAAGCGAAGATAATTTCCGAAAAAGACACCATTTTGTAGCACGGAACGAGAACAAAAAGAAGACACACGTTTGCAAGCATTTCACCTGCATGAAATGTGTCTGCATGTGTTGGTGGCGATTCAGCTATTTCGACAATGAACCTGAACGCACACGAAGACAGAAACAGAATCTAAACGCTTTCGGCGACATTCATTCAGACACATGAACATTTTCCATGACATTTCGATGTAAATTCAAAATTCAGAATTGCTTGAAAAAGTCTCCTCTGTGCGAATGTGTGTCGTGCATCGTTGCAAATTTCCAAAATTTTACAAATGCGAGTATCGCAAACAATTTCCTCGCACACACATCAAAGCCATTAAATGCCGAAGAAGCCAACGACGAAACATGTTCACGTCGTTCTTTGAGGCAGCCCCACACACGCCTTGCATGATCCTCGTCCGTGGAGCTCCTTGCTGCTCATCACTACACGGCGTCCCATCGCCTGATGAAATCCTCGAGCCGAACGTCGATGGATTGCGTAACTCCTCGTCTTCGATGCGGTGATGACGAGTTCCGTCCGCTCGAGAGATGAGCAAACATTTTGACGGCCAGAAATGATGAATGCAGACAGCACGACGTTGAGCAGCCACGAGAAGGCGGCGGTTGTTAATGGAGCTCCTTGCGTACTCAAGCTGAAAGGAGTTTGAATGGATGTGAGGCCCGCCTCTGTACACAGAGAGAAATCTCATCGAAAACACGGCGTGTGTGAGGTAGAAAAGCTCTCGTATAAAGACTCACGTGCAAATACGACCCACGAATGTTTGAAAACCTTCGGAAATGACTGAGCCAAAGTTACTGAGCGGAATTGCGGCCCAGCGGACGGATTTTTCTTATTTCAGTCATTAGAAATATTTACAAAATCAAAAAAGCTGCAAATTTTAGGTTTTTAAGGGGAACTAACTGAAATTGATATTTGATTTTGCTCCTTTTTAAATCTCCGATTGAAAACGTTGATTTTTTGCTTTTTCCCCTGTTAAAAAAACTATTTTTCGTGTCCTTTGGAAAGAAAACTCTGCTGTTGTTTGGATGGGAGGAATACGCGCCTATTTTCGGGTTTAACATACACAAGAAACACACAAACATTCGTTCAGGTGTTTCTATCTCGTGAAAGCCGATATCTTTCACAGGATCAACTGTGTTGGCCGAAGCCAGCGAAGTCTTTATGCAACTTATCCCTTTTTTCCACTGTCTACATTTCTCTGATAGTTGATGTTTAGTATTTCGGTTACATTACTTTTAAAAAGGATTTTAATTTATTATTTAACAGAGGTAAAATTTTTCTTTTAAAGAAGAGAATCATTAAAAAAATTAAAACAATCGGGGAAACTAAAGAAACTAATATCTGCAACAATATATGATGAATAATATATAATAAATCATATTCACAATAATAATCAATAATAAGAATAATCATCAATATCATAAATAATATAATAAAGACTATAAATAAACAATATATGCAATAATAAATAATAAACTCGTATAATAATTAAATAAAAAAGAATACTTTTTATATAATAGTCATTGCAACAGTAACAGTTAATTGTACATTGTATAAACTCTGATATGAAATAAATAAATAAATAATGAAAGAGTCAAAATATTCCAAACAAAATTCCAACACTTAAAATACTTTTATTTTATTTATTAAGACGATGAGCATGTATGTAGCTAGTGCTTTTCCTTGTATTGATTTATATAATTTTATTATATATTCATATGTTAATAAAAATAATAATTTTATTTATTATTTAATTATTTTGTTATTCAGAATCGAAAGCAGCGTAACACAGCGATATATGCACTAATAATGCTAATTAATAGCAATGATTTTAAAACTATATTACAACAAGAATTAAAATCATTGCTATTAGTATTATTCCTGAATAAACCGCTTTCGTTTGTGAATCTTTAATGATTAAATAGTAAATAAAATAGAATCTTATTTGAATTGATGAATTGATATTTCCGTAATTTTATCAAACGCGAAAGAACGGCAAACGCTAAATATCCATTAAAAAGACTTTTTTGTAAAAGACAATTTTAGACTTTGATAGGATTACGCAGTTTTCCTTTGCGAAAATCCCTTCGATGTGTTAAAAAGGCTGAAGGCAATAATTTTGAATACTTTTTTTCAAAAATTCTAACGAAAATCATTTACTTTAAGTTACTGCCTTGAATTGCGTCACAGTTTAACTTCAGTAAAGTTGATTTTATCTGTTAAACATAAAACATAATTCGAGTGTCTGACTGTCATTCTGTTGGCAATCAATAACAGTGCTTAATGAGTCTTAATCAGGCGCAATCTTTATTCGTGGAAACGTTTATTATCAAAGGTTTTTTATCAATAGTTTCTTATCAAAGGCTATCGAATTTTAGCTATCGATAGACTCATAGTTTCGATATCCTATGCAAAAGCACCGACCACAGCTCGGAACTCTTCTCGACAGCAATAATCAAACGATTCATCATCGTCAGAAACGCGAGTATTTCGCAATATCAAACACTCGTAATTCGATTATTGAACGATCGGATTTTATGATGGACTTTAATGAGATTGCAGACGATTCGAAACCAGGTTGGATTTGATGAAGACCGCGTCAAATTGGTTAATATGCAATTAATTAGCTGTCAATTTAAAAGGGAACTCATTACATTTCTTTGTTATCTGTTAATTTTGTGGCTGACATTTTTAATATAATAACTACATCACTCCAAATAATTGGAAAGTCGAAATAAATTGGATTTAATGAGTATTTTATGATTCTGACGTTCTTATGAATTCTACTGGGAAAAAAATAATAATAAAAATACACATCATTAAAATGAGTTTATTTATTTTTTTCGGTTTATATTCTTAAATAAGTAATTAAAGACTTGTTTGATTTATTTATTTATTTTATATCTTTGTCAACTTAATTACAGATAATAAAAAAAAAAATAGTAAATGTATCTTTCAAGCTTCAAGCTTTTTATTCTGAACGATTTATTGAAATAGTCCGATTTTCTCAATTTTCCATATCGAAAATATACACTCATTCCTTCAGATCTAGGGTATAAATATACATAATTGAAAAATGTTTGTTTAAATAATATTATTTATGTTTGATTTTATTTATTTTTACTTCCTCGTATACGTAGTAAATACGAGAGAGTATCCCAGAGTCCATTTTGAGTAGTTTGGTCGAGACGTATCCTCAATAACTAAAAAGCGGACAGACGGAAAGGGTTGAAATTTGGCATTTGAGACTCTTATGAGACGTAGTTGTGCACCTCCCTTTCTGGATGCAATCGGCTGCGCCAAAAGGACACTTTTCTTGGGGGATTTTTCAAATTTCATGCATAACTCAAAACTAAACAGTGCCAGAAATGGATATTCGGTATTTAGGGCTACTATAACATCCAAATATAATCTACTTTTAGAAGAGGACACTTCTCTCGACAAATTCTATGTTATTCATAACTAAGCTACAAATTTTTTACTTGAAATTACTTCACTCACAAGGAAGTCATGTGTTGGCCACTTCAGATATTTTTATTTTTATTTATTATTATTTATCTAATTATTTTATTTATTTGTTATATATTTCATATTTAGTCATTTAAAAAGCACAGACACAAATTAGCATTCAATAAATATTAAATGGGGAAAATTAAAATTGAGAATAAATAAAATATTACATTGAATTCACAACTAGTAGTTAAAAATAAATAAAAAAACAAATTATAATAATAAATAAGAAAAACCATAATAATAATAAATGGGCCTAAATCTAGGCAATGGTGACGAATAAAATTATAAATAATTAACTTTTAAGTTATTAACTTTTTAAAAATTTATTGGCTCTTTTCAATACAAATTATAAACAATTGACTCATTCCAATATTTAAATTAATCACCTTTAAAAGTTTTAGAAATATTTATCATCTTTTATTTCCATTTTCTCGGAAAACGTTAGTTTCTTTAATGCGTATTATAAAATTTAATTTGCTTTCTACTACAAAAACAAAAATTTGTTTTGCTGTACTAATAAATATAAAATAAATAAATAAATACAAAAACGTTGAATATTGTAAAATATTTTTGTATTAAAAAACAAAACATGGATTCATTTATTTATTTATTATGTTTTGTAGTTGTACTCCTCGTAATCATACGCAATAATTTTTATCTTTTTTGGAGTGTAAATTGAACTTGAAATTTTATTGGACCATTACAAACAACAATTAATTGTGAAATTATTGTGTACAATTAATTCAATTAACAATTTGAGGAAAATTCCAGACTGTAATGTAATATCTGGAAAACATTAATGTATAAGAATGACATGTTCCAAGTCATTGCTATTTATTTATTATTTAATTATAGTTAATTCCCATTTGTTTTCAATTTTATTAATTAATAAATTACGCCTCAGCCGATCTCCAGCCTTTGGCGGCCCTACAAAATTATAATGTATTTTCAAATGTGTTTATTTTATTGATTTTTGATACAAAAAAAAAGTCATTTACATAGACTTTTTTGACATAGTTTCTTAAACAAGAATTTTAAGAGTTCTCGAATTTCTGTTTATACTGAACCCATCAGCACACTTTTTGCAGTTTCAGAAGTGAATCGATTTCAGTCAGCAAATTCTGTGGCTGTGTTCCACATCCGCCTCCTCTCTCCGTCTTATCGACGAACTCATGTCTCAGTTGTCATAAATTTCGATTAGATTACAATTCAAGTGTCTGGCTGTAAAAGTTTATTGTCTGCCTTCGCCTGCTGCCAGCGTCGAGAGCCGCTCGTGGCGCATTCAAATGCCATCGCTGTCAAATTCTGTCGATGGATGGTTTTTCTGGCCGCCTTTACAACGGACTGAACACGCTTTTGTTGTCGACTTTTCGTCGTTGTGATTGTGTGCAACTCGGGCAGTCGAATTGTTATCGACGCGTTACACAATCAGCGTCGATTTCGTCGTTTTTCGTTTGATGTTTGTTAGAGAACAACAGGATTTTCTATGCATCGCATTTTTCTGTTGAGCGGAAGCTTTTTGAATCATGCTTCATGGCGCGCTCAACGCTCAGCGATATTTCAAATGAAGTCAAATAAATCAAAAGCAGTTTTGTTGAGGTAACAATTTATTGTATGGATATTTTTCAATTTCCAGAGGCGCTGATAGAATAAAGTGTATCTGCCTGGATTTGTGTGTGTCCCTGTATGTGTGAATCCGTTCTCCAAAGCCCCAAATGCTTTGGGTGAATCCCAAACGGAACACGTTTTTTTGCTGCGAATCCAAAGCTTTAAAAGTGGATTTCACATAAAAATTCTATTCCCAAACGATGAGGAATAAATACAAGTATGTGTGTGTGTGCGTGTATTCCTTTGATTGTGTGTATATCCTTAAAACACAATAGATGGATTTTTTATCCAGCTGAATGAAGAGCTGCTTACGTGTTGCTGGATTGAAATGCTTTTTACTCCATATTTTCCCATTAAATGTTCGTATCTGCAAATATTATTTTGTTTTTTATTTGGAAAATTGTTTAGATACTCGCGCTGTTGGTATTTTTGTGATCCTTTATCGATTGATTCCGGCGCAAATTCATTCATCCTTTTATCCCGGTTTAATGCTAAATTTAAGCTGTTGTCGCTGGCGGAAGGATTTGATTCGAGCGCACATTTATTTCGTAACCCTCCGCCACTCCCCCAGCTCCCCTCCACAAACCAACTGTTAAGTCGATTCGTTGCTTTTCGATGTTGTGTACACAGATGAATTGCGCAAAATATAATAAATACCAAATTTAATCAGCCTCCGTTAAAGCATCGAAGCCATTCCCAAGTCGCTTTGTCATCGTGCCTCGAAAAATTCTATCCTTCAATCAATATATTAACAAGCTATCAATTCAATGTGTTCCCACTCTTTTCTCCATTGCATTAAAGTAAAATTTCAATTTAAAAGGCAACACTTTCCTTCATAAGCGTTTCTTTTTCACAATGTTTAAGGAATTTGTTAATGCGTTGGTCCAGCGATGTTAATACGTTGTTAATGCATTGTAAAAGCGTTGTTAAGGAATTGCTAATGCGTTGTTAAAGCACTAATTCCTTTATTTAACTTCTTTTCTCCTTTCTTAAACGACTCACCAAAGATTTATTTTCCTTAACACATGCATTAAGTGAATTTAGGGTTTTCTTCGCATTTCTTTTATGTTAAATAACTTTGTCATTCTCCAATTTTACTTTTATTATCAGAAGTTTTCATTTCACATCGTTTTTCACATGAAATTTCAAGCTTTATTCTTTTTTCTCGCCTCACAGAAGTCGGCCAAATCAAATGCGAGAAGAACTACGAAATCTGTGAGGGATGCGGTCATAAGATCCACGATCGGTACCTGATGAAGGTCGGCGACTCCAATTGGCATGAGCAGTGCTTGGCGTGTTGCTACTGCGGCTCCCAGCTGACTCACACTTGTTATGTGCGGAATTCGAAGCTCTACTGCAAGCTGGACTACGAAAGGTGAGTGAAGGAGGAGGAAGTCGTAGAGGTGGGAATCTCCGAGAGTTATTCTCAAAAGAAATTCCATTCTTCCAACTTGTCTTGAGACTCCGAGGATGTCGTCCTTTAATCGTCTGATTACGTTTCTTGAAGGGGGAAAAGGGAAGCGTTTGTTGCATGTTTTACGATGGACAAAAAACTATTTTACATTTTATGCTTGTTAAAGTCCGTCAATAAGACGAGGGAAGAGATGAGGGATGAGTTTTCTCTGTTTCCATTGAAAGCGCCAAAAAGTAAACTCGCTTTTACGTAAAATAGAGAAGCATTTTCAAGGAAAACTTAAGAAATCTGCTGAAATTACTTTTATAGTGATTACTCTGCTTATTAACTCGGAAAAGAAATCCGAAAGAATCCAGCGTTTGTTTCGTAGACTGACAAAAGCAGTGGTTAGTTGAGGAGTTAAGGGAGAAGGGGAAAGGGATGAAGTAATCACAATAGGAGACAAAAAGATGCATGAATAGTACTCAAAATCGCATTACGTTTTGCACACGAAACTCCATCTTCCTTTTATTCCATCACAGAACTGCAGTAGTTGAAGGATGCCTTACCAACCCCATTTTTGCTTCCTTTCAGGATCTTCGCTGTCAAATGCGCCGCCTGCTGTCACCCCATTTTGCCACATGAGATGGTGATGCGTCCCAGCCCCGCGTACGTCTTCCATCTGCCCTGCTTCAGTTGCTTCGTGTGCCGCCTGCCGCTGCAGAAGGGCGAGCAGTTCTTGCTGCGCGACGGCCAGCTGCTCTGCTTCCGGCACGACCTCGAGAAGGAGCTGTACTTGGCCGCTGCGGCGGTGCACCACTGCGGCTTGATGGGGCTCGGCGACGAGGACGATCTGATGCGGCCGCGCGATGGGCGCCGTGGACCGAAGCGCCCGCGCACCATCCTCACCTCGCAGCAACGCAAGCAGTTCAAAGCCTCGTTCGACCAGTCGCCGAAGCCGTGCCGCAAGGTGCGCGAAGCCCTGGCCAAGGACACGGGGCTGTCGGTGCGCGTGGTTCAGGTCTGGTTTCAGAACCAACGCGCCAAAATGAAGAAGATTCAACGGAAGGCCAAAAATGGCTCCAGCGCGGCAGGCGGAGGCGCCGGCAACAGCGACGACAAGGACAAGGAGAAGGAGGAGAAGAGCGTGAAACAGGAGATTGGATCGGGCAGCGAAAACGGTTACTTGGGTCTGGACAGCACCTTTGCCAGTCAACCGCTGAATCCGAATTTGCCCTTTTCACCAGATGGTGAGTAATGAAATAACGCAATGGGAAATCTAGGTTAGCCTTGAGTTCTTCTTCAACTTGCCTTTTTGCAGACTACCCCGCCAACTCCAACGACAGCTTCTGCAGCTCCGATCTCTCTCTCGACGGCAGCAACTTCGATCACCTGGACGACGACACCGACTCGCTGTCGCTCAATAACCTGGACCTGCAGTCCACGTGCTCGTCCGGCAACCAGCACTCGCACGGCTCCAGCGCCCACGACATCCTCGCCAATCTGAACGCGAATCTGAACGCCAACCTCTTGAACCCGATCAACAAGCTGTACCAAATGCAGAGCTCGTACTTCAGCGCCGAGCAATGAGTCCGAGCAGGTGGATCAATGAAAGCCGCGTGCAAATCCAGTGCCCTAAACTTTGTTACCGACCTGAAACGAAATGAATCGAATCGGTACATGAATCGAAGAATCACAAAAGAACGAATTTATTAGCCTGTAGAGATTGCCAAATGTTAGCCAGGTTAACCGAGTGTTGACCTTGCAAGAAGTTAGGTTAAGTGAGTAGAAGGAGGAATTCTGAAAGGACATAATCTCTTCGTGTTATGCGTTTAGTTCAAGTAGTTTTAAGAGCAATCATTAAATGAATTCTAGACATAAAAGCTATATAATCTATTGTTTATATAGGAAATAAGGATAAAACAATTGCAAACCTATCAATTATTTATTATTGGCAAGCAGAAAAATTAGTGTACAGTAGCCATAAAATGTGATTCAAGAGTTGATATCTTATTTATTGTATTTCTGTATTTAACTTTTGTTGAAAGCGAAATTTTGCGAATTCGGTGTTTTTAATAATAAATTGTAATCATTGGCAACTTTTAATATTTGAATTTATTAACTTAAAAATCATTCTACATCATTTAAAATATTTATTAGTATTTTAATAATCGCATAAGTTAAAGCCGGATGATACGATACAATTGAATTCCAATTCAATATTCTAATTTATTTTAATAAATCAACAAATCTATTTGAGTTCTGATCGGCCAAGTCTTCATACGTTTCAAACCCAATTCGCCAGCCGACTCCATCAAAGTTCCGGGACTTCCTGGCAAATATTGCAATGTGATTGTTTCGGGATATGTACTTTGCGGGAATCATCTGAAAGGGGGGAATCGTAAAAATTGAAAAAAGTAAAGTAGGATTTCCCACCTGTCCGCAATAGGACTCTGCCACTTTCTCACTTTCATCCGGTTCGACTTCTATAATATTGACATAATCCGTTGCACAGTGTATCGAGGAGCCCATCATGAGTACTGAAATGGAATTCTTAAATGTTTAAGGTTCACTTTAAATACCGTCGTCACGCCTTACATCGAACTTCGATTTGAATTGTGTTCGGTGCTGGGACAAATATGTCCCAACGGCACTCCGACTCGTTGTAGTCTTGCGTGTACGAAGGGTTCTCGAGAATGCCTTCGGGTACGAATACTTCCCCGCCGCAGCCGGGAGGAGCTGGCTTCTTAGTGGCCACGTAGAACAGATGCAAGAAGTAGGCAGAGTATTCAATACGTACGGCATTCGATGTCGTAGCCAGGTTCATACTCTCATAGTTGGGTCGACAGATTTCCTTGATTGTGGTATTCTTAGCGATGTCAACGTACTGCGAGGGGAGTTGGGAGTAGAAAATCGATGGAATTCTGTTATACTGTAGGTTCACTTACTCTCACGTAGTAATTGGAACAGTTGGTTTCGCTTATGTAGTTAACACTGCCGAAATCGTAGAAGCTCAACGTGTAATTTTCAGGCAGGAGAATTTCATCGACGCACCTTTCGAGCGTCAAGCTATGCGATGTGCTGTAGGTAATCAAGCCGCTGGTCGCCGTGAAGGTGCGATTGCAATCTGAAAACATGACAAAGAAGAAGATAATTAATGTGGTGATCGGGTTCTTCGGTACAAAGGCTCTAACGGAAGTTTCTCACAGTCAGCTGGAAACCTTTACTCTCGATAGTAGCATCACTGTGGAAGGTTATTTCTGTGTTGGAACCCATATACCGCGGAATCAACACCTTGAATCCCGTACTATTGCCGCAGAAATACTGTGAATTCTGTGGAATATAGATCAGCATATCAATGCCAATTGCAATAGCCACAAATAAACAAACTTACGTATCTCGATTTGATGTGAAGATAGTCCAAGCATTTGCCCGTCACCTGCGACGCATTCTGCAGCACCAGAAAGTCGAACTCTATTTGCAACTTCGCATTGGACTTGATGCGCCAGGTGCAGTGGGCATTGGAGGGATACGTCTCCATGTTGTGTGTTGGGAAGCGGAAACTGATGGCGTCTGTAGTCAGCTGCAACTCCTTCTGCTCTCCACAAATTGATTCCTCCATCTGCAACGCAAGTTCAAAACTGATTTGGCCGGGTAAATTACCGGTGACCTTGATCAGCATATCTTCGTACGACGAAAGCAGATTCACCTCCGACTGCCCGCTGGCGTAATACTTCCCGAAGGAAGTACGTAGCGCCTGCAAACTGTCCAAAACTTCAATGTGATTGCAGTCGGCGTTCGGACAACCGAGCTGCCACTCCTTAATGGTTACCTTAACTCGGTAACCGGTGGGCGCCATAACCCGATATTGACACAGCAGCATTTCATTTGCCTTCAGGGAAAGGTGACGATTCAATGTAACCGGCGAGTTGCCCTCACTGAGCGAAATACGCTCGTTGCAATTTTGGGTGAAGAGCACTTCAGCCTGGAAACCCTTGTAACTGAAGCTGTCATCAGAAACAGCCACGATCACCGCCTGATTATTGTCCACTACGATAACAGGTGGGCGTGTGTTTAGCTTGCCGCATATTGCGGTAATGCGCTTCTCTCTAGCGATTGATTGACCTGAGTATACAGCCAGGTAATCGAGGGTACACTCGTCGCTGTTCTCCATTTCGAAATACTTGAAGCGCAACACAATGGAATGATCCCGCGGAGCTGTCACGTTCCAGATGCAGTTCATTTTATTGGCGTAGTAGTTGTCGGTGTCGCTGCTAAGAGAGCGAATGGTCGTCGGGTGGTCCACATGACCGCCGCACGAGTCCAGCTCGAACTCTATTCGAACTTCCCGTTCTACGATCGCGTCCAAGACCAACTGCAGATAGTTCAGACTGCGTATTTCTTCGACATTCGCCTCGCCGCAAAATTTGCCAGCTTCCATCAGATCCTCGCTTGTGCCCTTGTATACAGTTATCCTGGAGAAGTCGCATCGCCGTAGTTCGGGATGCTCCGATCCATAGACGATGCGGACGTTGATGTGTTGATCCGAGTCCGAGACTAACGTGTATACGCATCGCAGTTTGAGGTATTGGGTGCTAAGTAGCTCTGGACCATGTATTGTTTGAGTGACGGCAGTTACGTTGAATGTAACGTTGCAGGTGGGTTGCACTTGCAAGGTGAAGCCATCAGCTGTAACGGCGTCATTGGTACGGAAGATCGCACGTATCCGTTGTGTGATGTGGTTTTTGTAAACTGGGACTTCACGACCGCAAAAACGGTTACCTACAAGCCACAGACCCCTTTCGTAATATTGCAGCTCCAAGTAGTCCCTGGTGCAGTTGACGGAATCCTCGATGAAGAACCTGCCCACGAGGGAGAGCGAAAGGTAGAAGCCTTCTTGTGCCTGGAATTCCCAGATACATTCCATGTTGTTCGTATATGTTTTCGAATCGACAGTAATTGTCTTAACCAATTGACTGCGAACACTTATAGTCCCTCCACATGCAATGACTCTTTCCAATGTGAAATTAAAGCTACTTTGCCTGGGCTTATAATCTTCGACATGATACACGATAGTCACAGCGCGATTACTCAGCACGCTATTCGGAAACGGTGCTCCATCTCGACAGATTTTTCTGAATGGCGCTCGGGACCCTAGTCCACCATACAACATAATATGTTCCGTGTCGCAATCGCCGTTGAGGCTGACGTTCCCTAACATGCGATATAGATTGCCGGAACCTACGACATTGCTTAAAATCCACACGCAGTCCATGCTGCCATAGTTCGGATCTGCTATTTTCGGCGATTCAATAATAAGATCGTCTTCAAAGTGTAATTGGCCACCACACGGATGACGCTTGAATGTGGCCTCGAACTTCAATATCCTTAGCGTTGCAGTTTGCAGGAATTTTATGGAGCCGCGTTTTGTTGACATTGGCACCAAGAGGTTGCTCACATTTTGAGTGAACGATTTGAAAGACTGTAGCAGGACATTGTCCTGGAAAAGCACTGCATAGTGCTGATAAGGTGTGAATGATGCCGATTGTACAAAATGTGTCTGCAGTTCAGAGATCTTGAATGCGATTGTTTCTTCGGCACTCATTGTGAACTTCACATAGCAGTAGAAGTTCTTTGACTTCTCAACTAATTTGCTGAGTGATATGGAGCCTGAAGGCACGTCGTCGATATCATCGGGACACAGCGATTCTTCGTCGGAGGAATACCTGGCAGTTATGCGTTTGATCTCAGAAGACGTTGATGGCGTGAATAGAATCCGAACGAGCATCTCGTTGTCAGTCGATTCTATGACTTCGGATGCATTATAGGTGTTCAAATTAAACTGGCTTACAACAGATTGCATCTGGTGATTGTTGAAGATTTCGAACATTGGGGAGGCTGCATTTGTTACTACAGGCCAAGGATGGAACGTCCTGAAAAGAGGTGATTATAATAATTGTTATAGTTGAAAAGATCATGTCTTTACATAGGAGTTGTTGTGGTACTGGTTGTTCGTAGTGTTTGCGGCGGCTGCGGTAGGCTTAAGAATTCCAGCCTCACACGTTGTCCCTTCGGCACAGTAATTTCCCAGCGGCAATTGGCGTAGATCCTAGGTTGCGTCAGTTTACTAAGTTTTAAAATTCCCGACTCTCCTGTTACACTTCTGTGGCACATAGCGTATGTGCGTGCGTAATTCAACTTGAAACCGCGGTACTGATGGTTAAATGCGAAGGTCTTAAATCGTATGAACGCCACGTTCGTGTCCAGCTCCAGAACGACTTTCTCTGTAACGTTGCCATAGATCACCTCGTATGGTTCAACTCCAACAACATCAGCGCCCTCAAGAGTTGGGTCAAATGCATATATTTCTAGACGATCCGATTTGCTTACGTCCACCGCGTTGAATGGCAGATTTATGTCGGTAAAATTGAGCCGAATACGGGAATACATCTGCAGTTTGATCAGATAATTGCAAGTTGTTTGTGGCAAGTAAACACCGACTGCAGGGTATCCTTTGGAACTAATTTCACCGTTGGATTGTGTGTATATTCCGCCGCATTGCGATATGGATACATTTGCGCGGAATCCACTGCGAGGCTCAGACACGTCCGTCGCGTACCGAATGTAGAGGGCGTTTCCAGTGGTACGCAAAAGTTGTGTTGGTTTGGTGCAGAATCGACCAAGGCTGGGTGCCAAGGCTGTAGAACCGTCCAAGAACTCAACGTATTCAGTGCTGCAATATCGAAAATTCATGTCGAATCGGTCTACAAACTCCACTTGAACAGATTCACCGGGAGGGGCCAACACAACCGTCACGCATTCGGTATGCGGATGCGGCACGTTCGGATAATTCGGCGAACTGATGTTAACTGATGGCGAGTCATGCGTCAGCATCACTTTTCCCCCGCATTCGTTATATTCCCGATAGGTTAGATTCCAGAAGTCAACCATGTCAATTCGGGCCGTCCACGTTACGTTGTACTTGACAAGAGCGTGGTTGGACGAAGTGCGTAAAGTGTGGACGTTACGATCCGGCCGGTTACATATCTGGCCAGGACCTAATAACGGCGCATTAATGTCCACTCCGTCATAAATGAGGGCATACTGCAGACACGGGCTTTTCGGCTGCATGGAGTGCTTTTCGTAGCTGAATGTAAACTCGATTTGCCTGCCTGGTCGCACATCAATGTGCCACACGCATGTATCGTTGTGTACCGGCGTCTCCGATTGATGAGGATGCAGAATAGTACCTACGGGTTGCGTCATATTAGATCCGCACACCGTATACACAGATGAGGTAAATCCTTTCCGATGAATGCTGGCATCACTCTTGAACTCCACTTTGATATGGGGTGTTCCGTGAACAACAGCTTCTGGCTTATAGCGGACCATTTTTATTGCGCATACCTTTAATTCTTCATGCCAATCTATCAGATCGGTCGATGTGGATATCTTTACGTAGTCTGCTATGCATTCGTATGTTTCTTCAAGATCAGCTTCGAATAAATTGAACACGGGATGCTGCGTGGGACTCTCCGTTTTGACAATCCACACACATTTCAAGTTGTCGGCGTATGAGGTAGCATAACCTGGCGATGATATATTTACATGTGAATTAAACGGCAGTAATATTTCTTGGCGGCATTTCGTAATGGTTTTGTTAGCTTCTACGGCATCCTTAGAAACAGACTGCCATTCCAATAGAAAAGTTTCCATTTCAGTGTTTTCAGTTTTGAGGAGAGCAACATTAGTACTAGAGGTGAATTCCCACGGCGAATAATGGATATCAACCTTTAGTGCTACTTCATCGAAGCCATCGTGCAGCTGTAATGATGGATTATATAACGATACATACATGCGCCAATGCATACGATAATCTTACATAGAGTCCCTTGTGATACTCTTTGAAATTAATCCGAATCAAATTACCCCTCGGTACCGTTATGCGCCAAATAAATGGAGAGGTTTGTTGTCTCATGGAAAGAACGGGCGGAGACTCAATGACTCCCTCGGTACCATTTAGATTATTTTCATGCGCTGAACAAAATAGACAATAATAATATGTTATATATTACCTAACTCGGGATATAAGTGATTATATACCGTAGTTCCAACGCAGCTTGAATCCTTTATCTGTACTACCCTCAACACTACGAAACTTTATCCATACGTTTTCATATGCTGTCAGTATATCTTCGGGCATTTCGTTGGAACAGTAAAGACCTATCAAGGGACCTGCTTCGGTAGTTCTTATCTCCAGGAAGTCGCCGTTACAATGTTCCGACTTCGCAATGCTGAGAAAGTCGAAGCTTATCTCTATGTAGTTACTCTTCCGGGCTTTAATCTCCCAAATGCATTCGATGTCCGAGGGATACGTATTTGGAAAGTGCGGCGAGGTTAAGATACCTTGCATTGAGGTCAAAACTCCCCCGCAAGAGCTCTGCACAGTCGAATACCTGGCACGAAGGTTGACATTGGAGGTTCGAACAATGAGTTGGCTGTCAGAGGACATAATATTCGCAGGGTGATCTGCGCATATGACTTGGCTATGTTCTCCATGTATTATCTTGTAAAAGATGTTAAAACTTTGCATTATTATGACTAATCTAAAAAGTGGGTTACATACCTCTAAACGATCAGTACAGCTGTCTTTTGTACTGCAGTGACACTCGAAATGTGAAATATCGATACTAATTTTGGATCCTTCGGCTGCTTTCATGTACCACATACAATTTTCACCCAGGTTCGACTTCAGTGTACCAAACTCCTCAGTTTTGTGTCCACCGCAGTTCTGCAAATTTTGTTATATATTTATATAAATTTTAAAAAGATGATTGACAAATTGGCTTTACTCTGGTAAATCGCAGTAGAAATCCAGATTTTGGTGGCAAGTGGCCCGCATTAAAGACGATAGTGACTTGATTACCAAACGTATAAAACGGTAGTGGTAATGTAGTTCCACATAAACGTCTTGGTTTGGTCTTAGAAGTCGTGCTGTTTGTCTCGCTCAGTTCCAAAAACGTATCTTGACAATCGGTCGAGTTCGCCAAATCAAAATGGTCAAAAGTTAGTCCTAAGCTGTAAGATTCTTCTACTGCGACGGTCCAGACACAAGCAGAATTCGATGAATAGTTGCCTGGATAATTGGGCGAAGTAATGACGCCTCTCTTCCCTTGAATAATGCCACCGCATGCTGGAAAATAGGGCAAGAGTTTATAATTAGTACGTTAGTAATAATATCCATAGAATTTCCAGTAGAAATAAAACTTACCAGCCTCTCTAGTTGTGTAGGATGCCTTAAAGTACTTTCGCTCTCTAGTGGCGCTGGTGTGGAAATGTATATACATGTGATTGGCCGCCGATGTTACTCGTGCTGGATGGCTGATCTTGCATTCTTTCAGCAAATCTACCACTGAACTTTTGTCATTTGAGACCTAATAAAGAAAAACAAATAAATGAAACCGTGATGAGGGTCGAAGCTGACTCACCTTTAGCACATCGTTGCTGCAGTCTTGTGCTTCAGATCCGACGGTGAGTTCATCGATTGTCAGCGTAATTAAATTTCCAACTGGAACGTCAATGTACCAGTCACACTCTATATCCACGCTGTATGGAGCATTCGGCGACGAAATCCAACCCATCTGCTTCTGGAGATGTTCTCCACACCCAAGTCGCTTGAATTCAGCACGAAAGCCTTGAGCATTTACACTGTAATCACTAGAGAATTTCAAGACCAAACGATTGCCCTCGGTTCGAAGGACTTCCATGGGCAGATCACAAATGCGATGTGTCTTTAAGACCTCTTCGTCCCGCATATCGACAGCCTCTACGTGGTCGAAACTACATTCTTCGAAACCACGCTCCGTTTGTAAATGCGAAAAGGCCAAGGATATTTTATTGTTTCTTCCACCTCGTATGTCCCATATGCACTGCATGTTTGGTGGATAATTGTCGGGGAAGTCGGGCGATTCAATAACTCCTTGCAGTTGAGTTATTTCTGTCACGCAGTCGGTGTCGTATTCCAGTTGGAACTGCAGTCCATCTCGAGCTCCGTCTTTCAAATCGTAACGCACAGTGATTTGATTCGAGCTGGACTTAAATGTGACGGTCGAAGCCGTAGAGGAGCAATTGAAATCGAGTTCTGGACTACTTGCTGTTGGACCATCATAAATAGACAGAACCTTATTCGCACAAAGATCGCTCGGCGCTCTTGTCAGCAGGAGCTCTATGCTGATGCGTGATCCCTGAGCGACTGTAACCTGCCAGTCACAAGCCACAGGCCCGGCGCTGATATCAGGGTAGTGCGGCGAGTGGATTGATCCTTTGTGCGAGTTCAATTTTCCACCACAACCAGTCGCAGTCTGCTGCCATGTCAAGTAAAATCCAGCTTCGGATATGTACAAATCAGAATGGAAATGCAACCGCAATTGGTTGGTAAAGGACGGCACACGGGATGGTATATTGGTACCACAATATCGGCCAATCAACGGACTGCTTTCGGTGTGCCCATGTCTAGTGGATGTGTTACGTTCAGAAATTATATTACTGGAGTTTTTATTAGGATAACAAAAACCTTACCTTATCTCCAAAAAGTCTGATGGACAGTCAGAGAAAATACCAGATTCTTCTAAGCTGAAATTCTGAGAAACCAACTCGATTTTATGTCCCAGAGGAGCGGTTATTACCCAAGTACAGTCTACTTTAGCTGGGTACGGTTTCGGCCATGCCGGCGACTTGATTACCCCAAAACGATAGCTGAAATTACCGCCACATTCTGTCGGAATAATAGACTGTTATTTCTGATCTCTTGTTGACTTTTCCATTTACCAATTTCATCATCTACAAACGTGTAATTTGCCGTGATGCCGTAGTTGATGTTCCCACGCCGGCCGATTGTCCGCTTCTTGAGGACGACTGTTAGAAGATTGGTTGCGTACGTGGTTGAAATGTGTTTTTCCTCATCACAGAAACTGCAAATTCAAGGTACAAGATAACTGTTTCCATATCACACTAAGAATACTTACTTGGCTACTAACTGGTCTCCGCTGATGGAATTATTCATATAGATTAGAACGTCAGCATCGTCGGGCGAGCACTTGTTGCCTGAAAGGTACATCGGCGCCACTAATGAGTAGGTCAAGTCCAATTTTATCTGTTCGCCCTCTGCTGCCTCCAATATCCATTCACAATAAGGAACAAAACCATTAGCGAGGTTGAACTTTGAGAATGAGCCCTCAGTGTCCGTGAGTACACCGCCGCAAGGAACATTTTCAAAACTGTATTCAACACGAAAGCCTCGTGCTTTTCTCCGGTTTTCGCTGGAGTGAAACACGATGCGCATGCGGTTTTTGGACGACACCAAATGCATTGGTTCGCCTTTGTAATATCGCCGTGTCTGGTTGGTTCCCAGAAATACCTGGTTGGGTTATGGGAACGGTTTTTACAAATAGTTGCAAACGTTTGACTTCTACTCACATCAACATAGGTTGCGAAATCATCAACGTCCCCGTTCTTCAGCGTTGCATCCTCGGACATACGCGATGCCGTTTCTGACAGAGAGAAGTCGGTGAAGTTGGCATGTACCACTGTGTCAATGGGTCCGTAGATGTTGAAAGTGCAGCTCATGTAATCAAAGTACGGATAGGGGTAGTTGGGACTGCTGAAGATGCCAGCATCGGGACCAAAAAAGTCCTCACCACAGACTAAAGAAGCGAACGAGTTCTGAGATACTATTTACAGATGCAAAGTTGGCTAACAATAACTACCTCGACGATATGTAGCTTGAAAGGACCCGTGTCTGGTGTAAGCATGAAGAAACTCGTAGCGAATCAACATAAAGTTACTACTTGAAACCCAGCTATCGCCTTCATCTCCTTCGCAAAGCCTTTTTATAAGTGGACTTTCCTCTTCTCTTCCATCAAAGATCTGAAATAAGGTGATAAAAGATATGATGGAATGTGGTTAACTAAGTTTTGAACTCACTTCAATGTTATATATTTGACAATCGTCACCATCAGAGTCCTTTTCACCCTTTATTGGGTTGAAATCTACTTTGATTTGCGTGCCCGGTGGTTGCTGGATCAGGTACAAGCAAGGAGATGAGCTCCCGCTCGCCCCGAAAGCATCAGACGGTTCCGTAAATAGGCCGCCACAGTTCGGGTCGCCGGCTACAACCTCATAATGGATCTGGAAGGAGCTGTCATCGCGGTACTGATCGGTGTGGAAGTGAATTCGAGCGCTATTCGACGAGGTGTGCTTCGGCTCTGGTGTCGTCGTTTTACATATGGATTCGAGCAGCTGATCTGAGTCGAAAATCTGCAATATATAACCAAGCATTAATAATGAATTTCAGTGTACAAACGGTGTTTTTATATTCTTCATTGTTACTTTTAAAGTGTCTCTGTTGCATTCGTCATTGTTGCCGCCCAAAATCACTTCATAGAAGTGAAACAGCAAACGGGCGCCGTAAGGTGCAATGAAATACCATTCGCACTCACGATTCGGCGCTGTTTTGCCAGGATAACCGGGCGAACGGATCACGCCACTGTCCATATAATCCAAATCGAAATCGCCGCCACAGACGTGCTCCTGCGAGGTCCAGGACATCTTAAAGCGTCCGCCGCTGGAGGCATTGTGTGAGCGGAACCAAAAGAAAAGCTGCTGCTGCGAGGAAACGAAGTTGCCACCCATCGGCAGCGACTTGCCGCAAAAGCGTCCAATAAGTTGTGCTGCCAACGAACGTCCGTCGTGTATTTGCAGCCAGTCCTTGCTGCAATCCGCATACTCCTCCAGGTCGAATTGGCTAAATCTTACGTTGAAGATCTTCGATGAAGCCGTGCGGATTATAAAGGCACATCGTTCGCCCGGCTGGTAGCTGCCGCCGTCCGCTGGATACGTCAGCTCGCCGGACTCCTGGACGATTATTGATCCGCAAGTGCTGCGGAGTATTTCGCAGTTGGTGCCCGTGCTGCCGCGTTGGCAGGAGCAGCGGTACTTGTTGGGCAGCACTAGAATACAAGATCCGCCGTTGCTACAGGGATTCGGATTGCAGGCGTCATTCGCTTCGCACGTGGGACCTGAAAATCCCACGGTGCAAATGCAGCGGGTGCCGCGTCCAGAAACGATGCATGTGCCGTTATTCTGTAAGGAGCGAGGCATTTCTAGAGGGGATAGGAGTCACTTAGGAGTCTTTCAAGTACCTTGCAGACGTGGTTATCACAGGGATGTCCACCGTCGGCCTGCAGCGAGCATCCGGTTGGACCGAAGCCATGACCGAACCAACCCGACGGGCACGTACACACAGCGGTGTCTGAAATGTACTCGCACCGGGCTCTCGGATGGCAGATTGCCTCGGAATCACACGAGTTGCTTTGCGCCTTCTCGCAGCGATGTCCGTCGCCAAACCATCCCGGCGGGCAATTCCCGCAGCGATACGAGCCCTGAATAGTTAACAGTCGGTTTAATTAAATCGATTTAACGCAATATATGGACAAGCGCACCTCCGTGTTAATGCACTGCACTCGAGGGACTAAGCTGCAACCCGCGTTGCCGCTGGCGCATTCGTCTATGTCGCGACAGGTGACGCCGTTGCCCGTGTAGCCGTGTGGACACGGGCCGCACTTGAAGCTGCCGGGCAGATTGATACACGCGCTGTGACATGGGTTCCGGAGGCCCTCGCACTCGTCCACGTCGACGGTGCAGGCCGTGGTTAGGTTGTCCTTGGCCCAGCCCTGGTCGCAGATGCACGCGAATCCGAGCGGGGTGTTGGCGTGCACGCAAACGCCGTGGCCGCACCTCTCCAGCGACTGCGAGTCGCATGGACCGTTGCGCAGGCGGCAGTGAGTGCCCGAGTATCCGTTCGTGCAGTTGCAGCTTCAATTAGGAAGAATTACGAAGGTTAGAAGAGACTGCATTGCATACGTACCGATAACTTCCCGGCGTGTTGATGCAGGCCGCGTTATTCTGACAGCCTAAATCGGAGCCGGCCAAAATGTAGCACTCGTTCACATCCTCATCACAAGACTTTCCCTGTGAATAGATTCGATTTTCAGTGTATAACAATTGAAGCCACACGCTGCTGATAAGAGACAGAATCAAGAGACACCCCTTCTTTTAAGTACGCCCCTTTTTCTGCTCCGTTATAGCAGCCGCCCCTTTTGTGTGCCGCGATTCTTGAACGCTCGCTTACCGTCCACCCCTCGACGCACTCGCAGTGGAAATCCTTGTACAGGTCGTAACAGGTGCCGCCGTTTCGACACGGCTGCACTTCGCATTCGTCGATGGCCAAATTGTTCTCGATCAGCGTGACGCGTGCGAGAGTGCGACTGACGCGTCCCAACGCACGACGTATGCGACGCACTTGTGATCCGCTGCGCGTTTGATTCTCCGTGTTCGAAAGGCGAACGGCCATGCGTATTAAATCCTCCTTCAAGGCTAGTGTCTGCGATAGAATGGAATCAGGAGTGGGCGCTGCGGCCTCGTCCCGCTTTCCATCCGCACCTTTTCGAGCAAAGCGCTTCTTCGCCACGTCCAAGAGATTTACGTCGTTTATAAGCAGCGCGGCGCCGTCTCCCAGGACACGCAGCGTAATATTCTGATCGCGTGCTGCTTCCACAATCAAAGATCCATCGTGAGTTAGTATCTTCGGCTGCAATTCGTATTCTCCGCTTGCTAAAACAAGCACCGACAGGAGGACGAAAACAGGCGCGGGCCGCGTTTTCAAACACATTTTTAATAACTGTTTTTTGTCACTTTTAGCATCAGTTTATTTTATTCATCCCCGTCACTAGTTTCGTAGTAAATTTAAAGATTTGTATTTCAAAAAGTCTTTAGCTCATCACTTCGAACTGCACGCAGCGAAAGTTTCAAAAATACTTGTTGTTTGGTCTTTCGGACACTGATATTTATAGTAAAAGGGGCGTTTAACTCTGCAGAACGTCGCTCAGCTTCATTAGAAAAGTGTTTAATATTTCACAAACAGTTATCGAGTATTTTTATTGTCCAATTTGTATTTTGGAGAGAATAGTTAAAGATTGTTCACTTCTCCAAGGCTTCCAGATTAATTCCCACTTCGAAATTCTATTGAAACAATGAGTGACAACTTCTCGTTTATATTTGAAGATGTTTTACTGTCTGTTTCATAATCGCTCTTTTTAGAATGTTGCACGAAAAATGCAACAATAACAATCGGTTTTCATATTTAGAACTCCTAAAATTTCAAAAAATCTCATTTAAAATAAGCCAATAAAAGTTAGAATAAAGTTGACGTTCTCCGCAATTCTCAGAAAGTGATGTTGCTTGCCGACGCCTGCATCATAGCAACAGCAGCGCTGAATTCATGGTGTGTATCACTACTTCAACCACTTTCACAAAGTTGCCGTCAGATGGCCAACAACATTTGTACAAAACTGGTTTTTGTACACAATGGAAATTAATCCACATGTTTAACTAATTAATCTTGTATTAAATGTAACCTTTTAATGTAAAATTAATTAAACTAAATAAACTAATCAAAGAAGTGTTACTTCTGGATTCAATAGTTCAATAAAAAGTTCAATAAATTAATTTTATTAGATTAATTAAAACTAGTAGATTAATTTAAACTAAATACTTGCAATTTCTTTAATTATGAATTTTCCATTTTATGTTAATATTTTGTATTTAGAGAACAACATTTCTCAACTCATATTACTTAAAAGCTTAATTGAAAAGAATTGTAACAAAATCATATTTCTTCTCCTTCTTCTGCTCCTGTTTCTTGTGCTATTCGCAAAACCACGAAATGTACGTCCAATGTGTGCTGTGGCACCTGCCATCACCTCCTCCGTCCCGCAGTTTCGAACACTTCCACGAATCGCAGTCCTAGAAACTTCATGCCTGCCGCCCAGACCGGCGCTTTGATGATGTTGCAAAAGCCGCGTACCGCCAAAGATCGCCGCAAAGACGCCAACCGCCATCTGTGGTCGAATGTGCTGCAGAAAAGAAACTACAAAAGCATCAATTTGCTAATAATTCCGGCCTGGAGCAGCTTAGAGAGCAGCCCAACGCCACTCTTCACTCGCCCTCTGAAAGATTGATTACGATTTGTCTTTTTCGAAGGTCCTCCATCATAGAAATCGCTTCTTAAGCTGTTTAGATGCTTTTTTCAGCCGTCCGTCTGCGAGGGTTGGGCAAACATCCGTTGGAACAAATTTCAAGATGCTTTTTCTGGCTAAATTCCTGTATTTCGATACTTTTTCTACTTTCGATGGTGGTTTTTAAGGCTTGAAGGCAACGATTTGTCGCTTTTTTCATATTCGAAAGGGGATTTGACTTTGATTTTCCGTCCAGATCGGTTTTCACTTTTAATGCAATTCATTGCGAGTCTATTCAAAGCCGATCTGTTAAAATAAATTGCTTTAAATTCGATAAAATAAATTTAACTGCAAATACGTAAATTTTAAATCTTCATTTGCATGCAGATCACTTTCGGAAACTGAATAAATTGCCAAACATATAAAAATTATGTTTGAAAATGTTCAGTTAACGATTTATAAGCAATAAAAATTTTATAGGTAATATAAAATTGAACCTGTTGCCTTAATTTCAACACTTCTTGAAAGATTTTTCGCTGGTTTTTTCATCGCATTTGAAAGCAACTTCCAAAGGTGTGTTTGTTGTTGTTTTGTATGTTTTAAGGACATATTGTGGACACATGCAATTTATTTTAACACATCGTTAAGACCGAAAATAAATCAAAGGCCTGATGATGCAGGCAATTATCACGTCATGATCATGAGCAGCAAACAAAGAAAGGAGGAAGGAGGACTTCGTGCGCCGTGCGAAATGCAGACCGTTGCAAGTGCCTCCAGCTACCGCAGCAATACATCGTGGCGGCATAATTGGCCGCCATTTAGCACCTTGTTGACGCGGTATCTAATTAAATGGACCAAGTGGAGCAGCAGACGTCGGTTGCGTCCGTATATTACAGCAATCAGCAGCAACAGCGACACGCACGTCGCTCCTTGCCTCTTCTGGGTCCCGAAAAGGCAAAAGTGTTAATGGCGTGCTTAAATTTAATGCACAATTGGATGCAGTGGCCGAAAACCAACAACAACCACGGCAACATAATCGCTGGTGAAAGTGTTGGTGTGATGATTGCTGCCATCGAACGAAGTGATGTCGTGACATCGTCTTGTTTGGACCTTGTTCAATGTCCACGTAGCTTCATGCTCCTGATCGATTTTCAACGATGAAAGTCAACGAAAAGCCTCTGGACCAAATTTGAGTGAAATTATATATGATGTCTGCACCTGCAACTTCAACTGCAAACAAACTTTAAACGGAAGACGTTCGCCTGGCGCCATTAACACGCAATTTAAAGGAATTAAAGCAAATAAAAAAATATTTTTTTAAACTGATTTCACTTTAAGCATTACTAAAAAAAAAGGTTATAATAAATAAAAACAATTAAAAATAACTTTAATGTCAGGTTTATTTGAAAAGATCTTTTCAAATCCAATTCACATAAAGAAAGTGGAGCCGATCCTTGCTATAAATTCGCAGGCAAACGCTTATTATTTATTGCTGCATGCCGACAAATAATAGCGGATATGTTATAAAAGCAGAACTTGAAACATTTACACAACTTTTAATTTAATTATTTATTTAAATAAATTGTAGTCAGTTAAAAGAAGTTTTCCATTGCGAATTACTCCATCTCAACAGTCCATAAAAACTTGTCTACGCTTCCAATTTAAGGCAAAAACTTATTCATAAACGATTCCATCTAAATATTATTAAGAATAAGTTTACTTTTAGTTAACTTTTCAATTGTGAAACCTCCGGCATGTCTTGCAAATCAATTCATTGCATATTTTAAGATTTCAAATTAGAATTAAAATAATGCCGTTTTTCCAATTGGCCTTTTTTCGTACTCATTGTCGTGTTGAGAGAAGAGTCTACGAAGGTTTTCGAAGGTTAACAAATTCATATTTCTTGATTTACGAGTAAAAATAAATTATGGCAAATATCTTTATATATAAAATCACTGCAAATTCTGTCTAAAAGACTTTATTGCACAATGAAGAAACTATAGTTGATTCTACTATAGTTTAGTGTGTGTCCAGTTCTGGCAATCAGCTCCGGTCCCCGAGTTGCTGGCCGCTGCTTTGACGAAATCTGATACTTTTTCCGAAAGCAACTGTTGCGTCCCATTAAGAAAAGGCTTTAGGCAGGCAGAAAGGCGGATAGAAGCGAGTAGATGGCCGCATGAATTCGGAAATTAATCCGGGCTGCGGCAAAAAATATGCCAAACTGGGGTAATACGAGATTCCGTCTCTGGGAGGGAGGCTGCGCTGACAACACGTCGAGCAGGGGACGAGGGTGGCTCGATTGGGAACCCCGTCCGCCGGCGTCGCTCCAACCCGGACACGGTTTTCGTAATCCTCAAGTGGCTGGTAATCAACTGAAAGTAAACGAAATGCTACCGAATTGGACAAGTTTCCGCTCGATAACGCACGCCAGACGACATGTGGAAAAAACGAAAGCACTCGGAAAAAAGAACAGATTTCTTCAATACAGCACGTGCTCGGAGCTGGACTTTTGGCAGTTCGACTCCTTCTCTGCAGCATTTGCAGCCGTGAAACCGAAAACCTGCGCATCTCAGCTGTTCCTCGAAAACCTCTTCTTTTTCTTTGCTTTTTTGCTGCTGTTGCCGTTGATTTTGGTGACGTTTTGAGTTTAAATCGATATCAGGTAGGATTTCCGAGGGCGAACTCAGTCATGTCGTGCTCATAACATGGCTGCTCCATACACAGACACGCACTGGCGAAAAGTGTCGATCGCAGAGACGCTTGGGTGGGTGGCTTCGTCGGGGTGGGGGCGGGTTTCGGGCGGCTGCACCACGGCTGTAGCGGACCAGTAAAGCGTAAAGCGTCGTGCCCAGCGGCTTGAGACCACCTCGCAACTCCGAAATGGGCCTCCGAAAACGCCAGATCGCATCACTTGAACCGAATTCATCTTTGTAAATTAGTTTGAGGCGAATGAATCTCGCAGATAAGACGAACACTTCATCATGACGATGATGACGATGATGATAATGATGATGATGATTTCGTTTTTACATACGTCGTTATCTTTCAGCGCGTGCAGCAGCGCATATTAAATGCGACGCTCTCGACTATAACCACCGCGCTCATTTCGCTTTTACATAGCGACTGCTGCTGCTGCTGCTGGCGTTATTATTGCTGTCGGTGTTCATTGGGTGGAAATGGAGATGGCGGCGGCGATGGATTCGCTGGCGATTTAGCAATTTCCACATTTACACGCATCACCGATCAAGTCGAAAATATTAACGAGAGCGAAAAAGCATTCAATCAACGAAAGTTTCCCAACTTCCCCCAATGAAAACGCAGTCGCTGTGAGCGAAGATTTCCTCAGAATATTTGCGAAAATATTGCAAATCATTGATGAAAGCGTCAAGAGTTCTTCTTTTATTTGATCTTAAGTCAACAAGAAGCATTTCCTCGTCTCTAACAACCGAAATCGAAGAGAAGTCGAGAGAATTTCCCTCTTTTTAAATACATAAAAACATATTAATTCATAAGTGATCAATATTAAAAAAACAGATTTATATAGAAACGTTGTAAAATGTACACAAAAACAGAAGTCGCACGTTGCTTCGGTGCCGCTTCTGTGGCCATTTTTTGACTGTTGGTGGTCACTGAAATTTACGGCGCTGTTGTTTACAGATTTCCCCATATAATTACGCTGAAATTGCACGAAATTACTTAATTGATAAAAGGCGATCCGTGATCGAACCACACACAACGAAGGCTTTCTTTCGATCCCCGGAAACTCAGAGGAAGATCGAAAACTGGACCACAAACATCAGGCAAACGTAGGTAAATGTGAAAGTCCCAAGATCAGCTACGATGAACCTCGAATTCCTGTTGCCTTCGGGCGTCATTAGCGATCGATACATCGACACTTCGCCGAGTTCCAGTTGGAATTATTCATTCTTCAAGACGTCTTCGATTTGATAATGAAGAAATCTTCAATGGCGATCGGCATTCGTTCCAAGAACTGCGCCCGATCACGACGGAAGGTGCTAATCACTGCAGACGATGGCGAGCGTGTCTCTGGAGCCGCTGCAGGAGGTCACACGAACGGAGGCTGCTTTCGTTCTCATTACGGCGGCGATGACGCGGTGTTAAGGCGGCTCCACTCCTCCGAAATGCGTCATTGTTAACGCTGGCAAACAAGACCGTGACCGAAACGGTGACAGCGACACCGAAGCAAATGTCGCTGTGTGTGTGCGGATTTCTTCGTACTTCGAATGCATGCGCTGCATTCGTTCCGTGCGTTGTTTACACTGATTCATTCCTTGTTTGATTAGGCCAAACAAACAGCAGACACGGCGAGGGAAGCAGCAGTAACATGCTCCGTGTTCAGTTGACGTCGTCGTCGAGTAGCTGAAGGACACAATGCAACAGACGCGTTGTTGAAGCCCGGGAAGCAACCGAAAACACATCGCATCCCGCCCGTCATTAGCATAAAGAAATGCGCAGCGAAAGGGATAAAAAACGAGCACGTTCCACAGCACGATTTCGGCTGCGTCTGCGTCGTTGGCTGCTTGTTTGTCGACGGCGCTGGAGCGCGTCAAGTGGTGCCGTCTGCTCGCAATCACTGCGCAACGTGTGAGTCCGATCGCGGCTGATGTTTGTCTGTCTGTCTGTCCGTTCGCAGGTCCTTCGGCGCCTCTGCTCTCCCCAGAAGTAAATAAATCTTGACCGAAAAAGTGACTAGCTGCGTTTATTTGGATTGGGGCTGCAGAGAAACGACTGAAAGCGAGTCACCTTGAAGTCGAGTTAAGTAAAGAACGATGTCCGTCTGTCCGTCGGCGTGTCCGTCGGTCTCGGGGCCCAGCTGCGTGTGGCGATGCATAATTTGCGGCCGACACATCGGAATCTGCATACGAATCGCCGTGCGAGGCTGCACTGCGCCGAGATCCATTGCGGCGCTCCGTAATTACAGGTATCGCGGATGGTTTTGTAACTGAATTAACACCAGCGGACGCCCGGCGACCACGACCACGACGACGACGACGACTGCCTGCGAACACCTCCTCACAGCTGCTGCGCTTTGGTGGAAATCGCTTTGGGGCTGCGGTGTTTACGTAAGCGACCGACGCGACGCGACGTCATTCGATACACAGCAGCGGCGGCGCCATTTTGTTGCGGCGAACACGCAGCAGCAACGCAATAATTATGCGCAAAGTTCAATCAAAGCGTTGATTGCTGAAATGCGATTTCAAGGCAAAGACGAGCGGCTGTCGATCGATCTGCGAGTTCCTGCAGCAGTGAGAAAGTGTGTGTTTGTGTGTGTGTTGAATAAACCGCCGCCACGTTTCTCACAACCGTCAACGTAATCGTCATGAAGACTGCGCGTCGGCGGATTTGCTTTGAGGTGGTTACGATCAGGCTGCCACATGTGGTCGCCAACACAGAGTTGCCGCGCACAACTTCGCAACTTGCAGCTAATTTCATTTCGCAGCCAACGAAGCAAGCGACGCGACGCGACGGACAGACGTTGGCGATAATATGAATAAAATGAAATATTTCCCGACAGCATCGCAGTTATCAAGAGAGCCGATAGCTTCGTGCGTGTGCGTGCGTGTGTGTGATCTTAAGCTCTCTGCAAACGGCGGCGAGTAACTTCGTCGCGTCGCTCCGAACGACCCCAGCCACTCGGCAACTCGAGAGCGCAGCGCAACCTACGCCGAAGTCGCTGCGATTTGTGTGAGTTTCTAAGCATTTCTCAGCACATTAACACTTGCATGAAGTATTTCGCACAAGCGCTGATGTCCGTCGCTGAGCATCGTTGCGACGCTTGCAGTTAAAGGATATTTAAAATTAATTCACAACAAGAAAAACTCTCGAGTCAGTGTTTTTGAACTGAAGACGATAATGATGATGATGATGATGATGTGTCTGCCTTGCGTTTCGTCGCTCGGCTTTCTTCTACGTAAACTATTCCCAGTGCTAATTGCAGTTGCTAATAATTAAATCAGCGAAACACTTTTTCTAACCCGAGATAATTTATGCACAACTTCGCAGTCGTCCTTCATGCAACGCCGACCACCAACAGCAGCGGCAATCATTCGGCTTTTATCTCAAAATCACGAACACACACACGAACGGCGCGCAGTTTCGCGCTCTGCAAATGTCTCTATCTGCAAAACGTGCTCAGTGCCGTATTGAGAAAGAGTGTGTAGGAAGAGTGAACAGTGGGCCCGAGCGATTAAATGATTATTTACAAGAAAATCGCTCTCGACTTCGTTTGATTCTTTCTGATGTCAATTCTGTAATAATAATAAAGAAATGCGTGTCTGCTTTGGGAAATCACTTCGCATTCCAATCAGACGGACACGTTACTCGTCTTTTCAAAAGCTATTTCCATTGATCATGGTCCGGTGACGATCTCTACTGACCGTAACACGAGCTCCGGCCTCATTTCCACAGAACGATGACTGAACGCAACCGAAGCATGCAAAATGCACTGCAGATGGTTCATCGATGAATGATTGAAAAATCTTTTGCAATGTTTTCCGTTTTCATATCATAGGAAATTGTAATAAAATAAGTAACAAAACAATAACCAAAAATTGTGTTTTTATAAATTTATTATCAATTCACTTTTTCCCACATTTTTCGTTGAAGCGCCCCTGTTTAAATTTAACAACTGTTGAGTGTTGCAAATATTTGAAATAGAATTTCGCGCGCCGTGCACAAAAAAAGTACAGAAATACCGCAGCCGATTGCAAGGCGTATGAATGAATGCACACTCATGAAGTGAATCAGCTTACACAAACAAAGTAGTGTTCATCGTCGTGTTCGTTGCTTCGATCGGCACGTGAAACTCACCTAAGCATTGCAAACGCAACCCGAAGCCGAGTCTCCTTCATCGGCTGAGCGAGCGAGAGTGCGTTCACTTTCCACAGCCGCGTGAGCAATAGTGAGCGATTTGTTTTTGCTTTTCTCTTGTTTGCTGTTGTTGCTGTTGTTGTTTTTGTTGTTGTGTTGATTTATTAAATTGTTCTCTCTAGCTGCATTCGCCGTTGAGAGAATCAAGGGTGTTTCGTCAGCGTGAAGATGAGGCGAATGCTTGTCATTATTTCAGAAGTTTCTGTTTTTACACAATAAATTGTTCGTGTAGTTTTCTTTGTTGCTTTCGCAGTTTTATGATGTGAATCAATTCATTGCATCAGCAGAGTGATTTGGCAGAAACACAAAGTCACGCCGTATTAACCCACTCAGCCGCAGGGGCAGCTAGCGAAGCAGCGCGCGTCCGAATGACTGCGCGCGCGATTCACTGATCCGCGTTGATGGTTAATAAAATGACCGTAAAAAGGATTTAAGGTCTACGGCGCTCGCGGTGGCTGCACTTCGACTACTTCAGCAGTGAACATTAAACAGATTTTGCATTGTTATTAAATATTTGCTAATAATAAAGCCGAAGAGCGAAGAAATGACGGAAGGAAGCGAAGGGGTGAAAAATGCATAAATGCATTCCATAAATTAAAAGTCGTCATTAAACAAAAGCTGGCGGCTGTCCGTCGTCGCACATCGTCAACAAGTCGGCGAACTTCAAGCGTTCGAATCTGAGTTTCAAAACCGCAGAACTTAATTAGTGTCATATTGCTCGACAGCCGAACACACAATCAGACCCACAAATGTCCACAAACCAACACACACGACGTTCACGCTTGCGCATGAGTAAAGTTCTGCCGCATGTGTATTTGTCCGTCCGCTCGTCGCAACAAGTGGCTCTCGCTGTACACGATCTCCATCATGTTGATCATCATTCATTTTATTGCGCTGAGTTACTGCGTGTTGGATCGAACATCAGTCAGCCGACGACGACGACGACTCGAATGATGCTGCGTTGGCCTCTACGACGGCAGCTCTCCCGCTCTTTCCTGCTGCGTTGTTGTTTGGTGCTTCTGCTGCTACGTGTGAAGTCCGTCGTTCGTAGAGCACGTTCCCTCGTAACGATCTCTACCTGTCTATTGCGCCAGCAGCCGAAAAAATCACTCATTCGTCGGGGACAGGCCGACAGCCAGCGACATCAACTCTCTTCTGGGTGGCACTGCGAAGACGTCATTTATTTGGCTGCGTGTCTTTTTTAATGGAGATGGAAGCAGTCGAAAATATACGAAACAACAACCGAAAAAAACCGACGGAGCACGAAGAAACTGTTAACATGTCGTGGAACTCACACGTCGCCAGCGAAACATTAATCAGCCAGAAATCCAGAGTAAAAGAGAGACTCGTGTGTAGTCCATTTATTGGCAGATCAAACTGAAGCAGCAGCGACTTTCGGCTTGCGACCGAAAGTGAGACATCAAAGACGCTTTCCGACGCGTTTCCACTTTGCAAAATACGACGATTGCAGCAGATGACTCCAAATTGCTTAGAGAAGAATGAAGAAGAGGGGGAAAGAGAGAAGGAAAAGCGGAAAAGACTATTTTAAGAACACTTCAAGGATCCTTGGATCGCAAATGTCAGCTCGGTTCCAGCCTCTTGTCAAAAATTCTAACGTCTGTTGAACTTTTCGAACATTCGAGGACTATAAAATTATCCAAACCTGCGGAATATCGGGGCGTAAAAGTCTTTATTCATTCCTTTAGACAATTTTATCTCTATTAAATCCTTAAAAGTCGTATACAGTGCATCGTTTCTCAGTTGAAACACTGAAAAATATTTCGATTTTAGAGCTGTCAGCTTCTCTGATTTCTCCTCCTTCCCTGTTATTTATATCACTTAAATTATTTAATTTGATGTCCTTCGAAAACCCGAAAGAACTCGACTCTCATCGAAGAGTTCTGTTTGTCGCAAATTAATTTTATTGCCCGACTGATTGATTTATTTACCGAGCACCGATAGAAAAAAAATTGGAGGAGTTTTTTATGCTCCTTCGACTGTTGTTGGGTGGTCCGTACTTCAGAGTTGGCAACTCGAATGCGGAGGAGAGCATTTCAGCTGTTTCGCTGTCTATTAAAACGAAGTGAGAGTCGTTGAAGGACGGGCGTGTGTGTGTGTGTGCTTGTTGTGGAGAGCAATTTTGGCCGCTCCGCTCCACGCGTGTTTTTCGCATAAGCGTGGAACTAATTGCGAGCAGCGTTGCGACTGAGCGCACTCGTGGCTCTCGTCCAGCGCATCCCCCGAGGCGACTGAATGCTTCGTCGCCCAGAGCCGAATGAGCGCTTCGGCACGTTATTATTTGGCGAATTCCTTTGCGTGTGTGCTTCATACTTCGGTTGGATGTTGGTTCATTGTCGATATCAACGCGTCCGGTGAAAATAAGTGAAGCAAAACGCAATGAAATAATTGAGATTTATTAACAACAAAATTCATAGTAAGAAAAGGACACTCAAAGCGAAAGAAGGACATAAAAGAATAGAATAGAAAATGAAGAAAGATTCCTTAGAAATGCAATTCAATGAAAAAGGAGATTTAATCTTTAAATAGGCCATCAAAGCAGCATCGTGTTTTTTTGTTTGTTGTTTTGTGTTTAATGGGTTTTAACGTTGTTGTTGTTGTTGCTATTATTACAATCAGCGACCCAATGATATCGCTCGGCTGCATTCGGATCCATTCGGTTGCTTCACGCCGCACACGACTGACCGACCGTGCATTTCGCTGTGTCCGTGTGCCGCGCCGCTGGTGGTGTGGGTGCGGACGTGTACGTAGCGTGTCCAGCGCACAATGGAAACCCAACGAAAGGAAACCAACGAAAACTTTATTTACGCCACATGATCGAAATCGGTAGAGTGTGTAACCGGCTTTTTTTGTGCCCCCACCACCGACAACAACAACAACAACATCATCATCATCTTCATCATCGTCATCATTTGCTGAATGAACGGCTGAATGACGTTTGATTTGTTTAGAAACCATTCTTTGGCACAACTTCCTTCATGGATTTTCTGCAATCGAGTCAATTAATGAACGTTGCTAAAAAAATTGCGAAAATAACAACGAAAAACTTCGATTTGAAGTGAAGTCTTTGGAAATACAGCATCAAAAACACAAAAACAATACAAAAAGAAGCTTTTAACTTTAACATTTTCATCTAATTCTTTAATAAAACCATAAAATAACAACTCAGTCTCTGTTCCGCTGTTAAAAATTCACTTTTAAGTCTTTTCTTTTTCCTTATCGCATCAGCAAAACCGTCGTCCAGCCTCAGCAGCATCCACAATCGGCGAGCAGCGATCAGTTGACGATCCGTTGACAAGATCACGTTCACCAGTATTCATCAGTATTTTGGCCACAGCCACAGAGCAGCAGCAACCTGCAGCAGGCAGTAGAAGAAGCACGACCGAATCCCTGCTGTCGAGGCCACCAACAGAGCGAAGAACTACCGAAGACCGAACGGGCCTCGGCTTTTGAGGAGCAGGCAGACGTCTGCATACAGAAAATGTCATCATTACTGCGGATGACGACAAGAAATATGGGTTTTGTTACTATTCTTAGATCGAAACAATAATCGAGAGATATAGAATAGTCCAATTGCGGTCCTTGTGAGTCACTCTGCTATCAGGAATCGAATCGAAAGGACGTGATCGCTTCAAGCAGTAAAAACACATAAAAATTGTGGCTATAATTGCGTATATATTGCATAATAATAACCGTTTGATGTGATTACCCGAAGAACCCAAAGAAAGAAGCGAGTGACTCTTGATCACTCTTGATTCTAGCCTCAAATTCAATTATCAGAAACTACGTGATATTTATTCATATAACTTTAATAATCACTTCATCGAAATGGTAAAAATTCAAGTGTTTTCTGAGTCCGTGCGTTCAACGAGGTATTTATATAGACATACTTGGCTGTGTATCGGCCGTTGATGTCACTGGAAATGCAAATATTGACGTCCGCTTTTGATAAGCTGCCGCTCGCCGTCGTCAAACCTGTTGCGCTAACAAACACCGTTTCTATAAACCTTAAACAAAAGAATTCACTCGCAAAACTTGTTCATCGCTTTATCAAATTTCTTTTCATATATATAAAATGTTAAGTCCGTCTATTATTATTATTATTGCTGTTTGTTTGTTTAATTGAAACACTAAATTTGCTTTCGGATATAGTTTTAGCACACTCTTTAAATTAATCGCTAATTCAATAACCTTCAGAGTTCATAGCCTTCACAATGTTAAATATTTTATCAAGAATTATATAAGAAAGTGACGCAAATACATAAAATAAAATATTCCTTTACGTATCGAATGTTTACTGCATCAAGCGGCTTCCGAAACTAATTTCAAGACCTGAATATAAATGTTATAGACGAGAACTAAGAACCCGGGTCATTAGCGACAAATAAGAAGTCGGGAACTCGGTCAAGTGGACAGTTATTCTGCTACAAGGGCTTCCATAGAGGTGCTTGAGGAAATAGAAGACTAAAAGAAGATATAGAAAAAGTTAGAGAGGTCTTAGAGCTCTATAATCATCAAAAGACCATCAAGAATTGTTCCATTAGCCAAGTTTTTCATGATTCTACGTTACAGTGGGGTTTTTCACGGAATTAACGAGGGCGTAGCGGGTCCCGGAAGGCGCTCTTTCTCGGTTCACGTACTTCTTTGCTGCGTGACTCGCTTTCATTACCCACACGATCTTTATTGGGTTGACTGATAGCTCCAAAGGCCTACGGACGACGCTATATACTCGTACCTGACATGAAGTGTGGCTGACCTGAGATAACCTGAGTCTGATATTGTCATTCGCTCTTCCTATGTGCCACTTTCGGCTATAAAAGAGTTGAGAAATACATGATAAATTCTTTTATGGTATTCATATAACTGCACATGGGGAAGTGGCTATAAATTTTATAGTACAAAACGATGTCGAGAAGTCATAAATTCCAACGACCTTCTTCGGCTCAGATCGATGTACTTCGTTTCAACAGTTTTTTATATATTTCTTCACTTCACTCGCGGTCCCTAATTCGTCTGAAAGAAACGAGGTGAAGTCGCAATACAAAGTCCCCACATCCTTTCAGTACTCCTCCAATAAACGTTCCTTAACAATTATAAAAACTTTGTTGTTGTTGTTGGTTGACGTCTTTGTGACATTATTGCCACGTTTTGCGATGAGTCCCGCCCAAGCGGCTCCTTTGAGTGGCGGCTCTATTAAAAGCGACGCCGTGTAGTTGACTCTCGGGCAGCACGACAGCAAAAAATACCAGTAGCCACAAGAGTTTCCCCCTCACGCCTCTCTTCTAGCCGCTGCTTTGTTCTGTTGCAGCCTCGATTCTGCCTCTAATTTGTAAGTTAATAAATAATGGCGCAAATATCAATTACGGACTCGATTTATGTTGTAATAAATTTGCGATGGGAGGCATCGAACGAAGCTGATAATTTAACTGATTCGGTAATTGATTTTCTGGAAAAGGGTTGCGATTTATGAACGCGCAAATCGAAGAAGAGATTCTTCGACTCTCTGCCTTTAATTGAATTTAAAACCAGGCACGTAAATTAAGAATCTACGAAGTGGGACTGAAAATCGATTGGATTGCGATTTGTCACGCCTTCGAAGGTTCCCACATCCGTCGCTGGGTGCAAGGAGGTCGCGATCCTGTAACAGGGACCCACTAAAGTCAAAAGGAATGCGAAACGA
Organism: Thecophora atra; assembly: GCA_937620795.1. Classification (NCBI taxonomy): domain Eukaryota; kingdom Metazoa; phylum Arthropoda; class Insecta; order Diptera; family Conopidae; genus Thecophora; species Thecophora atra. The sequence goes on along the minus strand of OW569397.1, from coordinate 95,650,122 downwards.
TGGAGTTTTTCACTGATTCTAGTTCCTGTTCGATAAATAAAGTTCATTTATCATTAAATAAACATTTTCGTAAGACGAGAATTTTCTTGATTGATTTCCTTGATCCATTGATAAACTTGCGTCGAGTTTTTGAAGTCTCTGAAGTCGCTTCGTCGTCGTTTTATTTACATTCGAACTGAATTTGTTTCAATTCATAAATGTTTAATTAAGACGCGAGGAAAGGAAACAAGAGAAATAATTGAGAAATAAGACCGCCACCGCCTTCGTTCCACCTTCGTTCGCTGATCGTTTCGTTCGCTTCATGTTCGTGCGAATGAGCGCGACTTTCACGACGCAGTGAACCGAGCGCGTGTGCGAATTCACCACACACACGCGCTCGCTTCATCATGTTGATGAAGACACATTTCAGCGCATGTGGCGGCGTCGGCGGCGGCGGCATCTTTTGACAGCGACTTCGAACCATCCAACGAGCAGCTATTCATCATCATTTCGACTGAAGCCGAGAGCCAGCGCTTGGCTTGCGTCGACGCATGAGCAACAAAAAGACTTTCGCATCGCGTAATGAGAAATATTCTCAAAGCCGAAGCAACAACCTGTGAACAGCGACAACGGCGATGACGACGATTCGCAGCAACCACAAAAATCTCCAATTTAGCTGCGGTTGCGTTCCTGTGGCTTCTCGCAGTCGACGGCGTTTATGCGAGATTTTGCGTCGCTGTCGGTGGCCGTCGCCATCAGCTGCATTTATTTACTTTTCTTGGAGCATTTTTTCCCATTTCCATATTGCGATGTCGCCCAGAATCTCACCCAGAATCGCGTTGTTCGCCTTCTAAGGGTCGTCTGCGCTTCGTGAAGTCGTGTGTGTGTCGGCGATGCCGCAATCGCCGCCGCCAGCCGCCAGCCGCTCCGCACTCAATTACAGTAATTTGCCTTTTTTCGGGGCTACTGATTGAATTTCAAATTGCTCAATTTCAAGTCGAGATGCACAGATTTTGGCATTTTTAATGTCGGGCTGATAAAAATGCAGACCGCGCGCAGATAGCGAACGGAACCTCACAGGAAGCGATGCGACCCACCAGAGCGTTCGTTTCTCTGCTCATGCGTGTGTGTGTGTGTGAGGTGGATTTAAGGTTCCACGGCTGCCGAAGCTGAATGGAGTAATTAAGTGGCACGTTATGCACCACCAACAAAAGCAACAGCAACAAAACAACAGCTTCTGAAACGTGCATAAAATCGGATGTTGTTGTTGTTGTTGTGTTCCGTGTCGGTTGCGATTTTTAGCGATCGTCCAAAGCTGAACTTTCGCGAAAGGGTAACATTTTTGGGCGCCGATAACCGGATGTTATTAATTAACTCCTTCGGCTCTGGCTCAGATTTGCTGCGGATATAAAGTGAATGCATAAATCGCAAGCTTAATTAACGACGAAGCTTCCCAAGAAGATGGGTCGCCCTATAAATTTTATTGTGCATATATGTTGCCTTATATTCCCCTTTCTACATAAACATATGTATGTATATAGATGAGTTTTTCTTCTGTATAATTGCTTAAAAATAACAGCTCTAAATTAGCATTTATTTCTCCTTGTTTATTTCACACGCTTTCTAACACCCGTCGTTGTATTTCCCCACCATGCGTCAAATTCCACCATGCTCCAACTCCCACCACCTTCTCAAACGTTCTCGCGCCGCTATCGTTAGCTGTCGGCAAACGACGAACTCTCTTTGTTGTTGTTTGTTACTGCTGTTGTTATTATTACAACTATCGATGCGAGAGTGGTTGTTGTTGTTGTTGTTGCATTTGCAGTTAACGTCGTCAGCAGTGTTGTTGTTGTTGTTGTTTTTTGCTGTTGTTGTGTGTATTTAATAAACGATGAGAGAAAAGTACGTGTTTGAGTGCATGTTTTTTCACCTCTTATCTATGAAATGGATTGCGTGTGCCATGTCGGTTGCTATTTGGACTATTTTGATTGTTTTTATTTGTGTTACACAAAAATTTTCCATGGCGTTTGCATGGAGCCGTCGTGGTTATTATCAGCTCTTATCAACAACGAGTCGGCAGACGTTTTGTACGCGTTGATCGAGGAACGTTGACGATGGAAAAATATGACAAAGAAATGTAGACAATGTATAAAAGGAAAAGCAAACACAAATAATTTATGTACACAGTAATAAAAGTGATAGCAGCGAGCGATAGCAGCACGTGTTTGAAAAGTCATCAGAAGCAGTTTTCTTCGCTTTTAAATCAGCGAAAAATCACAGTCACATCCTCAATTAAACGATGAAAAACGCATTCCATTTATGGAACTGAATGAGTCAGCAACGGAACCGCCTTGTCCAGGTTATCACAAGCCGAGCGACGGCCAACTCAAAGCCTTCACTGTTCTTGTCTTCAGTATTAAGTCACAAAAAGTCAAGTGTTGTGTGTGGCCAACGCGCGATTATCACATGCAACAGCAACGCAACGAATTCTTATCGCTTCCAACTTGTTTACATCGGCACATTTCCAACTTCAAGCCGAGCTTCGACCCTGAAGCAAACGCAGCAGCACAGCTCTCATTTCTAACTCTTTCTCTCTCCCTGACGTGATAAATCCAATTGGTCGTGAATCGAACGAAGCTGAAACACCAATTGGATGTGAATTGAACAACTTTCCAGTTGGAATTCAAAAAGAAGTTTCATAAATTCACATAGAATTGTTAAATTAACTTCAAATATATGTTAGAAACTTAATTTAAACCAAGCAAAGAATTATTTAAATACTTTACAATCAACACAATAAATAAAAAATTATATAAATTATTTTAAAGTGACTTCGCAAAGGTCGAAACTATTTGAAATATATTTTATTATTTTATATATTCATTTCTATTTATCCAAACAGATATTTTATTTTGTTTTTTGGCTGAAAAAGTGAATTTTTATTCTGCGACGCTCTTGAAACAATTAAAAACAGGTTAAAATCAAGCTGCGAATTCAATAAACGTATAAATATTAATATCGTGAGTACTGCTTTTATATGTGCATATTCAAGAAGAAAATTATATGTCATTAAACACGATTGACGTCAGAGGAGCCACTTTAAAACGGCGCCGACAGCTGGGAAAAAACTGCTTCTTTTTATTAATGTGAGAAATTAAAAAATGTGTCTGTACTTTGGAAATTCGCTTGTGGACTATGAAACGACAATTTCCACGATTCTTTAAACAGGTATTAAAAAAGAAGAGAAATAAAAAATAATTAATAATGCATTTGTTGCATCAGGTTTCTCTGTCGATTCTTGTCGCAGCAAATAAACTGAATTGTTAATAATTAATTAATTTTATATAAGGACGGAACAGTGAAGCGATTAAGTGTTTGTTTCAGTTGTTTACTCAATTGACACAATGCGGCACGTGCCCAAGAATCGCCGGAAATAAAGAAAAAAGTTGGCACAGCAAGAATAGGAAAAGTATGAGCAAAAAACTAGGCAAAAACTAATTTATATACAGCTGGCAAATAATCAAGAAATGGGGCATTCGTGATTAAAATAATACGTAAAGAAAAGAGCGACAAAAACGACGCTTTTTTGGCTGACGATGGACGAAACTCTATGAAAATATTCTATGGATGCGTGAGTAATCAGTAATAGAAATATCCGCTTTATAAATAACACTTATATAACATAAACACATATCTTAGCCATATATCACATGAGTTTATTTATAACCTTCACCAAAAGGTGTCACAATCAATTTATTTATAAGTTCTTCAAAGTCATTCTCAGTTCGCATTCTCAGTTCTCATAATCAGTATATATAGGAAATTTTCTTATCTTCCGAATCTCCTTTCGATATCTCTCACTTTCCTATTTTTCTAATTTACTTCACTCGGGCTTAAAATAATAAACTTGAAGTAATAAACTTAAAAATAGGAGGAGAATGTCGATAGAAATCTTCAGAAACTGAGTACTTGGTAGCACTCGAAATACTCAGCAGGTTAACGCTATGTTTATGTAGAATAATTCCTTAATTTTATTGAAAGAAAGTATTCGGAATTTATTATAAACAATTGCAGTTGTAAAGTCATTATTTTCATTATTTATCCTTGGGAATATTCCCGAAAACGAGGAGATACAAAAGAAGGCGTCTGTAGATGAATTCTATAGGATATTGACAGGAAACCGTTGACTCCGAGGTATACCAAAGACATATTACAGAATAAAGTGGCTTCGATGATATCCTAACGCACTCGGCCAATTGTTAGACTTGAACAGTTGATCATCATTGAAGATCAACTGATTAATAACAAATAAACAAAAAAATCCTACGGTTGACTGACTGACTCTAGAGAAACTAATTCTCCGACAAGCACATATCATGTCCGAGCTATCAGCCAACTTTATTATGCTCCTCTCTCACCTTACTATAGACGTCCAAGTTACGCAAATCAAAGTACAAGCCAGTACCTTTGCTATTGGGCGCTATAGTTAGCAGTCTGTGAAAGTCACGGGAGTCCATGGCCGACCGGGTGCAAGGTCTCCCAGATATTCATAGAATTGATGCTCTATAGCTTCTCAGATGGTCAAGGAATAGAAGCTTTATAGCTCCTTTCTGGTCTAGAAACAGTCTTCGCAGATTTAAGGGTTACGAGTGTGTTCAGGGATTAAATTTTTCTCTGAATTTCATCTACGATCATCTATGTATGTATATCTTGGACGCAATATGCAAAGGTTCAGCTCTTGCTTGGTTGTTCCATGTGCTCTTTAGGTGTTACCTTTTTGAATTCTAAAGGCCCAACCAAGCAATGCATAGGAATAGAAATCTAAACTACGAATACACAGAATCATATGTGGGCACCCATACAGTGCACAGTCACGGTTTCGTCAAGTTCGTACCCTTTCGTTAGGAATAGAATGCATAGAAATCATGCGGTCTGGATCGCACAATCAGTAGTGACAGAGTCACCATCTCCTCAAATATTAGATACTGAAATTTATACAAAATGCGATCATATTAATTTAATAAAGTGTTTCCTCTCTTCGAAAGTCCCAACCACTAAAACATAATTGCTAAGAACAGTATTTTATGCATCTTTATGTTTTTAAGCACTTTTATGCAATTTGAAAAAATTTCTTCACTGTTAAAGAAGCGTACGCAGCGATTCGCAAATCTATCTGTGTCAGTTGGTAACCCTTACTACTAAAAAAAATATTTCTGTGTTGTGATATCAGTCTTTTTCATACTGAAATAAAAAATGAATGATAGTAAATAAGTAACAAAGCTATTTATTTGAACTAATTTAATTTCACTTTCACTAAAATCTGTGTTCTTTATTTAACTTTTTGCACTGTAATAGTATGGTCACAATGAATCAGCTGATTGAATTCCATGCATTGCTTGGTCGTTCTACTGATTCGTGGAATGCATAGCTTGCATGTCGTTGAGTTCAGTGGCTTTCTATGCACTGCTTGGTTGAGGCTTAAGGAAGTAATTTATTCTACTTATGTTTTCCCTATATTGTAATTACGCTATCCTACCGAAAGGTTTTTAGAGCGATCTACTAAAGTATAGTATATAGTGATCTAGTCTAGATGAAAGACATAGTACAGAAAGACATATTAGATCTATGTCGATCGAGAAATATGTATCTAGTTTAGTGATCTATTTAGAGAATTTCTTGATGAACTTGATTTCTCTGCTGAGGATCATCATCTCTTTTATAATCCCAAAAAGTCTATGAAGAAATCTATCTGCAACTCCCAATATACAAAATATTATACCTCAATCTGTAAATTATGTATATTTTCTAGGTTCCAGAAATTTCTTTATATGTTGTTTGTTGCTGTGATCGTCAGTCTGATCATGATACTTCGAAAAGAAAAGCAAATCATCCAACAACAACAATCACTGAATCAAATTATCAGCAACAGCTGATGAGTGGCGCACAGAAAAGCCACAGGCACAGTCAAAGGTCACACGAGTTGTTTGTTTGTTCGGCTGATGGAATAACAAAAACCCAGACCTGAATTTCAGAAATAAATATGGAAATATTTTAGAACAAAATACATGTTTAAAGTACACTCAACGAATGCAAAATAGTTAGACTTTATATTCTCAATTAGTTTAAAATTCCGTTGGGAAATTATACACCATGAATTTTCCTGTATTTCCCTTCTATTTTGCCATCAAAATTTTTCATTAAATTAGGCGACATCACAGCCAGAATCTTTCAAATACAACAATACAAAACTACGGATCAAGACCTGATCATTAACGTCCCCTTCAAAAAGAGTTTTCTTCATTTAAAATTCAAAGATTTCCCCACATTTTCTTGGTTATAATAACCGTGGAAATGCAGTCATCCCTTGAAGAAGAAACCTGCTTCAATATTCCCTTTCAATCGAGTGCATTCGAAGGATGTCCATACATGGAACATGATAAACAAATCCAATTCTTCTGATGACTCTTCCTCTACGAAAACCTCTTCGCGTAACCCATTTCGGGGACACACATTTTGTCGACGAATGTACTTCTGTGCACTTGTATACATATCGATATAAAACATCCCATTTTATTATACACACATCGACATATTTCAGTACTCGTGCAAGCAATCAACTCACTCACGCCAACGACAGTTCTCGATGACGCACGAGATCGCTATCGACGGGCCCCAACATTGCTCGTGCCGCAGCCACGACGTTCACACTCGGCGCTGAATGCGGACACGAATGATAAAGCATGCGACGATCGTGGCGGCGATCGCACGCGGCTCAGTCGACAGCACTTGTCAACGTGTTATAAAGAATATCGCCGATGATATGAAGGAAAGCGATAAACAGACACACGCACAGATGTGTATGCATACGATACATTTGCACTTTCGTGCATACAAAGCGCGATTGCAGTAGCTCAGTCAGTTATAAATAACCAGAGGTCAACCTAGCAATTAATGTAAAGAAAACGCATTAATATTTAAATCGAATGAAGGCGTGATTTGTAAAATGAACCATGGGCCTGGTTTCCTCTTCAATTGCATACATTGGCAGCACTGTAGCGATCAAAATACTCAACGATTATTCAGGGTCAAGCCCCGTAGTACGCAATGACTCCATAAACAAGATTGAGTAATGGGCTAGAAGTGCTCAAAAGTCCCGGAAAACGGATACATATTTCAAAATTGGCCTGGCAGTCGACCGAATGGTCACATGGTTCCTCAACTCATCGGGAAGTCTCCCTTTTCACTTGACAAAGCGACCGGGGACTCACGTTATCACCACCGTCGTTAGCGAGCCGTCGGTATTAAATAATTAATGCTGACTGACGCCGGATTTAAGCAGGCCAATTAAAGTGGATTTATTTCTTGGCTATTTTTACGAGAAATCACTTGATGATCGAGACAACTCGGTAAACATGACGGCGACATCGACACTTTTCATTATACTGAAAACTAGAGAACTGAAGTGATAATCGATTGGCTTCAGCTAAATAATTTTATTGAATTTATTAGGGATTATTCTATTATTGTACATAGATAGGGAGCTCTACATTCCTTCGTCGATTTCAAAGCGACTTTTATTAACCAACTTGAAGGTGATTAAAGGTCGCTGGGACTTTATCGCTGTCCATTGGGTCTAATAACACGTTGTATAAGCATTAAATAAGGTTACGTTGAAGAAGTCTTTAGAGGATAGGGCGCAAAACCCTTTAAACACAAGGATTCAAGCGATTATTATAAGCGTGGTGGAACAGAGGATCTCTATGGAGTTTTCGTAACAATTTCGAGTACTTTCTGAGGTATTAAATTGAAGGTAGGAATCGCTGTAGTCACTTTTCTTCCTTTAAATGAAAATCTGATTAGGAGTGGATTTGAAGGATCAAAATTCCGCCATCAATATAGAGTTTAAAGTGGGTCTATATATCGGCACTACGTGCACGTGGACCTGTACCATATAAGAGAAGAAATTCCATGGCAAATCGCGAATATAAAACTTTTTAAAGAAAACAAATAAATTTCAAATTTGATAACAGAATCCATGAGCTGTTGTTTTGCTTATCGGCACTACGTGACCGTAAACATGCTCCCCATGTTTGAATTCCTCCAGTTTGGCAACAACATGCAGATAGTTGCCCATAGATCGTGCATGAGGCAAGCGATATCGCTTATCGCCATCGACCAACATGCGTGAGCTCCATAAACACTCGAGAATGTTTCTGGGGGATTGTGAAACGCCTTATCGCAGATTTGGAGGGTGTGTTTTCGTCGAGTTAAGAGTACGATTTACTGTAGTTCCATAAAGTTAAGTGCTGAGTGTGAATTGCTTTTTTTTGTAGCCCCATGACGCATGGCTTCGCCAGCAATCTATTCCATTCTGCGTTGAAGGTCTGCTGTATCATCTCTTAATCACGTCTGTAGATTTGTTCAAGTATTTCTTTATTCCCTACACTCGAAGAAAAGGTGTGCTACGTTCGTTCCTTTGTAGTTTGTTTGTAGAGTGATCAGCGACTCCATTGAAGTCGCTTCAGTTCTGTCGTCGTGTCTGCGTATTGATCTAAAACCATGTCTAGGCGTATGTAAAACCCGCAATTTCTTCGGGTTCCATTACAGCTCATCACCGTGTAGTGCATTTCTGCTTCGGCCAAGCCGAATCCGGGTGTAAGTTAAGGTTTTCATCTGATTTAAGAAACAGTTTTTCGCTCTGAATCATCGCCATAAAAACTTCTAGACGGAATACTAAAGACCAGTTGTTGTTGTGTTTTCAGTGATCTTTGTTAGGAATCTTTTTTGTTGTACAATCGAGCTCAAAACGAGTGGCGAATTAACAGTAATTCAAGGTTAGTCAGGCCGTCCATTTGCGACCCGTCGAAGGATTAAAGTCCACATTTTCGGACTTTTTATTTCGGACTTTAGCACTTGTAGATATGTCTTAAATATCTATTCATCTATAATTATTATTACATATTTAATATACAGATTTTAGGCAACTTACAGTAGTTCCTTCAAAGGTAAAGATTCGAATAACATTCCCCAATGAAGGGTTTTAGCGGGAGGTCAATAACGGGCTTTCTTATGCTGTATACGTCCTTAAAAGTCATAGGCAAATCGCAGAAATTTATCATTTAGAAATGGGTTCTGTTTCAGTGGACCATCGAGTGGTCAATTTGTAGTATTTCATGACATTTCCAGGGCTGAAAATAACCGCAGAGGCACTTCTTTATGCAATAGACTCTGTACTAAAGCTGAGGATACTTCAGAGAAGTGGAAAAAGACAAAAATGAGCCTTGAAAACAACCGACACCTCACAGAAAGAATCACAGTGATTGAGTTATGCGAAGGGGCTGAGTTTCCGGTTACAATGGATGTAAAACCCATAAATGTGAAAGTTATTGTCATGAATTAAAATGTCACTTCCTCCGAGCGAAGAAGGTGGTACTTTATACCATTTAACGGTCGGTCTGAGCTGTCAAAAATGACGATTCCGTTCGGACAAAAGTCGCAGTGAATTGCAGACTTAAAACGCTTCGTTTTATAAGAAAAATTAAGGGAATAATTATTGCTCGTGTTTCATTAGAATTTAAGAATATTTCATAAAGTAGGAATTCGACTCTGAGAATGGTGAATAATAATGAATTCGCCACACAATTCGCTCGATTCACGTTGAAGTTTTGCTGTCGCGTGGAGATTTCATTTAAATAAATGGAACCTTCTAATGAATGGAGTGGAATGGAATGTTGTTTGAATATTGTAAATAATGACATTTCGAAATATTTCTCGACAAGTTCTCTGCTATCTGTTGTTGCACCATCTGTTAACTGGTTTTAAAATTCTCTTTCTCAAACATTTACTTAATTTTTTATTGTTTTTTTTCCTCATTTTATATTTGCTGTTGGGAATTCCAGCTTAGGTCATTTCAGCAATTGCTGATCGTGTGATTTTTGGTGATCGTGTGGGGAAAATATCGACGTCGGTGTCGATATTTTAGTGATAGAACCGATATTTGTATATAAACGGTGCTCGGTGCTTCAAGTGACGACTTCGACGCAGTATTTGAACAATGAAGAGTCCGTCTTCTGCGATGTTGTTGTTTGAAGTCAACAGAAACGCCGCCAGCAAACATCAAATCAATTAATCATTGAAAATAAACGACTTGGAATTGAAAATGTCGGTTCTAAAAACAGGTCCCACTGCACTCGGAGTGCAAATAAAACATTTGAGGGCAAAATATGTCAAAGAAATGATAAACAAGTCCCGTCGAAAGGTTTTCCGAAAGACTACAGAAAAACCTCGACGAATTTTCAGTGCAAAACGTTGTTGTCCGTTGGCGTTATCACGGTTTTTGTTGACTGTTTATGGACACGTTGTCTGTGGGCCGCTCGGCTTCGGCTTCGTTTCGGTTCTATCGTGAAGACGCGAGGTTATCGCGGCTCGAGACAAAGTGTCCAAAAGTACATCGAAGCGCGACTGCATTTAATTTGGGCGACAGTCTTCGATTTGTGCTCATTATGAATGTCTGTTTGAAATATCGTATGAAGCAATGCATCGCACTTTGTCCCCGCTGCGACTGCGGATCTGTTATCTGCAGGGACGCGAAGCTTATCGTTAGATGCCGACTTCTAAAGCACTTTTTTATTCAGCCAGTTTTCGCATTCGAAGCTGTTGTGGCTGCGAGTGCGACTGCGACGGCCTTGAACGCTGCTACCGGTTCAAGTTCGTCGCAAACGCTCGCCGTGAGCTGGAGTTGGATGCGAAGCTGCCGCTGTTGTTGTTGTTGTTGTTGCTGTTGCTGTTAGTAGAAGTGTGCTTCTCACTGGCTGAACGCCGACTTCAACTCGCTCTGCATCTTCGGCTGTGGTGGAGAGCAGCCGAAGTCGCGCTCTTGATCGGCATGTGACACTCGCGAGACATCACGAAATGACGAGATTTTTAAGTGCTCAGCTTTTGTTTTTGCGGTTTTATTGTTCGTATTTCAATGTGTTGGTGTGTGTGTATTTTTAAGCTTGGCTCGAAAACAATCGCCTGTCCAGTTGGACAAGAAATTTAAGTATTCGTAGTTTAAATTTACTTCTGTTTTTTTTGTTGTCCCACACGACGTTTTTTTGCTTGACTGAAAATAGGTCAACGGACCTCAATAAAGTTGCCAAAAATGCCGACCTTGAATGATTCAACAATGAAGTTTGAGCTTTTTTTAACATTTTACTACAATTAAATAAATGTTTGTTAAGGGAAAAAACACTTCTACGCTGTAATATTTCAACACAGTGAATAATGAGAAATCTAATAAGAATTGCAGTTCAAGTTAGCGATTTGCTGTGCTTGTCAAACTCTTGTTGGATGTTGAGTTACTGCGCAATTCTCGAATTAAAGCAGCGCAATTTATTCAACAATTTCACAATACTTTGAATGGAGGCTGTAATTATACTTGAAAAGGTTTCTTTTAAGTCCAATTTTTAACGAAGAAAGTAGAAAATCTATTTTCCTCTCATCTCCACGTTTGATTACGCTTACGAAACGACCACACATCGTCGCGCTGCGGTGTGTTAAGTGTGCGTGTGGTGGGTTTTTTCACCTCAGCCATTAGCAAATCAATTTGCAAAGGAAAGCAGCTAAACACCAGATTAACACAAAACAGGGTGAAGTTTGCATTTATTTCTGCTTCTTTTGTTTTCCTACTTCATCAGCGTCTTTTTCGAGGTGTGAATTCGCAATGCAAATTCGTGATTTTCTCTTCGGATGTTCAAATGAAGCAGAAGAAGCGCGTTTTTCTATGAAACGTGTTGAATTTGAGGCTGATGAGTGAACAATCGGGGTTTTTTAGAGTTTTTTTCATTAAATAAAAGTCAATAAATATTTTGAAAATAGTTATTTTTTAAAAAATGCTTCAAAAACATTGAAAATAGAAACTTTTCATGATTTTAAACGTGTTTCCAAGCATAGAAATTCGTCATTAATGTGAATTATATTAATTTTAAACAGTGAAACCAATTTTAAACATGAAAACAAGTGAATTTTTATGGATTTAAATATTGAAATGTTAAATAATCATTTCTTAAGCAACGAAATTCCTTCGTTGATCGCTTTCGTCGATCGTCCGAGCCTCCACGAAGCTTTTCTTGCAACCTGTTCGTGTTTTTTCTGTCGTGTCCTTTTTATCCGGGACACAGATTACCAACGTGGCTGGCAGCATGTTGAAAATTCACCGGAATCCGTCTAAAAATCAGTTGAGCGATTTGTCACCGAACACGAGCGACGTTCGGGATTCTTCTCGTCGCAGCCAGCGTCTGCTGCATCCAAGATTATCCCGTCTGGCGCCCGTTTCTGCCACGATGACGCTCGTTAAACGTCTGCAACTGCAACACGCCAACGTCGATATTTTTCTTAATGTGCAGCAGTAAAAAATAATCTCTTCTCTTTCGTTTCCCTTCCTCCTGTCGTGCTTAGCATTTCCCTGAACTGCACTTAATCCTCGGCTGCGTCATCGTCGTCGCTGACGTAATCGCGGCCGACGTGATTGAATCCCTTCGAGCGGCAGCAATGGACGCCGCACTTGTCGACGGCTTAGAGTCGGCCACTAATCAACTCGTGCTCACTAATTGCGCCTAAGCGCTGATCACTGTTGCTAAGTCGCTGCATTTCCCCGTCGGCGAGTTTAACGATCGCTGCTCGCGACTGATCAACGCCGACACCGCGATGAGTGATGATCTCGGCTGCGATCGGTGAGTATTTAATTCCCTTTCCTCTGCTCGCCTCCTCGACGACGATTATGAAATATTTCACCACCTTCGCGAGCGAGCATCATTCGCTAATCGTCGCTCCGAAGATCGTCGTTGGAAAATTTTCCATTCATCTGTCGGCGGCGGCGGCGCGTGTTTTCAGCAAATCACACAATCGCTTTTCGGTTGACGGTCGCTTCTGTATTGACACACACACAAAGCGACGCAGGTTCCGTTTCGGAATTCATTAAAATAAACGATCGAAGCTTCGTCAATCGGTCACTAAACGATCGTGTAAACAGCTGAAGCTGCGGCGATGACCAACGAAAACTGATCACAACCGAAGCCTCAATGGGTTTTTTATTGAAACTCAGGCAAAACATTTATTAAATAAACTCTCGCTTTTAACAATCGATGGAAGTGATTCAAAAGAGGAGCTCAGAAGGAAGATTTCTGTTCTTTTTTTGGTTTTTTGATCGAGCTTCGATGAGGTCGAAATCGTAGCAGAGGATGCGTTGTTCTTCGCATTCTTCACTTTTACTTAAACCTGAAATCGTTCGATCAGTTGTCAAACGATTCAGAAACTTTTATTACCATCGAATAAATAAATTAAATCGTTGCTGTGGAAATATTCCATTGATTATGTTTGTAAATATTTGTTTATGGCGTCGATAAGAAGTCACAGCGACGGAATTTTATTCAAGAAGTTTGTTTATAATGAAATTAACAGTTCACTCGGTGTGAATCAATGCGAAATACGAGGAAAAACACATTTCCATTTACATAATGGTCACTTGACGAAATGTTTGATCACAAATGACAACAACTGAGATCGTGATCGTCGATGGGAAAGGGAAAAGAATAACCTTAAAAAGGGCTCGACTGATTGACGTCATCTGAAAACGGAAAACTTTCAATTACAAGCACATTTTAACCAATACAAACTTAATGAATATTTAATTATATAAAGTGAATTGCGTAATTAAATGGATATAAAATGCAATTAAATTTATAATCAGGCAACAATTTATTTTGAATTTTTATAAATTCGCATAAACAGGCTAAAAAATATGATTATTTGCTAAAACTGAAGAGGAATGTGATGAATTTCATCATAGAAACAGAATAATTATTTTTAGAGTTCATTTAAGTTATTTTTCTTTATGATTTCACCCCATAAAAATACGAATTTTCTCAAAAATCTCCCAAAATCACCACGTTAACTTCTTGAATTTCTTTTTATTTCATGTTTATTGTAAATAATTCAGTTATTAAATAAGAAAATTAATTAATTTTTTAATAAAAGATGTCATACAAGGAATAAAGAAATTGCAATAAAGTTTATTTCACAAAACAACTGCAAAAAATAGCAAAATGAGCAACTTTAATGACTGCGACTTTTTCGGATTTCATTGAAAGACGAAGGAGAAGCTTCCAAGTCGGGGGATTATTTATACAATAGATTTTTTGTGGCTCCAAAGCAACATCCGCTTTTCTAAGAATCTTCGCCACTCTTCGCCGACGCACCCACGGAATTCTTCGCTGCTTTATTAACTTTATTTAGTATTTTATGTTATTCAACGTTTTGTTATTGACTTCTAAACAGATTTCGTCGACGTTGCGTGGTCACCCCGCGAGGTGAACTTGAAGCGTGAGGTGAAATTTCTGCGCGTGTCAAACGATTGATTGCGCACCATAAATTAGCACGCAAGCGAACGAAGCCGAGGAAGGCCAATAAAACGAAGTGCTTCTTCGCTGCTGGTCGTGACGGTTGATTGGCTGGCTGATTGCTCGCTTGGGTGGTTGTTGGTGGCTTTATGGCCGCTGGTAATGAGTCTTAAGTGAGGCACCAACACGAGCAGAGCTGCGCAACGTGACAAAGACGTGGTGCTTGTTGCTTGGCTTGGCAATTGACTGCAGAAGTCAGTCAGTCAACCCGCAAACAAGCAGACACTTCATTAGGCCCGAACGCAACGCCAACAGCTGTGGCGCTGATCTCACCACTCGACACTTCGACTTCGGTTTGAATGCGCAATTTCCGTGGAAGCAGCCGACAGAAACAGAGATTTGCAAACAAAATTTCAATGAAGTTCAACGACAATGAAAAGCAACACGTTCGTCATTGACCATGACCACGCAAACCTTCTCAGGCGGCACCTACGCCAGCAACAACAACGACAGCTTCGAAAGGCAGTTGGACATCGCGACCGTTCGGCGATTTCTTCGGCTTCAGTTGAGCGCGTCCGAAGCGTATCCAGTTGCTACGAAGCAATCGACGTCGAGTGTATCGAATTGCATGAATGGCTTTGAAGCACACAGCCACACACAAACCTGTTAAGAGCTGTTTGTAAAGAGAGAAAGAAACGCGAGCGTGCTGAGCATAGAAACGGCTTCGTGTGGTGTGTGTGTGGCTGTGGTAAAAAAGGCACGCAGCGTCGTAAAATACCAATTAGAAAGGTTCAAAGTCTCTTTCACTCTCGAAGCAATGGGCGCCTGAAGATACGATGATTTCCGATCGCGTGTTCGTTTAAGAGCGAAAACAATCGGACCCACAAAACACAACATCGTGTGGAAACTGGAGATGGAAGCAGGCGTCTATCGTCGCTGGGATCAACGGTAATAGGAAATTTCTGTCTGATTCCGTTTAAACTAAAGAAGAAATCACGAATATTTTCATCACTTTATGAAAAGTGTTCTGCTTTTATTTCAGTTCATCACGTTTTCTGCGTTTTAATGTCCTTATTCTGAATTTTAATTTATATATATTACAATTATTTCTATAGCTTAACCTAAAAATAATAAAATTCTTCTTTTTCCATGATTCTTATTCCTAGAATTATTTAAATAACGCTTAAATGAAACGCATCCGTTTCGTTGGTGTTCATCTACTGGAAGACTACAGATTTTATTGTTTCTGCAACACGATTTGATGAATCTTCAATTAAATTACATTTATTATCAATTAAAATTAATGACTAATTTATTTTGAGCAATTATTTTTGCTGCTTTTGCTGCTGCTGTCGTTTTCTAATACTTGAGCGAATTTCCGTGATTGTCTTTTCCCTTTGATGTGGCTGTGAGGTAGTTGATTCATTTGCTTTCGAAAACTGCTTCCAATACCAATGCAAGTGTCAATAACAATTAATTAATATAATTAACCGCCGATTGTCTTCCCTTCCCCTTCATTTACATTTTCCCCACCCACCCTGTTCTGCTCCGTGCGCCATCCTTGAGCTGTGATCGTGTTGAAAATGTAAGAAGCGAATTGATTCCGACCTCCTTCGTTCATGCGAAGCTTTTGCGAACACATTTTCCCCGAGCAAATGTGCGAAACGCTTCCATGAGTCTGTTGCGTGTATGCGTGTGTTGGTGGTGAGAATGAGAGCGACGTCGCTCTTGTCACTTTGTGGCTTGTGGTGGTCTACGCTGCGAGCGCGACTTCGCCGTCCACGAACGACTTTTCGCAGCTTTCGGTTGGTGAAGACGAAGCTTTCAGCCTTGGGTCCACGGCGGGCTTTGGTTTGCGGTTGCTGCTGTTGGCACTGCGCCGTCCCTCACCACGGCCGCCACACCTGCTCCTCCTCCTTGATGTTCTTCTTCACGACCAGCGCCAGCGGCTGCTGGGCGCCGCTGCAGGAGGAGGCGAAGGGTTTGCAGTCCATCGCCTCGTAGGAGTTGGCGGGGCTCGGCGGCGCGTAGTGGACGCTGCTGGGCGGCGAGGAGAGCGCGCGCTCGTAGCTGCAAGAGCTGTGCGACGAAGCGGAGCTGGTGGACGCGGTGCGCGACGGAATCGGCACCATCAGCTGCGTCTGTTGGCTGTGCAAGTGTGTGGCTTGCGCTGCCAGCTGCTGCTGCTGCTGCAGTTGTTGCTGCTGCTGGGCGAGAGTCTGGGGCAGCACGAGCGCGATGTTTCCGTTCGGCAGCTTCGTGGGAATCACTTGCAGCCCGTTCGGCAGGAAGTAACCGTTCATGCTGTGCTGCATCTGCGGCGGCGCGGCTGCGTAGTGGCTGGCTGCGTGGTGGTGGTGCGAGTGCTGCTGGTCTTGCTCCGGCGAACTCGGCGGCGAGGGGAGCATCTGAGCGTGGAGCTGCTGGGCTTGAGCGGCGGCCGCCTGCCGCTGCTGCTGGTGCAGCTCCGTTTTGACGCCGTTGATGCAGTGGCTGAGGTGCTGCAGCAGGCGGCGCTTGACGGCCGGTTCCAGGCCGGGGAAGCGGCTGACCTCGTTGGCGCAGTCGGTGAAGCCGGCCTTGAATTTGTTGACGACTTTCGGGTCGGCGGCCTGCTGCATCGCCGCCTGCTGCCGCTGCAGCTCCTGCAGATGCTTCACGGTCTTCTCCAGGATGTCGGCCTTCTCCAGCTTCGAATGACGCGCCGGCTGCAGGTGAAAAAAGCACGGAAAAGGAAGATTTTCATAAGCAAAGATTGTTATAATGGTGAAAGGGGCGGAGGGGAGTGCCCTGAATACTTACGTCTTTTTTGGTCGCGTCCAAAATCAGCGTCTTCAGCTCGTTCAAGCAGTTGTTGATGCGCGCGCGTCGTCGCTTCTCCATGATTGGTTTGTTCGACTGCGGAGGAGAAGAGAAACGGAAGCGTGTTAATTAAAAATGCTGAGTGCGTGGCTTCGCTGGGGGACACGAAGCAGATATTGAACTCTCTCAACGAGCACGCCATCGTCGTCGTGCCAACACGAACGAATGAACAGCGGAAGCAAATGAAAGCGAAAGCACACGAACTCGTGCTGCGCTGCTCTAGTTTAACGTGACCTCACGGGGGAGCGCAGCACTCGGCAGCACGAGCGCGATTCGCTGACGTATGCATCGCCTTGACGACGCCGTCGCCGATGGCACACGCTGTGAGCAATCGAGCTTTAATTGGGTACATAAACAATCGTGGCGCTCGGCCAACAACTGGCAGCAGATCGCGTGCGCCGTTTCTGTGCGCGGCTCTAAAATTAGCAGCGTCGCATCCGCAGTTCGCGGCTCGTAAAGGAGGCGATAAATAGAATAGAAGCATGCGAATGCCGCGGACCCACTGACAAATGGCCGAAAATAGCCAGCGCAGCGCTAAGAATACGCCAGGCATTCCGCTGGCCGTCCGACGGAGCGGATTCAAGAATTTCTAACAAGGTCGCAAACGCTGAGGCAGCCGCGCTGGCCTAATCTGGACACATGCTCGACGCTGCCCAAGTGGAGACGCCTTCGCCAACGCCGTCTGCCAGCGCGAAGGCGGCTTCGAAGCGGTCTGTGAAGTCATCGGGCCAAAACTGCGTCGCATCAAGCCGCCAACCACACGACGGAGCCTGCAGAGGCGGGCGACTTCGCTGCGAATGGCTAACAGTTAATTTGACGTGCGTTGGACGCCCGATTTGGGCAACGCCGCGCGGCGCAGCTCGAGTCATGAATGAAATCGTAAACGGCAGCCGTCGCCCAGAAACGGAAACTGGCTGCGAATTGGAGCGCTGATTGTCGTTCGCGGCGCGTGGGAGCCGCTTTTAACGCCGACGACTTCCATTCGCAGCGAGTTGAAGCGTTGCGTGTCGGCGAAAAAGGCAACGCAGCGGCTGCAGACGCGCAACTCGCAGTGGGAGGGTTTCGCAGCTACTTTGGAATACGTACCCGACGATCGCTCTTCGCTGCTGCATCCTTGATGTGGACGGGCGCTCCGAGCGCGTTGGCCGTCATGCTGGATCCGGTTACTCCAGTCACCATGTCGCTAGAGTGTCCGAAAAACGTATTCACGAAAATCACTTCAATTTTTTTGAATATTTTCAGCGATTAGAAAACGTTTCGCTGATGTTTTCAAACTGTTCACTTCTGATTTTAATCTTGAATTCAATCGAATTCTGGTTTTTGTGTCAAAAATCACTTTTTTCTATTTTAATTCACGCTTTAATTTGATTTAAGATCGCGTATGTCTTCAAAGTTTCACTGAATTGCGTTGAGGAGCGGCGATTCTACTCCGTTGTGCTCGCAACGACGTTCGTTTTGCGAATGACTGCGCCGTTCTTCCGACAGCGTAATTAAACTCACTTCGCTTTAGTATCTCTCGTGGCCGACGGCGCAACTGTTCAATGCTGCTCCGATAACACTTCTTTATCGCTGGGCACTCGGCGGACGACTGACTGCTGATCGACAGGTTCGTCGGCTAAATGAATCCGACGAGGCGCGCCGAAAGCCGGAGCCACACGACCGGCGACCGAAGCGAACGATTCAAAAGCCGTGCGCTGCGTCGGCTGCCTAAACGGCAATCGCCAGACGGCGGCCTTTGTAATTTTTAGGTAGTCGTCTAAAAACAACAACAACAACAGCATAAAAAAGCAACGACAGCGACGATGCAGGCAGTCGATTCGCTTCACGGCGAATTCATGCTGTTGCCGACCGCTGTTACTCTCTTTACTCACTCAAACTCTCGCTCTTTCGCACTGCTGTTTGCTCTTTTGTGACGAATGCGGTTCTTCTGCGGTGATTCATGTTCAGCGAACGTGACTGCGCCACCGAGTTTCCGCCTCCTCTGCCCCTCGACAGGGTAGATTTAACGCATTGAAACTTGGCAAAGTAGGCGTCGGTATGGGAAGAAGACAAAGAAGCAGGAGAGGACAAGCAGCGCACCACGAGAGCGGCGGGCAAACTTTGTAAACAAGATCACAAGGCTGATGGGGCTCATTGAGCTGTGACAACGCAACGCCGAGTGGGGAACCTGCGTCACGGCTCTCAGCGCGCTTCTGTTGCTTCTGCGTTTACATATACAAATGTGTGTATTCCGTGGAACAGTCCGAACGATAGCGCGGAGTCGTTGGTCCCTCGAACTGCTGTGGGAACCTTTTGACAAGCTCCGAGCTGATAGCTTAATTGGCATTTGCGAAGTGGTGGTCGATGTCTGATTCTCCAAGCGATTCGCCACGCTGTTGGGGGCAGCACAACGCGTCTTCGATTGTGTAAAATGCGAACTTGAAGAGTTTCTACTCTCACTCACTCACTCACTCTTTTTTGTTGTTGTATGCTAGATAAAAACCCCAACTGAGCGATTGAACAGAAACAAAGTAAGCAGCCGAGCGTCGTTGCTGTCTGCGATTCGCTCCCGTGGAGCGCGAGTTCAGCTTCGGTCGTGATCCGTTCTATTTTCGTGCTTGACGTTGTTCTAATAAGAGTTGTTACACTCTCTCATTTGGCGATTGCGTCGCACCTTCGTGTGCTACAAGCGTCGTCGTCGTCGGAAATTGTGTGAAGGCCATCGGCAGAAGAACGAAGCGCCGTCGCTGACATTGATAGAAATCGAAGTGCGCGTTAATTGAGTCGTTGGCATTCGAAGAGTTCAAACGACGGACGGAATTCGGAACGGGAAGTTGAGGAAGTGGAGTAAATGAACGGAATTACTTCTGCGATTAATTGACACAAAATCAGTTCAAATTTAATAAAGTTTCTATTAAATTAACCGGAAACAACGATCACTGAAGATGCTCCTTTTTGTTGTTTGCTTCCCATTCGAACGACTGCACTAGAAAGCATTTTAAATAAATTTAAAGCACAGTTTTCGTTGCCAAAAAAGAAAAATAAAAAAAGTTTTACACCCCGCAAAACGATCACCGATCGAAATACGCAAAATATTTGCATTTTCGACCGCCGATCTTTAAATATCGACATCGAAGAATTCCTTAGATCATCTGCAGCATCGATACATACCGAAAATGTGTGTCTAATTCGTCAGAACGACACTAAAAATACACCGAAAAATCGCCGCTATTTTTAACATTGTTCCTCAACAGAAATCACACGAAAATTAAAGGGGAAAATCTCAAACCGATGCAATGCATTCACGTTGTTTTTTTTTTTTTTTTCTTGTCAGTTTCCCACATCTTCTTCACACTCTTCTGCATTCTCATTATCACCCACATCAACGTCGAAACAACGATCAAAAGTACGCAATCGATCGATCAATCGCTGCCACGATCTGCAGCCGAACGCCTTTAAATGGTCTGCAGCGCCAATCGTGGGCCGCGCAGTCGACGGAGAACATCGTCACTTTCTGTGGTTCGGCTGCGGTTTAAATTTCTCTCTCTAAATTTCAAGAGTGACAAAAATAACTGCCGCCAACCCACAGTTGGTGGTAAAAAGATGAATGCACAGAAATAAACACGACAGAAAACGCAGCAATGCCGAAGCCACTCGAGCGGAGAAGTCAAATGAACAGAAGTACGATTAAAAAGTCATCAAATTTGAATCGTTCTCCTTCGTCTCTTCTTATTTTCCCAATCAGCAACAAGCTTTTGTCAGCCAGAGACAGAGAGAGGCATTTTTGAGCTTGTTAATTTGAAAAGAATTCATTACTGTTAAGTTACGTGAGGAAGTGCTGTTGTGTACAGGAGCGGAGTGCGGTTAGGGGATACACTACATCACATAGAAATAAATAGCATTTGCTGTGAATTGTTGGCGATTGGCAGTGGTTGTGGAAGGAAGAAGCAATGCTAGGGGAGGGGAGAAGACACCCAACCGCCAAGAAAAGACAAAGAATTTATAATTCGGTCAAAACATGCGCTTGAAATGTATTTTGTGGTCACAGCAAAAACAATTCTTCACTAATTTTCAAATGGGTTGAAATAATGAGGCAAAAAATAACTAAAATAAAACAGACCCTCAACCATAGTCATCGATATTTCCTTAAAAAAACGACGGAGACATGATAATTACCATAAAAAATGCAATTTATTAATCACGATATTCACAGATCAGCGAAGAAAGAATTGAATTGATTGGGACTTTGTTCAATATAAAAGATTTAAGGTCAACGGGGATCTTCCATCGTTTGTTCTCTTCCTTCTCCTTCCTCTCCATGCTTTTATCCATTCCCGAAGTAAGCGTGGTTCTGCTGCTGACTTTTGTCCACCCGACGAAAGCCGCGCTTCTTTGAAGTCGTGGATTAGTTGGAAAAGTGGGCCGAGTCCGTGTAACTTCTCTGCGCTCCGAAGAATCCCTTGTGATCCTTTCTGGCTCGAGTTCTGATCCTCGAAGTCAACTCGTTTATTTGTAAATATTTTCGTAAATCTTCCTCGAAAATCTGCAAAGTTTTCTCCTCAACATCAAATCTCCACATCCTAATCCTGTTTAATCCTTTCTTTTGAATTGCTCGCTGCCTTCTGTTGCGCTTCTGTTGGCTCGAGAGCGATTTTCCGGCGAACGTCCCGCCCGAAAGGACAGCGAAAGGATTTAATCGATTCGGTTACTGCGTTAATTCAATCGCTTTCGACACGCTTCCAGAAGCGAGCGGATTCCAGCGATTCGCTGCCGGCCAATCCAACGATGGACACAAAAACTAATCATATTCCTGGCCAGGCGTTGAAAGGACGAAAGGATCCTGCGCACAACAACCTGCCAGCGAAGGATTAAAGCCTTTTTCGCAACACTGCACACAGCAAAAGGATTTCTTTTAATTGTCGGATGATCATGGACATCAATGGGCTCAAACCACACACCCATAAAATGCAGTGAATGACCCCGGCAGCCGTCGTCGTCATTATCCTTTTCTCTTACCCTTTATTTGAAGCCTTTTGTTGCGTTCAACCCTTGTTTGTTGTTCGTCGGCGGCCATAAAAGGCTTAAGGACGCAGAAGCGGCAACAGGTACGACTCCGGGCTGACGTACGCCCGCGAGTTCTTCGCTGATCTTTAACCCTTGCCATAAAAGTCTGTGGAAAGGCGTTGGAAGCGACGAACCAGGTACAACCCTTTGCCTGATCGTGTGTTGATCAGTTACTCTTTTCCAAAAGACAGAAAAAGACAGAAAATCGAAGTAATTCCTTCTTTTAAATGGAAAAAACCTTTGTATTTTGGCGTTTCCTTCGTTTTTTTCTCTCTAAAAACAATTTCCTAGAAGTTCCTTGCTTCAATCGTCTACTAAAAAACTCTTGGACCATAAAAATACGTCCCAGAATTATTCAAACCTTCTCCTGATGGCGTCATAAAAAACTCTGTGATGTCAACGTGGTGAATCTTACGTAAAAAACGATCTGCGTTGAACATCGCAGCAACTTCAAAGACCTCGAAGGAACTGCATTAAAAAACTCCACGAGTTCCTGAAATTCCTGCGAATCCTTTGCTGAAAGAGGAGAATGAAACCGACACTAAAAGGTTTACGGCACAGCGCGAAGTCTTACGTAAAAAAGGATCTCTTTTAAAAAAATCCTAAAAAAGCCAGTGAAAAGAATTGCATAAAAAACGCAAGCGGACTCTTGCAGCAGCTTTTGTTGCTCCTCGGAATTCTGGTGAATCCTTTGCTGACGCAAAACGGAACCGACACTAAAAGGTTTCCCTTGGCGATGATTGATTAACTTAACGGGTACACAAACCGTTATCCTTCAGCGTTATCCTTCGCCGAGCATCGCTCAGTGTCGACAATCATAAAATTCTGCAAACAACACGCGAATAAAAGACGGAGAAAAGCCAAAGAAAGAAGGAGTCAAAAGATGTCTGTACTTCGGTCTGATCGCCGCGGAGCTGGTGAAGGATTTCGGGTTTTTTTGGGATTAGTTAAGGCCGTCGTCCTTCATTGCTCGTCGCACGTCGTCAGTCCATCCATCAACACTCTTTCAGCATTTCTTCTAATTGCAGGTAGTCGTCCGCCGGTGCCGCTCCGGCCTCAGCACGGATAGAGTTGTGCTCGGAAAGAGTTCCGCAGCGGCTCGAAAGAGGTACGACGTTTGACTCCCTGCCTTGCAGCGTCCTTGAAGCTGTCGTAAGTCGCCGCTAACACGTTCGCTCAGCTCGGCACCGTGTCCGACTCCGTCAAAAGAGTTTTATTGCCGAATCCTTACGATTTCCTGGAACCGTTGCGAATCAACAGCTTCGTGCGGCAGGCAGGCGGCAGTCGCACAGCCCGAACGCAGTCGTAGGGACCGAAGTTGCTTCGGAAAGTATTAGAAGTACATCGAATGCCAAAGACTGTTATGGTGCCATTAGACACGAAGAAGAAGAAGAAGAAGAGGAAAGTGTTGCGTTTCGCAAATCGGAAGGCGAATGAGAAATTTGACTGTCAGATGGCGCTGCTGTGGAGCTACACTGAAAGATTTAAACATAATTAAAACCAGAGTTTTTCTACATAAAATTAAATAAAATAAAACAAAATTAAATAAAATAAAACAAAATAAAATTACACAAAATAATATATAATAAAATAATATAAAACAAATTTAAAGAAAGCAAAATAAAATACAATAAAATATTATAAAATGAAACAAGATAAAATAAAATATAATAACATTAAATAAAATAACATAAGACAAAATAAAATCTACTAAAATAAAATAAAACAAAAAAAAATCTAATAAAATAAAAGAAAATAAATTATAATAAAATAAAATAAAACAAAAACAACAGTATAGAAAATAACTTACAATAAAATAATAACTAATAAAACAAAATAAAATAAAATATAATAACATTTAATAACGTAAAAGAGGCCAACAAAAATATAATAAACAAAAAAAACTTAAAATTAAACAAAAGAAAATATATGTAAAATAAAATAGAAAAAAAATAAAATAAAACAAAATAACACCTAACAAAATAAAATAAAATAAAAAAAAGAATAAATGGAACTTTAAAGACATTTTTAAAGCACAATTATAGTTAATACTCTATAAATATATAGTTAATAAATGATATATTTATATTCGATCTACAATATATTATTTTAATCAATTTCCTTGACCCACAATAATCTCAATTAGCTGGAATTTTCTTTTAAAATTTATTATTTTCCCCAATTTTCTCGTGTTGAAGTGTCTGTTTTTTATGTTGAAGGCGAAAAGGTTTTTTCCTGGTCTCTCCTTTTGCTTCTATACAAGAAGCAGAAACCTCTTTTTTACTTTCTTTTTTCTTCTTTTCTCTTTTTTCAGATAGAATCACGAATCTCTTTTAATTTCCTTAATTTTATCTCCTTAAGAATCTTTATCCTGCACAGTTATTTTCTTTCCCAACACAAAAGAGTCTTTTTTTTTGGTTCGTTTTTTGGTATGCGTCGAGGATCACTTCTCCTTAATTCCGTGAAGTGCATAACTATAAAATATGATTATAATAATTGTCTGAAGCCTGGCGATCGTCCGAGTTCCGTTAATCCATTAAATTTGACGTGAATTTGGCCGAAAACCAACGAAAGTTGCAACAAAAACAATGGCAATGGAAAGCATCATCTTGCACTGAAGGAAACATAAAATACAGGGTGCTGAAATTCCTATTTTCAACTCAATATTCATTGCAAAATTAGGAAGAGAAGAAGTTAAGTTTTTCCTAATTAAAACAATTAAAAGAAAACTTTGAAAAAACTTCCCACTCATCACTCATTTTAGTCCTTAATTTAAGACATTTATTAACATCGTTCTCACCCTGTGTCGCGTTAATCCTTTCCCAGTTTCCCTTTTCGCGTGTGTTGAACTCTCCTTGCGCGCTCGTGACTGAGGCACTTATCGCAGCTCCCGACTCATCTTTCTGCTTGATTGCGATAGCGGAGCAGCGCGAAATAAGCTCGAATTTATGCATGCAGCTCCGGTCGCGGTCCCTCGCAGCAGCGCCGCGCAATAAGCGTGCCGAGGCCCAGTTTTCGGCTGCTGTCGGCATGCGTCAAGCCGAGTGAAGCGATCGCGACGACTGTGAAACGTGCTGCTGCCCTTCGTCGTGTCTGCGCGGAGGGCGGCGGGGGTGGAGGGGCGGGAGCCGTGAGTGATGCCACAACTGGTAAGTGGCACTCGGTCGCCGTTGCTGATTTCTTCTTCGTTGCGAAATAATTTATGCGCTGCACACAAATTCAAGGATTTCCACAGTCGAAAGCCACTCGAGCGAACGAGCGAGCGAGCATCGGGCTTCATGGGCCGAACCGGCTGCTATCGGGCATCGATCACGCCGCGCTCACGAGCAGACACGATCGCAGCGAACGTGAGCCACCCGGCAGCAGCGCGGAGCTCCTTCGAAAGTGTAAATTGCACGCGGGGAGCCGCTGGCCGAAGGATGCCGCTCGGTCCGAAGCCGGTTGCTGCTGCAGCCGAGTTCAAGAGTCATGCAGCAGTTGCAGTAAATATCACGCCATCATCATCATCATCACGACGCTGGGCATCGTCATCATCGGCATCGGCGTCGTAGCTGTCGATCGCCGCATCGTTCATCGATCGTTATTTAAATTGTTTCGTTCGTCGGTAGTTCGGCGATCGGCGAGCACTCGGCTGCACATGAGTTCGCTTTTAACGCCTCCAACGCCTTCATCATGTCGATTTCCGAAGTCACGATTTGTTGGAAATCGTAAAACATGTTTAACACTTCACTTTTTCTGCGTCTGTGATTGCTTTTCGCCTGGCGCGATCGCTGATCAGCGCTCGGCGGCGTCTCGGCGGCAGGAGTCGCTCCGGCCTCACCTCGATCGCGATGATGGCTGCAAAATATGCGGGCATCTCCACAAAAGTCGCTCTTCTGATGGTTGCTTTTTCCACTTTTGCGATGTCTGACATGAAACGACGATGGCTGCGTCTCGACGGTTGCAGTTCGTGCTGTGCAAGTGTGGGAAAGTGCTGAAGCGCAGACTTCGTGCCAACAAATCAAGCTGTCGTCTAGCGTCGGGCGTCGAGCGGTTGCAAGGAAGCAGCGCCAACGAAATCATGCATTCGACGCCCACTTGATAAGCATTAAGCTGCAATTTCAATTTAATGAGAGAATCCGAAACGGAAACTTAAGCAAAGGAAGAAAATTCATAAATAAACGAACAGTGAAGGGATCACGAAGGACAAAGTCGCACAAAATAATCAAATATAAAATAATTTAATCAATTTTATTCACAATGGAGTCTTTAATTAATAAATTTATTGAGAAAAGTTTCATTTAAATATGTGAAATTATTTTTTATTTATTTGGAGCTTCATTTAAACTCCTTTTTCATAATTTCTAAAGTAAATTTCTGTGGAAACGCTTTCGTTTTCTTTCATCTTTGAATTTCACTCAAAACAAAACAATAAAAATCACCAACGAAGCATGGAAATTTCTGGTTTTTATTGATGTGCTTTGTTCTGATTCCGGTTCTTAAAATATACCAACGAAATTCTCGAATTATTAGAGCAAATTATAAGTTAACCCGTTTGACGCGGCGACCAGCAATAAAAAAGGCAATAAATTTTAAATACTTTTGCTTTTCAACGGATCTCAGCGAGGAATTCCTTCAACTCGCGTCTGTTTGCATTTGTTTCCCTTTCCCTTCTTTCTTTCGCATCCCGCTTCGTTTGAAATTAGGTTTAGTGACAAACATTCACTTTCCTATTTGTTCCGAAATTAACTTTATTAAAACGTCCATGAAATAATGAATTTTCGAATTTTTCTGGGAAACTCATCGCTCGATTCGTGGAAGAGGAAAGAGCGAGGAAGGGTTAAAAAAATGCATAAAAATTAGTTCAAATTTCATTGTATTTCTTTGTAACTTTCTTAGAACGGTTCCTAGACCCATTTTTGTCTGTATGCGACCTAAATTCGGACCAGAACCGTTTAGAGAACAAAGTGTCAAGGCAACGAAGTGCAATAATGGAACTATACCGAATTGGGTTACTAGTGCAGCGGCAGAAAAGACTCTTTCTGCAGCTAAAAAGACGCTCCATAAGCGAAACAATAAAACAAGGCAATAAAGCAGCAGGAAAGGCTTAAAGAAAGAGTTACACTGACTCGTCGAGGGTAGGAAAAGTGAAAAAGCGGCAGAGGAAAGGGTTAATAATAGAGAATTCACGAAAAAGTTTCACACTTCAATAAAATTCTTTGGTGAAAGTGAGTATTTCACTTTCGTGAAGAAGTGAGGATGAAAATAGACCGAAAAAGAGGGAGAAGAAGCGACACATCACCACAAAATCGTTGAATAGTTCAATGAAAAGAACAGAGATGGAGGTATTTGTTGATTCTGCTGGACATAGGACTTTGCACTTCATCCCAATTAAATTTGCTTTTACTCTTTTTGCCTGATTTCCATAGAAGCGACGTTCCTTGTGTCCTTGGAGAAACGTGGACACTGACAAATGTCCTCTGCAGGAAGTATTTCGCATTAGAAGCCATCGATCGCTGAGCAAGTGAAGGGAGAGCGGCGAAAAGGGACACAGGAATAATAGCAAAACGGCTCGGTTTCAACGAAAGTGTTGCTGATCGCCGAATGGTGATCGTGTCACGACGCCGTGCCACGAACCGTGCCGAATCGCCGTCCTGTAATGGCTTTATGACTGTTGTCTCTAATTATGGTCAAAATCAAAGGCGAAATTGCGCTTAATCCTTTGCCCGGACTCGCCCAGCCGTAATCCGAGCGGCCTCGGAGCCGCAGTCGAGGACGGCTTCGAGGAATGCGGCTTGTCACAGGAGGCGTTGCTCAGTCATGCTTCAACAGGCTTAATCCTTCTCGAGGCAAGAACGAGGCTGCAACTCGATCCGTGTTCTACTTTTATAGCGACTGCGCTCTGCTCTCGGCTGCTCTGGTGGATTTGTTTAGCTTCGGGGCGTGTTGTTTTGTCATACAATCAAAATTTTTGGCAATTTTCCATCCTCCGCTTTATTGCAAATCCTTTCAGCGTCCATCGCCGTCGTTGGCCTTCGCCCGACGCGATCGCTTTTATGACTCCGTGCAATAATACTTAATCGTCCTTGGGAACATCCTGCTGATGCAAGACGACTGAATCCTTTGCAGTCCGAAGACCGATTGGTCCTTTTTCGCACTCTTCGGTTGCCTTCTTCCGTAGAGAAACCTTTTCATTTGTTGCCTAAATGAGCACTTTTTTCTCTGGTTTTTTTAGCCCTCGAAGATTGCCTTTTTTACGGCCTATTTCCCGTTTCGACAACTCCTGTCCTTGCGAATCCTTTGTTGTGGTGTTTTTTCTGTTCGGTCCTACAGCCGATTGTGTCATTGTTGCTTCGCTGTGTCCTGTAATGATCCGGCGGTTACTCAATTTCCACAAATCGTTTCATCAATTTCCACCTTCAATCGTCGCTCCGTTGTCGTCCTGTCGCCGTAAAATCACCAATTTTTTATGGTTCTTCAGTCTTTATAATGAACGTGTGAAAGGATGCGAAACCCTCGATCCTTTTTAAGCCTTTTTTTACTCTTTACTCAACTCTTTCAATGGACGATTTGCAGAAGGAGTTTTTTAAAGTAATGTGCATTTTCAAGGCACTTTTTTATTCGAAGAATTCCTTTAAACATTCGTTTTTTATACGTTTTTCGGAAAACCCTTTCTTTGTGTTGTTTTTTTGAGTTTTTTACTTTCATTTTTTGGCAATGGGTTAAGGAGAAATAAAAACAAGGATTTTTCGCCATCGTTTTAAGAGAAGAGTTGGTTTTTGTAGAATTTGAAGGATTTTTCTTTTATTCTTGGAAATATTTTTTATGCGTGAAGTTAATTTTTTAAGAAGTAAACTAAAAAACATGCGGAACCTTGAAAAAAGTGAGATTAAAAGAGTTTTTTAAGCCTTTTAAAAGAAAGGATTCATGACGTTTTACAACTTCTCGTATATCTCTGTTAAAGACTCGTGTTAATGAAGACTTGACATGTTTTTGAGGCCATGAAATTAGTAAGAAAAAGTGGAAAAGTCACAGAAGTTATTTTGGAACATTTGCAATTTCTTCGTTGACGAAGATGTCAAAATGTCTGAATCGACAGAAATATTAAATTAAATCACTAAATAAATAAATAAATCATCAAAAACAATGAAAAAGCATCCAGAAATATTTACAAAAAAACACTTTTATGAATGAGATTATAATAAAAAATAAATTAATTTATATATCGCTCGTTTCAATGGAAGCTCCTTGGTTCTCGTTCCATTGAACGACTGCGCAAACGGAAATGAGTGAAGTTGCAATGAAAATTATTGCAAAATTTTGCCATATTAATTTCTCATTATAAATTAAATGGACAACAATGAAAGAGTCATTGGAAAAAATCTCTGGTAAAAAGCTTCACATCCGAAATCTGTTTGTCTGTTGTGACCGTGATATAATTAAGATTTGGCCTTTTTTTGTTGGTTTTACATCTGTCACAGCAACAGTTTAATCATTGAAGAGCTTCATAAAGCATATGTCAAAGGAAGCAGAACTTTTTGCTGTTTCTAAGTGAACTTTTTTCAATATCCCAGAACTTCGAAGGATTCAAAATCAACTGTTCGAACGACCGCAATGATGCGTGTTCATGTAAATCACAAACTTTGACTATAATTTGACTTTTATTGTGCTTCTGCCGTGACGTTTTTTCCGGATTAACGTTAATGACACACATGAGATCTGCTGCTGACCGCAAGAAATCGTCTCGTACCGACAACTGTTCCATTTAATGATGGGAATACAATGAAGAAGCAGCCGAAAGACAGAAACCACAACGAAAAAAGTCACACATAAAAAGTCAATCGTTCTGAGAATCGAAAAACTATGTTAAAACTCTGCAACGGAGTGAAACGAAAGCAAAAATCCTGGCCGGCGATGTTGTTGTTGCCGTTGACCTTGACAGGACATAGCAACATGGTCCTGAGGCGACCTCCTGTTGTCGGCGAAACTCAGTGAAGTGGCCACATGATCAACAAGAATATTTCGCCGAATCTGCTGGAAAATTCAGCATGACCAAAAAGCAAAGCAACAGAAAAGGAATGGAGTCGGAGAAGTGGACAGAAAAAGGATCTCTCTCGCTCTCTCCTCATGATTCCCTGCTGTTGAGGCGTTCGTGGTGCGGTGCCATGTCCCAAATGTTTACTCCGATCGCTGGAACATGTGACTTTACTGCTTTAATGCACCAAGTCACGCTATGAACCATCAGCAAAAACTTCTTCTGTTATAAGTGCTTAAATAAGACCCTTTTCAGGTCTGTAGATTTCCTTTTTTACTTTCCACCAGATTCCAGCATCGATATGGAGATCGGCGCTGCTAAATGGGTGAATATTATTTCGATAATTGGCTGTTATAAATGCAATGGTGCAAATTAACACTGAACACTTCCGTGGCCCAGTAATTGGCAATACCTTGTTCCGTTCTTCCTCTTCCTCTTCCGCTGTAATCGCGCACTTTCCAAGGATTTGGGTTTGAGCCAATCCCCGGTGATTACAAGCTTCAGCCCATGGATCGTTGGAGCGCACGACTCGCTGCCGATCGCGATCTTGTTGAACATTTATCCTTAGGTGTTGCCAGCTGCAATTTCGCGTTATGCTAATTTCGGGTTGTGCTCGGCGATCGCGTTATAAAGTGCAAAGGATTCACACACTCGCGATGATTATACTCGAATTATTGTTAAGCTCATTAGCACAGGTTTTGCTCTTCCTTTATCGCGATCATGTTCACGTGTTAAACTGCTGTAATTGAAGGTTGCGATGAGCTGGGAAACAGAGCAGCCATTTTGACGTTACTCCAATTGGGAGATGGTGAAGTTTTATTATGCTGAAGTGGTGAGTTTTGCATATGAGAAAAGGGGAAAATGATTTAATTCAACTTTCAATTGGATCTCTTCTTAAATTTTACACTGACAAAAGTATTACTAAAAATTAATATCAATTCATTTTCCTGTTATTTTACATTTGCTTTAAATTCAATTTTCAATTTAAGCTCAAATAAAAATTTATCAGCCGAACTTTCAGAACATTGAAAAATCATTTAAAATTGAAGGTGAATCTTTTTGTTAAATACAGAAATCTTAGTTCCAAGAAGAAAACCAACAAAAAAGCAAATGAAAATCCAACCTCCGCCGTTTGACCTTTGACCATTGTTCGTCGTTTGCCAAAAACTGACTCGGAAATCATCGCATGAGGGCAAAAATAACGTCTTGTAAGCAAAGGAACACAAATGAAGTCGCTTTATGAGATTATTTATCGCCCTGCACAGCCGCAAAGCGTAAAGAATCGCGGCGTCCTTCCCGCATATTCCAAAGGACGTCCTTTTTATTGGTGCAAAACGCGCTGAACTAATAACAAAATCGCCACGCAGCGGGCTGTAGAATTTCTTCCTTTCTCCACTTTTTGCCACGTTTGAAAATTAATGGCGCAACATCTTTTCTCAAAAGGAACAAAAAATATTCTCAAACAAAAAATATTTTCTTCAAGGTACCATCATAAAAACGTCCGTCCGTCTGCCAATTACGACTCTCGGTTTTTTTTTTTTTTTTTTGAAATTTCGGTGTAATTTTTATGTGGGTTCCGTGAAAATCGGTCGGCAAAAACCATCGCAGATTTGCAAATGAAACCGTCGTCGACTTTTTAGTGCTCGCATTTTTTGTTCTAATTATTTTTTGGTTCAAACTTCTTCAGTGGCCTAAGTTAATATTTATTTTTTACTTTAGTAGGTGGCTTTTTTCCCTTCGTATTTATTTGTTGGCCGATATTAGCTATGGTTGTGCGGAAACCTCAGAGTAAATATTTGCCAAGAGCTGCTGCTGTGTTACAATTTCTTGGCACAATTTTTCCGGGACGTGAGACAATTTTTTGAAGATGATTTTTATGAGGTTTTTTTTTGTGTCGGTGGAGGTTTTAAGCACCTGGAATTAAAGACAATAAAAGACACTAATCGGCAGGGAGAGACTAAAAATAAATGTTTATTATTAGTATAAACAAAAAGAAGATTTCCTTAAAACAGACTTCATCAAATCATTCGAAATTTCCTTTCTTTTGATTCGAGTATTTCTTTATGTAAAATTATTATTTTAAGTTGAATTTTCTATTTTATTCTCGAAACTTCTCGTAATAAAGATTTCTTTTTATTAATTAATCTTTTAATTTCGTTTCTTTTATTAATAAATCGATTATTTTCCACTTCTTTCCTTTAAACATTCCACAAAAGTCCTGTTTATTTTCAATTTCCTTTATTATCCTTAAACGTTCACTTCATCCAACCTAAATAAATATTTAAACAAGTTTAAAGATGTGAAAACACCTTCCTTGCACCTCCAACTTTAATTAAATTACGCATGCGATCGTTTAATTAATTTCGTGTATCACAACAGAAAATCGTGAGCAATTATAAAAGTAACCGAACAACAACAAAGTGAAGAAATGATCCCAAAAATTGGCAACTGAAGCAAGCGAAGATTCCGACGGCGATCGTAGCTGAGCTTCAATTAAATTTTAATAAATTAAAACACTTCTTGAGTCGTCCATATGCAGTGCATAAAGCACAGAGAACTGTAAAAAGGTAATTCAATTTCGAAGCAGTGATGTATTTACGCGAACATCATAATAACGAAGGTGCTCTTAAGCCACGGACGGAGGCTGTACACAGTCCGTGGACTACATTGTTGCCGTATGTTGCAAGGAGCGCTGAGAAACGCAGCCTGCACGCAACGCGAAATGTTTTCAGGTTCAACGCGGTACTGAAAGTGAAAGAGCAGGTTTTGTTAAACAATAAATTAAATCAGCTGCATCATTAATCAAAGAAACTCCAACTCGGCGAATAAAGACTGAAAAATTGCACTTCGAAGATCGGAAATTAAAAAACAGCCGCTCGCAAGATTCATTTTAAACCCAGAAAAAAGGAATTAAAAGCTGTTAATTAGAGTATTGAAGGAAAATTAATAAAAAAAGGGAAAATCTTCAATCAAAAGTTTGATCATCAATGAATAAAAAATCGTTGGCGTTTTGATAATTCTTTTACAATTGACAATGCAAATTTTGTTCATAAAAAACAGCTACTTTCAAAGGATTTTAATACTGTTTAAAGCTCGTTGATTGATGATTAACATGTGACAACTTTTTTTGATAATCGTTTGAAACTCTTCTTAAAAATTCTATGGAATGATCACTCCTTAAAACCTGGTGATGGCTTCGCTGGTGACGTTGTTGATTTCGTTTGTCAACACAAAGCGAAGTCTTCACGTTGTTTTCGTCGCTTTGCTTTTCATTGATCAGCAATGAATGAATGAATCGATGATCGATTGCTTGAGATTTGCATAGCGTCACGTTAAGACCATAAAATTAATGATCATCGTATGCAAATGAAATACAGCGTCGCATGCAACCGCGTTTTCGTGGTTATTGTTTGCAGTTTAAAGTCAACTGAAGTCTGTTGAACGAATGCTTCATTAGTGCAGAGACGACGATTAGCAAAACGATTCAAAATTACAAATTCAAATCAATCTTTTCAACGTCCTTTCGCAGCAAATGCAGTCGTCATCGGAAGCGAAACATTCAGCGGACGCTCAGAAGTCCGCCAGACGACGGTTTGTTTATTTATTATTCTTTCCTTTTTATTATTCTTTCCTTGCAGCTAATTTGAATCCCTTCAGCGGTCGAGTGATCCTTTTTAACACCAACTGCAGCCGACGTGTCCATGTGTCGGCGTTCCTCCGCTTGTTTACTCGCTTCTTTCGGTTGTTTTCCTTCTCCGAAGCGGTCTTTTTAAAGCAACCGCGTGTTGGCTCCTTCACCGAGCCTCTGTTCGTCACCTCTTCCGTCTCTGCTACTTGAAGCTGGCTTCTCTTTGGAATAAACAATCCGATGGGCCATTTAATGCCAAGTCTAGTGGCAAATATTTGTTTAGGCGATCGCCTGATGGTGGCGCACTTCGTAGAGGTTTTATCCTGTACGGAAAGTCAGCTTTTCTCCGTCGATGGCTTCTGTGTCCAGCTTCGGTGTGGGTGGGCTTCGGAGAATCGTGTTCCGTGAGTTTATTTGGCTTTCCAAAACCAAACACAGCCGAAGATGCGATGGAAGCTGATGTTTAAATGTGTGCTCAATATATCAAAGGGTTTCATGTTTATTTCGAAGACGAACGACGTTAAGAATCGTTAAAGAAGACCTTTAATTAATTATCGTAAAGATTTATCGCCATTTCTGAAATTCGAATTAATTAAATTATAAATTAAAATCGATATTGATTAAGTTTTGAATTAAAAAGGTTGGAGTTACTTCCTCGACTACATCATATTAATAAAGATCTTTGTAATGAGTTCTCTTCCTACATCGATTCATCGATCTCTTCATCAGTCGCACGAACAACTTAATTTGTCATTCGCTGTATTCACGGCGATCCTCGTCTCTCGAAATATCCATAAGAACGACATTTATGACGTCCTCTCCACTTTCATTGGCGATCGGCAAGCATCGCTCTTTATATCACCTTCGATCACTTTTGATTTCCTTCTTTCGATAATATTCGAGGACTCTTCATCGATCATCCTTCGCTCCGTTGATAACCTCATCTTTATTAATTATTTTCTTACCTTTCGGTGATTGTTTTTCCCATCGATCACCGCTTGAACCCTTTGGTCACGTTTTGTAGATCCTTTCGCTTGATCTCGTTATTATTCAAGTACGAATCTTCACTGAATCACTTCAACATGGAATGAATCGTTAACAGTTTTATCAGCAATCAATTTGTCTTCGATTACACTTCAATTCAAGGTTCCTTAATTAATTACTTTAATATCGAGTCTCTCGTATTTTCTGATTCAATATAAAACGATTCGCAATCACAGATCGTCTCTTAAAAAACTCCTTAGCTACGCTCTATCTGCAATAAATCTTTCCCAAATTAACTCACGAATGGTTTCGGAAACGAGTCGCAGGCAGAAATGAAGGGGGAAAAGTAAATTTCAGAAAATATTCAAGCGTACATCCGCTCGGAGTCACATGTCATGCTAATCTGATGGGCCTTGCCGTCGGACCGTGGCTCCCTCGCCGGGGACCGCCCTCACCCACCGCCCACCAACGCCAGAGACGCAATCACAGCCGAGCTAATGATCATCGACATCGCCTAAATTGAAAAAGCCACACGATCGTAAAGAAGTCATTCGTTTATGCTGCACGCATTCGGAGTCCGAGCGACCCAGACGACGCGAGTGCGACTAACGAAGTGCTGGAAATTCTCGGAATTCGTTAACGTCGCGGAGTTAGAAACACAGCGAAATGAATGCGAAATTAGCTGAAAGCAGCAGCCAGAAGAGTCAATAGAGGAGCGAGCGATCGTGCCGAGGGATTGAAATGTTACCTGCAGCTCCTTCGACGTGCATTTGATGGATTGGCGGAGTCACGCAAGTTGGCGGCAGGCAGCCACTCGGGGCACGCGTCCGCTGCTCCCCACAACGAGCACCGAGCAGACAGCCGAATGCAAATGCGGACTCTGCAGCTCCACGTCCGCCTGTTGGGCCATTTGCCATGATCTCGGCGATCGCCGTCGCATTTCTATTGTTGGCAGCGCTCGTCGCCGATTGACCAGCCCAGCATTAGCATATGAATGTGTGTTGATGTGGTGCATGCATGTGTGCGTGGTGAGTTGGCATGGTTGAGCATATGATTAGTGCTTGAATGCCGTGAATCGCGTGTTCGGAGCTGAGACGATTTGACGAACTGTCAATGCGATTTGCATACAACGCAGATTGCTGATGATGATCGGCGATCGGCGATCGTGCTGCTACCCCGGATGGCTTAAGGACCAACTATGAACGCATCACAGCTGCGCCCTTCAAAGGACGATCAACGACGACCACGAACAACGAACGATCAATTGTAAATTTCAATGAATTCTCGATGAGCAAACCACTGCAACGCTATTTTTCTGCAAAAAGTACCTCTTTATATAGCTTTATTCCAAGGGAGATTAAATTCAAATGAATTCTTTAAATAAAACACGTTGCTTACCTCCCGCCGCGATCAATTATACGCAGACTTCTCTATTATCTACGAGGATGTTCACATGTAGAATTTATAAAAGGCGTTCGCGAATTTGGATGCTGGCTCATCCTCGCACAATCGTCACTCCTGACGGACGCGAGCGGACGGACGGACGGACGGCCTGCGGTTTCGCAAAGAGATCGCAACGCGCCACGATCGTATTTTTCCCATCAATTTGCTTTGTTTCGGCTTTTGTGTTGTGCGGCTCGGTTTTATACACATTTCGCCATAAACATCGCAACAGGTTTTGATTGCATTGCGGCCGATGGATCGTCGTAAGCGGATTACGGACAACGGAGCGATCGTGCTTTGTTCTGTGTGTGTTCAGCGGGCAGCAGCAGCATCAGCGTCAGCGGCTGCTTCTTCCTTCGCTTCAGAAAGAGTGAAACTTTTGGCGGTCAGTCGAAAAGCCGCACGGAGTTGGACCATTTCGCTAATGGTTGTGGCTTTTAAATGGGGTTCAAACAACGACTAATGACGTCGTATTTAATGCTGAAGTGGATGCTCAGGCGCGCTGAGGTCTTAATGTGATTTTGAGAAATCATTTCGATTACTTTTTAAAAAGACGGCTCGTGGAGGAGCTTGTTTCGGCTTGATGCATCGATATTTGCCGATAATAACAATAAACAAGCTCGAATATTGACCCATGAGAGGGTTACGCAAAAAATATTCATGCATTTTCAATAAAAACTTGGCTTGAACTCCAACTTCAGAGGATTCAAGGAAGGAAAACAGATGACTTTAGTCCTCATATGGACGCTATTTCATATATTCATTAATATATGTAAACTTTTTGCATACCTCCAAATCTGAAACCTTGATAAAACCTCGGAAAACGCTGGGATTATTACTGAAAGACGTAATGAATTTTGTCTGCAGGACATTTTGCAATCGTGCCTCGCTTCATCTTCGTCACTCGACCCAAATAATCGCGTACTTAAAAAGTGAAACGCGAAACGCAACCGGATTAAATGATTTGATTTAATCCGACAAAACACGAATCCGTACAAAAGCCTCGTCAGCGCTGTGCACCTGTGTAAATAATTGGCGGCCGACAACTATATCCATCGCCGCCCTCCCTTCCCTCCTCGCCGACGAAGGGCTCCTCGCCCATTGATCAAAGATCCGCTGTCGCTGTCGAAGTCGAAAGAACTGCACACGCGCAATAAATAAAAATTCCCCTCAGCTGCAGAAACGAACGTCGATCGGCAACTCTGCTTCGTCGCTTCGCCACCGCCGCAACCGAACCACAGCGAAACAAAATACTCTCAGCTTACATTCGAATCGGCTTTCGATCGCTGTAATACATCGGCTGCTCTCGGTCACTCGGCGGCGCGTGCGTGCGCTGAGTTGCCATCAGATGGAGATTAAATGCAGAATCGAAATGGTGAATTTGGAGCCTCTTGTTGCGAAAACTTCGAAGCGAGTTGCTTGCTGTGAATATTTTTTGTCACTTATTCAAGCTTCAGTTGCTTAAAATAAAGTCATCGCTGTTGTTTGGTTGCAATGGCATCACAGAACTCCAACTACTTTATGAATAAAGATTGAACTATCACGACTCCGCGCAACAAATGAACGTAACACCTGCTGCAACTTTACAAAAGAGGTCACAACAAGCAGCGACCGCGTGAGATAAAATCTTTGTCGCAAACACATTCACTTCTGTCTATTGCAATTCTTAAGTATATCACGGCTTTTTCCTACGAAAGCAAAGAATTCCCATCGTGAGCTCATTCAAATGTAAGCTCATCCCCCGACATCCATCCTCATCCAGCAGAGTTTAGTCAGATTCTAGATTGAAATAGATGTGAACTGAATTTAGGCTGCCTTTCAAAACCCTTTCAGCTCAAAACTTATTCAAGACGTATCAGTACAACCGAAAGCCGCATAGGCTTATTATTCGACCTAAGAAGCTTCATCATGGGCAAAAATCATAAATCGTAATCGTAAATCGTAATCTATCTATTTCTCTATCTATATCTCTCTATCTATTTATTGTTTTTTTTCGGTAGCCTGATCAATAGCCTTCCTGTGCATCGATTTGTTCGACCAATTGATGGACTTATTTTATAAAAAATGGGAAATATTACATCAAGTTAAATGGACTTGTATTAGATAGAGAGAAGTAACCGAGTTGTAGATCTATTGTGCTTATTCTCGAGATCACAGTATCTTCTCTGTCTATCTATCTATCCATCCTTCTATCCATCGTTCTATGGCCTATTCTTGGGTGTAGTAAGTCACTGCAATCGAGTCTTTCTAGGTTTATAATTATACTAGACTCTTGTGTCTTCTTCTCGTGCTCGAAATTCTTGTATAAGGCTTCCCGGGAATCTTGTGATTGTACTCAGTTCTAAGGATCATACAACAGTCACAGAAGTAGGCTCTATGAAGTATTACTACTGTATTGCTACTTTTTCTCCAATATTACAACTTTATCGTATATCAGCCCTGAAATTCCAATCCCAAATCGCTTGGGCCCTCTTTTAGTCCCCTGACATTTTCAAATAAGAGGATTACTCGAAAATTATAGAATAAAAATTAAAATTAATTTTTTTTTTTGCGAAATTAACTTTATCAGTGATCATTTCATTATATTAGAGATTCCCTTCGTAACTGATGATGGCGATTTTTATTGTTTTTGCTGTTATCTGAACCCCTTAATAAATTCCAGCTCGATTTGTCCTCACTATTGCCTTGATTCACCTTCACTTTGAGCACTTCTTCGGGCAGAAATAAAATTTTATTCGAATAACTTTTCGAATATAATCAACACGATCATGAGGAGTCCTCGAAAATTGAATAAAATTAATTGAAGCTTCTTGGGAAAGTCTTTTGGGTCCATTTGATAAGCAGTCGCCAGCGATGACCCTTTTAAACCATAAGAAATGCTGCTTCTTCTCCTTTTCCCACCTGTTCCCCTTCTGTGTTCTGATGAAGTATCGACTGCAGTCGAACTAATTTGTTTTGATTCGATTTGCATCACTCTTCGGGCAGTCGAATCGCGAGATTTCATATATAATCAGCGGACGAAAATTGCATCGTGATTATATCTGGTTAGGGCCTAATGAGGGTCCATTTGGACGCGAACGGAAATCGCAAAAACAGCGAACGTGCGCCCGAGCCGACGTAGTGCAGAATTTCGGCACCTTGTTTGTAGTTAATGGGCCCCGTCCACTTAAACACCTCAAGAATATCATTTCGATGGCAATTTCTTGATCATGATGATGATGGCGATGTCAAAGGAGTCGATGGAGCTGCAGAAGATGCTGGTTGCATCAACAAGTGTTCACGAAGAAACTCCTCGTTCAGTCGCGGCGTCGTACGCATCGAGTCACGTGCGTTGCGTAAATAAAATCGGCTTTTTTATTGCTTCTTTGAATTCCTCTCCGATTGCAGTTCATGCTTCATTAATTTGTCAAGTTAATGACGGAGTAATTTCCAGCGACTGATAACAGCTTTTGACAAGCAGCTTAATTGCAAATTAAATACATTTCATACACGATCCAGCGCACCTAAATAAAGTACGTAACTCCGCTCGTTATTATTGAAATCGACTCCTCAATTCAAAGTGAAGACAGGAGAAACACGTCGCATTGTGCATCAGCTGCTGATTCCTTTAGAAATCCTCCAAAATCCATTGTTGAAACTCGTAACATTTACATTTCCATCCATCGACGTCATCCTTCCAATCGTAGAATTTGTGCCAAAAAAAACCACCTTCTGTTGTGTTCCTTGTTTTTGTTTATTTCGTTCAGTAGTCATCACATCAAACGATTTCGCCCACTCTGCAGACGCGTGTTCAAGTGTAGGCGCGCGTGTGTGTAAATACTTCGGCCGCCCACACGTCGGCTGGCGCTCGGCTGCGGCGAGGTGGAAAACGATAACGACGTCGTGTCAGCGTGGTAGAAACGAGCTCCACACACCTTTTGGAAAGTGCAGAGAATGGAAATCTCGCAGTAGAATCTTCGCATTGACGTCTTTGTTTGCTTATGATTCGTACTTCGTTGGGAGTCGTATTTTTAGGAGCTTTCGTTATCGATTCGTGGTGCATGTGGTGAATATTTGCACTAAAGCTGAGGTCAGACGCGAGATCAGAGGAGCTGCGAACATGAATGAAAGCGTTGGTGGAGGACGAGCAGCTTGCGAGGTGTGCAAAATATTTACTTACGGTTAGAATTTTCTTGTTTTTCCCTTTGGCTTTTGCTTTCCCAATTAAGTTTTTATTTTGCTGTCGGTTTCTTCGTTTTATTGCTCAGTTTATGTGGCATTTATATTTGGCGAAATGTATTTTCGGACGCCGTCGTCAGTCGCCGTCATCGCTGCCAACACATTTCTGCGGCTATTTTGGGATGTGCGGCGGAGATCGCGAGATCTTTTTATAGGTTGTTTTTAAAAAACAGATTTTTTGTTATTTAATTTATAAAAGAATCGCCCCCTCGAAGAACGGTTGTCGGTAAAAAATAAGGAATTTCTTTGGCATTTCTTGAACACTGCGCTATCGTGACGTCGTGGGCGATGAACAAATAAATTTGCTATTTTATGTTTTTATTCTGCGTCGATTTCGTGTGATTTACGTTAAAGAATCCATGAATTGGCAAAAGAAAAAAGAAATCAATCATTTACATGCGTTTTCAAAGGATTCTTGCCACGCGTCGCTTTAATGACAAACAAAAAATCAAACAAAATCACTTAAAATAGAAGAAAAAAATTGAGGCACGATCGTAAATGAACGCTGTTTATTCACACGGTTCACAAAAATCGGGTCATAAAAAAAACAAAACAAAAAACTGACAAAAGTGGCCAAAAAATAACCTCAAAAAATCCCAACAAAATTACAAAAAAAAAACAACTGTTGTAAAATTAGAGCGGTTGGTGAAAAATTGGATCATGATGAGGATGAAGTCCGTCATTAGCATGGAAATCGGTCAGAAATTCCATGAACTGCGAGCGCTTTATGCAAAATGTTTCCCGGAAGAAAGCAGCGTTTTTTCTTCCTGCTGACGACCAAAAAAAAGGTCCTTCGCATGACCTTGTCGCGGTAAAAACAGTAAAAACCGTAGACAGTCGAAGCCAAGGAGTCTTTTTTCGCTTTAAACTTCCTTCAGCTCCTCTGACTTGCATTAGAATTACGTAATAATTCGTTCCAGATACCGAAGAAATTCTCACAACAAAAGTGCTTCTTCTTCTTCCCCCGTTTGACCTGAATGTCCTGAATTTTTTAACAGCCCGTCATAAAATCATCCATCATCGGGACGACGCTGCGTCTTGTTGCTGAGATTTACGACGGCCGCCAGATCTAGATCTGTGCCTCGTGTGTCTCCGTTTCGGTGCTGCGGCTGCTCGTCGTTCGCAGCTCGGGCGGCCGTTCGTTTGCGGCGAATTGCATAACATTGCGTGGCGAACTGAATGTCACGAAATGCGTTCAATTGCATGTTTTACGACCCTCGCGCGCTGTCGGATGTCATCGCAGTGTGACCTCGAGGACGATCGGCGCACATCCTCTCCCCTCCCGCCACGTACAGCGTTCCTCGCTCTTATTCAGAGCTCTTTTTGCCGAAGCATTTCTTACGTAAGAGGAGCGCGCCTTGAATAAAACAAGAATAGATCACATTTCCATCGTTAAATCGTTAAATTTTAATGGTTGCAGGCGTGGCGGGCAGGAGGTGCGTGTGACGTAACAAAGACGCGTCGTGTCCTTGCACGACTCGAAGAATTCTGTAGCTGTGCGAGGGAAAGAGACGACGGCTTCATAGAATCGCCACAAGAACTGTGAAGGAAGCGAAGAAGTCGATGGAAGGTGATGAAGTCACAAAAAGTTACTCATTTTCACGGCAAAGAAAACAACTTAATAACAATCAAAGCTAAAGCAATCAAGTGCAGTTGTTATTTTTACCTAAACACTATTTTTATAATGAATTGCATATGTTTTTGCTATTAAAAAACGGGGAAGAAAATTTAATCACATTTCGAGCGAGTGGAGAAAAAATTAAGTGAAAAAACAGTTTATTTTTAACATTTCTTCTTCCAAATGAACAAATATATAAAATTGCAATCAAAAACATGTTCTAAATAAAAACCCCACATAAATGAGTTATTGTCCTTAATATCCTTGTAATGCAAAAGACAGAAATGTGAAAATTTTCCGGAACGTGCATAGAAACCTTGATAAATCCTGTGTAAATCACTTGTATAGCGAAAACCTCTACAATTTATTAAAATAACGCATTTATAGTAAAGTTTCATCTATTGAATTTATCTCGATATTATCTAAATTTGATCAATACAAATTTATTCAAGTATACACAAAGAAAAATACCACGTAACATAGAAGAAAAACAATCAGATTTCTCTATATTTTTCATCCAAGAAGGAGGACTTATTAAAAGCATAACTATATGTACTAAATTTACACATACATTAACATTTAACTGTTTTTTAAAGGATTTTAATTAATGTTTAACGCCTTGTCACTAATCTCAATTTAAATTTAACATCTTCTTTTCATTTTGTATTTAAATTTAATTCAACGTTAAACACTTCGTCTGGAAATTTACTCAAATTATCGAAACTATTTTTATTCGTATTTTAAAAGTGAGGCTTTTAACAAAAACATTCCACTTTATTATTTAATGTTTCACTCACGGAATTGAATTTTAATTGAATAAATCAATTGAAATTCCTTGTCTAATGACTTCAAATGACCGAGAAATCGGACCATTGAATAATAACGTTGTTAAGTGAAGAACTATTTATTTATTATTATCATTATTTCCAAAGTTATCGTCACATTCAATACATAACTGGCTGAGAAGTTATCAATACGTATTTAAATAGAGTTTAATGCAAGGATTAGAAACAATTTAAGAACTTTTATTTAACTGCGAGTGATTTTTAAACTTTGAATTAGATTCTAAAAGTATTTCTGGACCAGTTTTATTATTTTTATTAAGAAAGCATTTAAAGTTTTATTATTTTCCTGTTTATAAAAATCCTTTTGATTAATTCTTTGCTTTTCTCAGACAAACGTGAAGATTTTCTGTTCATTTCTTTTATCAAAGAACCACTGAATGATAATTAAAGATCTCTATATAAATCTAAGATCTAGAAATTCTCTGTTATTCCAAAATAAGGAAGGTGCAAAATTAGCTTTGAAATTTGATACTTGGTAAAAAAGCTGCTTATTAAAAGTTGTCGACACCTTTTTAATGGTTCTCCGAAGATGTTTGTGGGAATCTTTTCATTGCAAATGGTTCCGGTTGAGCCTGGAATCCTTCTGATTCATGGACGAAAGACTCGTGTGGCTTACAAAGAAGATTTCTGCTTCCTTTCATCCGTTCACTTCGTATTTCCAAGTGACACGTC
The DNA here is from genome assembly GCA_937620795.1 of Thecophora atra. NCBI lineage: Eukaryota > Metazoa > Arthropoda > Insecta > Diptera > Conopidae > Thecophora > Thecophora atra. Next base: position 95,606,438 of record OW569397.1, on the reverse strand, counting down.
TTCTCAGGTGGATAAAATCACTCGCTAACGGTACTCACATCCTTTCAGCACTCAGTTCCTTAAAATCGTGATTCAAAAGACAAAATAAACGCCAAAAAAGGCATTCAATTAAACATCAGGTAGCTCGCACTTCCGGACGCATGTCGGGCCGAAAAGGCACGAACAGACGAGGCTCCAGGAGATAGGAATCTATCAACAGGATGTTCTTGAAGTGGGACAGCAGTTTTTATCGCTTTCCTTTCATCTTTTCTCCGTGAATACTGAGGATTTTTTAAGGATTTCTCTGGTCGTGCGTATTTCGGAAATTGCATGTCCTTTTTTTGCTTTTCTAGTGCAATTCTTTTGGTTTAATTAATGATTGAGCCACACACACAGACAGTCACAGCTTCCGATCGCTTCTGTTCAACACACAAAACACGCCTCCGCCTACTTTCGCTGCTTATCGCTTCCTCAATCGTTTTAGCGGCGTTTTTTGAATTTCTCTTAGAAGCAGGATTCGATTTGTACCGTTAGAAGTGTGTGTGTGCCTCTGCGCCTTCTGCTTTGTCCACTTTCCGACATTCGCAGAGCTCCTCGACTATTAGCAACGCCTGCCGCCTCCTGCGGCGACACCGACGTCTCGAGGAGTCACCTTATGGCACGCATTCATGCCAAGTGGGCGGGGCGAGTGGACCTCTCGGCCGGAGAATTTTCTATTTATGGAACAACGTCTGAGGCAAGTGTTCAGCAAGGCTTCATAAATGGCCATCGATTAACCATGTTTTTCGTTAATCGGGGCCAACATCAAAGGCCAATAGACGCTCTTCCGGACGACGTGGACCAGGGACCGTTCGGTGGTCTTTGTTTGTTAACCGCCAACAAGCGGTGAATCCGAGATTCGCCACGGGCCGAAGTGCAACTAATCGATTTGTGTGGTATTCGAGAGTCTTTCGCAGCAGCAATTAAACATTTCGAAGCTTTCTTCAAGGCACTCCGACGGCTCGTCTCGGTTTTTTGTGTTTTTAACCAGGTCACCGGCGCGATCAGTCGGATCCACGCCCGGCTTAAGACAGGCTTCATCCAGCGAGCCGGCTAATTTCAACGCGTGCTGCAGCGGATCCTTGCAGCAACCTTAACTTCGCCATAAAGATTTCAGCTTCGCAAAAAACTCGTTAAAACCTCGGGAATCGGCGAAACGATCGGCGACTGTTTTGTTTTGTTAAACGAAACGAATTAAGCAGCCGAGTAGCAGCAGACAGACGCACATGACTTCTCTGAGCTGCGCCAGCAACAGCGAAGGGAACGAATCCGCGATAAAGAATCCCCCGCCGATCGATCCAGCAGCCGACGCTCCCAGCGGAAGGAGTGAGAAAAGATCCCAGCAGCAGCAGCGATAAAAACGTCTTAACAAATGAGGAAGGACAGCAACGAGCGAGCTCTTAAAATTTCAAAGTCTCGGAGGGCCAACAGCAGAAAATAAATAAAGAAACGCAAAGGAAGACAGCGGAGAACAGTAAAAAGAAAAGGAAGAATTCAAAGGCGCGTGATCGCCATCAAAATGCTTGTGGAAGCAATTTAAATTGCAGCGCGCATGCGGCTCGAACGACGGCGGCGGCGGCGCGTGAATCGTTAAAATTAAAGAAGAAGGAATTTAAAGACGCTTCACAGCGCGCGAGGGGAGAGCGCGAACATCGAAGAAGGGACCAGAGAGAAGCTGGCGAGCCGTCGCCGGTTGAGGGCTTGATTTGGGTTGTGTCGGATGCGGGAACCTGAATCGCAGTCAAGGTTGTCGACCAAGCAAATAAACAAGCGACTCAAACGGAAAGCAGGAGATCGTGAGATCGCGTAAGGCCGATAAAAGCAGATTTGGGCACCAACAAAAATTAATTCATAGAAAAATTGCAAGTCTTCGCGGCGCTTCCACTTGTTCCCGTTCCTCATGAGAGACTCACGAATCCGCGTCGTCGCCAGGAGCCTCAACGAGTAAAAAATGAAAAGTGAAGATTTGTTTCGTCCGTTGCCCCGCTTCGTTGAAGGTAATTCGCACCTTCTGTGCAGATTTGCCACTGCTGAAGCCGGCAGCACGATTTTGCAACAGTTTTGCTGCTGCCCGACGATCGCAAGAGACTTCGGCTAGCTCCAGGCTGAGTTATACGAGTGCTACCAACAGCAGCAGCAGCAGCAGCAGGAAAGGAAACGGTCTGTTGTAGGCAGCCACAGCAACAGAAACTATTAAAGCTCACTCAGTGCTTCGGCAAAATGGCTGCAACGTTATTAAAGCCCTGATTTATGCCATACATTCAAGCATAACCCAGCAGCAGAAACTGTCCGTAACGATCACAACATCCTCATGATGGGGCATAAGCGCCAGTGAGGGCAGCAAATACGAAAACTTCTTGAAGCGGTTTGCTTCAAAAACCCTCGATAACTTTTCGCAGTGTTGTCCTGTGTGTATCTTCTGGACAATGTCATCAAAAACATCCTCAGCAACAAACAACGGTTTCTATTGGAAATCTTCTGCAAGCCAATTTCGTATCTCACCACCAAACATTACTTCATTCATTACTTATTTAAAAGCAGCAGAGTGCGCTGTCAAGTGGTTTGTGCATTGGCTAACTTTAGTTATTCGCTCCTATCAGAAATGAAACTACCAACAGAAGGAAGAGAATGAATCCAATTGGATAACCTTTATTTCAATATGATCCCATTCATTCATTCCGAATGCGGTGATTGTTCAATCTGATAAGCAAAACAAATATTTGTGTTATTATTTTACAATTGGATTGAAGTTTTGGGTGCTCGTTCACTTCACGAGCGTGCAATTGTCGTTGCTGGTCTCAAAAATATGTTTTTTCGTTTTTGTTGGTTGGTTTCTGTTGGCGTTTTTATTGTTTAATTGAGGATTTCGGCCGAATCGTGATCATAATGCATTTAATGATGGGGCGCCGAGCTTTGAGATCATCAGGGAAGCGTCAAGGTGCCGATGCTGGTGGTGCCACTCTCGACACTAAAGCGTTCATCGCCCATCTAATTGCCGAGTGTCAGTTCCTGGAACCGATTACCGACGCGCTTGTGGACGCTCTGAGCTCCATAGACGTACCTGTGCCTCGTTTCGGTTGATGCCGTGTGGTTGAGTTGCTTTCGGAGCGTGATCCAGGCTGCTCGTTGGCTCATCACTCGACCGGATATCGTCAGCCGCTTGTCTGATCTCGTTGAGTCAATAAATTTGCCGTTCGGCTGTCCAAACGCTCGTCCGGTCGTGGTTCTGTGTGTTAATGCGTCTCTAATGACAGCCTTTAGCGACTTCAGCGGTGGACGTGTTGAACGGGAATGAAAAGAGTGCAAACGCCACACAATCATCAATTTTTATTGAAGTTGTATACATTTCGTGATGCTCAGTTTGCGGTTTCAATGATCGTCGTGTTTGTTTTGGTAAAGCTCCGATCTAATCTGCTTCCTCTATATATATATATATTTCCAGGTAAAAGCGAAACGATCGAACGGACTCCGGCATTGAAAGATAAATGAGTTTAGATAGAAATACGTATCGCTTTAATTTCCCCATCACAGATGGAACATGCAGTGATCTTTAGTGATAATCAAAATACATAGAAACTTAATGAAATTTAGAATTTTAGCTACATTTTATAATGTCCAAAAAAGTGGTACTGAAAATTGAGAATAATACGAAAATGATAATAATAAAAATGTCTACAATAATCGATATACTAAAAGAATAATTTAAAAAATAGTTTTTACATATTTTATATACTTTGAAATAAATATTACATATGAAAATACACTAAAATATATCCTTTATTATTACCTAAATTCAATATTCTATGAATAATATTAATTCGTAAATGATATTCCCTCTATAATACAAAAGTTACATACAATCGCGCACCTCGAGGAACTTTTTCCAATTAATTTACCATCTAAATTCGATTTGATCTACAAGAGAATAAATAAAATAGAAGGCATGCAAATTTACACTATCACACTATTAAAAATAACATCGTTTAGCACACATTTATCACAATAAACCCTTTTTCTATCCTATTCTTCCTCTAATTTCCTCTTTCGTGGTTTCCCTTCGGACTGGTACTGATCCTGGTTTCCTGTACCAACTTCGGAGATTCTCCCTGCTTTTCCTATCACATCACATTTACAGTTAGAAGGCCATCGAAGCTTTGAAACGTAGTGATTATTGTCTGCTTATTGTCTTCATTTCTGCAGGTTGTGGAGCTTTCCTGGTGTGAATATATTAACAACGGCGTCCCAACCGCAGTCGGCCAACTGATCCGGCCGATTTATATTCCAGTCCAGGCCACAAACGAACTCCGAGTGCTGCTCGTTGACCTCCAGAGCGTCGAACGATTGACTGAAGTCCCAGATTCTACCACGAAGCAAGTGTAAGTAATGCCGCTAAATGGATTCATGGAATAAAAGCCGCAAACCTGGTTGTGAAATCGTAATTCGCTGTTGCCAGCACCGTCGCCGTGTTGGGCGAAAAAGCCAGACGTCTGATCGCGAATTCCCCGGAGAACATCTCGAATAAGTGTTGGCGGAGGTTGCGCAAGTCCCAGCCGCGCACCTGGCCGTCGGATCCACCCGTCGCTAGGAGATTCCTGTCGAAGTGGCTCCAGTCGCACGCCAGCACCTCGCTCGCCGGAGCCGCCTGCACCGTCATCATGGGTTTACCTGAAAAATCGAGAGAGTTCCATAAGTGCATGTTGCCATCGGTACCTACGCTAGAGAAAATGTTCGCTATGAGGGGAGAGAATTTTGCGCAATAGACCAAATCGGTGTGGCCGACGTAGGTCGACAGCGAGCTGTGCCGAGTGCAGTCCCACAGCTTCACGGAGCCGTCCCAGCTGCCCGATATCAGCCGGTGCTGGTTCCACTGCTCGCCCCAGTCGACGCTGTACACCTCGTTTTTGTGCTCCTGCAGCAGGCTGATCGGAGTGGACGACGGCGACGCCTTCAATGAGGTGTCGCCCGCGGAGTCTGCGTCGAGCCCGCCCCAGATCTGCAGAGACCCATCGCCAGAAGCGGTTGCGGCGATATTCTCCGCATACGGACACCACGCCTACGAGAAACACGAAGGAAAAGGGAATAGAATCAAAGCGAAATAGAATTCGTTGAGTTATTATTACCACGTCGAACAGAGCGTCGGCCCACTCCAAGCGACAGACCTCTGCCAAACCCTTCTTCTCGTCACTCACCGACGACGGCTGCTGCAGCAGAAACAAGGTCCCGCCACCGGCCAAGCCGAAGAGTTGACTCGTGGCCAACAGCAAGTGGTTGGCGTCGAATGGCGAGAATTTGACGCTGTAACCATGGCGATCGGGTGTCGTGTGCGATAGCATTTCGCTGTGGCATTAATTTTATGCTTTGTGCTGTAAATATAAAGATTATATATTTTTTAAATAAATAAATTAAAATTGAAATAAAATTGAAGTAACAAAAATTGCTAAATTTTTGAAGATCCTTTAGGTTTAGGGTATTTAAGATTCCCTACATGCATTCGTCCATGCCGACTTTAGTACTCTTTCTGGTGTTTTCTTATAATTTATTATTATGTATATATTTTTTCTTTGTAAAATATTTTATTTAGAAGAAGAACAATTAGAATCAAACATTTCCGTTGCATTTCAAAAATATAAGTGCAATTATGAATTATGTTTTTAACTATTAGCAGGAAAAACATAACAAAAGTACGAAATATTTAAAAAACCTACGAGAAGTGACCAAGAGTAAATATAAAGAGCGAAATAAAATTTCATACTCTGTTAATTTTTCATATTTTTTATAATTTAATTAAATTAAATTTAAATTTAAAATATAATTTGAAAAAAATATTAATATACATAGTACGAAATTTTATTTCGGCTTTATTTTTAAATTTAATACACCACAACAAAGCTTTGAAAATTCGTGGTAGAAATACACTGCGAAGCTGCAGGAAATTATTGTACTTTTTTGATCTTTAGGGGATTTTTGTAAGTACTGAATAATAGCAAACACACAAACCAAAGACGATTATGCCAACAAGGTGCCCAAAGTAGTTGCCTAAAAGTATGCAATTCTAATCTACTTCAAGTGAATAAATTGAAGTTGAAGTTTATTGAGCCCTATTTAACACAAGTTAAGCTTAAATAATTCAAATAAAACCCGATCAGCCGAATTTTCTTAAATGTTGTAAACTTTTTAACTGACAATTTAGGTCTTTCAAATTTTGATTATTCAAATGACAACATATTCTGTAAAAATTAATTATTTTAATTTTTAATCTGAACCAGTAAAGAGAATAAAAATCAAAGAGTTACTTCAATGAAACTGGAATTTTGCTTTTAACACAGAAAAATAATATTATTTAACAACTATTCTGACAATTAGTAAAATTGCAATAAAATTTGTTACTTGTTTCTTTCTCCAACATTCAATTGAGTTTATCTGTTTTCACTGCTGTATTTTCACTCGTTCTTAGAAACATTCGAAGCAAAATCAATAAATCGATTGCTTACTTCCCACTGAATTTCGCTAACCTTCGTCTTTTCCATGTTTCAGCGTGCAAAACAAAGCATTTAGATTATTTCCGTGTAGTGACCTTTTAAGGTTTCATCGATTCGAGGCTCGATCCGCAGCCGATTCACGCGAAATCGTGTAACAATTAAAACTAAACTAAAATCAAAAAAGCGTCGTTCTTTTAACTATTATTTAAGCAGCGTCCGTGTGTTTCAATGATTTGTTTAATTAATGCTTTGCTGACTGCGCAACGATGTCTTTCTCCAAGGTGAAAGGTGCCGTGAGACAACCTCGCAGAAGGTCACGCGTTCTGCTTCGTAATTGAAGCACTTGACACTTGAGGCAAAAGCTAATCAAGGCGCACCAGCGATGGAAGCACCCCTAATTCGAAAAAGAGACTACAAACGCTGTTCGATGTGTTGCAACAACAGAAGAACGACTACATAACAATCGGAAATCCATTTAGCGTTTTGTGCAGAAGAAACCCTTGCAGTGGCCACCGCAAAGGTATAAAAGATGGTGCCCGGTGCGGTGCCAGCGCATAAGTAACCGGGCTGTGCTCCAAACGAAGTCTCCTCCGTCGGCGCGCTTTCAACTGACCTCCGAACAACTGCTCGATCTCCTCGAGGCTTCCTTCCACTCCGCAGTCAGCGTCCGTCGTCATGGTTGTGTCCGTGAAGGTCTTCAAGAAAGCCACGCCCAACGGCAAAGTCACCTTCTACCTGGGCCGGCGCGACTTCATCGACCACTTGGACTACTGCGACCCCGTCGACGGCGTCATCGTCGTCGACCCCGACTACCTGAAGAACCGGCGCGTCTACGGCCAACTCGTCACGACGTATCGCTATGGGCGCGAGGAGGACGAAGTCATGGGCGTCAAGTTCTCGAAGGAGCTGATCCTCTGCCGCGAGCAGATCGTGCCGATGACCAACCCGAACATGGAGATGACGCCGGTGCAGGAGAAGCTGGTGCGCAAGCTGGGCGCCAACGCGCACCCCTTCACCTTCCACTTCCCGCCGAGCTCGCCCAGCTCCGTCACGCTGCAGCAGGAGGGCGACGACATGGGCAAGCCGCTGGGCATCGAGTACAACATCCGCGCCTACGTCGCCGACTCCGAGGACGACCGCCAGCACAAGCGCAGCATGGTCAGCCTGGTGATCAAGAAGCTGCAGTACGCGCCGCCGACGCGCGGCCAGCGCCTGCCCAGCTCGCTGGTCAGCAAGGGCTTCACCTTCTCCAACGGCAAGATCAGCCTGGAGGTGACGCTGGACCGCGAGATCTACTACCACGGCGAGAAGGTGGCCGCCACGGTGCAGATCACCAACAACTCGAAGAAGTCGGTGAAGCACATCAAGTGCTTCGTGGTGCAGCACACCGAGATCACGATGGTGAACGCGCAGTTCAGCAAGCACGTCGCCCAGCTCGAGACCAAGGAGGGCTGCCCCATCACGCCGGGCGCCAACCTCTCCAAGACCTTCTACCTGATCCCGTTGGCCGCGAACAACAAGGACCGCCACGGTGAGTATCGGCGCGTGTGTGAGTCTGAGAACGCCGCTGACCGGCTTTCGTCGCAGGCATCGCGCTGGACGGACACTTGAAGGACGAGGACGTGAACCTGGCGTCGTCGACGATGGTGCAGGAGGGCAAGTCCACCGGCGACGCTTGCGGCATCGTCATCTCCTACTCCGTGCGCATCAAGTTGAACTGCGGCACGCTGGGCGGCGAGATGCAGACCGACGTCCCGTTCAAGCTGCTGCAACCAGCGCCAGGTACATGAAACCACTCCGCTCCCTTCTGCTGCTGTTGTATTGAACGCTCCCTTCCCCGCTCTCTTGCAGGCTCCGTGGAGAAGAAGCGCTCGAACGCCATGAAGAAGATGAAGTCGATCGAGCAGCACCGCAACGTCAAGGGCTACTACCAGGACGACGACGACAACATCGTGTTCGAGGACTTCGCCAAGATGCGCATGAACAACGTCAACATGAACGACTAAAGCCGCTCACTTAGTGATAGTTTCAGCCAATAGAACAGCACGCAACCTACTTAAAGCACCACTCGTATCTGTGTCAATATCTCTTCAAAAAAAACACTAACAACTTGTTGCAGCAGTCGGACGCAATTCCTCACTCGACGTCGTTAAATAATGATTTGTATTTTAATTAGTTTACGGTAGTAGATAAGATTAAAGAGACTCTTAATTAAACGCTAAATTGAAGAAAGTGTTGCTGCGGACGTCATTGAATTTAGTGGAGACTCACCGCTTAAAAGTCGTCGTCGTTGGAAGTCGAGGCGAATCGAATAACACTCGAGACACACAGCAATAGAAAAACTTATTCCACAACCAAAATAATCAAGAAAGAACCAAAATTGAATCCTTGATGCTTTCAACTTCAGAAGTCGAATGATTTCACGAACTGCGACTGAGCCAAGTCGAAAGTCCGACATCCTTCGACAAATTTCACGGATTTCGAATGTAGTTTAACGGCCACACACGTTCAGGCACTCACACTCGCCACTGAAAACCAACATCATCTTGAAATAACATGGAGGAGGTTGAATCAAGCTGAAGTTTGTCCGTGTGCAACCCTCGATACGCTGCTCTCTCCTTCACGAAAGAGTTGTCCGTTTCCTCCGAAAAGTTCCCAGCAACCCTTAAAAAAGGAGCGCCAATCAGCTTCGTGCGCTTTTCAAATGTGCGGCCTTTAACACACACAAAAGCCGAAGTTTTGTGTGTTTCTGTTTATTTACTCAGCGTTTCTTGGCGCCTTTTCTTTCCTTGAACTCTTTTACGCTTTACAATTTAAGGATGTGGATGTGAAAAGTCCGAGTTTTCAACGGCCACCGTCCTTTGTTAATCGTCATTCCTTAAAAAGTAATCTTATCGCTGCGTAGAAAAACTAACGCGAAAAAGTTCGTTACTTATGCAAATGAGGACGACGGGTGCTTTCGATATATTTACGTACATATAAGTGACCCTTCGACCCCACAGCTGCCGATAGAGGCTTTTGTCACAGTGGTGGAACTCTGTAGAAATGTGGAAATGAACATACATAAATGCAATTTACATTTGCATTTGTCTTAATCCGAAACAGAAAGACTAACAAAAAACCAATTTTAATGGACGTATCTTTAAAGCTTGGGTTTTTAACTGTAATCTGTATAATTATTTAAGTACTGTAACGAATTATTTTATCGTTAATTCAGTTTTCTTTACTTAGATTAGAATGAAATTCGACTCACAATTGCAGCGAAAAGAAAGTGTTTATTAATCGGTCCTTACAAAAGACAGAGTTTACTTTTTATTATTCACTAAAACAATTGCAACTTTTAACAAAAATCGGGTTTGTAATAAGTGTTATTATCTGGTGTAACAGGGAAACTGAGGCGCCAGGCAAAATAAGGACCTTGCGCTTGGAGCAAGTTTCAAACTCATCGCAGGCTCAACAATCACTGATTTTAGTTAAGGTAAAATTAACCTTAATTATCTATAATTTTTGCAGATGTTATTAAGAAATCTACAATCAGCCTAATTGAATTCCAATTCAGTCAGTCCAATTGACAAACTCTCAAGTACAATCAGAAAAATACTAAAGTCCAATTAAAAGTTTCTCTATTACAAAAAGTCATTGTTGTAAAGTCCATTTGTAAGAATAGGAATTTATATTGACTATTCTATAGTCCAATTGAACTTTTTTCAAAATAAATTATAAAAATCTAAAATTGTTTTATAATTATCTCAAATCCAATTCTTTATTCTGAAGTCCATTTGCAATCTGAATATGAAATTAAACTGCAACAATTTTAATTATATTTTTTTCTTCTCAAAACTCTAGACTTGACTTTACATTCGAAAAGTGTTTTCCAATAATTGATCTCAATTAAAACAGATAGATAGACAATTATATTGCAGTGGTTCACTGTTTCCTGCTGGTCTCCTTCTCGTGCTTACAATTCCTTCGCAAGCCATATCCTTTCCAGGAAACTGATTAGTTTGCTCAGCTCTATGGATTTCATAGACCAGTCACTCATATGAATACCTTCGAACACATCCAAAATAAGCTCCATCGTTGTATCGCTCCCTGCGAAGAGATCATGATTGATCTTTGAGTATTGCGATAGTGTGTAGATGATCCTCAATTTACCATGTCCTGTCAAGAAGTCAGTTAGTTATTGTTCTTAGAATGTTTCCGTTGTTCAAGAAAGGTTCCTACATTCACTGAAGCGCTTTAAAGAGTTGTATACTTTTAGGGCGATCTTTGAATGTTCTTGTACTTATATTGTTGCTATATTTTTGTTTGGATTGGCGCAATAAAATTCCAATTCCATTACAATTTGACTTTCTCAGTACTTTCAGCGAATTCCGTAATTATCTATAGCTTCTCGGCCTATAACGTGATAAAAGATACCGATTTATGTCGTGAAATGAACTACGAACAAATTTTTCTTCTTTATTTAAAGTTTTTCTTTTAATGAAGTAAAGAAAAAAATTGCAACAGCATTTTTTATAAATAATATTTTAATAGTATTTCAATATTTATTTTTATTTTTTAACAAATAAATTTTGAGATATATAAAACATGTTTGAAAAAACTAGTTTATCGATTTAAATGTCTGATACTCATTCCTAATTGATTTTTCATTAATTAATTATTCCATAATTTTGAAGTAGTTAATAATAATCAATAGAAGGACTTTAATTATAAATTCCTAATAATTTTTATAACCCAAATTCATTTGCGCAGTGGACGCAATTTCTTAGTTAAACCGGAATCACAATTTTTAGGCCATCAACGTGAATTTCACGCTTGATTTCACGCATTCAACAAGCTGACCGCAGCGCCACCAACTCGAATCGTTTCCATCGACTTCCGGATTTATGAGAAAGTTTTGGTCGAGCGATGGTATAAAACCAGAAATTTTGGTCGAAGCGACGTTATAAAGCTGAAGACCATTAAACAACTTCGAAAGATAGAAAAGTAGAAAAATCGTAGACCCGATGTCGTGGCGAAAACTGAAATCCACAGCTTCGATAACTTATTTAAATCTCCTCCTTGTGATACTGGTTAAGAGTGGGTTATGTAATAAACAGGAACAGCAACAACAACTGCTCAACTCAAATGGAACAACAACAAGAAACCGAATCGTGGAAGCAGTTTCTCAGGATTCTCAAAACTGTCCCCATTCAAATCCACACTGGAAACAGTTGGGAACACCTAAGAGTAAATCTGTTGTAAGGAGTTCAAATCGGGGATCCACCCTCAGTCGGCTTGGAAGAAATTCCAACGTTAATCAACCTTTTGCAACCTCAAAAGCCAAGCGCAATGAACCATCGACGTTTCCCGCTCATTATGAGCTTCAAGTACTGCACACGGAGCCTTGGAGTAATCCGGAACCTCCACTCTTTGGTTATGAAAAACACCAGAAAAGGTACAGCATCGATAGCATTAGAAGCAAGAAATCAATTATTAGAAGGTCAGGTCATCAAGCGGATGATGACGATGCTGATGATAACGAAGCAGCAACCTCAAAAGGGGACAGCAACCTCGACGGTCACCTCAATCGTGATCCAGCGAAGATACGTGAAACACGATCTTTTCAGTAAGAGTGCCAATCAAGTATTTTAATTGAATGCTGCAGAACTTTGCCAATAACGAGTGGTATTTTTTCTTCTCTCGGATTGATCAGCGATATCTACATGCGTGTGGCTGGTCCGAGCGGTCGTAGGAACCTTTTCGGACATGTTGAGCACGGGCCGAATTTGCATGAGCGTCGCTTCGAGAGTCAACGGAGGGGGAACCGCTTTCGGGGCGAGGTAAGTTTTAATTAGCACTTCATGACCTTCAGTTATGCTAATTTTGAGTGTTTAATTCGCTCTGGGAAGGTTCTCTGGGCCGACAAAAGCGGAGACTACGGCGCACATTTCTGGGATCTGGCGCAAGGAAAACTCTGAGCTGGACGAGGATTGTTAAAGTGCAGAGAATTAAAGAAATGTTGGCATATTTATGCGCGATCATTAAAAGTCCAAATCATTTCGACAAACGTGACTTTATTGCAGTTGCGGTGCTTAAGTTTTGAAATTACACGAGTTTTTATTGTGACAACGGAGAACCTTTGCGGTGTCCTTGTGATTCTCTCCTCTCTTTAAGTTCCTGTGAAAATGTTCATGCTCAGGAAAAGTACTCACTGTAATGGAAACTGTCCGAAAGGATTAAAATTGGAAGACGAACAGGCAACCCTTTAAACACTCCATTTTCTGGGAGGTCATCATCAATCTTCGGCCTGTGAACGAGGAGGCCAGCGACCCACTTCCCAGGCAACTTTCTCACGCCGGAAACTGGCCAGTCCGGTTTTCGAAAAGGTCACTTGCTGGCCGAGCGACACCGACGTCATCCTTCCGACTGCCACGACGACGGCGACTGATACTTCGAACGCTAATCAGAACCAGTTCCGGAATGACCCATTAAACGCACCTTGAGAAGAAGGAAGGAAGCTGAACTTTGAGGGTTGCTTAACTGTGATAGCGTCTGGATATAATTTCGGCGATAATCGTCGTATTATTTCACTTTCACGACAGAAAGTCATTCGTTGAGGGTTGTTTCCGGGTCTACTCAGTTTCATACTCTCTGCTTTGGGAACTAAAGTGTTTGGGAGACTTGGTCAAGGCCCACGCCTTTCAAAGGTCAAAATTTCCACCTTTCCTCATTGATTTATCCAGGCTTTTGCATCTCTAAGAAACCTACCGATCACAGACCCTTTATTGCTTTTTGAAGTATGTCCAGAACCGGTTTCCAATCAAATCGAATGGACAGGAAGGAAGAGAAGAGAGGTCATTGCGAATACGATTCATTTATTTACCGTTCTGCTAGACAAACAAACAGTCTCGGGTGGGGATAAGATCGTCGCTCGCAACCCTTTTTCCCATGCGCTGTAGCAGCGAGTAATTTATGCAAGGACATTGCGAAAGGACGCTCCACGAGCAAATCAAGAAACGAGCGTGAATCGTTTGTCTCTGCGCTGCACGAATGCGGGATTCATTGTGGTGGCTCTTATCTGGTGTTCATCGCCTGGACTGCTTAATTTATGCAGTCGCTGCTGCTGCCGCGACGATGTTGCCATGCAAACTGGTCTGACCGGTCCACGCTTCGAAGGTGACCACTTTTGAGGACCTACAAGCGCTGAATAGAGCCTTGATGATCCTTCGGCTGATGAAGGCGATGAGAATTCAGTTGATTTGAACGTAGCTTCTGTGGGAAAGATCGCAACGAAACTCGCCCTAAAAGGATGTCGGAATAATTATCAGAATCTGTAATTTTGATAGCCATCAATTGTTTAATAATTGAGCTGCAGTTTGTCTTTTTTTGATAATAATTACGACAGGTTTGCGTCTTCCAGGCGAAAAAGTTACAAGCTGCGTTCACTGTACAGCATCTTAGATCCTTTTTCCCCTTACTCATAGATTTCGAACAACAAACAACTGCATTTATTTTCAATTTCTTTATTAGATTTTCCACATTTCATCTTCAGTAGTTTTTTTATTTAATCCTAAAATAATTAATAATTTTCGAGTTTATTATATTTACGCCTAAAGAAATGCTTTTTTCGGAATATATCGATAAGGACAACATGACGAGAAGTGTAGAAGGAGTGGATAATAGAAACATATGATACATTTGCGGGCTCCGTACCGCTTCGAGCCCCCTCAACATCTCGGAGGCCGGTTACTGTTGGTACTGATGGTACTGCTGCGGTTGGTACTGCTGCTTCGAGGAGTACTCCTGCGGCTTGTGCGGGGCGGCCCGTATCAGCTGCTGCGGCGGGGCGGGGGTGGGGATCTTGACGACGATGTCGGTGGGCTCGCGGATCACCTCCGCCTTGAAGCCGTCCTTCGGGTCGGCGGTGTACTTGACGGTGCGGATGAAGCCGTCCGAGTCGACGACCGAGTAGCTGCCCTTGATCACGGACCCATCGCGCACCTCCTTGCGGTTCTGGTAGTTGGTGAACTCGTCGTCTTTGACGTCGAAGCCGAACTGATACGAGGAGTTTTGCTGCAACGACGAAAGAGGAATGTTAAAGCGCAGTGGAAGAATTTCAATTGCATTCTCTGCAACACTTTTGCCAATGGTAAACGCAAAAGTGGTGCAGCTGCGTGTCTGTCCAACGGACGGCGACCGGTTTGCAGTTGATACCATTTCGCAGTCTGCATCAAAAGTGCGAGCGCGTAGCAACGAAGCCGAATCACGTCCTCTACGCGCCGGCGAGACACATGTGCGTGCGTGCCGTCGATCGTGGGCATTAGAAACGAATTCCAAACGCGTCGGCAGAAACGTTTCGCAACCGAAAACCTGCCTTCGCAACGCGAGTGAAAGTAAATCAGCTCAGATCGTGCACCGGCCGCGCTTGGCATGGCTTCAAGCACACACAGACTCGCAGAATCGAACGGTGCAGCTATTGTTAAAGCACCCCACCGCCAACGACAAGCCTCATGATGCAACACAAACGGCTTGCATTCGAAAAGCATTTTCAGCCGTTTAATGGTAAAAGCGGCTGCGGCTGCTTTCCACGGGATGAAGTTACTCAAACCGCAAAAACGTTGCATGTTCGCATGCAGCAAATGTTATTAAACTTGCGATCTTGACGATCGCACTGCCAGCTGAGCAGAATGCGTTTTTCAATCTTCCCAGACGACGATGCAAAGTTACTTCATTTGTCTATCCATTGAATAATCATAACAATAATGAGATTATTCAACTCTTTCTGATGAAAAGTTGTCTCATCTTCATTTCTCAGCATCGTTTCACAATCAGAGTTGTGATGAGTTGAGAAGGAATCGACTCCCAGAGAAGTTGAATTCTATTTACATTTGCAATTCGTCAAGATCTCCCACCAACCGAAGATCTGAACGATCAAGCAAGCAATCAACCAACCGATCAAAAGATCTTCGAAGGTTGCGAAAAACTCGTCTGCAAAAAGCAGTACGAATCCGATTGGAAATCTCGGCTGACCGATCGAGTGGAGCTGTCAAAGGAAAAGTGGGTTAAGGTGGTTGCTCGGTGGGTACCGTTAGTCATGCTTTTCGGCTGGGTTGGGCTCTCGGCCGAAGCGATTGTTGCCAGAACCGCCTTTGAACAGAAGAATTTTGGAAAGGAAAAGTTATTTTGATGCCGAAAAAACGATAAAGAATTCACATCGACAGCTGAAACGGTTTCATTTCGGTAATCGCGTAATTATTGCATCGATTTTCCATTCAATTCAAGTTAATTTCATCTCTCATTTCAGCTTCACCTTGTAACAAATGATTTAAATACTCAACGAAGAACTCTGAACTTAAAATAGATGCTTTTCCGTGGTGCAAAATGTGTTAATGTTATTAACATAAATGAGGGGCGTGGGTTTTCGTGGTTTTCGGCGGTTGATAACCGATGGACGTCTTATAAACCAAGCAAAGCAACAACAACTCGAAGCCAATAGCGATGAAATTATATGAAAGAAGTCAAGCGTGTCGCTAGCTTCGATGGAAGCGTCGCTTTACGAGTTAATGAACTTTTCGCTGCAGTCGTGAGTGATTGTCATTGGCGCTGTCGTTGTTTTGGAGCCAGTTTGCCTATTGTGTCCAGTTACGAATACGATTACGCTTGCTTCATCCATAAACGATCGACGATGGAAAATGTCTGGAGATGCAAACATTCGCCTGCATTCGAATAGAAAATAGAAAGAAGTATGATCGTCCTCAGGCTTCATGCAACTCTTGACTGTAAAAGTTCCACGTTGAAGTTTCTGCCATCAAACAGCCGATCAAATGTTACGTGTCAATAGCAGAGCCTTTGCAATAACAAGGCACAAATTATAAAACTATTCACTGCACACGATCATTTTTAATGGACTGAAAGTCTGAGTACTCGTGTTATGTGAAGAGTGATTATTATGTGAGCACTTTATAATTTTTCTTATTTTTATGATGCTCGATTTTCGTAACTGGTTTCGTCTTTGCTTCGTCGGGATTGTTGCAGGCAACGTAATCATTCAATGCCACATTCAAGTGGCGTATAATCGACGTACTCGAAATGGTAATGTTAATGTTGGTGCAGTTGGTGTCGGTGTTGGTCTAAGTGTTTGTATTCAGCTCCTAGCGAAGCACTTAACGAAAGTCAGACAGTCGAATTGGGAATATCTGATGATAACCTACGAAAAAACTGTTAAAAAGAGGATTATTCATGAATTATACAAGTTTTTCGAGGGGAAAAGAGTCTTCACTTTCTACACACTCCACGAAAACTATTTCTAGTCGGCAACAAGCTGAATAATGAAGTGAAATTGAAGTTAATTTAATGGATCACGTAATTTGAAGTGTGCACTTAGTTTCGAGGTTTATTAGCATTATGTAAAAAGTCAGCAGCTGAAGTGTGTTAAATGAAGGAATTATAAAATTATTAACCTATTTCTATATTAGACGAGTTATGACCGTAATAATTTTAATATAATCGCACTTTAGTTACAGTTGCAATGTTTGATGAATGATCAAATGTTCGATCAATGAACGAATGAAGATCGCTAATGAGAAAAAATGATCTCTAGACTTTTTCAGGCGTTACATAAGACGTCTTATAGCCTTGTTAAACCTTAGCCTTTAAGTATTATCCCTAATCAGTTTTATTCTCTTACTTTTCTTTGAATTCTTTGAAGAAGAAAGCAAGGACGAAAAAGTTCTAAAATTCTTCCCAAAACGTCTTTTTTACTGTCCTATTAATCGCCTAATAAATAATGTCACCGTGAATGTTATGACTGTGAATATTTATATCAAAAATCGGTCCAAGAAGATCCAAAAAATAACAATTTCCAAAACAAGATCAAAAAGCAAAGTATAGAAAATGTCAAAGGAAATTAATGATACTTTTAACAGTCACAGTTTAATTTGGCAATTCCAATCACTCTTTGAGGATTCAGTAGCTCCATTTCCTAATCTGTCAAACACTAAAGCCGCATACTTTAAAGACTAATTGATTTCTGGTTTCGGTTTTCAGTGGAAACCAGAAGCAAATGGCAAAAGATTGGCCAACTTACATCATCGTACTCCTCCTCCTCCTCCCGCTGCAGCTGCACTTTGTTGCCTCTTGGAGGCTGCGCCTGGAACTGCGGCGGGGCGGGTTGAATGCGTCGTGGGACGGCGGCGGCTGCTTGCGGCTGTCTGTAGATAACTTGTTGCGGCTGCTGATACTGGACCTAATCGAGGTGAGTAGAGTTGAGGAGAGGTGAATTAGGTTAATTAAATGATAGGCACATTTTCGAGGTGAGTCAATTAAACGATGGAGAGCGACACTTACTTGTTGCGGCTGATGTCTCTGCTGTTGCGGCTGATGTTGCAAATATTCTCGCACAGCAGGAGCCACGTATTGTTGCTGCTGTTGTTGTTGTTGGTGCTGAGAACGGATCTGCGTTGTGCGCCGTTGCAGGACGAGTGAAATGGGTTAAATAAAGCACGGAATAAGGGTTAGCGATGCGGTTAAACTTTTTAAGGGTGATTTCCTCAATTCACTGCGACCCTTTCTCGCTGCTGCTTCGCACTTACCTGCTCCTGGACGTTATCCTTGACGCGCAACTGCAATGTCGCTGGCGCCACGTACTGCGGCTGTTGTTGCTGTTCGGCGTTTTGCTCGTAGATGGGCGTGGCATCAGGAGCGCCGGCGCCCTGTTGCTGCTGCAGCTGCTGATAGTACTGACGTAGGTAGGCGGGGTCGACGCCCTGATGTTGAGGCGCCCCGGCAGCGACACTCAAACCCAACAGGGCGACGACGAGCTGAAGTCCCGAATTCCTCATAGTGCAAACCGAACTCGAGAACGAATTAAAACGCGATGGCGCAGCGAGTGAGTAGAAAATAAAACCGCTGAGGATTATGACGACGAAGAAGAAGAAGACGAAGTCCTAAAGCCGAATCGCGTACACGTAATCGTCCGCTGAAAACAGTGCTCTGCGGATTGCCGCTTGCATATTCGCTTTATATACGACGCACGCCGCCGCACGACCGCCATCCAAGTTTCGGTCGGCGCGTCGGCGCAGCTCGAAAGCCAGCCGAAGTTACTCGCTCGCTCCGTCAGCAGCGCTTTTGCGGTCTCCATCAAACGTGTTTCTGAATGCAAAAACGCAGCCGCTTCGCAGTCGCGCTTGCGCTGAGTTCGTGTACTCAAATCGCGTTTCACTTTCGGTCGGACTCTCTGAATCGTTTTTCTGTCATGAAGCTATGACGTCACGTAATGTGTGCTCTCTCCTCTCTGAGTCGCTTGCTCATTATTCTCTCTGCTCTCTTTAAATCTTCGTTATGACGTCGTTTGCATTTGTTAAAGCAACTTTTAACGTCGTCGTAAAACTGCTAACTATTATTTACTGCTCTTTTCGGTCGAGTTCCGATTCTATTATATCATCTGCATTGTTGCCGATGACGCTGCGTCGTTTGTCGTTGGCGATTGTCTTGGAGCCGGCGACCGTCAGCTGTTTCCCTAAAACATTCAACAACTGGAAAAGCGCTTCGAAAGAAATCTGCATGAAATGTTTGTTAAATGTTTTTCGTGTGGCTGCAACATTGCAATACGGAACTGGATTTGAATGCGTTGCGAGGGGATGAGATGGGGATGTGGACAAGTTCGGATTCGGTAACAATTTCAAACATTTCATTTCTTGTGGAAATCGTAAAAAAGACGATAATTTTAATTGATCTTCAGGAGAAGTTGTAAATGAAGTCGTTTGTGCTTTCTTTTGCTACTTGTCGCCACTTCATTGAGAAAACTTTTCACTTTATTACATTAATTAATTGTTACGTGAGGTTTCATTATTACTTGGCATTCGTAAATTATAAAATATTCGCTCAGGTGAATACTAAGGAAGGTAAAACATTTTCTTATTTAACAATAAGAACGACAACTTGTTTTTTTTAATTACCAATTGGAAAATAATTATGGAAAAAAGAGAATAGTTTTTCAGCAGTCATTCAAATGAGTCGAAATGCAGTATGACAAACACTTTCACTGAAGCCCCGAACGACCACAAGCAAACGACAAAAAAACGCAATTAAAGAGCGAGCGATTCACACAATATTCACACACGCAGACACATACTTGTGTAGTTACGCATGTGAATGCTTGCGGAGTCAAATGCGTAGTTCAGACAACTTGAATATTCGTTGGACTACTTCAATTATTAAAAAGCTTTCGTTGAGTAGTTGATAAAAACGCATTTATTAAAAAATAGCAGTAAATTCAACCATTCGATCATGCAATTCACACACTTATGAAGCACATATTCGAAATTTACTTATAAATTTTATCAAGGAGCTCATTGTGCGCGAAATGAATCAAAGCCAAGGTCAAGAAAGTATGCAAAACAGTCGCAACAACAACTGCACTAAAAACAGCAGCTGATTATTGAAGTTATACAAACAACAGCAACAACGAGGAACAATTCAAGAAGCAACATTAACAACGCCATAAAATAATAATAATAAAATAATAATAAAAACCACATAAATTGAAAATTCAGTAATAACCAAAAATACAACAACAAACATTTTAACTTTAATTAAATAACGTTGAATAAACAATAATAAGCGAAACGATGAATTCATTTCCGAAGCAATACGAAGCGATTGAAAAATATTTGAGAATTAACAAAAGCAACAACGAACACAACTTTTTAAAAAGTAAATAAAATGGACAGACAAACGACAGCCGCAAAAGGAATTTCGGATGAAGTGCAGCGGGCGAGGAGCAGCTTGAATGCGTAACTGCGATCCATCCATCAACCAGCGATGGATCAATCCGACAATAAAACAATGTAAAAGGGAACAATTGTTGCTTTTGATGCTAAGCTGATGGCAGCAAGTGGCACCGTGAGTTTCTGTGGCTTGGTTACAGTGGCTTTTCGATACCCAAAGTAGTGAATTTTATTTGGGTCAACCGCAGACAAATGATAACAATCGCAGCTCGGCACAAGCAACTGTGATCGATCGAGCGGCGGTTGGTATCGATACCATCCGTCGTTCGGCTCTCACGAGGGCTGATGATGGTGAATGTCGGTCGAGCGATTGCGCAAGAGGGAGGATTTCAGCAATGCGAAAATAATGCGAAAACCATCAACAGTTTCTCAGTGAACTTTTCATAGACGAGACATTTAAAAATAGAAGCAATAATTGCCAAAACAACCGCAGAGCGCGATGATGATGATGATGATGAACTCTTCAATGACAGATTTTTACTTTGTAGGACATTTAATTGAGACCGATCGATAATCGTATCGGGTTTCTTAGATAAATCTGGAATTTTCTACAGGAGAGAAACAGTATTTAATTGAATTTAATTTAATTTTGGATCCTTCGTTAGCTTCTATGATGGTCCAGTGAAGATGGAGCCATGGTTATGCGTAGATGAACCCAATGCGTGATCCTTCCGGTCGCATTTAAATTTCACAGGCTCTGATCTACATATTTATCTATCTTTGGTTTTAGAATAAAACTGCAATGGAAATTAATTTGAAAATTCGCTAACCAATTTTTAGTCCAAATATATTGCAAAAATAAGAAGAAAATTGTCTTTAAATATTTATGTAGCTTTTTTTAAACACTTTTTATTGCATGTTCAAATAAATTTGTAAACTTAATTCTTAATTCTTAGTAAATAAAAGGTTGTTAATGTTATTGTTGTGTTTGTAGTTGTAGATGCAGCTGCACCATCAAATCTCCAACATCTTTTGCTACGATTTGCTGCAAAGACATCGTATTTTATGGCACAAGCCTTCGACTAGAATGTCACCCAATTTGAAGGAATCAAATAAACATAAATTTAAATTTATAAAAAATGCGAAAAAAGAAATAAATACTAAAGAATTCTCTTTTACATAATTATCAATAATAATTACGAATATATATATTAAATCTGTTAAAATTGCGTATCTATTTTAGTAAAATACGTTTTATTGTTAGTTGCTTCGTTTCGATTATATCAAAAGATTTAAGGAACAAACCCGATTGCGTGTGTAGTTGATGTTCTTAGTATTTTGTTGATGCTGTAGTTAGTATATAGTTCATTGTGATTTTAGTTATTTCAATCCGTAGTCCAAGGTTAAACTTTTTTAACCGAAGATCAGAAATGATGAACAACGACTTTAAATGTCTGCTTTTCTTAAATTAATGGGCTTCGATTGTATTACATTTGTAATGTATTTTGTACACATTCATATATAGTTAAATATACAGAAATACGTGTGTAGATGTGTGTTTGTGTGGGTGTGTCTGCATGTGTAGATTTTTGTGTAGATTTATACACAAGAGTAACTGAAATTCATATTAGTACAAGTGTATGATTTATTTTATTGGCCAGGTTGTCCTTTCATATTTAAGTTAAGTTAAAAATTAAATTATCCATCATGGTTTATGTGGGCTGCATTCCATCAAGTTTAATAGTCCGATGCACCCAAAACACTGTACATCAGACGATTGAAGGAGCCACTTTGACGGATCGTGTCATCGTTTGTGTTCACCACCTGCAAACAGTGAAATCGAATTATTAGCAATTCATTAAGCTATAAAAATTAAGTAGAAAATTGTTATTTTATTACAAATGCCATGAAAAGTGTGAGTATGAAAAGTATAAGTAAAAGAGTGTAAGTAAAAGAGTTAACAAAATAATAAGAAATTATCATGTGAACAGCATTTAAACGCTTTTGCCCTTTGACTATTAAACAAACACATTTAATAATAAAAACTCAATTTAAAATTGTGGATGATGCAAGTCTTCGTATTTTAGTTAGTTTACAATATTAATATCTATTTTAACTATAATGTATTATTAATTTAATATTAATTAATTTTATCATCTTAGCTTTTAATATTGAACAGTTCAATTCAGTTTAATATTAAGTCTTTTTCAGTGTTCGAAAGTGATTTGCAGAAGAAACCAATTGTTGCGGATCAAACAACAAACATATTTACTTGCTCTTGCGCTCTACCAAACTTTATTACTTGAAGCAATGTGTTTCCCCCTTTACAAATTAAGTTTATTTCTCTGTACGCTTCGTATGTATACTCTTTTTATTTTAGTCTTAATAAATCTTTGAAACCAACAGGTTATGGGCTGCCTGACACGCTCACGATTCTAACTGCAAAAATTAACAGTTAAAGTAAAAAATTTTTTTGTTCAGTTGAAATATGCAAAACTCAGGAATTTCTGGTTCAGCATTATTTCCTATAGAACGACTGCGTGGTCGCGAAAATTATGATATATGGCAAAGGCAAGCGAAGTCATGCCTTATTATCAAAGGCATTTGGACTGTCGTCGACAAAGGCGTTGAGAACGACAAGGATGCTGTAAACGACGAACGAGCGTTGGCGGAAATTACCTTAATGGTTGAACCAAATAATTATAGCCACATCGCTGCAGCAAAAACCTCAAAGGAAGCGTGGGATGCCCTAGTCAGGGCGTATCAAGACTCGGGCCTGACAAGGAAAGTTGACCTTTTGAAACAACTGGTAAATATAAAACTAAAAGATCACGCAACTGTACAAGAATACATTAACAGTTTAGTAATGACTGCAATGAAAGTAAATACGGCTGGTTTAAACGTAGACGATGAGCTAGTAGCTTCTTTAATGCTCGCTGGACTTCCAGATAATTATAAACCAATGGTCATGGCAGTTGAAAATTCTAAAGAAAAGTTAACAGTTGATATAGTAAAAAATTTATTGCTTCAGGATGCTAAATTTGACTGCAACGATGATCGCGAAACAGTTTTATATACTAAAAACCACAAAAAACGAGTATTCAAATGTCATATATGCAAAAATGTCGGACATTTTGCGAAGAACTGCCCAAATAAATTACCATTTAAAAAAAACAACACGCAACGTGAGCAAAAAAAGAACAGCGACTCTGTTTTATTTGCAACAGTAAACGAAACTCCCGGTTGTGAGAACAGCGAAAATTACGCGAAAATAATGAAAGGAGAAACAAAGAAAAACGACGAAAATTGGTACGTCGACTCCGGCGCCTCATGTCATATGACAAACAACAGAAACAATTTGCACAGTACTAGAGAAATCGATAACAAAACGATAACAGTGGCAAATAAAAATAGAATGATAGTGAATTGTGCTGGTGATGCAGACTTGATTCTATTCGGGAAAAATGAAAACAAAATCGCGACAGTTCAAAATGTGGAATACGTGCCTGAATTATGTGCTAATCTGCTGTCTGTGAGACAAATGACCAAAACCGGAAAGAAAATCGTGTTTGAAGATGACCAATGTATAATATACGACAAGAACAAAAACGTGATGGCGACAGCTATTATTGAAAATGATTTATACAAACTTCAGTGCAAAATAAATCAACATAAAGCGTTGATTGTAAAAGAAAACTTCGAATTATGGCATCGAAGATTAGGCCATGTTAATGATAAGAGTGTTAAAGACATTCAAAAATTTGCCGTGGATATTTTAATTGAAAATCCCAAAAATACAATGTGCATTACTTGCATAAAAGCAAAGCAAACTAGAAGCCTAACTAAAGAAAGTGGTACACGAGCAACCAAATTATTGGAAATAATTCACTCTGATGTACTGGGACCTTTAAATAAGGCATCACACTCTGGCGCTATATATTTAGTGTCTTTCGTCGATGATTTTTCAAGGAAAGTTTTTGTGTATCCTATAAAACAGAAATCAGATGTATTCGATAAATTCTTAGACTTCAAACAAATGTGTGAAAATCAATGCTCGTCTACGATAAAAATGTTACGAACCGACAACGGCAGAGAATTCGTTAATAACATTTTTGAGACTTATCTAAAAGAACATGGAATAGTTCATCAAAAAACAACGCCGTATACTCCTGAACAAAACGGCGTGGCGGAACGTATGAACCGCACACTCGTCGAGCGAATACGCTGTATGCTGATAGACAGTGGCCTAGACGATCGTTTTTGGGCAGAGGCAGCAATGACAGCAGCGTACATCACAAATCGTGTTCCCTGCAGAGGAAATAAAATTTGTCCTGAAGAAATCTGGTCCGGAAAAAAGCCAAACTTAAAATTCCTTCGTATTTTTGGATGTACTGCAATGGTACACATACCGAAAGAGAAGCGTCGTAAGTTAGCTGCGAAGTCCATAGAATGTATCATGATGGGATATAGCACCGAAAGCAAAGCATATCGTTTGTTCAATCCTAAGAACAACGAAATCATCATAAGTAGGGATGTAGTGTTCCTTGAAAGCAAGTCTCCAAATCGTAAGAATATTACTAAAACTCTATATCTTCCAGACTTAAATACTGCCTATGAAAATGTCGATTCAGGGGAGAGTGTACAAACCGTTGAATCGACATTAGATGAATCTGCTGTAGATGATGAAACATTCGAAGACACCGTTGAAGTCCTTCCAACAAGCTCTGATGCGACAACAGAAGAAGAGTTTGAGATGGAAAGTTCACCACCCAATGATAACGTCGAGGTTCGTCGATCTTCTCGCATCGCCAAAAGGCAGATGCCGACATACAACTTTTGCGCCATGCAATATATCAGCAATGATCCTGAATCTTTTGAAGAAGCCATTACGTCAAAGAGAGCACAGGAGTGGAACGCTGCCATGAAAACAGAAATCAAAAATTTATCTGAAAATGCTACGTGGATTTTGACGAACTTGCCAACCGGCAAAAAGGCTATCAAATCGAAATGGGTTTACAGGACAAAATTTGATTCCGATGGTCGTTTAGTGCGACGAAAGGCTAGGCTTGTCGCTAAGGGTTTTTCGCAACGAGCAGGCATTGACTATGCAGAAACGTTTGCACCCGTAGTAAGATACGAATCTATAAGGTTCTTACTGGCGCTTGCTGCAAAATACAATCTGCAAATTCACCAAATGGATGCCGTGAGTGCATATTTGAATGGGTCTTTGAAGGAAGAAGTTTATATGCAGCAACCGCAGGGATTCGACGATAAATCGGGCAAAGTATGCAAATTGTTGAAATCCATTTACGGCCTCAAGCAGTCTGGTCGCATTTGGAATGAAACGCTGAGCCAGGAATTAACGCAAATAGGTCTTTTGAGAAGCGATGTAGACCAATGCATCTATTACAACGTCACAAATAAAAAAAAGGTAATAGTTGCGATTTATGTGGATGACATCCTAATATTCTCGAGCGACATAGAAGAAATTCATAGTATAAAACGGAATTTGTCAACAAAATTCGAAATGAAGGATATAGGTGAAATATCATTCATACTGGGTATTCGAATTACTCGAAGTGAGACTGAAATTAAAATTGACCAATCACAGTACATAGCGTCCGTATTAGAGCGTTTTGGTATGAGTGACTGCAATCCCGTTGCGGCACCATGTGACTGCAACCAGAAATTATCCGTTGAAATGTCACCAAAAGATGAAACCGAAAGGCAACAGATGCTCAACATACCATACATGGAAGCAGTTGGCTGTTTGCTTTTCGCGGCGCAAATTTCTAGACCCGACATATGCTATGCTGTGAATGTTGTAAGCAGATATGGATCAAATCCAGGGAAGGCACATTGGGAAGCGGTAAAGCGCATCATGCGCTACCTCAAAGGAACCATGGACAAGGGCCTTACGTACACCCAAAACCCTCGAGGAGCTATTACAGGATTTTGCGATGCTGACTGGGCTAGCGACATAGACGACAGGCGCTCTACAACCGGTTATGTCTTCACATTTCAGTCAGGGGCTATATCATGGGCAACTAAGCGGCAAAAAACAATCGCCCTGTCATCTACGGAGGCTGAATTCATGTCAATGGTAGCTGCGATTCAAGAATCCATATGGCTCCAACGTTTAGAAAGGGAACTTATTCCTCATGAAATGTGCACTATGATTTTATATTGCGATAATAAAAGTGCAATACAAATTGCCGTAAACAACTCGTATTCATCACGCACCAAGCACGTCGATATTAAGGCCAAGTTTATTCGACAAAAAATCGACAATAAGGACATCAAATTGGAGTACTTACCTACTAACGAGATGGTTGCAGATTTGTTTACCAAGGGCGTCAGTTTCAAAACACTTCACGATTTATCAAAGAAATTTGGCCTTAACTAACATTGTAACAAATTTAAAACCTTACATTTTATTTCCTAAAATATTTTTCATGTACAGGGTGCACGAGCAATAATGTAGTATTATGCTGTTCAGGGAAGGTGTTGCGGATCGAACAACAAACATATTTACTTGCTCTTGCGCTCTACCAAACTTTATTACTTGAAGCAATGTGTTTCCCCCTTTACAAATTAAGTTTATTTCTCTGTACGCTTCGTATGTATACTCTTTTTATTTTAGTCTTAATAAATCTTTGAAACCAACACCAATAATATTCATTGTCGTGATAGATGTGTTTACGATTAATTCATTTCGTTTCTTTTAAAATCAGATTAATGATGTAATAAAGGACGTTTCGTAATTCCTTAATAAAGGAATTTCTTAAAAACTGTGTATCATAAATTCGATAAATTCATTTATTTATTAATAAAACCACTTATGAATTCAAATTAGTGGTGAATTTTCTAGTTCACGCGTTCAAAAAGCCAACTAGAATTTTTTCTAGAACTTTGGCCTCACTGAAAGTTGACTTCACTTCATTTTATTATTTTTTGTTCAAATATTATTAGTTTATAAATTTAAGGTTGTACTTACATTGTACGACGGACCGGAAACGGGCGCTGATTGTACTGGTTTCTGTAGGTTGCGGTAGCAAAAAGTAGAAAATCGTAAATAGAAATTAATTTAAATATAATTGCCATCAATATATGCACATACAATAAACAGGTATCATACAGCAAAGAATTACAAAATAAATTTTAATCAATTAAAAATGTTACCAGATGTGAAAGTGTTATTATTATTATTAATTGTGTGTTTAGACAAGTTTATCTTTTTTAGAGACAATGAAATGGATGTGTTTGAAGATGTTAAATTCGTGTACGAAACAAAACAGAATTACGCAATATAAATTAATGTTCACATTACACATTAACGACTACGTATTACGAATTACATTGCATAGGAAGCCATTACAAAGCTTCGCATAATTTTTACTGTACAGGAGAGAGGATTTACTGTACACACAAATGGCATGAAAGAAAGAGACAGGTATTGGACATTATACTCTTCACTTTCGACACATAACACACTGAGTAAAGAGTTAGATGACGTTTGGCTGGATGACTGCTTTTTGTTGGATTTGCTGACTGACTTTAATGATTTCATTGTGTAGAGCAAGATCGATCTTACCTTTCCTGGAACCATTCGACTCGGATGGAAGACTTTCGGCTGTACGGGAACCGTTACTTCCTCGGTGTGGTCGCCGTTGGCGTAGCCTTCCTCTTGGATGGCTCTGTACGTGTCGCTCTTCGACGGGTCGTAAACGACAGTTTTCTTGTAACTTTTCAAATTGTAATTTCGGAGTCGATCGATCAGCGCCATTTTAATTGCCATATTTAATTGTTGACGATGAATTTAAATATATTTTATTTATATTTTTATGACACAGTTTTTGTTAATAAATCAACCATAACAATTTTTACGTTTTTAACAAGTTTTAATATATATTGTTACAGTCGTGGTGAGTAGAGAAAAAGAGAGAGAGAGAGAAAGAGAAAGACAAGTGTGCACAATTCGTTAAAATTCATTCTCGTTGAGTTTGCAAACTTTCTTAGTGAATATTATTATTAATTTGTCTTTATTATTAAATAGATGTGATGCAATGTTGATAAATGATAAATGGCAAATTTCAAAGTTACTAAAGAAAAAAGCAAAATTAAAACTAAAATTCTGATGGTAATATTTATGTTGTTAAACTCAGATTTAGAACTTAGTGAAATATTTTATATTCATATTTATTATCACTAAATAATTGAGTGATAGGTTGAATAGGTTGAGTTCATTAATTAAGCCTCTTCATTTCTAAATGTTCTCTAAATAATGATATTCTTTTCTTTTAAAGAGGTAAAAAATTTAAAATATTGCGAATCAAAACTGAACCAATTAAATATCATATTTGTTGTCAATTGGTTTATATAAATCCATTTTTGGATTTGCTAAATTTTAAAGTATTTAATAAGCATTTTTTCAGTATATGTAAATAGCAATGTTAGAAATCTAAGCCGATTAAACTTAGTATAAATAATTGTTAGTTTATAGGAACTTTAGTTTAGTTCATTTCTCTTTTTAGAGCTTTGTTTGGGGCAGGAGATCATTATTTTGTCTTCTTCTCATTTTATTAAATTTTAAAATTATGGTTTTAGCGTTTTTTCTTTTCTTTTCGTTTATTGTTTTAGTGTTGACGTTGAGGCTGTTTGCGATGTTTTCATTGATGTCGCTGTTGTTGTTCTTGCAGTTGTTTTTGTTGCTCCACAATTTTGCGTTTTTGTTCCAGGAAAGATAGATCGATGAAAATTCTAACATTAATTGTGCAGCAATGTTCAAAAATCACTTAACTAAATATATTCAATCGTCTTTTATCAACATTTCCTTGAAATGGAAGTAGCTTATTTCGGTCAAACCGTTCGTTATTTTTTTTCTCTTTTACTTATTTTACTTTATTTTAACATATTGTTAAATTGTGTTAAGACTAAGGTCTGGAAGATGTTAAGATAGTGAAAAAATTTATAAAGAATTTGGATTAATGTAGTATTAAAGGTCACAACGACATCGTATTATTAAAAAAAATATTGTGTTAAAAACGAATAATTGGGTTTTTTGCGCTGGCAATGTTGTAAAGATTCGAACATAAAAGTCTTCCCTGTTCACACTGGGGTGAAACAAGTTATTCAAGCATCACCTAAAACTTTAGCACATGCTTTTTTAACCTAATATTTTACAATTTTAATATTTTCCAGTTTATACTGAGAAATTCTTTAATAAAAATTTTGTTTTATAGAAAAGTAGCGTTAAGTTATAAATTATTGAGCAATCGAGTAGCACGAGTTTCATTATTATAAATGAAATATAGTGACAATTTTCAAAAATTATTATAGAACTGTATTAAACACAATAAATATATATGTGTATTAAAAATTGTTTTATAATAACTTTTAAGAAGTTATTTATATTAATTCATATTAATTTGATCACAATATAGAAATCATATTTTAAAGTTTATAGCACTGAGAGGAAAAATAAAATATCAAATCAAATATTGAATACGACAACATTAATAAAAATTTCGTTATATTATTTGCTCATCTTTTAGGGAATTAAACAGAACATTAAGTTGATCATTAAATAAAAATGACCTGTGTTTTGTAGAAACATTTGTAGAAAGTATTCAAAGTGTCCAACATTTAAAAGATTTATTTAGAGAACATTAAAGAAACACCCAACTTTTTAGGATTTCTATCAGGCAATTACAAAATTATACAATTAACTAAAACAAAGCGAATAAAAAGCAGACCGGAGACTGTTAAAATTACTACTGTTTAGATTCATGCAATGAGGGACTATTACACAGAATTGATTGTTCAAATATTAAAACAGGTTTTATTAGGCTTTAATCCTCGTATCGCGAGTGTTCATTTGGATATGTATTTAATAAATAGAAAATAAAAAGGTATACATAAAAGTACTGGACACTAAATTTATTAATTAACAACCACTTAACAAAATACGAAAATCCTACAGGAGGGATAAATTTCTGTTGATCGTTTTTCATGTTGGAAGGAAACAACTAAATAAAAAAAATAAGTTCAGGGGAGGTGTTAAAGAAAACAAAAGCTTCTCGTGTTCAAATTCAACTACGATCGAAACGAAAATGGATGATCATTGATCGATTGACTGATCGATGTGAAAAATTTTAGTCGGTTATTTTTTATTACCGGTTAAGCTTTGTCGGCAAAGGACGATATAAAGGCGTATTCCTGAGTCTTGTTGTTCTTTTAGCGCACATATAACAAAGTACACATTTATTTGTGTGTGTAGGGAATTAAAAAGAAAAAATTAATTATTTATTAAATTATTCATAAAATTAGCTGCTTTTATTACCTTCAATTTTAAAAACTTTCAGTAAATAGTATTTAATATTTATAATTGGCTACTACAAAAAACAAACCCATTGAAAACTAAAAGATCTTTACAGTCAATTCTCATTTTTAATATTAGGTTGAACCTCGGATTCAAATAAGTTGCATGTTATTTTGCTTATTAAAAAACATTGACTAGTTCTCATTATTCATATACTTGTTAATAATATTCATTATAATTGTTAACTTCAAATTCAGCAGCGTAAATTTAATGCCCGGAAAATACATTGCAAACGAGTAAATGTATTCAGAAAAGCAGAAGAAAACTTACGGTACTGTTTGCCTGATGGTGTTCTCAATGTTGCTGTCCGAGTACAAACCAATGGGCGAGTTGAATTGTTTATGGAAGACCTAAAAGGCAAATGCAATAGAATGTTGACTCTTATTGAAATTGCTTCCTTTTAATTACCTTGCCGGTGTCGGCGTCATGACCGACAACCTTGTGTAGCATGGTGTCAGCGACGCGTTGCTTCATCAAATTGTCATGGTGAATATCATGTCCGGGATGAGCTCGAACGGCTGGATTAGGATAATGTCTCAAGTAAGAGTCTGTGGTTGGGGCTTCCTTTTTGACCTTTGCACTGGGCAATACCAGAGGAGTTGTTCGGTATGGCTAAAAAGAAATGAGCCACATTTCCTTATTTAAAAATGATCATCACATATCATATTACAATATATATTTAAATTCCTAATATTCACAAATACTAATTTAATTACAGATGTTAAAGATGTTTTGAACCGAAGAATTTTTCAGAAATCAAAAGATTGAGACAACACACAGACTGCATATTAATCGGCGTAAATGAGAAAATATTTTAATGTATTCTAATATACAAAATTAAATACACATGAAAATATTTCTTGTATATACAATATTATTTTTTCTCCATATAATTTTTGAATGTAATTATTTCTATTCATTCTTGTTTATAGACGTTATGAACGTATGTATAGCTATTTTTGTTAAATTGCCAAAATTCTTAATTTTTTTTTTTTGCCTGATTTATTTATAGATGCTTGCGTAATCGGCGTCCAGCATTGGAAATATTTCTTCTGATACGTTAAAAAATATGAACACATTTTTAAAAAGACTTCGCTTCAAGAAATTGTGAAATCCAATAAAAGAAAAACAAAGATAATAGACAAACATCAATAAGAACAAAAATACTACCATAGCAATATATAAAAAAATTGTAGTTAAGTTGAACTCATGTTAATTTAATTAAATTGTTAAAAATTTCACATTCTTTCTTTAAAATAAATTATATTTTCACTTCTCATAAACATTTTCGTTTGGCAATGCCTTTCGTATTAATACCGAAAATTCGGAGTTAATAATTCGGAACGACGTCATTCAACATATGTGCTGCATAGTTTATTATTTGGCGCCAAAAAAGCATCTGTTTTTAGCTTGAAGTGTATTTGTTCAGTGACACAGTGGACTTTTCCATTTCGGTAAACTTTTTAAAAGAAAATATTACAATGAAATCCGTACGCAGATCCACGCGATTAAGCAGTATTTCGAAAGCAACTTCTTCGCCAACATCGTCCACTGGAACCTGGCGACTACGTCAAAGTATCGTGTTTGTAGACAGCGACGACGAAGTAGAACGTGGAAACGAATCTGAGAACAACGAAAACTGCAATTTCATTAATAGCAACGTCGACAGAAAGCATCAAGAAAAAAAGACTCTTGAAATGAAGACACCGAAATCCTCCAAGGATCTCCGTCCAATGCCTGCATCGAAGAAACGCGAGTTGCTAACAAAACGAAAAATTGAAATGGAAAAACCCATCAATACTGAAATACCGTCTGCTGATGAAGGGACCACTACGAAAACTGAGTGTGAATCGCCTCCTAAGCAATCGCGTAAGTCACCATTACCGCATTTGATTAGTCCATCACGACTTCTGGACAGGCTCAGCATTGACGATAAAGCGGAAGAAACTCATGACAATGATTCTGAGGTCGATAATGTGTTACTGGAGACGTCACCTACTAAACGCAACAAATACCAGAACGCCAGACGTGTTCTTAACAGTGCTGAGACAAACCTCTTACCCGGACGCGAGAAAGAACTGGCAGAGTTACGGAACTATCTCAATGACCACTGCAACCAAGGCAAATCCGGCAGCTTGTATGTTTCAGGTCAACCAGGTACTGGAAAAACTGCTTGTCTTTCGAAGCTGCTGAACTCCTCTGAATTTTCGAGTATGTTCATCAAGTTGTACATCAATTGCACATCCATTGCCTCCATTGGAAGCATATACAAAAAGATTTGTGCCGAATTGAGTTTGAAAGTGGTGGGACGCACTGAGAAAGACCACTTGGCAGCCATTCGTCGTTTTCTAAGCGTTAACCAGCAGAAGCGAAAAATGGTGCTCATGGTGTTGGATGAAATCGATCAGCTGTGTAGCCAGAAGCAGTCTGTTTTATACACAATCTTCGAATGGCCTGCTCTGCCGGGATCCCGCCTACTGCTCATAGGCATAGCTAACAGTCTTGATCTAACCGACCGCATGCTTATGCGTCTGAATGCCAAATGTGACCTAAAGCCACGCCTCATGCATTTCTCGCCGTATACGAAGCAACAGATTGTTGATATTTTAAAGTCACGACTGGAACAAGCAGGTGTGCAAGATGTATTTCCAGCAGTGACTCTTCAGCTCCTTGCCGCAAAAGTGTCAGCTGTCACTGGTGATGTGCGTCGTGCACTTGATATTGGTCGCCGCGTTGTAGAGATTGCAGAGACACAGAAACAGAACTCAATGAATAACTCGGCATTGAATCTAAATGAATTGGGTCTCGACAATATCGAAGGTAACAAATTATTATCTCAGTTTAAGTATTAGAAAATACAATTTAAAAGCTAATTCTTTTGTTTTTAGACGATGATTTGAAACCCGTAAAAGTCACACAAGTAATCGACGTTCTCAACAGTGTTTATGGAGCTTCTCAGCGTCTACAGGAGGATATCGAAGAATCTTTCCCGTTACAGCAAAAAATCATGCTATGTTGTCTAATGCTAATTCTGCGTAAAGAGAAAAACAAGGACATAACAATGGGCCGCTTGCACGATATATACAAGCGTGTTTGTTCCAAACGACACATTGTTGCCGTTGATCAGGCAGAGTTTGTGGGTCTGGTTGATTTAGTGGAGACGCGGGGCATCCTAAGAATTATACGCAAAAAGGAGTCACGTCTACACAAAGTGCAGCTGCAGTGGGATGAGGAAGAGGTTAACGCAGCATTGTGTGATAAACAATTGATTGCATCAATACTTGACGACACAGCCTGTTTAGCTAAATGAAAACAATTGACTACATCTCGACAATCTCTTAGTTATTAAAAAATTAAACCTTTTAGCAATTAAATTATGTATTATGTTGTAAATTTAATATTAAGTGTAGAGACAATTTTAAATACAGATTTCATAAATTGAAATCGATTCATTCTCTAAAAAACGAAGTTATAACATTGATTATAAAATAGTGTTCCATAGTTGACAAGCTGTTTGAATTATAAAGCGAGAGATTCGCTAGAAATATCCATCTGACAGAGAAGCACATCTCAACTGAATGCTACGAATATTTTTCCCGACATCTTTGGCTCATCACTCATTGCTTTATAAAATCAAAAATAGCTTTAATATTTTCTTTTTTTTTTAATTTAAAAAACGACAGCTGCTGACGAGGTTGGAATGATGTAGAGGTTATTTATTGATGCTTTTACAATGTTTTATCAATTGAAGTGGAAAATTCGATAGACCAGAGAGATTGTTTTCAGCGAGACAATACATTATATAAAGATTATCATATATATATTTCTGTCCAAGGTCCGTTATTGTTATGTTTACCTTCTTACATTAGGTAAAATTATTTTAAGCTCTAATAATAGAAACATTGTGTTTTAACGTTGCTATTTAATAGAAATCATCTATGGAAATTATAGAATTATAAATTATTATTAATACTTTAAATATATGTCATTAAAAAGTTTTTAAGGAATAGAAGCTAATGACATTTTTATATTAAAATATTGTACTAATAGATTTATAACTCTCTATATACTCTTTCAGCGTGTATAACTTAGAATAAGACTTTGTTTTTAATGGAAACAAATTTCAAAATGTTCAGTTTTCCGAAATATGATGTCTTCTCTGAAGTGACCTCGAATATTCCTCAGCTTTCGAAAACAAAGTCATAAAATTATTTTTAAAAGATATATATATAAAATTATATACATGTACAGACGAAAGAATATTCCTATGTGGTCGTACATCCCACACGAATGCTCAACAGAACATTCAAATTCAATTTTTACTTTTAGCAATAAAGGAATAGATTTATTATCATTGCTATTCGAGGCTTTCAAATATTATTGAAGAAAACTATTACCGAAAAACCGAAAGTATATCCTAGGTATTTGTCGTTGATCTATTTTGGGAGTTTATATCATTGTGCAGAAAAATAGAAGATGATGATTACACTCATTCTTGCGCAATGAAGAGACTTGGAGTAGGTCGGTAGGGATTTAAAAGTATTACATTATTATTTCTATTGTTTTTCTTATTGATGCGGTTTTATTTGTGAATTATTATCGATCATATTGTGTATAGATATTGTAAATATCAGCAGAGGTGAACGATAACCAATTTATTAAGAAGTTTAAAAGAGAAATTCAATGAATTCCTGACAATGAAGTAGAAGAACAGAAGAAATTTAAACTTTTCACTTCAGTTATTGGGTCAATCCCGAACCAAATCTATCGATCTTTAACTAATTAAGCCTTTTCAAAGGATTGGACAAAAATTACCCTATTTGTGTTAATTGAGAACTGTTTAAATTATCCTCAAGTGTTGCTTCGTGTTGCTTACTTGATATTGAATAGCTTCATTGAAGTCTGGTTGTTCCCTGTAATAATGCGGAGATCCATTCTTGAATTGTACGTATTCCATTTTGTGCTGTGTTTCTTTTGTTTGTTTGATTGAGTAAACTACTTTTTTTTTGAAACAAAAAAACAATTTCGAATGATTAAGATTTATTTAAAGAAAAAAATCAATAATGAATGAACACAATCTTTTTCGAATTACGGTCAAATTGGTTTTTAATTTATAATAATAAAAACAAAAGGAGTGATTTAAATAAAAAATAACGTTCGCTTTTCAGATTGTGAATGTACTTCGTTTTCGTTGTCTGCTGATCGTTCGTTGAATTTGATTGGAATTCTTTCAGTATTTCACTTAATACTCTAGGAGGATGTTAATTAAACAATTTTCCGAAAGCAACTGAATATTGAAATCGAGTGGTTGGCAAATTTCGTTTAACAAAAAGTATTTTCAATACCAAACGAAAAAAATTGTTTTTCTTTTCAGTATTCAAAATTGTATTTTTCATTTCATTTCATTTGGTTATTGTATTTGTTCTTTTTTGTCTATGTCTGTAGATCGAATATGAAAGAATATTCAGAATTCGTTGTGTGACTGAAGACGACAAAATATTGTCGGATGGAGCGACGGGAATAGATATTTGCTATACCATACTCGATCACTAATACCTCGAGAGAATAGAGAGCGGTGGGTGTGGATGTGGGTGTTTATTGATTGCCATGAGTGAAGATCGTTGTATAGAAAAATATACCAACGCCTGAACTAATTCTCAAAATATTATAATACATAATTTATAAAAGCCATTAACGTTTAAAACCACACACGACTGCCAACGAAAACATATATATGTTTATACATATTTTCATATTGGAAGCATAAACTTGGACCTGCGTAGATATGCATTCCTTGGAGATACATGTACATAGTTGCCCACGCTGCCCATGGAAAATTCTATGTTATCCATGTGTGGATGTCTACAACGCCTTTTAAAAGGTAAAATCTAAAACAATTATGTACCTTGGTATAAAAAACAATACGTTTTCACGAATTGCAATTCGTAAAATCATTCAATTAAAAAATATGTTCAGGTAAAAATATTTCTGTCCTTTTTTATTTGCACATCAACCCGATTATGCTCAAACAATATAGAAAAACTAAATTGTGTATTTGCAAGAAATAACAATACGATAACAATTTTTAAAATATGGAATTCGTCTTTCAGTTTTTTAGAAATTCGATGAACGTTGATGTATTTATTTATCACCTTTTGGACGCTAGTTATTTTGGAAAAGAAATTTAAAGTTAGTCGAATTCATTGCAATACAAAAAGCACGACTTTTTAATTTTAATTAATTTCTCAATCTTCTTTAAATGTATTTATTATTGATATTTGGGTTTTTTAATTCTAAATTATTACTTAAATTAATTCTAATTCTAAAAATAAATACTATAATTTAACTAAAAGTAAATTTAGCAAGTCGACGTAGTAAAAATAAGATAACCAAAACTAATTTCATAAGAAAAACTTTTTTAGACTTTTAATTTGTAAAATTAGTAGTAGTAGTAGTTAGTGTAATTAGTCCAATTATAAATTTATAATATATTCTTTTCTTTATATTATAATGAATCATTAAATTTGAAAGCCTGAATTTCCGAAAAATTTGTCATTGATTTTATTATAAACATTAATAATTTACATTAAATTAAAAATACATTATTATAAATATTTATGTATTTATGTACTGTATGTATTTATGTACTACATTAAATTTATTATTTATTTATTTATTCTTCCAAAAAAAGTGTTACAAATTACATTGACATTTTGTATATCCTACTAAGCCTAATGGGCTTTTCTGCGGAAAATATGAACATATTATAAATTACATGATCGTGGTTACAATATTTGTCTAGAATTACAGTTCAGAATAGTATTGGAATTAGTATTAATTAATTAGCAGTTTAAAATTTTTATTCATTTATTTCATCTTAGTTATTTCAGAATTTATTATTTATTAAATTGCGAGAGTCTTGGTTGTAATTTTTTATATTATTTAAATAATTGCAACGAACAGTTTTAATAAAATGCAAAACTTTTGGAAGACATAATTCAATAGTTAATTTTAGATATATTTTTGCTGTCCTTGGAACGGCCGAAAGCAATATTTCAGCAAATGCAAATTTCAGCAGGTGATGTAAAATATTTTAAGCATTCCTGAAAATTCTTGGAGATTTTCTGGCATTCGATGAGTGATCATTAAATTTTTTGCATGATGATAATTGAAAAAATTCTTCTAGAAAATAATATTGAAAATACTAATAATAATATCTGTTTTTTTTTTTAAATGCCATCACATTGCATTGATAATTGAACGAATTTCCATGTATTAATAATAATAATGAATATAAAAAAAAAATTTATTCACTAAATCTTTACGGAAAAGCTTTTTATTCTTAAAACTTTCTATTTTCTTTCTCTTCTACTTTACATCGATGCCATCATTGTTTTGTTTCTTTTTTATGTTTTGCTGTTTATAAAAATAGCTTAGCAATGGTAAATTAAGATTTCTTCTATGATTGTATATGAGTCTCTATTTTGAAAATATTCAAGCGTGAATAACACCTTCATTTATTTTTATATCTTTCTTGAACTATCCTTGAAATTTCTTTTCATCTTCATGATGAGCATCTAACAATGACCATTAGTTTGCCACACACTCTGTCAATCATTCCACTGTCACGTTGAGTGCTTGACGTGACTGCATGACGTTAATAACTGCGTCATTGATCTACCTTTGCGCTAGAGCATCTAGCGGGAAAATGTATCGCGACAAGGCGAAGAAATCTATGTCGCGATCGCCCTTGACCGTAAATGTCTTAAAAATAAAGTGAATTTGTGCAAATGAAGAGAAGACAGGAAGACACATGCATCTGCTCTAGAAAGTTCTAAAAAAATACGTAAATTGATAAGAGATAAAGTAGATCAGGAACATTCGAACAAATAAAAAGTCATTCGTTACATGAGGATCCATTGAATGTATGTAAAGAATATATATGTAAATAATACCACACACAAATATTATTATTGTGATATAATTATATGCCTTTAGTTAAGTTTTTAATAGTGGTTAATATCACCGACAAATAATATTAATATAATATCACAAAAAAATATTACTTGTCTGTGATAATATATAATAAAATAATTCAACTTGCTTAATGACATAATACAACTTGATTGTTATAAATTATAATAATCAATTATTTATAATTAATATATTAATTTTACTTTTTAATAAATAATAAGTCTTTAAATAAAAAAAGAATAATTGCAAATAGTAGTTTATTTAAAATTCTATGTCAATAATTAATATTGTTCTCTACGATTCTCACTAGGGGCTAAAAATGTTTGCATATGTTTAGACAGTATTATAAACTTGTAAACCATTGTGGTAGTTGCGCTGCCTACTTTTAGGATGCCATTTTAAAACCAAAAACCACGAATCACGAAACTTTTTTGCATTTGATATTTGTTTTAATAGATGACACTTATTATTATTAACCTATTAGCATTATTTAATATAATATCCGGAATAACCGGCATTATCTGAAACAGATAGTTGTGAATTTGTTGGCCAAACACATGATCATTTGCTTGTTTTAGACAGGAATATATCAATTTCAGTGTTTCTTCTAAAACCCATCAACTTTATTCAAACTCAAGTAATTCGTTTTATAGGAATGGGTAATAAAATCAAGTGTCACTATCATTTCACGACTTTTTCGTTATTGTGGCTTAGCTTTCAATAGTGTTTTTGGTGCACTTACTTGATTAACGATGGCGGCCTGCTCCTCAGCTATTTCTTGCTGATGATCTCTGGTAGGCATTGGACTGAAGCGCGCATTATCAGTTGGTGTAACGTATCCGCCAGAGGAGTTCAGCTTCGGGAAAACTGTCTGCGGCAAGGAGTCCAACGAGCTTTGACCGCCTCCAGGAAGATATGGTGAAGCGGCCCTAAATATGCGATAATATAAATATAGAAGGTAAAATATATGCAGTTCTTGTCTAACAAACCTGTGGGGAGCAGTCTGAATGGGTTTCATTAGCTCCGGACTGATGGGTGGACTCAGTCCTTGTGTTAAGGCTATTTTAGTGTCTCTACAATTAAATGAAATGCAATTTGTTTTAAATAAATATCTCTTAAATATTGGAAGAAATTAAATATACCTATGAACCACGATTCTGATATCATTTCCGGCGGATCGGAAGAGATGCTGGGCATCACAGTGACGCAAATCTCTGGCATCGTATTCGCCGATCTTCGAAATTATATCACCGCGGAGAACTTCACCATGCGCGGGGCTGCCAAGTTGAACCTAAAATATCGAAAATAAGAAATTTTGAAATTTAAAAATTGAATCAATTCTGCGATTTAACAATTAATTCTTCATATGTTATTAAAAACAGAATAAAGAATTGAAAGCGGCCTCGTTTTCATTCATATTCATTATTATTTTCGCTTTCTTCTGCTGGGCCTTGAATTCGTTATTCGTTTATCTTCTGCACAGATGTCAAAACTAATTATCTAATTCTTGCAGTTAGAGATGGGGAAAGTTTCAATTCTAGAGATGGGTAAAACCTATGAATGATTATTTAAATGACGCCGTTTTTATATGATTAACGATCTGCACGCTTTCAAACATTGTTTAATATTTGAGAATACAAAAAAGACTTCAAATTGATTTCTGCCAAAAGTAATTAAAAAAAATTATAATATAAATTTTCTTTAGAATTAAAATTTTAATGGATGCTTATGTCGCTTTTGCGTTGTTGGTTTTTCATTTCATATTAAGTATAAATTCTAATTCTTTAGCTGCAAAAATAGAATTAATTTCAGTCCCTTTCGAAATTTTCTTTTGGCCTGCATTAGTTTTAGTTAGTCAATATTTTCATGGTTTGTACTTTTATTTACTTCGGTCTATTAATAAAGAATGCAATTGAACGACGAAGTGAATTCTTGTGATGTGTTTTTGTTTAAAAAAGAATATATAATTAAATGTAGTGATTTTATTTTTGACCTTGACTTTCTCGACTTCAAAGAGTGAATCATTAAAAATTGCAGAAAAGAAAGGATGATCTCGATATCTGATCTCGATTTGCTTTTCTTTCTTTGAAACATTCTCCTTCCATCCGCGATAAAATTTATTTACGTTCTTATTCTTTTATTGCTTTTAACTTTAATTGCTATAAACAATTTTTGAAAATATTTTTAGCTGTGCAGAAACTTGAATAAATCATTAAAATTCGACGTTCTTTAAACTTTATTCGGCTGCATTATTTTTTAATTACTCTGTCTTTATTAAACCTCTGACAATTTTACGGAAATTTTAATATTAAAATATTAAAAATTCGTTTTAATTAAATTTATATAAGTAAATCGTATACTACATTTATTTTTGTTATATATTACATTAGTATGTATTTAAATATACCAGTTTTTAATTGAATTTCTGGTACTTATATCGTTGTTAAAATGGCTCAGTAGTGTTTCAGATTTAAATATATCAATTCATATATAATTATTTTCATATACAAGTATTATTAAAAAATTTAGTGTTTTCTTAAATTTTTATAGCAATAATTTTGATTCTATTTTACTTCTAGGGTTTTTCAAAACTTCAATCTAAAATATTTATCAATAAAACTTAATGGAAACTCTGTTATTCATAAAAGAGAAACTAGAAAAGCGCAACAAATGTTCAGCGTTCTTTGAGAAACGTTTTTGCATTGAATTTCATGAAATTGTGCCAAAAATTCGTGAAATCCTTCTTGCTTTTTTCTAGGTCTGTTCTTAACGGCTGCAATTGGACTGCATTTTAAACTTGTCTATTTATCAATTGGCACAAATGCGATGCCCAACAAAACAAAGCCGTAAAAACAAACGTTCAAAAGAAAGAGAAAACATTGAAAAATAAAAGAAACAAAAGAAGCCAACTGAAAAAATATAATAACAAAGAAGGTAAAACAAACAATTAAGTTTTGTATTAATTCAGTATTTTGCAACAGAAAATTATTTGTTGTCGTTTGTTCAAATTACATAAGAATTTTTGTACTTTTTTACGAGATGCGAATAGATTTAAATATGCAAATGTTTTTTACCCTGGTTATAATTAGCGGCGTATCAAGATCACTGCCACCAACCAAGCGAATGCCCCACGGCGTGTCCTGTCCATCGCGCCGAAGGACGACGACAAATTCGTGCAATTTGTGGCTCATTTATGGCCCGGCTCAGGTTCAATAAACACAACACTTGAAACTCAATTTGATAATTTTCCGTTAACGAAAATAGTCTACAAAATTATTTTCAGTTGCTTTCTAATTTCTTTTGTGTTTTCGATAAAAAATAATTTATTGTTAACTCCGCAAAAAACTAAAAACGAATGAGAAACTTTTCAAAAAGAAACACAAGATTCAATTCGATTCGATTTCGATTCCTTCCGATTCGATTGCAAACAATTCAATTTACGTCTGACGCTTGGGAAAAAGTTTTTCAAATCGAAACCGATTTTCGTAGATTTGCAAATTGAACGACCGATTCGTCGTCGATCCGATTCAATCCGATCGTCGTGGCTGCGATCGTACTTTTTAAAATCTAATTAAAACGTTTTGATTGTACTGAACGCTGCTAAGGTACTAAATTTAAATCTACCAAAGCCAAAAGTTGTATCTGTTTTATTTCAAAAAAAAACCTAAGAAAAACAAGCAGATTTCTTTAAGTATTTAAATTTATTTGTTTTTGCTTTCGAAATTATTTGTCTATAATAATTTCAAAATGCTCGGTTTTTTATTTGTACGTAATAAATTTCTCTTAATCTTTATTTTGCAATATCACAAGGTAGAATTTTTAAAATTTTCGCTAATTCTTTGAGTAGCATCAGCATCTTCTGAATTTCCGTGAATTTGAACTTCTGGAGAAGCGTTATTCTTTGTTTTATAATTTTTTTATATATTTTTTATTTTCATTAGTTTATGTTCTTGTATTTTAATTGTTTTATATATTTTCGTTATACCTCATTTTAATCATTAGTTTTTTATTGCTACATTAGTTTTTAGTTGGCTCTTTCTATTCTTTTTCTATTATTATTGGATGTTAATATTAATTAAAAACACAGAACTTTGCTCAATAAATTCATTTCACACTTCATTTATGCGTTAGTGTTTTGTCTACTATTTTTTCCAGCCTCTTTTATTGTTTTTTTTCCATTTCGTACAGAGATCGAGATTTTTAGTTTTAAATCTATTTTTACTTTTAATTAATATTAACTCGAATTCATTATTAATTACTAGAAATTATATCAACTTGTAAATTGAAATTTTCACAGCAATTTAAGAACTAAAATATAATAAAAAGATAATTCAACTCATTGCTTTTTAGCTACAATAAATGAGTCAAGGTTGTTGCTTCGAATTTATTATTAAAATTATTGTCGCAAAAACATCCAATTAAAAATCTGCAGCTTTACCTAATAAATAAATATTGTAAACTAATTAATTATGAATTTATGTGTGTAAAGCAATTGATAAATCATAAATAATTTCAGAAATAAAAATAATTATTGCTTGCGCTAAATAGACTTTCTGATTGTCAGTTTGGCAACGAAACGATAAAGTTGCAAATTCGGCGTGGTAGAGCACGATAAACCATAGAGAAAAATAAGTTTCTATAACCAATCAATCGATTATTTGCCACATCTGAAATGAAGATACATTCGTGTATTTAATGAAATTAAATCGTAAATTCTAAAGAATAGAAGATTTCGAGGCGATCCACTCGAAGTGCGATGTCCTTTTTAATACGTCAAACACATTCCTATAAACCGAAGAAGGAATATAATTAATCACCATCTGAAGATGCAGGTTATAGGAAAACATGAGCAGATTTTAATTCAATATTCCTCTACGATTCGATTATATTTTTTTGTGATATTTTCATTTTGTTATTCTTTATTTTGTAGGCCGAATTTTCAGTTTGTGTACTTTCAAATATTATAAACTAACATCAGGCGATGTAGTTGCATCCTCTACACACATCGCGATATTCTTGATTTTATGACGTCTAAAAGAGGTCAAGTACATATAAGTTTTTTACAGACGCATTTATTTATTAATGTATAAGCGAATACGCACAACTGAGATTTTCAGGTGAGGCGGCAGCTATCCAAAAGCTTCACATTAGCGTAAACAAAATAATTTCATATTTATCTATGTATGCTAAAAAATAAACAAAAAAGATAAAAGAGTGCAGAAAACGAATAAAATTATGTTTATAAAGTAAAGATTTTTACTCTATAATTTTTGGAAATTTCATTTAAACAAAATAATTGCAGTTTACTTAATGTTTAGAAGAAAAAGCATTTTAAGCCGATAAAAATTGTTTTGAACCAGCTTTATGTTTTAAATACATAATAAATAATTATAATTATTCTACAATTAAATAAAGATTTCTAGAACTTTATATTCGACAAATATTATTACCCTAACTTATTTAATTAAAAATATAGCTTTTATTTGTGACTGACTTTTACTGCAAAAATTAATTAAAACTGGAGGCATTTTAATTATCTTTAAATTAGAAAATATTAATGATAAATTATTCATCCACAA
Organism: Thecophora atra; assembly: GCA_937620795.1. Lineage (NCBI taxonomy): Eukaryota > Metazoa > Arthropoda > Insecta > Diptera > Conopidae > Thecophora > Thecophora atra. Next base: position 95,562,295 of record OW569397.1, on the reverse strand, counting down.
ATCTTCAAATCTTGAAACTGCAAATTCGTAATGAGGTCGATAATATTAAATCCATTAATTACATATGCATATTACATATTAATTACGTATGTATGTTCACCAATAAATTTTAAATATTCAAAAAATTATTTAAATAATTATGAACACGTTCTCGTAAACTAATTTCTGCAGGGGATTAAAAATATTGCTGTAAACTTAACTCATTAATAATGTTTCTGACAAATTTCTAATAATTATTTTAGTAAATATACTATAAAAAATCTTCGAACGATCACGAACATTGAAAGCAACTCTCAGTAAAGCTGCCTGCAGCCCAAAGCGTCGTCGAAGACATATTGTAAGACACGACTTGTAGGCTGTCGCCAATTATTTTAGACATTTTAGAATTGGACGACATGTTCCAATTAGAGTTTAGATATCTAGATTGGAATGTAAGCCGAGTGTAGCTCGAGACACAAATGGAAACACATAAGCATTAACTACAGCTAAGAAGAAGAGTGAGAAACACTCAGCAATGAGTGAAAAATCATCTTGTTATTCTTTCTCTATGATTTCACTCTATTATGATGGAAAAAATCACTCAAATCACCAGGAAATTCTTCTAGCTTAACAATTGCATGATTTTGTCACAGTGGAACCTACTTCAAGTGGTGAAATGACGAAACTTACCCCTTTGGATTCATCTGCAAAATGAACACGCTTCTTTAAACCACCTCGCTTTGTGGATGTAGTTTGTTTGTCGAAACGATGTGGAACTTTCCAAAATCCTGGACGTTGAAATGTAGTGTTCGGCATTATAAACCAATTTATGCTGATATTTTACTTCAAAAAACACTCTTCGCCATACTACAAATGAATATATTACATTAGTCTTATATATGTTTAGTCTATTACAAATCAGCGACCGGTTTCAAATGCGTCAATCAAATGCAATCAATCAAATGTAATGAAATAAATCCTAGCGGAATACGCGTCGTCCCTCCAACGATTTAAAAAATTATGAACACGATCGGATTTTTGGATTTCGAATAGCATCGGACTGAGAGGAAAATATTTCTCCCCGATTATTCTCAACAATTTTAGTTATTTGCCAAAACGAACATTCCTACTGACTAATGGATATATATATATAAACGCTTGTTGTTTGTGTGTAGAATAATGAAAAAGCTCTCGTAGAATTCGTTGTGTTGTTGGCTCATGAACTCGGAATTTTAACAAAAAAATATTCTTCGAGAGCGTATGGAATTGGCTACACTTTAGATGCCTTTTTATCTGAGTTCTATATCGAGCGGCTTTTGTTGTTAAGTACAATTGGTTAAACAGAACATGGAATGGGAAGCAAGACTATGAAAAAGGAAGAAGAGAAGGACAAGCAGGTTTCATTTCAATCATCAGCCCTCAAAGAAATTTTAATTTATTTTTAGTTTCTACATTCATAGTAAACATTACTTTGAAGATGCTCATCTCCTTTACTTGTATGACGCAGATTTAAAAATTGACAATTGTATATTGAAATGAAGAGAGTTTCCATTCTTATATATTTTCTATATGAATGTCAAACGTTGTTAATATAACTAAGTTAAAAACATTAGCTATGTAAGCAGTCTATATTTTAAATTCTTTAATTTATAGTTGTACGTCCTAAATGCACTGTGGAATCTAACTAGAAATTAATTGTCATTTGTTGTGCTACCATCCCAAAAGCGGTTGTAAATTCAACACTCAACTTTTGTTGTATGGCAACAAAACACAGCTGATGTCGAGTGGTTTGCAGATGTCACATTCACAGAATGGAAATGTCGATTTTCAAAGCAAGGTAAACAAAATCGAGATGTAAGAAGAAAATTTGCTTATAACTTATTTATTACCCATATTTTTCATGCTATACTATTATAGAGTTAAAGAATTTGAAGATCTTCTTTCAAGTGAAGAAATCGACGTGAAACAGTTGCGGTTGCTAACTTTCCATGGTAAGTTTTAAGAGCAGTGTTAGAAGATTTCAAGGGGCGTTTGATTTCCCATACTACAAGTCTATTCCTTTGCAGGCATTCCTGACGTGAACAGCTTCCGCTCTCTCTGCTGGAAATTATTACTAGGTTATTTAGGACCAAAACGAAGCTCATGGAGTTTCACTTTGCACACCAAACGTGCTCTTTATAAACAGTTTGTCGAAGAAATGGTTCTGTCGCCGGGATTATTAAAAAATGGTGAACCCAACACAGATGAAGAGATTTTGCACGACCATCCGCTCAGTGAAGGGCCGGAAAGTGCCTGGAACACTTTTTTCAATGACAACGAATTCTTGCTACAGATCGACAAGGATGTGCGGCGTCTATGCCCAGATATTTCGTTCTTCCAGCAGCCAACAGACTTTCCTTGCAACATCGTAGTAAACAGCAAGGGTGAACGAAGATTGCATCAGCGAGTGGTACCGTCAGTGTTGAGCTCGGCGAACGTAGAACGTAAAGGACTTGGAATAACCAAGGTATAGTAAAGTAAATCATTATAAAAGTGAACTGAATAAAAAGAGAGAAAGAATAAAAAGGTAAAAAGAAGATTCGAAATAAATTATCGTTTCTTAACTAATTGCTACCAAATTAAGTTGAATCTATATATGCGATTACCTTAAATCTTATTTATATAAATGATTTAATGCCAATTAACTATTCAACTTATGCTACCATGTCCCACTTAAAGCAAGTAAGTGCTGAGTTAAAACCATCAGATACTCCAATAACTCTGTCCATTTATTTTTCCAGATAAACCTAATCACAAAGCGTTGTTCTGAGAGCTATGCAGCAATGGAAGAAGGTCAAGAGGCACACTGGGAAGTTGTCGAACGAATTTTATTCTTGTACGCCAAATTAAACCCCGGTCAGGGCTACGTACAGGGCATGAATGAAATAATAGGTCCAATTTATTACGTTTTCGCCTCTGATCCAGATGAAGAAGTTAGGGGTAAGATTTAAAAATGACCAATTAAATAATTGAAGGTATCAATTCTGCTTTTGCAGAGCATGCTGAAGCTGATTGCTTCTTTTGTTTCACTGCACTAATGGCTGAAATTCGTGACTTCTTCATAAAAACCTTGGACGATTCGGATTGTGGCATCAAATACATGATGGGCAGATTATCGAAACTTCTAAAAGAAAAAGATCCTAAGATTTGCGAACTCTTAAAAACGCAAGAACTACATCCGCAATTTTACAGTTTCAGGTTAGTGTTTTCTAGTTTAGTTTAGTTCAAGAGCTTAGATTGTAAATGCGAATAGAGGTAGAATTGTAAGTGATTCCTTCATGTTGGTATTAAGAATAAATTTGAATTAATTTTGAAGTACTTTAATAGCTTTTAATTTTCTTTTCCTGTTTAGATGGTTATCCCTGCTCCTTTCCCAAGAATTTCCACTGCCAGATGTCGTGCGGATTTGGGACTCTGTATTCTCCGATGAAAACCGTTTCGATTTCCTTATTAAAGTTTGCTGCGCAATGATATTGTAAGTATTCTCCAATAGAAATGGTTTTACCTCTTTGCAACAATGGCCATTATAGAATACAACGTGAACAAATACTGGAGAATGATTTCGCCTCAAATGTGAAACTATTGCAGAATTATCCACCTATCGACATTAATATTGTCTTATCACGAGCCGTATCGATAGGATAGTTGAAGTCCTTACATGTGACCTTAAGAAGCGTCAACACAATCGACATTGGTTGTAAATAGATATTTATTTGGACCAGAAATTATTTCTTCGACAGTCGCCGAAAACAATTTTTACTGATTTTCTACTTATACCATTTTGTATTTTACTCAAAATGCACCAAGTAATTAAAAGACTATTCATTCGATTCCGAAATTTTTTTATATCAAAATTTTTTCATTCAAAATACAGTATTTAATATCATCACAAATCAATTTTACAAAACAGCAAGCAATTACAAATATCAGTCCATTTCACATAACATAGCGGGGGGGTCGTCAAAGTCTACTTCTCTTTCTTTTCTCCTTCCTTCTTGTCGTCCTTTGATTTAGTTTTAGGGAACTTTGGAGCAACATCCTTGCAAATAGTTTGAGCGATAAACTCAACAATAGTACGGGTTGGTCTTCCAGCCATACCTTCACGAATATAGTTGAAATTGACACCGTTAGAGAGCATTATACCTGAAGCATCCTGAAATAACCAAATTAATTAGGAAAATTAATTCGAAAATGTAGTAATAGATACATACAACATGCATCCATTGGCCACAAGGGACGAATTCTCGCAAGAAAGCGGCTGCTTTGCAAGGGTTTCCACCTCTGCCTTCGCCATAGTTCTGCACATCGGATGAACGGCCCGTAGTTACTTGACCAGTGTAGTACCACCACAAAGGCATGCGCCAGACACGATCGCCAGTGTGCATGCTGGCATGCTTAATCTGCTGCCAAAGGATTTCAGAGTTGGTAAAAATACCGGCGGCCGCATCGCCGAGGATTTCGCGCATCATACGAGTGCATGTACTAATATCAATAATATATTTAGGACAGAAATTCTGAGAGTAGAGCAGAGTATCTGCCATCACAACCATATCTTCATGATCGGTACCCTGCACCTTGAGGGTTTTGCCATTCATAGTTTTATAGACGTCGCCGGGACGGAAGGAATTGCAACCGATTGAGTTTTCGCAGAGGGGAATAAGACCGCGAATATTAACCTAAAGAAAAACGTTAGATTCAAATATTTTTATTTAGAGTGGATTCGGAAAACTTACTGGTAAGCGTAACCCAGCAATGGCACGGCAAGTGGCTACAACTACTGCGGCTCCGGTCATATCACCACGCATATGAAACAATTCAGTTAACTCCTTCTTGCACAGGCCGCCAGTGTCGTAGGTGATACCTTGTCCAATCAGGACAATGGGACGCTCCTCAGGTTTTGTACCATAATAGCTCAGTTCCAGAAAGATTGGCTGTTCGCAGGAAGCTTTACCGACAGCCAAAAATCCGTTCATCATTTGACTCTCGGCCCAACCCTCGACTTTTACCTCAACGTTGACGCCAGACTTACATAAAATGTCGACAACATTCTGAGCAAATGCCGTTGGCGTAAGTATGTTGGACGGCATTTCCTGCATTTGCCGAGTCAAGTTCTGTGAGGCAGCTTTCTGCATTCCAATGCGCCATCCATCGATATCACATGGCACATCTTTATGAACATACAGATCAATCGCTGGAATCAATATACGATCCTTTCTTTGTTTGAACTCCTGATAGTTCCAAATGCCCAATGCAGCTCCCTCTGCTGCCGACTCAGCATGACCACAGTCCTCCACCTCAATTCTGTTGGTGTCCAATAGAGCCAACTCCATGCACGCCTGCCCGACAGATCGTCGGATGGTTTCCTTCTGTTCGTCAAGCACCTCGTAGGGATTGAAGCCGAGGCACTCTCTGCCCAAACCAACAACGGTCACCACCGAATAATAGGGATTCTTATCGGGCTCAATCCCGAAAAGATGACGAGCCTCGCCGCGTTTCGGCATAGGTCCGGACATGCGGAGCACGTCCAGAAGTCGGCCTCCGGTCTTTTGGACATTATAGCGCCAAGCCGTAGGGGTTAAAATTCCGCCATCATGCTTATCCTCCTCATCGGCATAGACGCCGACAACAAGGGCACGAGACGGAGGATCTGCACAGACATCGGTCTGAGCCAAGGCTATCATCTGATTAATAGCTTGCGATGCATTTCTGCGAAATTGGATTTTTTTAACTGAATTCAGAATTGCCTTGCTTCGAATTAACCCAAACATTATTGTATATCAAAAAAAAGTTGCAAAATATATCTTTATTGAATTATATTGAAATATAAAAAACGTTTAAAAAATTTTCAATTATAATTTTCCTACAATTGAATTTATGAATAAAAGCTGAATACTGATTTCGTGTTGCTTGGATTTTTATTTGCCTTTTAGGCACAAGTACTTTTTCGAATTTAAATTTATTTTTAAAAGATCGAAAGTCGCAAGTAGAAATTTTCTAAAAACGCTAAATACAGTGTCTAAAAGATAGGTTAAAATTAGCGCTGCATTGAAAAGAGAAATAAAACTTCTGGGAAGGCCAATGGGCAGGTTTCATGCGTCTCTGACTTACAGAAGAGCAATTTTAAGGCGTTTGAGTAGAAAGTTTAACAAATGACCACAATTACAGTAACTGGCGACAATTACTACTGGAGAAAGAGAATAAATTGCAAGCATTCATATAGCATGTTAGGGCTCGTTTAATTAATCCGACCTCAAGATTGCATTATTCCTCACTATTGCTTTATTTTACAACAGCAGCCGTTATCAGTTCAAATGGAGTGAAACTTCTACTCAAAACAGTCGTTACTTTATCCAATTCAAAGAGGTTAGGAATTCCAATCTTTTGCGATAATGTTCAATTACAGAGATAATTTATAGTGATACGTAAATTATAGATCAGAGTCCTAGTGAACAATGTAGCTTGGAAAAGATTAGAGTAGGCATAATAAATACTGAAAAATGTGTTTTCTATAGGAAGCCTATAATTTATATTACAGTATTACGATTCGAAACTCATTGTGCATTTTACTTTTAAGTAATTTATTGAATCCTCAACAAATCGAGGATAATTTTTAATTTTTAAATTAATAATTTAATCATTTTTAAATTTTAATAATTTTTTTTTTCTTTTTAACATATACGTAACATTTAAAGTTGTTGCAGTATCTAAATTTGGCTTTGAATCCTTGCACATTGTCTGAGCATATTTGTCCTGCATGTTTTATGTTTTCGCAGCATCTAGTTTTGGCTCCGAATCTTTGCACAACGTCTGGGCGAGAAACTCTATTATTGTGCGAGTAGGTCTCCCGGCCATGCCCTTCCGCAGGTACTCGTAACATCCGCCCGTCATCGTAATATTGGAGGTCTCCTATGGAAAATAAGTAAAATCTTATTAGGTATTATTCCCGATTGGAGCGAAAACTCAGTCTACATACAACATGCATCCACTGGCCACAAGGCACGAATTCTCTTAGGAAAGCAGCAGCTTTGCACGGAGACCCACCTCGGCCTATGCCTCTGTTCTGCACATCTGATGAACGACTGCTTGTTATTTGACTCGTGTAGTACCACCACAAAGGCATGCGCCAGACACGATCGCCAGTGTGCATGCTGGCATGCTTAATCTGCTGCCAAAGTATTTCCGAGTTGGTGAAGATTCCACAGGCTGCTTCACAGAGAGCATTTTTCATAGAGCTGGTCGTACTGCCGACATCGATAATGAATTTCGGACAAAAGTTCTGAGCATAGAGCAAAGCGTCCGCCAGTACCAACATGTCTTCGTGATCAGTGTTCTGTGTTTTGATGGTCTTTCCATTCATTGACTTGAAAATATCGCCAGAGTGAAAGGAGTTGCATCCTAAAGTATTTTCGCATAGTGGAATCAGTCCCCGAATATTCACCTAAGGAAAAGTCGCAAAATATGAGAGATAAGTCGATGTACTATGCAAGGAACCTACGGGTAGACGGAGTTCGGCAATGGCGCGGCATGTTGCCACCACAACAGCCGCGCCGGTCATATCAGCGCGCATGTTAAAGAGCTCGTCTTTTTCTTTGAGACATAAGCCTCCGGCATCGTATGTTATGCCCTGACCAATTAGCACAACCGGTCGCTCCTGTGTTGAGGTGCCGTAATAGCTCAATTCTAGAAATATTGGTGGTTCGCATGAGGCCTTGGCCACGGCCAAGAAGGAATGCATCATTTGACTTTCAGCCCATCCCTCCACTTTGACTTCGACGTTTACCCCCGACTTACAAAGTATTTCGACCACAGTTTGTGCAAACGCAGTCGGTGTCAATATATTTGCGGGCATCTCTTGCAACTGACGTGTCAAATTCTGTGCTGCCGCCTTCCGTAGGCCAATGCGCCAGCCTTCTAGATCACACTGCTCCTCTTTTGTAGCGTAGAGATCGATGTGTGGAATCCTAACCCGGTCCTTTAAACTTTTCATCTCCTGAAAAGCCCAAATACCCAGAGCAGCACCTTCTCCCGCCGACTCTGAATGGCCGCAGGATTCCACCTCGATATGATCTGTTTCCAATTGCGCCAATTCCATACATGCCTTGCCTACTCCACGCCTAATGGCCTCCTTCTGCTCGTCAAGCACTTCGTAGGGATTAAAACCGATGCATTCCTTTCCTAAACCAATGAGTGCCACCGCTGTATAGCGGGGTCGCTTTTCCGTTTCTAAAGCGAAGAACTTGCGCACTTCTCCACGCTTCGGCATCGGGCCTGACATGCGCAACACATCCAGCAGTCGTCCACCAGTCTTTTGTACATTGTACCGCCAAGCGGCTGGAGTCAAAATTCCCAAATCCGTTTTATCTTCCTCATCAGCATAACAGCCCAGAACAAGGCCGCGCAATTTAAGCTCGCAACAGTTTTCTGGCTGGTACAGGTTAAGCATCTGATTAATCATGCGGCCCGAGACGTGTCTCCTGAATAGTGCCCGAGGGTCACGAATACGACTAATCGAACTGAATGTAAGATATAAAATATTTTTGCAACGCACTAATCCCAACATGGTTTAAAATATTTGGCAAACAATATAATGGCAAAAAGGATGAAATAAAGACAGAAATATAATAGTATTTAAAATGAGATTTTAAATAGATTCAAGTATGATTTATGCAGCAGAATTTTAAACTATGAAAATTTTCCACAACTATTTTATCAATGTTATATTGATTAATAAAAAATCAATGAAATGAAATTAATGAAATATAAAATAATATAAAATTGTAAATAGATATACAAGTATATCTAAAGCAGTAGAGCTAGGAAACAATTATTATCTCGCTATAAAATTGGTTGTGGACATTACATTCAGAGCCAGGATAAGTTCACAATAGATAGAAAAAGAAACCGCATAGGCCAAAAAGTTAACTCTATTAACTTAATGAAAAAATGAAAGTTTAAGATGTATTTATATGAATATATAATTTTGGGAGCTGATAGGCCTGCTGGCTAGTGCTCCTGTTTCTTTTTAATCTTAAAAATTATTTCTCTAGAAGATTAATCAATAAAAATAAAATCTAATTTTGGATTTTCGTATATAGTCGAATTTCTGTACCATATCAATTTACACATTTCGTAACAGAACAGTTATTTTTACAATTCATCTTATGTTATCTAATTCTTATGTACAACTCCTTAAATACATATTATATTAATTCGGTTGAAGGTACATTTTAGTCGGAGATAAATTTATATTAACAATTCATAGATTAATAAAAGCAATTTAGTTATAATAATTATTCCTATTCCCTTTTACTTCCTTGCTTTATCTTATGATCAACAAAATTAATTCTCTTTACTTATTACTAATATTATATTGAATTTGCTATATTGTTAATTCTGATACAGGTTTTTGATATGTATTTGTATGTTGTGTTGCAGTTGATCACGGTGTACTTTGAGAGATACTAAGTTCTATAAAGCTAATGCGTGTCCATTGTGGACAAAACACAAAACATTCTTTTTAGCTAATTGATAACTTATTCGTTTAGAATGCAAAGGATGAAAGGCATTTAGGACAGAAATTTATACATGACTAATTATAAAATGATGCTGGAAGCTATTTGGTAGCTTTGAGTATGCTTCATTATCAAAGTAGCACTGAAATGCGTGATATAGCAAGTAATCCATATAGCAACAGAGCAAACTGGAGAACTTAACGTACCCCTTCCGATCGATGGACTGTTCTGAGGGGCTTGAATGGAAAATTATTCGATGGACATAATTGCATTGATCACAAGCTACATATGTTCACTTTCGATACCATATACAGAAGATGAATCTAATGGAATGTAACTGCTCGCTGTGACAGTCCTGCTTAATGCTCAGCAGATTATTCTTGTCCTTTCGTTCTTCAAGGCAAACCTCATTTGTTTAAAAACAGCACTTCAATTCTTTACTATGACGTTTGTCGTTCACGTAGGACGAATTGCTTCCGGTATTTACATGCTATGCGCTGTATAATGATAAAGTTTTGCTAATATCACGCCTCCACTGAGGAACCATTTGTTCGGAAAGAAGAATGAATGAATTCTTTAAATCTTGACTTCTCTCACATAATAACAACGTTCATATAAAGTTTGTAATACGTAGCTTTAACAGTGTAACTATGCAATCTTAAGGTTTTTGCCAAATTTATGATGAAATCACAAGATAGTCGTCACAATGAAAGAAGTGCCGTCTCCTGTCAAACACTGTTCGGATTCCACCTTCACGACAAAACTCGCAGCACTCGACGTCTTGCTTAAATCGATTGGCGGAATATTTTCCTCGTAGTCCTCTTCGAGCTCCTGTTCCACCTGTTCCTCGACATCAGCCAACACACGTTCCTCCAGCTCTGGGCTAATCGCTGGCCCGCTAAAATAATGTGTCTGCTTTTCGGTCAACTCTGAACCTGGCACATATGTAATTCCATCCTCAGTCGCAGCGTCATCATCATCATCAATGGCCGAAGTATGCGTTATACGCGGACCACCATTTGGATGATAGGTAAAGCCGCTGTAGCCTGTTTCACTTTGATATGGATTCGATTTGATATAGGGAACGCGACAGCTGCCACCACAGTTGTGATGGCTCTCGGCATCGCCCCCATTTGCACCATAGCACTGGCCTTTCTGCACGGAGCCATTCCCGTCACCAGCACCTTTCTGAATCGAGTGACCCACACTGGTGTGTTGCCCACTTGCTGAGTGAGCTACTGATTGCTAGATGTGCGTGTGAGAATGCGCTGTTGATAGCGAATATGGACTGGAGTCCTTGTGGGCACGCATATTGTTGTACATTGGAAACTCACAGCAGAGTACGAATTTCAGCGCACTTGGCACTTCGGAGTAAACCGATGGTGGAATGGGAATTAGTGGCGATGTGGAAGCCTTGTACTTTCGATAGTCCAGTTGACTGCAAAATAAAAAATGTTACCAACATTTTAACGATTACATTACTTCCTTTTTGCTTTCGTACTTTCTGTATTTCTCGTCGGCCGAACGTTCACGCAGCGGAATACCCGACAGGAAGAGTATGATGAGAGTGGTAAAAATGGGGGATGCAATAGCCACCCATTCGTGTCCGGATATGACATTTAGCGAAATCGTGAAAATACCCCACCAAATAACCACTTCTCCAAAGTAGTTCGGATGTCGAGAAACTCCCCACAAACCTGTCAAACAGCGGAGATTGGACAACCATTAATGGTGAATATAAATTACGTATATAAAAGCATCGTTTATGTGTGTCATTTACCATCGTTGCAAAATTTGCCATGATTAGCTGGATCCTGACGAAACGAAAACTTCTGAAGATCAGCGTAGGTCTCCGCTAGCAAGCCAACCACGAACATTCCGGTTCCTGCTGAATCGAGAGTAGTCATGGTCTTGGGTGCACGGGGCTGGGAGTGCCTGGGCGAATTTATTATTATTACCGGCAGGGAGACAATGTAAACCCACATAGCCTACATAGTAAAAACAGAAAGACAAAGACGTTGTAAGGATCAATTCATTTCATTATTCAATTCAATTGTTTCCATTAGCTATTACCTGAAATGTCCAAAACACCGCATATCTGATAATATTTTTGCGTCTTTCCTCGAATTGTTTGTCACGACCCAGCTTTAGGATGCGATACAATAAATAACCCGACAATCGGGCTCCCCACAAGCACACGAAAACCGTAACCATGAGTTGACGACTATCATAAGCCTATGATGGCAATTACGGAATAATAAAATCAAACAATTGAAGTGAGATTTACAGAAAAACTTACCTTTGAAGGTCGATCAATTTGACCCAAGACAAATGTCAGCAGAGCTACGATTATGAAATTAACTCCACCAGCGAAATCTGATAACTTATCCTGTTGCAATAACGTGTTTATTATAAAAAATATCAACTGCATACCAACAGTAACAATCGCACTGATGGCAAAGTGGTCATAATCTAGTATGTCGATTCCCATTTTGACATAGTAATTTCACAAATGCAATCACATTAATTTATATGTAAATTAAATATTTTCGAAAGAAAATTTCAAAAAATCAGAATCCAAGAATTTACTTTCAATTGTTAAACTCGTTGTTAAATATTTTATCCTTAATTCACTAGAATAAGAAGAACAATTGTAAGATTTATTTTTTTACCATTATAAAAATTTATTTATAAATATTCTTTTTTTAAAGAATTTATTTAGTATTAGTTTGCAAATATGTTTGCATATAATTTTACTCACAAGAACAAACAAAAAAATAAAAAAGGAAACTATTTAAAGATTGTAATAATCACATATCAATTGAGTTTTTGTTTTGGCTAGAATCCAGCAGAATTTTACTGAGCATTGGTCAAAATTTAATACATTTAAAATGATCCATTTATAAAGCAGAGCATGCTTTAAATAAAGCAAAGAGTTTCTGCTTTTTAAATTTTATGGAGCTTTTTAGAAGATTAAACAAGGATCTCCCATTAAAGTATTTCCCTTCAACCTTTTCACTAACACGGCAATTTGCATTATACATGTTGGAGCACATATATTCCCAGTCCTTCGTTTGCTCTCAGCTGACAAACTCAAATACACAAATAAAATTACATTTTTTATTTATTTTATATATTCATGCTAAGCATCCAGCATGCGTTTCTCATGCCTATTGTGACGCACATTCATATAGCAACATTGCGCTGGAAATATGGACATACATATGTATGTATCTAAACAGCTACAGCTGTAATTTTGTAAACTTTCAAGGACTCCGAGAACGGATGCTGTAAATACGAACAAAGCACGAGAGACCTTGCTTTGTCAAGGTTTTTTTACGCGCCTTTCTGCTGTACCAACCACATTCAATCATTTGCTTGTTAAATGCTATGCGTTTATGGTTTTATACTTCTATCTATAATCTAACCGAAAAATAAAGAAATTGATGCGTTTCTTCTTAAATCACCTACAATACGCTCATATATAATTTGGCTGTACCTGGCATTCTTATAGCACTGATTTTTTTTCGAAAATTACCCATAAATAGATATTATTTGCTATTTTTAAAATTTTCAATATAAATTAAACAGCACACATTCAATTTTAAGGTATTTAAAAAATAAGGAAGGCAAACATCAGCTTCACGAATATTGAAACAATAATTTGCTTCATGAAAACAAGTATGTAACACTAAAAAGCTGCTTTAATTTTTCACGTTTCTATAGTATTTCTGTAGCTTCGTAGTCCTGAAGTATCGTGTAGCAACTGATTGAGAAAATCTGAACCAACCCACTGAGAGCTGTAGTCGCATAGTCTATCGAATCACTGCGCAAGTTTAGTTTGGAGGGAGATTGATCCGAAGTCCGTCATAGCAATCCCAACAGCATGAAGCATTAATTCATTTAGGCACAGCGAAACAAATTAAATCATATGGTGCACCACGTCGCATGTATAGGATTTTTCAATTTTAAATATTCTTACATACATGCAAACCAACAGATTTTTAATAGCAAGCAACACAGCTTCAGTTATCAGTTTTTACGGATTGACAAAGTACATACTAACGTAGATAATGTTAAAACATACAAATGTAATTGCAACCAGCGACACGAACAACCACCATAATTCATTATAAATAAAATTTTATTAATTATCCCTTATTAACTATACTTAACTAATATACATTGCATATTTATATTAGCACCTCAATTTTCAAAAATTTAAATCAATTTTGAAGTTTATGACAAATGTGACATTTAAACGTCGAAAATAAAATTGTTCACCACAGCTGTTTGCAATTTTTGTGTTTATTTGCATTGTACAGATCTAAACATTAAGGGGCATAAGCCCCATTTAATGAAATAAGAGTTTTTTTCGCTTAGCATAGAATACGGTGAAGTTGCTGGAGACGCCGATTAAATATTGACTGATTAATATTCAAACTTATATGAAACATAATCGAAATGGCATTAGTACTGCGCTCCATTCGCTTGCCGCATGTCCAGGAATCGAGGCTTCAGTTCATTTCACAAAGTGCTTTGCGGTTGTGCTTAAGGTTCAGGTAGATTGATCTTTCCACGCCTATCCAACTTTTCTGATCTCGTGTACTCTTACCAAAACAATTTCTAGTTCGCAAAATTCACAGAGCCCACAGGATCAGAAGCCGAAGCCGAAATATTCAGCGGACGCTGTACGAAAAAACGTGAAGGGATATGTTTTCACTCGCTTTATTGACATGGTTAAAAACTACGACAAGGTATTAGAGAAAAACTTTCCCTCAGCAGTGAAAGTGTACCGAGTGTTTTTTGATGGATTAAAAGAGTTTTATGCGGACATGAAAGGTTACCTCAAAATATCACGCATAGCCAATAGTTCTCCAAATGGTATCCAGGCTTTAAACAGAAAAGAGTTGGAGCTCTATATGCAAATGCCCCGCGACATGGTCAAAATAGCGCCGGTTCTCATATTTTCATCACTGCCATTTGTAGGCTATGCCATTTTCCCTTTAGTGTATGTTCATAATTCTTCTGCACCATGAATTCTTCTTACGATATTGTATTGTAGATTTATGTACCCACGAACTTTTCTTACAACACATTTCTGGTCACTGCAGCAAAAGTCCGAGTTCCAGCAGCACAAAATTAAAGAACGCCTCTACTACAATCAAAAGGTTTTCTGTTGCCTTCAATCTAAACTCAAATTAATTGAAAAGGATGATTTACATCATAAGCTTAATAATATTCTCGGTCTAATTGGAAGTGGCTTTCATCCAACACCTGATGAGATTCTCCAAATAAAGGACGTTTTTATCAAACCGCCTTACAACTTGTTTTCACTTTCCTCGAGACATATTGTAACATAAAATCTCATATACGTAAAAATGTATTTTTTTTTTATTCTTATACATTTTAGAAATGGCTGTCGGTGTTACACGGACTTTCAGGCAGTTGGTTAAAGCTATACCGATTGACAGAACACGCCTACTTGGTACACAACATGGACCTTGCCATAACACGTGAAGGCGGAGTACACAATATGCATGAGGACGCCATCAGGAACTCGTGTTTCATACGAGGCCTCAATCCCGCAAATCTCAGCAGTGTAGAAATGATTGAATGGCTTCGCAGCTGGATCAAAGTATCTAAGGCTATTGAGGAGCAACATATCAGCTTGTTTTTGCACTTACCATTATTTTTGGCGTACAATCATCCTAACAATTGGCAGTTACTTTACGGAAACAATAAAGTAGATTCGAACGATTCTACCATAGACAAGAAAGTGCATAGTGACAAAGAGCACCTGATACCGTACGTAAAATAAGACGAATGTAGTTTGGAATATAGATATGATCCGGTGCTGCCAAAACAACAACACCAACAATAACATAAAGAAACATGGCAGTAAAAAGATTTTTAGTAACTTCATTAGTTAATAAACATTTTATAAATGTTCCTTCATAGCGATTTATAAATCACTAAAATATACACAATTAATTTCAATAAAGAAAAAATCGGCGCGAAACTTCGCAGTGATATCAAATGTAAATAATATTTCTGTTGCATTTTCAAAGTCACGTTTTGTATCAACCTTTCTCGGTGTGAATTAGTTTAAAATTGGTAAAAAAGCTCTTCTTTCACAACGAAGTAAAAATTACGTTGTTAGACTCACGGTAATGGTAATTCTTTGTTAAATTAGCCTAACATAACACATTACTATTTAATATTGCAATAGCAATAAAACATACAATTCAAATTGAGTTTTTTTACAATTAAATTAAGGATAATTAATTAAAACAAGGATCATTTCCGCTTTTTTAAATATTGGATGCTTTTTAAAAATTTTATTTTAGTTTTTAATTTATATTTCTGAAAAATTTATTCAAAAGCTGTATCAAACTCTTTACTTTTTAACAGCAGCTCCTTTTTTAAGACCACCCTTGGCCTTCAATTCTCGAATACGTTCCCGTCTGTCCTTCTTCAGAACACGGGTAGAGCCATCCGCTTTCGTACGTTTCTTTAGCGTATTGAAGGCGATTGTAAGGAGTTTGTTTCTCTGACGTTTAGCATAACGTAGTTTGAAGCGATCGAAGTCATTTAATTGCGAACGCTGGAACAAAAAAATAGATTAATTTATTGAAACAGCACACAAAAAGTAATGAGATAAATAAGGATTTAAATTTAGATTTCAGTTTTGTGTTAATAGCTTCATGTATGTATCAGCCGGCAATTCCTATCAAGAATGTGAATTATCATCATATGCTGAGCCGTAAATGAAATGAAAGCTAAAAACTTATATTATTACCTTGCATATATTTTGTGCCTTTTGTGACCAAGCAGAAGACTTCCACTTTCCTTTCAAGTCGCTATCCACCCATGATTTTCGCACAACACGTGTTGGTGCAGTAAAGGGAAACTTGATTCTATATTTAGTCAAGTGAAGATTGTTCAATCTGTACTCTTGACGTGGAACTCCAGTAAGCGGCCCGTCGACAAGGACCTGAAAAATGAAACCATAGTAATGCTATAATCACATTGAAGACACAACAAAATAAAATAATTTAAATGGAAAATTCAGACAACTTGTAAATAGCTTCAGTTATGTATCAGTTGGCACTTCCTATCAGAGAAGACGTGATCATCAGTTTGTTTTAGAACGCACACAAACTATGAAGGGAAACATTTTATGCTTACCCTATTTTGGTCAATCACATCCACGATGGCTACAAGTCGACCTTTCAGGGGTCCAGCAGAGCATTTTGCAATGCGACCCGTTTGCACAAACCTCTGGAACGGCTGTAAAACAAAAAATAGCAATCAAAACTCCACAACACATGATAAATTTACTAGTGCATTTGTCAAAAATCCACGCGGGTGCACCAATTTCTTTATTATAATCTTTAATTTTGCAGCGTATTATACACACTTTTTATTGTAAAACTGTTGATCCCAACGAGATATTTACGACTCATTTACGTTTTAACAATTTACAATAACCATTTCGCCGAAAATAATGTCTACAAAAACCTAATGAAATTGCTACTTACCATGTTGATGGAACCGGAAAGAAAGAGAACGTTGGATGTAACGATTGAGAATGAAAGACGAAAAAATAAAAATGGATATTTCGAACTTCACAAAACACAACAGATGCGTTTAATAATCCCAACGTCAACCGAAAACACAAATATAGCGTCAAATGATGTTAGTCTAACGATTGATTACTACAAATTGATGGTGTGGATTTCGTGCAAAACTTATATTTAAACGCTCTACTAGAAATCCGACTGCCGAAAGCACAAAGTCCACTTTTATATTTATATGTAAATAAGCTATAATATTGCAATAAACGTACAAGTTGTGTATTAATATTTATCGACACTGTTTACTCGTACTTGATTTGATTTATTGATTTTAATCTACAAACCTTTTGATTTAAAGTCTAGAAGAAGTACTAATTTCCCTGTCCTTGCAATATGAGCAACAGAGACAAAACTGTCAATATAAAGAAAAATACATAACGGTCCTGTGACATCGGCCTTATTCTGTTTAATTCTGTTCCTGTATAGAGATCGCAACCAATCCAAGTGCAGCCAAGTCAATCTTTGGCAATATTGGTTGTTTGATTTAGCCTGTGTGCACTGTTAAAAATTTTATAGTGCTGAGCGTGTGTGAAAAAATCATAAAATTTTCCTAAAATTTTGTCGTGAAAAAATAGAAATTTCTTAAATAAAATAAAATTCCATCTTGTTCTTCGTGTTATTTCCATGTTAATTCAGACTATTAAATATGCTACCGCAGTTACCTTCAGATTCTGGAGCTCCGTCGCATACAATTTACATAAATCCAAATTTTGGCAAAAGCCAAATTTCTGCACCTACAACAACTCATGTTAATCCAAATTTTCTGCTTTCAAGGTCTTCAGCTGCGATTCACCTGAATCCAAATTTCTTACAAAGAAAAATCCTTGAACAACAGCAAAAAATCTTTGAGCAGCAGTATTTGCAAAGTCAAATGTGTGCAATGCAGACAGTTCTACATGCACCAACAAATCCAATTGCTGGCGTTGAGATAAAATTACCTAGTGACCCTATTGAGACGCCGAGTTGTCGAATTATTTCCAAATCGCGCATGCGAATCGTCCGCACTCCTACCACTTCAAACAATACCACTTCTAAACAATTGTCATCTCCTCTTAACCCAATGATTAAACTTGGAAGGCGTACTTTGCTGCGTAAAAACTTGCTACGAACCACCATCTCTACTACAGATCTAAAAAGTTTCAATGTGAAAAAAACTGAATCCTCTGTCGGCCCAAAAGAGAAATACAAAATAGATCGAACGAAATTACAGCCATCTGCTGCGGCAATACGACGACGTGAATTTGTAGCGCGATATGCATTGCGACGCTCCAACATTTTATGTACTGTAAAAAGGCCAAACCTAAGGTAAAGTCAGCCTTTGACATACAGATTTATACAAGTTTCTAATTCAATTTCAGCAGCACTTTGAAGGTGTCCACATTTAGAATTTTTAGGAGTCCACCTAACAAGAAATTGCAAATGCTTAACATCAATGGTCTTCTTTACAAATCAACTCGGAACAAATTACAACGGAAGGACACCACGCATAGCATTCAACTTTCGGCTGCAGAAAAGCCAACATTTAAAAGTACAAAATGTAGTAATACACGAACGGTTATAGTAAGTGGGACGCGTTTTGTCTTGGATAAGCAAGGGTATAAACTCACTCGTGTTTCCGATACTGCCGCCACAACTCAATCTGATAGGCAAACCACCCGGCGGCGCATAGACATTGGCGGACTTACTTATGTCGCAACATCACGAAACGTTTTCGTGCGCAACGGTAATCATCTGGCTCGTTCGCATCTATACATTGCCAAGCAAAGGAGTGTTCAAATGCTGACCCGTAATCTAGTTAAAAGCAATGTGCCATGCGCGATATACCAGCGGCTTGGCAAGTGTGCAGCTTCCGATAGAGGGAAGTGTAGCAAACTTCACGATCGCCGACAAGTAGCCATATGCTCTAAGTAAGGAATTCATTCAGAAATCCTTGTCGAATATTTATAACGAATTGGTAATGATTGGGGCTTCGTTCTTAGGTTTTTGCGCGGCGAATGTGAGAACAAGCTCTGCTTATTATCCCATGATGTGTGTCTAGCAAAAATGCCTGTTTGTAAGTTCTTCCTGCAAGGTATCTGTGTTCGTTCTGATTGCCCGTATCTGCATAAGAAAGTAAGCAGAAACACAGAAATCTGTACCGATTTTCTGCGTGGTTTTTGCAGTTTAGCCGAACAGGTAATTTTCTATTTCACATATATTTTCATTTGTTTTTTCTAAACATGTTGCATTTCATGCTTATCTACTTCCCACGTTTTTTTCCTAACTTCGAATTACACACGTTTAAGTGCAATAAACGTCATGAGTTCCTATGTCCTGATTACGAACGCAGCGGAAAATGCGAGAGAATAAACTGCGCGTACTGTAAAAAAAAGCGACAGGTTCACAAAGTTACAGTTGCTGCAACGCAACCAAACTTTCAGGATATACCTAAAGATGAATTGGAACAAACCAATCAAGACGTCGAGGAAGCAGGAACTGCTTCAATGCGATACTTTTCCACAGGCTGCAATGGAGACAAGGGAGAGGAAGTATCTAGCAGTGTGATTGAAGATGAGTCCAACCCATGCACAAGTATAAAACCTACTCGACCAAAATTGGGCGTTCTACCAGCGTATATACCGTTTTCCTAAGCGTGCGTCACTCATGTGCAGGTACTTGCTTTTTTTAGATCTTAGAATTTTCGTTTAATATGGCGGCATCCGCCTTTCCTTAGAATATATATCTAAACATTTCTAATTAAACGTTATATTTTGTCGGATAAAGACTTATTTCATTAGTTCGGTAACTACTTCCTTTAAGTTATTATTTTTTTAAATAATTTACAATAAAAATAAAGAGAAATTAAAAAATCGTGTTTTATTTCCCATGATTATGTTATAAAAAATTTAGGCATCGGCTTGAGAATGTTTTTACTGAACAAAACATTTAAAATTTAAGTGTCATTCCCTCGTCAAGCCTCGCAGTTAGGTCTGTAGACGAATCGGTTTCGGCGATGTACCATCTTCAGTGTCATTCAATTCCTTTACGTGCTCTGCTTACAAATGAGCTTCAATAAAAGATCTTTTAAGCTACGTGGAAACCCTTTTTAGGATGAACTTAAATGCAAAAAAGTATTGTGAACATTAATATGGAAATAACGCTCGTTGATTTTTACTTTATAATTTTTTTATTACCTTTTAATATACTTTGTGTGTGTATATTTACAAAATATTTGATGGTTTCTCTACAGTTCATAAATAAGTAATGTAAGGGAACGTAGTAAAACTATTAGAGTTAGGAGCATTGTAAATATTTGAGATTTGTGTAAATATTCTGTAAGCATTCGAAAACAGTACACAGCATTTCTTTCTGTTCCATTTACATTTGTAATGCGGAAAGGAAATCAATTATATTTTAAATATCTTATATCAAATTTTAAACAACTCGGTATTTGGGCTTAGGATTTACTAATAGAAATGTTCAAGTTTTCATTATACTGAATAAGGTAACAAGTACGAAGTAGGTGGTGGTTTATTGGTTAAATTGCATTGATTAAATTGTGTTGCTAGTTATTAAAGCTTTTTTCTGTAAAAGCGATATGAATGATTGAGATGCTTCATTACTATTTTATGTGCTGCTATTAAATATCATTTTGTTCTTAACATGCTACTGATTTTTAAAACTAAAAGTTATTTAAATGAACTAAAACTAAAACTACTTGTTATGCCTCATGATTGTGATGCTGCTATCAAGCTACTTTTGCATACAAGAAATAGTTGTATATCTTTAAAAAAAACTAGTTCATATTCGATGTTAGCTTTTGCTGTTTATACTACTGAAATACATAATATATGTGTGTGTAACGCAAAATATGTTTCAAACGCTACGACACGTAGGTTTGGTCAAGATGAAAGAAATCTTAAAACTGAGAAAACTGATTTAAAAACGAGGTTAACGAGTGTTTCACTTTAAAATCAGGAATCCTACTTATTTCCGTTATTTTTTGAGATTGCTTCCCCGAATGTAAGTCTAAACGCTTTATATATACTAATAAATATAATACACAGAATTAAATGGTAATGTTTAAAAATGCATTAAGGAGGTGATATTACTTAAGAATACGAAATATGTACATATTTTAAAGTGAAATAAGAAGCAAAATACTTGTGGTATATCACATTTACAGAAACGGAGATCTTGAGATAGAGGAGTATTAATAAAATTAGCTTTAGAATTGGATGTACATACACATAACAATAAATGTAATAATTCTAAATAATTCTTACATATAATATTTCCTAAAATTATATAGTTATATATATCTCAACAAGTGCAGCGCTCTAAACAATACTAATGCTTGCGAAATTGTCTCTTTACTGTCTCAAAATATTAATTTAAATAATTTAGTTGTGTTTCTCGTCGTAAAGCTTTACTTTATCAGGGATGGCCGCCTTCTCAACTGCAACGTATGTTTCCAGTTCGTGCAGCGAACTAACATATATTAGCTTTCTCCAAAACTTTGTGCTAAAAGAGTTCAAAGAGAATATCATTTACAGAAATGGAGTTATTCATTTATTTTACTTACCTTACAAATGGGCGCGCCATCCATACAATTGATTTAATCAAAAATGTCGGGTGTACAAGATACATATTTTTAAGGCTTTTGCGCAAGCGTCGATCAAGCAAGTGATAGCACCTAAGCGTTGAGAAATTATAGAAATAATAATAATTATTGAACAATAAAAACACTAACTTCTTAAGCCATGGGAATGGCGGCACATTTCTACGGCTCGATCCACCATGCAGATAGATTAACACATAATCTTCCGTCACCAGTTGCTCCAGAGTTTTGACCACATAGAGGAATAGATTGTCCATAACGTAATGATAATCAGCGCGAGATCGATCTGGCAAATGGCATGCGCAAAAAATAACAATTGCATTGTGCCCACCAGCTTTGAGATATCCACCATGAGAAAGCACCCGCTTGTAGGGTTCGATCACTTTCATGTCGATTTCTCGGATTGTGCCATCAGGCAAAGTAAGCTTTTGCCAATTTCGAGAATCACGTCTCTCTTCTTCTGCCGAATACTGTGGCAAAACATCAGAATTCTTTATATTAGTAGGTGTTGTTCCGTCAGCAAGTTCGTCATCAATTTGTGGACCTTCGTCATCGTCGAGGCCGTCGATTAATGAACTCGATGGACTGAGTGAGGCTAGATTGTGTGCGAGGTCTTCGTCGTCGTCGAAGCTGTGATTCGAAATAGAATCCAAAGATGATATATCATCCGAGCCTGCAGGTGCTATCTCGAAATTGCGCTTGCACTTAGTACCATGAATTGTAGATGGTATTGCGTTATTTACATTAGGGATTAGAGCTACGGATTGTAAATTGACTTCTACCGCAGCATGGTAAAGAGATGTGTCGGGCTCAGAACTACTACTTACAATATCTGGACTGTGAGCACGTAACATCAGTTTATTCTTTTCATTTTTATTGGAAGAATACAATTAAAAATTCACACGAATTATTGACTTATATTGAGGATACTCACCAGAGTCTTATTACTGTTCAAAGTGTTTTTCGCAGACACTAAAGAATTCCTTTCGATGCTCTGGTTGGCTGTTTTAGCATCATGGAGTGGCAACTGATAATTCAAGGAAGTCGTATCTTGCGTCATGTGACGTTCCCTCTTCGGTACTACATCTGGAAAATTCTGAAAATTTCTTTTTAAATCACCTTGAACCGGACAACTGTTTTCGGAGTCGGAGTCGCTGCCGCTAGGTGACATCAATGGATGACTGTTGGCAAGAGTTAAATTACACAATTGTTTCTCCGAAAGCAGCAGTATTGCAGGCCGACACACATTCTCTCCATATCTGTTGTCTAGTAAACTTTCGGGAGAATCATCATCTTGTTTCAAAGAAGGTTGGTTTTTTGAAGGACTTAGTTGTTCTTCGTTTTCATTTATTGAACATTTTATCTGATTATCCGGAGCAACTCTTACGCCAATATTAAATATTTTAGAGATATTGCAAACACGAAGACTTTCTTCATTGATACTGTTGCTGCTATGATTATCCGAATCGATCATGGGAGATACAGTAGCCGATTCCAGTGAGTTACTTGCATCGGATATGTCCATTTTGCCATCAGAGAGAGGACTCTCCACGAGATGCTTACTTCAAGTTGAAAAACAAATAAACCATACAATTAAATTCAACACTAGCACCTTATATTATAAATCGATTAATCAGACAAACAAAACAATTTCAACAAAGTAATTAAAACACAAATAAATCAGTGGCCAGGATTTACCTCATGATGGAACAAATATTTCACTCGAGTTTTCACTGTTTAGATTTGTTAGAAAATAAATATTATTAGTTTTGTCAGTACCGTTAATCTTGGCGATGTTAGAGTGAATGAGCTCTAGTTATTTAAAACCAAACAAATGTCTCTTTCTCGCTTGTGGGAGAGACCAGCAAAACAACAAAAAAATGGTGGAAAACAATCCAAAAATCAATAACAACTCGCATTTATGCGGCGAATTCGAAGTGTCACTTTGTGTTTTCAAAATAAAATTTCATCACGTTGGCCGAGAGTGAAAATTAAAAACCATGGAAACGCAAATTCAGCCTACTCAAATTAAATCAGAAATTGAACAAGTCGAATTACCTGTGACTCCAATACAAAATCTTCCTATTGAATTGCAGAACGATCAAAAACGTAGAAGGTAATTTTTTTTTCTTCTCAGATTACACAATCTTCTAATTTTATTCAATATATTCAGCTCTTCGCGTTCAATTAAACGAAAACGCTTTGACGACGAAATTGTTGAGTACAGCATAGGTTTTCCTTCGCAATCACGAGAACAAAGCCGTTTAGCAAGACCACGCACGCAGTCGCAGTCGTATGTGGCTCCAGTAAGTCAGACCGTACCTCCACTTCTTCCAAACCAGATTATCGCCGATGCCAGTACAGCAGTAGTTGCGCAGACACCTGAACCAATATCGACATTAGCTACAAACACTATATCGCCTGCGGCCACTACTCCCACTCAAGTTGCACCAGTTCATCCTATAAATATGACTCCGGCGCCGGTAATAGCATACGCAACTGCAAGCTTAACTACAATAGGCGAAAAGAGACGTATGCGTTCAAATAAGAAACCGAAGAAAGTAGGACGTCCACAAACACAAGTTGCAACAAAGGACCTCGGCCGTTGGAAACCTATAGATGATCTGGCACTTATAATTGGTGTTCAACAGACCAACGACCTTCGCATGGTGCATCGTGGAACAAAATTTTCGTGCAAATTTACACTACAGGAGATGCAAGTGCGATGGTATTCATTGTTGTACGAGGCATCAATATCGCGAATCGCTGTAGCAGCTATGAGAAATCTTCACCCGGAATTGGTAGAATCGGTGCAGAGGAAAGCTCTGTTCAATGTACAAGAAGAAGATCTTCTCGGAACAATTAAAAGCGTAAGCGATAATGGATAACATGATTAATTTCATTTATTATAATGTTTCACACAGGCGGAGAACCCGAAGCTCGAACAGTTTCAAGAACTACTTGATAAAAATGCATCTGTATTCTATTGCGCTAGAACTGCAAAGTCACTGCAGAATCATTGGCAGTTAATGAAACAGTATCAACTACTTCCAGATCAGATGGTAAAGTCTCTACAAAGCAGCGATCAACCATTGAGTTTCTCAGATGCAGAGGACCTTATATTAGATGCTGAATTGACTGACCACAAAGACGAAGCACTCGAAATGGAATTGGCCTTGGCTGACCGGCAAAACAAACGAGAGATTAGGCTACTAGAGAATGAACTTAGTCGCTGGAACGTTTTAGTGGACTCATTAACCGGTGTTGGTAAGGCTCCCGAGTTCGATGGACAAACTTTGGCTGTATTACGTGGACGTCTAGTGCGTTACTTGATGCGTTCCAAGGAGATAACAGTCGGAAGGAATGCCAAGGGCTATATTGTCGACGTAGATTTGTCCCTGGAAGGACCTGCATGCAAAATTTCAAGAAAACAAGGGACTATTAAATTACGCAGCAATGGAGATTTCTTTGTAGTGAACGAAGGAAAGAGACCAATTTTCATCGACGGTGCTCCTTTACTAACAGGCAACAAAACAAGATTAGCACACAATTGCGTAGTTGAAGTAAGTAAAGAATTAATTTATTAATAATATGTACATAGTAAAGGAAAAGTATTGACTTATATTATATTAGATTTCAGGCCTACGTTTTGTGTTCTTAGTTAACTATGAGCTCATAAATGCGATACGTCATGAAAGCGCCAAGACAACGGCTCCACTCAACTAATTATCGATTACTAAAGCAGTAACGTTTCACTTCATATGCATACAGATTTAAAAGATTTTCTGGTCTTCAACTTTAGTAAACTATAATATTTGTAGTTTGTTTGGAAAAAGAATCAATTATGGAGAATCGTTTTTTTTTTTTTTGCTTCTATTTCAATTGATTGTATTTTAATTATAATTTAGAACATTTCATATTTACCATATAATACATACAATAACACTTTCCATACAATAAACAAAATTAACAACAACTAATCAAAACAATGTTTTTATGTTAAATATCCATACATACATATGTATATAAGGATTACTGATGAGTTCTTTAACTTAACATAGAATGAAACATATCCGGCTATCATCCAAATGACATGGAAACTTTACCAAAAAACCAATTGGATATAATTTAATATTCACACGTTGCATATCTTAGCATGTAGTAAATATTCTATGTAAAAGACGAGGTTTAACCTTTAAAGATTTTTTTTGAAAGGATATAAATTTTAATAATACCAATAGCGAGTAATTATTGTTGTGGTAATGTTCTGTCACCATGACATGGTTAAGATTTAAGTTTTGTTGAAAATTATATCTGGCAACGTTATCGAAACAAAACTGAAAACAGCGAGTGTATATACTCGTCTCCTTTTTCAACAATCGCGTGTACGATGTCCATATATTACGAAGGTATCCTCCTTGTAAAATTAGTTTAATTTCATTCATTCAAAGTGCGCGTTTGTATTATTTGCTTGAATTTTTCGCAAACTACAGCAGTTTCCAAAAATGCATAACCTCCTATAGTTAATAAACGCCGAATAGAGAAGTTACGAATAGAAATAGTAATGATGTTGCTGCAGAGGCAATATTCATGACTCGAGCGCTGCGAAAATCTAGAAACCTTTGCCAATGAGAGCCGTTGTGAAGCCTTTAACTTCTGGCGTGGGTGTTGTCATAAGATTCCTTTACTATCTCGAGATAAAAAATAAACTTCTGCACCTGAGTATTTGCATTGTTAATTGACAGCATTGATATCGTTCCGGCAACAGATTTATAAAACGAATCGCAGACTGCGACAACAAAAGAAAATAAACTGCAGTGAGTAAATTTAAACAATTTCCATATAACACTTTTCCTAAGATGTATTTTGGTGCGTGTTAAATTATATCCATATGCGGCAATAATTTTTGTATTCATTTGCCACTGTTCCTGTGGTGCCGTAGTCATATAAGTATTCATATATTTTATTCACTTATACCTGTGTGATTAATGCAGCAACCTTGCAATACTAAATTACAGCTGTTCAGTTTTTATAATTATCATAATGAACTAGGTTGGAAGTAGCGGTTTTTTAGGAATAGGACATGAATAAAATTCGAACAGGTAGTAATAAGCTATTAAAAGAATTTAGTGGAATAATATTTGCAGATATGTATGTACATTTGTAAACTGTGAAGATAACAATATTAACTATGAAACTGTAAAACACATGGTTCATCATAATATGCTTTTAATAAGTTTTACTTGCTTCGGAGAAACAAAAAAATTTTCCAAACCACTGCATCTTTTGCAAGATTTCTCCATCAAAAAGGGTGAAGAAGGAAATTTAGTTTCTGTAATATGAGAAACGTGGTCCAATATTAACATTTTTATATTGCTCAATCTCGCAAAACATTTATTTTAAACAAACAGTCGTAGGTTTATTTGTGGAAGGTCTCATCACACTATAAATAAACTCCAGGGTAGGACACTTTATCCAATGCCATTAAAGCGTTTTGTGAATAAAATCTTATATACAACTACGATATCTTTATAAATTTTTTGGGATTTGATGATATGATATACTGAGTTATGTATGACTTATTTAAATCTATTAAAAATGCTGACCAATGAATCCTGGAAATATAAAAATACAGTAAACAAAATACATAAAGAAACAGTATTTAAAACTAGGTTTTTACTAACAACAGAAAGAAGTGAAGTGTAGTTAATTGTATTGATGATATTTGTGCTCTATCAATACAAAAAAGGAATTTTTCTATAATTTTATTACGAGCAAAAGGTTTGTATAAATACCTTACATATAGTAATAAATATAAGTTAAGTTTTGCATTCATTAAGTATTCAGAAAATAGAATTAAGGTAGATGTAAATAAATCAACGTAGGTATCGTACAGTTGAAGTAGACTTGCATAATTATTACGAAATGATTAAATCAATCAGCGAGTTGTTATAATTAACAATAAATACGTAATTGAATAAGTACTTCCATATGTACATAAATATGTAGGTGTGTGCAAATTCTATAAATTGTTATCATTCAAAGATCTGTTTTTGTAAATAATTCACTACTATGAGTTAATTTTCATATTCACTTTAAATATAATTCAATAGCATTATCTAATTACTTATATCCAAAAACGAAGAACAGTGACATTTAAATAAATAACATAATGAATTAACCAAGATAACTACAGTAAATTTGTTATATAATTTTTTAATTGAAATGCAAAACGCCTTAAATCAAAAGGAAAACAAATGTAATTGTATTTTTTTTTAGTTGTGTTAATTACGAGTTGTACAACTTCATCATATTAAATTGTAATAATAATCTTATTAATGATATTTATTTCCAACTCTAATTTATCCAACTAAGTCACCAGCTAATATCAACTTTTATGATACGTAGATATTCTGAGCTGGCTATAAAGTCTAGAGCGCATTTTTATGTTCAGCGCAGTTGTGTAGTTTTGCTGAAGCTCTCAACAACGAAGTTTTCGTTGGATTGGTCGCAGCTCATGTGCGCGCTCTCGCCAAAGTTTCGGTTTTGTTTTTGAATTCGTTGTGTTGTGAACGTTAACAAAAGCCATTATGGTGATGATGTTGCAATCAGTTCGTACACGTCCTACATAAAAGACTGTGTTCTGCTTCGTAAACCTTTGGCTTTCGTGGTATACTTTAGTTAAACATATTATATTAAAAATTCTTTGTGTTACTTCATGCTGATTATGCACTTAATGTGTTGAAATATGATCCTCCGAGTTGTTATTTTTGGTTTTTGAAATTTCCAAGCTTATTGTAAATACGACATTAATGCATTAAAGTTTTCAAGCAAAGTTATACAAATATCTACAAGTACCAAATATCATCATACATATGTGCTCGTATATATGTATATACGATGTGTAATAAATTTCGGTTGATCACGTGAAATGAATTTCAATTAATTTCTGTCCAATTGATCGAGGACAAATTAACTTTGATTTTTCATCAATTGAATGGCCGCTTCGTTGATTGTACATCAGATAATTGTGCACTAAAAAATATTCGCGAAATCAATTTTTCGAGAATTAATTTGGAATACAGAAGATGGAGGATGAACGGCTACTTTTTGAGAATATCGTTGGCAATATCAATTTTTAAATCCTAAAATAAATTTATTCAAACACATTTAAAATACACGAACCTAAGTTTAATGTATTTTATTTGTAAAAATTATAATTTAAAAACTTTTAATTAATTTTAAAGGTATTCATAATTGATTTTGTTATTTATACGTATAGTAGAATTAGATAATTCTTTTATTAGGCTCAGAATTGTAAAAATGTCTTTTAATACATGCTTTAGCTGAACTTTTTCTAAAGTGCTTTCATGCTAGTTCGTAATTTATCAAATATATGTATGTTTATACATATGTATGCATAAAAGTCAGGAATACCTTTAATTAGTAACTGTTGTGGGTATCTGTTGATACTTGTTCTATTCGTGGCATGTATAAATATTGACAAATCGACTATGCAATGCACGCACATGAAGTTTTATCGATAATATATCGCCTTATTTAAGGGATTCGAAAGAGAAACGAATGCGTACTTGCAGAGAAACACATCAACCTCCACATTACTTAAGGTCTGGCAGCTGTTCCGTTCGCAAGTCTACTTACATAATAAAGTCAATGTTTGCAGTGGGTTTTTTAGAGTTTTTTTTTAATTATTATAGATCGAAATTGTACTGAAATAGTTTTGAAATGAATGATGAAACACTTTTAACGATTACATAATTCGTGTATTTTTAAATTGACATGTTTGATATATTAAATATAATTATCAACAGCGTTAAAACCTATTTAAAAAAAATATTTATTAAATTAAGTAAGTAAGTGTTGTTACGAATTAATTTTTTGTGTTTATTTCTTAACTGTATTCATATGTACACAACTCGTTGCTATTAATCATCGGCATTCATACATTTTCATCATAATCAAGCTATCAAAATTTTTGCTTATGTGTTAATATCTTTTTTGTTGAACTACGTAATAAGTGATTTATTATAAAGTAGAGATATTTTCTTTTTCATTTGTAGTTTAGAATAATAGAAGTTCCTCTTTTCTGCAGTGATATATTTTAAAGTTGCAATTGACTGTATTTCCATTCATTTCCAATGATTTATTTAACTACAAAAAACTATTTCCAATAAATTAACTAAAAAATTGGCTTGCTTTTAATTGTGATTAGATTTTTTGAACGTAATGAAAAATTTAGCATTTAAAATTTGTTATTAGTCAAGTCAAATGTAATGGGTGACTCAAAAAAAAATAGTTTAAAAAATTATTAAAAGTAATGTATTTTTTTGGAAAAAGCAGAAAAGAATTCTATTGAAAGTTTAATTTAAATTAAGTTTTACCCCTAACGGATATAATAATAATAAATCATGTTTATTCTCTGCCATTTAATAACCCATATTTTTCAGTTAAATTATTTATTTATTTTCAAATTAATTATTGTCACGATCAGTTTTTATGCCAACACAAATTAAACACGTATGTAGCCACAGAAAGGATTTATTTTGTATTTTGTAGTTTTTCTTTAGAAGTTGTTTGGTTAAACAAAATATGGTATATTTCAATTTGTCACTATATAATTATTAAAAAATTAGATATTGCAAAAATAATAAATTATTGATATCGCTTTTTAAGAAAATATTATCATTAATTTTCCTTTTTGTTATTTTTAGACTTGCTGCAGTATTTAATGCAATAATTCCTGTTATTATTAAGCGAAAAAAATTCAAACTACTCCCAAAGAATATCACAAAATCTTTACGAAAAGTTCCAAACGTATCCTGAGTATATAATGCAAAATGGCCCGTCATATAATGGCCGTGTGTGTCGTGTGTCTGCTTTGTGCGGATCGTATTCCTTGTCAGCAACATTTCGACGGTGCGACAGCAGCAACACGCAAATCGTCGCCAATGAATGTCATGGAACCTCTAGTCGTCGATGATACCTCATACAACAATCAAGTAGACAAAATAGCAGCTACACCAAAAACTTTACGCGAATCTAGAATGAAATCCAGTGTCGCGAGAAACCAACACCGCCAGAAACGCCATATTGGTCATGGGACGGATAATGCGGCCCAGAAGAGGCCTGAAATTACAGAAAAATTCCTAAGGCGAATCTTTGATGAATACGGAGAGGCCGGTGGCAGCACGATACACATCAATGAATTCCGCCGAATGCTGAAGCAGTTGGGTCTGCATCAGTTACTTGAACAGAGATTGAGCAGCACAACCAATAATGATACCGTATGTTACATTATAACAAAACACTCTTTAGTTCCCCATCACCTTGATTTCAATTTCGATTGCAGTGCACATCTGATGTCTCTTTGGTGGAATATATAAAGCCACACGATCTCAAGCACACCCATGAAGATCTCTTGCATCATGTTGAATGTCAGAGCAACAGTAGTAAAACACCATGCAATGGCGTGCACCACGTCCACGAGTCTTCCGCTAACGAGCCATCTTCATATGCCATCGGAGAAGAGGAGGTTTTAAATCTTTGCCCCATTCTTTTGTATCAGTTATCGTCACATTCAGAGATCGAACGTTCCGGCTGCATTCGACATACAGTGTTAAGCGGCGTCAGTAATTTTGAAGGAAGTATATCTGTAGCTGAAAAAGAGGATATCATGTATGGTAAGATGCATTCTAATAGCAAAACCCATTTAAACATTTAATATAATTTCTTAGTAATGCGAAGATGACAATATTGAAAAATGGACAAATATTTCAATTAAATTTATTCGTTTTATCAAAACCTTAATTTTTACGTATTGATATCTAATTGCTGCTATAGTATATACACTTCATATTCACCTGCATCCTGCCTTTTATAAAATATTTGCTTAATTCGTCTGTTAACTCTGTTTTCATAGTTTGGATTTATGCTTTTGCTTCGGTTTCTGCTTGCGGAATTCTCGGTCTTGTGGGTGTTGCAATTATACCATTTATGGATTCTCGCTTCTACAAACACATTATACAGTTCTTGGTTTCTCTGGCTGTTGGCACCATGACTGGAGATGCTTTACTTCATTTACTGCCTCATGTAAGGACGACTTTTAGTGTTGTTAGTAATAATGCTGTCGCCTGAAAAAGCTATTCACATTTTCTCTTTTATATCTAATTATAATTTACAGTCTTTGGCCGGTCAAACAGAGTCCAATATGATATTCAAAGGTTTGACCTGCATGAGCGGCATTGTATTCTTCTATATCACTGAACATGGCCTCACCATGATCTCCGAATGGAGGAAATCAATTGCTAAGCAGGAAACTAAGAAACCTTCACGTGCAAAGGTTCTTAGAGATCCAGACTCGTCCATTAACAACTCCGTTGCTGGCGATAAATTATGCAAATCCAAGTATAGTTCATATCCTTACTGCTACGATGAGATAGCAATGGATACGAAGAACGACGTATGGATGCACTTGCCTCATAACAATTCGGATGGTAATGATTCGAGTGGCAATCATACTTTAAATAACGCAGAAAAACGACGTAGTAGTAGTAAAGAAGCAGGCGGCATTTTACTTAATGAGGCTAATGAAACCGCGCAAAGTCTGCTCTCGACATCACACAACCATTACGCACCAATATCAGAATTGAATCATAATTCACATGCTGACTATCACAATCATAATCACCATCAACATGCGCTGGACAACACAATGTCGACAACTGTCGATGATCACTCGATTGCTGATGGCAATGCTGCCGCAACTAATGGCAATAATAACGGTCACAAGGAGAATGGAATAACGAACAACGACACCGTTACAGTGATTTTGCGCGAACACGAGTCCTCTCATCACGGGCACAGTCATAAACATGGCCATGTGCACTCGCCGCCCGAGTCGCTAAGCGCTGTCGCTTGGATGATTATTATGGGTGATGGCCTTCATAATTTCACCGATGGAATGGCGATTGGTAAGAGTACGAACGGGGCACTTTTACATTTTAAATTTTTCACGATTTAACTTAAAACATTTCTCTGTTAGGAGCTGCTTTTGCTGAAAATATCGCCGGAGGATTTTCGACATCGCTTGCAGTCTTCTGTCACGAATTGCCGCATGAATTGGGCGACTTTGCCATTCTGATGAAAGCAGGCATGTCCGTTAAGTCTGCTGTATACTATAATCTGTTGACGGGCGTATTGAGTTTCATTGGCATGATTTTTGGTATAGTTTTTGGACAGTCGCAGGAGACGGCTCAGTGGATGTTTGCTGCAGCTGCGGGCCTTTTCATTTACATTGCTCTAGTCGATATGGTAAGCAAATGAAAATCTATCCTATCCACCTACAAATTACATTTATCTGAAATTAACCATTGAAATTAAATGATATGGTTTCAATAGATGCCGGAACTCTCTGCTGCTCATAAATCTCTACAACAGTTTGTTCTACAAATACTTGGAATGAGTAGCGGGGTTTTTATCATGCTGCTGATAGCCGTCTTTGAAGGCGATCTTATGGAGGCTTTTTCGTCCTCGCCAACAGTATCGTTGCCACACGGTCATAATCACGTACAATAAACTTCTAGTTAGTTAAGAATGGAAAGTGGAAAATCTATCAACTTGTACACTCGTTCAGACGAACACCCACAAAACATACGCCAAAACAAACATTAACATACAGCAGGATTTGATTTACACAAGAAGTTTATGTAAACCTTTCATACAAAATGTTATGTATTATGAAATATAAAACATACAAAAATTAATTACATTTAAGCCACAAAAGTTTCGATACTGCATGCTTGGCATTGAATGAATTTATTAAGTATTTCTAATTTATTGTAATTCTAAGCATATACTTTATATAAAAGTAAGTCAGTAAAATTAAGTGAAATACGAATTTTGTATAACGTCTAATCGTAATATTTGCCTGTAGAACAGGTCAACAACTGTAATAACAGGTTTTAATTATAAATTTCTGAGACAATTATAAAGAATTTTTTGGTTTTTCGTAATTATATTTTTCTCTAATTAATAAATAATGAAAGTTAATATAATTTAGAAAGTTTATATTCAGAAATAGGTTTTTCCCTTTGACATGTTCCATTTCCAATGTTCTGTTTTGTACGAGTTCTCCTAAAACCTAGCATCGTAGTGTAATAAAACATATTATTTTTACTTACATATTATTTTGTTTTTGTGTTTACGTTACATTTACTATTAAACAAAAGAATCATCGAATACTGCTTTTGAATAGCATTAAAGTGATTGAATGAAACCTCCTCATTGAAATACAAGAATCCGATTCTTACAATTCTACGTAATTGTAAAAGATTTATATTACGAATTCACAAATGGCGTATAATATTGGCTCACAACTAATACATGAACTAATACATTTTAAATTAATGTATTTCTACACTACTTTATAAAATATATACTATAAATATAAATAAGAACAGATAGTTTTAATTACTAAATAACTACCTTAGAAAGGCATTTCTGTTCACTTTTCGGATTCATTGACGTTAAGAATTTGTAAAACTATTTTTGTATTGCCATCCATTCAATATGAAGGAAAAAATGCTGCTTTGTGTGTAATTTCTTGGTTTAATAAATAAACTACTACTATTTGAAGAAAGAATATTTAATACATCTTTTCATTTATTTATTTATTTATTTATTTATTCCTCATGACATTAGCAATATAAGAACAGTGTTCTTTTAATGTACAAAGTGTTCAGTACATGATCATTCATTTTTCCTTTACAATTAACAAAATCACTAAAAAATAGAAATATAATTACGGAATTGAATTGAATGAATACTGTGGTAAGAATGGGATGAAGAAATTAAAAAAGTGGAGAAGAAATAAAATCAGAGAATTCACAACAAACAGAAGTAGTTTAATGTGGCATTTTTAAATTTGGTCAATCCGTTAATAGTTTTCATCTTTTCACATGAAATTTAATTAAATAAACTGTTGGCACATCTGATTGAGTCAGCAGCATCCACACCTTTTTATACAGAACGGCGACTCTGGAGATCCTGCGTACTGGATAGATTGCGCTTGCTTTCTTATACGCTACAGGAAGCCGGATGTCCCGGCCGAAGAAGTGCATCCGATGTTGCAAACAATCACCGACGGCTGGCCGATTCCATCAGAATTACTGCACAAATTCCAGTGAGATGTTGGCATTATGGAGCTTACATGCCAGCTTATACGCTACGGACTTCGAGCGATGCGCAATCAGGCGTCGGTGCTGGTGGAACCGCTGACGAAGCACTTGACTTCGTTATACTCCGCTCAGCATAACAGCTGCTTCCTGTATTTGGCTTAGCTGTTGTTTGATGAATTGGGTAAAACTGAGCACTGCATCTAAGGATTACTAGAAAAGCTCAATGCTATGAGCCTACTTTCATCATGCTTCATGCTGTTGAAATGCGGTCGCAGCTCAAAGTCACAATTAATGGAGGGTGGCGCTGTCATAATTGAACTTTGTGAGCGGCTTGTAGAGGTGTTAGTTAAGAATTTGAAGCATTCCTTGTTGTCCTACTCGCTACCTGATGTAAGCGAAGTGATGCCAGTGTTAAAAGAGGTTATAACGTCTCAACTTATGCAAACTTATCTCACGAACGCATTTGAATCGTTACCACATGAAAATAGAGAACAGAGTTTTGAGGTATATAACAACGCTCTCTTTTTGGCTTTTTTAATTACAACTTTTCCTTCTTTAGCGCTGACGGCTTTAATACAGTCACTCTCGCTCTAAAGTCTTTTACTAACCTTTTTCGTTAAAAAGATATGATAACAATTATTAAAATAAAATAATATTAAAGTAAATATGATTTGAATTTTGTATAACTTTTGAATGAGAAAAATGTAATCAAGATTATAGAATTTTATGGAATGATATTTAAAATTGAATTAATAAAGATTAACAGTTGAACAACTTATTGAAACTAAAGACTTTTTAAAAAAGTATTAGTACCAGCAACTAAAAGCAGTAAACGGCAGCTATTTATCTAAATTTAGTACAGATATTTTATAATTTCTAAGTACGTAAATCGTATTTATTGTTCAGGGTCGTATAATTGTTCACACAAGATGATGGCAGATGAAACTTCCTTTCGTACAAAAATGAAACGGAATTCAATTATAATAGTTGGTGTATCATGAACTGTGTGAAACTTTATATCTCCATATGAAAGCAAATTACCTTCCTCAAACAAGCAAATTCAATATCAATGTTCTATTATTTGAGTTTGTTGGCATAAAAATACATCTATCTTCTATTTTAGTTGTTAAAGAACATTTCAATTCTGATAACTAATGTCTCCATGTCTAGTGTGTTACGCTAAAAACCAATTCAGTAAACTTGGACGATGTTACCTTCAGGCAATCCGGCGTATTTAGCAGAGTATTTAACAATAGAAGTTTTTTTACCGGGATATCTAAAACTTTATTTTCGCTATCGCTTTCTAACCTTTATTTCGCTTTCGGGAGCGTATTTTCTGCGCAAATTATCTGCGTGCATCTCAAAGATTATAAAAATGTATGGTACTGCTTATGAAATATTTATTTGCATATATTTATGTTAAATTCCTCGGTATCTACATATTTAATCAAAATTTTCTGCCTGGTAACCCTTCGACGTTGCAAAACTATTTAATTTTTTGTGTCCGCGCGCAAAAAATTTTTTGATCTGGTTGTAGTACTTTTTAATAAATAGATATATTCCTCAGAAAATTATGGAGTCCGAAGATGTTGACTGTAACGATGTTATTCGGGTAATGGTCGCAACAGACAATCACCTCGGATATAGCGAAAAAGATGATATACGAGGTAAGCACCTAGAAATTTATTTGCAAGAGTTTCAGTAGTTTTGTATACTAAAGTCTGTTGATTATTAAGGTGAGGACAGCTTTACAGCTTTTGAGGAAATACTTGAAATGGCTGTTACCGAAAATGTAGATTTCATACTATTAGGTGGTGATCTGTTTCACGAAGCTGTGCCAAGTCAAAACGCGTTAAATAGGTAAAGTTTATTTCAAAATTACTTCTTTATAATCGTCATAATGTCTATAATTTCATACTCGCTTTTAGGTGCTTAAAGCTACTGCGACGTTACACCCTCGGCGATAGTCCTATTTCGATTGAGTTTCTTAGTGATCAAGCAACAAATTTTCACGACGCCCTTAATGCCTCTGTTAATTACGAAGATCCCAATATCAATGTTTCGCTTCCAGTGTTTTCCATACATGGCAATCACGACGATCCTAGTGGATTTGGCCGTCTGAGCTCATTGGATTTACTCGCGAATACAGGTCTTATAAACTACTTTGGGCGGTGGAATGACCTAACCAAAGTGGAAATTAGTCCAATACTCCTGCGGAAAGGCGAAACACACTTGGCAATTTTTGGGCTCAGCCATATACACGACGCTCGCTTAGCGCGACTCTTCGAGAACGACAAGGTAATTATAGAACGTCCTGATCCCGAAACTGGCGATTGGTTTAATCTAATGGTTCTGCATCAAAATCGTGCTGATCGAGGACCAAAAAATTTTATTGCCGAGGAACGACTGCCAGACTTCCTCCATTTGGTTATTTGGGGTCACGAACACGATTGCCACACCTCGGCAGATTATAATCCGACACGAGATTTCTATGTTTATCAGCCCGGCTCATCGGTGGCCACTTCACTATCCGACGGCGAGGCTATACCAAAACATGTCGGAATATTGGAGATCTATAAGACGAAATTTCAAATTAAACCCATGAAACTCAAAACAGTTCGCCCATTTATTTTTGAATCTGTGTCATTATTAGACCTCGTTGAAGAGTTGCTTTTAGATGAGGGTAATGCGTCAGAAAAAGTTATGCAGATGGCCAAAGAGCGAATAGAAACGATGATAGACCGCGCCAAGGAGCAGCTGAATGGGAGTCCTAAACAGCCAACGTTGCCATTAATACGTTTGCGCATTGTGTACACGGAGGAGGAACAAATGTTTAATGCCATACGCTTTGGACAACAGTTTAACAAGCGAGTACGTTACATTGTCCTCATGGCACTTAAATTTTTAAGCATTCATTATTTATGCATTCATATACATACTATTTATTGTACGTCTAGATAGCTAATCCAGCTGATGTCATCCACTTCAAGAAGCTGATAAGAAAAAGCAAACAAGAAGGCAAAGGGTTGGGTAAGGATGCGATCCATGATGCGTTTACTGAAATGGTAGGAATTTATCAAATATATTATATTTTTTATTAATGCACTTGTTCATAAGGATACTGAAAATATGACTCGCGTTGAAGATTTAGTTGATCAGTATTTCGAACAAGAAGAGGAAAAAAATACATTAAAAGTTATGCCATCCAAAATAATATCTGAAGGGATTCGTCGTTTAGTAGACCAAAACGATGTCGACGCAGCGGAGCAAATTTTCAAGTACTATAATTAAAACTAGTTGTTGCTATTTTTCAAGCGTTTAAATATATGCAGATTCTACAAAGAAAAGGCGATTGATCATCTTATGGAAAAACTACCGAAAGAAGATGAGATAGGAGAAGAGTTGTTAAATTTCAAAAATAGCAATAAAGTTACCCTCGATTCGGTTTTAAAAATGTTAGATTCGCGTGGATCTCAACGTCCAGCTAAAAAGGAGGATGAAGATGATATTCTGGACGATGATATTGAGTTTCCTGTGGAGAAACCACCACCGAAAGTTCGGGGTCAAGCACAAAGTGAAACTACAAAACGTGGCCGCGGTCGAGGTCGAGGTCGCGGACGAGGACAGAGTTCTGAATTACCAAATACCTCAAAGGCAAGTACGAAAGCCGGACATATGCCGCAATTGAATGTTTCAATCACTTCAAAGGTAACATTGATTATTAGCACGTTGGAATATCTGAAACAATCTCCTTCCTTTCAGCGTACTTCTGAACATCGCGAAAGCATATTTGATTTTGTGCAGTCTAGTCGTAACTTAAAATCACAGGACAAGAAAGTGGCTATTTTGGAAATTTCTGATGATTCAGATTAGGCTATATATCTATAACATATTGAAATATTTATTTAAACTTTAAACAGCTACAATGGTGTGAATAAAGTGTTTGCAGCTCAATCGTAGGTTTTACTAAAGTAAAACTATTTGGAAAGCATCTTAGCTCCCCCCCTATATATGATAAAATTATTTTTTTTTCCACAATGTTTTATTTGTTTAGATTTATTTTGGGTTCTGATTTACATCATCTAGCACGCCCTCGTATAATCTCGGGCTTGCTGGTGTGCCTAAGCCCATGGTTAATTCTATTGTAGGCTTTTCGTCGCCCACTGCTAAACGTGAGAATTTATTCAATTTTTCTCTGAAGTGCACCTTCATCATAGGATTTTCTACTCCTGTCTCCTTTTTGATAAACTCACGTAGTAATGGTGGAAACTCTATTTCATTTGGCAATATTCTTATCTCCGCTTTTTTGGTATTTTTAAAATATTTTTCCTCCTCTTCAATCGGAACTAGTTTGTAGTCGGCTTTGTAGCTAGTACTGTAGATGGTGATTGGCTTCGGCAACGTAATGCCACGCCAGGTTTTTTCTACGGTAACACGCACTTTTCGAATCTCCTAGGGTATTATTAATTTGTTAATTTATACGGCATTAGCTCATATTTTTAATATTCTTTGCATATACTTACATTTGGAACCTCAGGAACGAGATCAACATTGAGAATACGCATGTAGCACGGTTCCGGGTAGCGCTGGAACATACTTCTAATTATCATGCGCCCCACACCGTAATCTTTCATACTCCCAACGATTTCCCAGAGCGTGTTTCCGCAGAAATCCGTTTTGCGTCCAATATACTTAATGGGTTGTGTCATGTTAATTTTGGTGATAAATTAATATATAAAAATTAGCCGAATTAATTCAAGAGTTTTTAAAAACCTTAAAAATATGAACTGGTCTTTTGAGAAAACTACAAACAGCTGTTTACGTAATTTCTGTATTTTGACCAATGCTCCCAAATTACCTTTTTAACTGGGTGTTTCTGAATAGTCGAACTTTTGCAAAAAAGAGGAAATTTACATTGTTCTATTTGTTGTTTATATATGAATTTTAATTATTATTAATAAATATGTAATGTTATTTACGTATTTAATCTTATTTCTATTAAAGTGACTAATAACAGGACTAACACTGCATTATTGAAAGTAACTACTAAAGACAACGGACAATTTTCACATTAGCTAGTCATCTCGCCATGTAACTAACACCTCATCAGTGCGGAATCTTTGCGTTACAAACGACTCATTAAGTGGCATACGTGTATTCGAGCGATACATTTCCGCACCGGCGTGCGCTATCATCAATCCGTTGTCGATGCAATAGCGTTCATCCGTAGCAAACAGCTTTCCATCTCGTTCTTCACACATAATTCGCATCATATCCTGCAGACGCTTATTGCAGCCGACCCCACCTACAATCAGTACCTCATTAGAGTTGCAATGCGCCATAGCACGTTCAGTTATTTCTACGAGCATTGCAAAGATTGTCTCCTGTAACGAATAACACATATCAGCTTTACTGTAGGCCGGTGCTACGCCGTTATCTGTTTTTTTTCGTTTATTTTGCTTTCTGTTTGGGTCTGCTATTTCCTCTATATTCGATAAAATACCAGAAAAGCTAACATCCATACCTATAAAAGAAAAGCTTACTATAGTGCCTGTTAAAAAAACCTGTACACTTAGATACCTTTTACCACATAAGGCAACTTTATGAATTTTTGGCCTTCTTTGGCCAACTGTTCGATATTATATCCAGGGCTTGGGTCGTTGGAGAGTTGAATAATACGCGCAAATCGATCGAGACAATTACCAACGGCAATATCAATTGTCTCACCAAAAATGCGGTAGCGTTTGTTGGAGTATGCAATGACTTGGGTGTTGCCACCACTCACGTAAAGTACAATTGGATTTCGTGCTCCTGTAATAAGACGTCCCATTTCAATGTGTCCTATGCAGTGATTAACACCTAGCAGTGGCTTTTTCCATAGCAAAGCTAATGTGCGGGCTACAATTGCGCAAACAAGCAATGGTGGCGCCATACCAGGACCTTTGGTATAACAAATAACATCGATAGCTTGGGCATCTATGTTGGCCTCTTTGAGTGCCTGTCGTATAAGCTGCAGTATCTGCTCTCTATGATGTTTGGCGGTTTCTTTTGGTAAAAAGCCTTTTACAAAAACCAGTCAGTTATGTTATCAAAGCAAGAGTAATAACTATATATTCTACCTTTTCCTGGAGGTGTTATATACGTCCGACGAACATTCGCCAATTCTTCACCATCGTTTATTATGCCAACTCCAATTTTATTAGCACTACCTTCAATTCCAAGCGCACAAACCATGTTCTTTGGGCTAATATCACCAAATTTCAGCAATTTAATTTAAAAATCAATGGAGAATTGGTAGAAACAGATGATAATATCTGATTAACACCTGAAGAGCTAAAAGTAAAATTGCCATATTGTTGAACGCTTATTTCAGATTTTTTCTTGTAATGTTTATATTAATTTATATTAATATATCGAGAAAATCTTCAAATGTTCTTATTCTCTCTCCGTTTTATGAGTAAGAACAGAAGACCTTCTGCCCGATACTTAGCATTTTAAAGTAATGCAGAAATGAATAATTACAAATATTCTGATCTGGCACCAGTGAAGTTTTGATTTGCAAAACTTTTTAGTGCAATTTGACGCGTAAACAAGAAAGAGAAATGAAGCATTGTAAAAGTGCAATTAAATAAGTTTATCGAAAGATTAATCGATATGGAAAGGAACGTAAACTTGAGTGCTGATGCAAGCCAATTGAATGCAGAATCCAATGTAATAGATGTGGTGACGGTTGATGAAAGAATTTGTGAAAGTTCGCCTAATGCATCAGCGCTTACTGTTGGAAAGATAAATTTAGTGCAAGAATGCAAGGCACAAAGTGATGGAGTGGAAATAGAAACGCATGACGAGCTTGGACATTTCAGAAATTCACCTCCGACACTTAATGCAGTGGAAGT
This sequence comes from Thecophora atra, assembly GCA_937620795.1. NCBI lineage: Eukaryota > Metazoa > Arthropoda > Insecta > Diptera > Conopidae > Thecophora > Thecophora atra. The sequence continues at coordinate 95,520,433 of OW569397.1, read as the reverse complement.
AGCTGAAAGTGCTGAAATGTCTATCACCAATGAAGAGATCATGCAAGCAGGGAGTAATTGTGAACTTTCAAATTCGACAAACGAAAATGAAGATCCATCATCTGAAACATTTAAGGAACATAGTCCCAAATCCAACCACGTTGAAAGTTCAGTTGCTACTGCTATAAATCATTTAGAATGTATTGCCCAACAAGAGCAACAACGCGCGGGCTACGATCAGCAATTAGAGGAGCTACGTGCAGTTCTGCAGCAGAAGGAAAACATGATATCATTATTGCAACGGGAGAACAGTATTCTAGAAAAGGAAAAACATTCTGTGGGTATCCCAACGTGTGGGTATCCTTGCAAAAGTTTTTAATTTGCTTTGAATATTTCAGTTGCGTAAGGAAAAAGAGTTGGCCAACCGCGAGAAAGAGTCTACGGTTATTAAATTCGCAATGAAGGAAAAACTGTTGATAGATGCTAAAAAGGAGAAGGAAGGTATTGAGAGGCAGCTGGCGGAGGCGAAGAAGGAAATAAAAAACGTATCTACTCGTTTTCAGTCACTAAACGAAGAGAAAACCCGTATTACGAGCATGATGGATGAAAAAGTCTGTAATAGACTAATATCACTATACTCTGATGCTATTTCAAATAAATACGTTTTTTCAGTGCAACGAAGTGCGTAAATATCAACGAGAGTATGAAAAACTCAAAACCGATTACGGACATCTAGATTCAAAACTAAAATACCACATTAATAAATTGAATTTGGAGCTGGAAGCTAAACAGGTTTGTTTTAGTTAAATTATATTAAATTCCCTATGTACTATTATCTCGTGTAGGCTTTAGAGAAGAAGCTAGAGGAAGAGAAGAATTCTCCAAATAAAAATGAAGAAAAAGCAAATGGTAAGAAATCCAGAGTATTTATATAATGTTTATGCATATGTTTATTTATTATTTTAAAGAACAACTGAAAATTGAGTACGAAGCAAATACCATATTGTTGAAACATGAGATAGAAAAGAAAGATAAAATCATAGAAACTCTAACAAAAGAACAAACAAAGCTGACGGAAAAAGTTAAACAGGCACAAGAGCAATTTAGTAAAGAGCTGTTAGAGGTATGTTTTAAAAAATTCCATCAACGTTTCAACTCAGTCCTCGCCTTGATTTTTTAAGAGTAATAAACTGGCTGCTGATTTGACGGCTTTGCAGCAGAAGCACGAAATAGTGCAGAATGCCTATAGTGAAGAAATGCTGACTTCTGCTAAGTTACGTGGACAATTGGATGAGTTGCAGTTGCTGCGTACTCAAAATACGCTGTACGTATATTTTTATTAATGATTGGATTTTAATTCGTTTTTCAATTTGGTTTTTTTAATAATTTTTATTCTAACAGGAATGAGGAGAAAATTGCTACAATAACGTCGGCTAAAATAGAATTGGATGAAAGATTGTTAGATAATACACAAGATTTAGAACAGCTGCGAGCTAGGGAACAAGAATTACTAAGCATAAATAAAGAGATGAGCGAATCAATTGTTGGGTTACAAAATGAGATCTGTTTGCTGAAAGGAAAGGTTAGTTCCGTGCCATTTTTAAACATTCTCAGAAATAAAATTAATTGTATGGTTTAAAATATTATGCCCCGGGTGAGGCTCGAACTCACGACCTTAAGATTATGAGACTTACGCGCTGCCTACTGCGCCACCGAGGCTCTGTAATTCTATTGCCATGTATTTCATTTGTTTTCCTTTAGAACTTTAGAACTGTGAAAATTTTTGTATAGATTAAAAAAATAGTAGAATGGTGCCACCTATCAGAGGATATCATTTTCGTACTCAGTACTAGTCCTTCCAGTACTCAAGTACCAGGTACAAAATCCTGTACCTTTTTCAGCTACAAAAGACTTCAAATGTACTTGAAAGAATCTACTGAAGTACCAAAAGTAATGAATACATTACAGCTCTGATTTATATACAGCATATAGATAGCAAATGATAATGATCTTCTTCTTTCCTTCTGTTTATCCAATAAATTGCACAATTAATTTAAGAATTTTCTAATGTATTTTAGGTTTTGGGAATTGGTGCAGATAATGATTTACTTAAAAAGGAAAGACAAGAATTTGATGCAAAATACGATGCACTAAAAAAACAACTAGATCATAATAATCAGGAAAGGCTCGAAGAGCGCCAACTTCTTACTAAACATCTATCTGAGAAAACCAAATTAAATGAAATCACAAAAATAAAGTTGGAAAATGCTTTAGGTGACATGGAAGCGACTAAGAGGAAGCACGCCCAAGTTGTGAAAGTAAAATTTACCACAAATTTACAATAACAAATTTACGTTAATTATAATAATTTATATGCAGGAACTGCAGCGCGAAGCATTGAAGTACAAAACAAAGTGGGAGCAGGTTTCCCACACACATCCTCAATCCAGAGACTCTATCAACACTGCATCACCTGCGAAATCTTTTGCCGATACAATGCGTTGTAAAACGTATTGCGATCAATGTCAGAAGCCTCTAAATGGTACCATAACAAGGGCTCCATCTGAAGATTCCGATATATTACAAAATGGTGCAGTGGAACAGCGAACAAACATTGGCAACGGCAGTGATTGCAGTGATAAAAGTAACCGACGGCACAGTAACTCGTCCCAATCAGAAATAGCAGCGAGCAACACTACTGCAGTGACTAATGATTTGCAAGTAAATAATTAACATAACATATAAAGAAATGAAAAGTAATGAAAGCACTAACTAACGAACATTTTTACTATTGAAGGGACCGTCTAAAAAACATCTCGTTGAGCGTATTCTACGTTTGCAACAAGCTTCTGCACGACAAACTGAGAAAATTGATTTCCTAGAAAATCACACCCTTTCCCTGGTGGCCGAACTGCAGAAAAAATCAAAGGTTGTCCAGTATTACATGCTGCGAGACCAGGTTGGAGCATTGACCACAAACAAAAGCGATCAGAACAAAATTGAATTGGCCAAGTACGGCGGCGTTATGTCTGCCATTTATGTTGGTTTTAAAAACAACACTAATCAGTCAAGCATGACGCTAGAGTTATCATTAGAGATTAACAAGAAGTTGCAAGCAGTCTTAGAGGACACGCTGCTGAAGAACATAACATTAAAGGTAAAGGATTTAAATTAAAGGATTTCACTACTCATTTAATTGATATCACTTGAAATTGTAAATCACACAGGAAAACCTTGACGTCTTGGGCCTTGAAGTAGATAAGTTAACCAGAAAACTAAGTTTATTGGAGTCCAAAGATTGACAAATTGCAGTTTCATCTGTCTTTCCTCATGTCTACGATTCTCGATAGCTAGCTGCGTATATAAGATAACAATTTTTATACAAATACTGAACATCAATCCACATGTTAAGCTGTACAAAGTCATACCCCACATTCCCAACTTATCAATAATATCTAAAAAGTATTTAAACATTTTACACCGATGTATGTACCTAAATGTATATAGAAATTATATCTGCAAGTCGTTAGTTAGCTTTAAAAAAACGTTTAGATTTTCCATAAAATCAGTCATTTGTAAAATGTTATAAGATTAAAATTTTTATTAAAGACTTTCTTGCTTTTGTTTTTCATGCGTATATAATTATATGCAGTCTTTTATTGCATTATGACTATGAGTTATAGAGTCCTAAGAGTAATGAGGAATTTCGTAATAATTAACAACCGTAATAACTTACTTCACTGTTACTGCATTGCAATAATTACTAAATTTATTAGTGAATATTTCAAGTATATGGTAAATAAATATTATATTTATAACCGTTTGATTTTGGATGATGATTTCAAAAGTGAGATATCGATGTTCATCACTGCATTCGTAGGAGTTTTCAAATTCTAATTATATAAACTAATAGGAATAATTTTAGTCTATTATATATTCATTCGAACGCTGCTTTCCATTGCGTTCATTATGGATGTCTGTCTACTGATGCCTCATAGGCTGAGTGATCAATAGCTGTCGGTTGAGAATGTCCGTCATAGGAGTTTCCTAGATCTTTTCCAACCACACTACCATCGCCGCCGCTGCTTTCGCTTTCGTGAATGGACTGTTGATTAGCGCTTTCATGCAAACCTATAGTTGCATGTGCTGCCGCCTTCGACGCATTCACCTGTGCTTCGGCGGCCGATGAAGCGGCCTTGAGAGCAGCTTCCTTCGTAGCAGCATAATCCACGCGCGCCTGTTGCAATTGCTCCTCAATTTGCTCGAGGCGGTTTTTGGCCTGTCCCACCATAGAAGACTGTGAAGCCAACTGGTTCGATACTTCTTTGGACGCCTGTTCAGCGCTTTCAGCCACAGCTTTGGCATTGTTTACCGAAGCCGTCAGCACGGAAACATGATTAAACGCAGCCTCTGCAGCATGTTGCGCTAGTTTCGCTGCTTCTTGTGCTGACTTCAGCTGATCGAGTTCCCTGGTCAGTGAACGTTGTGCTTCGGCAGCTTGCTGTTCGAGCTCCTGCAGTATGACGTGCTTACCAGTGAGTGCTGCTTGTGCGGTGGCTGCCGCTTGTGTAGCTGTCTGCGCCAATGTATTTTTAGCGATGAAAGCTGCTTGTTTGGCCGCAGCATGCTGATTCGCTACAGCGGAATGCGCTTGGTTGGCTGAGCCTTGTGCAATCGAGCGCAAGCCAGATCCAATGCTATAGCCGGATTTCCCGTTGCTACTAGAAGATGGACGGGAAGACGCTTTGTATTCGTAGTGTGTAGATTCGTATTTACCACTGCTTGCTGTGGGATTACCAGGTGATAGTGGTAATTGCGGGTCGTGAGATGGGGCTGAGTGTTCGTAGGAAGACTCATATGAAGTCGATGGATGCGCAGATGCCTTGTAATAGTAGCCATTACGTTTCCGAAGACGGCCCTCACATGAAAGCGATTCTAGAGCTGTGAATATCCGAAAGGAAAATAAGCAATGAGTTTCACTGCATCGTATATGGAAACTTACCAAGGATAAGGAAAGCGATTAGTTCAAAAACCGCCCAAGAGTACATTACGATCGGCTGGCCGCTGCTGTAATGGTAATTTGAATAACCTACTCCTTGGTTTTATAGGAAGACAGTCCGAAAAGCGTCAGCTGCGCATGAACGACGAAGGCTTTGATGTCGATCGTGCATGCAACTAAGTGAGGAAGCTCAAGTCTAAAAGAGGGGATGGCGGCGAATTGTGGTGGACTGCAGCTAATTTTTTATATAACTTAATTGATCCAAATTTGTTTCTGGCTCTCCAAGAAGTGTGTAGGAAATTTTGAGGAAGTGTCTTCAAAATTACTGCTGGGCACGTAAGTGTAAAACTTGAAAACTAAATAAAAACAAAAATAAATTTAGAAAAACTACTAAATTTAAATATACATTCGTATGTATGTATATGGGGATGGGATACCAACAGCTTGGAAGTCCTCAATTAAAAAGGCAAACATTTAAAATTCATTATTAACAGTATTTAATTCATTTCTATAATCAGATAAACAGTGATAACTGGTCTGATTCTTTTACGAAATCGGTTCGTTCCGGCCGGTGTTATTACAATATAAACGGCAATAAACAAATCATAATTCTGTAAATATCATCCTCCATTTTAGATAAGCGTTTATTCTGAAAAATCCAGAAATTATGGTAATTCTGGTAAATGATATACCAATATATTTGGGACTCCATTTGGATAATAGATAAAGCATTAATTATGACAAGCGTTCTTGGACTTGTAGAAGAAATTATATATGTGAGCAGATTGAAAATTAATTTGAGCTTATAATGCATAATAAAATAATTCCTCACAAACTATTTTGAGGACCTATCTGGGCATATATTGTCTTATTGCGGAGCAGTGGTGGAAACTCGAGATCGGTGTTGTTGAAAAATGTCAAAGATACTAATTGAAAACTATAAAAAAATGTTAATGAAAATATTTGTAATATAAATTTCTGTATAAATATAAATATAATGTATAATATAACATTTAAATATATAATATAAATATATACATTATAAATAAGTATAATTTTTATTGCAACTTATATTATTCTATATGTTATTATTTATTATATTTATATCCAGATATTTATAGCGTTTCATTGACGCTTTTCATCCTTTAGTCTTTTAGTAATCTCTTATAGATGCTATCGATGAGATTTAATTCCATATCCGATTATGTATAGTCACTCATAATTTATATAAAAAAACGGCAATTAATAAACCATAAAACGATAATTTTTCTTTTTTTTCTACACATATATTTTTTATTTTATCATTATCATAATAAATACAATTTTCATAATAAAATAAAACATAAATAGTTTAATATAAATTAATAATTAATCAATAGTTAATGAAATTCTAAAACCTAAATCTAAATTAGATTTAAATTAAATGGTGAATGGCCTAAAAGTGGAAATAAAATTCATCATGTAGCATGCGGTTTCGCAAGGAACTGGTGTCTACCATCAATCACTTGTAATAATTTGTTATCTGATGAATCCAGTCCAGGTAGTGAGCTACTCGCACATAAACGCCAGGCACATTCGCTTGACCACAGCCGATGCCCCATGAAACGACACCCACAACATTCCAAATACCGCTGCGTTCGCAGACCAATGGTCCACCGCCGTCACCCTTGCAAGCATCTTTGCCATCTTCACCGCCCGCACACACGAATCCAGGATTCAGCTTGTAGTTGTAACCGAGTCGTGTTTGACGCAATTGTGATTGACATGTTTCATGCGAGAGGATCGGCACATCGACCTCCTTCAAAATGTTCTGGTATTTACCCTGCTCACCGAAGGCGTCTTTTCCCCAACCAGTTGTCCAGCAGCGGGCCCCAGTAAAATCAGAATATTTATCGGGCAGACAAGCTGGACTGATGTGAGGATTTTTGGTGAAGTCTACAGGATGGTCGAGCTTCAATACAGCCAAATCATTGTCCAAGGTGCCGGCGTAGTAATCAGGATGAATGTGTATGGAGATGACGTCGCGTTCGATGTATGGGAAAAATTCGACATCGTGATTGACATCCCATTCGCCTAGACGAGCGCGTAAGTCATGGCCGTTTTGACTAAGGGTGAGAAGGAGAGAAAACGGCGCTAATAATTTTTCACTATTTCGGATTTACAAAGGAAAACCTACGATTTAATGCAATGCGCTGCGGTTATAACATGTTGAGCATCAATTAATGTGCCTCCACAAGCGTAGATCGATTCTTTGGGATCTTTCTTAAGGATGGCCACATGCCAAGGATACTCGCCGAATTCACTGTCCCCATCGACGTATACTGGATTCTTGATACGTCCGGTGATACCGGCAGCATTACGTACTCCGCAGCGGCCGAATTGTTGTGGAGGAGGACGGAACGGACGACGGCAGCACACTTCATTAAAACTGCAAGTCTTCTCAAAGGGACGTTTTCCGTAGTAAGCACGCTACAGGAAAAAAGAGAAGAGTATTTAGTAAAAAATAATAAAAATGTTATAAATTTCGTAGTTTGTTCTTAGCGTTCTTATAGACTTTTTTAAAGATGTTACCTGTTCTAGTCGCAAAGAACGTGCTAACACACTCTCCTGTTCTTCAGCATCATCTTCATGCTGGGCTACATTTCGACGCCTTCGATCCCTAGGAAATGTTACATGGGGGCTGTCTACAGGGGCATTTGGAGCAGGTGTGGGAAGGATGTTATGTGTAGAGGTAATTTGGTTTGCTTCTCGGTTGTCTTCTGATGAGACTGAGGAATTCGAGCTTCTTCCGTAATAATTTCCGTCATAGTCGTAGTCATAAGCATCTCCCGAAGAGTAGCCGAATCGTGTGGGGTAGATATTTCGATCCGGTGAATAAAATTGTGGATTTATTTGGCCCTGCTGATAGTGAGGAATGTGTCCGAAAGAAGGGTCTGTATGATGAAGATGTTGTATGGGAGCAGGGAAGGGTTTCGATTCAGTGTGATATTCAAAAATAGGTCTGCTGGGAATCATTTCCACATAGCTGCCTTCTTCACCGTAGTGATGGAGGGGACCTATTCCCGTGCTAAAACCGGGTCCGAAGTCATGTCCATGGCCCGAGAAGTGTTCATGATGGTGATAGTGAGTATTGTATGAAGCTTGCGGTTTTCGTTTGAAGATGCCCCCAACCTTTTGCAAGAAATTGGCATTTGGTGTGACGTGTAAATTAACCAGAGGCTTGACTACTTTGTCGCCATATTCGGTTTTGCTGACTTGCACTGATACCAATGGGTTGACATTCACCAAACCCAGATTCAAGCCATTCGGCCCAATTGACCCAAAATGTGGATTTTGTGCTGGTTGAAAGTTACCGTGGGCGTTAGCAGGATATGCCGTGGATGGGTAGGGCAGCCCAAATGAGACCCCGTAGGTTGGCAGTACTGAACGCCGCAATAGTTCGATGGCTGGAAGAGTCTTGGCTCCGGCCTGACGCTATTGTTGCCATCGAATTGAATTGAACGATTTTGCAGAGGTATAGAAAAAAAGAGAGAATTCAGAAACGGAATGTAGAAATTGGTTCCAATTTATGATTGGGACCGAATTAGAGCTTTAAATTTAGTTTCCTGTACATGCTGATTAAACATTAAGTGCGAACCCAGACCATTTTCTTTTCGAGTGGTTAGATGATTTCCCGTTAGATTAGTTAAAGTATAGGGCTTCTAGGTATTGGCCCCATTTCTATACGAGAATAGTTATTTTGTGAAGAGAGTGTGTATAACACGCAATTATATGCGACTAGAACGAAATGTTCAAGTGAAGGATCGTGTTTTTAAGAGGATTATTTGAGCGTCTTATACGAGACCTTCAATTGTTAAATATACTTAACTTAATATACTGTTATTGGTTACTCACCCCTTCAGCGTCTACAGGCAAATCAGTATCATCATCTAATTTTTCATCCGCCTCACGTTTGTGGCGTTGTTCCCCATCATCAGAATTACTCTTCCTTTCTTCCTCTTTTTTTGGCTTTTCATCCGTATTAGCTTTAGTGATGTTGGCTGCAGCATCCTCACTCAAGGCTTCGATATCTTTACCAAGGTTACGTGGATCGATGGGTAGGATCAAGTCATCCTTGCGTCCAATCCGATCAGCAGCACGACACTGATTGACGGGTACACACTGGCAGTCGACGAATTGCTGGCGCGAAGTATCGTAACCATTCTGATATTGTGTTTGCCCATACCCGGAGCTGAGACCATTCAAGGAGGTGCTGATGCCTCCGGCGTTGTGCAATTCCTTTTTGTAGTAATCGGGATTTGAGGAATGATAGCTGTTGCTGACAGATTGACTGAAACCATTCTGACCGATGTTGTTTTGCCCGAAACTGCCTTGGACGAACCCATTTTGGCCTAAGTTCTGCTCGTACCCCGCACCAATGCCGCCAACAGTGACTGGAGGTTTATAGAAACCTTTGGAAGGTTGCGAAATCAGTCCACCTTGTGAAGCACCATTGAAGCCAGCATTAAAAGCGGACGATTGACTGAAGCCTCCCTGAGATATTTGTGGGTTGTAGGTCGTCGAAGATTGAGCTAACGTCGAGAAGTCGGTATTTATGTTTTGGCCGGCACCAATTGGAACTGAAACCGTTGGCACCTTGGCGCTTGCTGTATCCCCTCCCTCCACATGATGGAAGTGATGATGCACGTGCTGTTGTAGAGCAGCGGCGGACGCGGTATTCGATGTGGCAGCGACGTTATCAACAGCGTATTTTGAAGATGCCGAGGAAGCAGACGACGATGATTGCTGCTGGCTGAAGTAGTTGCTCTGTTGAGAAATGATACCTGGAGTTTTCTCTGGATTCTCGAAAATATAAGGTGGTGAAGCATCAGAGTTGCCTGAAAAAATGGGACCTGGCGGTTTGCTGCCAAATATAATAGCACCTGGTGGTGGCTTATTGAAGTTGGGGCCTCCGAAACTGCCGACATCCACAGACGGTGGTGGAGATTCCAGGTACGCCCCATTATAGTTGACATCCAGACCAGAAGGTCTGTAGTTGGGCTTGTTGAATGGACCTTCATAACCAACCTTTCGCGGAGGACCATATGAGTTCAGGGACGATGGCGGAGGAGGATGGCGCTGATTGTACTTATTTGCAGGAGGCATCGGACGTGCTGGTCCATATGGGCCACCGCCGAAGCCAGCTTGTGGTGGAGGTCCTTGCGCATAAATGGTTGAGTAAATGGGACGTTTCTCCTCAACGTCGCAGCTCATTAATCCCAAGACACAAAGCTTGTCGCGAATTAAATTGCGTGCCATCACATCGTTGCCCTCCATCAAAGCCTGTTCGATGTTTCCATCGGCGTAAACCTGGTCGTACTCGCCTAGATTGCGGCCCTCGCGACGAGAGTTCAGAATGTGATCGATGACAGAATTGAGCTCGGTATCGTTGCTGAAGACGGGCTCATGGACGGCGTAGCGACCCTGCAACTCTTCTGATGGTGCTGCTGATTCATTGGTTTGGTCAGCGGCACGACGAGTCAACATGGAATCTTTTACTGGTTCCCAAGAACTGTCTCCCCAATTACTACTCCAAGTCATCTGATCTTGGCCGAGCACGAGCGAACACATCAAAATGATGGTCGCTACGGTGAGCAAATTGTGTGATAACCGCATGATGAAGTTGCAGGTCGAGGGCTGTAAGACAAGTGATAACGACAGATTAACGAATTGTAACTAGTTATTATTTAATAGAGTTTCAGTCGGAAACTCCGCCTAAACTAGATCCAACGTAATATTCATGAACAACAAATCGTCATAACGCCGTTTAAGGTCTGCCGAACCTCACAAAACCGTTCAGAAACCGGTATCGCGTGCTTACAGCTCAGAGAAGAGTCGATTTTGTAAGTGATTTTAAGAGGAAAAGAAGAGCAGCAGACTAAAAATGCTTTTACTTTCATTTTAAGGTCGTTACCACAAGAAACGAACGGAGATGATGACGACATGGTGTGTGTGTGTGTTATTGTTTATTGCTGTGGCTGTGTGCTATTATTTTTTCCCAAGCTCAGTTGTTCCTGGCTGTTTGTGCTCGCTTGCTTGCTTGCCGTGTGAAACGGCGCTGCGGACCAAAATAGTGCGACAAAAGTACGATTGGGACATGAGAGCGACTTGGCATAATTTACGGCTAAAGTTGAATACGTTTGCGTAAAATTGCGCTTGACTGAATAGCCTCAGCCCCAACTTATACGATACACTATCTTTTATTGTTTTCTTTGGAACTCTTATGTAAGCTGATTATTGATGGAGATGAATGAAGCTACATGGAAAGATACGCACACACACAATCTATTTACAAATGTATTTTTATGTAATACTATTATTATTAAATCGAAAATAGTGTGTTCGGCGTGGGTTCAGCTGAGTGACAGGAGCTGCAGCTGGGTTACGAAAGAAAGCAAATTTCTTAACAATGCTTATTTGCTTAGTTTTCCTGATGTTGCGAAAATCGCCAGCGGAAATGGGTGCAGCGACGTGAAGATAATGTATGTGCATAAAGTGCATCAACCTTAAAGGAGGCTTTGTAGTTGTATTTCCAAAATTAATTCAAATGAGAAGTGGAATAAAATGGAAAATTTACTCGTATTTAAATGAAAATAAGAAAAATACTCTTTTCAGTAGGTAGAGGATTGGTAGAGAAAGGCTTCATAAATTCCAATATTTTAAAATATCTATCATCTAATAATGATTATTATTCGTTTACTTTTATTAACTTATATTGTTTATTAATGAATAAAAAAACGTTGTAAAAAGGTAAACAATTGCATAAATTTACCGCAAGACTAACGAATCGTGTATTACACAACCACGTTAATTACGTTGTATAACGGTGATTGTGGCATTCAAAATGGCCGTAGCAATGTCAGTGTTACCAAGTCTTGCAACAACAGATACACTAACAAAAAACGCGAAAAGAGAAAAGATTTCACTTTGGTAGTCATTTCGTTGCTTTTATTGCTCTTGTTGTTAATTAAAATTAATATCAATTTTCATGATAATTTTTCCCTTTTGACTGTGCTTCCTTTTTTACTTTATTTCACTCACTTTTTTTGTATTTATTTCTTGTTAACTCACCTTTATTTAATTCTGTTTTTTTGCTTGTTATTTTCAATAAACTTTTCGTTTCGGTTTTTTTTGCTCTGTTCGTGGTTTTTAATCCTTTGTTTGGCGTTGGCTGCTTTTATATCGAAATCCTTCTTTCGCTTTCGTTTGCTTCGGTTTTACTGCTGCACGTTAACTGATTTTAGTTTTTGGCCTACACCGCATTTTATACCAAGACGTCGACTCGGAGTTGTTAGCGGCAAAAATGTTGAAACAAACCGAAAATGAATCTCTGAACACAATTGGTTTGTTCAAACTTCAACGGTTCAACAGCTGAGCCGCTCTTTAAGCAGAGAGGATTATTTTATTGCTGTTGTTGCTGCCGGTTGTTGGTCCGGTTTTTTGCCAAATTTAAATTCACCATGATGTTTGTCAAATGTTTGACTTGTTGATATGATTTCGGCGAATGTTTGGTTCAATATTTTTTGGGGATTTTTCGAAGGTAAAATTATGGAGCTCAGGAAAAATTGTAAAAAGAGATGTGAATATTTATTTAAAGAACTTAAATTTTCAGAAAATATTTTTTTGCTTAAGTTTTCATTTTTTTTAGATGTTTCCTTTTATTTTTGAATAAATTTCCTGTTAAATATCAATTTCTGAAATTAATTATTAAAGAATTAAGAAAGAAATAATTATAACTGATTGTAATAAGTTTATCTGAATAAATTTTGTTGTTAAGTTCAAATTCTTCTTTTCGTAAATAAAAGCTAAAATATTTTCTTGAAAGGGTTTATTAATGAATTAATTTGAAAGAAGATATTTAATATTTTCAGTTCAATTTTCAGTTTCTCCAAGAAAACATAAATATAGTAAAGAAGTTAAACCATCAATCTTCACCTAAGCCTTTCATCTTCGTTTCTTCATATTTCTGCTATAGTTAACATTACTCTGACCTAAAAGATTAATTAACGAAATACTTAACACTCGCAACACGTTTTACGACAGCAAACGTAAAATGGGTCAATCAGAAAAAGACGTCGAAAGAAGTCACACAACTTTTTATGAATGTAGTTTAAAAGTATATTAAGTATGCATAATTTTAATTTGTTGCTCCGATCTGACGTCACAGCTGTTAAAATGACTCATATGAGTATTGACAGCGACGAAAATTATTGCGTTAATGCATTAATTTTTTACGAAAAACAGTAAAGAGAGGTCTCCAAGCATTAACAATGAAACAGTAGGCAGCAAACAATGAAATTACGTTTAATTCAATTCGGCCGACTTTTGATACTCATAAACGATTAGGTTTTTCCTCTGGTTTTTCCCCAATGACAGTTAAGACGTCAGCGGCTGCCTTCTAAAACTGCTTGGAAAAGCCGAAGACCAAATTTAAGTGGTTTCTTTTGAATGTTGTATTAAATTTGTTTTCTTTATAATTGATAAAAGTCGCTTCTGAAATGCTTTATTCTCCGTTGAACTATCTTTCTCTCTTTCCCTTTCTTTCTTATATCTTTCTCAGATGTTGCATTCGTTTCTGTTACTTCTGTTTAATGTTGAGTGTGGTCAGGTTTAACCTTGGGATTTGAATCAAACACGAGCCGGCTAAAAACTTATTTCATGGCGTTGAAGAGGATAAATCAAAAACTTCATTAATATGTTAATGGAATTATGTGGTTTAGTTATCATCTTTTAAAAAAATTAACTGAGTTATTCACTAATAAATTATTATATAGTATTTCAAATTAGTTTGCAAAATGCGAAAAATAGAATTCGTTGAACTCTTTCGGCTTCTTCAAGTTTCCTAGAAGAGTTTTTAAGTTTATTTTTAATACATGTATTTTTGGAGGTCATTGGGCAGCCTTCTCTTTGAACTTCTTGGCTTTTGGGAATTTTTTGAATAAAAAACCATTTAATACAATGACTTCTATTCACAGAATTCTCAGTATAAAATCAATGAAACGATGGATATTTCAACTGAATTGTTTCACATTTTGAATAAGAAAAATTGTATTATTATTACTCAAAATTTTAGTTTCAAATGAAGGAAATAAAATGTGAACTTTTGAGCGGGTTTCTCAAAAGGTTTTAAAAATGATAAAAAATTTCAGCCAAGAAATGATTTTTTCAAATATTATTACAAATTATTTCAGAAAATTAGAAATAAATTTAGTTTTATTTTCTGCCAGGAAGAAATTAAAGCAAAAATAGGAAACCGATTTGCAAAGGAAAAAACTTTAAGTTAAATAATTTTCTCAGGAAAAACCCAAAAGTTGCATAAAGTTGCATTGTGAGAAAAAATGATCGCAAAATCGCAGACAGAGCGCAGTAGGAAATCCCCAGACTTGGATGAGATTGCGAAAGATAATGAAAAAGATAAATAATAAAACACAAACCGCAAACGAGAAAACTCGAAATAAAAAAGATTAAACGAGAAATAACATTAGATTAGTAGTAAGTAAACGAAGTATAAAGCATCGTTTCTGTGCTCGTTCTGGTGGCCAACAACCACAGCAAAATGTAAAGCAGGCAACACGCACTGCGGTGCCCTTGGGAGATCCCAGAAAACAGTACCAAAACAAACATAATAACCTCACGTTGTTTATTCAACACGCAGTGCGTTGTACTTATTTCGCTACTTACTCCCTCTGATGGACGATTAATTGATAATCGGCGAAAAATGTTACCTTCAACGACTCTTCGCTAGCCGATCGCCGTGATTTGTTTGCGAAACCAATTTTCGGAGGGTTTTTTTTTCAAATGTTGTGTTTGTTGTCTGAGTCACAATTGAAATATTTCTATAACTCTACTTATTACATTTCCAAGCGAATTTTAAACATTTCACACGTGCAGTTTTCGGTTGGCTATTGATTAAAGCTGTAATTTTTCGGCACGTGATATGAATTTAAGGGACGTACCATTGCCTCACTTATATTTTCGGCTCATTTTGAAGGTTACGCGCACACAGCTGAATCATGAGTGTAACATGAGGTCGAAAAGGACTAATATTAAGGACCGATAGTTCTTTTCAATAACTGGACATTTCAGCAGAAGGTATAACAAATTACAATTATTTAGATGCAATATTCATTGGATATTTATTTCGAATATTGTGCTTCAGTAGAAAGAGAGCTTCAGGAATGTTTTCTTTCAATACTTCTCACACTAGAACTTTTTTTGGTCAGTTTTTACTTCATTTCTACTCTATACTCCTTTCCAGTCGTCTTTTTTTTTTATATTACTTATTTCTGGTTTTTTATGCCTTTTTATTTACTTTTATTTTTACTTTAATTTTTGTTATTGTCTTTCAGTACTAATTTTGTCTTAAAAAAATTAAATTAAATTGTAATTGGATTGAATAATTATAAAAAAGAAATTAACTAAGAAAAAAGAATTAAATATAAAATCAAATAAATGCAGATATAAATAAAATTTTTAGATTGTTGATGCTTTTAAATATTTGTACAATACTTAGTAAATTACATATTAATAAACTGTGTTTTGGATTATAAAAAAACCACGTGGTTTTTATTGTCCATCAAATTTAAGAGATTCAACTAATTTTCGCTTGTTGTGGTCGTTAAAAATAAATTTGTGTGTTCGATGCCAATTAATTTCGAAATATTTTTATTTATTGCGGAAATGTATGTACTATATATATTATAGTATTATTTTAATGCTTAGTCTATAGCTACTTCATAAACTTTAATTAAAGAATATTTTATTTATCCCTTTCTTTAATTTTTTGCGGAAATTAATATAAATTAACTTAAAGTTTGGAAGCAAATTAAATAGTGAAGTGTTTTAAGCTTATAAATTAATATAAAAATCTTAGATAAATATGTTTGGTATGTTAAGAAACCCTGGATTTAAGCAACTGTCTAATTTCTCACTTTGCAAAAATAATTATTCTGGAATAAAATTTTTGAAATCGCTTTTTTGATTCTTTATTTCTACTCCTACAAAACAAAATAATTTTTAACGCAGTGCACCGGAATTTACAGTTCAATTTCAGTGAGGTTTCGAAAAATCTAGAAAATTGTGACGATTGCAGGCAATTTTTGGAAATAAAAAATGGCAAATTTAATCGATTTGTGTGAACGTTTGTTTGGAACCAGAGATATCTATGAACTGTTCGGCGTCAGCAGAAATGCGTCTCCCAATAAAGGCATATATATAATGGATGCAGTGGAAACATTCCAAAATTAATTGCTTATTTTTTTATTGTTTTTATTCTTTCTGGTCTGTAGTGAAAATTGCTTTCTATAAAATAGCGCTGGAAGTGCATCCTGATCGTGTGCCACCGGAGGAGAAGGAGCAGGCCACTGCCAAGTACACAGTGCTCACGAAGCTGCACCAAGTCCTCTGTGACATGAACAAGCGAATGCTGTACGATGAGCAGGGCTTCGCCGACGATTGCGAGTACAACGAATGCAAGCTGAGCAGTTGGCTGGAGCTGTGGAAGGACATCTTTACTAAACTCAACGCCGAAGAATTCCAGCTCGATAACCATGAATACATTGGTGAGCATCATAAACTAACTGTAACTAATCATAGTAATTGTAATCATAATCTTGTGATTGATGGTCGACAGGTTCCGGAATGAAGCAGAGTGAAATCAGGAAAGCTTTTCTTATGGGCAAACGATATATTTTTGAGGTCCTCTTCGAGCTGCCTTATATTCGCTTCGAAGGTGAGTCGCGTTGGAGAGCGTTCGTTAAAGGTTTGTCTTTATAGCGAAAATTGAAAGGATTTCGAAAATTCTACTCTCTTAATTTGCAGAACTGCATTCGTTAGATAAGGTGCAACATTATAAGATCTTTAGGATGTTGCATAAAGTAAAAGGAGGAAGAGTTGTGAAGCGCTGAAGAATGGACGACGAAATGCGAATAAAACAATTTAAATTAATCGGCAATATGAAAACTAAACGGATGAATATAATATAACCTGACCATATCTAAAAAAAAACACCTAAAATATACAAAATTAACGACTCGATTTAATGCTTTATGACAAATATTATTTGTTGCTTCAATATCAATGTCATGTGTTTATTATTGCTAAAATTTCGATTGTACACACCATACTTTATAATATTCTGACATTTATAATCAATAAACATTTAATTAATCAATATTTCAATATTTTTAACTTTGATACAATATTCGCAGATGAGATATCCAAAGAAGAACCAAATAATTTGGTAAAAAAATGGTAGTAATTTTTAAATATATTTGCATTGAATAAATTATGAACAAACAAAGACTTTTTTATTTGGATGTGAATTTTTTGGCGAAGTACAGGGTGCTGCTAAATGACCGACATGAATTGGTTTGAATGTTTAATAACTTTTTTATTTAATGAATTATTATTATTTTTTTTTGGTGTTATAAAGTATATTAATGGGGAATATTTTTGGTTTAAATATGAAAAATTATATCCGCAAGTGATGGCCGTTTTCGGCTTTGCACATTCGTGCTTTTTCCAGTACATTTTGCATAACTTTTCGTAAAATTTCCGGTGTAATGGCTTGAATTTCATTGCGAATGTTTTCTTTAAGTTGTTCTATGGTGGCAGGCTTATTACTCTATACCCTTTCTTTCAAAAAACCCCAAAGAAAACAGTCTGGCACTGTCAAATCGGGTAAACGTGGGACCAATTGATATTGCTTCTGAGCAAAATAATGCGTTCGAAATAAAATTCAACAATTGCTGATCGCTGTTCTGTTGTGTACTATTCCATTTCAAATTCCCCAAGTGTTCTTCACAAAATTCTGAAATAAAAATAAAAAATTTAAAAAGTTATTAAACATTCAAACCATATCGGTCATTAAGCGCCACCCTGTACTTCATGAAAATATGAAGTATGGAATATTATAATAAAGCTATATTTTTATTTCTTTATACTTATACTTAATTAATTAATTAATACTATTTAATACTTAATTAAGTTACTTAATATCTACCTCTACTTGTTACTTAATATTAGTTAATGCCTAATAGCTCTAATATATATATATAATTATATATCCAACTTTAAAAGTTTTTTCGATTGAGAGTAATTTGATGATAACTTCGATTCCTAATCCTGTAGCGCGAATTTTCTTCGGAATTTTACGTAAGTGCGTTTGAAATATTTTCATTTGGTTTGATTTTTCTAATATTTTCTTAGCTTAGTCGCTTTTCTATTTCTCTGTTTTTCTTCTTTGGTTATTGGGTTATTTTATTATTATTTTTTCCAGTTCCAGAAAACACTTCACAGACATCGTCACACCCCATTTTAGGAGTCAAACGGAAGCAACACAGCGGCAGCAAAGAAAAAGAAAAAAACGACAAAAATAAACATTCATAAGCAGCTTCTATGAGATGCAAAATGGTGTCAATCGTAAAATAGCCCTAGGAAATCATTTTCAATGTTACACATTCATATGTATTCAGGTTATATGTACGTATATAAATTATATCATTTATTATTTTAATATATTTGCAATTTAATATAAAATAAATTCTGAAATATTTTCTATCAAAAAGAATTTAATTACAGAGAAATTCATATTTAAAAGGAATTTGGAATTGTATTTTAATTGATATATTAAAATTTTTTTGGTATTTATCAGTATTTTTGTTAATGCTTTATTTGATACGTAAATACATAACTACATAAATTATAAATGATTAATTGACAGTTAAAGAAGTTAAGTTTACAATATAAATTTACTCGAAGCGAAGATTTCCTTCAACCGTGACTAAAGAAGAACAATGAAAAGAAAATACATCAAACTGAAAAAGTTGCTTAACGTACTCAAGCGTAAAATATTCATTTCCGTTAGAAAACTTGTGTAACCTTAAGTTAAGTGAAAGTGGAAATTTAGTGAAAGAGGAAAATTAATTTGAGCATCCATACAAATAAACAATCAAAAGCCAGCAATAAAAACCAAAGAAAATACACACTAAAAACACACAATGAAAATGAAATGCAGAAAATTACAGATACTCAAGCAAGAACTATATAGATATATTATTACATATACGTAGCCAAAAAAATAAATTTAAAAAAGGAGACAAGATAGAATAAAGAATATAAATAAACGAGAAAATAGACAGCCTTGACAAGGTGCTAAGTGTATCCTTTATTTCAGCAATATTCAATTTTATCTATACTAGAATTTGTAAAATTTTTCTTAGGCAACTTAAAGAAAAGCCGTTAAGTTTTTTTTTTATAACGTTATTATTAATATTAACATTTTTTAACAATAATTTTTACGCAATTTACTTAATTTCGAAAATTTTTCCTTAAGGTTAATGAATTTCCTTGATTTTTCTGGCGATTGTCGTTTGATTTGAATCATAAAGGACCACCCACAGTTCGTTTTATTGCCTTATGGTTTACGTCTTTATGCGAACATTAAGAAGAAAAAATAAATGAGAGGAATGCTGCTTTCCTACCTTATATAAATACGAAGCAGAGTATTTTGTTAGATGGTTATTACAAGTGGAGCCAAGGTCGATGGGTGAAGAGAAACGAATTGTATACGTATAAAATTAGTATTAAGATAATAAACGAAGATTATCCTATAAACGACAGCGATAATTCCCATATCCATTTTTGTTTTGAATATAGATTTCGTACAATGAAGGACTATGATAATGATAATGAACATTTAAATAGCGTTTGAGTACTTGTTAAAAGAGGAAAGATTTTGAAAATAAGCATCATGATGAATTACGGTAAAAACTAAATATCAGAAAATTCAGACAAAAAAAAAAATTCAAGTAAAATTGTTGCTTTAAGAAGAACACTTTAACAAAAACCTTTATTGAAGGTTTTATGGAGTGTACTCCGAAACCACACCCACAAGAATTTGTTTACTACACAAATTTCAATGAAATTGACTTCGTTGATTAGCAGTCATGTTGCTAAATTACACTTAATGCTTCTCATAATCACAAATGGAACGTTGATTCCTTCAGATTACTGCGAAAACAGACATATTTACAGACATATTTGCTATACAAAAGAGAGCAAATTATTTGTTATTGATAAATTCTGCGTAAATCTGCCGTCAGAGTGAAAACTTTTTTAAAACACGGTTTGATCGAAGCATAAATAAAAGATATTAAAGTTAATATGGATTTATGTGAAGTGTCTTCATTTTATTTTTCAATTTTGTTGTAGTTTAGAAAACGATTTTGACATAAATAAAAAAAAAAAAACTCCTCTTGATTTTTACTGTGCTGCTGAGTTTTGTTGCTTTTCTGCTATCTACTTTTAGGCGTCGTTAAATCTCAGCTTTAGCTTTAAGCTCAGTTTTTAGTAAGCAATGCGGTATGCAGAAGCTTCGATTGGCGAAGAATATGTTGATAACTGTTCAAAAAAATTAAGAAAATAAATGAGAAAAAATTAAATATAATCAAATGAAGAATGAACTCACGTAATTTACGGGATAAGCAAAGGGCAAATGTTCAGCTGTGGTGTAGGTGCTTGGAATCAATGGGCCCGATGCGATCAAGGCGCCAGAATGGAAAATCGGCGTGATGGCACCAATGTAGCCAGCGTGTTCGGTATTAGCTGGAGCCAGTCCTGGTTGCGGATTCAATTTTCCTATTAACGGTGTTGCTATAGGACTGCCAACAGCCAAAGCAGTCAGAGCAAAAAATACAAGCATCTGTGAAAATACTCATCAATATTACATATTTATCATATATATATTCAAAATTATTTGTAAAAAATGAAGGAGAAACTTACAATTTTCAACATTTTAGCGTTAATATTCGGAAATTCGTGTAGTTTTCGCAAAGTGAATTATTGATAAACTAAATCTGCATTAAATCGTCGAAGGCCTTTTATACTTCTTCTTACGACGAAGCAGAAAAAGGATGTGTACTAAAGTAAGAACAAGACGAAAATGTTGTTTAACCAGAACAATTCTAGTCAAGAATTTCTACGTGGAAGCGAACAACTTCTTCTCCCTTTAAATTTGAACGGGAACTTAAGAGCCTAAAGAATGCTGCAGAATGTCATTTATAAGTCTTTAAATTAATTAACGGAATTTTAAAAACAAGATATTCTACTTTGAACTTGTCTTGTGCTTACAGAAATAGCCCTTTCTTTCTATATCAAGGACATTTTTCTGATTTTTATTTATTACTGTACGCTTATTACTTTAGCTACTGTCGTTGTTTTTCCTTTTGGGAAACATGTTTTTGCGGCACTTTAAAGAATTTATGTTCTTTATTGTTCCTTTATTATCGTTTAATTTATATATAGCATGTTAAAATGTCGTATTTTTCAGTGAATGTCACGGTTTTTATACATTGAACCTGATCTACATTGTTTTTATTAATAGCATTAAATAATTATGCTATTATGAGAACTAAGAGATGAGGAATCATAGCAGCTGGAGTTTTGCTTAAGAAGATCTGAGCAACAGGTTTACGACTCAAAAAGAAAAAAATTGATTTCTTGTTTTATAGAATCAATATCAAATAGTTGATATAAATGCGATTACACCTACTAAATATCCATTTTTCTAATCACAATTAATTTATACATCGAAATTATATTTCCAAACAAATGACGTTGTTATTAAATACAAATCATTGTTAGAATCAATGTGTATCGGGGACAATAGTTCATTGATTACACGAGCATGTCAGCGACCTCTCTTCTCCCTCTCTTCTCCCTCTCGTTCGTCCCTACTTCCCTTACAATTTGGACTTTCTCGCACATCATCTGCATCTTTCCAATGTAATGAATGAACGAGCATCTGTCCATGCAGTGCATTGTTTTTCAT
This sequence comes from Thecophora atra, assembly GCA_937620795.1. Lineage (NCBI taxonomy): Eukaryota > Metazoa > Arthropoda > Insecta > Diptera > Conopidae > Thecophora > Thecophora atra. The sequence continues at coordinate 95,498,585 of OW569397.1, read as the reverse complement.
CGAGCAGTCATTGAAACCTCGACCTTTATCCCAGAAGAAGTAAAGTAAATGTTATCAACAGTTCACTAAACTTTAACATGCAAGCAATTGAACAAAATGAAAATACATACCACATAAAACTAAAGCAATAGAAGCGATAGCAACAGAAGAATTGTAGACTAATGAAGCATATCTTTGCTGGAGCTGACAAGCGGAGCCATTCAAAGGCATTCAAGATGAAGAATAAATCTAGACATCTTGTAGACATCAACTCCAAGATCTCTCATTAGAAGAATGCCGATGATTAGCTTGATGATGAACCTCTTTGAGATCAGAAGCAGATGCCTGAACAATGTGCAATGGACGAATAATGGAAATACCCGATTATATCATCAAGTCTGTAATTAAACACTTGGGTTAAAACTTGTTGCTTTGGAAGTGTTAATTAATCGCTTGCTTGATGAACTGATTAGTTGGTTGCTTGGTTGGGTGATGAGTTTGAGGGTTGCTATGGATCGGTTCGTTTAATCTCATTAAATGGACGATATTGATGACATACTTTGTGCAAGCGGGAGCCAACTACAGAGCATTTGGCTGGTTGAATGACCCGAAATCAATTGGTTCTTCTCTGAATTCTCTGTAAATGACGTTTGCATTATGAGTGGTTGGAGGTGTATTCAGTTGATTCATTGTCCTTCTGTGAAACAGATATGATTACATAATAAATAATGGTTCACAGATTCATAATAATTGGTTATTAAACCTGAAAGAAATTGGAATGCGATCTAAGGCAAGAAAGGAGATGCAGCTCCAACAACGAGTGGATTTTATGGGTGAGAATACAGAAAGAGGGAGGATAAAACTTGTGTAATAATATTTAAATTAAAAAATTTTAATTAAATAAATATGAATTCTTTTAAGAGGATTGTTTATTTACATACATACAATAAACAGTGTACATATAAAATATTCTCCGGTTCAGTTCAACTTTGCTCTTTGTTAGAATGTTAATTAATGCACAAAACTTTGGTAAATAAATCCGATTTACGTCCAACACGTGGCTCTTCTGCATGCCATCTGTCTTCACATTCTGTTGAAGCATGAAAAGTCCTTTCATTAGTATTTTTTAGAGATTATTCTGCCTTCAGATGAAAAATAAAAGCTCTACGACTGAGTTAAATAATGTTTATAGATAAGATCTTGAAATGCATTCTGCTTTTCTACTTCTGCTTGGATTTTGCAATCCGATTCGAATTAAAGTTCCTGTGAGAATGTCAATAAAAATCTTGTTTACTCCAAAGCCTGAGATCATCAACAACTGTCAATAAGAGCAAAAATGCACCAACTGTGGGCGAAATTAACGTATCGAAGAGTAGAGAAAAAGAATAGTCTACATCTGCAAAAATTTATAGCAGTCTCTTTGAAGAATGCAACTTAAAAAGCAACAAAAAATCCTAAAAAAACTTACTTGACGTGGAACATGGACTCGTTATTTTCTATCAAGCGACGATCGTTGATTTTCTGGATCTGGATCGGAGTCTGGAGGTGTTGTGAGTGCAGGCAACTCCGCAGTCAACCTGACAGCCTGAATTGATTCAATTGAAGTGCGGACAAAGGACGAGAGGAAAAGACTGAATAGAATGAGTGCAACGCTTGATGTAACGAGAAAGGAATGTAACGATATGTGCACAGATGAAATGCTCAGAATTCATGTGGTCATGCATTAAAACAGACCAAGACTCGTAGGTGTGTTGATGTTCGTGGTTTTCTCCTTTGGTGATTTCTTTTTACGTTCCCGGACAACATGAACATCTGCGTTTTTCTCCATTTACCTGTCCCTTTATCGCTCAAATGCATCGTTATATGCATTTTGCGTATTATTCTAAACAAGCGATCATCACGATCCTTTAAAGAGTGGTAAAAAGAGTGCTCGATCCGACCTATAAAAGGCCTTGCAAAGGAGTTGCATTCATCAGTTGCTTCGGAAGTGGTGTCTGAGAAACAACATCGAAGAGTCTAATAAAGCCGTAAAAAAAGAGAATAGAAAATGTTTAGCTTGGTAAGCTTTTTAATGAGTGAAATTTTAAAACAAATTCATCTCTATTTCTTCTAGATATTATTTCTTCTATCAACTTTAATTCTAATGATGGTCACCGGGGCACCGAATAATGCAGCAGGAGGTTCGCCATCATCTCCTGTGATCAGCAAAACTCAACTCGTTGATTTTCCGCATCTTCGGGCGGTCAAACTTCCGGCTCATGTTGAAGTTCATGAGCCGGCTATCGCGAAACTAGGCGAAGTGGTGGAGAGCATACCGACTGCGGTTTCGCATCAGAGCTCGACTGTGGTTCACAGCAGAGCGCAGCGTGTCACACCCGTCGTTGCTCCCGCTGTACGAACCTATACAGCGCCACTCCTTCATTCTATTGGGTTGGCAGGTGGAGTGATTGCTCCTGCCGCCACAGCAGCCCTCAGCGTAGAAGCTCAGTCGCCGATGCAGCTGCTGTGGAGGACCTATCCGTATGCCACTTACGCTGCCTCATATCCACATGGATACGGAGGACCTTTCGCTCTTTAAAATTGTGTTTTCATCCTAAGTGGCTATTTTATATTTAACTTTTGTGATTAAAATAAATGTCAGCTTCATGTTGTGCTCATAACAAAAGATTTCAGCTCTTTAAATGTAAGGTTTTAAACCTGATTTATATCGTGGTAATCCACTAAATGCATAAAAAACGCCGCAATGTTTTATTCGAAGACGCAAAATTTGCTGCAATAAAAGTTTTTCGAACAACTGTTTCTATTCTTTCTTTTTTTCTTTTTCTCTTTTCTTATTATGATGTTTTCTTTGCAAGTCTGAGACTCTTATTAGTTGTTGTTTTTTCCCTGTGATATTTTATTCATTATTTCGGTTTATTTTCGGTGTTCCATCATCATAAACAGGCTAAAAATACAGCATCAAAAACAAATGTTTTGATATATCAAATGCAATAATGAAATTTGAATGTTATGCACAATATTGACAACACATTGAAACAAAACTATAATAAAGATACACACATTCGATATATTGAATTCGAAAGTTATTTTTACTTACGTGTTTATTTTGTCTGTATGTACATTTCTATTTACACAAACATATAGCTACGTAATTCGGGTAGAAAATTCAATCATCTCGATTCAATATAATCGAAATAGCCTACAACCTTTGATGGAGACCACGTAACTCTGCGTCACAGGTCAAGGAACGATAGATAGTCGGCGATATTTGATCCATAGATACTTGTTCTTAAATGTGTAAAGATTGATTTTTACGCAGACATTTCTACTGATTGATGCCATATACACAGTATATGAGAAGAAAGGTATAGAATCTACGTGAAGAATCGGCTAGAACAATAAACATGAATGAATGAATTTTTATCGAAATCAGTCTCTCGCTATGAAACAAATTAATTTCGCTTTATGCTATAGAAAACATCATCTTCCAAATTCTATCGTTCCACTCATCTGACGTATTTACATATGGACGAAAACAAACAGCGTCGTCTTGGCGTCCATAAAAGAGAAAATACGTAGCTATGTTGTTTTCATTGTCCTCAATATCTTTTATGTAATTAGAATGCTCCAGTGTCAATTGTTATTCTTCGGGCACCACTAAAAATAATACCAATGAATAACAGACAGATAAGAGTTGAATAGCAGACGTAACTTTTTACGTTAGAAAGTTTGATTTATTTTTAAAGTAAAAATTAAAAAGCTGGACTTAATTGCACTCAATAGTTAAAAATAGATTAGTTTTATATTAATATTATATAAGTAACAAACAATAACATGATAATAAAGAGATTATGAAAATATTTTATATCATTGTATAAGTATTTAAATAGATTTTATTGAGTTTTCATTGAATGGCGGCAAATTACGGTAACTTAATAGCCGGAATTGCTATGCAATAATATTCCAATGTTGCTTTCATGAGCTATTTTCAATATTCAGAACCGCAAATGATGTTGTGCAACCCTCTGCTATGAATGAAAAGTCCCGATGCAATTTACTCATTACAATATTTACCGAGAACCAACCACAATCATCGGCTTTCATCGACGCAACCAGCAAGTGGATTGCTTGCTATTTTGCTCAGTCATATTTTGTCATTAACGTTACATAACGAATTTGCAGTCCTTGATAATGATAAGGACAATGATTATTATTGGATAATGATGTTTATATTTGGAGTAGAATTTGTAGAATTAATAGAGGTAAGATGAAGTGTGAAAAGCCGAAGCTAGACTGGTTATTTTTTAGTTACTTAGGTAAGGGTTTGTCTTAAAAATATAAAAAACCGGATTTTATTAATTCGCGACCTTTTCCATGGCGATTTAATGAAGTGGTTTTTATATGATTTGTGTTCCTTTGAATTACTTGGTTTTGATTTAAGATTATTTTAAAATGGTGTTAACTATTCCTAGACTAAAAACAGGTTCCTCAATATTAACACAATATCACAATAGATATAAAAAGGCGGTCTGAGATCTTATTTTATACGTTTGAAGTTATATATTGAAATATTAATGCAAATTTTAATATGAGCTTTGATGAAACCTTTAGATGGATATTTGAAACTATGTGGTTTTCGGTCTATTAAACGAACTTAATATCAATGCGATGAACCGCACAAAGTCCGCCATTCAACTGATTCGCCACAAGCAGCTGATCGGAATTAATACATTATGTCAGCTGTTTTTCCTGTGTCTGTAACTCAACTATAAAAGGTTCTGCTGGGCGAAAGCTTAGAGCATTAACTATTTTCTGGTGTTGTCACTAACTTCTAATAATATTAAACTGAACAGTTCTGAAAAATTGATTCATTGACGTCTTTCAACATGTTTCAATTGGTAAGAAAAATCTTCATATCCATCACATCCTTCTCCTATATATCTATAAAACTCACGATGATCTCAATGAGATCTTGTTAACTTGGATTATATCTTAAATGATTATTTCCAGTCAGTGCTTTTCCCCAGCCTTTTCTTATTAATGGTAGCAACAGCCTACGCGGATGTACAAGTGATCATGCCCGATAACAGTTATGGAGTTCTTTCGGGTAGTCGTAACCAAGGTCAATTGAGGCTTCAAGATGTTGAACGTGAGGATCGGGCTGATGCTAGGAATAGAGATGATGATGCGGACTCGCTTCGAAACGATGGAAATGATTCTAATTCGCCACGAGAGGAGACGCCTACAATATCCTCGGGTCCAATATCCATTCAACACCACCTTTTGCCAGCAGAGACTATACCACTGCCGCTCACGATCTCCACTCGTCCTGGCCTTCGTACCGTCATCGCACCGGAGACGATTACCATCCAAGAACCCACTGTGGCCAAAGTCGGCGAATTGGTGCAGGAGATTCCCACCGCGGTATCACACCAAAGTTCCACCGTCGTCCACAATCACGTAGACCTCATTACGCCCATATTAGCTCCCGCAGTGCGCACGATCTCGTCGCAGGTGGTACGCGCCTATCACACGCCATTGATCTATGCAGCAGAGATACCAGTTCTGGTCCAAAGCTGAACTGTGTAGTTTTCAGAGTCCGATATATCAAACACCAGCGTTTTTCTTCTTCAACAATCTGAACTCTATTTTTCGTTTATTAATTGGTCGCTTTTTCTTGCAAAATTCGTTACGAATTGTTTTCAAAATTTATTTTGTTACTTTTTAATTGCTTTTTATTGCTTTGTATGAATGAATTGGCTTTTAAAATAAAAAATCTGCTTTATAAAACAAAAATGATAATTTTTGATGGAAGAGAAGAAGAAATAATATTGAATTGATTCAACTTGATTGAGTTTTTAACTTGATTTAGATAATAACCGTGTTTGATTTGGGGTGCATATTAGAGCCAGAAAATTTGCTACTTCGTTTAATTTAGTTTTATTTTTATTCTATTACTAGCTTTGCCCCGGTGCGCTTTGCTGCCCCACTAAAAATGTTAAAAAAAGATAAAGTTTGTTGTTTTCTAACTTGTTTAGAAAAAGAAAATATAAAAGATTGTCTAGATAATAGTGCTAAAATTATTCTAATGCACGTGGATAAACAATGTTTCTTGTTTGTCTGTCTGGCGCCTAAACGTATATATAGATTAATTAATCCACATTAATTCTTATATATAAGATATTTTCTGTACATAATAAGAAGATATTTATGAAAATTTATAATTATAATAAAAGATAGCGAAACCTTCGCCCGCTTCACAGGGCGAATACACAAAAGAAACTTGCGAAATTTCTTTTCAATTTTCAGTAAAACTCATCCACAATCAATTTCTTACAATAATTTATTTTCAAATAAAAAGGTCGAAAATGAAAATACTTTAAAAATTAACTTAATGCTCTTTGATAAACAACGTTTTTAGTTTTTCCATCTTTTGTGTTTATAAATAATGCAGAGGGTTTACCACAACGTGAACAACCAACATACAATTGTCCATGCGAGAAAACAGGTTGCTCCAAATCTAAGCCACAAATATTCAAAGTCTGACCTTGAGCTTTATTAATGGTTATAGCGAAGGCAAGACGGACAGGAAATTGAAGCCGTTTAAATTCAAATGGCATATCTGATGGAATCATTGGAATTCGGGGGATTAGAACGTTTTCGCCTCTATATTTACCACTCAGAATAGTTGCTTCAATTAAATTGGCCATCAGTTTTTTCACGGAAAGTCTGGTGCCATTACAAAGCCGTGGTTGATTTATATTTCGGAGCATTATTATCGGTGCTCCCTCTTTCAATGCCAAATAATGTGGTGGCAAGCCTGGCAAATCAAGTGAATTCAAAAATTCAGTAGGATAGTTCACTACCTCATCTTCATTTATTATCGTATCCACTGATTTGTATGCAAAAAATTGGCCATCTATTTCTTGCAAAATACTTGCATTTAAATCGTTCACGTCTTTATTTTTTCCTGCCAATATTGCGCGTTCGCTCAACCAATCATGATTCCTGTACTTCTGCAATATATTTGGAAACACACGTTGAACCAGTTCCTTTTTCGATTGAGTGATATTACAAAAATTGCTTGGTAATGTTATTAATCCGGTTGATTTATCGACTGCAACTTTACCATTCCCAATTTCCAAAAGTTGTTTTGAAAATTCAGCTGCAGAAGGATCATTTTGCAATTGTACACGTACATTTTGATTAAGACGCAATGTTTTAACATATTTCCACAAAACTGAAGACTTCAAACATGCGTTTAGCTCATCAGCAGCAGTAAATCGTGGAATGACAGGTAAAGTTTGCCTAAAATCACCTGATAACAATATAAAGGCGCCACCAAAAAGTCTTTCATTTCCTCGAAGATCTTGCATGGTTCGATTTAATGCTTCTAATGATCTTTTGTGAGCCATTGTACATTCGTCCCATACGATTATTTTACACTGCTGCAAAACTTTTGCCATTGCCGACGTTTTGGAAATGTTGCACGTAGGAGATTCAATCGTTGTTATATTCAAAGGCAATTTAAGTGCAGAATGCGCAGTTCGACCACCGTCTAATAAGGTAGCAGCAATTCCAGATGAAGCAACTGCAAGAGCAATTTTATTATCCGATCGTATGGTTGCCAGAATCAATGACAGCAAAAATGTTTTTCCAGTGCCTCCTGGTGCATCAATAAAGTAAAATCCACCTCCTTCATTGTTCACACCTTCCATGATTTTGTCATAAGCATATTTCTGTTGACTATTCAATTGTGGAACTTTTAACTGCACAAATGTTCTCAATTGATTACGATCATATTGTTGTTCACGATGCATTTCTTGATTAATAACATCATGAACTGCACGATTAGGCGCTATCATTCCTAACTGCACTAATATTTTGTTTGCAATCATTATACACATGTCTTCAATCAAAATCAAAGCTTCGTTATGCATTTCCGGTGTGATTTCTAATTCAGGATTTGAAACTGAACGTCGCACTCTAAGTAAAATGTCTTCCGTCATGTCATCACGAAATTTATGCCATATTTCAAATGGATTTGATGGACTGCATGTAGATATTATAATTGCAAATAATGTTCGTATTTGATGTGGAGATGATGAAATTACGGAATCAGCAAGTGTAGCTTCCCAATGCATATCATCTTCAAGTAGATTCAAACGCTGGCATGCTTGCCGATAAGTCGCACACAATTCACCATCGACTGTTCTTAAATCTTCAAATGACGTAGGACCACGAACGTTAATCAATAATAAACGCAAATAAAAACATTCATAATGATTTGGATGAACGGTATACACACGACCCAATGCTTCTGTAGAAAATACATTTGGATGGCCTCGTACTGGTTGCCCTTGTTTCCGTCTTTGAAAAACTTTCGCAGATTCATTCCATGTGAAATATCGTGGCACTTCAGAATACAATAACATTTTAGCAAATTCGTCATTTCTGCACATATCAAAAAATGAAGTCAACGTTGTTTTCGGTGGCTGTTCTGCTCGTTGCGCCGCATTCTCAGGTGTGAAGTACACACGTTGACCATTCTGAAGATGAACTGCCAAGTGCAGTACATTTGGATACCTTTCGTGTATTGCAAATGAAAAAATTCGCCATATTGCTTCATTTGTACTAATATAACGGCCTAATTGATATGAAGTGATTTCATCACTTTTATCCCCAGCAATTCCAAAATAGGCCAAATCACTTCCTTTGTTAACATATTTGCATATGTACTTGATGGATTTTACTGAGTTACAATACTCAACATTTATATGAGCACCAAAAGTTTTGGATAATAGCGGCGAATATGGAACGATCCAACGATTGTCAATTTTAATGTCTTGATTTTTGCATTTCACCATAACTGTTTCGCCATCATCTTCAGGTGAACGTCTACGATATAACGGATAACCATCATTACCAGAAATTGTTTCCGCTATTAATGCTCTTGGGTACCGTTTTGTGCATTTTCCTTCAGCCATGCACGGTGAGTTGACATTTAATGCCCCACATGGTCCATGAATCATGTGCTTCGTAACTGATTCAAACAGTCCTGGATCAATGATTGGATTAGGAATTTCGGCTGATATTACGCTATCAATTTCATTTGGCGTAATTTTATCAACTAACCAAACCAAAATATGTGCATGCGGAAGTCCTCTTTTCTGCCATTCCACAGAATACATCCAACATTGAACTTTTCCAAACACTTGTTGTTTGACAATAAAATCCATAAGCGTTTTCAATTTTTGCTTGAACACACGCGCAACAATATCGTGGCGATCAGAAGCACTTTGACCATGAAACATATATTGCTTTATTTCATTCCATTGAGGATTACAGGTGAAAGTAATAAATAAATCGGGTCGATGATAATGCCGAACGTACGTCATTGCGTCTTGCGCGTACTCGTGCATGTGTCGTGGACTTCCAGTATATGTTGCTGGTAATATTGTCATTTGGCCAATATCGTTGATATTCCCATCATTCTGAATTGCATCGCGCAAATGAATATATTGTTCGGATTTTAACTTTTTCTGATTAAATCGAATAAAATTCAATCGTTCAGACTCAATTTTAGCGTAAACATCAACTATAAATTGGTTGCAAAGCCTTCTACAATTCAATATATGATTAATTTCGTTCAGCCGAACCATTAATCTGTACGAATAATAGTTCATCGCACTAACTTTTTTTGCTGTTTCCAAGCCTGAAATAAATGCGAATATTAAGTATCAATAATTCACAAAATGTGTGATGCATTTTATTGTAACTAACCAGTTAAACGATGTTTCATCTTAATATTGAAATGGTAACCATCCTCGCCTTGCCAAAACAAAATTGGGTACTGCAACGCATCATAACAACGATGAGTTTCCGAAACATGCACAACACTTTGATCTCGACGATGAAGTACAATATCTCGACTGCTCGCTCCTTCATCCACAATTAATACGGCAACTTCATCAATTGTTGGTGCGTTTAACCTTCCAGCATGAATTCCACCAGGTGCTTTATCGGCCCGAATAACAATTCTATGAGAATCCGAAGGCATTTGATCAAGGGCAGTTTGAAATAATTTGATCAAACAATTTTCATCGTGAAAAAACTGCTGCAATCTTTCAATTATTCCTCTTCTCACTGCATTACTATCATTTGGATTTTGTGCCACCACACAACGCCGTTCAATTTCAACATCTGAATTTCCCATGAAATAAATTTGCAAAAAGGAATGATTGGAATCCAAACATGGTAATAACGATCCAATTCGATGATAGATTTGACCTTGAATCTGCATACATGAAACATTTGATTCAATCTCACGATAGAACTCATTGTTAGTGTCGTGTTCAGTAATTACCTTAAAAGTCATGAATCCATCTCTGATTATATTTGTGGCGCCGAAAGACGTCATTTGGAAACATGAATTGTACTGCTGTATTTTAGACAAAAAATGATTCGATTCTGGAGTCAAACCAGAAACTAATGACCTCAAAGGCTCAGGAGGAGGATTCAAAACAGGCAATTTTACTTGTCCATTTGCACAACACATTCCAGGAGTTTCCGATGGAAATTTCAATGCATTGCACTGTTCGCAGACATTAGTCATAGTTCCGATTGAAAGGCATGGAAGAGAACAATAGTCAACTTCACTATCATAATTGAAAGCAGCACGCATTACTCGCTGATTAATATTGTCATTGGCACGACTTCTAACAGCGCGATTGCGACTCATTCTCGCTCGATCCGAAGAATTACTCGCGAATCGTTCTTCGATTGTTTGAGCAGAACGCGATCTCGATTGACGCTCTCTTTGCTGTTCAAGTCTCACTTCACGTTCCGCTTCAGATTCACCTGCTCTAACAGATGCAACTCGTCTTGTATTATGAGTACGACGACCAATATTGGCGCCACGTCTCGGTCGCGGCATAATTATAACTAAAAAAAAAACAAATAATGTTTATAAGTGTTTATAGTGTTTATAATAAAACACATTTCGTCTTTTTCTTGATTCGCTTCGGTTTGCTGCTCATCACTTTTAAACGCTTCCATATTTTCTGTCATACGTAACACTGTTTTGGACTTGACACACCCGAAACAGAGTAATTAATCGGCATTAAGCCTTTTATAATTTTTAATTGTTTTTCAAAATTTAAAATAAAATTCTATGTGTGTCAAAATAATTTGTCAAAACAAAGCAATAATGGAAGACATTTACAATTTACTTACTTCCATTGTCAAATTGAAATTCAAAATTAAAACGTCAAATTTATTTTTCAATTTACTTTGATTCCTCTGTTTTCCGTTATGCAAAAATAATAATTTTTTTTAAATGAAATTTTTTTAAATTATTATTTCACACAAACCTTCTACAGGCAAATAATGAAAACATACCAAAAAATCAAGCAAATCGGACTTCACGTTCGCATGTTATGAACGTACAAACGAACAATTCATTTTTATATATATAGATTTTCTGTACATAATAAGAAGATATTTATGAAAATTTATAATTATAATAAAAGATAGCGAAACCTTCGCCCGCTTCACAGGGCGAATACACAAAAGAAACTTGCGAAATTTCTTTTCAATTTTCAGTAAAACTCATCCACAATCAATTTCTTACAATAATTTATTTTCAAATAAAAAGGTCGAAAATGAAAATACTTTAAAAATTAACTTAATGCTCTTTGATAAACAACGTTTTTAGTTTTTCCATCTTTTGTGTTTATAAATAATGCAGAGGGTTTACCACAACGTGAACAACCAACATACAATTGTCCATGCGAGAAAACAGGTTGCTCCAAATCTAAGCCACAAATATTCAAAGTCTGACCTTGAGCTTTATTAATGGTTATAGCGAAGGCAAGACGGACAGGAAATTGAAGCCGTTTAAATTCAAATGGCATATCTGATGGAATCATTGGAATTCGGGGGATTAGAACGTTTTCGCCTCTATATTTACCACTCAGAATAGTTGCTTCAATTAAATTGGCCATCAGTTTTTTCACGGAAAGTCTGGTGCCATTACAAAGCCGTGGTTGATTTATATTTCGGAGCATTATTATCGGTGCTCCCTCTTTCAATGCCAAATAATGTGGTGGCAAGCCTGGCAAATCAAGTGAATTCAAAAATTCAGTAGGATAGTTCACTACCTCATCTTCATTTATTATCGTATCCACTGATTTGTATGCAAAAAATTGGCCATCTATTTCTTGCAAAATACTTGCATTTAAATCGTTCACGTCTTTATTTTTTCCTGCCAATATTGCGCGTTCGCTCAACCAATCATGATTCCTGTACTTCTGCAATATATTTGGAAACACACGTTGAACCAGTTCCTTTTTCGATTGAGTGATATTACAAAAATTGCTTGGTAATGTTATTAATCCGGTTGATTTATCGACTGCAACTTTACCATTCCCAATTTCCAAAAGTTGTTTTGAAAATTCAGCTGCAGAAGGATCATTTTGCAATTGTACACGTACATTTTGATTAAGACGCAATGTTTTAACATATTTCCACAAAACTGAAGACTTCAAACATGCGTTTAGCTCATCAGCAGCAGTAGATCGTGGAATGACAGGTAAAGTTTGCCTAAAATCACCTGATAACAATATAAAGGCGCCACCAAAAAGTCTTTCATTTCCTCGAAGATCTTGCATGGTTCGATTTAATGCTTCTAATGATCTTTTGTGAGCCATTGTACATTCGTCCCATACGATTATTTTACACTGCTGCAAAACTTTTGCCATTGCCGACGTTTTGGAAATGTTGCACGTAGGAGATTCAATCGTTGTTATATTCAAAGGCAATTTAAGTGCAGAATGCGCAGTTCGACCACCGTCTAATAAGGTAGCAGCAATTCCAGATGAAGCAACTGCAAGAGCAATTTTATTATCCGATCGTATGGTTGCCAGAATCAATGACAGCAAAAATGTTTTTCCAGTGCCTCCTGGTGCATCAATAAAGTAAAATCCACCTCCTTCATTGTTCACACCTTCCATGATTTTGTCATAAGCATATTTCTGTTGACTATTCAATTGTGGAACTTTTAACTGCACAAATGTTCTCAATTGATTACGATCATATTGTTGTTCACGATGCATTTCTTGATTAATAACATCATGAACTGCACGATTAGGCGCTATCATTCCTAACTGCACTAATATTTTGTTTGCAATCATTATACACATGTCTTCAATCAAAATCAAAGCTTCGTTATGCATTTCCGGTGTGATTTCTAATTCAGGATTTGAAACTGAACGTCGCACTCTAAGTAAAATGTCTTCCGTCATGTCATCACGAAATTTATGCCATATTTCAAATGGATTTGATGGACTGCATGTAGATATTATAATTGCAAATAATGTTCGTATTTGATGTGGAGATGATGAAATTACGGAATCAGCAAGTGTAGCTTCCCAATGCATATCATCTTCAAGTAGATTCAAACGCTGGCATGCTTGCCGATAAGTCGCACACAATTCACCATCGACTGTTCTTAAATCTTCAAATGACGTAGGACCACGAACGTTAATCAATAATAAACGCAAATAAAAACATTCATAATGATTTGGATGAACGGTATACACACGACCCAATGCTTCTGTAGAAAATACATTTGGATGGCCTCGTACTGGTTGCCCTTGTTTCCGTCTTTGAAAAACTTTCGCAGATTCATTCCATGTGAAATATCGTGGCACTTCAGAATACAATAACATTTTAGCAAATTCGTCATTTCTGCACATATCAAAAAATGAAGTCAACGTTGTTTTCGGTGGCTGTTCTGCTCGTTGCGCCGCATTCTCAGGTGTGAAGTACACACGTTGACCATTCTGAAGATGAACTGCCAAGTGCAGTACATTTGGATACCTTTCGTGTATTGCAAATGAAAAAATTCGCCATATTGCTTCATTTGTACTAATATAACGGCCTAATTGATATGAAGTGATTTCATCACTTTTATCCCCAGCAATTCCAAAATAGGCCAAATCACTTCCTTTGTTAACATATTTGCATATGTACTTGATGGATTTTACTGAGTTACAATACTCAACATTTATATGAGCACCAAAAGTTTTGGATAATAGCGGCGAATATGGAACGATCCAACGATTGTCAATTTTAATGTCTTGATTTTTGCATTTCACCATAACTGTTTCGCCATCATCTTCAGGTGAACGTCTACGATATAACGGATAACCATCATTACCAGAAATTGTTTCCGCTATTAATGCTCTTGGGTACCGTTTTGTGCATTTTCCTTCAGCCATGCACGGTGAGTTGACATTTAATGCCCCACATGGTCCATGAATCATGTGCTTCGTAACTGATTCAAACAGTCCTGGATCAATGATTGGATTAGGAATTTCGGCTGATATTACGCTATCAATTTCATTTGGCGTAATTTTATCAACTAACCAAACCAAAATATGTGCATGCGGAAGTCCTCTTTTCTGCCATTCCACAGAATACATCCAACATTGAACTTTTCCAAACACTTGTTGTTTGACAATAAAATCCATAAGCGTTTTCAATTTTTGCTTGAACACACGCGCAACAATATCGTGGCGATCAGAAGCACTTTGACCATGAAACATATATTGCTTTATTTCATTCCATTGAGGATTACAGGTGAAAGTAATAAATAAATCGGGTCGATGATAATGCCGAACGTACGTCATTGCGTCTTGCGCGTACTCGTGCATGTGTCGTGGACTTCCAGTATATGTTGCTGGTAATATTGTCATTTGGCCAATATCGTTGATATTCCCATCATTCTGAATTGCATCGCGCAAATGAATATATTGTTCGGATTTTAACTTTTTCTGATTAAATCGAATAAAATTCAATCGTTCAGACTCAATTTTAGCGTAAACATCAACTATAAATTGGTTGCAAAGCCTTCTACAATTCAATATATGATTAATTTCGTTCAGCCGAACCATTAATCTGTACGAATAATAGTTCATCGCACTAACTTTTTTTGCTGTTTCCAAGCCTGAAATAAATGCGAATATTAAGTATCAATAATTCACAAAATGTGTGATGCATTTTATTGTAACTAACCAGTTAAACGATGTTTCATCTTAATATTGAAATGGTAACCATCCTCGCCTTGCCAAAACAAAATTGGGTACTGCAACGCATCATAACAACGATGAGTTTCCGAAACATGCACAACACTTTGATCTCGACGATGAAGTACAATATCTCGACTGCTCGCTCCTTCATCCACAATTAATACGGCAACTTCATCAATTGTTGGTGCGTTTAACCTTCCAGCATGAATTCCACCAGGTGCTTTATCGGCCCGAATAACAATTCTATGAGAATCCGAAGGCATTTGATCAAGGGCAGTTTGAAATAATTTGATCAAACAATTTTCATCGTGAAAAAACTGCTGCAATCTTTCAATTATTCCTCTTCTCACTGCATTACTATCATTTGGATTTTGTGCCACCACACAACGCCGTTCAATTTCAACATCTGAATTTCCCATGAAATAAATTTGCAAAAAGGAATGATTGGAATCCAAACATGGTAATAACGATCCAATTCGATGATAGATTTGACCTTGAATCTGCATACATGAAACATTTGATTCAATCTCACGATAGAACTCATTGTTAGTGTCGTGTTCAGTAATTACCTTAAAAGTCATGAATCCATCTCTGATTATATTTGTGGCGCCGAAAGACGTCATTTGGAAACATGAATTGTACTGCTGTATTTTAGACAAAAAATGATTCGATTCTGGAGTCAAACCAGAAACTAATGACCTCAAAGGCTCAGGAGGAGGATTCAAAACAGGCAATTTTACTTGTCCATTTGCACAACACATTCCAGGAGTTTCCGATGGAAATTTCAATGCATTGCACTGTTCGCAGACATTAGTCATAGTTCCGATTGAAAGGCATGGAAGAGAACAATAGTCAACTTCACTATCATAATTGAAAGCAGCACGCATTACTCGCTGATTAATATTGTCATTGGCACGACTTCTAACAGCGCGATTGCGACTCATTCTCGCTCGATCCGAAGAATTACTCGCGAATCGTTCTTCGATTGTTTGAGCAGAACGCGATCTCGATTGACGCTCTCTTTGCTGTTCAAGTCTCACTTCACGTTCCGCTTCAGATTCACCTGCTCTAACAGATGCAACTCGTCTTGTATTATGAGTACGACGACCAATATTGGCGCCACGTCTCGGTCGCGGCATAATTATAACTAAAAAAAAAACAAATAATGTTTATAAGTGTTTATAGTGTTTATAATAAAACACATTTCGTCTTTTTCTTGATTCGCTTCGGTTTGCTGCTCATCACTTTTAAACGCTTCCATATTTTCTGTCATACGTAACACTGTTTTGGACTTGACACACCCGAAACAGAGTAATTAATCGGCATTAAGCCTTTTATAATTTTTAATTGTTTTTCAAAATTTAAAATAAAATTCTATGTGTGTCAAAATAATTTGTCAAAACAAAGCAATAATGGAAGACATTTACAATTTACTTACTTCCATTGTCAAATTGAAATTCAAAATTAAAACGTCAAATTTATTTTTCAATTTACTTTGATTCCTCTGTTTTCCGTTATGCAAAAATAATAATTTTTTTTAAATGAAATTTTTTTAAATTATTATTTCACACAAACCTTCTACAGGCAAATAATGAAAACATACCAAAAAATCAAGCAAATCGGACTTCACGTTCGCATGTTATGAACGTACAAACGAACAATTCATTTTTATATATATAGATATTTCTTCATATTGAAGTGATTTCTATTTATGATGTTGAGAATAATTTTCTTGTTTTTATCAATAAGATAATAAGATGTTATAGAAGAAGTATTTCTAGAATATATTTGTTTAAACATTTATGTATCTATTTATTGAATCGAGTAATGAAGAAAACAAAAGACGTTGGCAACTCGTAATGGTTTTGTGGGTTTTTCTAATGCCAATACGATATGAACAAATAAGAGCCAAACCATCAGAATTGCAATTGTGTGGTAAACAATAATTTCTTTTGTGATAGATGCAATTCAAGAGTCCGATTCAGCTGATGTAATGAGCGAACTAATGGAAGGAGTTTTAATAGTGTTGGGTTTGATATAAAGTGCAATGAATTCTGTAGCAGAAATTATATAAATTTAATTTTCAGTTGTTATCATGGTTAATAAAATAAAATTTTAGTAAATTTTTGTGTTTATCTGTTTTTCGTTTTATTTTGTTTTTTTCCGTCGTTCAGCCAATGAATTTCGAAGTCAGTCTTTCCTCAGCTTCTTCTCAGCAGTCGTGCTTCATAATAACAACAGTTCTTTCGATGTTGAATTCATCTTGATTGAAGCCCACTTCTATTAATAATTTGTGTGCCTGCCGTCGAGAGTCGATGTTTTCTTCGTTGGCCTTCAGTGCTTGTCGGTTGTGTAGTTGAATCTTTCATTGGGAGACTTCAAAGAGAGAAACACAAAAGCTTTTGTATTCATTCACACCACCTACAATTCGATCTGAAGTCGAGAAATTCGCTGTTGGCCAATTCGCTAGACGTTGAACGTCTCTCTAGCATTCGTTCGATATAAAAATTCAAGCTCTTACCATTAGCTCTTGCACATTGCCAGCTGGGCTTTGCGCTTAGCGCGACCGGAGTCTCACTCAAGTCTGGCAACAGAAGTCGGTGAGCTGTTGCGGTTGTAGTTCTAAAAAGTGTGTGTTAATTTTGATTTTAATCACTTCCATTCATTTCGAACTCTTTGGATATTTGCAGTTGGAGATTTCTGACTGATGATGATGACCTCACTGAAGCTTGGCTACTTTGTGATCATTGCCGTCGCTGTGGCAACTGTCGCGACACGTTCCGGCTCCAGTGTCACTGCCGCAGCCGTCGCAATCGATGCTGCTCCTTCGGTGGTCTCGTATCAAGGCTCCAGCGCTCGAACACACGGCAGACTTGTCATCGCCCCGATGGGTCGTTCCTTGGGCTACGTCGAGCCCAAAAATCTCAATCACACTGTGCATGAGGCTCGAAAGAGAACCGGTTACGAAGCGTTGGATATCAGTCCGGTTTACGTGCAACAATAATTTAATGCTTCGAGTACAAGCAGCAAACAAAACCAATAGCAATTGGTAATAGAAACGTTGTATTTGTAGATTGTTTTTCAAATGTGAAATAGCATTAATCCCGTACTTTGCGAGTGAATACCTTTGAGTAATAGCAGTGACTCAACAAATGCTCTATATTTTCTACGGATTTAATTACGTTTGTAAATATGTTTTAAAAATGAATTAAAACCTCATTGAGAAATTTTTATAATCAAATTATACGAAAAGAAACTGTTTTGAATTGTGAAATAACTTTGTGCTAGAAGTGACTAGGTGATTACTACGAAACCAACTCGTATGCTCCATTCGAGTGTCATATTAAACATCCGTCAGTCGGTCCAAGGTATATTTTACTTATAATATATCTAGATGATGTTTATACATTTGATAATTTCAATATTCTTTTGGCTTGTTTTAAATGAAGCTTTTGAAAGCTCTAATGCTTAAACGTCACGACAGATTTTGATAGATTTTAGTACATATCGAGGTATTAATATTTACGGATTCATTTTCAGAATATTAATGTTTATATTGTTATTTTATTTGCCAAGAGATTAATGTGGCCGTAAATTTAATTGTTTGATAATTAAAAAGGTCTTATTATGTATGTGAACGAAGCGATCGATTTTCTTCGTTTCCAACATTAAATTTCGGCGCGGATTTAACTTGTTCAATAATTTAATTGTCCAATAATTAAACAAGTTTTATTATACAAGCAAAGCGATCGATTTTCTTCGTTTCCAACCTTGAACTTCAACACGGATTTAACAGAAGTACAGAACCATTCATAGCCACTAAGTTTTCGTTAAGATCGAAGGGTCTTCTTGCTCTGCCCACTACTATAAGTGCCTGTGGTTTTTCCTATGTTTATGTTAACGAGCATGATTTGGCGATTTTATGTTTAATGATAAATCGATTAGAAGATTGATTGAATATTATTGAAAATGAACCTTCAATAGGAATATAAAGTCACTAACAAAAATATGTAATTATTTATAGACATCACATAATTATTCGGAATGCCGTAGTTGAGTTAGTTTCTATACCGAATTTCGTTACGGACAAAGAAAAATTAAATCAATAGATAATAATTCAGTTTCAAGGTTTTCTTATTGTTTTCTTGTTAAAACTTCGTAGGAGTTTTTCGTATATAAACGCCCATGAATCTTTAGGCATCATCAGTTCTACTTCAACAGTCAGCAGTCAATAATCTCAGGATATTAACAATCTACATAAGGAAAACCTAATAAAAATGATTAAATCGGTGTGTTTTTAAAGATGTTCAAAAGTTTTCACAAAATTTCCATTTAAATAATTTATAAAATTCATTAAAACTCTTCATTCTTCTAGTTTATTCTCTGTGCTGTTCTGTGCATCGTTGCTGCTTCGGCGGGTCTTGTAGGGACCCATCACCACGTCGTTGAGCCTGTGGTGGCTAAAGTCGGTACCGTTGTGCACAGCTCCCCCTCCGCCGTCTCCCACCAGAGCTTCACACGCGTACACAACAAAGCCGTAGTTCAGGATGTTGTGGCACCTGTGGTGAAGTCCACCTTCCACCATCAGCACCATGTGCCTCTGGTTCATTACACACCCCAGGCTCATGCAGCTCCAGCAGTTTACTACAAGGAATCCGCTCCGGTACACTCCTACGCCGCCCACTCTCTTCCTGTATCGGCAGCTGTACATGCTGCACCAGTATATCACAGCGCTCCAGTATATCACAGCGCTCCAGTCTATCATAGCGCTCCAGTCGTTCATAGCGCTCCAGTCGTTCATAGCGCTCCAGTCGCTCATAGCGCGCCAGTCGTTCATAGCGCTCCAGTCGCTCATAGCGCTCCAGTTCTTCACGGCGGCCCATTCGAAAGTGTATATCCTGAGGCCTATACAGTCCACCATCAATATCATCATCATCATTAAGATTTTTTATAACTCTTTTTTATACAATAATAAAATACTTTAATTTTGATATTTTGATATAAAAACTGATGAATAATATCAGTTAGTACATATTTTGAAATACATTATGACAATATAACACTCATGGGCCTTATCTGCTGCATTTCTTATATTCAGTGCTTTTTTCTTCATCGTGCTTTGGCTATTTTATTAGGCGAAATCTTCAATCAGTTTCGTAACAGTCTTGTGATCGGTGGAAGGTGTGAAGTCACCCTCCCAGTACGACGGCATCGTAACCTTCTCCAATTTGCCGTTATTCGACATCCATATCGTTCCAACTTCTCCCGATTGAATGGCCTTCACAATATTCTCAGCGCAGGCATCCAAAGGTTGCTTCTTTATTTTTTGCATGTCTTCGATAATTGCAAGCGAGTAGCTGAAAGATCCGAATGATTCTAAATTATCGAACAACTCTGTTTGGGTGAAGCCCACACACACGGCCATATGGCCGATTCCTGTCTGATTGTAGTAATGCTCGTGCTGGAAATGGGAATAATTATTATGGGCTAATTACGAAGAGTGTGGCTCCAGTTAACATACTGAACAAGCTCTAGTAAAGGCGATGACACCATGTTTGGTGGCTGAGTACGTGGCTAGGCAGCTGGCCGGCTCCAAGCCGAACACAGAAGAAATATTAACAATGAGACCACCTCTAGCGCCCTCGCTGCAACTCATCAGCGGTGTTGCTGCTATGGTCGTGAAAATAGGTGCCAGCTGTTAATAGATTTGTTGATTACAAACATTTCATTTTATGTTTCCTCTATTATACTCAACCAAGTTATGTTGAATGCACGTCCTAGGGTTCTCTTCATTAATCATGTCGCTGCCATTGATTAAGATATCGATGCCATCCATGCGTTTATTGGCCCTTCTCAGTGCGGCTGCAATAGCTTTTGGCCCATCCAGTGGATTGAGTGGCATGAAGTGAACGCAAGAGTCTTGGGGAGTGTACATTTCCACTTCTTCGAACAAATTCTTGTCGTAAGTCACCTCCAGGATGGACAAGTGCTGCCAGAGAATAAAAGGTGAACAAAGAACTTCCAGAAACACAAAAGTTGGTACCTTGACTCCGGCGGATACCAAAAGCTTGCAGCATTGAAAGTTTAAATCGCTAAACCCTCCGATGAAGACCACGTTTTTCTGTGCCAGGATTGCGCTGTCCATATCGGGTTTCTGTATCGACGACGGTGACTTCTGCCAAGAAGGCTCCAATTTGATTTTAGGTATAGAAGATGAAGAAACGGTTGGTTTTCTTGCTTCGGCGATTGTTTCAGAGATTTTTTCAAATATTTCAATCTTTGGTAATTTTGAAAATAACCATTTCAAATGCCTGAGTTGATGATAACCAACTCGACTGGACAACATTTTGCGCTACTGCGTTGATATCAAATAATATTAATCGAGTGTTAGGTCGCGGAACAAAACATTCGAATTCATACAAATAATACGAATGTGATTTCTAGAAAACTTTTTTACTTTCAAACACAATCGAGCAATTTTGAAATTTAATGCTGAGCGATCGTTTTCTCGATTTTTGACCTAAAAATTATAGAATATTTTGATGGGAATGTCATTGGTAGTTATTGAACTCTCCTTTGTAGCAAGTAGTAATTGGTCTTTAGCAGTATATTAAACAATATTCCTGCTACAAAATAATGACTTTTCGTATCATTAAAGATTATTAATTGGGACCTATATAGGGTATCTTTAATATATATAGATTGTTGCATATATTAAAGATAGAAAATTGCTTTTACTTTCTTATTGAATTCATCAGAGTAGAAATGATGTGGATCAGATGTTGGCTAGGACATTTTGTAATATCCCAAATGCTATATTACTCTCTGTAGAAATATACTATACATACATATAAATATTCCAATTAAAAAACAATATGTTTAACAATAAATTTTAAGTTTTATTAAAAATTAACTGATATTCAGTGATGCAGAGCGTAGGTGGTTGGAGCGGCAACAACAGTTTTGACCAATGGCACGGGAGCAGCAGCATAAGTGTGAACGAGAGGAGCAGAGTGAAGAAGTGGAGCAGAGTGGACCAGAGGAGCAGAGTGCAGAAGAGGAGCAGAATGGACGACCGCAGGCGAATGAACGACTGGAGCTGCGTGGAGCACTGAAGCACTGTGAACAACAGGAACCACCGGAACCTTCTTCAACAGGTTCGTGTAGCTCTGATGGGTTACAGCTGATGAGGCGCTATGGTCCACTATGGCAGTTTTCGCAACAACAGCAGGTTGCAGTACAGCGTGCGTCTCGACAAGATGACCAGGAGCGGCGACAGCAGCAACTACTAGAGCAAAAAAGGAAATCTGCAAAATGAGAGTTAATAAAATCCTTATATCTGCGAAGGATCGTCCACGATATTCTTCACACTTACGATTTTGAACATGTTTGAAGATTGCTTTATTGCGTGGACTAAACTGAAACTGATGCCAACGCTACAGCAGCATCTGGTTTATATACAAGTTCGTGAGGCGATTCGTATGAGCAAGCGGAATAATTGTCGTCTTGCGCTTAAGCTCATTAAGTCAAAGAAAACAACCGGTTTTTTTCGATGGTAAATTTTCAAATTTTGCCCTTTAATGTTGAAAAAATGTCAGGTAAAAATTAATAACAAAAGAAAACACGCTTTTAAATTCCTTGATTTGACGAATTTGCGTTTATACAGATTTATTTTTCATTGGTCTTTATTAAATGCGTGAGTTGAAAAACTTCTTAACAACATTAAGTGCTTTCTATTCAACCTCTTTAAGTATCTTAGCACTGGACCAATAGTTTGGTATTTTGGCCAACTTGGGTGAGCCAGAGTTAATAAGCCAAACAGTGCCATTGTTGGCATTTTTGATGACTTTGACCATCGCGGCGCCGCAATCATCAGCTGTTTGCGTCCTGGCATAGCTCATTTTGTCGCTAAGTGGCTTGGAGTGAACGAATGTATCTCTGTTGGTAAAAGTCGTGAACATATCGGTAGCTGTTGGTCCCGGACAGATGGCTGTGTACAAGATTCCTGTGTTTCCGTAATAGATAGGGTGCTAAAATAAAAAACCCTTTAATGAATTGATCCATTGCTAAAAAGTAGTCTTACGGCGAGGGATCTGGTGAACCCAATGACAGCACTTTTGCTGGCTGAGTAAATGGCTGCAAAAGCAGCCGGTTCGAGGCCAAACATACAAGCTACGTTTACAATAATACCGCCGTTGTTGCCAATATCTTCCGAAGCACTCATTAAGGGAATTGCGGATAGGGTAGTCTGAATGAGCCCCGTCTGAAAACGTAACGTTGATTACCATAGCACATACCTTCATTTTAAATCCACCTACCAAATTCACATGCATCGTGTCTACGGGATCGCGATCATTCAAGATGCCGCTCCCATTGATCAGTATATCTATGGATCCCATCTGCTTTACAACATCACTAAGAGCTTCCTCTATGGCGTCCTTCCCATCACACAGATTTAGCTTCATAAAGTCGAATTTTAGATTGGGATTGATTAGACTCAGGCAACGACGTTTTATACAGTTTTCCTTGACATCCAAAATAGTCAGACTCTACGGAAGGGTGAACAAGAGTATTGCAGGCATGATGGGTTCCATCAAAACAATTCTTACCTGTATTCCTTCTTGGACCAGTCTTTTGCAACAAGCGTAACCGATGCCTCCATAACCACCCACATAGGTCACATTTTTTCCCACTACATTTCTGCTTTTTGAGTATTCAATGGTTTTTTTTGGAACCATGCCAAAAAATCCGCCCTTATTTAAAATGAGTGGGTAAGTGATGGGAGGAGGAGAGGAACAATGATTCGGCGATGTGAATATTGAACGGCAATGGTATAGACGTTGTATCCAATGCTTAGGATTTATGCGAAGTCCAAGTTTAAGTGCATTCATGACGAGAATTGCTATCAATTTAAAATCCAAAGAGTTACGTTAATGGATATATATATCACAGAATAGGTTAACTGAGCCGAAAATAGTTGATGTGAAATGCTTTAGAGTTGACTTAAGTTGGTTTATACAAGAATTAAAAAAAAATTATCAAAATATTTGGTTAATTTCAAAATATTACTTATTCCAAAATGACATTAAAGCTGACGATATAATTGAAATTTTCTGAAAAATTTTTGAAAGTGATTTAAACAAAATGAAAACGAGAGGTATTGTTTCAAGTAAAAGACCAGATTTTATTGTCTCTTCATTACTAATAAATAAATGAATGATCTTTGAACTTTATAATAACTACAAGGAATTTAAGATTTCTTTTTAAAAGTAGGTTTCCAGTACAGGGGTAATTTGACCTCACACATTTTGCCCAAATCTACAATACAGATGCTGCCATTTTTGCCAATTTGAATGGCGTCCGTCATGGCTATGGCAGATTGTTCAGGCGTTTGTGACATTGCGCTTTGAAATTCGTCGCCAAGGGCGCGTGAATATTCGAAGGTCCCTGTTCCAGAGAAATTGCTAGCCAATTCGGTGACGGTGATACCGTGACAAATGACTATGTGTGAGATCCCAGTGATTTTTTTATAGTGTTCATGCTAAAAGTTAGAATAAGTGTGAATTTCAGAGGCAGTATTTATCAACACTTCTACGTACAGCACAGCATCTTGTGAATCCGACGATTGCGTGTTTGCTGGATGTGTAAACGGCAGCAAAGGCCCCTGGTACCAAACCCAAGACAGAAGCCAGATTCACGATCAGTCCGCCACCCTTCCCGGATTCTTTACGGCTCATCAAAGGAATTGCTGCCAGAGTAGTTTCAATCGGTCCCAACTGCAATCGGTGACCAAACAAGTGAAAAATATATCAAAGTTCCCGACTTTGAAGCCCAAACAAGCATCACTTACCACATTAGTTAGAATTGTTCGCTTTGGTTCACTATCCACGAGCATTCCAGCGCCGTTGACAAGAATATCGATGTGGCCCAAATGTTTTGAGGTTTCCTGTATAGATGCTTGGATGGCCTCTTTACCTTCGGTGAGATCTAAGGGAACGAAACACACAGACTTTACATTGGGATTCACACCAAGCAACGCGGTCCGTTTTTCAACATTATCCTTTGTATCAAGAATAACCAGATTCTGCAAAAGAAACAGTTTTTTGTTTTTTGCGGAATGTTATTGATTTTTGTTCGTTTCACTGCAAGATATCCTGCCACTCACTTGAATTCCTCGTAGGACCATTTCTTTGCAACAAGCGTAGCCGATACCGCCGAAACCGCCGACGTAAGCAACATTTTTACCCTGCATTACGGGGTGATTAAGCATGACAGGTAGAGTTTTACAAGATTTTTTACTCACCTCTAATCCTGCATGACCGGAATCTTTGCAGCAATTTCTGCTTCTTGAAAATTCAATTGCTTCTCTTGGCACTTCGCAGAAAAATCTTTCCTTATTGTAAATATTTGGTGAAGTGATGGGACGGAAAGAAGGAGCATTAAATATTGATCGCCAATGGCCTGGATTTTGGATACCAGATTTAGAAAACACGCTAAGTGCAAGTTTAATCCGATTCATGGTGAGTAAATGCAGTCGCTTTATATCAAAAAATATGTTTAACTGAGTCGAAATAAGTCGATGTAAAATGTTTTAGACCTGTGTTGATTTGTTCAAGAATAAAAATAAAAACCCACGAAATATTTTATAATTACAAAATATTGTTTATTCAAAAATGACAATAAAGCTGATGATATAAATAAAATTTTTAAAAACTTTTTGAAATAAAATGAAACAAAATGAAAACGACAGTGTTACTTCAAGTAGAATAGGAACGGGTTTTTTCATTGTTTCTTCATTTGGAATAATAAGAAAATTTTCTATAGTCACATCATTTATTTATGCAATTATTATTAATTACATTTATCGAATCTTAACAATTTTTATCGAAAGAAGGTTGCCAGTAGAGTGGTATGCCGACTTCAACCTTTTTCCCCAAATCCACGATGAAGATGCTGCCATTTTTCCCATTTTCAATTGCATCCACCATTGGTTTGGCGGAGTCTTCCGCCGTTTGTGTTGCAGCGCCTTGAAATGCTTCGGTGAGTGGGCGTGAATATTCGAAGGTGCCCGCCTCATCGAGATTGCTCGTCATTGTGTTGAAGACGATGCCTGGACAGATGGCCATGTGCGAGATCCCAGTGATCTTTTTATAGTGTTCATGCTGAAAATTAAAATAAACTTTAGTTTAGGAGTCAATATTTATCAAAGTTTCTACTTGCAGCACATGCTCTGGTGAATCCGACGATTGCGTGTTTGCTGGCTGTGTAAACGGCAGCAAAGCCGCCCGGCACCAAACCCAAAACACAAGCAATATTCACGATCAATCCGTTGCCTTTCCTGCCAGGCACATCACGGCGCATCAAAGGAATCGCTGCCAAAGTAGTCTCAATCGGTCCCATCTTCAATCGGTGACCCGAGGAAGAAAAGAATATTGAAAAATATCAGATCACAAAACAAAACAACTTCAACAATTTCAATCACATACCACATTAACATCAATGGTTTGCTTAGGATTCTGCTCCATTAGAACTCCAGCCCCGTTGATTAGAATATCGATGGGATCTATAAGGTGTGCGGTTTCCTGCAAAGCTGCCTCGACGGCCTTTTTGCCATTGCAGAGATTTAAGGGAACATACGTCACAGACTTCACCTCAGGATTTACATTGCGCAACTCCTTACGTTTTTCATAGCAGTCCTTTATATCAAGAATAACCAGATTCTGTATAGGAAAAAGTTGTTGTTTTTTCAGAAAAAGGCCAATGGTTCATGTTGTTGTTACTACAAGTTATTCTGGCACTTACTTGAATTGTTCGTTTCATCAGTTCTTTGCAACAAGCAAATCCGATACCTCCAAAACCGCCGACGTAAGCAACATTTTTGCCCTGCATTACAGGCTTATCAGCATGACATGTAGGTCGTTACCACAAACTACTTACTTGTAAAATTCCTTGTACTGGATTTTTGCAGCAAGAATAGCAGAGGCATCCATAACCACCCACTACATTTCTGCGTCTTGGAAATTCAATTGTCTTTCCTGGCACCATGCAAGAAAATTCTCCTTTATTGAGAATAAATGGGGAAATTATGAAAGGAGGATATGGACTATTCAGGGTTGTATATATTGAATGCCTATAGAACAGTGGTTTGAGCCATGGCATGGAACTCATGCTTAGTGCAAATTTACTCCGAAGCATGACGAGAAGAGTAACTACAGTCACATTGGCGGCGAAGGTCAATCCCTTTGAATCCGTTTATATCAATTTTGATTCCAAAGGGTTCAGTTAATCACTATTTCACAGTATTAAGTCTCATTGAGCCGAAAGAAGTTGTTGTACAGATGCTTTAGAGTTGAATTGATTTTACATAAAGTTGATTTTGCATGAAACCAAATAAAAACCACGAATATATTTGGAAATTTTGAAATATTACTTATTCAAAAAAAACATTAAAAATGATTTAATATTTGAAATTTTTGAAACATGTCTGAAAACGTGTCAAACAAAACGAAAATAATAAATTTCATTTTAAGTAAAAAAGACTCGCTTCTATTGTACTATTTTAATTTTAAATAAATAATGAAGCTTTAACTGGAGATACGTTAAGACTTTTTTAGCAAAGGTTTCCAGAAGGTGGGTATTCCAACTTCTACTTTGTGCCCCAAATCCACTATAACGATGCTGCCATTTTTGCCATTTTGAATGGCTTCCACCATAATTTTGGCGGATTCTTCAACTGTTTGTCTTACAACGCGTCCATATTCTTCGCTGAGGGGGCGTGAGTAGTCGAAAGTGTCTGCGCCAACGCATTTGTTCACCAAAGGGGTGTCGGTGACGCCATGACAGATTGCCATGTGTGAGATTCCAGTAGTTTTTTCGTAGTGTTCATCCTAAAAGTTAAAAAAAGTTTGAATTAAGGGGTCAGGTATTTATGAAGATTTCTACTTGCAGCACATGCTCTGGTGAATCCGATGATTGCGTGTTTGCTGGCTGTGTAAACGGCAGCAAAAGATCCCGGTACCAAACCCAAAACAGAAGCAACATTCACGATAAGTCCGTTACCCTTTTTACCGGACTCATCCCGGCGCATCAGCGGAATCGCTGCCAGAGTAGTTTCAATCGGTCCCAACTGCAATCGGTGACCCGACAAGACAAAAATATATAAAAGTTTTCACTTCTTAAGTCCAAACATCATTCACTTACCAAATTAACATCAATGGTTTGTCTAGGATTCCGATCCATGAGAATTCCAGCGCCGTTGATAAGAATATCGATGGGATCCATAAGCACTATGGTTTTGTACATAGCTGTTGCGATGGCCTTTTTGCCTTCGCTGAGATTTAAAGGAATATATGACACAGACTTTGCATTGGGATTTAAACTTTCCAACTGGCGACGTTTTTCAGGGGAATCCTCTTTATCAAGAATGACCAGACTCTGTAAAGACAACAAATTTCATTGATTTTCGTACTTTTCACTACAACATATTGTGCCACTGACTTGGATTCCTCTTCCCATTAGTTCTTTGCAACAAGCGAAGCCGATACCTCCGAAACCGCCGACGTAAGCAACATTTTTACCCTGTCGTAAAAGGTGATACAGCAGTTTGGGAAGTGTTTTACACAAAACTACTCACCTCTATTTGGCGTTGGCCCGACTGTTTTTCAGAAGAATAACCGATGCAACCATTACCAGACAGTACGTTTCCGCTTCTTAAAAATGTAATTGGTTTTCGTGGCAACATACCGAAAAATGCTCCTTTATTATAAATTAATGGGTAAGTGATAGGGCGAGAAGAAAGACCGTTCGGTATTGTAAATATTAAACGGGTCTTGGGTAGGAGTTGGATCCGTAACATGGGCCTCATGCCAATTGCAAGATTAATCCGATTCATAGTGAGCGAAGTGAAGGCAGTCGCATTGGCGGCGAAGGTGAATACTTTTTTATCAATTTAGAGTCCAAAGAGTTTAATTAATCACTATATCACAGAATTAAGTCGCATTAGGCCGAAATAAGGTGCTGTCAGAATGCTTTAGAGTTGACTTGAGTTGATTTTACATGAATACAAATAAAAGCCACGAAAATATTTGGAAATTATGAAATATTACTTATTCAAATATTATATTAAAAATAACATAATTTAATATTTGAAATATTTTGAAACATGTCTGAAAACGTATCAAACAAAATAAAAACATTTTTTTTCAGTTAAAATAGGAATGAGTTTTTATTGACTATTCGTCCTAATAACTGAAAAATTCTCAGAAATCTTAACAAATTTTTTCGAAAGAATTTTGCCAGTAGTTGGGTATGTCGACTTCAGTCATTTTCCCGAAATTCACGATACAGATGCTGCCATTTTTGCCATTTTCAATGGCGTCTACCATCGCTTTGGCGCAGTCCTGAGGCGTTTGTCTCAACGCGATTTCGAATTCTTCGCTAAGAGGGCGTGAAAAGTCGAAGGTGTCTACTCCTACGAAAGTATTCAACAAAGTGGTGGCAGTTATGCCTGGACAGATGGCCATGTGTGAGATTCCAGTGGTCCTTTTGTAATGCTCATGCTAAAAATATATAAATTTAAATTTATAAGTTAATATTTATCAACGTTTCTACTTGCAGCACATGCTCGAGTGAATCCGATGACTCCATGTTTGCTGGCTGTGTAAACTGCAGCAAAAGCCGCAGGCACTAAACCCAACACAGAAGCAACATTTACGATGAGTGCGTTACCCTTTACGCCAGACTCATCTCGGCGCATCAGAGGAATCGCTGCCAGAGTAGTCTCAATCGGTCCCATCTGCAATCGTTTACCCGACAAGACAAAAATATATTAAAGTTTTCACTTCTTTAGTCCAAACTTCTGTCACTTACCAAATTAACATCAATGGTTTGTCTAGGATTCCGATCCATGAGAACTCCAGCGCCGTTGATAAGAATATCGATGGTATCTAAAACTCTTACGGTTTCCTGCAAAGCGGCCTCGATGGCCTCCTTGCCATCGCATAGATTTAAGGCGACATATGTGACGGACTTTACACTAGCACTTACACTACGCAACTCCTGGCGTTTTTCAGCGCTATCCTTTGTATCGAGAATAACAAGATTCTGTAAAAGGAAGAAAAAATTGGTTTTTTCAAGAAAATTTCATTGGATCTACTTGCCACTGACTTGAATTCCTCTTTTGATTAGTTCCTTGCAACAAGCGAAGCCGATTCCTCCAAAACCGCCGACGTAAGCAACATTTTTCCCCCGAAGTCCCATGCTGTAGAATTATATTCCAATCTCGTCCGATGCTGCCTAAGTGATGGTCGGAAATGAATGCGACAATGAGTTTTCTCATCTATTTATTTGTTGGTTTAGGTCATCGGAGATAAGTGCAATCGAGCAACAATTTCACTAAACAAATTATTTTGCGATAGAGAATATTCTATGCAATACTATTGAAAGCAGTTCTATCTGTTCGTAAGACAAACCTTATCACTATACTTTCTCTGTCGTCATATGAACATATAAATATACTAATCAAAATTAATTAATTAAAAGCGACTATAATCGCTGTGTTTTTGCAATTAGTTTTGCATTTCAATTATATATGTATAATATACAAAGAATAGCTTTTATAAAACGTTTTTATATGTGTTAACATTAATTTCGAATTTGATTATTTTGCAAATTTGTTTAAATCGAATGATATTTTTCATGTTTTTTTGATATTTTGTTTTTCGATTAAACAAAATTTCAATTTTTTATTTGTGCTTCTATTAAAAGTTAAAGAGGAATATTCATAAATAAGCATACGCACAAATATTAAAAAATCTTTCTGTAAGCCTCTCATGCCTGGCGAAAAGTAGGTAAACATAATAAAAAATGATCATAATGATCATCATATTTGAAAGAGTCACTGAGGTTATTGTTACGTGTTATGGGCAGCGGATCGTCACTTCAAAGCTGCTGCGTGGACTTGACATAATCTTTGCAATTCATCTTAAATGACTTGAGGTTACTAGGACAGACGAAGATGAGGACGAAGAGACAGACGCAGACTTATAAAGAGTGATATCAGAGAGGATAATTAAAAAACATTTAAATAAAAGCGTAAACATAAAAGTGCAATTTAATGTTTCTTTGAGTGGATATCAAAGTTGTTGATGTTGTCGCTGTTATGATTAATAATGTTGTTACTTCGTGTTGTTGTTTTTAAGGAATATTTAATCATTTCTGGGTCACTACAAGTTGTGGGCATGTTTAACCTTGACATAGGGATTTAAACTAAAATTGTGTTGAATTCAATGTAGACGATTTTTATTTTGTTGGTTTTTGGTTTTCTGCTGACCATGAAAAGCGGTTATGAAGAAACTTAATGACTGCTGAATGAGATTCAAATGATAACGGCAGCAATAACAAATCCCAGCTGTCATGTGCGGTGAGGAGAGTTGAGTCAGAAATCAATTCGTTGTCAATTAATTTGCGTTGCTTCAAGTGACTTTATTGTAAATCAACTTGAGTGTAGACAAGTAGTTGATTTGGGATATTAAGTGGTGCGTGGGCGGAACTGCAACGAAGGCGAATGCCTCGAATTTCTCATGGTAATGAAATATTCATAAATTGATTGATGGATGTTGCGTAAGTAATAAAAGCAGTTGTTGAAGTAGCACAATTTTTTCATTTTAAGTACAGATTTACACCTTAAAGTTATAATGATTTTATGGTTTATAAGAAACGCTCCATCGCACGTGAATTATAAAGCATTGAGGGTATATGCAATAAGGAATAATTGTGAAACTTGAATCAAAATTGAAGAAAATTAATAAAATTAAAATAGTGTGAAAGCAAAGGTTCTTATTTTTATATATTAAGCATCATAAATAAAATACAAATCCAAATTTTAAATAAATAGAAATATTTATTTAAATAAAATACGTACATGAATAAATAATACAAAAACATATGTAATTTAAAATATTTATTATATATAAAGTATCGAGAATGTTTAGAATATTCAAGAAGTAAAACAATGAACTCTACAAAACTTTATAGTTTAGTTTATTTGGTTATTTTCATAAAATAAATAACAATGATCTCAAAATATTATGGTATATATTGGTATATAATGGTTTTATAATATTATAATAATTTATTTATTATCGTAAATTATAAGTATTTATAGTAATTCTGATTGGTGAAGGAGTTTAATTTAATTTTAAAACATTGCAAAATTATAACTTAAAATAAAATCTAAAATAAAGTTAATAACTTTAAAGTTATTCGAATGAAGAAGAAAAATACGCCGTGGACAACAGTATTTCAACCTAACATCAAATGAGTCCATTACTTAGCCACTTACCATTAATAGTATTTTCATGTATATATTGTAATTCGGACCTCCCTTTTTTCCGTTTTATTTGTTTTAAAAGAATACATTTTTATTAATAAAAGTAAAAGGAAATTGTTGTTAAACTATTTTAACGAAATTATTGTTTTTAACATGAAAATTCTGTGAAAATTTACAAGAGGAAAGATTTCGAAAAAATTCTAGAAGGTTCCCATATCCAACGCAAGTTTTTCTTAAAATAAATAACCAGTGTTTATTAGAATACCATTGCATTTAAAGTAAGAATCGGAATAAATTTTATTTCAGTTTGAATTATACATACTCGTATAATAAAATATCATAGGCTTTTATTAACATATTTAAACAAGAAATATTTGTCACAGTGGAAATTCTGAAATATAAAATCTCTACTAGAATTTACAACAATTAATATACCATTTACAACAATTTACATATATGCTTTTGTAGTATCAATTCTTTTGTCATTATAGCTGAATTAATTTCAGTTGTGCCAACATAAGTAATGTTTCATTGATAAAATAACGCAGAAAATTATGTAAGTTCTCAAATATAACAAATATATTACAAATTGGATGAAAATTTTTTTCTATGAGATACACAAAGCTCAACGCTTTCAAAACTTTTTATAATCGTTTTGCAAATTTTTAAATATTAAAGAGAAAAAATTCAAAATTTTTTAGTTTTGTTTTTAATTCCCAATTAAAAAATATGAGTAATTTTTAAATAGCATCAGTTAGAAAATATCGAAATTATGCTATTTTTTTTGCGAATTAAGGTCCTTAATATTTGTTTTCTTAAATGTTCTGAATGAATTAGTCTAGAAGAAGTATTAAATTTTGAAACAAACACAAAGTCGTCAGTATTAAAAGATTTTTATTTTTTTGATCACACAATTAAAATTAGTTCTTGACTCTTCACGCCCACGATTTACGTCATTCAGTGGTGCAAAGTGTATGAAACAGGAGCGGAAACCAGAGTCTTGACTAAAGGAGACGCCGCGTGCACCACGGGAACAGAGTGATGTACAATGGGGGCTGCTGCGGCGACATGGTAAGTTTTTACCACTGGAGCAGAGGCGGAGGCGTACGTGTGCACTACTGGGGCGTGGTACGTGTTCAGCAATGGAGCGGAATGGACGGAGGTCTTCAGAACGGGGGCGACGACATCCTGCACCACGGCCTTGTTGTGCACCTGGGTGATGCTCTGATGGGACACGGCTGAAGGCGCGCTGTGTACCACGGAGCCGACTTTCGCAATGACGGGCTCATGGACGACGTGATGGGTTTCGATGAGGCCGGCAGAGGAGGCAGCAATCAAGTGAAGAGCGACGACGATAGTAACCTAAAGCAGACCAAAGTTAAATTAAAACTAAATCAATTTCGTCAGTTGTTCACAAAACTTACGAACTTAAACATTTTGATGGCGAGTGGTTTTTATTTTTGATGCTCGTTCTGCGAAAACTAAAACGTTTCTGATGATCAACGATATTTTTGACCTGCCTTTTATAGCAAACAAACCGTCAAAAAAGTAACACTTTTAATACTGCGACAAAAGTTCGCAGAGCTACCGGTTTGTGTAAGTATTTGGAATTGGTCTGCTTCACCATTTCTTTCCGAAACTTACACAAAAAACTACCAAGAAAATTCAGACACACTGCAGACAACCTCTCGAGTTTCTTTAGCTCGATGAAGGTCAATCACTCGGATTGAAAAATGACTCGCTTTTTGTCATTTTTTGCTAACTTCAGGAAGGTTGTTCAGCGAAGTTTTTTTTGATCGATGTTGTTTGGATAAATGTTGTTTCCGTTTTGATTGTTTTCTGCTTTTTTTGCATGTCGCTTAATTTATCCAACTGTCAATATTTGAATGGCGTCCAATACTCCGTAAGTTTGTTTAATTTTTCCATATAAAGGGCCGCTTCACTTCATATTCATCATCAGTAACATTTTTTCGTCCAATGAAAATCATTTCTCGGCAACTTAACAACAAAATGTTTAAATCTGTGAGAATTCCATTTATTTAAAGTTCGAAATAAAAATTAATTGAGTGCTTTATTCTTAGGCTGTTCTTATTGCCGCCCTATTTATTGCTGCCTCCTCTGCAGGCCTCATCGAAACCCATCACGTCGTTCATGAGCCCGTCATTGCGAAAGTCGGCTCCGTGGTCCACAGCGCGCCTTCAGCCGTGTCCCATCAGAGCATCACCCAGGTGCACGGCACCAAGGCCGTGGTGCAGGATGTCGTCGCGCCCGTTCTGAAGACCTCCGTCCATACCGCTCCATTGCTGAACACCTACCACGATCCAGTAGTGCACACTTACGCCTCCGTCTCTGCTCCAGTGGTGAAAACTTACCAAGTCGCCGCACCGGCCCCTGTTGTCCATCACTCTGTTCCCGTGGTGCATGCGGCGGCTCCTTTAGTCAAGACTCTGGTGTCCGCTCCTGTGACGTACACCTTGCACCACTGAATGACGTAAACCGCGGGCGTGAAGAGTTTAAGAGGCAAATTCAAATTGTTCAGTTGACAAGAACGTCAAAATGCGGAAAAATAATAAAGTATTTCTTAATAGAATCTCTAAAAATAGTAGTTGCTATAATAAGAAGCAGTTAACTTACAATTGATTGAAATTTTAAATTTGTGTATTTTAATAATGTTTGTTGTTTTTTATAAAATCGATTTAAAAAGTTCTTGTTAACGTTTTTTAGTTCACAAAGTGTTATGCAAAATTCAGTCTTTCCCAGACTTTCGACATCTGTGTACCCCTTACACATAAATAAAATTAAACAAATTACCTTTAAAATCTTATTTTCATTTATATTGTTACTATGACAAGTTCGGTCCATAGCACTTTAACAGATTTGAGTTAAAGTGAGTTTTGAAACGTTCGTATCGTAAATTCTACAATAATTGAACAATAGAAATACAAAACAACTCAAAGACCGCATACGCTAAAGAAGCACAGAAAGAAAACATACAACAGTAGAAATACAGGAACTACAGTTTGAGTTTTAGAGTCTTGAACCAACGTGACAATATCAACAACGTAAGATATACTCTGTACCACCGCAATCATACGAAAAACACGATAATAATGTCAACATTATTATGCATAGAAGCACAGAGAAATTACTTTTATTATTTGTCTGTAATATGAGCTTAAACCACGCAAAGATAGATGGAGTAATAATGCTCAAGAAGAACAAATTTCAATCCTCTGTAAGAAACCGGTAACGGTTTCAATGCAGCATTCTAAACTTGGTGCATATTAATTAATTTTCTTTATAAATATAATTGTTTTGGGGTGGAATTAATTAATTTAATTTTAACTAAAATTTTATAATATTTTTCAACAGTATTTAAGTAATGTTATTCCATCTATCATAATGAAATAATTAAATTTTTCAGAATCTCAAAGGCTGCAATTTTGTCCCCAAAGGCAGGAGATGCATTTACCCACTAACATCGGTACTTTTGCCGAACCAACCCCCGATAGTGTGGGACTGGGTTGTATTAAAGGAAGTAGTTATTGTTTTTTCTTGAAAAATCATTTATTTTGATATATGTTATTTTTTTGTCCAAAATCTATTACATGTTTTTTGCTCGCAAATGAAAGTAGCTTTTTTGAACCAAAATTCAAAATTTCACAATTAATATGTGAAATTTCGCTAGAGATTCAATAAAGCTGGTAAAGGAAGAAATCAAATCAAATCAAAGAGTGTAAAATAAAATAAAACAAAAGCAGTAAAAGTCGGGGTCTAAAAATGGGGGTTCCATGAGCTCGCCGATGCTGGAATAGCGCTTTCATCCTTTTAACCGTCCCACGCCTGCTTGTCGTAATCCTGCTTCTTCACTTCACCCCCTCCTCACGTCGCGTATTTGCTAGAAGGCATTTTAAATCAAAATGGAATGAGGATGAGCCGCCACGAGGTGTGGGTGGAGAAGAGGTGAAGAGACGATCGGGACAACGGATGTGATCAATGGGTTACCATGAACCTGGACGGTGCTCTGGTGAGAAACGGCAGCAGGGATGGTGTGCACCAAAGGTCCCGAAATGATGGTTGGTCCAACAAGGCTGGGGCGAGCAGCGGCCAACGAAAGCAAGGCAACGAATGCAATCTGTGGGAGGAAGGAAAATTTCCGGTTAGAAGTCAGTTTTATGTCCCGAGTTGGAATGTCCTTTCCCGATGCAGGACCAATTTAAAAACTTACCAATTTGAACATTTTGTTTGGAGTTGGTTTTGTTATTGGATTGTTTCAAGAAAAACGTTTAGAACTGCAGTCAGCTGTGATATGATTTCTGCAAGCATTATGCACCGCTTTTATATGATTTGGTTCAGATTTCGCTTGGCCGATCGATCGATTAACCGAACGAGTGCTTGTCTCTGATTTGCATCTCATTTGTAATAAAAGTTGGAGTCGCTCTGTTGTTGTTGTTCTGATCTTATGTGTTGATTCGAATGATACCCTTCCGGGGCAAGTTTTGCAATATATACCTCGTTTTTTTGTATACTTCGCATAAGGTATTGCAATACTTCGGCGTTTGTCTCATTGTTAATAGAAACAATAATTGCATTTTTATAGGTGTTGTTGTAGCTCTTGATTTACATATTTAGCACTTGGTTTCCATAATTATTCACGCTACATCGAGTAGCGACGGTTCAGAATGCTCTGGTTAATATTTACGACGGTGTTTCCGTAAGATGAGTGTTTTTTTACGTTTTGTGGCAGTGAAAAGTTCTATTATATTATTGAATAATTATTATAACTACAACTTTTTATGATATGACTTCTGTTCAATCATAATCGATTTACATTTAAATCACTTCGTAAAATACTTCAATTTAAGTTAAATGAAAAACATTTGATTTCCTTTTATTGGTTTCTTGAACTATTACTATATTTTTGTTGAAATTGCGTTGATCTAATTAACGCGCTTTTTATGATTAAAAAGCTTTGCTTATATTATTTCAAATAATTTTATAAAAGAGGAAACAAATGGAGCCTGGTTGATGTGAATAACATAATAAATAAAAAGAGTATCTAAAATTTAATAAATAAATGATAATAAATATAAAAAAAATAAAAAAAATTAAAATATAAGATAATACTAAACACAAAATAATAATATAGAAACTATTATATAATAAATAAGAAATATATATGTATAATAAATTAAATATCATCTTATTACAGCACTTTTAATTGTTTATGTGTTGGTTTTATGTATTTCGGTGAGACAGTTTTCATTTTTCTTTGGTGAGAATAAAAAACAAATTTATTTTGAATTTCTTTATTTGCTTTTTATTAATTCATTTAGAATTAAACTAATTTTGAATTTGGTTATTTAAATTAATTTGAGTTCAATTTCAGTTTTTATTACAACTTCGATTTCATTTACTGAATTTTATTTATTCAGTTTTATTAAAACAATGTTTTAAAATAATTGCAATGCCCTAAAATTATGTTTTAAGTTTACTGAATGGACTCATAGACTTTGTTGACTTTAAAATTGATTCTAATTCTACTTATATTGCTCACATGATAATATTTGTTGTCCTTAATGAACTGATAGTGCCAGTTGTAGCGCTTCGTATCTTGCTTTAAGCAATTAAGAAGGTCATTCAGCAGGCGCAGTCGATTCGGCATGTTTAAGCAGAATTTTCTATTGCAAAAATGCTTGTACATGTGTCTAAAGTGATCTCCATTCAAATGCAAGTCGGAACTTAATTCTAAAAGAAAGAGAAATCTCAATAAGAATTGTTAATTTGTTTGACAACAAATATGACGCCCGCTGATCAAAGCAGTGCAATTGTCATTTCAAAGGCAAACATTACCCAAGCGAAGGTGGTGTCTGTTGTTATTGTGTTAGCTTGCCGAGAATATTCAAGGGGAGTGTGTATCAGTGGTTTTACTAGGTCGACTTTCTCGTTTTAATTAGCATAAATTCAATGATTAATGAACCGATTTCTTTGAGGAAAGGCAACTGCATTGAAACTCAAGCGATCAACATTCGAACAAATTTGTATTGTAGCTTATCTGTGTCGTAGAGGAAGAAAGAGTGGTGTGGAGAAATTGATGGAAAGAGGAAGAAAAATCAGTAAAAAAATTAAAATAAAAAAATGCACGAATATTGTAATTTATTGTGTATTGTTTAACGAATTGTATTAATTATTTTCGAGAAGTTTTTCTATAAATTAATTTTAAAAGTATTTTTTGGAAATTGTATTTTTACTTATTCATAAGTGCCAATCATTATTTAAAGGCGATCGAGTCGAATTCTGATTCTTTTCCAGGCGCTATTTAATATTGCGCATACGTCATGTTGTGCAGAAGTTTAATAATATGTAATTAGCTCCTTTGGTCTACGAATGCATTTAATCATTAACCTTGGCGACTTGTTTTTTACTGTGAGAAATATTTTTTTTTTCAAGTAAATTTTTGTATGCAAAAAACATAAAGAATTAATCTTGTATTTAATACAGTCTTATATTATGCAAGTTTCTATATGATTGCATAATAAATTTGTTGGTTCCCCTTTGTTTTTTATCTCTCTGATGAAAATCCATCACTAACATTTTAAAATATTAATAAATTGTTAAAAAATTCTTCTTGCAGTTCATAAACTGCAGACAAGAAGAATTTTTTAATGATTCTGATGCCTGTTCATCGATTTCCTTAACTTGAATTTGTATCGATTTGCATTTTAAATTTCAAATTTCAGCAATAAAAATTAAAAGCTAACCTTATATTAAATAAATTTCAATAAAAAAACCATAACGACACGAAAAAAACAAGATAAGCGATGATAAATTCAATATTAATTGGAACTATGAAAAGATCTGTATTAAATAAATGTACGACACATATTCCTAAAAAACTAATAATTAAATTTTAATGTAGTTAAATAAGATTAAATCTTTTAATCATTTTTAATTTACGATTAACTTACAAATTTCAGGTTCAAAGACGATGAAATCATAATAAAGAGATGCCCATATTTTCCTGGACATTATTTGTAAAATTTGGTTACAACACATTTTTCACTAGGCTTTTAAACAACGTGATAACAGAGATTTTTCAGTTCAGTGATTGTCAAACTGTACATTTCTGTTTGAAACTTATCGAAGCTATGCAAAGTTTCATGAAGCTGTGCATAATTTTCAAGCATCGGGCGTTCGCATACTTTTAGGAGCCATTTTTAGTAACCTGCGTATAGAAGTTTTCAAGCGCATAATTATTTTTAGAGATTGAATTAAATGTGACTTAAACAATATCATTGATATGAATTAAACAATATGATTTGTAATGAATAAATAATAATGAAGTCAATAAAGAACATTTTAAGTATCATCGAGCCAATGATAATATGCTAAATGTCAAAGTCTGTCGTACTGAAGCTAATTCAATGAATAATATTACCACAAACAATGTTATTGGAACTAAATATAATTAGTTTTGAAAAATTTATGAATATTTCATGAGGTTGACATTTGATCAGAAATAAAATTAAATTTGCTTCTGCCAAAAATATTGATAATCCTAAGGAAGATGATGAAGATTTCTGTTTTCATCGGCTTTCGCATTGCTGACGACATGCAAAACAAGAAAAAAAATGGTTCCTTTGAGCCTAGCTTACGTAAGAAGATTAGAAATAGGCGTCTTCATTATCAATGACGTCGTAGATGCTGTATTGTAGTTAGCTTTGTTATAGAAGTGATCACATAATAATACCGAACTGCAACGATGACGTTTATTCGATGACGTTCTTGCGTTGGTGTCTGGACGACGTCTATTTTTAGTACCTTGAGATTTCTGCGAAAAGAAATACAAAAAACAACAAAAACAGGAAGCAAAAATATGCAAAGGCTGTGTTGTAAAGACATATGAAAAGTCTTCAAATTACAAAGAATCCATTCGTGCATACATACTTCCGTAAGCAGAGAGTAAAGGCCCAGCGTAAGGCCCAACGAGCGAAACAATGTAAATAATCCGAAACTACTGTAATGTATATCGGAGAAAGTTACTATAAGTTGCTGACTTTTATATCATTCTCGCACTATTTTAAGCTGGCGAACATTACGGTTCCTTGGGCCTAACCCAACGACTTTTAAATTTGGCATATACCAGATTTATACTTGTTTACATACCAAATCATGCAATAACAATAATATTATTGTTGTTCTTCAAAACAATTTATTATTCAATCAATACTAAAAACTTCCTCTTCGTCGTCATCTTAATCGCCATTGAAGTGAATTAATCTACTTTATAGTACGTTAAAGGTTAAATGTTACACAGACACAGAGACGGATTACGTTATGGAAAGAGACAGATTTATAGTGGAGTAGGTAATGATAGAGACATTAACTTTAAGATCCTTTTAGTGATAGTGGTGGAAGTCGGGGTAGTGATGATGGAAGGGATCGTGGATCGTGTGGAGCGGCTCCGGGTGATAGGCTTTTATGATGGGTGCCGAGTGGTACGTTTTGATCACAGGATGGACGACGGTCTTAACGACGGGCACGACGATCGGTTTGATGATGTGATGTGGGGCGCTGTGGACGACGGTGGAGCTCTGGTGCGAGATGGCGGCCGGGACGTGGATGATTTTGGCGATGTGCACCGGCTCCGGATGATGATGAACCACTGGATATTCGATATGTGGATATCCGTGAAGGAAGCCGGGTCGAGCCAAAGCGAAGTTGGTCAGAAAAGTGGCCACAAAAAAGTACAGCAGCGTCTAACGGGAAAAAGAACAATTTAACGGAGAAAATAAAACAATATGTAATTTCTTCTTTAGTATTTAAAAATATTCTGTTTAAAATTTCTTTAAATGCATTTGTTCCTTTTTTATATGAGACTTTTTCACTAGAAACACTTTCAAATAATTTTTCCGATATCTTTTCATAACCGATCCTTTGTGACGTCC
Organism: Thecophora atra; assembly: GCA_937620795.1. NCBI lineage: Eukaryota > Metazoa > Arthropoda > Insecta > Diptera > Conopidae > Thecophora > Thecophora atra. The sequence continues at coordinate 95,457,237 of OW569397.1, read as the reverse complement.
TGCGGTTACTCACAAGTTTCAGCATTGCGATTATATCCTGATGTTATTCCTTTGATTTCTGTGTTGATCCTTTTCTTCTTTGATTTCTTTAGCTTTGAGTCTAGGTTTTCCTTGTTTGTGGCTCTTCGGAAGCCGCTGAAGCAACAACTGATGCCATTTCGTTGCCATTCAGAGTCTTTTATATTTTCATTCGAACCACGAACAGCAACAACAACAACATAATGACTGCAGCAACGTTGAACCAAGATTTTGCATAAAAGTTCTTTGTTTTTCTGTGAAGTTTGTCAATTCGGCTCCAAAGTCGCAAAGCCGCAGACAGCAGAGTTACTTATACAATCGTCATTACTCCATTTTCCGCGCTGCAAGGTTACTGCTGCTTGTTGTTGTTGTTGGCATTGTTTTTTCGGTTGCTGTTGTCTTCCAAGAGGTGCCAACGATGAGGCGCTCTTTGCCTATGGCACGGAAGCTCCTCAGTTGCTTGCACAATAACAAAATTGAACGTAATTTTGTCACGTGTGCGTGTGCTTGTTGTTGCAGTGTTGCAGTTGTGTTTGTGTGCAATGATAGGTCAGAAGTTCCGCTGCAACCAGAGGCGCTAAAATATAAAAACTTAAACTAAAAGTCGAGCTATGAAAAACCAAACTAAAAATTACATCCGCCACTGATTTATTTTTCACCAAACAACGTTGTGACTTTATTTGGTTGCTTCTGTTGCTCCTGCTTCCGTTGTTTGTCAGTCAATTTTTCATTCCTTGTTGCAGCAGCGAAACTTATTCTTAACCAACCAAAACAACGGACAGAACAAAAACATAATCGCCGTTGTTGTTCTTGCAGACGCTGCTGCAGTTGTTCCAGTTGTCAGCGACGACCTTCAGTTGCTTTGAGCTTGGTTCTTGTTTAGCTTTGGTGCAGGCCGTTGGATTCGACCGAACGTTGTCGTTTTTCTTGCTTTTTTCTTCGCCGATGATGTCGACCGTTGCACATACTTCATTAAAGTCGGCAACGGAAATTCTCACTGTTTTGGTTTTTGGTGCACGTGTTTCATTCTTGGTTCATTATTTCTTTTTCTAATGAGATAAAGTTTAATGCGATACCAAATAAAACTGCTTGGGAAGTGTCGTTGTTGTTATTGGTCTGTTTTTTCTACATACCAAACATAATTTTCTCTCTGCGTAATGAACAATTCACTAATGCTTCGAGTTCTGGAAAAGATGAGATATTATCCAATATATTTAGTCCTTTATATACATATTGAAGCGTCCATACAACCTTAGAGATTTAATTAATTCATTTATTCACCAAAAAATCAATTTAAAATTTTGCTCTTCCTTCTATAATGTTTTTGTTTGTTTTACCTTTTCTAACACTGTTATTTATTGTTTTAACAACATCACATAAAATAATTGATTTCTTTCAATTCTAAACATTATTTTGTTGAATATGTTGGTCTTTTTATTTCTTTGTGTTTTATAGTTTGTTTTTCTTTATTGCTTTAGTGCTTCTTTGCAGGTGACATTTTATCTTTAGCTAAATTGCTTCTGGATGTTAACAATTACGGATTCGATGCAGTGAATACATCTCTAATCCTATCAAAGCTCCATCCTACTCAACTCTTCCATCTTCTCGCTCTGCACTTCATCCGTTCTTTTGACCTGTTCTTTCAATCAATTTATTTCGATATAATTCAATACATTCTCCTTCTGTCGTTACACAAATCGTGCAACAATTCGAGGCTACTACAAAATTCATTACCGAGATTTCATCGTATTAAATTTGCTAAAGTTCAACATCTGCTGCTCGAGTGCGATCGAACTGTCATTTTGAGAATATTGTCCAAATAAAATGGGTTTCTGTTGTGAAGAATCGACATGAAGACCGACTCTAATAAGCAAAATGATCTGTGATAATCAAGTCTATGATCAAGTTTGTTAAAGGTATTTGATTGCAGTCGTATTTGAGTCGACTTTCGTATTTATATATATGTACTTATTTACATTTTAATACGAATCTTCAATTTTCCCTGATTTCCTTCACATTTTAATATAACGAAGTTGGTTTTTTTGGGCTCAATAAATCAAACTCCAGGAGTTCCTCTCTGCACGATCGTTCGACTCCATGGAAGGCTTTATAATATCAAGTTTCTTTATATATATGACTTCTTCAATTATTTATACTTAATCCTATTTCTTAATGATAACAACATCAATTTTATGGCTGCTTGTAGTGATATAAAATTCTTGTCTTTGGTTTAAAAAATCTATTATTTGAAAATCCAGTTGACATTTCCGTTGGCATTTAATTCGACGTACGAAGGCAAACGCAAAAATGTGCTGTGGAACCTAGCAAGAACATCAGAATCTTTAAAGACATTTTTTTTCTAAATTTTTTTTTAAAAATTTAGCAGTTTCCTTGAAAATACAGAGCATTAATTTCGTGCTCGGATTTTTATCAAACGATTATAAAATGTAATTGTTTCCGTTTAAGACAACATGCTGCAAAATTGTTCACTGAAACTTCTTCCATTTTTTTGTAATAAAATAACTTCAAAGTTAAATGGTGTTGCATTTTCGATAAGATTCCAAAGCAATTTATCATCTATTTGGCAATTTATTGATCTATTTTTCTTTATTTATTATTTATTAAGTGACACTCTTCTTTAGAAAACAATTTATCAGAAATTTGTAAATGAAGTTGCTTGAAAGGTAGTTCTTTCAATCGGACATCACTATAAATTATAGCAAAATACTTTAGTACATCATAGCATTTAAAACAACACCTCAGCACCCTAAATTATTTGCAATTGGGACTGGAAAATTGTAATTACACGAAATAATATATTTTTTTCGCATCCCGGAAACATTTTCAGTTGTGGGTTGAAAGCCTATTAAAAATAGCATCCAAAGGCATTTTTAATAAAATTGCAATCACTTGTAATGTGTTGCTGTTGGTGCTTTAATGTGTACATGTTGTTGTTGCCAAGGTACACTCCTTCTGCAACGCTTTCGTAGCGTAACGTAAGTAACGTAAGTAGTGCAGTGTGTCAGCTGGAGCTGCAAGAAAAGCTGCGAGATCTCAGATAAAACAACAGCAACAACATCACCAACAAAACAACAACAAAAACAAAGACATTCCTCGTGTCTATTCGTGTGCTTTTTTCATTCGCCGGCGACTAATTGAGCAGTGGAGCCATTTTAGTTTCTATTCTTTTTCGATTCGGCTCTATCAAAAAAACAATAGCACCAACAATTGGAAGTTGCAACATTTTTGAAGGCAAAAAACAGTGCTTTTGATTAAAACGAGAAATCGCTGTTTCTTTCGCAGCAATTTGCAGAGAAAAAGAGATTTTGTTCATTTGCATAGACACTATTTGCACACGAAACCCAGTTGTAAGGCGATAAAATAATATTAAAAATGTATATTAAACTAAAATATGTATTTATATAAATTCTTTGGCCATTTGCTGCTGAGTTATTAATTTGGGTTATGCAGTTGCTTTCTTTATTGACATCGAATTTCGATTTATGAATGTTCAGCAGAAAAATAATGTCCATTAGCATAGATGTCATTTGTTGTCAAAATATTTTCCGCAGACAGGTTTTCCTACGGACAACATTTGTGTTGGTGCCCTCGCCTACCGAGGAAAATCCTACGAATCCAACGAAAATTCTATTGTTTATGACGTGTTGTTATTAACTCAGTTATAAAGCATTAGCAGTCATGTTATGGTCTTTTGTAATAGGAACATAAGCGAATATTTTCTCCTCCATGATTCAACAGCAGTAACAAACACAAAGAGAACAGCTGGGAATTTAATGCTTTCGGTGTTAAGCGCAGCACGAGACATTGTGTTTATATATATGGAATTGGGCAGGATGTATGGGCGAAACCAAAAACCCAAAACCCAAAACCAAAGCAGAATGGAAAGCAGGCAAGCGCACTGTTCAGAAAATGCGGCTGTAAATGGAAAACTTTTATGATTTTTAAGCAACGTCGAATAATAGATTCAATTCAACAATACACAATAATTTTGGAAGTATTTTTATGTTGTGTTTGCATGCAGATTTTGGTAAAGTGTCACCTGCACCTAACAAAAATTGCCAACAAAAGTGCAAAGTATTTCGTATTGATTTTGTCTTTTAATGTGTTTTCATAGTTTCATATTTTTTTCATAGTTTCGTTATGTAGCCTAGAAATCAAATGCATGCAGATTGAGGAACACGCAAAGGTCATCGAAGCGTGAAACCGAATTTAATTTAATAAACTATCGTTTAAATTTATGTTAGCAATGAATATGGAGAGAAATGAAGGAAAGCACATCATTGATTGATGAAAGATCATCAGAATCTTATTATTATTATTCTTTTAGCGTTTATTTAATTTTGCCATTTAACACGTCGCTTGCATTGCAAATGTCTTTTAATCAGCATGAAATGAAGAAAAACAGAGGAAATATAGACAATGATATTAACAAAATTGCAGAATTAAAGTAGAATCTTAAAAAGCATCTTTAGTACATAGTAAAACAGGAAAGATCTTTGCTATTATTGTTATTACCAACTAAAAAGGATAATCATTATATCGTTGAGGTCAGGATTTGATATTTTCTGTATATTATTTCTGTAATTACACAAAACCAAAAATATAAATACCCAAAGCTATCCAAATGAATTATATAAATTGTTTCTTGTTCTTCTGAAACTGTATTAACTGTGCTTGTGGAATTACAAATGGATTTTCTGTGTTCACCAATATTAGAATTTCTATTCTTATCACCGTTGCTATTGTAGATATCCTGAATTAATCCTTAATTAATGCAATAATTTCATTAAAAACCAACAATAATAGAAAGGACAAATAACATGTGGAATGTACAAGTTTGCTCTTATCTCAGTGGATTTACGTGGGTTCTTTTCACACTTCAGCATCCGGTATATTTTTTGTTTTAAAAACAACTGAACGAATTTATTTGTTCTTTGAATTGTTTCATTAATATATTTTTGTAGTCCACTGTTTCTGGCTATTTCAATTTTACTTTTTTATTAATAGCGTATTTATTATTTCGTTACTATTGTTATTTTTCGAACTTTTTGGTTCCCTCTACTTTTGGATTAATTTACGTTAATATGTGGTAGGTTTTTTAAGGTGTTTTAGTACCGTACCGTTATGTTATTAGTTTTTTTATAACAAGTAAATTTAATAAGTTATTTTCAGTTTATTTTTTTGCTGCTGATTTACTTTAAAGGTAATATCTATATTCAATATACTCGTCATTAGGATCCTTTTTCGCACATTCAATCTTCTTTTATATGTACTTCGCAGTACTATGACAAAAACGGAGCTTTGATCAAATACCTTATGGATTTCCCGATAGATATAATCAAATATATTATTCTCAAAAACTGCAGAGAAAAGGCTAGAGTATATTTTAACCTATTTTTGCAAAGTTAGACTAGTTACAACTTATTTTTTTATTTTAAAGGGGTTTTTATTGAATATTCTTATGAAACTCAAAAAGGTTTTTAAGGTTGTTTTTCGCAATATTTACAATGTCTTAAATTAAATAAGATGATGCCGTCCAACTGCTCGTTACCTATCTGAAGAATCTCTCTGTCTCTCTCTTGTGTTTAGGTTAAAATTCAAATCGGTTCCATTCCTAACTTCACTTTGTCTCACTCGAATCATGCAATTACCACGATGGTGCCCAGCCGTGAGCTGAATGGGAGAGAAGAGCTGGAGCTGAGTGCAAAATGGGAGCTGTATAAATGGTCTTCAAGACGGGAGCTAAGACGGGCTGCACCAAATGCGCTGAGCTGTGGACCACCGACGAACTCTGATGTGAAACAGCGGTTGGGATGCTCTTCACGATGGCGCCAACTTTGGCGTAAGCGGGCTCATGGATGATGGTCGCCGGAGCCGACAGAAGGAGCGGAGCACCGTGCGAAAGGTAACCGGGACGAGCAGCAGCTACGGCGAGAAGAGCAGACAACACCACCTGCGAAGAGAGAGTAAATTAAATATTACAAAAATTCTTCTTAGGAATCAAAAATGTCTTCGAGAATATTGTTCAGATATTTGTCGTTATTTTGGCAATTATATTCTTGACTACTTTTAAGGCTATTTTCTGTTTTTTCTTTTACAAAGATTTTTGTTTCTACGCTATTCTTTGCATTTTTATTTTTCCTCTTTAAATTATCTTGGAATTTTTTCTAAAATCGTTTCAAAAGGAGTTTTAAAAACTTACCAACTTCAACATTTTGGTTATTTTTTATTAAAATATGTTGTTGCAGGTCTGTGTTGAGCGAAATACTGCGGCGACTGTTGGTCAGTGTCCGCGTGGTCAGGTCTTTTATACTACTTCAACCCAGTGACCGAATTTCAAATGCAATAATAATAAAGAGGAAAACAAATTTAAAGTAAAAAAATGTCAGTAGATAGAAAAAACAGATCAACAACAACAAGAAAGTCATAAAAAGCCGATAAAAACGATTGCCAGACACGACAACGAGCAATTTTCAGTATTGCACAGTTTTGCATTGTGGAAATGTTCGAACTTGCTTCACTTTCGTTTTCCATGTCATACGTGGTAATCGTCAGTCTAACGACCCACCAATTCAGCAACCCAACTCGTCAGCCAAACTGAACCAAGCACCAAGCGAGCGACCCACGATCGAGCTCCATAGTTTCGTCGTCGTCGTGCGCGTCTCAGTCTCCAGCTCCATCTGCATCTCCGGCTACGGCTCCGGCTCCCACGGCGTGTCCGTTGTTTGCAGCGACTCCATCATTTTCCGCGCTTGTTTTATGCAGCAGCTGTAAGCGTCGAAGTGTTATACTCTTTGCTTATTATTATTATGTAAACTACTATTATTTTTATTATTATTACTTGTTGATTTCGTGTTTTTCGGTGTTGGTTATTCATGGTTGTTGTTGTTATTACCCACTTCTTGCGAAGTTTTGCGCCACTTTTAAATCATTCACCTCTGCTTTTGTGCCTCTGTTCATAATTTCAGCTTCTTTGTTATTTTCTTTTAATATTTTCTCAAAGAGTTGACCGTGAAAATGCGCATGCAACAATTTTGTTTTCATTTCCAACTGTTTTTCCATTATCTGCGGTTCGGTTCAACTTCTGAAGTTGTCCTCGTTAAAGCTGCGGCACGCATTTGTCGTTACATGCGTACGTTTGTGCGTTTATCGTTTGTGCACTTTTTGCTACGATTCAATGGACTGCGTTTAACTGGTTTTCTACACGTCCAAAGTTCAGGTTCAAGAGGATTTTGCGTAACTTTGTTATCGAAACCAGTCTAAATTATGTTGTGATTGCAGCAAGAGAGTCGTCGTATTTTAAGAATACACAAATACACAGTACACGAATATTTAGGAATGTTTTTTGAATCGCAGTATTACTTCCCTTATTAAAATCCGAGAACTTATTGGTTAAATATTGTATAGAGATTGTATATCAAAAGTAAAAGTTTTTCTCAAGAAAGTTCACCAAATAAATTAGAAATTCAATTTATTAAATTAAATTAAACCTTCAAAGCAAGTAATCTTTATCACCTTCAAAATTTACCGTTTTCAGTATATTCTTTAGAGGTTTTGGCATTTTCTATTGAAGTAATCCTCATTTGAAATCGTTTGATCTCCTTCAAAATTGTTCACAGAATTAAGTTCAACAAAAATGATTGAAAAACGAATTTTTCTTCCATTTCTAGTTTCTCCTACTGAAATTATATTGATTTGTATAGACATATATAAGTCACATTTAAAGCTTCTTCAATACTCTACACAGCATTCGAAATATAAAAAATTCTTTAGATTTTTTCACATCGATTTTATTTAAAAAAGGGAATTTGAAAGAACACTTTGAAGAACACTTTGCCGCAATTAAAACACCCGCTACCATCCGCTGTAGAAAGTTTCTGAATGTGGTACCGTGCCGTAGCTGTGATCATACGTTGCATACAGAGGCACATCGGCATTGGCGTAAGTTGTATGCAAAACTGGGGCGCTGTGGCTGTAGGCAACTGTCTTCAGAGCAGGTGCGTGAATGTCCTCGACAACGTGGGCTGTACTGTGCACCACCGACTGGCTTTGATGTGAGATGGCGCTGGGTACACTGTGCACCACGGAGCCCACCTTGGCAAGGACAGGCTCGTGAACGACGGACGCCGTGGAGTAAAACACAGGATGAGATTCGAAATGGTGGCTTGGACGAGCAGCAGCTGCCACAAGAAGAGTTGACAATACAATCTGAAAGAAATGGTAAAAATAAAGAGTGAAGTTAACTACAATAATCGCTAATGATATTTTTCAGTTACCAATTTGAACATTATAGTTTTATTTGTTGATTTACTATATTTAAATTATGTCCGTGCCTGAATAGCTGCGTTTTCGACTGATGACTATGGCAACTGTTGGTTGGGTTTATATACAAAAAATAAAACTAAATTTCAAGAGCATTTAAAGCAGGTTTTTTTATATCGCCTTTTAATGATTGTCTTCAAATGTTTCTTTGTCTGTGACATTGAAAGTGGTCGGTAGTTGTAATTAAACTGCAAGTAATGCAATTAATCCTACAATCATCATTCTGCAATTTAATTTTCGTGCTCATGGTTGATTAAGGGTCCGAGTAAATTGCCTTCAAACGCTTCACAGTGCGTAGATGAATGAAAAGTAACAAAGTATGAAATGATACATTTGACAATGTGAGATGTTGGCTTGGTTTATGTATAAAGATAATTGACAGCAGTTTTCGGTTTCGAAATTAATTTCATACCTGTTAATTTTGTTCGTGACGCTTTATGTTTGCTTTTGAGTTACAATTTGAAGTTGACTACAAAAAGTTTATGGAATGCAGCAAATGTTATTCGTTGGCTTTAATTACGGAAGGTCATTTCAAGTGATATGTAATAATGTTTTGTATACTTACGAACATATCGATTGACGAAGGAAACAGCAGCACAATCAACCGAAAAGACCTTCAAAGAGTCTAACAAAGAAAAAATGTTGAACTCTCTCAAAGGCTCAAAAGTCACCCAAAGTCTGCACAGTTGGACACGAAGCTCTTTGTTCTTATTCCTAGTCCGTTGCTCAGGTGATAATCTGTCTGATGCATGTCCTTGTTGGATCCCGTTTCACTTTAATTCCTCCCGGACATCTCAATGCCGTGTTCATCCCGTTGATATGAGTGAAATTTCTGTGAAGTGAATACGTTTGAGTTACGTGAACGCTGCCGGCGAAATTGTTACTTTCAGCTTTAGACGGATTTTCCAGAAGCTTTTTTATCCGCTTTGTTCCTTCGCTTCTTTCTAGATCCGGGCTTTGGTAATCTTCATGCAAAGAAGCTTGAACGTTGCTTGTTGCTTATGTATTCCATTGAGATAATCATAAAGTATCAACAAGTAACATTTAATAAGAAGCTTATAGTAAATTGAACTCTCTGCTCGTGTCGATGTTGTTATGGCTGTTTTTTTTTGTATAACTTCCAAGAATTGTTGTTCTGTTGCTTTTGTTTTAGTTGCGGTGGTTCGATTTGCTGTAGTTTTTTTTTGTTGTCTTTGCAACACACCTTCTTGAATTCTCGGCTATGGTTACGGTTATTGACCGAATCATTGCACCTTTGGCTCGTGTTGGATTTCGCTGTTTGATCGTAAGAATAGAAAAAAATATATCTGTCCTTGAGTAGCTGAAATCATTGGACAGAATCAAGTTCATGGCTTTGAATGTACGTAAAGGAATCGTGGAAAAACGTAAAGAAAAATTATCTAACATTATCTGATATGATAAAAACTTTGTTTAAATTAATATGGCTTAAATCAGGTCCATTGCTTTCAATAGGACAATTTTTTATACTAAATGTTAATTTTAGTAACACTTATTAATGACATTTTGAAGTATTTTATATTAAATACTCTGCTACAATAAAATACAATTTATTATTTAGTTTTCGATCTAAAAAGGGACATTTTTCATTACTTAAATCTTTTTGATGAATTATGATTAATTATACGTTAAAATCGATTAAAACTTTTCTTTTCTTCTTTATGTAAAAAGATTTTCTCCTAATTTTTATATTTATAATTACCTTAGCCACTAAATAATTTCATTCAAAAATTTCAACATATTTTCTTTCTAGTTGCTTCATAGATATTTTCTACATTTTTATATTCTTTCCTTAATTTCGTAATTTGTTCCTATATTTTTATTTGTATTTATATTCCTTTGGTCCTGCATTTTTAGATGGCGCTATTTCACGTTACCTTTAGTAAACATTTACTATTATTTACGTTCTTATTGATTAAATCTCTATCAACTACAGAGGATTCTTTAAATGTTGTATTGTCCAGAAATAGTATAATCCTCTATAGCAGATATTATAATATCTTTATATAGGTAATCAGTCAGACAAATATGAAAAGACAATAATCAAAATTAATTTTTGTTGTTTTACATGTATTCCAATTTGGATTTACTTTAAAATTAGTTATTCTTTGCGATGTTTTATATTGAAACTATTGACGGGATTAATTGCTTATCACCTTCTCTTTCTGCTTTCGACACAAATTAATCGTATAATTAATTAATAATTAATTTTCCCAAAATTATAATAATTATGAAGAATTATAATTATGTCGTAAATGTTGGCTGTGAATATTTAGGTGATGTGTATAGTTCTGAATGTAGTAAACATTTTCAAAGATGTCAAGGCTCAATAATAAACATACGGATTTTATAGGCAAAAAAGTTGACAGAGATTTACGAGGATTTTGAGTATTTTCCATTATCAAAATAACTATAGTTTCAGTTTGATTCTATTTGCCATCTGGACACATTTTGAATAATTTTAAAATATTTATTTAGAGAATCTTAATTGCAATATTTATGTAGGGATGCAAGGAAATTCAACAGAATTCAAAGTACGACGTTGTGTGTCTCGTGCACAATGAATACTTGGAAATGAAAAAGGGAAACTGACTATTAATATATATAGTATATTTAATAGTTGTAGTTTGTATCATATAATCATTAATCAGGTTAAGCATAAAAATTAGTGAATTATCTGGCGGATATTTATTTAGGTTTTATGAAAATTTAATTATTTTATTCTTGAATTACTGAATTTGTTCATATTTCCTTTAACTGCATCACACTGTTGCATATTATATATTATCATAAAGTTCTCTGTACAATTCAGTTAAGCTTAAGCGTTTGGTACAGCTTTTGAATAAATAAATCTAAATCTAAATTCACTCACAGAAAAACCTGTGATTCACAGAGGGTATAGGGACATCCTCAATACGTTTATTTTTATATACATAGATAAAAAATTAATCATAAGGTTCTTAAAAAAGCGAATTTATCAATGATTGCAGATGTTTCCTATCCCCGTGTTTAATTATTAAAATAACCAATTATCGCAAATCTCAGCGTAGCTTCGAAAGAATACAGCTTATAATTAAAGTTAATATTGAGCACAATTTAATTTTTATTTATTTAAGACAATTATAAAAAAAAATCAATTAAATTCGGTTCACATGGATTTGTTTATATCGTATAAAATTAAGGTTGTGGTTTTCAAGAGGTACTTCAGATGATTTATTGAAACGGTGTGAGTTTCCCTGCTTTAAATCTATGTAAATATTAAGTTGAAGATAAGTAAAAGGAGGAGAACGCGGTTGTTACGATGAATAAATAAAAACTACAAAAATCTTCTTTTTAAGTGTTCAGTAAACACAAAAAAAAATGAATGTTTTCTTAACAAAGGAATAATTAGAATAAATTTGTTCTATGAATAAATAAATATTAATGTCTAAAATGAGTGCTTATAAAAAAATTTCATACTGATCAAAGTACGTTCATTATGACCCACGAAACGGCTTTTTACTGAAATGAAATAGCGTTTTTTTAAGAGGATTTCCATCAAAAAATTGATAAGAAAACAAAATTATAACATGATTTTGTCCGTTTGTGTATAGAAGAATTTCTATAACAGAATTATTGTTCTTAATAACTTCTTTTCTTCTCAATAATTCTGTTATCTTTAAGAGTTATCGGTTTCTTCGGTTACATCCTGTTCAATAACTAATTTTGAATAAATTTTGGTAATGAGCTGGCAGAAATAGTGCTTAAAATAATTGTGATTCTTTTATTCTTGCTTGGAATAATAGAATGCTTTTTTTTTGAAAATCTTTTGTTTTTTTTTTTGCTTGTCTACTTTGGATTTCGATGAGTTTTTGTTGTTGTAAAATCAGTAGCCAGATAATTGAACAGAGACGAGGGCAAGAAACCACCTTTTTTCGGTGTCTTTGTTTCTCACTTCGACCTTAAGTGGATCGCAGTCACACGAAATAAAGAGTGGGCTGGGTCGAAGTGTTGAATTTTTTTGCTTTGTGTTTTTTTATTCAATTGGCTTTTTTCAAGTTACGTGCTTCATAAGGCAAAACCAAAGGCAAGAGAGAAAACCTTTTTTTTTTGAATCGATTTTGAGTGATTGCGTTAAGTATAACATTCGAAATTGAAGCGATTCAGTATAAATAACGCTGAATCCGCCAGCAAAGTTATCAATCAGCTCTCAAAGCTTCGTCAAGAAACATTCAAGTCGAAGAATCTGCAACTTCCAACCAACAAAATGTTCAAATTGGTGAGTACTTCGAGGATCTTTGGAGAATCCTTCATCATTTAAACTTTAATATCCACCTTCCTTTTCGCTCAGATTGTTCTCGCCGCTTTCGTTGCTGTTGCTGCCGCACGTCCCAGCCACTTGGAAGCCGGGCCCGTGGTTTACTCTGCTCCTCTGCAAGCAACGACTTATGTCCAGGAGCCTGCCTTAGCCAAGGTCGGGGCCGTCGTCAAGAGCATCCCCACCGCCGTTTCGCACCAGAGCCAATCCGTGGTGCATAGCTCGGCTCACGTCGTCGAACCACTCGTGGCGCCCGTCGTCAAGACCACCTACGCCGCTGCAGCCGCTCCCTACTACAAGACCTACAGCGCCGCCCCCTTGGTCCATGCCGGCCCAGCACTGACCTACGCTGCTCCTCTGACCTACGCATCGGCCTACGAGGCTCCCGCTCATTACGCCGTCCCAACTCACTACTCGGCTTGGTAAAGACGAGGATATGAAAACACGAAGATTTCCGCAAACTATTTAAGATTCTGTTAAATGTAATTACCTTGAAGTTGCTGATTTTGGACAAAATAAATGAATCTAATCTTGAGAATTTAAAGCAAATCGAATTAGTTTCAATTTCACCTTAAACGAAGCATTGAAATGAATGAATGAATGAATGAATGAACTATTGCGAGCTCTTATATAGGTTAAAATCACTTTTATTGTATTTATTTGTTGAAATTCATGCATATACACCAGATACTTTAACTGGATCATGTTTGCTGATCTATTTCAACGGCCATCCACCATAAATTGACGCATGCGAAGGTTCGAAGCCCGGACTCCAACGATGATACGGATAATTATACAAATCCGTATAACTTAAAGGGCTGTAGGTCAATGGGTAGTCGATAGAGGGCGTGTAACGCTTCACAAACGGCGTGTAAGTTTTCAGCACGGGCGAATAACTCTTCAAAATTGGCGCATGTTCGAGAATGGGCCGCAAATATGGACGCTTCTCGTGCACGATTGTCTGGCTCTGATGTGAAATGGCCGTCGGTAAGGAGTGCAGCTCATGACCCACGATGGTGGGCGTGTATTCCACCTGAGCATAGGCGGCCTCAGGAAGCCCGTAACTGGGACGAGCTTGGCTCAGTTCCATCGACAAAACGGCGATCAAAACAAAAGTCACCAACTTTAAGAAAGAGTGAAACGAAAAGCACAATAAAAACTAAACAAATACCAAAAATTCTCTTCTAAGAAAACTTACAATTTTTATAAACATCTTTGAAAATTTGCGCCTTTTTAATAATTTCCCTGATTTACTAAAATTTGTTTGTGGATCAAGAAGTCGACGTTCGAGTAGAAAATAATCCAAAAGGTTTCACTGCTGAATTTGAACTGTGACCGAAAGTTAGTCCACGTCTTTATTTTATAGAGCATCTAAGAGTCCGATTTAAGTTCTGTTTTTTGGTCTTCTTTTGATTTAGTAAAACATGAAATTTTGTTTACGGTCGGAAAACTATTTGCGCGAATTTTCTACACTTGAATGGGCTCAGACAATCGGCTCGTAACTTCTGTGAGCTGTTGCTGCTGCTGCCTTAAGTTTGCTTCCGAGGTATCAACTTTGTAGAAGCTACCACGAAATTCTGACCAAATTATTAAGCTTTAAAATAATGTTTCCATAATTAACCTTCATAAAAAAGACTCCTATTTCAATACAATGACGGAAATTAATATACAGCCATGAAGAGCAAACATCGAGGGTGTGATGATGAACTCTGAGTTTAAACAAGAGCTGCTCAAAAGTAAACAGTAGCTGCATCCAAGCATGCCACTTCCATCGCCCTCTCCTCTTTCCTCTGGATGATTTCCCAATTGGGGAACAACAGAAAATACCATGACTACTCTTTGAATAATTTAACACAAATCCGAAGATTCACGGAATGAGAAAAGAGCTCAAAAGACGGAGCTGTTCGCAGCATTCAAGCATGGCTAATGTTGGTCTGCAGGTCTGTCTGTCTGTCTGTCTCTCTGTCTGTCGATAGATTGTCGGTTTATCTATGCGTACATCTCTCGGCGTTTTTACTTATTTAGCTTTACTCTAGTTAAACGCTGAGGAAATATTTATCATTTCTAATTTACATTTGTACAAAGTAGACTTTGAGGCTTTTTTATAGGCTTAGCTTTTTTATTCCTGTTATCTTCATGTTGTCTTTCATGTTCGTCTTCATTTAGATCTTTTAATCGCGAATTTTGGAGGAATTTGCTTTGTTTTAAGAGGTTTTTAATTACAATTCGTTTTGGCCTTAAAAATTAAGTGAACACAAACATTTTCAAGACAAAATTTATTGGATAAAAATAATTAAATAGCCTAAAGCTTTCATTTAACTTTTATTCATTTTATAAAATTTCATATATGAATATTGAAAGTACTAATTTAAGATTAAAATTGTAATAAATTTTAATTTAAAATTATTGTCTATAAATGGCTCATAACGTACATATAATTATTTATAATTAGCATCCATTTATTTAATGTTATTATTAAAAAATTAAACTATTTAAGCATTTAAAATTCTATTAAAATAATTGGAAATAATTTTGAAATCGATTTCTTAATAAAGATAACGTTTTCTTAGACTAGTTATACCTACAAAATGTGTTATAATGTTTTTTGTCAGTTAAGATCACTTTAAGATAATATAAATTAAATTAAATAGTAATACAATAAAAATTTATAGAATAAATAAAAATAGATTTTACTCAATGTAAAAACTGTGAAAATTCAAATATTTATATTAATCAATATACCAAATAAATAAATAAATAAATATTCAATTAAACCTCAATTGTAGCTATGATGTAATCATTACATAGCATATTTAAAGCCACCTGATGCTAACAGTTCTTAAATAAATGTACAGATTTCCTACAGAGTATCTAACCTGAATATTATAAACAGTCTAAAAACAATCCCATCAATCTGTGATACAATGCTAATGATTTTTAAATTCTCTGTTAAATAATAGCATAACATTATAACATCATATTAAGTAGAACTACCTACTTTAAGTTAATGTTAAGTTCCATGTTATTTTTCTGTTAATAGTAAAAATTTACACTTCAACTATCTCTCTGTAAACGTCTCTGTTAACGATCTTTGTCTGTAAATTAAAAGCAGCCTAAATGTATGCTCAATTTAAAAAAGTTTTTATGATTGCATGATATAAATTTCTATTAAGTAGATTGAGAAAAAGGCCTTAATAAATGTCAAAATAATAAATCGAAGTTTACATTATATACAATATTTAATTACTTTATTCTTACAAAAAAGGAGCCTAATCAAATTGTGAAAAAGTCAACCAAAAACAAAATCACTATCAATCGGCAATTAAAAAAATTGATAGGAAAAATTCAAAATAAATTAAAACGAGTGCAAAAATTCCCAGACTCAGACTACTTTTAATAAAATTGTTTAATAAACAAAACAAAAAACAAATGCTGTAAAAACTCATGCGATTTAATGAGTGTTTTTTGTTTGAATTCAATCCTAAGATGCATTAAAATATAAAGTCTTTCGAAAAATAGTCATTAAACAGAAAGAACAACAACAAAAAAACGCCAACTGATTCATAACTTACTTAAAAGTAATGGTGAGCTAATCGTAAAATCACTGCTTCAGTTTTAACTCAGCAACTAAATTGATGAGTTCAAAAGTAATAAGAAAATCTGTTAAATTTTTTCACTCCTTGTTTTACTCGTTTTCCTTTGAATTTTTTATCTAATTTTGAAAGCGTTCGGTTCGTACTTGTTTCGGTTCGTTTTAAACGACAAAAAACTGCATCCGTTTTTTCTTATTTTTGATTACGGGTACGATTAACAAATGCAAAATTTTGTTGAGCGACAATAAAATTAAATGCAATAAAAGTACGAAAGATTTTATAAATCGTAGACAGAAAAACTACAACCAAAAACTGAAAGATTATCCTCAGCTTTAACACAGAGAATTGTGTAGAATTTTATAGAACTATTATAGTACATAATTCTTCTTCTTGTAATTATGATTTTATTTCGGCATTACTATAAAACTATAAAATTACACAAAACTAATAATAAATAACATTAATATAATTCTTTTACAATATAAAGCATTATTGTATGATTCTCCTTTATAGAATTATCGTTTTGTATCAGTTCTTTCCATTAATTCTATTAAAATTAAATCTAATAAACATTCATATTAAAGCTCATACATTAATAAACATTTAAGCATGGCTGTGGAACTGAAATCCCCCGTTAAAAGCGTTAATTATTTCTATTAATTATCTGTTTTTCGAGTCCTAGATTTTAATTAATGCCTTGGTTCCATGAAATCACGCGAATTGGAATATATAAAAATAATTTAGAACGTCCTTCAATAGCATGAATTATTCTTTGTGTAAACTATATGGGTCATAAATAGATTTAATAACATTTAATGAACTGAAAGAGTTGCTATATAGTTGCTAATAGAAATTACAGGTTTCTGATTTTTGTTTAAAAGCTTTAAAAATTATCTCTTTCGAAATTTTAATCATTTCCTATTTTAAGTCCAGATTCTAAATCTGCAAAGAACTCGACTGAAGGTTAATTTCGGTGTGAGTTTTTGTTGTTTAAAACTTGACAGACAAAATTCGTGATTAGATTGATTCACTTTTAACGTAACAATATCAGCTGTTCTCATTTAATTGCCAATGTTCTTGATATTTTTTCTTCTCATTGTTATTTCTGTCGTAGTTGCAGTTGTGTTGTTCTGTATAATTGTCTTATTATATATGAACGTGGTCAGCAAAGAGTCCACGGAAATCGTGAGGATCGATTTTGAATCGCGCAGGTGTGACGATTGTTTTAGTCACTGCAGATAATCGCTAACATAAAAACACATAATCATTACATGACTTCAAAAAACATTTGTTTACTTACTTTATAAATTCTTTATAAATTCTTCAATGAATATTCATTATCTAGTTTTTTTGTATTTCGTGATATAAAACATTTTCAGATCTGAGATAATATAAATAATAAAACAATTTAAAAAGATATTTTTATCGTAATGTTGTAATTATTTATTCATAATGTCGATGAATGACAATTATTTTGGTATTTTAGAGTTTAGAGATGGAGAGTATGATTAATTTAACTAATGGAATTAATGTTGATATTATGACATATCTTAGTTAAATTCTTGCCGTAACTCAAACTACACTGCAAGAAAAACAAAGATTGTTCAACAAAGAAAAGGGCCAAAATAAACAAAAGAAACTTACTGAAAAAAGAAGTGTTTTTAAGATTTCACGCGCAATTGTGATTATTTCTAAAAACCCATTATTCTCAGCTTGAACGCATTCCATTTGCGAACAGTTGCTAAGTGTGAAAATTAAGAAATAACCAACATGAAGTCAACACAAAAACTTAAACGAAAAACATTAAACGCTTACCGTATAAAAGCGAAGAATGCAATAGAAAAGAAACTAATTAAATCGGTTTGAATAAATGTTGCTTTGTTTCTTGACATCGTATAAACAGAAGTTGGCAAGACAAAAGATAGAAAGGCAAAAACATCGGCTTTACAAATGTGTAAAATGTTTGTTAAAATAAATGCATTGATTCGTTGTCATTAGTTTTGTTGTTCTTGTTGTCATTTATTTCAAAACTTGATTAAGTAACTTTCAGTTGTCGGCTGCCTGTTTAAACAACTGTTTTTAAATAAGATTGAATGGAAGATAATTAAATCAAAATTAAGCGAAAATAAACGAAAGCAGAAGCAAAAACAGGCATAAAAATATGGGTTTTTATGTAACTTTTAGATTGTTATTTTGCAGTGCTTTTTTACTAGTTTTTTCAGTTGTTATTTTATTTATATTATAATTAAACAAATATTAAAGTTTATTTTTCTTGGGTACCCACAAGGAGTTTCTACAAAACGGATGATGTGTTTTGTTTATGTGCGTTAATTTTAAACTTTTAATGTGTGATATTTCAGTGCATAATATTGTCATCAGCCAAGAGTCACCTTGAGCAAAAGCACCACTTGTTAGTCACTTTAATAACCATTCAAAAGTGAAATAAGTTTTAAAATACAACAATTAACTTCGTCGGTTTTAATTCCTCTGTTTGCTGTTTGTTAAATTAGTGGGATTTTATAAAGAACTGCTACAAATTCGCGACTCTGCTTCTATTTTTGCTATAAACACAATCAGTGGAAAATATTAGTAGCTAATCGAAAAACCTTCATACTTGCCATAAGATATTTTGTTGTTAAAGATGATTTACAGTCGCCGTCAGAGTTTTCTCATATTTACTTTCATTGATATGACCAAATTTTTTTTCAAGCGAGTTGACGATGGTTTTATTTTTGGCTACACTTAATTATAATGAACTTTGATGAGCCTTTACAATGGACCATTGGAATGATTTTTAATTTAAAGTGTAACGTTTTATTTTTGCAAAGAAATCTTATCACTTTGTATCTGATGATGGCGTTGCTTCTTGCTATGAAAGGAAAAGAGAGCTTCAATGAATGAAATTTGGTTCTGAAACTCAGTGTTCTCAGAATAAATTAACGTAAATTAAGTTCTCCAATATTAAGTTAATTTAATTGCCCATCAGAGAAACTATAAAACGGTTATAAAACAGAATTCTAAGTTTACTAAAAAATCAACCAAGTGTTTGCATTAAAGAATTTAACATTTAATGCTTTAGAAACAACTAATTTGCACCTCATGAAGTGGCAGAGGCTGCTACTGTTGTTTTTTTTTTTTGTTTTTCGCATGCAAAATGTTGCCAAAGATAATATTATATGAACTGACTTCTCATTAACATGCATTGATTTGAATAATGAACAGATTTTGCATACGTTCAAGATTGTGTGAGTTGAGCTGTTGTGCAACTCAACAAAACTTAATCCAAATTACGAAGTCATGCATGATTTCTGCACGTTATCAAACGGAAGACTTAGGAAACGAACTCGATTGCTCATGTTTTTTTTTAAACTGTCTCTTGCAATTCAGGTGTTGGAGTTGGAAGTTTTTAAAGTGGTAGAACAATAGACAACAACTAAAAATTGTACATATAATTAGAAACACGAATTGAATTTGCATTATCTTCTCTCTACAGAGTTTTTTCCTGACGTTCGCTTAATTCATTCGTTGTAAAGTGAATGAGAAATAATAAATTCAGTTAATAAATTTACAAATTTTTAACAAGCAGGTCTATTAAAAATGAGAATTATTCTAGAAGCCGAAATTATTTAATTTAATAAAAAATACCCAATTATGAGGTATTTTATGAGCCTCCATGTCACAAGTTATCAGCCCGAAGCAATGCAAATCATTTCAGCTGCGTAAACAAATCGTTTGCGCCGAATCGGCTGCAGCCCAATGACATAAATAAGCGATTGAAAAGTATTGAAACGATATCGAAAATAATTACAGCTGCCTTCCAAAAAGCGTCAATTAAGTGAAGGGGTCAAATCTTTGATAGGCGTTTGGAAAAAACATTCACACAGCGCAAATGAATTGACATGTGGACGAAAATAGAACGCATAAAGAACTCAATAAATAAATCTTTACAAAGCGACAGACATCTTAAGAGGCTGTCAATGGAGGAGATGCAAGGACGCAAGAGAAGTACGGAGAAATACGGATGCACGCGCAGACCTGACCACTCTCTTTAATTATAGAAGTATTACAAAAATAATGAGACAGGAAAGGGTGGCGAATGAGCCTTTTGTCATCTGGAAAACAAGCTTCAATGGAACGTGTATAATTTTTCAGTCGGTCACCTTAGTACAATCTCGATCGACATTCATTCATGAAGTCGTGGTGACTGTCGTGGTTAATTTATGATTAAGCCATTCATAACGACCACACAAAAATCCGCCGAATTTCCAAAGAGTGAAGTGATTGGAAATCAGAGAATAAATCAATCAGGTCAGCTTCGGTTTCAATTGTTACTCGGTTATGATGCTGTTTTGCATTAATGCAGCTTTGCAATTCACATTTTTTATTGGTCATTAGCTACACGCAGCATTTCAGTAGTTTTTAGATACGCATAAACGTTTGAACTCCCTTCCGTCTCTTTTTTTCCGCAACTTTGAAGGAAACGAATAGTAAAAGGCACAGACAGAATCTAATTGAATTAATAATTTTCGGCTGTCGATGTAAATCGCAACGCGTACTCAGTGAATAGCATCGAAAATCTATGATCAGTGACCAGCAGCTGAGCGGCTCCTCACCCTCCGCTGTCTTTGGACAAGTTCAGTGATTTGCGGAGTTGCGTTTGCATTTTGCAAATTTTTATTTCTACTCAGTCGACGTGCGTTGCCGATCAGAAAGTCAATTCGCGATAAGCCATTGGTTAAAGTCTTTTTTCTTGTTGTTTCTTATAAACCTTGGAGTTTATGCGGAACAAACAAAGCAACATCTGATTTATGGTGCGATTTTTTAGCAGGATTACGATTAGATTGCGTTAAGAATGAGTGCAGCAGAAGCACGAACACAGATGAAAGATGAGAGGAGAGCTTTAAGTTTCAAATAAGAGTCAATTGAATTAATTTAAAATTATTTCTTGAATATTTCGAGTATTTGATTCATTCATTCTTGAAGTTCCATGAATTACGCTGAACTTGTTGCTCAAGAGCGACAAATTAAAATGCGATTAAAATTTTTAGGTGCAATTAGATTTGTCGGCCGCCATCGCCGTTGAAACAAAGAAACGTCGACAACAAAAGTAAATCGCCTTAAAAAAGCGATTACAACGTACTAAAAGACAACATCGCCACAAATAACACAACAAAGCAAAAATAAAATGCAGCGAATTAAATAAAATCTCGAGGTTTTCCACTCGAAGCCATTGAAGTGCTTCACTTTAATCGAAGAACCTTCCGCAGCTGAGGAAATACACAATCATAAAAGTGTTTAAATATACTGAAATCAATTAAAATGCTTAGAATTAAGTTAATTTCGAAATTACGTGAGTGTCGACACTTAAACAATGTATAAATAGTAATAATAATTGTGTAATAATGAAGAGAAATCGATAAGTCGTTGCCCAATAAAAGGTAAACTTAAAATATTTCTGTTTTTATTGCGTTATTCTAAGGTTGCATTCATTCTGCTGCTCTTCTTAATTGCTTAATTTTTGTAATATGTTGTTGCTTCAACATTTTGTGTGAAATTAAAAGAAGCCTTTTTTATTAGTTCCTACAAAGTGTGGAATTTATCTTCGTGTATTGAATTTTTTCAATCAATTGTAAATAATTTGATTGGATTGATTCTTTTGATATTAAAGAATTTGAATTCAAGTATTTAAATTAATTCGCGTAAAGTATTAAATTATCTAATTATAATTTATAGAATAAATAAAAGAAAATGATTACAATTTTATAAAAAATCTACTTAAAAAGAAAAATTGGTTGCTTTAGTTTATGGTTTAAACATTAATCATACACAATTAAGATTTGCAGAGGCTTCAAAATGATTTAAAGTAACTTCAAATGAGAATGATTCAATAAATAACTATCCAATTGAATTGACATAAATCAGTAAAATGCTGCGGTGTCAGGAGAACTGAAACGAGTTTAGTTTAGAGATTGAGATTGATTTGGATTCTTGTACACATTTTAATGAGTGGACAGCGCGGCTTCCGGTCGTTTATAAAATAGACAGTCACACATACACAAAAAAAAAACGAAATCGGAACAATAAGAACTTCGTGAGTGGAAAGAATCGCTTTTATCTCCAACAGAAAAGTTTAAGCTTGAAGCAGGAGCAACAAAGGCCGAAAGAATGACAAAGATGCTTGTATACAGATAAAAGAAGATAAGAAACCGTATGCAAAAACGTGTGCATATTTTGTGGCAAGAAACAGGAGGCCTACACACAGAGAAACTCACAACAACAGCCGAAACATTGCCTTAAATCACATTTTTCTTTAGAAGCTAAAAGAGATTTTCACTCATAAACCATAGAAGTGACGTATCCAGTCCCCATGAGACTGCTCTCGACTCAATCAACGGCTCCTCGTTACTGTGCTGTTATTCTTTATGAGTACTTCTCAAAGCAAATTCCACGGAGAATTACTTTAAACGTTTTTCACTTCGTGTAGTTCCTGGGAAATAGCACGATTTTTCTCTTGTTGTTGTCGCTGATGCAATTTTTTTATACTTCGTTTTATTTCTGCTGAGACAAGCTTTTTTCGTTGACTAATTCTCCAACAAGCAACAACTACTGCGATGTTGTTGTTTATTGTTATTATTTTTGCTCTTGCCTCGCTTGATCAGCGGCTCTGTGTAAGAATTTTTCGACTGCGATAGGTTTTGGTATAAAATGCGTTGCTGCAGCGAATGTGAAGCATACGTCTAAGTTTGCAGCAAGCATTCACTACAAGAGCGTTAAATCAGTCAACTGCAAAGTGTTCAACATGTTCAAATTGGTAAGTGTTTAATCAAAAGGATAGCCAAGGATCTAAACGAAGTACATTACGAAGTACAGTAGCGGGAATGATTGCAGAAACTGCTAAATGATAATTGAAAAGAAAAATATTTAATTAAGAACTGCAATAATTTTAAATAAACAACGGAAGATAATAAAAGTAAATTAACTAATTAATACAAAGTAAATAATATAAATAAATAATTAAATTGTCAAAAATACGTATGAAAAAGGAATTGAAGTAGTAAAAAAAAAATAAATAAAATATCTGTATTGATAAAGAGGCTTGATTCGAATGATCTTTTGGTTTTCGTGTTGTGTTTTTATTGTAAAAAAATTATTAAAATAAATTATCAAAACCATATTTTATTGAAAAAAACGAAAATCGTAAATAATACAATGAAAACAATAAAAGAAGTTCAAAGTACTTTTTGTTTAAAGAGAAATTAAAAAATTAAATTAATATTAATGTAACACCAACAAAATTAACAATAAAAAGTAAATTAATTTTTTTACAGGTGCTTCTCTTCTCCGCTCTCTGCGCTGTCGCATCCGCCGGCTACTTGGCTGGTGGCTTGGGTTCCTTGGGCGGCCATGGCTACGGCCTCACAGGCTACAGTGCCTATTCTGCCCCAGCCATTCATTCGGCCGTCAGTTACAGCGCCCCCATCATCAAGTCGTACGCTGCCCCAGCTGTAGTGTCGGCCCCCATCATCAAGTCATACGCTGCCCCGGCCGTGGTCTCGGCGCCCCTCATCAAGACCTACGCTGCAGCACCCATCGTTAAGACCTACGCTCCTCTTGCCACGTCCTACGCCAACACCTACAAAATCGCCACGAAGTCAGTCCCCGTGGTGCACGCAGCACCCGCCATCGCTGTCCACTCGGCACCCGCTGTCATCGCCGCTGCCCCCGCCTACCACTCCACCGCAACCTATCACGGTTTGGGCGCTTTGGGACTCGGCCATGGTTATGGAGGCTACGGCCATTCTTTGTACCATTAAGCAACGCACAACAGCACAACTGCAAACACATTGAGTGGATGTGAGTGAAAATGTGTTCACTTTGCATGTGTGTTGGTGTGGAAGAAATTAAGTTTTCCTATAAACTATGAAAGTTTTCAGTTCAGTTCTTCTCCACACACTCAGCCTCCAACACAATTGCACACATGCAAATATTTGACCACATCCATCGCTCTATACAATCAACTTCAATTGTGTTTGCATGTACCCGTTGCGTGTGTGGTTCAACGAAATTTCATAGTAACCGCTGCAATCGTCAAAGTGTAAATAGAGTTAAGAGCAGAGTTCGTTAGAATGTTTCAAATGCTTTCTGGAGAGTTTGTTTGTTTGCTTTTTGTTTGTTTTATGCATGTAACCTATTCTTCCTTAAATGTGAATAAAATATATTTATATTTAAAAGTGAAAATGAGATCGTTTCTATTCATTGCATTTTTCGACTATTTTAAATATTTCGCTTTAGGCTTTTACATTTATTTCTCTTCTATTATGAAGAATATATTATATTCTATTATAATATTTTATATTTACTTTAAATCTTTTCTTATTCGATAAGAAAAAAGCTTGTAGAAAAAATGCAATATTGAAAAAGGAAGTGATCAAAAGACTTAGGTAACAAACGTGGTGTTTTAGTTTTTCTTTTTGATTGAAGTACTTTAAATGTATTTGTATGTTTGTGTATTTAACACATACTTTCATAAATTTTTCATGAACTGATTAATTTTTTTATTAGTCTTTTATTTATTTTATTTATTAATAACATTTATAATTTTATTTATTAATATGCATTTATTGCCAACTTAATTATTGAAATTTGAAAGTATTTTTTTTTAATGATCCAAGATCGTCCCCTTCTAAATTCTATATAAAAACACAAACATTGATTATCTCTTGCGTAAACAGATAATTTTTACGTAGTAATCGCTGAATTATTGCTTAAGTGCAGTAAATAATTTATTGATTTCTTTAAAGACGCAATCTAATCGCTGCGAGGAATAACATTTGGATTGTGTTGATCAGTTTGTCGCTGCAGTATTTTGTGATCGGAATAAACACGCTTTCGATGTTGTCGGCACTTGTCACCAATCAGCAATTAACAAGCAACAGTTAATGGCTATTATACGTTGCAATGCGTGCAGACTCCAACCAAACCAAGCTAACAATTGTTCCGTCAAGAGTTTAAGTTGATTGTTGCGTAGAGGAAGAAGTTAAATCATGCGTTGAAAATAGCATAAAGAAATAATTATTAAATTTAATACTGTCAATAGTTTTATGATTTTTATAATATTATTTATTGTTTCTAAATATTGATTAAGAAGAGCTGCTTATCATGTTTATAAGCATTGAGCAATTAAAACTGTACATTCCCAAGTCATTGGTTGAGTTTTGGCTAAGAAATGTAAACTGCACGGATTTAATAAGTAGCAAACAAATTAGGTAATAGATAGTTATAGAAATTTTTATAAAAATATTAAATATCATTTAAAAAAGAATAATTATAATACGAAAATAATGACAATTAATTAAAATAATAATAATAATACTTGTGTTAAATCTTATTGCTATAAATATACAGAAGTCAAATATATAAAAGGTTATTTTATAAATGTTTACTCAGAAGTGAATATTAGGTATTTAATAGTATTAAACTTAATAATATTTTCTTAATTCTATAATTTATAATATATAATTATTTCAATAATTTATAATTTATTCAAAACGATTTTATTTATGTAAAAATATAAAATTTTCAAAAGTGTAAATCACAAATTAAAACATCATTCGAAATTCAATTGGAGACTATAAAATTTAGAAAAACCAATTCTATTTTTAATAGCTTCACATTAATATTAATAGCTCAATAGATACGAGTGGTATTTTTTATTGGTTTATTAATTACCATGTCTTCTTTGAGCTACTTTAAATCTACCATTTTTTTGCTACACACTTCGAGCTAATACAAAATTTAACATTTCAAAAGTATCATTAAAAAAAACCAAAACCATATGTAATTTATTGCCAGTTTATGCTTTGATTTCATGAATATTTACGACTCATTTTACAAGCTCTAATTAATGAGAAAATCAAATCAATTACGTGGAGAAATGAGCTTATAAATAAATAAGCTTTAACTCACGGTGAAATGATAATTTTACGTTCTTGAAAAAATGTGGAATAAATCAATTAATTAAATAGATAAAACAAATTTTTGGTTGGAGTCTAGGATTGTTTAAAAACCTCAACAAGATCAGGTTTGCGGTTTGAGTATTGAATAAAAATATTCAAAGCTTTCGCAAAATTAAAAGCAATTTGTTTAGAAATATTTTCGTGTTAATTTAAAATTAGCCAAAGGATTTTTAGCTTAATAAACTAAAATTTATTGTTTCCTTTTTTCATAAAATGCAAAACAATCGACAACATTAATAAAAAGCCTTTATCATCTTAGCGGATATAATTTTAACCCTTTCAAAGCTTTTATAATTATTCCTACACCAAGCCATTAATTTTTATAGCTTCTCTGTGACCTTTTGTTATTACAAACATCGCTTAAATCGAGTGAATTGATTGAATTTGAAATGCATGCTAATTTATCCCACAAACAAACTCGCAGAGATGTCTATCGTGGCAGCATTTTGTGTCATCATTTGACCTGCGCGATTCTTTGACGTCTTCATTAAATTTAATTAACACGTTAGTCACAAATTTATGCAGTTGATAAAGTAAAGGGCGACAAGAACCGCAGTTGACGCCATGCTTCCCACTACAGCGACATCTAGCGTTTAATGTACGTGACTCTGCCGAGAGCTCTCATTTGTATGCTTCACTTTGTTGTCAGCATGCTGCTTGCACCGAACAATCACGAGAGGTCGCTTTAATGCACGCAATAGCATCGAATTCAACTCGATCCAAGCTTAAAAGCTTCGCTTAATAATCGTGAGTAGATATTTATAAATAAGAGCATGCGTTGATACGTATAGTTGACATTTTAGTTAACCAGCTATTAATGAATTCACTTATAAAATGTTTAAACAAACTTGACACTGCTTTTGACCCCAATCATCAGTGCATCACTGCAATCGATTGATGTGGCAGAAGGAAGCATCAGCTAAAGAAGAAAATTGAGTAGTGCGAGAAGAGAAGTAAATCATTCACAAAGAGAGAGACCGACGGTCAAAATGAAGTGTTTAAAATTTCAAATGAGCTTCAGGTCAAATGAAGACGAATGCGAAGTCGCTAAAAGCGGTGATAATATAATTCATACGAAAAGGTATGGCAAAGATTGAAAAATTCCAAAGGAAAATGGTCTTACATTAAGAACCTATTCTCGAAAAAATTTTCCATTACTTATAATGAAACTTTTTAATCTTATAATGAAACTTTGACAAAATTCTATATGTATATTAGAAATAATTTACAGCTTGTAAGCTTATTGTATTTAAAATTAGTTTTTCTGTGAATTGTATTGCAAATTATTGAAAATAAATACAGATGAGATCGAAAACCTACATTTTACCAACTTTAAAATGTTTAACAAAATAGTTGAATAAGTTTTTTTTACTTACGAACTTATCTTTAGTTGTGTGTAATTTAAAAAAAAAGAACTTCAATTAAAATAAATTTTATTTCTTAACATCATTGACCTTTTTGCTCCACTGTAGATGGCCTTCGTCAGGTCGTTGTACCTTTCACTGATTAATTTATGAATTAACAACGATATTTATAAAAAGTTAATTATTCATTTGAGTTTTTCAGGAAATTCTGTTTCCATTGTTGTTGGTAATGCATTTTCATACTGAAGTCTAACGGTTTGACCACGACTCCTGAAAATGTCACCGAACTATTGATTAACGCTGATTGAGGAGAAGTTATTAAGATTTTGTTCAAGGTTTTGACCAAAGTTAAGGGTTGAACACACTTCGAATAGTTGAGCTAAAAAAGACCCATTTTCGCCTCATATTCAGCAGAAATTTCATGTTATTATGCAGTTGATTATTAACAAATTACTTATTATGCAGTAGTTTTTCTTTTATTAATTCATGTTTAAATGTTTACCATAACTTTGGTTTGGTCGATCTTCATATTCAATACTTTGCCTCTTTATTTAAAAACACAAAAATAGAAAATATTTTCGTCATCCATTCCATGAATAATTTACATTTGTATAACTTTAACCGTACGCTATTCATTCATCGATTTTTGTTTATTGATATCGTAATTTTGCTATTGTCGTTGGCTGTAACCCATTGATAAAAGTTTTTTTCTTTTTCTTCTTTTGAAAAATTAAAAAAGAAGAAAAGAAAATTTCCCAGATTGTGTAAAATTATTTAAACGTTTATATTAAATAAATAAAAACCCATAAATTAACATATTGCACATTATTCAAAAAATATCCCAATCTTCTTCAAAAACAAATTGTTGTTTTTATGGATATAAGAAATAAAATAAAACCTTCAATATTACCACGGTTCCCACGATATTATTTCTTTTCATAATCTTCTACTTCACCTCGTTTCGAGAATTTTCTTGAAGAGTCTCTCTTTATTAATGAAGCTTTCAAGTATTATTAAGAGCGATTAAGGTATTTATTTGAGTTGACTCACTTAAAAAGTATTTAAATACCAACAGAAATAAAAGTAATAGTAGAGCATCAACCTTGGACCTTGCGACTTGATCCAACTCATTTCCGCTCGCAGGTTTGACACAAACCAACTACAGACAACAGAAATAATTCTAGTATTATTTAAGGAATATAGTATTGTTACCGTATAATAATAGGTACATATAAAGCAAGTTAATCGCCAATCACATGACAATCGTATTTTTCAAAAATAGCAACGAAAAATCAATTTGTTCAGGAATTGTATTACTTTGTATATTGTATTATTCTGTAGAAACTTCTTGTACATAGTTTGCTGAAATTAATAGACTTTTCTGGATAATTTTAGAAGTCGCCAGCAATCGTAAAGGTTTATGAGAGATTTTAGCGTGAGATTATAGAGATTATGCTAAGGTTCAACTAGTGGATACTTTACCAATTTCTCGATAGACTTTTTTTGATTTGTTGGGGATTTTCTGGAGCATAATAAGTGTTTGTGGAAACTCTGGAACTCTGATATAAATTTGATGATAATTTCGTAACTTTGGGATTATTTAGTGTTGTGTTTTCGGGACAAGAACCATCGAAATAGGTAATAAAAAGGATGGAAAAAGTCTTTAAAAATGCCTAAAGTTTCTTGAAGGTCGGTCAAGTTTTGCTTGAGTGTTAAAACCGTCAAAGAAATGTGATAAGCAGAATGTAAAACAATAAATAAATAGGAAATAGTTGCCAAAGGAAGGAAAGCAACTTATTTGGCAAATGTGGTATGTGACCGAGGAACCAATCGGACTCAATACAGCGACTGCCAACACGCACCACGCACGCGTCTCTGCACTTGAAAGCTGTTGTTGCCAGCGGCTACTGCCAACAAATTCACATAATCGCCAATAAAATTTTTACCAAAACACGAATGAGCATGAAAATGAGACAAGCAGCTCCAAGCAGCAACTGACTTTGCGCGAGAGAGAGCGAGATCGAGGAGGAAACGAAAGGAAAAACTAGAAACGAGATAGCGAAGGTGTTGATGAGGTGAATATTGAATCGAAACCGAATGAAAGAAATCGTCGAATGTTTGAGCGAAGAAATGTTTAAGCAGAAAACATTTAAATCTTATATAAAAAGCATCTTCAACGGCGTCCGAGGTTTAATCAGCCGATAACACGCTTCAAGGCGACATCAGTCCAGGCCAACGTCAAACGTCGTCTACGGGGAGCTACAGTCGAGTTCAGTGGCATACAAAGCAATGAAGTGTGGCAACGTAAGCAGCACAGTCAACTGCAACTTTGCGGATTTTTGATTTGGTTTTTTCATACAATTTTAGCGAGTGATTTTGTGCACATGGGCAACGCTGGCGTTTGCAGTGTGGCCAATTTCAAACAGTGAAGCGCCGGTGACTTATTATTATTACCCGGTGCCACGAGTGAAGCATTTCCACGATTCACCAGAACGACAACCCGCTCGATCTAATTACGGAACTAGAAGCAGACCTGAGCAACATTTTTTCAGCCAGCAACACGTTGCAGACCGACATCGAAACCACGTGCTTCATCGGCAGCACGCAGCTCATCTGCCGCCACCGAACAAACGCGTCGTTCAGCTGTTCGTTGCGCCCTCGCTGGAAGAAGCCGCCTTCAGGAAGGCTTTGATAAGTCAAGGATACGCGGCGAACGCAGGGGATCAGAATTTTCGAACAACGCTCGACACGCGATCGCTGAATGTGAAGCTTCCGCTGCCCTTCGGCTTGACGCCGATCAGAAATCCTCCGCTGCCGCTGCAAGAAGGCGCATCATTCGCGTCCCTGCCCAGAGCCGTGACTTCCTACGGCACGAAGCATCCCCTTCGACGGTGAGCGTCCCAAACGCTCCGAACGACCTCAAATTCAGTTTAGTTCAGAGTGAAAATAGTGGATTTTGTTCGATTTCATTGCTTTATAATCCTCATTCATCGCCATTATAATTTTAAGCAACTAATTTAACTGTATCACAAATGATCGTGTAATAAACACAACAACAACAACAACAACAACAACGAGATGACGAAAACAAACTTGCCATTCAAATTTAAATTAATATTTGGTTGTTTATTGTTTCTCCGTTAATTTAAGTTAATAACAATAAAACTGGCTCGGATCTTTGTTGTTGTTGTTGATGCTTTAATGGACGCTGCAATGTTTCGAAAGATTGACAAGAAAATGAAGCGGAAAGCAGAAAAAACAGAGAAGATGAAAGCCAACGCTCGTAGCGTCATTGAAGATGTGTTGCGGTGACAGCTGATGTCCGGACTTCACTTCACTGGACTTGACTGAAAGTAGTTTGCAGCTGAAAATGGTTCAAGAGTGAGGTCGGTCACGCAATTCATAACCTAATCCCAGATTCGATGTGGCCCAATCACCGTCAAATAGCGTAATCAGCCGAAGCAGATTCGTATAAAGCAGAAGATGGAGCAGCAGCAGCAATTTAACGATTCCGTGAATTATAACCATCGATTAAATACCAAAATAACGAATTCAGTGTGTCGAATGGACATTAAGAACACCCACAAAAATAATATAATTATTTATGTGCTTTAATACTTTTAATTTAAGTTTAACGATGATGATTTTAATTGACTAGTTTTAATAGAGCCAAAAAAACATAACAAAAGCGGCGAAAAGAAGGTCTGAATCAGGCAAAGAACGGTTAACGAACTTTATCGCCAGGTTCACAACATTAACTTTAACTTTAATGTTCATTAGTTACTTAGTTTTAGCATTGGAAATAATTTTTTCGCTTTGATATCATGATAATGTGGTCAGTATATTTATTAATGATATTAAAAACCTGTAGGTAATATATTTAAAAATATAAATTGAAATAAGTAAGTAAAATAAAGTAAAAAATACCTTCAGCATTTTGCGATTTTGATTGATTGTGATGCTAAATTTGAATTTAATTTGAGACGCGAAGAAAACTTGAAAAGGTTTTCTATTCACGAATTTAACTCTTCAGTTCATCACTTTTTTCTTCCCAAGGTCGGACGAACTCATCAACAAAAGCTTGCATTAGTTTTATATTTTCACAATCTAAAGATTCCGTCCATCGAAAATTGTATCAAGGCTGCTTCATCATCGATGGACTTCTTCGCAACGTCGAAAAATATTAGAAAACTGTAAAGATGCAAATTTCTGTTGAACAATATCGAAATAAGCAACACCAATAGATTTATAGCAGATTAGATTTGGAATTGAAATCGAATCCTTTTGTGTAAATCGCAATAAATTCAATATTTTTATTTCTTTTCAATAATTCTTTTGTGTTAACTTTAAGCATAAATTAAGTTAACTTTATTGCGCCACCAATTATAGAAATATAATATTTCAAAGGTTTTATTTTTGTATGAATTTTGGAAATATTTTTATTTTGTAAGTAATCATTTCTAAAGAAATATACGATAAATAAAAATTAATGTTTTCTTTTTTTTTGTAATACAAAAATAAGAGATATTCATTCATATTCGATATTCTGAGTACAGATTCCAAAAATAGATTTCAGTCATAAGTTGATAGACTGAATAATATTTAGAGAATTCGCAATGACGTCAAAAACCTAAAGAATACTATACAAAAATATTGTACACGTTTTCGACTGTATTAAAAGGAACAAAGTGATAATTACCTTGAAATTCTACATTCTTTCAAGATTTTTGAGAATGCTCTACAATATCCTCGAGACCCTTCGGAAATAATTATTTATGATTTACGAGTTCTATAGAATTGAATGTTTAATATTTTAATTAACTCCAAATTGAGTTTCAGACTGGATTCCAGTTTTATATTTAAGTTGATTGCTATGAAGAAGATGCGGGGAAACCCATCGCTGAATCATTCGTAAGGTATGCAATCTGAAAGCCAAAAAATGCACCAAGTCATGTGAAAAAACAACAGATACGTGAGAAAAGCTTCAGTAAGCAATTAAATTAAAACCTGAAAAAGATACGAGTGAAAAAGTAAACAAAAGCACTTCATTACAGCCAAGTTAATAACGCAAAGGCGTTAAAAACGAAAAAACAAACAACTTTAAAGTGTTAATGAATAAAAGTGAACTAGAGTTTTTAATTTATGCCACTAAATATAAACAAAATTAGTGAATATTGGAGGGAACACTGAACAAATGAATGAATACTGTTTATGAATAATGAGTGCATTTATGAGTAGTGAATGTACTCATAATAATTTTAACTACGTGAAGTTAACGTCTTGAAGATAGATTCTTCAATTAATTAATTGAAACCTATTGAAAAGGTTTTAATTTTCCCTTTTTTATTTCAATAATCATTAAAACCTAAATTAAATAATCATTTAAAGTTAAAATAATCAATATATTTTTATATTGACTCGCGGTTTTCGTGGCTTTATCATAATAAAACTTCAATTGAGTAAAATAAATTTCGGGTATTTAAAGAGCAACCAAAATGCGAAACGTGTGCATGAAAGTGGATTGTGAATACGAATGAAGCCAAGTTTAATTGGAATATTTTTAAGACAACAACAATAATAGAAAATGAAATTAGTTTTTACTGAAATTGTTTGACAGTTGATGGGCTAATTTTCGAGAAATATGTGTCAACGGTTGCACGTTTTTTTCTGCAAGCCCCGTTTAATAACAATTTAAACAACAAAATGAAATTGTTGGTGCCATCGTATTTAAAATAAATAAAATAATTGATTGATATTCAAAAGTGTGACTATAAAAAGTAGAGCCAAACCCTTTCTTCAATCAAATCCCAATCATTCACCGATCTGAACTAAACTAAATCCTCTTGAACTCTCCTAAAAATAAACAAAAACTATAACAAAATGTTCAAAATTGTAAGTAAAAAAGGACGAAAAAAATGCTTTACTTTCAGCAAAACATTCATTGCTTAATTTTTTTATTAATTATATTGTTTTTATTACAGATCATTGTTGCTTTTGCTCTGATTGCTTGTGTAGCCGCCAAACCCGGTCTTCTTGTCCCCCCGGTTGCCGCCCTGCCCTATGCCAATGCGCCTCTGTATGCTGCTGGTGGCAGTCACCAAGTGGACATTCGCCACAACTACGATGGCACCCTGTCGTCCTACGCCACGGCTCCCTTCGGCTACACGGGTCCAGTTGCGAGTCGCTATGTTGCCGCCGGTCTTGCTGCGCCACACTTCGCCGCGCCTCTGACTGCTGCCCCGATTCCAGTTCCAGCTGCTCCATTTGCACATCCATTCGCCGCGCCCCTCATCGCAGCTCCTTTACGCGCTCCGATTCCAGCTCCGGTTTTGGTTTAAATTCACTTTCTGACTGACGAAAAGAGATTGTAGCTTTGTAAATAAATGTCTCCGAATTAAATTTAATTAAATACAAAGATCGTTTTGTTTTATTATCCAATTAATATTAAATTTAATCCCCTTTTTACAGCATGAAATTACATAATTTCTGCATGATTCAGTATAATTTAATTGGCAAAATTTATAGTTCAAAAACCTTTTTTGACTGCTCTTTCTTTATTACACTTTTTAGTTATTTATTCTTGTATTTATTGCCTCATTATGAAATTGGGATGATTTGCTATTAATTTGGTACTAACCACAATCCGTTTAAAGCTTCTCTTCATTCCTTGTTCACTGTCGTTCAGTTTGAGGTTCAAAGTTTTACTACTTCTTTCTAACGAGCCGTTTACACGTTCATGCAGTTTGATCCAACTGATTTGTATGTGCGATTGGTGCAAATGAACTGAACGCGATGTTGGTGTTCACATGCTCAGTTTTGCGTGAACAAATTGAAGTTGCTTGACAACATCTGTCGTTTTTGCCAACGTCTGATGTAGAAATGTTTGTACAAATCAGTTTGCTCTCATATGTTCTCTGTCACTGAGCTGAATGCCCTTAACGCGTTCATGCAACTGCACCAAACACATGCAAATTCTCAAGCAGTACGGATTTTACTCAATTTAAACTTTTGATTTGCGCCAACCTGAAGCCATCGTTTACACGTCACGCTTTACCAATTGAGCAGTTGAAGCCGCTTGGTGCAAATTGAAAGATCGTGTAAACGACAACTACATTCCCAATCATCAGTTTATTCTTTTGTTAAAAACATGTCTTCTCAATACGTTTAAATCTATCTATATCACCAGTCTGAGTCTAGGAAATTTGTTATGTTTAAAGGGTTTTACACGAATGTTCAGGCTGCAAGATTATGTGAATGAAATGGAGGAATATTGAGAAATAATTTAATGTAGCGACTACAACTCAAAAGACTTACATTTAACAGTGGTGCATTCTTCAAACATAAAAACATTCTTTTCAAAATATTATTAATACTTCCATCTATTTTGCATGTCCGTTGTTTGTGCCCACTTAAAATTCAAGGGGTAACACAAAATAATGATTATCCAAGCTCATTACATAGTCACACACTTTTTTGTAACCTAATTAAGCAAAACCTAATAAAAATTATTACATAACGAAAAGCATGATAATATTAGTCTTTCCCTTGCTCTTTGGTTTCCCTTCCGGCGCAGCTCCACTCCCAGCGAATTGACTTCTCCCTCACGTTTGTCGTTTGTATCCAGAGAGCGCCGACTACATGTCCATAAGACCACAGACACAACTCTTTGTGAACATCGACCGCTGGGTTACCCAATATTTCAGTATTGCTCAGCGTCGCCCAGTCCCGAAAATGGTTGCCAGCAAGAAAGTGAAACGCTGGCGTCGGCGGCAGTTCGGAAGTTTATTGAAATTTTTCGATATAAATTGAAAGTCCGCAATTAAATATTGATTAAATCACAATCGACACCAGCAGTAATCGCATGCCCGCAGTTACAAGATGTCAGCAATAACAATGGTGAGTAAATCGGGAAGAGGAGGTCCTGTTAAAGTAGTGTATGAAAACGGTTTTTAAATTCGAAATTTCATAGGTTTTTTTCGTGCTTGCTGCAGCACTTGTGATGGTCACAGCGAAGCCATCTCATCACCTGAGCCTGCAAGCGATCCCAGACCACTTTGATTTTGCGCCGCCAGTGTTGCCATCCGTCCCATTTCATGCGGAGGATGACCATCACGCGTTTGATCACGGACACTTTTTCGACCACGGAGATGTTTTCGATCACGCCCATGCGCATGTCCATGGGCACATCCTGCCGCCAGCACCCGTGATTCATGAGGCCCCAGCACCCATTTTTCACAGCAGTCCTGTGGCTCTTCCTTGTCTGCCACCAGCGCCTCCAGCTCCAGTCCTGCCCGCACATACACATCTACTGCCCGCTCCGGCACCTCTTCTGCCTGCTCCAGTCCCTGTTGCTCCACTGCTGCCACCCGCACCAGCACATATTTTGAGGGTGGTTCCTCTTCTGCAAGCTCCAGCTCCTGTAGTGCCTGCTGTTCCGGCACCTGTGGCGCCAGTACTGCCAGCTGCTCCTCTTCTACCCGCACCTCTTCCTATCACGAGAATCCATCCTCCTGTCTACGAAGCGATCCCTTTCGCTCCCTCGTACCGTGCAATACCCGGGCCCAAGACAACTACTCATCACTTGTCGGTCGGCTACGCGCTCCCGTCGCTTCCCGTAGCCCATAAGGTAATAGGATCACACCTACCACATGCGCATCTCCGCCTTGCGCCTCTGAGTCTGCCCCATCACCATCACCATCGCCATCATGGGTGGTCCTAAGGCATAAATATCGACATCAAGGAACAAATGATATCGACCATCTTCCACTCTTTGCACCAAAGTCATATTTTTCATATGTAAGTCACTTGGACTTGGACTACAAATATTTATGTGTAAATAATTTAGCTGTAATTCTACTTCATTATGTAAATACTAAAAATTAATAGATGTCATATTTATCATTTAGACAAATAAATTTGCAATAAAAATATAATAACTAAAATTAATTCAGAAAAGAGTTAGGTTTGGTTTACCTTAATGAAGATATTTGAGACACTGATTCAATGTTGTGATTCATGGATTCTTTATAAAGCACAACTTCTTAGCAAACTATATTTTATAATAATTGCTAGTCAACCAATTCGGGAGCCATTTATTGTTCAATTTATACAGATTTATAATATTTAATAACTTAATTGATTTATCGTATAGTGCGCAAAGTAATAACGGCGAATATAGTAACTCTATATTTCGTGTAAAATGTGTTAATTAGTTCACTGATACTGATTCAATGTTTCCTTGGAGCTGCTTCTTTCTTATCTGAAATTAAGTCTTCATATATAGAAAACTAATTATTACACTCGACTGATTTTGTATAAAAGGGATCACGTTAACTTTACGCCCACTCTGCGCGCTCTTAATTAACCCGGCTTCGTTACTCTTGCTTTAAAGAATCTTTGTGAAATGTGGGTTGTTATTTCCCTTTACTTGAACTACTTTTATCTTCGCAACTCCTTCCAGTTCTATAGTAACTGCTAAATATAGGTTTTCATTCATTCCATTATTGCATTCAATTACATCCAATTTAAACCCTTCTTCAGTGCCTTTGTATTGTTTCTATTATTTTGTCTTATCGACAACAATGTAAAAAATCCGCAATATTTCGTGGAAAATTCAATTCTTTGGATAAGAAATTTGATTTCAGATCTTTAAATCGATGGTTGTTTGATTGAATCATGGAGGAAACTATTAAAATGAGTGTTTTATGAAGTTCTACTTATGAGAACCTAGCTTCAGTTTGTTGCAAGTGTCGGCTGAAACGACATCCGCCCCACGAAGACAGCCGCGTAATCGGCACATAAAAATTGCAACGCTTTGAGTGCTGCACTTATTTGTGGGACAGACAATAAATCAATTAGCCGAAAAGTAAGCAGTCGTTGCCACCAACAAGAACCGCTCCCCTTTCTCATCGACGTTGAAATATTATTCAACAGCATTAAAATACCAAGCAGCGATAACTTAGTAACAAAAAACTATTCGCGAAATTAATTTAGAATTCCGAACATGAGCCAACAACGCAACGCAACGCAGCGTAACGCACAGCAATGCAACTCCACGCAAGATGGAGCAATACCGTAAACGACGATAGAAAGCCACCCAAAGCAACTGCATTCGAGTCCGACGAAACGTTGTGAAAATGAATCCGAAACAGTCAGAATTGAAGCTGTGGCAAACATGGCCGATTAGATGGGCTTTAATTGGATGTCATTACCTAACTGCGTACGTTGAAGATGCTGTTGGGGCGACGGCATGACGCACAGCCGAACAAACAAACGACCAAGCGACAGGCGACTGATTAAACGCCTAACAACCGCGACTGTTATGTGACACTCAACACTGTTGCGAGTGATGTTTTATTCAAGAGTTCCGCTCTGGTAGGCTGCAGGTTTGTGCACGGACTCACTTCCATGTAAGGGCGTCGACATGGAAACCACACGACGCACGACTCACGATTCAAGTCAATCAACACCTGTCCACGAAATCATTATTGGTCACTCAATATTAATCCACGCTCCACGACGACTTCATTCGCTTCAATTTAAATTATTTCAGTCTGACCCAATTTGGAGTGTTCATTTGGAAAGCGACACGCTTCTGTGTAAATCCACTTATTATTCGACAAGTGGCCCTTCGTTGTATAATCGTATGTGAACCAATTTTGCATTTCTTTTATTTTTTCTTACTGAAACGGTATTTAGTGGAGTCGTACTTATAAAAGTACCTGCGATAGTTAATAGATCACAACGCTTTCTGCCGCCACTTCGCCGACAACAAGCTGATTCCTGCTCCTTTCCAATCCATTGAATCTTCCCTGAATTCCCTCCACGATGGCCAATCACTCGGTATGTAAAAAGGCAAACAAAACAAATTAAGTCATTCTTCTTCATCTGCTTTATTGTTAAATAATTTTTTCTGTATATTATTTTTAGATCTATTTTGTGATTCTTGCGCTTTATGCGGCTGCTCCTGCGACTCGGCCTGGTTTTGTGCCAGTCGCCAGCGCCGCTTACGTTGCCCCCTTCGCATCCACTTACAATGCACATCACATTAATCATGCCGTCGCCTATCCCGTTCCTCCGGCCTCGTTGGCTGTTGCTGCAGAACCCGCCAAGGTTGACGTGGTCGGTGCCACACCTCAACATTTCAGCTTTCATGCTGGTGCTTTCGCTGCACCGACTAGAGTAGGTTTTGCTGCTGCTCCAGTGACTTTTGCGGATCGGACTGTTGCTTTGACCGCTGCAACACCTGTTAAACTCGGTTTAGCTGCTGCTTCACACGCCTATTCGCACTCATATCCACATCTGTACCAACAGCCGCATGTAGCTTTCAGTGCTCCAGCTCGAGCTCCACTTTCCTCTTATTATTGGTGAATTAGATAATTAAATTTGATTAGATAATAGAAGCAATTAATTTAATTGAATGCAGAGACTTCAAAATACTTTTAAGTTTAGAATTATTCCATAAAATCCTTTTAAATATAAAATTAAATCTTTAGTAGTAATTTTTATGTTATATTTTTCAAATTTTGTAGGCTTTAACAAACAGGTTTTCCGCGCCGTGTTCTAGTTTTTGTGTTATCTTGTGATCAAAAAATTTATCCTATCGTAAAATGCATTTTATTATTTTGCTTTGTTTTTGTTGAAGATATAATAATTGGCAGCATTTCGAAAAACTCCTTTTAAAATTTTAATTTTCTGTTCGTTACTTTGTTGGCTCCAAATTTTGTGGTACATTTTTTGTGTTTTTTTCGTTTTATTATTTTGAATCTAATGTTAAAATCTTGCGCTAATATGAAAATTTTTGAAGCGTAAATGTATTTTCTTTGTCGAGTTTTCTTTTCACGTTCCATTGAATGTCCTTGAACTTTGAACGACATGATTTTGCTGCCAAATTTTTAAAAGCCTTTGATTACTGAACTTTTGACCTGCAGTCCTTGCCCCTATCAATGTTTAATATCACACAAATTATAGAATAAAAAATATATTTTTATAACAATCATTACGAAAAAAAATTTTATTAAATTAATTAATAAACGTAATATTATGAAATAATATAACATACATTTTTGAAAGTTCTTTAAACTTTCTTCAGTGTCTTGCAAATTATAAATGTTTTGCTTTAATCGAGTTCCTTTTAATGATTCACAAATGGTTTTTAGATTGCTGATTTAAAGTTTATATTAAAAATAAACACAATAACATAACATAATTGTTGGAAACTATTTTAATTTGGGATCAAATGTTATTTATGTTAGCTTAAAAATATTATTGGAGATATTTGGAGACACGTGCTTTTACATCAACTTTCTATATATTTTCTATTCCATTTCTTTTTAAGGTTTTGTATCGATTTAGTTTACTCAAAACACGAAAAATCGAAATACTCAATAATTTTATTCACTAAAAAAAATATGAAATATCACAGACAAATAATTATTATTATTATTAGAATATTTAGTTTTTATTATTATTATTATTATAATATGATTTGTCTGTGATATTATATATTTTTATTTGTAGTATGTAATAATAAATGTAGTGAAAATATTGTTTGAGTTTTTACCTGATTTCTAAATAAATTTTTATTGATTTTTTCTTATATGATTTCTAAAAAAAAATGCTAGATTAAATATTATAAAATAATCGCGCATAAAACTAGAATGACAACAACAAATGGGAAAAGACAAACAACAAACCACGTGATTTTTGCAGGGCATTTAAACGGCTTTAAAATACGTGTTGCTGTCTCTGGCTTCGGTCTGCGGCCCCACACCCAAAGCGTCGCAGCAGCTGATGCAGAACAGCCGCGAAAGGCGTCGCTATACCTCAAATATAGCGACGCAAAAGCTTAGTTTGAGAAATGGTCTGGCCGCAGTAGCTACGCAATCGGGCCAACACGATCATGCAACAGCTGAGTCCTAAAATAGGCGAATCAGCATCCAGTCGAATCGAATAAATCACTTATGGCTTAGCGAGAGCTTTTTGTGTGCATGTGTTTGGTTGTCTCTGCTTTGGTTGGTAAAAAGTAAGACAAATATTTTCACTAAAATTTTCACATTTGTTTTATACCGGGTGACCCACTTTTTTCGGCGGAAGTCATAAATGTGGTCCAATGAAAACTTCCTCTATAAAATAGTGATTATCGAAAAATTTTGACGTTGGTTTTTATTGTAAAACTTTGTTCT
Organism: Thecophora atra; assembly: GCA_937620795.1. Lineage (NCBI taxonomy): Eukaryota > Metazoa > Arthropoda > Insecta > Diptera > Conopidae > Thecophora > Thecophora atra. Next base: position 95,416,404 of record OW569397.1, on the reverse strand, counting down.
TTTTCTTTGGCCAAAAAGGCGATTGTTACAGGGTGAATATCTCTAGAAATTTATAATTAATGTCCATATCAAATTTCAAGGAGATGATTAATTATCTTTAGATTCAGCTAATATTATATGTATGAGTTATTATACTACAACGCCTTCATCTTCGATCTCTATAATCACTTCATCTCTTCATAATTATTCAATCTTCAGCATCATTCGATCTTCGTCATAGTTTGACAACTTCGTGTCTACTTCTGAGACTGAAGTTTAGTTTTCTTTTAACATTTTCGATGAATAAACGATCACATCACTTTATTTTTATGTTTGTTTTATACTAGAACACTTCGAATTCTGTCAATAAAAGTTGACCAATAAACAACTATTTTACAAATCCACTTATTTTTCACCACTATTTTATTTTGTTCCCACTGCACACCCAGTATTTCAACGCCCGCTGTGTGTAGAATTATAATTAGAAGAAAAACCTAATGTAATAAAATTAATACACTTAACGCCGAGGTACTAAAATTTATCACCAACTCGAACAAGTTTTCGCAGAGAAATATTCGTTTGGTGGCGATTGCGATCTGTTGCGTGGTAATAATTAAGTTGATTATATTATGATCGGTCCATTATGCTGCTGATGATCATACAATACAATGCAATCTCCACGACAATGAAGATTAAATGAAAATACTCGTAATAAAAATTCACGTATCGATGCAATGAAGATTAAAAGATGACGAAAATCAAACGATAATGACTATAGGATGATAATGACGATAGGATTATAATGAAGTTGGAATGATGTTGAATTATTATGTAGTGATGACTGAATGGTTCCAACGATTCGTATTTATTTCTTCGTCATTTCTGTTTGGACTCTACTGTTGAAGTGGTTCCTTTCGAGGATCCTTTTATGGATTCTTGCTCCAATTGTAAGGTAACGTGATGTTGACATCTCCTAGCTATAAAACCGCGTGTCAATAGTTTTATAGATCACAGTCGGCTGTTACTGCTAACGGTTTGTGTGGCTTAAGATCGATTAGTGATAATACAAAGTGTCGTGTGATTGATACTTTAGATTGACAAGGAATACCAGATTCAAAATGTTTAAGTTGGTAAGAAGGATCGAAAAGGATCGAAAGGAAGTTGTATATACATCAACTACAAATCATAAAAAAGCTAGATCAATGGATGTATCATAGATATTTCGCTTTGACAAGGCGATCACAGTTAATAACAATGTACAAAAGGTTCACCAAGTGATTTAACTTTCGTGTGTACCATTAATCTACCGTGAGAAATTCTTTCAGAAGGCCATTAATAAATTATTAAGATATCCAGCGTCAATGTGGTACATTTGGCCCACATACAACTTCTGTCCTGTGTGACATCTCGTGATCTTTGTTTTCTCAGCTACAGATCTCAAAGCTGATCTTTAATATCGCGTTTGAGGGTTTTGATTGAGGGTCTTCATAGGCAATTCGTTCATATTTCTCAAAATATGTTTTATGTTTATATTTTATAGTTTACTGATTTGTTGTTTTCCTTTTAAAACTAATGGACTCTCATTTCATGGATATGTCTGTAGATACTCCTTCTGACAGCGATTTTGATCTGCTCTTCGAATCCGACGCTTGCAGGATTCCTGGGTGGTTACGGTGGTGGCTATGGACATGACATAAGTTTCGGACATGGCTATGGAGGTTATCATGGAGGTGGCTACGGCGGCTACCATGGTGGCTACAGCGGCGGCTATCTCGGTGGCCATGGGATCAGTTACAGCGCTCCTGTCATCACAAAAGTGTCAGCTGCTCCAATCATAACTAAAATTCATGCTGCTCCCGTCATTACAAAAGCAATCGCAGCCCCGGCCATATCGATTGGGAGCTATGGTTTGGGTGGACATGGTTACGGTCATGGCTATGGAGGACATGGTTTCGGTTACGGTGGCTACGGTGGACATAGCATTGGCTACGAAGCTGCGCCTATCTCCGTGGTTAAGTATGTCGGCGGATACGGACATGGACATGGCTATGGTGGCGGTTACGGTGGAGGTTATGGTTATGGACATGGTCATGGATGGTAGAAACTTCTTCATCTAGAACTGATGTTGTTAGGTTAGAGATAAGTGCAGAGTTAGGAAGAGACTAAAAATGTTGAAGAGAGGAGTGAAAATTTAGTGGTGTTTCGGGGGAATATTCAAGGTGATCACAAATCACGAGACTGGAACGTGATGCTGTTTGTGCTAGAGGTTTTTAGAGTTCTAGGAAGAAAAATTCTTTTGCTTTGATTACACCTCATATTACACCAATTAACGTTTAATTATTTGAAAAGTCAACAGATAAGAATCTTTATGAAAGTATTTTATAGGATTTATTTTTAAAATTTTTTTTGTTTAATTGTATAAATATTTAGTAATTTAGTATATAAAATTTAGTATTTGTTCAATGTTAATGAAAAACGGATTAATAACAATAAATATTGAATTGGAACATTTTGTTTTATTCACATCTCTTGAATAGGATTTTTACCAAATAATAAATATGCAATAAGCCCCACATCTGACTAATTGGACATCATAATGTTGTTTTTACATGATTTGTCCAAACGTTATTCATTTATTTCCTTGCTGTCATCTACGGATTTGTTTAAGTCAAAAGCTGGGTAAGATTTTCACATGAGTGAATAATTACAGCTACTGTAATCCCTTCACTTCAAAAACACCTCAAGTGATGGATGAACTGACACCATTAAAAAAGCACAAAATTTTGAAATTAATTTATTATACCAAAAGATAATCTACCAGAAATGCAGTGAGCAAATAGCTGCGAAAAAACAACATGTCAATCATTGTCTCTGAAGAAATCTGATATGAAGTAAGGGGAAACGAGTTTAAAACCAGTTAAAAACATTTTAGCTAATAAGTTATTATTTTTCTTTAGAGAAGAAAAATATACATTTAAAAGCGTATCAAAAATAGAAAAAGAATAAAAGAAATAAAACACAAAGAGAAAGAAAGAGGTTCAGTAACGATATTATAGAGAAATTATAAATATCTTAGTATAAACATAAATTGTATAATAAAGAATTTATGCATTATATGATAACGGTCAGGCAATAGACTAAATATCTATAAATCTTTCTAGGTCCTTATTACGTATATAGACATCTCGCAACTAAATACGGTCGGTCATTTGCGTAAAAATCAATAAATTGTTCGTGAAAATCATATGGTATTATCATAGACAAATAATTATATATTTGTATATATAAATGTCATATATTAAATAACGCATAATGCGGTGGAATTTTGTAAAAAAAATATTTTCGCCTTTAATTTATATTCAAAAAATATGTCAAATTGAAGAAAAATCCTACCAGAAGTGTTATTGTTTCTTTATGTATATACAAATCTCAGCAGATAAGTGATTTTCTTCTTGATTTCCATTAAAACCCTTGGAATTTCGACTGTTTATTTTGCATCTAATCTTGTGTCTATCCGATTGTGTTTAATTGTTCTTATGGTGTATAACTGCTCTTATCTTGCAACCATCCGTGAGGGTTTCTCTACTTTTGTCTAAAACTTTCGAACTTTAACGCAGAAATGTGTATTCCTTCAGTCAAAGAATATTTCGACTTCTTTTGGTTTTTACCTCAATTTTTTTTTTCATATCAAGTGCGATAATTTTATTTTTGACCAACCTTTTGTCTACATTTCCAGCAAAAGTGAAAAAAGAAACTGTACTATAGTTTTTTCGGTTCGTATATCCAAGATATTTTATTTACAATTGCGAAAATTTACACAGAAACGAACAAATATTTACAAATACTAGAAACGACTTCGTTGGCGGCAGGCCGCCACACAACAAGGCCGCTGTACCAGAAGAAGCGACTTACCAGCCATGGGCACCCAGACCTCCCAAAGCGAGTCCAGGTCCACCCAAGGCCAGACCATGTCCACTGAGTCCACCTAGACCGAGACCATGTCCACTGAGTCCACCTAGACCGAGACCATGTCCACTGAGTCCACCCAGACCGAGCCCATGTCCGCTGAGTCCTCCCAAAGCAATGCCAGGTCCGCTTAGGCCGATACCGTGGCCAAGACCCAAGCCCAAGGCCGGGGCGCCGATGGTGGAAATCTTGGTTATCGGAGCACCCAATGAAATAGGAGCAGGAGCGATTGTCTTGATGATCGGGGCAGGAGCTACGATGGGCGATGCTATTTTAGTGACTGAGAGCGGAGCCAATGATGGAATTCCGCCCAGCAAAGCTCCATGTCCACCAAGGCCGAGGCTGCCAATGCCGCCGAGACCGCTGATGCCGTGGCTGCTGATACCTCCGATTGGACCGAGGGATCCGATGCCGTGGCTGCTGATGCCGCCCAGGGTGCTGACTCCGCCCAATAATCCAGGAGCGGCGCTGACGCAGGCGATCAAAGCGAACGTGATAGTTATCTGGAGAATAGATAATACGAGTGATAAGTAATGAAGATAACTAATAAAGCAAACGATAGACAATCGTGAGGATCCGGTCCGTATCCTTTCTCTAGCCTCTCTTGAACAGATAAATGCTTAGAAAGGATAAGGTTTTTGCTCATGTCTTAATTTACTTACGAATTTGTACATGATGTTGATGTTGTGGAGTTGGTGTGCTGTTGTTGGTGTTGTTCTGTTGCTGCTACTTCTGAGAAGAACTTTGCGATTGATCAACAAACTGAACAGCCAACGCTTTTATATGCTCCCGACCAAAAAACTACGAAAAGCTCTATGATTTTTCGCACACTTTTACTTTTGCCAGAGTTTCCACACGAAAATGTTCGGAGACGAACGAACTGAACTCGCACAGAGGTTGCGGCTGCTTCGGAGGTTGTCCAACTGGTGTTTCCTCCATTCTACTTCCCCGCATTTCCATCCATCATTCGTTCGGCGCAACCGTTTGCTGCAGTCCGTATATCATATTTTCTGTGCGGACTTTTCAATATGTTGATCTGCATGGAAATTACAAATGCCTTCCATACAATCCGAGTAGGTAATTTTTTCTATTCTCTGCTGAGCGGATTTTCGGCGGTTGTGCTGCGGCTTGTTCGAACTGCGGTTTCTTCATTCCAGGCCGACGAGTTTCTCGCCGGTCACCTGAAATTGTTGCTGGAGCTCTGCTCGACGTCGATTCTTGTGCTGTGGGTCTTCGGCAGCGTCGTGTTAACGAGATACGAGGTGATAGTTTGCATCAGTGACCGATTGAAACTCGATTCAATTAATGTAACTCGATCCGATTCGAGCGGCCACGCCACACCTGAGATCGCACGATTGCGTAGTCAGATGATGGATTATATAATGCAGTGCACTAGGGCAGCTGGATAGAGCACAGTAGAGGCTTCAAAGAGCGATGAGCCAAAGGTTTTTAAAGCGGAAATGTTTTTAAATTTTTCTGAAGCGCTGATTTCTGGCTGAAGGAAGCCAGGTTCAATACTTAATTCTAAGCTTTACACTGGATTCTATTGAAAGTTTCCTCATTGAGTTCTGAAGAGCGCCTCTTTTTCAAAGTGACCATTGGCCACTGCCTCCTTAAGGCGTTCTCTCATTTAAATACAGCGAACGAGAGCAGCACGATCGTTAATTCGGTGATGTTTATGGACACACGCCCTGGGGAAGCAACCCACGGTATTTCTTCTAAACGCCCGCGATAGCAAGCTCAACAAGAAACCACTAAAAATTCTTTTGCGATCGCTGATTTTATTGTCCCATGTCTTGCAGATTGGTTTTTAGGGTCTGTCTGTTGGTTCGGCGTTGATCAGTGGTTTAGAGGATCGATTGCTCTGTCTGTCTGACTCTCAGTTGTTTGTTTCGACCATTCGCTGGTTTAATCGCTGGTCTGTTGGCTGCTTGATGGATCGATCGGTCCGTCCGTTAGCTTTTCTGTGATCGGTCATTTACACCCCGGTGACGGTGACTGTGACTGTGACGGCGACGGCAATAATTCAGAATTAATTTTTTTCACTCACGAACATTTAATAACAATGGGCGTTGAGCGCTGAGAAGTCGACAGCTCGCCGAACCTGAGCTGCTGCTCCGAATTGTAGTGTCATTAATTGCAACACATGCAGCACATGAATCATAACGACAACAACAAACCAACGGAAAACTAGTTGGCGGTTGGGCAAGTGCGTAAAATGCTTCGATACAATGTTCTCACTAAACGCTGTACTGGGGCTTAAACTTGCCTCTATAGAAGTGTTGTGAACCTGATCTCGTCCAACTTGGATTGGACAATGTTTGCCTCCGCGGAGAGCTATAATTATGCGCAACTGCGTAACTGGATAACATTTAATTGCAAATTTTTATGATCAAAATATGTATGAAAATTGGAAAATCTGAAATTACAATAAATGGATCCGGTTGCGCACACATTGATTCTGTCTGCTTGCGTATATTCGATGTCTGCTTATTTGGTTCTCGAAAATACACTGAAGGAATGGAAAAAGTTGCGTAAAGTATCACGAATATTTAATCTACCATGGAAAATGATTACTGTAATATATTCATTAATAGAGAATCGGAAGAAGCGATCATCAAAGAAATAACCACAATTAAACACTGTAAAGTATTGCAGGAAATGTTCAAAATTTTTCCACGAATGAGAGTAACATTTGGACTTCATTGCCATTTTCTTTTCTTTTGTCGTCTATGTTTAATGTCGAGATATTTTTACGGTGTGCAATTAAATTGAATCACTTGTTGTTGGCCGTTAGTACAGCGAGCAGAGTCGCCATATCTGAATGTCAAAAGCTCGTACGTAATTAAGTCAACACGATCGACACAACAAAATTAATTGCAGCAACATCAATTTGCATGCGATCGACTGCTACAATGGATCGAACTGTAGTACAATTGATTCTATGTATGAACATAAAAAGAAACGCAGCTTTAATAGCCGTTCATTGGCGGATGTCTGACGTTTATGCCGGCCAAGAAGGGGGCAGTGGGCGGGGGCCACCGTTATTCTGATCTATGGTTTGACTCTGATTCCAACAGCCTTCGTTTAAGCCATATAAATGCCAATTTATTATATGAATCGCTATAAAAATTGAAACTTATAACAAATAATTAAATTAATCGTTTTTCTTGTTGTTTTAGTTCGCTTTGTTACGTTGTTTTTTCGTGTTAAACGAGCGAGAAAATTTTAACGTAATCTGTAACTAGCGTTAATAATAAGTTTTGTTGCAAAACAACAAAAAAATCAAAAAACAAGTCACTCAAAAAGTAATCAAATCATAATGAAACTATTAAAATCATAGAGAAACTGACAAGTAACATACAGAAAAACATAAAGAAACAAGTAACAGAAACGAATCAAAAGAGCAACAATATTAAAAGCAAATCGTATAAAGCCAAAAACAACAACAACACCTTTTAAATTATTGGGTTGGGCTGCAGTCTGCTGCGTTTTAAGCCTTTGACTAATAAAGAGCCGCGGGCTTCAATGCTGAATAGAAAATAACAACGACTTTTGCTCTGATTCAACCAAAATCGAACGCAAATCGGACGTTACGGTTCCAGAAGGTGTTTTGCTGAGCCCTGAGATGGCAATGGGTCAAAGAGATCGCCAAACAAATGTTGCAAAATAGAAGATCATTATCATTTATTCATCATCTAAAACTTCACAGAATAAATAAAACAGGTGAGGGTGATTTTTTAGTTCCTTAGGATATTTTTTATTTAAAATTCACATTACAAAGGAGTTCTTTCAGTCCAATTCGAGCCGCAAAACTGGGCTGTTCAAATATCGTGGCTAATTTATTTCTTTAAGACGGTAACCGCCGGAGCCACGGCTGGGGCAAAAGCTGGTTCTACGTGAGAGTAGACGGCGGGAGCGGCGGCGTATGCTGCGGTGTAGGCAGCCGGGAAGGCGGCGGAGTGGGCGACGTGGTGGGCAGTGTAGCTGCTGGCGTATGGAGCCACGTATGGAGCAAAGCCGGCCGTGTAGGTCAAAGGAGCTGAGTAGGCGACGGGAGCGGCGAATGCGGGAGCGGCAGCCAAGAGACCGGGTTTCGGCGAACCGAAGGCAACAGCAACGACAGCAAAGAAGCAGACTGCGAACTGAAAATAGCAAAACAATTATCAATCAATAATAAAAACAATGACAATCATTAATAAGAACAACTGAAACTAGAAAAAAAAGAAATAATTTATTATTAAATAATTTATTACAATAATAATTATTGTCTACAATTCTAAGAAGAATATCGCAAAGTCGTAACTAACCAATTTGAACATTTTTAAGGATTTGGTAACGACTGTTGAAAGGGAAAGGATAAATTCTCTTCGGATTGTGTTGTGCTTTTGATGTCAACGTCTGTCGCTTTTGTGGTTTATATACGTGGATTTCGAGACCCAAAGTGGACATTGAAAGTCGGTGTTAGTTTATTAATAATGTCACATCCATCAAAACACGAAGAGCACATACTTTTGGGAAATGGCTAATTTTTAGACCAACATGTTCGGTGTAGCGCTCCTCCTCCGTACACAACCTTGACCCAGTTCACAACTTGTCGGCGACCTTTCGAGAAATTTACGCTTACATATTGCAACCGAAGTGGGTGACGGGGTGAGGTTTTCAAGTCACGTTACTGTAAAATGATTCAATTTTTATTTTTTTTTTTTTGAGAACATTTCACCTTCACCTTGATTCGACTTTACGGTCTTTTTTAAACGGATTCACGTACATTCAACGGTCATTTGTTGTTGTTGTTGTATTAACGAATAACTTTTTGCTTAACTTTTAAAGGTTTTCCGATTAACATTCAAAGTAGTTGCTGACATTTGGTTTTTATAGAAACTCTCATTAAATTTCTTTTCAATTTTAATGGAGCAACACTGAAAATAGTTAATGTCACTTGTCACGTGCCACTCTTCAATGAAAAGTGTTGAAAAATGCAAGAACTTTAATGAAAAAATGCTTAAACTTTCTCTACTCTTCTTTTTGAAATCATTAAAAGGCCCTTTGTTAACTTGTTAATTTAATATTATTTTATTAAACATAAGTTATATATATATATTTGTTTATATATACAATTTTTTTTATCCATTCGTTTATCCAACACTGACTTTAGCAACTTTTGTCCGTTGATTGATTTCATTTCATTCCGTGAAATGAATTTCAAAATGAATTGAAATTTGAATTGAGCGATATCGCTAATAAGGTACAGACCCATCGAACGCCTGACTGATGACGGTAACCGAGCCATGGTAACGAAATGTTTATTTCCATTCGATGAAATTATTGTCACAGAGACGTGTGCGCTATCGATCGTGATCGCCACAGAACGCAATGAATACGAAAAAGCCGAAATATTCAAATGGCGATGGTATCAAGGATATCAGAAATAGAAATATAATAAATTATTCGAGTTTAATTTCACTATAAAAACTCTTGATGGGACTGCAGCAGACATCACAAACTTCAATCACTCCAAACAAACATCATCACTACTTCTTTAAAACAAAACACTCAGAAAAATGTTTAAATACGTAAGTGCAAAAAAGTTTACAAAATATTAAAAGAGAAAACAACATAAATATTTAAGAAAAAACAACGTTTCTTAATAGAAAATAGTCTATAATTTTTGCTGTTTTAATTATTGATTAATAATTGTTTTTCTATTTTCAGTTCGCAGTCTGCTTCTTTGCTGTCGTTGCTGTTGCCTTCGGTTCGCCGAAACCCGGTCTCTTGGCTGCCGCTCCCGCATTCGCCGCTCCCGTCGCCTACTCAGCTCCTTTGACCTACACGGCCGGCTTTGCTCCATACGTGGCTCCATACGCCAGCAGCTACTCTGCCCACCACGTCGCCCACTCCGCCGCCTACCCGGCTGCCTACACCGCTGCTTACGCCGCCGCTCCCGCCGTCTACTCTCACGTTGAACCAGCTTTTGCCTCAGCCATTGCTCCGGCGGTTACCGTGTTGAAGAAGTAAATCTATAACTTTTTAATGTAAGAATCATGGTGACGAAAAGTGATGAAGAGATTTTAATAAAAAGAAAATATTGAAAACATTATTTATCTGTATTTCTTTTCAATTTATTAATTAATATTTCCTTTTGACATAATACAAATAAAATATATATAAAAACCCATCTTTTCATCTGAAATTTAAAGGCAATTTGTTTTGAAATGATTTTAATCCTTTTAAATAATTTAGGATAACTTATTTAATTTAAATAATTTTTTAAGAATTTAATCCTTTTAAAACTTCGTGCCAGTTTTTAGCAACAAGTTTTAATTTATTTTGATAATTATTTTAGCATTCCATGGGATTAATTACTATTATTATTATACTAATTATTTTATTTACTATTTATTAACTAATTATTTAATATGCTAATTTATTAGTAAATTGTAAGCTACTGCACGAAATAAGTTTTGAATAGAACAAAACTAGAAAAGAAGGCCATCGAAGAGAAAGTTAAACAATTGAAAAATAGGTAAAAAAAAACAAGCGATCACAACATCCAATCTGCCCAATTGTAGGCCAATTTTTTAACTATGAAGTCACTTCAAGCCGCCATTTTCTTGTAAACTTTGTAAACTGAAGTTAAAGACTAAAGAAAAACCATTAATTTTCAATAACCGAAATTAATAAAATGAAGCGGCTATTTTTAATATAATTCACAACTTTTTCCGTACCATTTTTTTAAACACTTTCTTTTGTACAACGCCAATAGAGTCACGCCCCTAAGACTAGAAATTGAGAACTAATACTGCCTTCATATAAGAAATGAAGAGTTTTTTAATGAATAAAAAAATATGTCCTTACATGAATTTCTTGAACATCGGTTGAGTTATGTAACAAATTTATTATTTTTTTTCTATTTTGATTATGTAGTCGTTTATCCAAAAAAATATGTAACACTTTGTATTAATTCTCATCGCTACCCACAAAAATATGCAATGACATTTACGCAGAAAAATCGGAAATCCTTTGGATTAAAAACAAGTTGCATAAAAATGTCACTGAGTGTTTAAAGCTCCTTGAAAGCTTTCAAACCCCAGAATTAAATAATTGATCAACACATTTTCATTGAATAACTGATATTTAATTAAAATAAAAGTGTTGTAAGAAAAAAGTTTCGAAAATAAGAGAATGTCAGGAAGTCAACCACAAAAAATATGAAATTGGAATAATTTAAGGAATTCCTAAAACATTCAATTTGAAGATTGTACATAACGAAATGTTATAAATTATTCTTTAAACGAAAAAAAGAAGATTTTTTAAATTTTTCACATGTTTTTATTTTTATTTGTGTAATTATGTATTATTAATTCATTTTTCAGAATATTCAGAGCATTGAAACGTTGCAATAATGAGTAATATAAATGAAAATATTTAAATTTAAAGAAGTTCAAATTGACAACATCAAAGAAAATTAACAATCGGTTATTATTAACAAAAAACCCAGAATTTAAATAATAAAACTTTTTCTTAGTGTGCTGATAATAAACACATTAACAAAATTCAGGTAACGTGGAGGTTGTAACGCTGATGATCGTGGTACGTGGCCGCGTTGGCTAAGGGTCGAAGCGCCTTTCCACTTAACGCAACAGCGTGGCGTATGGGTAGGCGGAGTAGGCGGCGGAGGTGTAGGCTGGGTAGGCGGAGTATGCAGAGTAGGCCGAGGCGTAGGGGTAGGCGGTGTAGGCAGCGTAGGGCGAAGCGTAGCCGGCGGTGTAGGCAGCCGTGTAGGGTGATGAGTAAGCGACGATTGCGGGCTTAGCGGCCACACAGGCGATGAGGGCGAACAAACAGATTGCGAACTGAAAAGAAGAACACAAAAAACACAATTTAAAGAGCTAAAAATTTGACAAAACAAATAACTGAATATAAAAGAAAAATCTTCAATAATTTAAATAAATAAATAAATTGTATAAAATATTAATAGGCGCTTCAATATATATTAATTACAATACAATATATATTAATCTTATGTTAAAAATTAATTAATTTATATTTTGAATTGAAGAGCTACAAATTTTAATTTTTATCAAATTTTTATTTAAACGTTTTAATCTTTTTTTAAAATGTGTTTCTTTTTCAAATTAAAAAAAAACATGAAAAATTTAATCCTTTAAATTATTAAATTGTATAAAATTTAGTTATTTATCATGATAAAGAAAAAAATTGTCCTTCGTAATATAAAATTGAAATAACTTTAAATTTAAATCTTTTTATTTTGGTGTGAAAAGTGGGATTTTCACATTTAAAGGACGCTTTTAAAATGAATGTAATTGTTACAATTTCTTTCCTGTATTTATGTTATTATTATATTTATGCAGATTTCTTTTTTATTGGAAGATATTTTAAGTTCTTCATATATTTATTATTGTGGACGTTACGCTTCAAACACTAAATTATTTAAGGTCTAAAAAAGGACGATGTTGCAGCTAATTCCAATTATTATTTTCTGAATTTATTATTATTTATTTTATAATTCTTCGGTCTTGCTTTAAATAATTGATTTTTATTGATTTCAGTGCGCCTTTTGTAATTCTCAATATTATTTCTTTAACTAAAGAAAAGAAGTAACTTTTAATAAATATCCTTCGTGCCTTTCTTCCTTTAAAGTCACAGCTTTTCTTGCTTTAGTTAATTAATAATATTTAATAATTAATTTTTTGTTATGATTTCGTTTCACAGATTCTTTTTTCCTTTTGATTTTTTTAACACTTACGAATTTGAACATTTTGGTTGAGTTGTGTTTTTTTATATTGATTGAAGAGGATTTCTTAATGACACTCTATTGGAACTTTAGTTCTGTGGAAACTGATATCGTTTAAAGCCTATCGTGAAGCTTTTATACAAAATGTTTTGACTTCTAAAAGCAAAACCTCGAAAGCACCAACAAAAACAATAAATAAAATAACTTTAATAATCATAATAGGTTCTCTTGAAAGCACCGCCGCTTCACCCGCCCCTCTATCGATCTTCCTGCTTAGTAATGCTCAATCGTTTCGAATTTGACCATATTTTCAACGAAAAACACTTAAAATTCCGTGCAGCTCCATTCTGCGTTTCTGTTGCCAATTTTAAGTCGTTTAGTAATTTATTTTGAGAGACGTTAAGGTTAAAATTTTGTCAGCCGTCTAGAATCTTCAAGGAAAGCGAAACCAAAAACAAAACTTACATTTTCGTTTGCAGCAAGGACAAAAACAAAAATTAAACTAAACTGAGCAACAAAAAACCAACAACAACGAACGAAATATGAACATAAACAATGAAGTCGCGCAAGCGTACGTTTTGCATACGAGATTACTTCAAAAACGAATGCTTCTGCGCCTCATCTCCCGCAACAATTTGTCATTTAATTGGTCACAAAAGCAGCGCTTCTCAACCTGCAGTCGGCCGGCGATTCTGATCGCCTCTACGCTAGCAACTTTAGGCAAAAGATTGCGTTCTCCTGCAGCTGCTGCCGTCTACGATTTTATAAAAACTTTTCACCATCAAGAATTCTCACTTATTTCGGATTCGATTCTCGTTGCTTCTGCGTTGCTTCTTTTAACTACGAGGGCAACAGCAAGAATAGCAAAAAACTAAAAATTCCGGCAACAAAGTAGCTAAGAACAAGTAGCAACATCACAAGTCTTCAGCAACATTCCACTGATGTTTAAGTTTGTAAGTTTTACGCGTTTCCGTCAACGTTCTAAGCTGAGATTAACGAAGGGCGACTCTGCCGCCGCCGCCTCACTTTTGAATCGGCGTTTTCGTTATTCGAAAATTTCAGATCCCGATGAAAACACAAAATCCGTCAACGCAGCAGACGATGATGGGGCGGCGAAGGCTTCAGATGCTGCTGCTGCTGAAGATGTTGATGGTTATTGTTGCTGCTCAGCTTCCTGTTGCTGTTGCTCATCCGGGGAACATTCCCGATGCTGCCGAAACTTTCGAGATTGTAAACGTTCCTGCAGCGAATGCCGCTCCTGCTGCTCCCCCCGCTGCTGCTCTGTTTCCTGCAGTGTATCCTCCAGCGTTTGCCTTTTACGGCAACAACTTCAACTCTCATCACGTTTTGCACACCCTGGCTTTCACGGAAGAACAAGCAGCACCAGCAACTGTTGCTGTTCCAGCTCAGAACTTCGCAGAGGCGCCCTCGATTGCTGCTTCTCTTCGTTTCCCAATCTTCAAATGAAACTGCATCTAATTCATTCCAGTGGGTTTTAAACTTTATTTAATATCATTCAATTGAATATTTGATTTGATTTGAATTCCTTTCATTTTTATTATAAATAAATGCCAAGAGCAAATTCAAAGCAAATGATAAGCAAAATTATTTATTTTTCTTTGTTATTAAGATTTTAGTTTTAGCAGAGGACAAAGTTGAATTAGGAAGTAATTATTTAACTATCCATTATTTTTCTACTGTCGTTTTCTATTAACTCTTTATTTTTCCCTTGACTAATATGTTTTAGGTATTTATCGCAGAACTTTCTTATTTTTATTCATTACTGAGACTTCAGGAGATAAAATATTAAATATTAAATTTTAAAATAATGATTAAATTATAAATGGAATCTGAATTTAATCTGTTAAGCATATTTGGATCTACAGTAATTTATTTCATGTACTGTTTAAGTACTTTATATTTAAAAAAGGACTTGTATTGGCGTTCTTAAAGGACTAGTACTGGTACTGAGTCGAAGAATTGACAATACCGAATTGAATCAATAAGATTTTCAGCCGAGATATGCGGTTTTATTTATTTATTTATTTATTTCTTTACAAAAAGAAAACTAACTAACTAAGCAGATAGAAAAAATTGAGCAAAAAAATTTAAATAAATAAAAATTTATGCTAATGAATTATAAAATGGATTTAAATAATTTAATATCTTCGCCATAGTTATATAAATGAAGTCTGAAAACTAAACACAGGCGCTTCGAAAAGGTTGAAAAAATCAAATAAAATTAAGAATTTCGTATCGCCTAAATGTACGCTAATATATAAATATCTTGGCTAACATATATAAAATGTCAGTAACACCCATAAGAATTTTAAGGATGAAAACAGCGATCAACATTGATCGTAAAAGTGATCGTAAATTTATCAGTTTCAGGCGGTATTCATAAGACGGTAAGAGTACAGATTCATCGCAGGTTTTCAGCAAACAAAACAGTAATAATTGCTTTTGAGTCGATTCCAGTTCAGCAATACAAAAGTTCTAGATATCTAGAATCATTTTAGGATTACAATTCTTGCTTAATAAGAAATACTTACATAAAGTCATTGTATATATGATATTTATAAGTTAAGTACTAATTACCACTTTAAATCCTGAGTGTAGCTTAGTTTGTCAGTTTATAAATGTAGCTATTAACCTTGGAATATATGAATTGAATTTCGTATGTTTCTAATAGCTTTTCGGTTTCAATAAAGTTCTATTAAGGATGAATAAGAAATTCCAATAATATTTAAATTAATTTAAATTGTAATGTTTTCCTAAATATTTTCTTTTTTGAATTTACTAAAATTTCTTGTAAATATCCGTCCCTTTTTCTACAATTTTTCATAGGCCTTCCTTTATAGCCATCCACAGGAATAGAGAAATCAATTAGTTATTTTGTTAAGTTCGAGGAAAATAATAATAATAAAATAATAATAATAAATAATAATAATAATAATAATTTGTGTAATTTGACTCTTAGTCATTTTTAAAGTTTGAAACAAGATTTATTATAAAATGCATATTAATTTTAGTACATGAAACAGCACATTTTATTTGATTCCAGAAATATAAACAAAATATGTGAAGATATTAATATAATATATATTAATGTGTATATATGTACGTATATATCACTGATATTATTTTATCACTGAGTATTTCCTATAAGAAAAACGCAATCGCAGATCCTGTTTGAGCATAGCGTTGGTGGTGTTCAATATCGATCCGTGGGGCGGGATATTTACAAGAAGGCGGTGTAACTGGCAGCATAAGGATAGTACGCGGGTGCGGTGTAAGCAGCAGACGCAAAAGGAGCGGCAACGGGAGCCGTGTATGCCGCCGCAACAGGAGCAGCAATTGGAGCTGTGAGCTTAGCAGCAACTGGGGCGGCAATCGGAGCAACTGGAGCCGCGAGTGGAGCAACTGGAGCAGTATACGCGGTAGCTAGCGGAGCAGCGGCTACAGCAGCAGGTGCAGTATAAGCAGCAGCAACGATGGGTGCAGCAGCGAGGCCGTTGTAATTTCTGGCGATGTATTGCGAGCTGGTGGCGGTCACAACTCCAGCTGGAGCTGAGGCTATCAACGGAGCGCTGTAGGCAACAACAGCCGGCTTAGCGGAGACACTGCAGATCAAAGCAAGGACAACAACCAACTGAAATAGAGATAAATACAGATTTGAACAATTAAATTATTGCAAATCCTAAAAGAAAAACCATATTCATACCAATTTAAACATTTTTCTTGATTTGTTTTGTTACTTTAGTCAGCAATTAACGCGATGGATGTTTTGTCGCAAAGCTACTCAACTGTACTATATTCTAAAACAATCGCAAGCCGCTTTTTATAGTTAAAATCACCGACGAAGCGTGATTTTGCAGAGATGTCCGTGAAAAAATTCAAATGAAGTTTTTGGGTTGGAACGGATTCTGCCGAAGATGATTTGGATACCTCTTCGTCTGCATACTACACCACTCGTGTCTCTTCGTATCTGGACGCAGTCGTAGTTGGCTTCAGCGTCTACGCTGCGTACGTGCCGCTGATTATAAACGAAACATAATAAATTAAAGAAAAATCGAACAAAGGAAACTGAAGCAAAAGCAAAAACACAGCCTTTGCATGTTTTTCTGTCAAATTAATGATTTTATTCTAAAGTCGAGCTCGAGCCAAGTCGGTTAAGCAGTGCGAAATTATGTCGAGCACGTTCCACAGCACAAGTCGAAAACGTTGTCTGTACGAATGACGCTGTGAAGATGTTTGCCTTTGTATGTGTAAGTGATTTTGAAGCTTTCGATGTTGCCTTGAGACGCTTGCCAATGTGTTTGTCGAAAGTGCAGCTAAAATAGGGTTTATAAAATTTAGTAACTATTAAAGTTGTTTACACTGTGCAAAGCCACGATTCATAATAATCAAAACACATGGGGTTGCGACCTAAAATTAAAATTCAAATCGAGAAATAAATCGCAGGCATCGATTTGTTTAAAATTTATTATTAGCACAATTGGCAAATCTTCATGGAAACGGCCGAAGGATTTCTAAGGCTCTCATAAACAATTGAGTAAAGCAAAAACCTAACCTCGATGCATTTATTTGCCATAAACTGTGATTTTTTTTTTGTTTATGACAAAATGTTTACTGCGAAACTTTAAAGTTTACTAAAGAGACTTTATTCCAAAATTATCATTAGGGAACTCTTAAATTTCCCATTTCAGATTTGTAAAAAATTTTTATTTAAAAATAGATTACTTTCCTACAAACAAATAATATGTTTACATTATTCTCTAAAGTCGTTATTAATTCATAAAACAATTTCGAACCAAATTAATTTTTCCTTTTGTCTCTTATTATTTTCCATATTTACGTCAATTTCGCTTGACCTCTGCCCGTGAAGTATTTTGATTAATTATTTTTATGCGTAACGTAAACAATTTAAAGGTCATTGCGATGTTCAGCGATTTGAAAAACAAAAGTCAGTCTCTTAATGGGTCAAAAGTGTCAACAGAAACATTAACAGTTCAAGGCTTTCAACTGCCTGTCTACTTAAAAATATACATTCACTTATTTATGTGTACGTCTGTTTATGTAGAGTGAACAAACTTCACTCTGAAGTGAATAAAGTCTCTTGCTAAACACATTTAATTTGAATTTAGTTGAAAGTTCTGAGTGACAGAATATGTAAATCAGCTTCGTACCAAGTTATGAACGATGAAATTAGATTTATACGTGTTATTATCAAGTCGTTATTATTCAAGCGTTAAATCATTGATCTTTTCAACAATATTCAAGAATATAATCAATCAATTAACTCAATCAGAATGATTTATTAAATTTAATACTCAATTTAGGTGTCAAATATGCGGCAATTAAAACTTTTCCAAGTTTTATTCTTTCCTAAAAAGATGACATTTTTAAGTTAAACCTCTTCGTTTTTTAGTTTCTTCAGTGTTTTATTGAACTTCTTCGGGTGTTATTTATATACACGGAGGCGAAAAATCACGAGATTTTCAGAAGAATTTAAAGAGCTTTGAATGATTAGAAAGAAAGGAAATGATGAGAAGAATATTTCCATAAATTACAATGCCGAAAAGATAAAATAAATATTTTCGAATACCGTTTGTAGATTGTTTCGAATTGTAATCGAGAAAAAGTCATTTTAATTTCAGAAATCTTGAATTGAATTATTGAGAAGTTTTAAATTGTAGTTTGGTTTGTCATTTTTATTTCAAATCTTCCAATTGAAAATTAAATTTCCATTTAAATATTAGAATTTTCCAATTTTAGTTTCTATCTTTATTTTGTAGTTCCAATATCCAATTTCCAAATTTCCAATTTTAATTTATATATTAATTTCCTAGTTCAAACTTTCCATTTGCAATTCAGATTCTTTTATTTTAATATCAGAATTTTCCAATTTTAATTCAGATCCTTTTTTTTAGTTCAGATTTTCCAATTGTAATTCAGATTATTTTATTTTAAAATCAGAAATTTTCAATTATAATTCAAACTTTCCATTTGTAATTCAGATTCTTTTATTTTAATATCAGAATTTTCAATTTCAGGTCAGATTTTTACATTTCAATATTAAAGTTTTCCAATTGTAGTTCAGAATTATTCTTTTATATTAAAATGAGAAATTCTTATGTTAAATAGCAAAATGGCGAACCACAAATAGAGAACTTTATTTCTCTCAATTTCTGAATTAAAAATTAAATTTTCTGAAATTGTATTCTGAATTTGTACAATTGTGGGTACATACTCCAATACATGAATACTTCAACAGAACATTTATATTCTTTTCTTCTATTCATTCATCTATCGTAAAAAGAATTAAGCAATAATAATAAATTATCGCCACACAAGCTTTTTTTTTGATTACCAACTTTGCAAAATTTATTAAACTTTGCAATCAAAATCATAAAAATCAGAAATTCAAAACAGTATCGAAAAGCAACTTCGAATTTAGTGCAATTAACTAACCACGAGGAGGTACTAAATTTAATGCGTAGATTTTGTTTTATAGCATTTTCGCGTTGTCACTTGCATTGCATACGAATTAGCTTGTTATTGCGATGTTTTCAACGAATTTAGCGAATTTAATAACTGCACAAGAAACCTCTTGGGTGAAAGGAAAGCCTCTTACCGATTCCTTACCCTTGTTCCACTTTTTATATAACCTCAGCCGTTCAGATTCTGTAGGAAACATTAATTTTAACGATACTTTTATTTCATAACTTCTTAATTTAGTTATAGTGTTTAAAGAACAGGCTTAATATAGGTAAACGATACACTACACAGACATTTACGGGTCTTCCTTATCCGATATTCGCCCTCTTAATGTTCCGTATTCACGGTGTTGGTGGAGCGAAACATAATGCTACCGCCGCCACCTGCGCGCCCCGAAAAATAATGCTGACGTTGTCCTCGCCAAAATCTTATGCTAACCACGCCCATCAACACGGACAACATGCTCAGGAACACGATCTTCGTCACTAACCACGCCAACAGCAGCCGCTGCTCGTGCAAACGCGTACTCTCCACTTCACTGAAGCCGCCTTTGGCTGCTTTGGCTGCCTTTTCGCGAGGCGCCTTCGTCGTACTTTGGCACGTGATGTCGCGGATGTGTGATGATTCCTCGTCACTAGTCACGGGCTCGATGTGCAGCGAGACGCTCGACGCGAGATACGGCGGCATCAGAATTGAATGCAAGTACGCGCAGTTGAATCGGTTCTGAGAGATGCCCAGCGTGAGCAGGTTCGGGAAAGCGAACGAGAAACCAGGCGGGCGTCCATGCAGCTCACTCAAGTTGTTGCCGTCCACGTACAGAGTCTTCAACTTCCCCAGATACGGCACGAACACATTCAGATTCAGTTCAGTCAAGTTGTTGTAGGCCAGGTCGAGCAGCTCGAGCTCCGTCTGCTTGGACAGCATGCCGTAAGTCAGCCCCTGGAGGCCGGTGGAGCGCAGACGCAACTCGCGCAGTCGTTTGAGCCTGTCGAAGGAGCTGATGTTCAAGGCTCCGATGCGATTGTAGGAGAGATCCAGGTGCAACAGATTTGTCAGCTGCGTGATGTTGCTGATGTCGCTGAGGCTGTTGTTGGCCACGATGAGATCCTCGAGGAAGGCGGTGTTCAGCATGATGATCTCGCGCAGTTTATTGTGATCGGCGAGAACAGTTTTCGTGGCGTCGATGGAGATCGAGGTCAATGCGTTGCGCTCCAGACGCAATTGCACCAGAACACTTTTGTTCGCCAGGTGAAATTCGGTCAGACGATTCGAAGACAGCGTCAAACTCTCGATGTCGTAGGCCGCCTGGAAGGTTTGCGGATGCAGGCGTCGCAGCCTGTTGTTGGCTAGGTTGACATTGCGCAGGTGCTGCAGGCGCGAAAAGACCTCCGGTTCGATGTACTCGATTTGATTGCTGTCCAAAATAATGGTCTCCACGTAAATGTTGTCTGTGAACAGGTCCTTGCTGAGAGACCGTATTTGGTTGTGCGAGAGTTGCAACATGTCCAGATTCGCGAGCCCCTGGAAGGCGAATTCGTTAACGTTCACGATTTTATTGCGGCTCAGATCGAGGCGCATGAGGTTCGTGGCGCCAACGAAGACAGAGGTTCTCAGCTCGGTTATGTTGTTGTTGCTCATGTTCAGAAAAGTCAGAGCGTTGGCTGCCGAAAAGGAGTTCCGCGGCACATCCAGGATCTCCGTGAAGGAGACGTCGAGGTTCTTCAGGTTGCTGAACACATCGAACAGCTTGAAGGGCAAATAGAGCAGACAGGAGTCGTAGAACTTCATGAATATCGTCATGTTGGCCCGTAGGTACTTCTGTATCTGAATATTCTGCGAGTGCGAGACTCTGAAGCCGGAAACCGTGCAAAAGGACTCCCCGACGACGCTTTCGTACAAACGCTCCAGCTCGTCACACTTGAGAATGATGTCTTCGGTTTGCAGACCTCGCGCCAGAGACGCAGTCAGTACCAATACCAGAAGTCCTCTGTACATGCTTCTAGGGTACCGAACGCTTCAAAAATTTCACTCAGACTGCACGACCTCGCGACGAAAATGTGTAACTCGCTCAGAAAAGCTTTTTCCTATCGATAAAGTTGCAATTTTTTTTGCTTTAGGAAGCGTGTGATAAGCAGCACAGCATCAAGAGTGATAACTTCGCGAATCCAATAACAGCGAATAGCGTTGCAACCGATAAACTGAGGGATGCTATACATCTGCATTTTATTCCTCATTCGTAGTCGAAGTCAGCTGATAGGATCTCGCGGCAGGGGAGGTGAAGGACGGCAACTTACGCAAAGTTCTGTTGCCGTATAAAGAAGCTTATCATCGGAAAACTGCACATGTTCAACTGCTCAGCGTTCGTATCAGAAACCCACAGCACTCAACACGAAATAAGTTGATGCAAATAAATGTCAAGAATATTATTTTAAGAAACACGTTTAAAATATATACGACAGTCTGAGATCAGAAAAAGTCTCTATCCAAAGTCTTTTAAAGATGTCGATTAATCTCTTTAAACGACATGAAAGAAATTAAAAAAATTATTAATAAACGATTTTTCTCCTTCACTACTTTCTTCTTCTTTCCTTCTTCCTTCTGTTACTTTGTAGATTTATATAATAACTGTTCTATTTTAGATGCTTCTTAGTAGTAAATTAATTAATGCAATTTTAAGACAGTCTTCAATATTTTTACAATCGTATCAAGTTCGAGGAAAAACCCACTTCTTTTGCCTTATCTAAGTTCTGTATTTTCTCTCTCTTCTGCTTCTGTTTTCTGAGTTCAACGCATTTCATTGATAATTTAGAATAAAATACATTGTCGGCATATTTTTATTAATTACTAGCTTTGCCCCGGTGCGCTTTGCTGCCCCACTAAAAATGTTAAAAAAAGATAAAGTTTGTTGTTTTCTAACTTGTTTAGAAAAAGAAAATATAAAAGATTGTCTAGATAATAGTGCTAAAATTATTCTAATGCACGTGGATAAACAATGTTTCTTGTTTGTCTGTCTGGCGCCTAAACGTATATATAGATTAATTAATCCACATTAATTCTTATATATAAGATATTTTCTGTACATAATAAGAAGATATTTATGAAAATTTATAATTATAATAAAAGATAGCGAAACCTTCGCCCGCTTCACAGGGCGAATACACAAAAGAAACTTGCGAAATTTCTTTTCAATTTTCAGTAAAACTCATCCACAATCAATTTCTTACAATAATTTATTTTCAAATAAAAAGGTCGAAAATGAAAATACTTTAAAAATTAACTTAATGCTCTTTGATAAACAACGTTTTTAGTTTTTCCATCTTTTGTGTTTATAAATAATGCAGAGGGTTTACCACAACGTGAACAACCAACATACAATTGTCCATGCGAGAAAACAGGTTGCTCCAAATCTAAGCCACAAATATTCAAAGTCTGACCTTGAGCTTTATTAATGGTTATAGCGAAGGCAAGACGGACAGGAAATTGAAGCCGTTTAAATTCAAATGGCATATCTGATGGAATCATTGGAATTCGGGGGATTAGAACGTTTTCGCCTCTATATTTACCACTCAGAATAGTTGCTTCAATTAAATTGGCCATCAGTTTTTTCACGGAAAGTCTGGTGCCATTACAAAGCCGTGGTTGATTTATATTTCGGAGCATTATTATCGGTGCTCCCTCTTTCAATGCCAAATAATGTGGTGGCAAGCCTGGCAAATCAAGTGAATTCAAAAATTCAGTAGGATAGTTCACTACCTCATCTTCATTTATTATCGTATCCACTGATTTGTATGCAAAAAATTGGCCATCTATTTCTTGCAAAATACTTGCATTTAAATCGTTCACGTCTTTATTTTTTCCTGCCAATATTGCGCGTTCGCTCAACCAATCATGATTCCTGTACTTCTGCAATATATTTGGAAACACACGTTGAACCAGTTCCTTTTTCGATTGAGTGATATTACAAAAATTGCTTGGTAATGTTATTAATCCGGTTGATTTATCGACTGCAACTTTACCATTCCCAATTTCCAAAAGTTGTTTTGAAAATTCAGCTGCAGAAGGATCATTTTGCAATTGTACACGTACATTTTGATTAAGACGCAATGTTTTAACATATTTCCACAAAACTGAAGACTTCAAACATGCGTTTAGCTCATCAGCAGCAGTAGATCGTGGAATGACAGGTAAAGTTTGCCTAAAATCACCTGATAACAATATAAAGGCGCCACCAAAAAGTCTTTCATTTCCTCGAAGATCTTGCATGGTTCGATTTAATGCTTCTAATGATCTTTTGTGAGCCATTGTACATTCGTCCCATACGATTATTTTACACTGCTGCAAAACTTTTGCCATTGCCGACGTTTTGGAAATGTTGCACGTAGGAGATTCAATCGTTGTTATATTCAAAGGCAATTTAAGTGCAGAATGCGCAGTTCGACCACCGTCTAATAAGGTAGCAGCAATTCCAGATGAAGCAACTGCAAGAGCAATTTTATTATCCGATCGTATGGTTGCCAGAATCAATGACAGCAAAAATGTTTTTCCAGTGCCTCCTGGTGCATCAATAAAGTAAAATCCACCTCCTTCATTGTTCACACCTTCCATGATTTTGTCATAAGCATATTTCTGTTGACTATTCAATTGTGGAACTTTTAACTGCACAAATGTTCTCAATTGATTACGATCATATTGTTGTTCACGATGCATTTCTTGATTAATAACATCATGAACTGCACGATTAGGCGCTATCATTCCTAACTGCACTAATATTTTGTTTGCAATCATTATACACATGTCTTCAATCAAAATCAAAGCTTCGTTATGCATTTCCGGTGTGATTTCTAATTCAGGATTTGAAACTGAACGTCGCACTCTAAGTAAAATGTCTTCCGTCATGTCATCACGAAATTTATGCCATATTTCAAATGGATTTGATGGACTGCATGTAGATATTATAATTGCAAATAATGTTCGTATTTGATGTGGAGATGATGAAATTACGGAATCAGCAAGTGTAGCTTCCCAATGCATATTATCTTCAAGTAGATTCAAACGCTGGCATGCTTGCCGATAAGTCGCACACAATTCACCATCGACTGTTCTTAAATCTTCAAATGACGTAGGACCACGAACGTTAATCAATAATAAACGCAAATAAAAACATTCATAATGATTTGGATGAACGGTATACACACGACCCAATGCTTCTGTAGAAAATACATTTGGATGGCCTCGTACTGGTTGCCCTTGTTTCCGTCTTTGAAAAACTTTCGCAGATTCATTCCATGTGAAATATCGTGGCACTTCAGAATACAATAACATTTTAGCAAATTCGTCATTTCTGCACATATCAAAAAATGAAGTCAACGTTGTTTTCGGTGGCTGTTATGCTCGTTGCGCCGCATTCTCAGGTGTGAAGTACACACGTTGACCATTCTGAAGATGAACTGCCAAGTGCAGTACATTTGGATACCTTTCGTGTATTGCAAATGAAAAAATTCGCCATATTGCTTCATTTGTACTAATATAACGGCCTAATTGATATGAAGTGATTTCATCACTTTTATCCCCAGCAATTCCAAAATAGGCCAAATCACTTCCTTTGTTAACATATTTGCATATGTACTTGATGGATTTTACTGAGTTACAATACTCAACATTTATATGAGCACCAAAAGTTTTGGATAATAGCGGCGAATATGGAACGATCCAACGATTGTCAATTTTAATGTCTTGATTTTTGCATTTCACCATAACTGTTTCGCCATCATCTTCAGGTGAACGTCTACGATATAACGGATAACCATCATTACCAGAAATTGTTTCCGCTATTAATGCTCTTGGGTACCGTTTTGTGCATTTTCCTTCAGCCATGCACGGTGAGTTGACATTTAATGCCCCACATGGTCCATGAATCATGTGCTTCGTAACTGATTCAAACAGTCCTGGATCAATGATTGGATTAGGAATTTCGGCTGATATTACGCTATCAATTTCATTTGGCGTAATTTTATCAACTAACCAAACCAAAATATGTGCATGCGGAAGTCCTCTTTTCTGCCATTCCACAGAATACATCCAACATTGAACTTTTCCAAACACTTGTTGTTTGACAATAAAATCCATAAGCGTTTTCAATTTTTGCTTGAACACACGCGCAACAATATCGTGGCGATCAGAAGCACTTTGACCATGAAACATATATTGCTTTATTTCATTCCATTGAGGATTACAGGTGAAAGTAATAAATAAATCGGGTCGATGATAATGCCGAACGTACGTCATTGCGTCTTGCGCGTACTCGTGCATGTGTCGTGGACTTCCAGTATATGTTGCTGGTAATATTGTCATTTGGCCAATATCGTTGATATTCCCATCATTCTGAATTGCATCGCGCAAATGAATATATTGTTCGGATTTTAACTTTTTCTGATTAAATCGAATAAAATTCAATCGTTCAGACTCAATTTTAGCGTAAACATCAACTATAAATTGGTTGCAAAGCCTTCTACAATTCAATATATGATTAATTTCGTTCAGCCGAACCATTAATCTGTACGAATAATAGTTCATCGCACTAACTTTTTTTGCTGTTTCCAAGCCTGAAATAAATGCGAATATTAAGTATCAATAATTCACAAAATGTGTGATGCATTTTATTGTAACTAACCAGTTAAACGATGTTTCATCTTAATATTGAAATGGTAACCATCCTCGCCTTGCCAAAACAAAATTGGGTACTGCAACGCATCATAACAACGATGAGTTTCCGAAACATGCACAACACTTTGATCTCGACGATGAAGTACAATATCTCGACTGCTCGCTCCTTCATCCACAATTAATACGGCAACTTCATCAATTGTTGGTGCGTTTAACCTTCCAGCATGAATTCCACCAGGTGCTTTATCGGCCCGAATAACAATTCTATGAGAATCCGAAGGCATTTGATCAAGGGCAGTTTGAAATAATTTGATCAAACAATTTTCATCGTGAAAAAACTGCTGCAATCTTTCAATTATTCCTCTTCTCACTGCATTACTATCATTTGGATTTTGTGCCACCACACAACGCCGTTCAATTTCAACATCTGAATTTCCCATGAAATAAATTTGCAAAAAGGAATGATTGGAATCCAAACATGGTAATAACGATCCAATTCGATGATAGATTTGACCTTGAATCTGCATACATGAAACATTTGATTCAATCTCACGATAGAACTCATTGTTAGTGTCGTGTTCAGTAATTACCTTAAAAGTCATGAATCCATCTCTGATTATATTTGTGGCGCCGAAAGACGTCATTTGGAAACATGAATTGTACTGCTGTATTTTAGACAAAAAATGATTCGATTCTGGAGTCAAACCAGAAACTAATGACCTCAAAGGCTCAGGAGGAGGATTCAAAACAGGCAATTTTACTTGTCCATTTGCACAACACATTCCAGGAGTTTCCGATGGAAATTTCAATGCATTGCACTGTTCGCAGACATTAGTCATAGTTCCGATTGAAAGGCATGGAAGAGAACAATAGTCAACTTCACTATCATAATTGAAAGCAGCACGCATTACTCGCTGATTAATATTGTCATTGGCACGACTTCTAACAGCGCGATTGCGACTCATTCTCGCTCGATCCGAAGAATTACTCGCGAATCGTTCTTCGATTGTTTGAGCAGAACGCGATCTCGATTGACGCTCTCTTTGCTGTTCAAGTCTCACTTCACGTTCCGCTTCAGATTCACCTGCTCTAACAGATGCAACTCGTCTTGTATTATGAGTACGACGACCAATATTGGCGCCACGTCTCGGTCGCGGCATAATTATAACTAAAAAAAAAACAAATAATGTTTATAAGTGTTTATAGTGTTTATAATAAAACACATTTCGTCTTTTTCTTGATTCGCTTCGGTTTGCTGCTCATCACTTTTAAACGCTTCCATATTTTCTGTCATACGTAACACTGTTTTGGACTTGACACACCCGAAACAGAGTAATTAATCGGCATTAAGCCTTTTATAATTTTTAATTGTTTTTCAAAATTTAAAATAAAATTCTATGTGTGTCAAAATAATTTGTCAAAACAAAGCAATAATGGAAGACATTTACAATTTACTTACTTCCATTGTCAAATTGAAATTCAAAATTAAAACGTCAAATTTATTTTTCAATTTACTTTGATTCCTCTGTTTTCCGTTATGCAAAAATAATAATTTTTTTTAAATGAAATTTTTTTAAATTATTATTTCACACAAACCTTCTACAGGCAAATAATGAAAACATACCAAAAAATCAAGCAAATCGGACTTCACGTTCGCATGTTATGAACGTACAAACGAACAATTCATTTTTATATATATAGAAAAGACAATCGAAAGAAGAAGAAAATGCGAGAGTTGTGTTGGAACAAAGTAAAAAATGTGGAGCTAAAATATATATAAAAAATATGTGGGTATAAAAAGTTCAAAATTGTAAGAAAATAAAGCAAATGGATAATTTTAAGATATTGTACATTTTTTTAAGATATTGAGAAGGTCTTGAGACCGTATCACGGTCATCTTAAAGCGCAATACAGAACATGTTTTGTAGAAGAGTTGAATAAGGAAAGACTTTATTGATTATAGACTATATAGATATACATTACAGACTATATATTACAGTAAAATATATACACAAGTGTCTTTATTCAAGTTGGCAAAGAAGCAACACTTTTTCCTCAAGTTTTCAACTCTCAAGTACAATTAAAAATCATATGTCCAATGAAAAATTCACATGTCCAATAAGATATTTCGCAATTCCAATTATAAATTTCTCAAGTCGAATTCGATGGTGAGAAGTCCATTCGAAAGAATCTGAATTTTAGTTGACTACTGTGAAGTCGAATTGAACTGTTCTCAAAATAAATTCGAAGATTCTAAAATTTAATT
Source organism: Thecophora atra (assembly GCA_937620795.1). Lineage (NCBI taxonomy): Eukaryota > Metazoa > Arthropoda > Insecta > Diptera > Conopidae > Thecophora > Thecophora atra. The sequence continues at coordinate 95,388,271 of OW569397.1, read as the reverse complement.
AGAAGCTTTGCACGTTCACTCGTTATACTGAAGTCCATTTGAAATAATGTGAAAATAATCTGTAATAAACTCAAGTGCTTATGAATCAATTCCGTTCTTAACGTTACTAACAACTTATATAACGCCGTTGTTATATAACAACGTTATATAACAATTATATAACGTAAAATTAACAGTGTATTATCAACGTCTGGATTTAGATTGTTCCCCTAGTTGTATCCTGACATTTCCTAGGAATACTTAAATATGTTCCATTGAAAGTCTTCTTTCAACACATCAGCAAAATCCTAGTTATTTCATCAAAAAACAAATTGCGATGAGGTATTGGCTGAGAAATATAATTTCAGCATTTCATAATCTCTAATTGATCCTTCATAAACATCTTTGTGAATAAAAAAGCTGTTAATTTGACTTTAATATATCCTCTATCGTTTTATTATCTCGTATTTCACAAACATTTCCCAGGAAAGTAAATCATATCCTTCAATTCAAAAGAAATTTCACTTCTTCAGCAATGCAGGAGCCGCAACGAAAGGCGCTGAAGCGTACGGGGCAGCAACGTATGGCGCAGATGCGTACGGCGCAGATACGTATGGCGCCGATACGTAAGGCGCAGAAACGTAAGGTGCAGCAGCGTATGGCGAAGCAACGTAAGGCGAGGACACATACGGCGAAGCAACGTATCGGGAACCAGCAAAATATGGCGAAGCAGCAACGTAACGAGCAGCGAAGTTTCCGTGGTATTCAACCGTAGCTGGACCCGTTGCCACCACAGGCGCTGTGTAGGCCAACGGAGCAACGATGTCTGGTTTCGCAGCAGCAAAGGCAACAAGAGCCATGAGCACAAAGACGACGTGTTTGAACATTTTGAAGATGGTTGAAGTTTGTTTTGAAGACTTTGAGTAAGGAAACTCTTTTGATGCAGTTTGTGGAATGCTATCGACGTTTTATAGGAAAGTAAAGTGCGTTCATGAAGAGGAAATCACACAAAAGAGTCAACAAAAGACAGAACTGAAAAATCCCAGACTAGCAGAAGAACCTTGCATAAACAACGCCGAAATAAGCCGAGTACTATTACCATATCGCAAGAGTTGAAACACAACCAAAAAACAATACAATTTCGCTCGTCAACACAATCGAGCGGCGATCTACTTGTTCGATGGTTGTCTGATAGCAATAATAAGACATCACACTGAATCATTGGAATGGCGGTCACGTGTGAGGCCATCAGACAGCGGCAACAACAACAACTGCATGACTAGAAGCCAAAATTATTGCCCTCTTAGAATTGCATAACAACGATTGCGATTGAATATTCGTCGAATGTCTGCGTGAAGTTTAGTTTATTACAAACGACGGCAACGACAAAACTCAGAAAGCCATTAAAATTTTTGGCCAATTTTTTATCCGACCTCATTCAAGGTTGCCTGTGCATAGTTGAGGCCACCTTTAGCTTTAGGTTTTTCGTTGCTATAAAACCACGAACCGTTTCTAGAATCGACATCACATCAACTTCACTTGTTCCAGCAACTGCTTCACGAAGTCTTCAATCAAACAACAATTTCCAAAATGTTCAAATTCGTCGCCGTTGTCCTCATGGCTGTCATCGCTGTCGTTGCTGCCAAACCTGGCCTGGTGGCGCCTGTCGCTTACACGGCCCCGTTGGTCGGTGCTGCTCCTTACGTAGCTGCTTCACCTTACGTTGCGGCCTCGCCATACGTTGCTGCTGCTGCTTCGCCCTACATTGCTGCTTCTCCATACGTTGCATCGCGATATGTTGCTTCGCCGTACGTTTCTTCGCCGTACATTGCTTCGCCATACGTTGCCTCGCCATACGTTGCTGCTCCTGCTGCCTACTCTGCCGCGCCTGTCCTGTTGAAGAAGTAGAAGGGACTTGGCTAGGACTCGAAGGTGGTTTAACGTTGAGAGAAAAATGTGCAATTATAAAAAAAAATAAATATGTGGATAAAAATAAATAAACACTAAAAAACTAAGTTATTGTTTACATTTTTTAAAACCAACAAAATTTAAAAAATTAAAAATTGAATTTGAAATTTTATTGAGCCATTCTAAACACCAATAAAAATACAATTAATTCAATTTGCAAACTGGAAAAATTCAAGACTTTAGGGTAAGATCTAGAAAACATAAAATCAAATTCAAATTTTATTTATTGAGCCGTTTTCCAAAACACGAGTTTTGAAGAAATTGAAATAATTGACCGTAAAATATTAAGGTTTTGTATTGGAAAAAATTACGAATCTCCCATCAAAAGTTTTTCAAACTGTTTTGTGTAGGGGAGAGCTAAAATAACTCCAATCGGTCTTTATGTCGGTAAATAACTGCATAGCAAGGGTTTTTAATGACGAAAGGTTGGTCGAATACTTTGTATTTAGCGCCCATTGGTTTTACTAATGAAATATCTCAAAAAATATATATGAATAACTGATATTTAACAGTTCCCCAGCGTCCCACATTTTACGGAAATCTTTACCTAATATATACAGGTTAGTCCTTTCTTTTTGTTTTTTATGCAATGCTGTGTTTTTGTTTTTCTTTTCGTTTTTGTCTAGAATTAATGTAGTATTAAGTGAAGTTTATGCATATGATTTTATATTTAGTTTAAGAGATTATTCTCTCATTTCATGTAATCTCAGTTATATTATATTCCCTTTTATTTGGAAAGTAAGATTCTGTGTGAAATTGGAGTCTTTAAGATGTTTTACGACATTTTAGTCGTATTTTATATATTATTTCAATATGTTCTTCTAAAACTTACATTTGTTTTAAAAAGGGCTCAATAAATTGTTAAAAATTTATAAAATTACACACTTTTGAATGAAATGTTAATTTAAAATTTATAATAACATCAACGAAAATCCATTTTGCTTTCGAAGCTAACGCAAAATTAACAGATTCATAAATATTTTAGCTTTATTAATTTTGTGCTTAAAAGTATGCATTACATCTTAAACCCACTTCGAAGTGTATGCAACACATTAATGAAACCCAGAAACTTGATATAAGAATGTAAATTACTTAAACTTTCAACACTCAGAGACCCATTTACCAAGTTTAGCAAACCAAACTGAAAACCCCGATGGAAAAAACAAACCATAAGCGGGTCAAGCTGCAAGGTTTCGGCAATTGATTATATTTAATTAAATCAATGAAGAGGAAAAGAACAGGAACACAAAGGAACCGCAGATGTCAGACTTAAGGGCTGCCAAAGATTTAAAAAGTTTTTAATGTTTTTGTCGGATACTGACGAAAGCTTGTTATTGGTTTATGTAACAATAAAATTGGTATTTTATTTCATGCTTAACTCAAGAACGCTACATCGAAATCCATGAAAACCTTTGCCGCTCCACGGAACCTGAACTCAACCCATCTGACTCTCAGTTGTCTAATTAATTAAAATAAACTCAGCGACAACTGGAAATTTTAATGAAGAACAATGGCAGAAACACAACAACAGCGAAATAGAGGCCTGACGATGACAGCTGCTGCTGCGGTTTAATTAAATAAATAAAATATAACCGTGGTTAAAAGAAAGGAGAACCGCCAACGCGTTCATCTGAGCTGCATTGACCATTAAAATGACATCATAAAAGGACATAAAAAATGAGAAAAGGTGGAAATGCAAAGCAAAAGCAGGGGATTTAATTAGGAAAAGTGTCTGTGTGTCAGTCATCAGTGTTATTATTATTATTATTCTGTAATCAAAGAGGCGAAAGGGTCTATAGACAAAAGTTTGAGTTTTTGAGTTTTTGAAGAGCGAATCTGTGTTGCGTCACAAAATTGTGACTGTGACAAAGAACCAGCGCAGTCTAAAAGTATACAATCATTTTTATTGGAATTGATTTCTTTAGCTTAATTTTTTTTTTCAATTTTTTTTCTTTTTTTAAATGGTGCAACAAATTTTACTAATACTTGGGTATCAGCTTTAATGCAGTTAAAAGTGAGGTCAGTTGTATCAGGAATGCTTAAGGGAAATGTAAGTCCTTTGTAGTTCCTGGAAGTAAAAAATATAAAATATCTCCGCATTAATTTTTACACTCTCCAAAAATTTAATAAACATTCTAGAATTCTGTATTGAAAAGAACTTACGGAATTTTGAAAACTTTTCTCCTTAATTTTTGGAGCAGAAATTTACCTAAGAAAACAAATTTTTTTTTCTTTATAAAACATGCATAAGACACGTAATTTTATAAGGCTTTCCTATCTTCTTTAATATTTTCCTAACGGTCATAAAAAATTTTTAAATTTCAGAATGTTTTAAGAAGGTCTTGAGGCACTTTATAGGAAATATTTCGAATGACCTTTAAATGATTACCGTCCCGTCTTTTCGGAGACTAACGTTTCTATCAAATGTTATCCTAATAAAATAATTGATATTTTAAAAATATTTGTGAATAAAACCGTTTTTAATGATAACAATTGAATTTTTGATATGTTCAACAAAGAGATTTCACCTGTTCCAATACCACGTACATATTTATCTCCAGCTGGGTTCCGAAACAAGGATCCTGCAAATTTGGATCTAAATGTGTCTTTATTCAATGATTTTTATAAACTCTAAACTCATCGGTTCTCATAGAGGGTAGCGTTAAAAGTGTCTTAAAGGTTTTTTTGCTCTTTTCCTTGTCTGTTCTTTTTACATTATAGTTAGTCTTTAGCATAGAATTGCACTTAGTTTTAAGTATACTGTAGGTTAAGAAATGTTCCTCTAATTCATCCCGTGAGCAGCACCGTTTCTTATTTAATTTCAGATTTGCATGCATAAGTCTGATAATTTTTTATATTTATGTTTTCTAGATATTAAATTACAGTGTTTAATTGGACCAGAATGTTTGTCGCACTGACCACTGAACCTCAATATGGTACATATTCGCTTCAATATGTAAACGGAACCTTGAAATTCTTGATATTCGTTCACTTTCAGATGTGTTGCTGTGAATTAATGACTGTTCCCCTAGGAAAACGAAAGGACTAAATTCTGGATGGAAGCTTGAAGGCATTTACCCAAGGTTTAAAGGAACCAACATAACAGTTGACCTTCACCATTGGTCCTATTCTAAAGGCTTATCGTTTTCCTCTTCTCCGCTTAAGAAATCTGTTGGACAAATTCTCTGTTCTTTTTTATAATTCCCGAGTTCATTGCTTCTAGAATATCCGATGTCCCAAAAAATATAATAAAAAATCTATTTTATCGGAGTATGTAAAGTAAATTTGTGACTGACGAGCCTTGAAACATCTACCTTCTCAACTCCCGATACGGAGACGTTTCATAATCCTCAATATTCCGGTTAGTGTCCGGAATAACTTATATTCGAAAATTCAACCTTTTCATGAATTTTCTGCATTCTTTTTTTGTCTGTTGTCTTTTTTCCATTCATGGCTTTTTATTTCTCTTTTATTACTGTTATCTTAGTATTCCATCAATTATTTATTCTACTTTTTCGACGAACATTCCTTTTTTGCTTTCTGTACGGGATTCAGAAGAATGGCATCGATCTGATTGCGAATCGTTTTCCGTTTCCTCTTCTCGCAGCTTGACCTTGTCTCAGTGGAATCCTTGTCTGCCGTCTGTGGCTTAATTGTTTGTTGATGGTAGGTTTTTATTATTATCACGGTGCGAAATCGGTTCGGAATCACGTTGTATAAATATTTAAATATGTCTATGACATGTACAACAGAAATTTCGCAGGATATTTATTAATATATAATAGACAAAGAAAGCGTACATAAATCTGCTATATACAGGTATATAAAATATACGAGTATGTAGATAAAATGTCATTTTTAGAGGCACCGAAAATTGAAAGGAGCAATTATGCTGTATCATTCGTGGCCTTGAGAAAGCTTTCATCCTGCACAGTGTCCTTCATAAATGTAATAAAAAGTATTATTTACATAGAAAGGAAGAAGGAATTAGAAGAAAGGATGTCGACGAAGAACCAATGTGAAAAACATGACAGTTGATCAATTAAAAGCTCGTAAATCCTATCGAGGAGTGATCAAAGGAAGGCTTCCGGATAAAACGTTTAATTGCTACAAGGCCAGAGCTAATATGAAGTTTGGGCATGGATTTTGGCGACAAGGTAACTGACATTGGAAGGTCTTCATTTCCTTCAAGGTCATCACTTTTAGCGCCTTCTGTGGCTTTCGCGAAAATCGTGTCAAACGAAAAAAAGCACTCAGACATCATTTTATGCGGTAATTAATTTTTGAATTGCTAAAAAAAAGAAAAATAAGAATTATAACGACAACAAATAAATAAAATAAGGAAGAAATTTATTGCGATTTTAATTTCAATTTGGAGAAAAAAAGAATTAAGTGAGTAATAATAATCAAAGTAAGAAAAAACAAATGCAGTAGGACGAAATAAAAATTATGGGATGAGATGTAAATTATTGAATTTTTATTTAAAATTTTATTGAGCCTATTTTTGTATAAAATTACTAAAAGTATAAGACAAACCGCAAATAAATACTGAAATGAATTTTAAGAAATTAAATGTCAATTAAAGTAATTTATGGTTTTGGTTTACCTTACGCAAAAAAAAGAAACAGATGCTAATGATGATGGCGGCAATCAATCGAAGCTGAGGAGTAAATCTCTTGCAGCTTTAATATCACAGCAGTAATTAAAGACTTTTCGCAAGACTTTTTCGAGCCTCTTGAAACGTAAGAATGAAGAGAAAAATAAGAATAACTCGCAGAAAAGGAAAGAGTTGGCCAGGAGCAGGGAGGTTGTAAAGAGGACCACGATTTGTATTTTTCTGTCCGTCGCTATGGATTTACTACGCTGTGCACTTAAAATGATTTCTCTTTTGACACTAGGCAGACGGAGTCACACGGAGAGAACGACTGAACGGCCAACTGAGTGCATCTCTCGGCCAACTGAGTGAGTCCGAACCGGCTCTAGAATTGTTCCCGCCGTAGAGCAGCCAGATCCGGTCTTCGCTTGCATTTCGTTGCATTCGAACGGAGCCGACACCGTGAGTACCTCGGCATGGGTGCATTTTTAGCATCTGCCTGTCACGGTGGTTTCTTGCATGTTCTTTGTTTTGACCAAGTCTTTCGCCAGACAGGCCAATTAAATAAAATTACAGTGTTTCGCTCCCTTCTCACAAGCAGCATCGCAAATAAAAAACTGATAAAAATGCAAAACGAAAACCAAAATAAATTTATTATAATCCAAAAAGCACTGCAGAAAACATGTCCTCGTGTTGGTCGATTTGTGTTTTGAGCTTAAATCCCATCAGCAGAGTGGATAAGACGCGTGGAGAGGGTAAGGAAGAGGCGAGAAGGAAGGAAGGAAGAAAGAATGTGCAATGGGAGCTCTTCTCTGCGGGCCTCAGCGGCAGTCTTATCGTTCAGCTTGATGCATCATCTCAACTTGACCTTGATGCGGTTCATTGGCAGGGTATAAAAGTGGGCAACGTCGGCCACCACGAGGCACAGTGAACGAAGTGGCCGCAACAGAGTAGGAAGCAGAACGGACTATAGCTATAACAAGAAAAAGCAACGTAAATAGAAGCACAATCAGAACATTGACGGGAACAACATCGACGGCAACACGATGTTAAAATATGTAAGCAATCGAATTATATTTCAATTTAGTTGTTATTAATGTGTTTTAAATCAGTTACCAAATAAAAAATATTGCTTATTAAAATAGTTTGTTGAATTTTTGATATTTTACTCTTTTACACAAACTAAAAATTAATTAAATTTATTTTTCTTCCTTCATTTAGATAATTTTCGGCTGCTTAATCGCTGTAGCTATGGGCCAGGTATTTTATGCCGGGCCCTCTGCTTATGTGGCACCCGGATCGACAATCCTTTCACGTTCCGGCGCCGTGGTACCGCTCGCATATTCACGGCTCCATGCTCCGGCCGCAGCCGCAGTCGCCGCCGTCGAAACCTACAACAGCGTTCACACCCCGGACTCCTTCCAGCAGCAGTATCGCTCCGATTACAATCCGGTTTCCTACGAATACATTTATTAAACGCAACCAATAACAACGACCGAAACACCCAATAAATTTAATGGGATTTGATATGAATCAATTAACAGTAACAATTAGTAATAATAATAAATTAATATAATTAATATTTTGTGGATTTTATGATTATATAGTGCCGAACATCTGCACAAGTGCTTGATAAAAAAAAAAATTCTTATTCGTACGTAGATTTAACATTTAACGTGGATGGTTACTTAGTGTTAAGGGAAGAAGTAAATTTAAAATAAAGAAAAACCAAACAAACAAACAACAACCAGTGCTCAATTCTCAGTTTTAAATTTTCTTAATTTTAAGGTCAACAAACTCCACCGTAAACTGTTGTTCATGCAAAACTTCAATAAGGGAAAAGGAAAACGTGTGGCAGCACTTCACATACACTTCAAAATCTTCACAACGCAGCAGATTTCTAGTCGCCGCAGAAGATTCCTCTCGAAGCAGTGGATGAAGAATACGATAATTCTGACAAGTAGAAGCTTCAAATAGAAAACGAAGATAAAGGAGAATAACAACGAGAAGAATGACAAGAATAAGCAGCTTTTCAATGCTTAATGACGCCCTGCGAACGCAAAATTCCTTGGAAGCAACGTGATACGTGGAAAAACAAAAAAAAAAGGGAAATATTTATAAAAGTTGTTGAAGTTGCGATGTCATTTTATTTTCTACTTCTTCTTCGAGCAAAGTGTGTTTTTTTTTCTTACGTATTATTTTTATAAAAAGTTTTTATATAGAATATCTTTTTGGCTTTTTCATAATCCGGCAATAAAGGGATTCCAGTTTAAACCTGAAATTTCACTTTTATATATGAATATGAATATCTACAGTTGTTATACTTTACACGTGTCCATATCATTGGAATAAAAAGATATAGAATAAAATTATTTATTGAGTAAATCTTAATTCTTCTATGGGACTCAAGAAGTTTCCACTTTTACTGGTACTTAAGCTTAATGAGAGCAAAAGCAGTCCTTGACTTGATAATGACGACGATTTGACTGATTAAACGTTAGCATACGCAGCTTAAAAAAGACCACCTTTGGGCCTTATAACTAGTAATATAAATTTCCTGCCTTTTATTTCTAACAAATCTCTGCTGGAAGTGGCCAACTGTGGATATTCTAGCGTAGTTTCGTGTCTAGGAGTAGCGATGGGGTATTGCATAAATGAATAATATTCATATTTATTATTACTTTTCAGTACTATCTCTTAGCATTAGTATTATAACAGATAGTACACATGAAGAGTATATACAGTACAGAAAGAGTGCAAATAGCGAAATATTTTTTAGAGAATTAGAGATACAGCTGGATCATCAAATTTAGAGAAAGAAGTCATTGGTTCCAGAAGTAACAAAGATCTCAAAATGTAATTAGAAAAAGATACAAAGAGTTCGGGCTCCAAAAAAGGTGTACTCCTGGTTATGGGAAAGAGCACAGATATTCTTTCTAAAAAAAGGGACATACTGCGTATCACAGACAATGATTTGTGTTTGTTGTTGACCAAACTAGAACCCGCCATTGAAAAGACAACAAAAATCCAAAAATACATTTACAAAGTTGCAAATAATAATTTCTTTATAAATCTTCGACGATTAATTTTATTTTGTATAACGATATTTTACTAGATAATCTTAGCTATATAATTATGCAACAATCTAATAAGGAAAAGTTCAAAGGCCAAAAAGGGACGTTGGAGTTCTTCTGTCTTAGCGAAAAATGTTGGAGAAGTTTCCTCTAGCAGCTGAATTATTATTAAAGTTTTGTTTTCTTATGATGATGATTTCATTGAAATAAAAGTTGCATTTTTATTGTATGCAATCGAACGAAAATTTCTCTTCTTTTTAAACAGGAATACAGCTTTCTTTCTATTTCCATTCGATATTTAAGCCCATCCATGATTCCTGCCGATTCCCAAGCCGGATGCGCCAATAACGGGCGTGGCAATAATGCGATGAGCACTCAGAGCGGGACGTAGGACTGGAAGGCTCGCTCCCAAGTGGTAGCGAGTGGCCAGGACTGGTTGATTTATGTAGCCAGGAAGAGCCAAGGTTGTAGCGAACAGGACAAAGAATAAAATCAACTGGAAGGATAAACAATAAATTATTACAAATATTATTAAAATATTGTAACTAAATTTAAATGCCTACATATTTAAACATTTCTGCTAGAATTTAATTGAAGTTGCACGAATAACTGCAGATAAGGTTAAGTTTCAGCGTCTTTATATAACGAAGAACAGATGATGGAAAAAGATTCGCCGCCGTAAGAATCATTGCAAAACGTCAATCGAATTGGAAAAGGGAGAAGACGTCGGCTCACTTCATGCACATTAAAAAATATATTACTTCGGCCGTAACCAGCAATAACATGCGCGCAACATAATCCAACACGTCGCTGGCGCAACACAACAAAGATATTCATTACCAGACCTCAATACAATCAACAAAAACCCACAAATTAGTTAATTGTGTGTATTTTCTTAGACTTCAGATAGAATTTGATAGGATGATTTCTTCACTTTTTCGTCTATTACGATATTAAGTATCATTTATAAATGATTCAGATAAAAGCCGCAGCAGAGGCCTGAAAATTGAAGGAGAATCCAAAACCGAAAGAAAAATTGCCAATCATTGGTCTTATGATCACGTTACTTGATGTTGGTCTACCGAAAGTCGGTTTCAGATGTGTAAAGGAATTTACAATGTCGCTGTACCACGTCGCAGTGCCACCACGCGTCGACCAGAGACTCTGACGCGAGAATTTTCTTGTTTTTTCAGCGCTGTATGGTTCCCCAAGACGCTCGAATCGGTTGGGTGTATATGAAGGCCCTTCAGTAAACGTCGCCGGCGCCAGAGCGAATTTTAAATCGTTTGATGTTTGCCTACTCGTTTTAAAGAGCCGGAAAAAGGAGCTACAAGAAGTTGATGATACTAAAGAAGTTACCAAAAACATCCACATTAACTATTAAAAAAAGGAAAAAATGAAGAAATGATTTATTATTTTAATGAAACCGTGGAAGTACTTGGAACTCACCATTCGCGACATTTTAGCCTCAGTTGTTGCTATGAACAGCAATTAAATTTTACTAATTAGTTGCCTACCGATTGGCATCCTTTTTTCTACTCTCTCGGCTTCGCCTTGGCTCCTCTGAGTTTGTGTCTAAAGATGATTGCTTTGCGAACTGTTGAATCTATTTTAAAATCAATTCCTTTTATACTCTTCTGTCATAACCTTTATTTAATGGACACAATTATAAAATAGAAATCCCAGGAGCGTTACGGGTGAGAGAAATTATAAATTCAAGTGCAACGAAAAGTTAATTGCATTTTATTATGTTGATTCTTAGTATTGTATTTTTACTAACTATTATTTAATTATTTATTCTGATTTTTATTTGTCCAAAGTTAAAGATTAACGAAATTCAATTCTTTAATTAAATTTAATCCGTTTCATTCGCTATATTTGAAGTAAACGGCTGGAAATATTTCCCATTTTTAATTTATTACCACATTTAAAGATTTTCCGAGTCCACGATTTAACATCGTATATCCATTATACTAATAATTATAATTTTTAAATGACATTATAAATCGCAAGAGTTACAAGGTAATTCTTTGTTTAAAGGACAAATGGGGCTATTTAAAAAACGAATATCGTTAAATTTAAAAAGAATTTATTAACTATTAAGAAAATGACCGTTAAACATGTGATTTAATTAATTAATTACGTATATTTACCCAATGTAATGAACTCTTTTATACCATAAAACAAACAAATAAAGTGTTATTATAAAGGAAAAATTTCGAATCCTATTTTAAAATCTGCGTTGGCTTGCCTAGATCCGTCCATGGTCACTATGATTAATTAAATACTCTTTTAGGAAAGTGATGATGACCGGGACGAGTTTTAAAAGGCCGAGACGTGTTTGAAAAGGTGTAGAAAGATTAAAAGTGTGCTTTTATTCTCAGGTTAACGCGTGAGTGAGGCAAAAGTTGTAATTCAAGTTCATCGAAAGCAGAACTGACGCCGTCCCGTCACGTTCTTAGTTCCGAATGCTACGCTTCCGGCACACGGACGGCCGCAAGAAGCAAACACCGACAACAACGATTCCTGTTGAAGGTTGGCTGCAATAAAAGTTGGCAATTAAAGGTGTCAACGAAATGCGCAGTCAAATGCAAACAAACACGTGACTCGGTTATGTCACGTGTTCTCACTACAAGTGAAATCAAAGTTGAAGGAAGTTTAGAAAAGAAAATTCCTGATCCGAATCGTTTTCTGATGCTGGTCGTGATGCGGTTTCAGGCGTGCTCTGTCAAAGTCACATTTTACTGCGAGTTTCTTTAACAGGCGATAATCTGAAGCTAAACGCCACCAAAGAATCCTTTCAACGTCTTCTGTTCGCCTCAAACCCGTCCACGAGGTTTAATGGCGGTCGACATGACGCCAATTTGCGATGCTAATTTTAGTTCAGTTTCTCTTTTATGCATTGAGACGAAGTCACATGTTGAACGCCTCCGAAGAATGCAGATGAAACGATTTCGTGATGGAAGTTTTCCGTCTCAGAGAAATTTTCCATAAGCGGACCCATCAAATGATGGACACGATGAACAATAATGACCCTCACCGACACATTCCCACAGAAAATTAGGTTTTGCGTAGAAGCAGTTGACTTGAAGGAGTTCATCGATTTGCCGAATAATCGGCTGGTCTCTCAAGGACTATTCGTGGCTATTATTTAAGCCGGCGACAGTTACGCTTGTTCGAAATGGATTAATTTCTAGCAACGTTGTTATTATTATTATTTAACCAGGTGACAATTGAAGAAGCAGCTTGATTCGTGAAACACTCAAGCCAACCACGTGATGTGCTGCGAGTTCGTTGATTCATTCTACGAAAGGCTTTCGAACGGGGTTCACAGAGTTCACTTTATTCAGTGATTTGTCTAAAATAAACTGCCGCCTCCGCCTCGTTCTCGACGGAGTTCATTACCGTGGCTGTCGAATGAGTTGGCCAACGAAGTCAACTACTGACCACTCAAATTTATGGCTGGCTTGTCAATGTTAATGTGTTTTGAGGTTTATGGATCATCATGTTGACACGTTGCAGACTTCATTGAAAGTAATCACAACGACGGTAACTCCCTGAAGATCATCGATGTCCTCAAAATCATTCATAATCGGTGATTTGGTTTTAGTTTGATTTAATTATTGTTGTAACATCCTCAGTTAAAGGATGTGGGAAAAGGAGGCTGTCTTCAGATATTTCAGCTTCTTGCAGAGCAAATTTTTTTTTATAATGTTCACTAATTATTTAATATCTTTTGCTCATCATTAACATATTTATCCTATTCCTCTATACGGTTATTCTATTTCCGTTATACTAGCACCTGCTGCGCTCCTTACGACTTTTCCGCATGCATTATTAACGTGAAGAAAAGAGGTGGGTTTTTCTTTTATCATCCTCTGTAAAACGGCGGATGTTTTTGTTACATCGATCATGTATATTTTTGGATTGTCAGTTCCTAAACAGCGACTTCGGGGACTGCCGGCTACGCTGATGAGTGCATAATCACACACAACTTTATGCAATAGACGACGAATCGATTCCGATGGATGTGTTGCTGAAACGTGCGACATACGCGACGTGCGAGTTGAAGAAAGGCGAGGAAATCAACTGACAAGTTCACTACATGTGCTGTTAAACGCAGTCACATACGCTGAACGTGTGTCTTCTATGCTTTATAATGCGTCTTGGAGTGTATCAAGTTCTCTGCGTTGGAGTTTGCACGAAATGCTTCCTTCATTTAAATGCTTCCTGCCGATGATTCACTGAATTTGAAATTGCTTTATTACATAAATAAGAAGCTGTCAATAATTCTAATTGTGTTATAAAACCATTGGTTGATTTCGATTATGACTGAATTGTGAATATCTTCACTTTTATTATTCATGAATGATTAATTATCACTGATATGGGATTGAAATTTAAATTGAAATTTATTGATCCTCGAAATAAAGTCATCGTTTAGTATTTTTATAGAAGCTAATCAAGTGTTATATGATCAACAGAATATTGAGAATTAGAATATTGGGAATTCGGAGCCAACAAAGATTTGAGGAACAATTTTAAACATAAAATTGTAAAATTCAATGATAAAGGGTACAAAAAATACCAAAAAAGCTGTCAAGTTGAAAAGTTCAAAGCTAAAATAAAATAATTTAAGAAAGAAGATAGTCGGGTACACCAAAGATTTAAGATAAAGATAAAGATTTCAAATAACAATAGCGACGAATGTTGTAGTGGGCAATACAAAAATGTATTATCTAAAAAACATAATCGTGAAACAGTATTTTCCACAGACAAATAATATATTTATTATTATTATTATTATTGTTTATTATAATGTACTCGTATATATTATTTGTCTGTGATTTTACTTATGGATAAAGATAAGATAAGCTAGAAATTATATTATTATAATCCCTATGAATTAAGTTAATAATAAGGTAAACGTTAAACAGTAACATATTCAAGTTCAAATTTTCTTTATTGAGCCTTTTTCCAAAACACGTTCTAAATTACAGAATTCAAATAAAAATGTTAACAAAATTAAAGACTATAATAAATTATAGTCTTTTTCCGCGATATGATCGCTATCTTCAGCAATTATTTCTATCGTTAACTGTGAAATGCTTAAGTTTTATATGAGAAATTCAAATAGAAACCGCTATAATCGGTGCCCCACACTTTCCCCAAATAATAGTCACCTAATATTAATCAGCAAATTCGGTTAGGTTACTATTACAAGGATTTGATTGAAATCATCGGAATTAATTACTTTCTTGCTGAATTTTCTATCGCCTGGAGCTACTAAGACGCCCTCTGATAATTTGTCATTAGTTTGTATTCCGTGTGCACGTTTGTTTGTATTCCGTTACTAATGATGAATCTTTGAGTCCACGCGGTTATTGATTCCACGTGTTTCATTGAAAACATCGAAAATTCCTATAGAAACGAGAAATTTGTACTCCGATGCCTTTGTAAAAAAACCGTCTTTATTACTAATAAAAACAAGAGCACGAAACGCGGGAACATAAAGGAAACACACCTCGACTGAATTAAACGCAGACTTTTCACACGTTTCGCCGCCTCAAGTGTCCTGGCGTCAACATGTGAAGCAAAACGTGCAAACTGAAATATTAATGAATTTCAAGTGTGTTTAAGAAATGGTGACGGGCTTAAAATTGAGCAGCAAATGGATGATGAAGCGCAGAGAGAACGGTTAAAGTCGCGTTGCTGTCGCGGCTGATTAAACAGGCGCATAGCTAAAACAGTAGACACACGTTACCATATAAAATCCACACACACACACACACACAAAGCAGCATTCACATATGAAGCAACATCTTAAAATACTTAGAGACAACATCAAATGACGTGTGAGTTCACGTTCTGCCACAACAACAACAGCAACGACGCCGTCAACGAAAGGAACGGAGCCTCGACGATAAAAGTTTCCTTAGAAACATTAGTAAAAAAGCGAACGGAGTCGTCGAAGCGGATCACGTTCTTACAACTAAGTAACAATTACAATTAAAAAGCAACAGGAAGAAAGTCTTCCGTCGAGCTAAGAAACACCTGAAGTGCTTCGGGAGCACAGCTACAAACGTGATCGCCTCAAGCGGTTGCTTTCGCCTAGACACCGCGAAACAAAGCAACAGGTTAGCAACTGCTCAGCCCCTGCCCAGCGCCACCCATCGAAGAGTCTTCGCGAGGCAGCCCGAAGCAGCGCGTGAAAAGGCACACGAAACTTCGCCGCAGTCGCTTTTGATTGACGCGCGCAAATCGCCATTAATAACCGTATTGAGACTAAGTCACACGGCTCAAGCATCACTTTCGCTGCTCGAGGCGACGCCAGCTTCGTCAAATGTCAAACAGCACGTTGTTGCTTCTAAGCAAATTCGAGGAGGATGGCGACGGCGACGACGACGACGAAGTTGCTGATAGCTTTGATGCTAGCGGTAGCGAGTCTGTCCTTGCTGACCACGGCGAAGGCAGCTCAACGTGCGCAGGCGCAGGATGTCGCGTCGCTTCGCTCGCTTTGCCGAAGTGCCGTCGTTGTACGTAACGAGAACGAAGGTTAGTTAAATGCTAAAGCTCTCGAAGGCTAACCTTCGGCAGTCGAAGTGTATAAAAGGCCGAGGCTCAGCACATCGAGCAACAGTCGTTATCCTGACAGCCATCAGCTCGAACGCTTCCTTCAGATCCGAATCCGGTCGTGGCAACAGCGACTCCTTCAACAAAATCAAAGGATTAAATTCAACAGCAGTGAAAATAACTGACAAAAAATATTATTGTGAAATATTCTCTGAACGATTTTAATGACAAATTCTGAAAGTTTGCCTTTAAGCAAGTGTTAAAAACTAAGGAAAAAATAAAAATTGTACTACTTTAAATTGTGTACAAATAAAAAACGATTAAAGAAAAGTTGACAACAAATTCTTATACTGATTTTAACTAAACAAAACTCGTATAAAAATGGATAATTCCCACAACAGCAACAACAATAACGACATCAGTCACTCCAGCGGTGAAGATTCTCTGTACTCTTCGGAGCTGAAATCGAGCTCCAACTGCTCACAGAACCAGCAGCCGCTTCAGCAGCGTCCAAAAACGCACTCGCCGCGTCGCCAGCGCGCTATGAGCTTCCTCTACAGCATCAGCAAGCGTCTCGGACGGCGAGGAGCTTCGCAGGGCCTCATATACAGCAGCCAGGATGACATTCGCAGCTCCTCGACGGACTCCTTCTCGCTGAGCCTCGAGCGCGGCTCCAGCGCAGAGAAGCACGCACTCAGCTCCAGCGTCGACCTGAGCAGCGACGGGCACTCATCCGACAGCTCGCACGCTTCCAGCAGCGGCATCGGCAACGAAGAGAACAACCTGAACGTCGCCGGCCGCAGCTACAAGCAGCACAGACACAGCTACGAGCCGTCCTGCTATCGCTCAGTCAGCGCCTTAGGTGAACACGACGTTGCCGACGATGGCGATGACGACGACAGTGACAACGGCGACGACGACAACAACCGCGTTGAGCACGACGCCGCCAAAACCACCGTCTACAAGTTCTCGGCTCGAACTCCGCTCCGAGGCCTCAATTTGAACCGCATCAGAATTTCGACAGTAAGTCGCGTGCTGCAGCAGATCTCCTCATCCTCCTCCTCATCAACGCGATCGCTCAGCTGCAACAGCACGCCACTGAAGTGCTCCCAGCAGAAACAGCAGCAAAACAAGAACAAAGACAAGCAAGCGTCCAGCAGCAGCGGGGCGAAGAATGAGCCCAAGAAAGCCGCCAAACCACAGCCTCAGCAGCAGCGAATTCTGCGTCAACCGATCAACTACGTGTACCTAAAGGGAATGTCCGGTCTTCCCACTCGCCGCGTCCCGCGCTCCAGTCTGTGCTGCAGCTACGCCTGCAGATAAGCGACAGGCTACAGCAGCGGTTAGTGACAGGTAAAACAAGGCTTTAAATCAGGATTTTAACTGTGGTTTATTCTTAATCCATTGAGAGACTAAGTTCGATGTGCCTACAGTGAAAAAGGGAAGACGAAGAGCGAGTTTTTTATCCAATTTTTGTGGAAAATCATCTTTTTATGATTCTCAGAAATCTGCAGAAACGGTTTACTTTGCAATAAGACAAATTAAAAGTTCAAATTAAAAGAACCATAGCAAATTAGAGCAAAAACAGCAGAAAACAGTAAAAACAGAATTTCAAACAAAATTTGAAAATTTAAAAAAAAATACCATAAAATTTCTCTATTGTTAGACCGAAATTCGAACTCAAAGAAAATATGCTTTTTAAAGAAAGATTAATCTTTTTCATGTATTCATTTTATCTGCACTCAATCAGAAAATAATTATAGACAAACTATCCTCGGACGCAAGAATTTATCGAATTTATACAAGATTTTAATTGGTGATTTTGTGGAACTGTTGTGAAATCCTAAAATTAAAAACAGAAATCTCTAAGGTACTAAATTTATTATAAAAATTAAACTTCACGAAAATACTATTCTTAAAATTCACAAAATATTAAAGAAAACCAAAAAAAATTCACATTTTCAATTCTGTATTATTTGATATAAAACATTAAAAAAGAAAAAATATTTTGAAGGTAAACTTATTTCGTACTTAAATTCGTTTCAATTTTATTATTTTAACGATATTTTCGAAAAATCCTCAATTTCTGAAAAATAATTTCTTTTAAAATATTAATGGATCAATTATAGTAGCTACGATATTTTAAATTTAAAACATATGTTTTTAAAAATGCAAAAATTGTGAAAAAGAAGGAAAAATCTGTTGTATATCATGAAAAAATATCACACATCCAAACAATATATCACTAAAACTAGAAATGTAAATACTATGAGGATATAGAAATCTGTAGAGAAAGATATACGCTTGTATATATAAAAAATATTATATTAATAGTGATAAGGGAAAAATTATGTTTAAGACTACAAAATAAGGAAAATGGAGATGTATTTAAGATAGTAACGTAATTATGCTAAAAATTCCTACAAAAATTCAACAAAAAACCTTAAAAAAACAAATAAAAACTCATTATGTGAAATTTTAAAAATATTCTTTAATTTCTTTTAAGAACTCCTTTACAATTGCCCATTTTCTAGCTCATCTACTTCCAGTAACCAGTGGAAACAGTCTAAAAACATCGCCTCATATTGAAGAAAAGGAACTGAAACCTTTAAATTTTTTAACCCTTATGGGTTTTCTCAATCAATGATTTAATTGAAATGGAATTTATATCTATTTGTTACGTTCTCTATCTCTCCCGCCCTCTGCATCGCTTTCTCTATTTTTCGCTCTCTTTTTCTCCCGAATTCGATATTCTGTTCACAATTTCTTGGCCATCGTGCAGCCTCAGTTCGTTGCACTTTCGCATTTTGCAGATTTCCTATTCCATATATTCTTTTTTTCCCCCCTCAAACGGAGGATTCTAGAAAGATGCATTTCATATCTGCAAGGTTGTCGCTCTCTCTGAATTCATTCCCTTTCCCTTTGTTTACACTTTGGTTTGTGCGTCATGCGTAGAAGGTTGTCGAGCACATGTTTCGAGTTTTTGGGAACAGTTGACAACATTTATGTCCACTGTTCCCAGTCTGTTTTATCCACTGAGAAAGGTTGCCTTGTGTTTTGTCTGTTTTCACTGAATTAGCATAGATCTTCTGGAAGCTTCTCCAGGACCCAGTTGCAGTTGATATATGTTTTGGTAGAGCTAACGACTGACTGCAAGCAATAATTGACTTGAAAGACAATACGATTTAAGGATCATGTCGTAATTTATTTGTATTCATACCTTGGAATTGATCTCATTGAATGACGCGTATTCAGCGGCTATTAACCTCAAGTTCAATGCTCCTCAAGCAAAGTTCCTGCCATTAACAGTCCTACTAACAGTCCACCTCGGCGAACATTAAACCCTCTGAAGCCATTCCTTCCACATCAATTGTTACAAGTAATCGTTTGGGACGTTTTTTATTTAGACATCGTTGTTTCACTTATATTTTTCCAAAGACCACCTAAAAATAGCAGAGCAACTTTTTTAAAATAAATAAAACTGGTTTTGTTGTAGCCATCAATCTTCATCAGCAGAAACAGTATAAACACAGCGGGATGTCCGTCCAACGCCCCGAACCTTTACCATGCAGAATATCAACCGGAAAAAAGTGCTCTACGATTAGTACTCGTCATGGAGGAAAGCGGAGAGGAAGAAGCGATGTGACAGGGAACTCGCCCGCCTCCAGAGGTCATGGCGGGCACTTCGCTTAGCAGTCGGGGTTCATTGATTCCTAAAACAAATCCATCAGTGAATGTGACGCCTTTCTAGAGCGTTTTCGGAACCTCTCCCGCAATTTTGGAGACTCACTTGACACTCAAGTGCTTTTGTTTTTGAATGTGGTTTTGATTTATTTTTATTTTTTTTTTCGAAAAGGCATTTGAAACATTTGCAACTGTTGTTGACAAAACCGTCGAGAAAAAGAAGTATTTCCAGCTGCGGCGCATCCACTCTTACCTTTTGGAAGCCACAACATGTGCAGAGGTTAAAGGCCTTTAGAAGCCCACTCAGAGTATTACTGTCCGAACGATTCACATTATTCAATCAATACGTTTGTGGAGATGGCTCAAAAAGACTTTATATTGAGAAGAAGTCTACGAACATCTTGAAATAAACGACATTCTTCGATTTATGTAATTGCTTCCGTCTCCTTTGTGCTTTACCTCATCCCTTTCTTGGATGAGTTGACGCTGGAAGTCGTCATCTCTGCATGAGTCCGCTTCGAAATTCTCGAAAACTGTCAATATGCTTACTTCTGTACATCTACGTACGTCGTCGATATCAGGATAAGACATCTCTTGACATGAAGGGAACATGGAGAGAGCGTCATACGGTTCATTGTGTTCAGGTTCAGGAAAAGTGGTCGGATGAGGTAAGTACCGAGGTTCATTAGGTGGAAAAAGTAGTAGACGCTAGCGTTAATGTTGTGTGAAAAGATTCTTTTACAGATAATGGTAGAAAATAAGGTGATAACACTCCAATTTTCATTGATCTTCTTTCCACCTTAAGGACTCCTTAAAGAATACGAAGAAGGAGTCTCATCTACGGAAGTTTTAGAGGGAACCAGAGTGTTCTTAATGCACCATTCGATAAGTTGTTAATTGAAAGCTTATTTTCAAACATTTATTTTATTTTTACTTTTAGTTTTTATGAGTTATTTTTATTATAGAATATTATTTAATAGATGGATGTTGTAAATAATGATATATAAATTTTTTATCTATTTTTCCGAATTAAAATTGATAGAAAAACAATTTAATTTTAACAAAAAAAAAATTTTAAATATTTAACAAGGAAGAGGAACATAACTTGTGGCTTTATTTAGACGATGCTGTTGATGACTCAGACTCAGAATGAATCGTAGTTTATTCAGGTGTTGATAGGTTTTGCAAATCACATTAAGAAGCCCATTAATAAAAGAATGGAAAACTTAATTAAACGTCTTTGTTGTTTATAACAAAGTTTACCATCTGCACTGAAGTCATTGATAGCATTGTACAGGCCACAAAAGCGTTATTGGCTTTATCCTTTCCTCTTTTAGGCACATCGTATTGAAATCGGGACGTCGTCTGGGTTAATGATAAATTGTTTCATCTGTTATCCATCATCGTGCTATTACGAATGCGATTACCGTGTTGAGCGAGAATGTGATGGATGACGAGAAAGTTTTGCGGCTTCAGATGCGGAAAAATATATATGTAGGTCAATCCGTTTGAGACTGTGTTTGAGTAATGAATATATCAAAGAATTCATTAGCTTTGCACGTGTTTATTTTATTCTTTCCGGAAATTACATTAAAGTTCAAATGGAATTCAGTGCTGAATTCAGTGTTTATAGAACCGAGAAAAAGAGCTTTAGGAAAGGGTCTAGAATACAAAAAAAAAAAAATTATGTTATGGCCAGAGTAATAAATTCTTCAACGTCCTTAAATAGATGAAAATTTGAATAAAAGACTCTTTGAAAGTATTTTGAAAAACGTTGCATATCTTCGGGTTGCTCTAAAATCGTGTACTGCAAATATTTGTTTAAGAAATATGAGTTTTTTACTGTTGTTATTTGAATTACTTGAACTTATAATGTAGTTAAAAAGGTTCAATAACTTTCAAATTTAATTTATTAATTATTGAATAAAGATTCAAGTAACAAAACTACGCATTTATTTATCCTCTTCTTGCTCAATCTTTTCTTCTATCTTTTTTGTTCCCACTTAATTTTCCACAGTGAATTTTTCTTGCATGGGCCGGTTTCGACTACAGCAACGCCAATGAACCGCATCGTCAATATTTGCAGTCAACTTAAAGGACGTTGACCGAACATGCAACGCACATCCGTTCAACAGGAGCAGGAAATGCTTCACCATGCTGCGCGTCTGTAAGGCAAAAGTTATCGAGAGAGCGAAGAGAGCGCAGCCGCTGTGCAGCTTCGTGCAGTCGACAGCGAAGCCATAAAAGGAAGCCGCAACATCGCGAGCGCTCCAATTGCCATGAAGCGACGCGACTGTTGTAAGGTTTCCGCTAAAATAATATAACCGAAAAACAGTATACAGTGTACAGTGAAGTGTAAAGAGAGTGAAACAACACTAGAGCAAGCGACAAAAGACATTCTGCTCAATCGGTGAAAGGAGAAGAAGTTTCTCGGATCGGAAAGCAAAAGTAAGTACATCGGCGTCTATGCACGAGTCTTTCGAACGAGCAAAACCGATGTGATTTGTGAGCATTGAGTGAAGTCCGATTCAGAAAGTGGAAGAAGGGATTTGCTTTTGTAGTTCGGCAGCAACAACAACAGCAACAACGACAGGAGCCACCGATGGCCGCTCATGTCTGCTTTATTGACATACCGCATGAGGAGCCGCACCAACGTCACCACGGCAATAACAATGGGAGCAGCAGCAGCAGCAGCAACAGCCGCCTCTCGCCGATGTCGCCCGCGCACAGCTCTCCCCGCTACGAACGCAACATGGGCTTCTTCCAGCAACTGAGCCGCCGCTTCGGCCTGAAGTCCAGCGATGACCTGGTTTACGCTGCAGGCGAGGACGACTCGCACAGTTCATCGACCGATTCGTGTTCTTCGGCTGCGGGCACCCTGCCGCCGCTGCCAGCTTCCATCGCTGCATCGACAACGTCATCAGCTGCGCCGCACTCGGCTGCAGCGAAGGATGCTGGTCTGCATCAAGGCTCCAGCACGGAGCATTTGTCATGCGCCTCCAGCGACACCAGCAGCACGCTCGACATCAACGACGAGCTGCAGCAGAAGGGCGCCACCAACAACAACACCGCGAACTTAAAACCCAAGTTGGCAGCGGCAACAGCAGCTTCCAAATCGTCATCGTTTTCATCACGGTCCAGCTTCACGCGACTTCATCGCCGTTCGACTACTTCGATACGCCGCGCCTTCGAAGGCTTCACGATGTCAACGCGGTCGCTGTCGTGCAGCGGCAGCTCGCCGCCGCAGTCGAAGGAGCGAACGGGCAGCTGCAGCGGCTCACCAGCCAAAGCAGCGTTCAAAGCTACGTCGACGCTGGAGCTACACAAGAAGTCAACGACGTCGCTATCGTCAACGTCGTCGTCGGCGACGGGCTCCAAAGCAAAGTCGCAGCAGCCGCCGCAACGCATTCTGCGGCAGCCTGTGTCGTATACATATCTGAAGGGAATGTCAGGGTTGCCAACGCAGCGGGTACCGCGAAATGCAATCTGCTGCAGTTACAGCCGGCGATAGAGGGAGGCAGATGGAGAGAAAGAGACGAAGCGATGCAACATTCAGTGAAGCTGAAGGAGTTATCAAAGGTTTTGAAAAGAAGCAGGTTTTTTTTTTAATGTATTCCACCGGTTTTTATTTAATTAATAAAGCAACAACGCAAGCGAAAAATCACGTGTAGACGAGCACCCGCACGCCCACTTTTTATTATATACAGACAGAAGCGATAAAAGAAAGTTATTACACTAAACAGTTACTTAATGACGATTATTAAGAATAGATCTTAATTAAATAGATCTTTTTGAAGGCGTAAAAATAAAACACATCTTAAATTAGCTACCAGAAAAAATTTACGGTCATCTTAGAGCATGAAATTCTGTAGAAAACATTTTTAAATTTATACCGCAGTAGAACAAATAAATACAACCGAAATAAATTTACGATGATAACCAGCTAAAAACAAAGCAATAACAGAAACAGAGAAAACCGGCAAAAACCGATAGGACTCCAAGGAACAGAATTAAAGGAAGTCCCCGAAAAATAAACAAAAAGTCTCCATTGTCGCCAAATAATTCAAAAAAAAAGGGGAGACAACAAGGTGGGAACCAAAATTAGAAGGAGAAAAGCACACAAGGGAAAGAATAAGAAAGCAAAGAATATATAAAACAAAGCAAAATGAAGTCACTCAAATATAAAACACAGAAATGACAAATTCTTTTCGTAACTCGCCTGCAGAATTTAAGGAATTCCCTGATAAAAGTCCAAAGTGGAAGTTGAAAGAATTAAAAAAAGGGTGTTGAAAGAAACTGATTTAAAGAAAAATAGGAAGAAGATTTTTAAATAATTGTAAATTAAATTTTCATTATATTTTAAATATTATTTTTAATTGATTAAGTTTCAAGAGTGGTTAAAAATGCCCAAAAACAAATATTTAAATATAATAAAAAAACTTTGACTTCAGTTTTTACTTTACGTTTCCAAAGGCAATATAAAAAAAAACAAAATTTTAATTAATTAATAAGTCAACGTATTAATTGTGCCTTTATCCTAATTACGAAAATTTGGAACAAGACAACACAAAAACCCTCTTTATTTTATTGTAACTGTAAAAAATTAGTTTATTTAATCAATTAAACATCCTAAACTTACATAGTAACCGCATCAATAAAACTAATAACATAAAATTAATATAATAACCAAAATTATATTAATATTAAAAATAATAACATTTAAAATAAAAGTAGGAATGCAAAATGCTGGGAACAAAAGCTTCTTTAAAATATTTATTTCATTAAGAGTAAAATTCGATATTAATTCTAAATTAGATATCCTTAAATATTAATCTAAAATTAATCATTTACTCGTACTCGAAACAGGAAGCGTTAGGAACGAAACACCAACAACAACAAAAATAAATAAATTTTCAAATAAAATAAAAAACACTTTTATTCTAGCTTTTAACAAAATTCGTACATTATTTTTTCTCAAATTCTTATCAAAAGTAATAACAAAAGAAAATACTTAAATACACAGCAAAAATTTACGATTAAAAATAGATGAATATTTGACAAATAGAAATTGTTATTAATAAATTTTTAATTGTTATTTTTTAACATATTTTTATTATTTTTTCCTTGTATTTCCTTCAACTTAAAAAGCTAGCAGCACTTTAAAAACCTTTAATAACACATAATTAAATGTATAATAAATTTTAATTATTTAGAAGATTGAAAGAATCTACAGAATATATTTGAACACTCAGATGAAATCTCTAAAAGAATCATTATTTAAAGATATACAGAACGTTTATCAGAGCTATATACCAGATCCCATACACCCACATAATGAAGAAAATAACTATACAACACATATCTGTGAAGTTCTCTCAACTTTGACGTTAGAAAAGTTTGAAAGCAGCAGCTCACTTCACTCAAATATGAATATTTCACGAAACATGATAATAATAGTTACCGAAAAATGCAAATGATATTAATCACAGTAAACAGAATTGTTAAAATTTACAAAATACGAGTACATATAGTAATATATCGGAATGTTTATCCAGCGAAAGAAAAAATCTTGTAAAGAAAACAAAAAATATAAAAATAATTTCAGAAATATTAAACTTTTTATTTAAAATAAAATAAAAACGAATTGTTTTTTATTTGTCAAAGAATGGAAACAAAAGACGTGAGTATTTATTCACTTCTTCATCTTCAAATTTCTCCATATCCTGCTACGTACTCTATTCTATATTTAGCTTAAATTGAACCCATGACATTTACTCTAAACCCGTCGCATTACTTCACTTCAATCGGGGATTCCACCGTCGAGAAATCAGCAATTTTCACCCATGAAACCTGAACAATTCATAAAAGGAAAGATCTTGCGGTAAAAACCAAAAAATTGAGCAGCAGTGTGCCTTTGTAAAACTGAGGAATCGAAGCTAGGATGAAATCTGTGGCAGTTCTCTAAAGACGTTCGGATGTATGGCTAAAAAGGTTCCAAACCGCACTCTTCCGTTAGTCTGGGTTGCGCTATGACTCGGGACGCAGGGTTTTGAATGTGTTGAAGGGGACAATAGCATAAAAGACATCTGGCGACCCTCATATTGAGCCACTTTCGAATGTTTTCTGCGACTTTGATTATTTTGAAAAGGCACGCAAATTGTTTCGTATACATGCGTTATGTTTTTCTTTCTTCTCTGCTAGAAATCAATCTTCCGTCTACAATATTGTGTCAGAAGCAGAAGATGAATTGTTTTAATTTTCCATCTTTGTTATTCACTTATTATTACCGTTTTAATCTGTCGTATGCTCAACTACGGTTTTTTAGGATTTTGCTTTCAGTTATTAGACTTTATATAAACTATTGAAATTTTAATACGTTGAACTTACGATGAAATTCATTCACTACAATAGCAAATGAAATCAAATAATACAGAAAATATGACAATATTCAAACACAACAGCATCTATACGAATCAATGATTGTCTTCTAATAACGCAGTTGTTGAAATAAATTGCATTTTATTAAAGTAAATTAATTTCCGCTTCTACACATCTTTCTCACAAGAAGCAGAGTTCAGTCCTGGTTAACGGCATCAATTTTAAAGAAAGCATTAAGAATAAAAGCCATTTCAATAATAGCGATTCTTAAAAAAGTTTATTGGCTAGCATGGAGTTGTTCTCTAAAAAATGTGTTCTTTTACAAATTACTTAAGTCAATTTCCTCAATCATGATTGGAACAAACAAACAAATGTTTACAACACGAACGAATTAAACACATTTTAAATTTTTCGAATGAACTAAACACAGTCTTTAATTTTAGGGATCAAAACCACGATAAACTGGATTTAATTTTAACATGCAATGGCGAAGTCAGGCTTCCTCGATATAACAAAGTTATATTAATTTTGCGCTAAGATACACAACATTAATAAAACACATCATCTGTGAAGACGAGACCTTAAAAGCCAAGAGCATTACAAATTACACGTTTAATCTGTCATATTATAGTGACTCGAAATATATCAAAGCTTACAACAAAATTTCTATTACGATATTTCCTTAGGTTTGGATTATTATCCAATGAAAAAACTCAAGAATATCCTAGACAACGCTATAAATAACAAATTATAAAAATTAAGACGTCAGCCTAAAAGTATGCCATGTAAATCTAAACTGTATGATGATTAGCATCATGTTGAGTTAATAAAATGAGCACGTAAATTATAAATGGAAAAAGAGAATCCATTGAAAAGGTTTTAGGGAGATTTTTTTACATTTATAAATATATTCATAAATAAAGCAAGCATGATGACTCTGCATGCCTGTATTATTTGTCTTTCGAAAGAAAACTGAGTCAATATTAAACGCTGCTTGGAATACTAATTTCATAGAATGACCTAGAAACATAATTCACTGGTTATGGGCAACAGAAAGAAGAAAAATACCATTTTCAAAGCAATCCACATTATTACAATCATCATCTTTATCAATAAACGCAATAAATTAATAGGTTTAATCTATGATTGAGCGACAGTGACTAAGAGACCGAATAAAATGGCAGAAAAGGAGAAGTAAAAGTAGGAATAAGTTTTGCAAAACAAGTAAATTAAAAAAGGATGGACTGGAACTTGTAGGCGAAAGCCAAAGAAATATCTGCCAGTAGCAAGTAAAGAGAAGTTTATAGATTCAGGGGAATTAAACGGAATTGCCACAAGCAACTTCCATTCATAGCTAAAAGTTAGGCTAATGAAAATACATCTTTACAATCCTTTATCCTTTTTCTAATTGAAATTATTATGTTCTTGAACATTCTAGGAAATTTATGAAGCCTTAAGCCTGAAGAAAGAAGATACTTAAAATCTAAAATTTCTCATTTTGATTGTAATGTATTTAATTTTTATCGAAAGTCTTTAGAAATTTGCATGTCACGAATAAATTAGTTAACACTTAATATAATAATTCTTTCATAATTATTTCTTACATATCGCTACTACTCTTTATAAACTTTTTTTTTATTATATAAATTGCTCTTTATTAACAAAAATTCTAAAAGTAGCTACAAGGATATTTTTTTACTTATTCTCTCATTACTGTTCGCATAGACGTAGTGTATGTGTACGTGCGTGAGGTCACGTAAACATTGAGTTCTATTGTTCAATTGAAATGTGTTATTTTAATGGAATGCAATCTGACAGAAAGCGGCACCAGACGATGATGCAGATAAAGCAATAAAGAAGCAGAGAAACTCAAGGGGGGGAATGAAGAGGGTGGAGGAGGGCACGCAGACCGAAGGATATGAATTTAATGTTTTCTATTTCTATTACTGAATACACTGTGACACTGAAAGTGCTGGAGGTTGGTGACAAAACTACGACAACAGCAAAAATGACCGCGACCGATAACAAGAAAAAACAATTAACGAAGGTAACTTAACTACAATACTAATAACAATTAAGGATAAATGTCAGAACCTTAGACTCAAGCTACATAAAGATAGAAAAGAGAAAGAAAAATTCATGGTTAGACGAATTCAAACATGGAAGGTTAAGTAATAAAACTAAAACTGAAATTATGTATCTTATAACTGCTAATTTATTTTCTCATTTACCCTACGCCGATATTGATGTAACTTCCTAATCCAACTGCTGCTTAAAAATAGAGCAGATTAAAAACTACGTGTTCACGCTGCCCGAACAAATGCGCATCGTCAGCGTTCTTGATGACGACTACGAAGAAAATTATCTTAGGAATTCTGGGATGGATACATCGAATTACAACTCAAAGAATGAAGTGAGTTATTAGCTATAAATAAAGGGCTAAAGAAATATCCCTGTTTTGCAAACATAGTCAAGAATCGTGATGGGGAATTGAATGTTGTTCCTGACGTATGCGTAACTTCGTAAGTGATCTGCGTCTGTGTGTTACTCATACGCCACGTTGATCCAAAAATAAGAAAAATTGAAAACCCAAAGTAAAAATAGAAAAGAAAACAGTTTTCAGACGTATTTGGAAGTATTAAAATGGAAGCCAATTAATAAATGTCAAATGTCAATTGAATTAAAAGTTTTATTGCTACTTAACCTAACTTAAATTGAATAAGTTTAAGTTTGAATTGAATTAATATAAATAAGTTTTGCGTAAATCTAATGACAAATTAAAATCCGCATCAATTTTGCTTTAGTTTAATTGCATTTCGTTTATAATAAACTAAATTTAAATTTATAATAAACTTTTACAAAATTTATTTTGAATTACGTTCAATTAAAGTTTTAATATATTTAAAAGTTGTCTGCAAGCAGGTTTTCATTTAAGTTTGTTTTTATTTACGTCAATGGTTAACTTTAATTAATTTAGTTTTATTTGGTCTCTTCAAATTAATCTCTTTCCTTAATCTTATTTTTTACTAAATTCTAATATTCTATTTAAGTAACTGATAATTTAAATTTACTTTCAATTATTTCTATGTAACTATTTATGGTACTTTTTTTTGTATATTGTGTATTTATTTATATATCGTTAATTAATTAGTTTAATTTTTTATTATCTTTCTAAGTCACTCTATAATAAATTGTAGAATTTATAATATTTTTATTTTTATTCGATGTTTAATTAATTTTATTTAAAGATAAATTTTAAAACCAAGTTTAATTAAATTTTAATTTCACATTGTTTTCATTTGTCAATTAATTTCTCGTATTATATTTCAACTCATGCTTCTTTAAGGAAGCCAATTGAGGGTTTTATGAAATAATAAATCATAAATCAACTGTAATAATAATCTGACACGAAAACTGTAAAAATGTCCTTTGTGTTGTTAAGCTTAATGTTTCGATGAAAAGAATTTTTATGCTTTCGGAAATTACTAAAGAACTCGTGTAACAAAAACACTTTAGGCGAGGACAACAATTGAAATGAATTAAATATGTTTACACGTGTGAGTAATAAAAATGTTGATATGATTCCACGACGTATGAAAACTTCAGTGCACGGCACTTTTCTGTTATCACATGATTAAATGGAGTAGATCGGAAAAAGAATAGAAAAGAAAGGGATGAGCAGTTGAAGTCTGGCTGCAGCAAATTGCTTTCCAAGCACCTTGAGCTACGAAATGTCTAGAAACCAACGGCAGCAGCAGAATCAGATGAAATCGAGGTCACAAGCGGACTTTCATTGTTACTCGGAGACGCGTGCGAAATAAATAAATGATTGAATAGCAAAATGCACAAATGTACAGATTGCGCGTGTGTATGTTTATGTGAAAATGGCGACAATACTTTTTACCTCGTGTCGATACAAATAAAATAAAAACTTGATATTAGAATTCTATTAGTTTTCCGTCGAATAAAAATTGATGATAAATGCATGCAAAATCCATTAAAAAAATGTGGTAAATTAAATTAAGCAGTTAAAAACAAACTAACTCAAAATTTTTACTTATATTTTTTTTAAATTTTAATTTTTTTCTATTAAATCTTTAAATTGAAATTGAAATTGGTATTTTATGAAGCTTCTTTATAAAGGTTCAAATTGAAATAATTCAATTAAAAAAAAGTAAATAATATTTGGGGCTATAATGAAATGTCTAAAATCATTAGACTTTTATTTATTTTTAAATCTTTTTTCAATAAATCTCACATTATTCAAAGAGTTTCTCCTTCTTTCAAACGATTGAAATCAGTTCCTGCAGTATTCGTTAAAGCAGGCACCATACACGCATCACCACGTCCACCCTACATCCCCCAAGCGTTCTAGCATCGAACATCCTCGCACGATGTCTAAAAGCTAATGCGAAAATTCACACAGACGACGAGGAATCATTCACGACTGCCGAGCAGCAGCCGAAAACTATGTCACTCGGTCGCTGGGTCGGTCGCTTGCCCTCTGCAGACTTCGGCAAGCTTCGTGCAGCAGCCGCTAACGAACGACCGCCGTGTAGAGCGTGAACGAGAGAGGACGTTCATGGGCGTTCGTCCACTCCGCGGTGTGTATTCGTAGATCGCACTCTGCATGCTTTCGTTCGCTCGCCTCGTGTCGTCTCGTCTCGTTCTGACCTTATCGCATTCATGACGAATGCTTTGGCCTCCAGAAATGAACACACATACGAACTTTGCTCAATGCTAGCACAAGTAGCGTTACGTTCCACGTATTAATCACGCTTCATTTAGGCCAACCATCTTCAGTAGTCGTCGAAATGAGGAATGTAAAAATGCGAATCCTCGTATGTAACTAAAATTCTTCAAATAAATGTATGAGGAGAAGAGAGGCGAGAGCGGGGCGCGTATCTGTGTGTTATCTGTGTGCTTACGTGTGCATGTGCGATGTTGTTGTTGGCAATTGTCCTTGTAGCCGTTAGGCTGCAGAGATGACCTGATTCGGATTAAATTTATTACGAAAATTAAATCGCAGAGCCAACAAAAACGGGTTATTATTAGACATCAATAAAACTAAACGATATCCTCAATCATCCACTACACTTCTACGCAGTTTTCCCAACGCCTGTTTATAAATAGTTTTCATTTGCTTTTTATCTGGTTTGTTAGTCTCTGGAATTAATCAACGTTGCATGAATTCACGGCTGAAGTGACATTCGGCATAGGTGAAGGTGACGTCTGGAACAATCGTAAAGTCTCTACTACTCGCTCCTCCTCACAGACCCCCTCCCTGTCCCGTCGTCGCTGTGGTTGACATTAATTAGCATCAGATAACATTTAATGTTTCAATGAAACGACTCGAAAGGCCAAACGATTCCCTGAATACATCCAAATCACACGCAACAACAGCAACAAAAAACACAGATCAGGGTTGCCGGGATTAAGTTGCATTCATTGAGAAGTTTCTTCGCAAAAGTCCTGCAACGTCATCGGGTGCCGCTGCAGCATTGACGTTCATGACGTCACAGCAGCCACGGCAATTCGGCAAAGCGGCGACGGCTCGGTAAAGCTCGGGACACAATGCTGCCGAAGCACAGCGCATACGAACAACAACTGCGGCGAGATGCAATCTCTCGGTAGCCGTTATTTAGGTCAGGGACCATGCGGTAACCTTTAAGCCGCTCTTTGTTTATATACACTGCGTCACCTTGCCGTAGAGTGCCGCTCGGTGTTGTGTTGCGGTGTGAGTGCCTCGGTGCATTCAGTGCTGCTGGGTTCCGTTTTTCAGTCGAGTTCATTCTGGAAAATTTCACAAATAAGTATAGAGCTTGAATGCGGCATTTTTGTGAAGGACATCGACGTCGACATCAACAACATCCTCATCATCGTCGTCAGCGCCATGAACGAGCTGTAGCTTCTCCGGCAGCCGGTTGCTTTGCGCTGAAAGCTCTTTTAAACTATTGTTATTATTAATGTTGGTGTTGTTGCTTTTTACTATTTTTGTTCGTTGTTTTTGCTGTTAGTCTGCGGTATACAACAAGCCGGGCAGTGGAAGCGACCGCCCAGCAGCGGGCCGCTCAATGGTGACTGCGTTGACCCTGAGCCTTACGGTAAATGCCAACGATCATCATCAGCTTCCATTCATTCCGAGTGCGTCAGTTGCGGCGTTGCTTCTGCTGTTCTTGTTCAAGTGCAATGAATTTTAAATTGATTCTCCGATAAAGTGTACAACCTTCGAGACGATGGTTATTTATAGATTCCGAGCAACAACAAGCAGCACAAAGGCATTGAAGGAGAGGGAGAAAGGCTAGCATAGCACATAGTTAATTCAGACATCACTAAAACAACAGAAAATTCATACATAATTCATACACACTTAATTCATTAAACAAACTCGACGCAAGCAAGCTTCTTATTCCTCTGGAAAATAATCTGTCAATCACATTTACGACGACAGATTTAAGAGAATGCAAACGACTTAATCATTATTTTGAAGTTTCTAATTATTAATTCTTTATAAATAGCTGAAGGATTGATAGATTAGAAGTGAAAGACGATGTGTATAAAACCTTTGTATTACGTCAGCAATCAAGAAATTTAAACGTGGTGCTGATCGAGGCGAACGTCTGGGAAAATGAAAGGAATCTTATTTGTTTATCCACAGTTCAGCGATATATAATGGTAATAAGTAACTGAATTGGATTTATACATGTTGGAATAACAATGATAGGAAAAGGTAGGAAACCATCGACTGTAAGTACATTCAGAAGATCACGCAAGCGTTTCTGTATCTCAATCGATTAATTGCCTATTTCTATTGTCTCCCATCGATTCGATCTGTTCTTAAGATGGAATAGGAATCGATTTATCGACCCTTGAGATGCACTTGTAGCACTTGCGTTCATGAGTCCTTGTTTTTCTTTTACTAATTTTTCAATTAATATCATTGAATTTCTTTGCTAAATGCATAACAAAATAATGCATAAAATAAATAAATAATAATATAAAAATAATAATACTGAAATAAATAATAAAATATGTCATTAAAAAACCACGTTCCTGTCGCTATTTCAAATGAAATAAAACAATAAAAACAATTCAACTCTTTCTAATTTTTACTTTCTACTGCATTTTTTGATCTTTGCTTTAGAACTTTTTTCGTCTTCAAAGATCGTTTCTCTCCCGCGTCGCTTTTTTTCCATCACCTACGATCGCTATTTTAAGCGAGCCGAAGTTTTTTCATCTCTCGAGATCGATATTCGTCACGAACCGAACTTTTTCCATCTTCAACTATCGAAATCTTTGCATGTCAGCTCTTTTTTCATCCCTACTGATATTTATATTTGAAGATCCAAATTATAATCGATGAGTGATGTTTATTTTTTGTAAAAAATGAAAAAATTGGCATAGATCTGTGAGTTGTATTGCAAAGATTGTCCTAGATCATTAAAAACCCGAATCTATAAACGTAGCAAAAGTGGAAAATGGCAGATTTAAAGTTGTGAGACTGGAAAGAAGGTCAAAAAGATTGTACAGATCTGAAATTAATTAATATATCATTCTTTCAATAAGAATTTTGTAATTCAAATCGCTTTTTTGGGATTTTCAGCGTGCTACGTGTGAACAGAAAAGGCTTTATTCTTTAATCCATTATTCAGATGTTAAAATAACCTAAACGACGCACTTGTCATCGAAGGTTTTCTAGTCTTTAGAAACTAATTCATACTTTTCGGTGTCCTTTGAGTAGGTCTCTGGTTTGGAAATAGTAATTGGGTCAAGCTTTCAGAACTTTTGCAACCTTTCACAGCTGCAACACAGATTCGCCTACTTTGAAATCTTTTAATAGATGCCGTTAGTCTCGAAGAACATCCTTTATTTGTGTGCACCTCGGTTTCGTGTCCTCGTCAGAATGGCGCTGCTTGGATGAAGAAGCGAGCCACTTTCAATTCGAGCCACTTAATTAGTCAGTCAGTGAATTTGTTACTCTGGCAGTCACTCAATCTAACAACTATTTGTAGTGATGACCTCTTTTCAGCATCGTTGAGCGCCGCCGAACAAAGCTGAATTTGTAGTCCTTTGACTCAGCGAAGCAGAAGCTGTTAATCTTAACTTGGCCTAAATAATGCACTGGCTTTGTTTCTGTTTCGGTTTTGTACTTATGCTTTGCTGCGATGATTGCTTTTCCTTTTGTATCACTTTTTTCCTTTTTCATATACTTAGCGAAGTGGAACAAGGATATCGTCCTTTTAAAATCATATAAATACAACATGAAAACAACGATGATGCTAAAAAAAGATACGAAGTAGGTTAATAAGCATAAACGGATCTTGATATCAGCAGAGTTCACTTTAATTTGCAATAATATCAATAATAATAACAATTATAATAATAACGATAATAATAATAATAATTGTCATGGTAATATTGGTAATAATATGATAATAACTTCAGTGACAAGTAAAATAATTATTATTATTTCTTATTTATTTATTCAGCATCAAAATTAATCAAATTATTCAACTATTTACTTTTTTAATTACTTGTATTATTTATTTTTCAATTTTACAATAGGTTAAAGTTTGCCATACAGCTTCATATTAATAGAAGCGTTAATATCTCGCAGCTTCTCTCCTTTCGCCCTCTTCCTGAATCCAAAGCGGCTGCAATGTCCTTGCAGCTGTAATTTTTTCATTGAGTTCAACGTCCCGAGCCGAGCTTCTTCACAGACACCGAAGGATACCGATGACGACGATGTTACCAAAGCTGTATCTGTATCGAAATCGGTTTTTCTCTTGTACTTGCACCTTTTTCCGATGGGGATTTTTATGCAGCTGCATCTTTGCTGCATCCACACTTCCACGAGTGTCTGTATATGTTTTTCATATGTATTTGCGAATTTGCAGAAGCAAATTGCACGTCGCTGCACACAAATACACACGAATTTAGCTGCATTTATGCAGAGAACGCCTTGCATTCATGGCTGCAGTCACCATTTTGTTTTACTGCTTCGTGTGTATGCGCTTCTCTGCCGTTCTTCAGTAGTTCATTGAACTAAAACGGGGTTAAAAATAGATCCTTTGACACACTCCTGCCGACGCTGTTCCCATTATCGACAGAATTGCGAGAATACATAAAACAACGATGATGCTAACAACCACAGCTGTGACGTCATTCGAAACGAATAACTGTAAAAAGAGCTGAATTAATCATAAAGTTTAATTTCTATTTCGGACTTTAGATATTCATTCATTCCACTGGTTTAACATTTCGTTGAAACAATAAAATTAATGAAATTTGCATCTTCATGAATTTATTTCAGGATTTATTTTCAGTAACTTAATAGATATTTATTATTAGGAAGTTGCATTTATGAAAGAATTCTTTTTCATCAATTTATTTATGTCCAATTTATATAAATTTTAGGTATGAGCAACAAAATAACAATTGAAAAATTTTAAATAACCCTACAAAGAAACACTTCAGCACGCGAAAGTGTGTCACCCGAAATTAAACAACAAAATAAAAGCAAAAAGCAAGATGCCAATGAATATCCTCAGTAAAAGTCAAACAAATCTCCGAGGATTCAGATTGAAGTCGCAGAAAATCCGAGTAAATTAAAAATAAGGCTTGCAAATTCAGGAAATAATATAATTCATTCTATGCGAATAAATGTTATAAGCATACCCAAACATATCCACACACATACACATTTTCCACTCAATCAAAACACAACCGAGAACATAAACTGAAGTATTGAATAAATGTGCGAAGGTCTGCGATGGAAAACACACGCAAAATAGGAAAAAAAATTGTACAAAAATATAACATTTAAAACCAGTCGATCGAGGAATGGCGTTGGCAACATTAACTTTTTGTATAATTCCAGATATGCGAATAAAAGGTTGCCATTGACAGGCATTTTAATGGTTCTGAGGCTGCTTCCGGTGCCTAAATGTATTTTTTGGCCGGGGGAAATGGTTTGTAAAGCCTGTAAAGTGCTGCCGTGTGTGTTGAGCCTTCAGCTTGAAAGGATTTTCCCTCCATTCATCAATGAACACGCTTACAAGTGTTTCCATTTCCATTTCCGGGAATGATTTTCGACAAGGGTCGGTCGTCAGTGAAGCACATATAAAAAAATTATTTGCGGATGAGTTAATTTCGGCGTACGAATGCTTAGAGGAGGATGGGAAGCGCGTGGCTTTGGCTTTTAAAAATACCTTTGGACTTTTAAATTTAGCCATTCGAGACACAAAAGCCAAAGCGAAGGTATAAAAATAAATCTTCGCTATCAGAGCGGAAAATAATGAAGCATTAAAACAATTTTTCTTAACAGTTTTTTCGGGAAGTGAAGATTTATTTTTCTTTGTTAAATTCGCCTTGATTGGACATTTTTTTAAAGGTTATCATTATTATATTACTGTATATTCCTTCATTCACTAAGTTTGTTTAGAATCGGAATTATAATCGGAAGTGACTACTTTTGGAATTGGAAAAAAGGACCAATGTAATTAATTCTTGTTCTTATAAAATTTATTTATTCATTTATAATAACATTTTTTGGTATTTTTGTTCCTCACATGATTTTTTTCACATCGCTATTATAGCATGAATCAGTCTAGTTTTATCTTATAGAATCTATAATAAAGATAATTAATACTATTTCTATTTTATTTTCTATATTCGGGGTCTTCCTGAAATAAGTAGCACTGCATCCAGCGCGTTTTGTCGCCACCTGTAAACGTCACCTCGAAGTTCCGTATCAAATGATCGAGCTCCGCGTCGTAGCTAGCGAAATGATTCCGTGATCGGCGACATTCATTCACGAAAAACTCCGCTAAATAGTGCACAGCTTTTGCGGCCTCGGCGCTGTGCGAGCAACCGTCAATCCGCCCATCAAGCTGCTCGTAGCGCACTCTTTCGGGATGAAACTGAACTCCATAGAAAGGGTAACTATGAATTAGCACAAATAGTTAATTAGTATTACGAGTATATTTTAAATTACTAATGTCTTTATATAAATCAAAATAAAACTAAGCAATTAATATACTTTTTTTACATACTTTTTGTGCTCGAGAATTGAGATGAATTCCAAATCCATTGCGTCTTTATTTGTGGCCAAAACTTGCCACTCCTCGTTTATTTTAAATTGTAGTAAATCCTGTAAAAGCAAAATAATTCAATAAGTGAAGTCTGATTGGATGCGGTATTGGTAGTGATTCAGGAAGTCGTTCCAAGAATGCCACCTCATTCAGGAAATTCAATCAGCTTTTTTAACTTACAGCTTCCGTTACACAGTAACGATGAAAGTGATACGCAAAAGGCTCTGACTGCATAAGATGCTCCAGCTCATCACTCAGTCCAGAGAATAATTTCGATTTTCGAAAGTCTAAAAATAAAATCAATACAGAAAATTATATAACACATATATTAACAATGATGATATGGGCAAACTTTGCAATTCTTTGAGAGCATTGAACGATCATAAAATTAAAAAAATTATCTGCAACGTAAAACATAACCAACGCAACAATAATTTCTTTTTGTATTAGCGTTTGTTCATCTACAAATGACCTGTCTGTCCAAATTGAGTCACTCACTCTCTAAATCTTAACGATAAACTGATATTTTCTAATTTCTTTTTGGATTTCTTTGTGTTGGTTTTAATAAGATCCTTTAAATACTTCTTTATTATTGTGAATTGTAAAAGCTAAAATGTTGGTCTGCAATTCCTACCATTTAAATTGACTTCATTTGTAATGTCGAGTGATAAAGAGAGACAGAGATTTAACTAATGTTTACCGAGAGTCAAAAATAAACAAAAAATTATTCCCGACTATCTTAATTATTCCTTATTGTATGCAAGCCCATCTCCCTTACTTTTTTATCCATTGTCGTGCTGTATCGCTTTGTCTAGCGTCTTCTCCTCTCTCACCTTTGGAAAATTGCACTGGCAACCCACAATCCATATGCTCACAGTCCTGTCGTGGATCCACGCCTTTAGCTGAGTGTAATAACAACAACTCCATGCCCAAACAAGTGCCCCAAATGGGGAAATATTCGCCGACTTCATTATATTGCACAGCGATCTCGTAAATTAATTTCGAACTCTGAACGCAATCATTACGAAGCTCCGGGCAGTCAACCATATCCTTGGCACTGAAGAAAACCGCTCCACCTGGAATAAGGATGCTAAAGTAAACTATTAAAACTCAGTTATATCAAAAAAATTGCCATTTTAGTGAAAGAAACAAACCCATTGATTTTTTTCATTATATCCTCGTAGTAGGAACGCGTCTGTTTAATCCTGCATTTAGACAAAACAACAAACATATCATAACAATAATTAATAAAAATATAACGATGTATATTTTAAGATAATTAAAACTGAATCTCGATTTAAATTGCTTAAATCTCGATTTAAATCTCAACTAATTTACAATTTAATTACGCGTTTTTCGTTACGGAATTTAAATCAAAATTCAAATTAGGATAGGTTAGTTTTCTATATATGTAAACGAATGATATCTGCAAAACAGAAACGAACAAGTGTCTATATTTGCTTAGTCAAAGAGAAACGTAAAATTAAAAAAAGAAACACTGATACGATAAACAGTTTCTTTTCTTGCAGGAGAGCGCAGAATCTTCAGCAGAGCTTTAAGAAGCGTCAAGTGCAAAGCTTTTTATTTAAAATTGTATTTGTTTACTGACTAAAAGCAATCAATATTTTCTTTATTACGAGACAAATGAAAATAATAGTATTTGCTAATATAAATGCAATTGCATAGTCAATAGTTTCGTAATCCTAATTAAGCGGTCACTTACCATATTGGGACGACTCGAGCACCTGCTGCTTCCAACCACTTAACATACGACGCAGCAATGTAACTTTTCACCTGCTTTCCATAGATTTCATTTAATTTTTGTGCCGCATCAATACACAAAACGCCAATCAACGGAGGCGTTTCCACCAGCAGACGTTAATGATTGCTATTGGAAGACGTTGTTATATTTTCCATCCTTCTGTCTCTCGGCTTTATATATTCTTTTCTTAGAATTTTTAATTTTTACATATTTTAAGCTTTTACTTTTATTGTATGCTTATATTTAAATCTGAATGAATTTCGTTTCACTTGAGAAATTGACAGAAAAACCATTCACTCTCGATGTAGCGTTTATCTTTCATTGCAGCTGGTGAGAAACTAAATAAAGAGTTGAGCTTTTTAATTCAATTTAATATGACACTTCAAGTGCATTCTTTAGTTTCTCTCAAAAAAGGCATTGGAACAATACGTGCAAAAATGCATAAGATAAATATACTAGAAAATGTGAAGAATATCTCGAGTGAAATAACACTATTCTTCATTTGGGAAAAACATGCATTTATCAGTCTTTCTCTGAACTTTCAAACGCTCCATGACGAATCGGTTATTAATATCATAACAAGTGCTTAAATCATCAACTAAGCTTCTGTTTATGAGACAAAAAAGCTGTTCCAAGGCTGTAGAGTGTGGTGAAAATTTATTTATTTCATTTTCATCACAGGAACGCAATTAAATTGTACTTTAAATTTCCAATAATCATTAAAGGCACCTTTGGAAGATAAACTTAAGACTATACGTCTTTTTTAACCTTTAAGATAAACAGAAGTCTTTCCGTCTTTTGATTTTAATAAACAATTTAGAAAAATAGTCATAAATAAACCATAACAATATATTTGCTTTTAAATTTTCATATCTTAAAACTGCCCATACTCGTAGGAACTTCTTACAAACATAGCATTTGTTAATTTATTCATATAAACATAAAGTAAGCATTAATCGCGCCATAGTCGC
The DNA here is from genome assembly GCA_937620795.1 of Thecophora atra. NCBI lineage: Eukaryota > Metazoa > Arthropoda > Insecta > Diptera > Conopidae > Thecophora > Thecophora atra. The sequence continues at coordinate 95,348,195 of OW569397.1, read as the reverse complement.
AGCAACTATCAGTTCACGAATGTACTCAGTATAATGATAGCAATCATACTGAGACTTAGACGAAGCAAGTTCGATGCAATGCCTGGCAACGATAGAGCGGAGCTGCTCCCACTGTTGGTGCTGTTTTCAAATAAGTACTGTTGAACGAAAGCTGAACCGAGTGGAGTCGTGTACTCCGGCACATAGTTGTAGATAAGCGTTTTCAACTCCTCAGTTTTGTTGGCAAAGCGATTGCGATTTTTGCGTGATTCGCCGACGAAGAAGTTGGCGAAATATTGCGAAGTGCGTACAGCCTGCGTAGTGTGAGTGATGTTGAGAGTTGTAGCGAACTCGTAAAGATTCTTTTCGGGATGAAACTGAACACCGTAAAATGGATAGCTACATGAAATAAATAAATCAAACTCAAACAGATGCAATTCGTTATGTTATTATATGTTTTTCAGCTCACTGCTTGTGTTCAATCGTTGAAATGAATTCCTGCCCATTCCAATCATGATTCACACTCATTACGTCCCATGTTTCGTTCAACTTCAAAGCAGCAAAAGTCTAAAAGAAAGCGATAAAGAAGGCACATTTGATATTTAAAGATTTATGATTCTTAGTAACTTTTTTATAAATAATGAATTTATTTTTAAAAGAAATAAATACTGATTGTGTTCTCAATGGATTTCCTGCGTCTTGATAACACCATTTACCTCTTCCGTAAAACAGAAAATGTGGAAGTTAGCTGTCACCGGAAGGTCTTTCAAATAACCTACAATCTCATCACTTGCATTTTGAAAGAGTCGACTTTTTTTATAACCTAAAATAAAGGCGAAGATCCGTCGAATATTTCGCTCCATACAAGTACAACTGCCTACTCACCATCCTTGAATTCCAACGGTAATGCCTGATTGGATGATGAGCAATCGGTACGTGGATCTGTCCCATTCGCAGAGAGATACACTAGCAATTCAAAGCCCAGACATGTACCCCAGAGAGGCATATAAATGCCCCGATCGTTCATATCCTTAGCTATTTCGTAGATATGTCTTCCAGCATCTGCATAACCTTCCGATTGATTGAAGTATGTTGCACCACCGGGAAGCAGCACACTAAAAGACCAACGCCATGAAGTATACAAAAGTGAAAAGAATGTTTTAATTTTCGCTCAATATTACCCATTAATTTTAGACATCATGTCAACATAGTAATTACGTGGTTGTCCAATCCTTAAACGAATATAGGAGAAAGAAGTTTTAATTAATTCAAACGTCAATAGATTGCAATTGTGTTAACAGAAGCAGTTACCATTATTATTTATTATTTATATTTATTAAGAATTGATCGCAATGTGTGTATGTATGTACATAAAAATGTAACGCAAAATTTAATTAATTTATTTAACTTTATTATGAGAGCTTAAGTACGTTTAATGTTAGATTAACAGCTTAACAATAAATATAAAAAACAAATGACCTCAACCTGTCTAAAGATAAAATAATATGCGATATAAGATATAAAAATATAAATAGATAACATTGAGTAAAGGGGCATTTGTTTTGTGATTATTAAAAACAGAAAATAATAAAGATGATAAATTTACAACAAAAATTACTTAGCAATTTTACTACTTCTATAAAAATAAAATACAATTTTCGAAAAACCAGCTCGTCAATCATATTCCATTCATGATAGCGTCATCATTTCTCATTAATTTTAAATGTTCACAGATTAAGTTGCAAGAAATATTGATTTTGTTTGTATACCTATATGAATAAAACCTATACATATTTATAAATAATACAGAATATGTTATCGCAAATTCATTTTTCCACTTCTTTTTCAAAATTGATTATCATATTGTATTTATAAGCGAATTCGTTGTTACTTTAGTTTTCGTTGTTGTTGGGGTTTTTTAAGACCAATTGCAAGTTTGTCAATGTGATTGGCACAAGGAAATAATTAAGTATAAATTGAGTATAAAATAACAATAAAAATTAATGAGCATTTATACATAGGTTTCTTTAATTACTAATTTAAGCTACATATGTATTCACTTTAACTATAAACTAAAAACTTTCCAAAGAATATAATTATTCGTTGTAATTTATCACAAACAAATTTAAGCCACAACTTTGACAAAATTAAATTAAACAAGATTAAAGAAACAGCATTGGAAGTAAAATAGTAACATACTAAATACACAATAATGAGGTTCAAATTCATTCATCGTTTATACTCACCATAAAGGCACCACTCGCCCTCCAGATCCCTCAACAAACTTTACATAAGAAGCTGCTATATAACTAGTAAGATTTCGACCAGAATATTCGCGCAAAAGCAAACGCGACACCTCCTGACTAAGAACGCCAATAATGGGTGTTGTGTTCTCACCGACCGATGGGCCATCTTTGAGATCCAAAGCAAAACCGGCTCCACTAGAAACTTTTGCGCTCACAGTAATGCTAGTCGCTAGTAGCAAAAGCGAGACATAGGAGAAGATTACCCCGTAAACACAACTCAATGAATGGAACTTCATTCTAAAGCGAAATGTTTAATCGATTGACTTCACAAGACCGACTCCGACAATTTGACTGGTTTGTCTCCAAACGTTATTCCGGTCCCAATAGCAGCAGTATGTAAACTAAAGGTGCTAAAACAACCGTTGATAAAATTGAAGTGCAGAAAGACACCTGATAAAAAAAACCGTTGGAAATTTCTTATCACAAAAATCCAAATAATAACAATGATAATCACAACACGAACTTTGCTTTATAAATTTCTCACAAGCTTTACTTACAACACGTTTGAGTTCCATTCGTCATTCTGAGGGACTAAGCAACATGCTGACCTTTTTAAGAGAAGTCGCCAAATTACAAGTAATGCAGTTCTCTAAATAAAACCAACAAATCAATCATATAGTATGTTTTACTTTATTTTTCATTGTTATCAAAAAGTTATCAAAAAAATCCCTGTTCGACATTTCAGTAAAAACCATAGATTAGGTAAAAAAATGCGAAACAACAATAGCGTTGCCAACTGAATTTAGAATGAAAAGCGAAATTAAATACGTTTTTTTAGTGATCTTGTTACCCAGCTCACTAAGAAAACAATGAATTTCATTTTATGTCAAACCTTTAAGCGAAATTATGAATGAGATTGTTATGAATGAAAAACTGTGCACTGCTAACCTTGTGTTTGCAAATAATCAAATGTGCAAACAATCAAAGGAAATTATATAAATAAACTGTAACATACATCTTTTTATTAACAAAAAACACACAAAAATTGGGAACCAATTTCGGTGAAAAGATCGGCGATCAGTTCTATTGCGAAAATAGAGATAGATTATTATAAAAATACAGCTGATGTATGTAAGTAAAAAAGAATAACAATAATAACTTCTTTGGGAACCTCTACTGACTTGATGTTACTTTCCATTAAATGGGCATATACAAAAGAAAATATAATTTAAAGAATTTCGATTGTGCATTTGTAAGCTACTTGCATTTTATAACGTTTCCATACGAATTGTCGCACATTTATTTACTGCCTTCCATTCATCACTAGCATAATTATATATGATCACTAGCTCTAACTAATCTTCTTCTGTTGCTTTTCTTTAATTGCGTTTTGTATGCTCGACAAGTATTTCAACTCCACAAGAATCGACGTTGCCATTTTGTAGTCTTTGTCATTGAAAAGATGAGTCAATTTATCCATCTTTTGTTCTACTTCTATACTTAGTCGCTGATTTATTTCGAAAAGAGCCTTCTTAGTAGTAGCCGCCTCCACCTCTTCATTGCGTTCCATCATATCCATAAGAAAGACTTTATCTAAAGCGCTATTGTCCTGTGGCATTTCTACACCTTCCAACTTCAGTAAATACTGACCACGTTCGATGGGAGCATACAAAGTTTTGTATGCCGAATTGATAAGAGAACTCCAGTCTTGGGAATTTACTTGTTCGCGGAAGGCCTTTGAAGTAAACATATCTGGATGTACAACGGTTTGCAGGTAGCGGAAGTTTTTAGTTAATGTTTTTGCATCTAGGCCAAAGGTCTGCGGAACATTTAATAAGTCGAAGTAGTTCTAAATAAATAAGGCTATTTTAATATTTCAGATCTTGTCAATAAGGCATCGGTATTTATATGTATAGAAATGATAAAAGATGTGTTGCATATTACGTACAATATCGTTGACCACATCTCGCAAGTGTCCACAATCATAGCAAACCATATGTTTCCATTTTTTTGTTTGTGCTTCACAGTACCAGCAATCATTATTATCTGCATTTTCGTTATGAGAAGTATTTCTTTTAATCTGCTGGTTTGTAGAAGTGATAGCATTCCCACCATACGAAAAGTGCTTTAGAGGTGAGGAAGCTGATAAAACCGAAAAATGGTTTACTGTTCTGAACGCCGGCCAAACTGCTTTATTTTGTCTTTGTATTAGCGAGTTATACACAATTCGGAAATTCCAAAAAAGCCTTGTGGTTTTGTGCATTTTTTTTAATTTAAGCCAAACACGAATGTGTTTGAGTATCTAATAAGGATTTACAAGAAATTTTATAATTTTATACCACGGAAATATATTGTAATGCAACCAAATACATGACAATTCGATTGAACAGTGTTGTAACTTTCTACTAGAGTTTATATTATGTTATAATTATGTTTTATTATTACAATTATTACAAAGTATGAACAATTGGCAATAAAATTTTAAAAAATCCTTCAGCAGTGTAATTGATACTGTGATTGATAACGCAAATTTAATAGTTGCATTAATTAATATATGTATGTAAGTAGTTATTAATAATTTAATATAATGCAAATTGTAATATTTCAGAATAAAAGTCTACTAGACTCTGATTCACAGATTATCACAATATAACTTTAATTTGATTATGCAATATATGACTGCTCCAGAATACAAATTAGTATCTTTAATTAGGACCACTATATTAATTGTGCATTTCGCCATGCAACACAGCATCATTGCTGTGTTTAATATCTTAACGAAGTTTAACGAAGGATGTTCATCAAGAAATTTTAAAATAGGCATATTCTGGGCATAAAAATTATTTATTCAGAGCTTAGTATGGGTAAGTGTAAAATATAAATGACGAATTTTATATATTTTGTTTACTTTTTAGATAATCTGCAACTACATGAGGAAGTCATGGAACTGAAAAAACTTCGTAAGTACGAAAGATAATTTGTTCTACAAGAGTCTAAAAAAACAGAAATGTACTTAGAAGTTTAAAGCTTCGTAATGTTAAACCATCACTTTTGTCCATTAGGTGAAAAGTATGAAGATCATCTCAAAGTAATTGGTTTCGAAATGTGCGATCTGCCGGACGATGTATCGGCACTAGTGGACGAATGCGTAGAGCTGCAAATGGACACAAAGCTGCATGATCTGAGTGAAAACTATTTAGAGGAGTTTTACTATACTAAACGGAAAGAAGCTATCGATAATCTTCACACTCTAACGAAATTGAAAGCAGAAATAAGACAACAAGAAAAGGATATCAAAAGCGAAGAGGAAGAGTGCAGCAAATTAGAAAAGTAAGAAATTAAAACTAAAATACCTTTTACCATTATAAAATCTTTTTTAATTGCAGATTTAGTACAAACGTAAACAAGCGTATAATTTCAGAGGCGGAAATGTCGCGAGTTAAAATTGCATTGGAAAATAATATTCAAAGCTTAGAAAATAGACAGGTCAGTTGCTGTGCAGTTATTTGTGTAACTCTGAATGCTTTTATTTCTTGTAGAAAAATTTGCAACTTCCTGGCGATATAAACTTAGAGGAACTGATTAAAAAAATTGAACTTTTAAAAAATTGCACGAAATCTAAAGAGAAATAAATATTGTCAACCTCGATATTCCTAACTCGATTTCATTTATTCGCTGGGTTTAAAAAATCGATTCCCTTCTTCATTCCAATGAAACTCATTTTTACTGCTGAAAGAATCCTACAAAATCTGCTTTATGTTTTTGTTTATTACCGTTATATAATAATCGTGTTTGTATAATTGTTTCATTTCATAATGAATTCACTGTATTAAAATCGGTATATAAAAAATAAAGATGGAAAAGATTAAGCATAAGTAGTTGTAATAAATCAATATTATAAACAATAAATCCATAACTGTATAAATTCTTGTTAAGTGTTGAAAAATAAATTTTAAAAAAACTATTTAGTTTCTGTTTAATACAATATCCTTTCTTGCTGTTGGTGTTGCGTCTGATTTATTTTAATATTATGGAAGCTTTTACAAAGACATCGAGAGACAACGGCGAGTGTTTGTGTGTGTTATGTAAAGTAACTGTGTTAATTATTGGTGGTCTTATAATATTTAAATGTTCAACTGTTACTAATAAGATTCGTCGTAATTGTTTTTCTAGATTTCCGTTATGTGAACTTTCTTTTTGTCATCTTTCTTTTAGTTTTTTGAAGGGCGGGTATGTTGGCAGACAAACATTCTATTCGCTGTTGCGTACGGCGAAATCGCTTTTAGCGGCTGAATTCTGGCGCGTCGTCTTGTGTGATGTCGCCATACTTCCAAATGGCCAAATGCGCGGCGAGAGCGGCTTTTTGTGCTGCCTTGTATGCGAAAGTTAGGTCTCTGATCTTGCGTTCACGACGACTTTTATCGCAAAGGACAAGGCCATCGGCGAGGAGCTGCTTTCCGATGTCTTCGTTGCTGACTGGGTCGTGCAAGGTGGCTAGCGGTGGGCCGGAAGCTGGCTTCAGTTCTACATTTAGATTGACCTTGCGATTGAGTACATCCTCGGCGAAGGCGCGTAAAGCTTCCTCCTTGTCTTCGTTGTCGGAGGGCAGTTTGATGAGGGCGAGCGCATACTCAGTAGCATACGGTTTCTCGCTGCTAAAGGCAGGTGGCAGAGAGGCCAAGCGGTTGAAAGGCACGGTCTAAGAGAGTGAAGAAAACCGATTAGTGGTGAATAATGAAAAATAACATCACAAAATGAAACTGATAAAAATACTTATTTGAAGCTAATGTGTTGTCTTTAGATGTGGCAATCAAATGAGTCAACTGCTTGCGCTTTTCATGGCCCCGCAGCCACCTCCCACACGTAGGCCTGGATTCTCAAAACATTTTATATTCAGCGCAAAGGCACAAAAAAATATTGCGCCAGCACCTTCAATAAGCAGAGTTGATCATCACGCACTCTACGCATAGTTGATTTTTGGTGACTGGGTTTATATTCATGACAAATATCAGCCAAACTGCACACGCTCAACTGACCTGAGAGCACTTTTACTGTAGCAAACTTATGACTCATGTGTCTCGCTTTTAGACGGAGACGGATCTAAGGAGCTTGCATAAAACCTGGTATGTGTGTTACTTACCTCTCTGTTGCCATAATCAATGTACAAGACCGTCGCGTTGTTGCCCTGGATGCGTTCCACTGTGGCGCGATACCACTGCTTGTCGGCTGAAAACTGCGCGGCACAAAGGTCGCCACGTTTCGGCTTGTAAGTGCCGGCAATGGGTGGATTGGACTGGAAGTCGGCATGTAGCTTGGCCATCATGGCATCGAGTTTGGGGCCTGCATCGGCATTCTGCGCAAAGAATGTCAATTCGGGTGTAATTTCAGTAACGACGACACTCTCGAAGTTGACCTGACGTTCACTTGAACCTTTCTCCTCCTTCTCTTCGTCAACGACTGCGGGCTTCTCCTCGACCACCTGCTCCACGTAGCTCATCCAAATGTTCTTCTTGGCCGCCTTAGCACGATCTTCTGCACTCTTCAGTTGGCGGTAGTATTCGGATTTCTCAGCACTGAAGTGCACTTCAGCAAGACCCTCCTCAACGAGTGCCACGGACAAATTTACGTTGTTTTCAGTCCACAGCCAACCGATAACCGAGGAGCCAGCCTTGTCGGTAGTGTCTATGTGCACCGACACCTCGCGCTGCAGCACTCGGTCGCGAGTAAAGGCAAGCGCTTCATCACCGAACGGCTCACCTTCTTGAGCGGGAACTCCATTCATGCTGGGACGTGATGACCGCGGACAAGAAATGCCACCCAGTAGGAAAGTAACCAGACAACTGTCTTTGGGTATATAGAGCCGCAAGCGTGACCCACTAGCGACGAACTCCACAATGCCTTCGGTGCGCAGAGCTCGTTGCCAGGAAGGCAGATACTGTACCTTGATGCGTGAGTGATCGAAGGTCAGGTCGTTAATACGCAGCGGCGTGTTATCCTTCTTGCCATGGAGTCCTTTCTGGCCCTTAATAGCTTGGCCCTCGGCAGCCAACAGTTGGTCGTAAGCAAACGAACGTTGGTCATCGTCTTGACGGTAGCGTACGCAAGTAGCCAATCCTTTGGAGACTAAAGCCTCCGCGACGTTCTGGCCGCCGATAAGAACTGTGTAACAGTATTTTTCGGGGAAGTTGTCGCGTGCCGGTGCAATGTAATCCAGGTTGCACTGTACCTTCTTATTGATCAGTTTCTTCCGCAGAAATTCGCGAGCTTCGAACATGAACGGAGTCTCGTAGAGAGGGCGGTAGTTCTTGGGACGGGGAGGCGCCTTCACGATGTCTTCACCGTCGGCACCCACAACGGTGCGAGTATCGCGCGGCGGACGTATCGAAGAGAAAAAGACTTTTTTGATTTGCCCATTCGGCAGCTTTACGTTGATGGCGTCGCCGTTGAACACCTCGACCACGGTCCCGGTGAAGTCCTTCTCCTTCGAGTTGAGTACAGGTGCCTTGGATTGGTAGTCGGACCAAAGGCGCTTGCGATTCTCCTTTGCAATGCGTTCGTTGGCACGCAGCTTATCGGCACCTACCGCGAGAGGACGTTGAAAAAAGGTGAAATTTAATTGAAATTTAATGCAAAGAATAAAGCAGCAATATTCAATATATAATTGCAAGAAATGTCGATGGGGTGAAATAGATTTGCAAGCCATGCAGACGCTTGTTAAACCTTGGAATCCATCGCTTACTCTGGCACCGCAATCAAGGCATTCTCAGTAAAACAATAGGTCGCCCAAAGCGTTACAAAAGAGCCTCAATGTGGTGCATATACTATTCATTTTATAGATTAATCACCGTCCTTAGCTTAGTTCCCCTTTTACTTACCGCTTTTCATAACAGCCATGGACCAGTCCACGCATTTGGCCAAGCCTTCGCGCAAAAGGGACTCGGCAATGTTGCCTTTCGGAAAGAGAATGGTACCAATGAAGTTGGAGTTGTTCACAGACTCCAAACGAATCTCAACTTCGCGCTGCAACAATCGCGTCTCAACGAAGTAGCGCGCTTCGTCGGCATACGGGATCTTAACGCTCAAATCCGGTTTGCCATCAGCATCCAGCTTCACGCCAGGACAACGGATACCGGCGATCATCAAGGTTATGTAATGGAATTCAGGCAGCAGGAATGCACGCACTGTTGAGCCATCGCGCACGTGCTCAATGATGGCCTTGACCGGCTTACCGCCGTAAACCTCCACCAAATGCGCTGGGTTAGTCTGGAACCACTTGATATGGCGCACCTTCTCCGATGGAGGTATCTGGCACCATTTCCCACGACCAGCAGATTTCGCCTGGTCTTCCAAGTCAATGAGTTTTTGCAGCATCTCCGGCGGCTGACGACTTTCACGACGAACTGTCACAAGACCCTCGCGAACCATCACCTCGACCATATTCTCACCGGAATCATCCTTGCCCAACCACACGATGCCATATTCGCGGTTCGAATTCGCCGGCTTCTCAAAAGTGAAACACACTTCTTCACCAATCAGCTTCTTTCGCAGGAATTCCCGCGAGTCCCAAGCCCACGGCTCGTCTTTTGTTTCTTCGTTGCTGACGGGACGACGGGCAAGTTTCGGAGCGAGCACATAGGAGAAGGTGATTTGCTTCTCTGGTGGCGGAGAACCGTTCTTATGGCGAATGACCACCGTATCGCCGGAAAGAACCTGCAAATTTTGGTAATATATTATAAAATATATAATAAATAAAAAATCATGTAAATTACACCAAAGATTATACAAAAAGAAAGAATGATAAGCGAAATATGTAATTTTCCGTGATGGAAATCACTGCGAATGTGCCACAGAAAACACGTGGAAGTAAAAATATAACCACACAAGTGAATTGTCAAAAGTTTTCAGCATTCAGCCAATTGCGTGCTTTTGTTGTCTGTCAAAAAACAATTCTACGCTAAACGACCAACATCATCATCAAAACACATTTCGTTGTGTTTTGTATGTATAAGAAAAAAAGAGAGAAAAGCTCATGTCTGCATATTTAAATGCATATATGAAAAAATATAAAAAGATCGAAAATAAAGACATATTCTTAAAGTAGATGAATAGGTCTTAAGCTGAATAGCTGATTATATAGTCTATGATTAAAATATTAATAAAATAATGTAATTATTCCCAAAATTAAATAAAATTTGTAGGACTGTTCGAACAACGAAAGTAGTGAGTTAATTAATAACAACAACATTTATGCGCAGTTTTTGTTACTCTTGGTAATGTCAAAATTCAGCACCTTGACGATGCAACAACAAAGAAATGATAACACAAGCAACTGGACTGTCCAACAAAGTCATATTATCAGCATGAAGAGCACAAAACAGCTAAAAAACAATTGTTTACTGGCTCGTGGTACTTCCAAAACAACAAAATGTCCAACGAGTAGGTGTCGTACGGGAGAAACAAGAATTATATAAAAATTTACACAGATTTTTAACAAAATAATTCGTGCATTAAAGCCTCAATTTCTATTTAACGCTGAAATACGCCGAAACGTTGAAGTTAGTCTAGTAAAAATATTAATGTACGAGGGTATTACATTATTGTAATATATATTCTTTACAAAAATCGTAATTGACCATCTCTGTTGATTTAATATAGCATTTTTGTTCCAAAAAATATAAGACTTGCACTTTGTCTTAAATTTTAGATCGAAATGCATGTTTTTGAAAAATACATAGAATATAAAATGTAATTACATGCTTTATTCACTGTATACTTTGTTAACTACGTTATTACAACACACGATGCTTCACATAAGAATAGTTTATTAATATAACGTGTTGTATTAATTTCTTCTATTGAGTTTTTTGTACAAGTAACGTCGATAATGATGTTCCTAATTATATCTTTTAGAACACGTTCTTTGACATTATTTTAATTAAAGAATATATTTTAATTAATCTGCATATTATAAATGTCTACGTATAGTACACAAGTCTTTGGTATGAAAGGTCTCCTAGCTCTTATCAACGAATTGACAACTCAATTCAACTGCCAGCACCCTTGATAAATAAATATCATCACTTGCAACGAAAAAGCATAAAATGTTAGCTTAGGAAATAAGTAAAAATACAAGAAATGTTTTGACACGTCTACACAATAAAGTGAAAGTTGTTCACATTCTGAATCTTTTAAATATGTTAATATATGTATAAATATGTCTGTTTTAAGCATAGTCAATAAATATAAAAAAATTAAATTCTGTTTTAAAGAAAAATGATTGTGAAGATTTTGTATGCAAGTCGTTGACACGTTGTCGGAACGGGTTTTTATCAATGAATACATACAACATTGTCATGCAACAAGAGAAAAAGATGCTCCGATGTGTAATTTACTCATTAAAAAAAATGTTGAAAATTGTTAAAAATTAAATAAAGCATTAGTGATATTATGTACATGATAATATGATCTAATTTAAATATAAAACAATAATATGTTATACAAGGTTATATATAAACTTCAGCTTAATGCAATTCTACCAATGAAAAACGTTAAGTGCAACTAGAGACGCTTAGAATTCTGTCTTATGTTAAGCGGGAATGCATCACCAAATATGATAACAGGGCAGATATAATTAATTGAAGCCGACTCCAAAAAAAAAAAATAATTAGCTATAGTTCTTCGATTTTAATTAGAATTTAATTTTTGAAGTTCTTTGCTTAAGTCTGTTGGTCGTCGACCTGCAGTGGTCTTGCAATCAAAGACCAAACGCTATTTGGTAGTTTATGCAAGTCACACAGTGAAGTAAGCGAAACTGTATGCATTGTAATGTAATATTTTGCGCTCTCGAAGTCACAAATTTCAATGCATTTATCAATGCAAATTTATCTGCATTGAATTTGAATATGTGACAACATATTCGTAGGCAATAAATTGAATGGTCACCAAAATACCTCGCTTAAAAACGTAGCGCCGGTACTAGAAAATGACCACGATGCCATCGACAGGAAATCTAATCGAAAGCTGCCAAGTTGGCAGCTTCGTGGTACTTTCGATAAACGCACTCGTGTTGTACGCGTCACACGCGTGGTTTTTAATAACATCGTCACGGTTTAACAATGCCGCGTAAAGACTCTCCCTTTCCAATTTTTCATTCTAATTTTCGTTGCTAAAAAGGGTGCAGACATAAATTAAATCCTCGTTTTCCTCGTTAATTAAAATTGAAAATTTCATAATCTCTCACAAATATTTTATTAATATAACTTTAACCACTCACCTGCTTGACGATGCCGGGGAAAAGTTTTTTATGGGCTGCTACCGCCGCGTTACCACCACCCTGAACTGCTGGAGCAGTTGACGCACTTGAAGCACTCATTTTAGGTTGTTATATATTAAGCGGGTTTCCAAAATCTTCCTTGATTTTTTGTGCACTTTCGTCTATTCTACGCCTAGTTTTTATATTAATTTTTGAGGACAAATATGTAAATTTTTCTTGCTTCCGTTAATTCAGAAAAACACCACCTTCCGACTTGACGTTTTTGATCGGTTTGACAAAAACGAGAAATGTGCTGTACAGATGAAAAATTTTAGGTGAACTAGGAAAATATTGAACGATTGTTACATTAGCTTAGCTCGTTCCACGCACGTATTATTTTCAGCGAGTGTAAGGGAAAAAACTGCTAGATTATTGACGGTTACGCTACGACGTTAGTGTCAGTGTGACAAGGATAGCTTTTTTTTGGGGGATTGTCATTGCAAGTAAACAAAGACAACTAGATTTCGCCACGACGAAGATGTGTTTATTAAAAATAAAGTACTGTTTTATTCGCGCGCTTTTTAGGTAATTTTTAAGTAGTTAATTGTTGAATTAGATGTAATCATTTAATTTAGTAAACTATTAATTTTGTATTGATGTATATCAAAATGTTTCTTATCTGAATAATTTATGTATTTTAAATGACTTAAAATAACTTTCAAAATAAAAAGTACCATTTATCGGAACAATTATATTTGCTTTAAAAACGAACACAACATATTTTACTAGAAATACAAGCATTCGTGATTGGTATTACAAAAGGAAAGAGGCGCAGTAATTACTAGGGTTATAATAGCTTTTTTAGTGATCTTGTTATCCAGATCATTAAAAAACGATGAGATCGTTGTATGTCAAAACTTTAAACGAAATTATGAATGACAAAAACTCTGTATCGCTAAACTTGTGTTTACAAATAATCAAATATAGGAAATTAACAAACAAACACAAAAATTGAGAAGTTTGAAAAAACATGTGTAGGTATATATTCGTTTTACAATATCACGACAGTTACAAGATTTCTTAATGAACATTATCTTTCATGACCGTTTTAAATTTCTAAATTTTCTCATGAAGTTTAATAAGGATCATAAAACGCTCTTGTACATTTTTGTATTGTTTCTAAAAAGTTACTTTTTCTTAAAAACAAGTGATGTTACAACACTGCCAACTTTTCCACCAAATTTAAAAGTCGGCGTTGGTATTGCGCAAATCATTTTTAAGTTATTTGCAAAACTCATGACCAACTCTTCTTCCGTCCAGTTACATGAGGTAATAATGAAGATACTATCTTCTGTCATCATGGTGCAAACACACATTAGATAGAGTTCACGTTTCTGTTTAGGATTTTCAGGACACAGACTAATGGCATCATACGTGCCCTTGTCGTGCACAATCTGGAAATGACCCAATTCGTGACACTGGTCGATGTTCATTAGGTCGATCACTTTGTAGCGGATTTTGAGGTTTTGATCATGAGCTATACTAGAAGCTAAGGCTACCGCTTTTGGAGAATAGTCTACGCCCAGCAGATTTGTGTATCCCTCTCGTGAAAGCTCAATGAGCAGCATTCCATTGCCACAACCTGAAGAAGAGATGATTAGTTAGGATAAAACTAAAAATGCTATAAAATTATTATATGAATTACCCAAGTCAATGATCCTAGCATCGTCCGAAATATAATCTTGTTTCATAATCCAATTGATAATACGAATTTGTGAATCTTCATCGAACCAAATGGATCTTTTGAAAGAAATAAAGGAACAGTGGTATTTTCCATTAAATTAAAATCAAAACTAACTTACTAACTTTAAATAAAACAATAAATCTTAAAACTTTACAATTTCTATTGTTTCACCAAACCATTTCCATAATTTCTACTAAATTTAAAAGATATATGTATGTATAACGAAGCGAGCAATACACGGTTTTTTTATTCAGTACGTGCGTGTTTTTAATAATCTATACAAATGTTGGAACTCAGGTTTTATCGAGCTATTCAGACAGGTTTAGGGAAATTTTGCTAACCTACCAAATTTGTGTTTTTTTTAGAACATGATTTTTGTTACGGTTTATTTATATAATTCACTTGAAAATAATAATAATAAACAATGTTGTTGTTGTAGTTGTTGTTCCTGATGCCAAAAACAACAACAACAAATCCCGCTCCCCCCTACTTCCGGAGAAATCCCCCCTCGAAATTTGCAACTTTGGCACCCTGTATTTCGTGAACAACACAACAGACCCGGCAGATATATATACTGTTGCAAAGGTAATTTTAATATCTATTATTTCTTCAAATAAACTTATATCGAGAAACTTATAGTTTTCAAGAAAAATGAACTTTTGTGTTTTTACTACCTTTTTTGACTACTTTTTGATTTTTTTAAGGGTCAAAATTGTATTAATAACACTAAATGTCCTTATTTTATGAAAGCCGACATCGCAACCTACCCTTACCTTTTTTTTTATTAAAATTCAAGCAGTATTAGACGAGAAATCCATATTTGTAAGGTAAGAATTTGTGCCTTTTTTCCAACTCGTGCTACTCCGTTTTGTGTGGAAGAGGATAAAATGTTACTTAAAAGGTACTTAGTGGAAAATTTAACTAAAACATAAGTTGGTCGTTGGCGAAAAATGTTGCCCAAGGAAAGTGAAAACATTTTAAAACTTAATTTATGTTAAGTGTAGCGCCGCAGGCAAAAAATTTTTATGAAAAATCGCGCGATTTTTCATAAAAATTTTTTATGTTAAGTATAGCGCCGCAGGCAAAAAATTTTTATGAAAAATCGCGCGATTTTTCATAAAAATTTTTTATGTTAAGTGTAGCGCCGCAAGTGTAAACTGGCTTGCCCTTATGTGATGTAGCAGCGTCGCATTAGTGAAAAAAAGTAAAAAGCTGCTGCTGGAAGTTGAGTAGTTTTGTCAAATATAATTATTGTTTTCTTGAAAAGTTATGCTTGAATTTTAATAAAAAAAAAGGTAAGGGTAGGTTGCGATGTCAGCTTTTATAAAATAAGGACATTTAGTGTTATTAATACAATTTTGACCCTTAAAAAAATCAAAAAGTAGTCAAAAAAAGGTAGTAAAAACACAAAAGTTCATTTTTCTTGAAAACTATAAGTTTCTCGATATAAGTTTATTTGAAGAAATAATAGATATTAAAATTACCTTTGCAACAGTATATATATCTGCCGGGTCTGTTGTGTTGTTCACGAAATACAGGGTGCCAAAGTTGCAAATTTCGAGGGGGGATTTCTCCGGAAGTAGGGGGGAGCGGGATTTGTTGTTGCTGTTTTTGGCATCAGGGGCAACAACTACAACAACAACAAAAACAACAACAACAACAGCTTATTTGGGCTAAAGTAAAATGTAGCCAATTCTGTATACTTTATAGTTACCCCACATCGCCGTGATTTTTGTAATTTTTAATTTCTGTTTCGTAGCTGGCCTCCCAATAGTCCTTAGTGCCGAGCTCTGACCCATTCAATTCTTCCACCATGTTTTCTTATTGGGAGTTCGCGTAAGACCACTAAAAACTATTTAGAATTAGCTGTGTATCGGTTTTAATTGCATTATTATTACTATGCTTCATCGAATTTAAACTGATAAATGAAATCATACATGTTTTGCACAAATAATCAGCTGTTTCTAGTTGCACGCTTGTGTTAATGTTGCCGTATTTTTTTACATTAAAAAACGACTTCGAATTCGATTTCATAAATGTGTTCATCATTTACGGCATTTCGCTTCTAGGTTTTCTTCATTCTCTTGTCATATAAAAATTAACTAATATTTAGATTGTTATATTAAGATTTTCGTATAATGTAGTAGCATGTATATGTATGTAAGTATGTATGTATGTACGTATCCTCAATAAATCCAAAACGGAGAACGAAGCGGAAAGTTGAAATTTTGTATTTGAGGCTCTTATAAGACCTACTTGTGCACCTACCGTTTTGGATGAAATCTGTGGCGATAAAAGAATACTCCTCTTGTAGGATTTTCGAAATTTCATGCATAACTCAGCACAAAACACAGCTAGAAAGTTGATAGTTGAGTTATTTGGTATTTAGACCTGCTATAACATCCACATCTAATTTACCTCTTACTATCAGCTAGCAACAAAAATTATACATCTCTCAAAGTATTCCATGCATAAATAAGCACAACCTCTGTAATTGAAATTATTTCAGCTACAAGGAGCTGATGTGTTGGCCACATTAGATATTTTATAATTTGAGTTTTGCAGAGAAATATAGAAATACATGGTTTAGTTCATTCAATACATTTATTAATGGTTTGACACAAGTTTGATTTTCTTCTCATCCTTCTTCGATTGTAAAACCTTTTCCTTCAAAAAACGCAACTATTGTATTTAAAGCATGTGTTTAATATAATATGCATATGTGACTATCGCTCCATTGTGGTAACGCTCGACTCTTTTCTTTATACAGAATTGCACTTTTTGAACGCTTTCCAAATAAAGCTAATTTTTTGTTTTTTAGAGGTTGTATTATTCCTCTGGAAGGGACATTTTCTTCTAAATTAGTGAAAACAAATTGATTGTCAGTTAAAACAAAACGGAATATTGTAGTTTGTTCGCTCAACAGCAAGAAAAAGAGAAATTTACAACGGAAGAATATCAGTGATATCAGTGAAGAGAAGTGAATATTTTTCGAATACCTAATATGCCTCCTCGGAGAAATAACAACCACGGTGGCGGAGGTGGAGGTGGTCATGGTGGTGGTGGAGGTGGTGGTGGACAAAGAATGGGACGTGGTGGAGAAGGCAATAGAGGAGATCGTCGTGGTGATGGGCGTGGCCGAGGCATGGGCGGAAATCGTGGCGATGGTGGTGTTAGATCGGGACGAATTGATCGTCGTGGTAGAAGCGGAGGTGGTGGCGGTGGAGGTGGTCGCGGCGGAGGGCGAGGAGGCGATGATTTCGGCGGTAAATTCATACTTTGAATACTGAGAACTTTTGCTTGATTTTTTGTCCTCTGTTTTTGCAGGTTTGCGACCAGTAGATTGGACCGAAGCACACCTTCCGCCATTTCAGAAAAACTTTTATCAGGAGCATCCCAAGACTCACAATCGTCCACAGCATGAAGTGGAGCGATATCGTGCAGCTCACGAAATCACCGTGCGTGGCCCTGCTCCGAATCCCATACAGTTCTTCGATGAGGCTTGCTTTCCCGACTACTGTCTAAATGAGATCAGGCGACAGCGCTACGTAGAGCCGACTCCCATACAGGCTCAGGCATGGCCGATAGCTATGGGCGGCTCTAACCTAGTGGGCATCGCCAAGACGGGCTCCGGGAAGACGCTCGCTTTCATACTGCCCGCCATTGTGCACATAAACAACCAACCACCCCTACAGCGAGGTGATGGGCCTATTGCTCTGGTATTGGCGCCAACACGAGAGTTGGCACAGCAGATTCAGGCAGTTGCAAATGATTTCGGATCGGACGCGTATGTGCGCAATACTTGCATATTCGGTGGCGCCCCCAAGCAGAAACAAGCAAACGACTTGGAGCGTGGAGTGCAGATTGTTATTGCTACGCCCGGCCGTTTGCTGGACTTTTTGACAGCAGGCGTGACCAATTTGAAACGTTGCACGTATTTAGTGCTAGACGAAGCCGATCGAATGCTTGATATGGGCTTCGAGCCGCAAATACGCAAGATTATGGGACAGATTCGCCCTGATCGTCAAATACTCATGTGGAGCGCAACTTGGCCGAAGGAGGTGCGACAGCTGGCCGAAGACTTTCTCGGCGAATACATACAGGTGCAGTGAAACATTATTTTGTTTTTCCAACAACAACTCCTTCGTTTTTCATAACTCTTAGATTAACATTGGTTCACTGGAACTCTCAGCAAATCACAATATTCGACAGTACGTAGATGTATGCAGCGAATCGGACAAAGGAAGCAAACTGAAGAGTCTGCTATCGAACATCTACGATCAATCCAATGCACCGGGAAAAATTATAATTTTCGTAGCTACCAAGAAAAAGGTGGACGAGTTGTCGCGCTTCATTAACGGATTCGGAGTTCGCGTCGGCTCGATACATGGGGACAAGTCGCAGCAGGACCGGGACTATGTGCTTAACGAATTCCGTGGCGGCCGTACCAATATCTTAGTGGCCACAGATGTAGCTGCACGTGGCCTGGATGTGGATGGCATCAAGTACGTCATCAACTTTGATTTCCCGCAATCGTCTGAGGACTACATACACAGAATCGGGCGCACAGGGCGCAAGCATTCCACCGGAACGTCGTATGCGTTCTTCACACGCAAGAACTTGAAATGTGCACGCGCGTTGATCGATATTCTGCGCGAAGCCAATCAGAACGTGAATCCAGAGTTAGAGCATTTGGTGCGTACGGGTGGCGGCGGCGGTGGAGGAGGAGGTGGTCGCGGAAATCGAGGTCCACCAGGTGGACGTGGTGGTGGTGGCGGCGGCGGCTTCAGACAAAACGGAAACTCGAGAGGATTTGGCGGTGGAGGCGGAGGTGGAGGAATGGGAAGACGTGATGGGGGCGGCGGCGGCGGGGGCTATAATGGCAACGCTGGGCCTGGATTCAATGGAGGCGCTTCACGATTCAGCTCCAACAGTGGTGGCTACGGCGGAGGCGGATTCTCGAACGGTGGAGGTCCGCCAGGGCCCAGAGATCGGAACTATTTAAGCTCAAGACATTAACGTACTTTTCCCTTGGAAAGGGAGACTGAGATGATTTTTTTTTTTCATAATATAAATAATATTTAATTTAGTTGCATGGAAATGAAGAAGTTCGCGTTGTTTCACCATCAAATACTCAATACTCATCAACAGCAATCGATCGGCACTGACCGAGCACCAACATTCATATCTGGGTTTCATTCTTCGAAATTATCGCTACTTAGTTATAACGTGAACATTTTTAAATTATTATATACCGACTGGATATATGGATAGAGAATGCAATGTAAAAGTCTTCTACTTTTGTTTGAATAAACATTTTTCAAACCAAGTGTGAAAACTGTGTATCCAATTTATTTAATCATAGAAAACGACGTATGGTTTTTGGTAGTTTTTGTTTTTTCTCTCGAAAGAAAATATTCTCATTGATTTCCAACCATCTTTCAGAAGACGGCAACAGAAACACTTTATCCCCGTAGTGTTCCATCAGTTATGAAGTCTCCTTGAACGCAACTGGTGGACGCCATTATAATTTACAGATGATATGAAGACGTGTCAATCCTTTGTTTATACGTTTTCAGTGATTGTTTGAAGATTTATTCATATAGTTTCTACTCAGTATTTTGTGAATGTTTTTAAGTGAATACCTTTGGAATGTCTTTGGATACATTTTGGAACGACGATGAACGAGATGACGCACAAATTGGATTGGGAAATTTATTTCATTAGCTGTGTAAGTAACACTTTATTTTCATTTTCTTTTAGGACTGTTTAAGAAGTTCTTTTTGTCCCATTCAACAGTAGTGCTCCAAAGAATTCCTTTTCCATGCATTCTGAAAGACTCCAAAGCAATAAAAAGAATTTAACACACTGATGAATAACCAAAAACTCAAGCATGATTACTCCTTATTCATCAAGGAATATATAGATCTTTCATATATGCCTGAAAATATATCTTTTGATCTGCAAATATTACCCCTTTTAGATAAGAAATAGAAGTTGATATGAAATCAAATGTCTGTTTATTTAAAAAGAATAATAACAAAAAGCGCTGTAAAAGTACTAATGTATAAAATGTATCTAAAACGATTTTCATTTAATAATCCTTTAAATTGCATTAGAAATTTCATCAGAAAATTGATTTTCTTTAAAAACCAATTCATAAACCAGAGCCAGAGCCATGAGTCAACGCCGGTATTTATAAGAAATAAATATTTATTGATTTATTTAATCATATAAACTAAGTATTGTTTATGAACATAATGAATATTAGCATAAATAATTTAAAATCTTTCGTGTTGTTACATTGAATCAGCAATAACAGAATATATATTAAAATCAATACAAGGCTTCCGAAGAAATTTGCGCTGCAGATGTGAATTTCTCAGAAGACTTAAATGAGTGGCTTGTGTCTTCTGAGCTTGCGATGAGGATCGTTGAAATAAATATTGTGTAACGTAATATGTAACGTACTTTACCAAATCGTAATTCGCTTTTACCAAATTTGCGATTTATATGTGTATTGAAAGCGTAATATACAATCAAGAACTACTCCCAGATCAAGAATAGATTCAAGCATATCTAATTTGTGTCTATTTGTTTAGCACTGCTTTAGTGGTTCATTCAGTTATTAAAGAATCCAAATGTGATTGTAAAATACACACCTGTATTTCTCTGATTCCATCTAAAAGCATCGCAACTAAAATGTCACAGTGAAAAAGAAAAAAAAAACGAACGCTTTTTGTAGTTTTTCATTGGTTTTTATTGTTGTTATACTTTTTGAATAAAACTCTTTAGTTTCTTGAAAAATGTATACACAAAATATACATCAAAATACACATTACAATTTAATTTGATTATTCAATATATTTATTTAATAATAATATATTAAAAATTCGACAGAAACGCATTCGTTGTCTATAATATAAAAGTCTTTTATAGTATTATATTTTCTTTATAAATTGCTTTCTTTTCTTTTCAAGGAAAAAAAAAAAAAACTCACTTATTTATGGAATTATTTCTAATATGAATATTTTTCCTTTGTTTCTCGTTTAATTATTCATTTTATTGTGCTTAATGCTTTCTGATGTTGTTCTTGTTGCTTTAATAAATTGCTTATTGCTAAGTTTTCGAACATTAACAGAAGAAAGATCAAAATCCTCTTCTTTGCATATGTTGAATTAAGTCATTGTTGAGAAAAGGTTTTCTTTATGCTTGGAGGTGTTTTTCCATTATTCTTGCTGCTGAATGCGACGAGTTGCTGCTTGATGCAGGATTTCATGAAAGAAATTTGAGAAAAATAAAGCAAAGAATTAATTTTTAGTAAATCCATTGAACGAACAATGTTTATGAGTTCCTTCTACGCGCTTCTTCGCACATCTACTTCAATCCCCATCTTCGTAATTACCTTTGTCCTTGTTTTTGCGCTCTCTGTTGGCTCCTTTGGTGCCCTTGCGACCGTCCGGGTTGCATTTCTTGTCGAAGCTACGGACAGCGTCACAACTGGACGAATCAACGGTAGCCGCAGGCTTCAGTTTATCCTGTCGAGTCATCGATCCGTTGGTGCACTCCGACCACGGTCCCTTCTCATAACGACAGGCTGAAAGAGTGATAAGCAAGGAATGTTAACCTTTATATGAAAAAGTCATGGTAATAAGAGAGGATTTTTCGATTTAAATTCATAGCATTTTATAAGAGTTTTTCAACTGATCAGAAGCGATTTAATTGAAGTTATTTTTGTATTTCGGCTTAAATTGGATTTAGTTTTATTTCATCTGCGTTCTCCCGAGATGACCCAATTTTCTGCTTCACTTTTTTTCTATACACGCGCAGCTCCAAAGAAGAAACAAAAACAAAGATTTAGAAAATACAATCTCCTTTCACCTTAGCAGCTCCACGACTGTCAACATCAACGTAACCCGACGTCGACGTTTTTATAGCGAGGATTCAAACCAACAAACTTCGTTAATTTCATTTCCTTTCGAAATGGCGCATTTCCTCGGTAAAAAGAAACTGCATGTGAGAATATTCTCAAAGTTCATTTCGGAAAAAAAGTAAACAAAAGAAAAAATGTTATAGTCATAATTAGAAATACGTGAAAGTATGGAAACGGACAGGGAATGCGAAAACTGTGCCAAAAGCATGCACGAGTCCAACTGTTATTTTGCCCCCCTTTTTTCGAATAAATGGAAAAAAGTTGTTGTTGTTTCTCTGGAGTTGTTTTGTTGTATCCCTTTTTTAAAATGAGAGCAATTAGTGACGAGCGTTGCTTCGAGTGTGAATTGAAAAACGTGTTTTACTCTGCACTAAGTGAATTAACAGCAAAGCAAGTGAACTCGATGAAGGCGTATTTCATGAGGGAACATTTGATGACTCGAAGCTTCTTAATAAAAATTTAATTTAAGCTTTTAAATAGGTTTAACATTGGCTTGAGGCTAAACAGAAACAGAAAATCCGTTTTGAGACATAGATATGTTAATATAATATGGAAATAAGTCTTAATGTAATTTTTCCTGGATATTTTAGACACATTCAAGATGCTTTAACGATGTTGTAAAAGGAATCTTTAATAAATTGGATCCACTACGAAAGAATAGAGTCATTTAAAAAGCAAAGAAAGTAGAAAAAATACTTTTACAGCCCGATTAAACAATTGTGATCCTTGCAACAGAATTTTCAGTGTAGCCTAAGAATCTTCAATTGCATTTTGCTACAAATTAAATCCCGCTTCTTGTTTTTGGATCACTAAAATTAAGCAAAACAATATTTTCTCTTCCAAATTGTAGACTATTAAAACCAGAAAAGGAAGATTATTATTAAGAAAATAGAATATTTTTGTTATAATTCAAAATTGTCGGAAATAATAAAATACGAATTCTTTTTATTTTTTACAGAAATTCACAAACTACAATTCACATATTCTATTTATTTTTATTCTTATTTTTAACAAGCTTAAAAACAAAATTGGAAATCAAGGTTTTTCCTTAAAATGCAGAAAATAATTATATGAAGTTGTGGCTTGAAATAGAAACAAACACGCACCCTCACATACTCACATTTGTTTGTATGCATCGGCTTTGTAGGAACAGTGAACTAAGGAAGTGCAATTTAGAAGTATTTAATGACTAAACTTGCAAAAAGTCCTTGGATATAATTTTCTAAAGCATTTAGCTATGGTTTTTTGCGGTGGATGTGAGATGGAAGGTAAACGGTAAACAGCTTCTCCCCCTCCAACGTGAGGCGAAAGTTGAGGAAGCTAACTTTTTGTGTGGACGAGTGAAAGAAAGATGAAGAAGGATCTAAGCGTCGTATTTCTCTTTTTCTTGTAGCCGTCAATCATTTCAAAAGATTGTGTAATACAAAAAAATACAACAAAAGCACACAGAACAAAACTAAAAACAACAACAACAACAGCAATTATAACGAGAATTCTTATTTAAGTGCTAAAACAATGCAAGAAAACAATTGTAAGCAAAAACTAAACGTAATTAAGCTTTCATGTAAAACAAATCGTACTTTAGTCATTATTGTTAAAACACATATGTTTATTTTAGTGAAAGAAATTCACAGGAGAAAAGTAAAATAAACAATTATTTCGCTTTTACGCAGTCGGCGAGTGACTCTGCGTTTACTTCTCTAGCAAACGATCTCGACGACGATTAATGCACGAGTGACAGCCGAAAAGAACGAAGCAGTTCGTTAATTATTTCTTTAGTATATGTTTGGTTTTTCTTAAATACATTTGTTTCTTTGTTGCATTTAATACTGATGCCAAAGTTTTGTTGATTGTTTTATAAAGTTTTCATAGTTCATTTGCACAATGTTTCCCATAAACTTGACGATGGCGACTGATGACTCCATTGATTTAAAAACAAACAGTGCATCAGAGAGGAACGGACGGCGTGCATTCACCTTGTTTCTTCCTTGCATTAACTTCGTGTTGTCCTCTTTTTTCCCATAAGAGATCAACAGACAGGTCGTCGTCGCCGTTGACTTCGTTTGTTGGCTCGTCATTTTGAAGAAGAAAAAACATGCCTCAGACGACGTTAAACAGTCGCTGTGAAGTCGGCAGAACTTATTGAAAATTTACATACAAAACGCTGTGCCTTTTCTCTTTACTACACCTGTTGGTTTTGCGACACAAAAGCAATAAGAAAACGAATAAAATACACATTGAATCGATGCAAAATACTATAGAAAGTAAAAAAATGTTTTACATTGTTACCATTTAAGGAACATACGAGAAAAGGACGTAAAATTCTGCTGTGAAGCAGGGAGAAGGAGCGGAAAGTGTGTTGAAGTTGTGGTTGAAAAACAGGTTGACGTGAGACACAAAATGAGATTCATCTTCCGTGTATTTCACAGCAAAATGATTTATGAAATTCTTTTCATAAACGATATCTAAATATCAAGGGAAGTGACGATGTGTAAGAGTGAGAGAATGTGTGTGTGTTGCCGGATATTTGCTTCATTCTGTTGCATTCATTTTTGCCAAACAAAAGCTGAAAGATGCAGAAGCAAAGACAACCGAACGATGCGGCAAAAGTTGAAAAAGGAACAAAAAGTTTTCCATTCTGTTGATTGTAAGGAAATTAAAAGTCCTCTAAAGGTAAAAAATTGGATTTTTTCTCTGTGTGATTTCCTTGTGTGTAAATCGTGTTGTATTATCATAATATAAATACGTAAAAGAAACCGTTATCATTATTTAATATAATGGAAAAACCAAATAGGAAGAACAACAACAAAAGAATAAAAATAAAACAAATATGAAAATACAGAAAATGTAGCAGGAGTTTTTGTTTGTTGCTTCCTTATTCTGTTTCTGAAAATTGTTTGTTTGCTCAACTAATCATTAATAATGCAAAATTTTGGTTTTTTTATAAAGCGACTCGACTAAAATCAACACGTACCTTTTTTGCATTTCTTCTGGATGGTTCTCGTGGGCTGACAATGATTTTCACCCTTCTTTAAGGTCAACGTGCGTGACTTTGAGTTGGTTTTGGAGTCGCATTCGGTCCAAGCGCTCTTCGCATAACGACAAGTCGATTCTGCACGGAATGAAGTAAGAAGATACAAAATAAAATATGTAAAATTAAAAACAATAATTCATAAAAGCGTAAATATTACATTTAAAATTAGTTGCATTATCATTTTTCTTTATTATAATGCACATCTTTTCACTGAGCTGCTTAAGGACTTAAATGATAATAACAACTGACAATGATTAGTGATGTGTGTACATAGTATAAAGAAAGGAACAATCGGCTTTTCGCTTCGGTTTTCTAACAGCGTAATGAATGAACGAATGAATTGTTCGCTGTCGTCGTCGGAGTCGTTGCTGTTGTTTTTTTCGCTTTTCGGCAACTGCGTCATTTGAAATGTTAAATGTTCTTTAACTTTAACGTTATTGTTAACGACTGTGCTGTTTCTGTTGTTGATTTTAATGAGAAAGTCCAAGAAAGTCCTCTTTCCCGGTTTATAATAACAAACATTTTTATTTTTCTCAAAGAAAAGTCTTAAAAACTTTAAATTAAAATTGGGAGAAATTGTTAAAACTGCAATGAGCTCACTCTCCCGTTGAATTACTTATTCACTTTCGTATGCTTGAGTTTTGAGGTCCAAACAAACCTTTTTAAACGCAAAAGCAACCAGAATGTTGCAATTTGTTATTATTTATGCTACTAGAATTGGATTGTGTGAGTGCTGCTGCTTTTTAAGTGCTGCTGAATAAATAAAGAACTAGTAGTTTTGCAGTTCCTTTGATTGTTCTTTTTGATTTTGGTTTGTGAAGAATTTCAATGGGTTTTCCCAAAGAGATTGAAAAATGTTGTTGTGGCGGAGCTCACCTTCATCGAGATTCATGATTACACATAGCAACATGCAGACATTGTACATATATTTCAAGTGAGATATACAAAGAATGCACAAAGTTTTAAAGTTTAATTACTGAACATCATCGCTGCAGCATGCTGAAGCGTTCCCACACCAGCGACAACAACAGCGACATGACTGCGACGTCCTCCTCGTGTTAATTGCGTTGGTTGAGAAAGGAAGTCGCCGAAGCTAACAGACGACGAATGGAGTTCGTAACGTGTTGTGTTGTTGTTCGTGGCTCCAACATTGTCGTGCTTTGTAGCTTTAATACAGGCAACGTTAAATTGAAAGCTGTTGTTGGCTTCGTAGAAACACGATAGACACCACGAGCAGCCGAGGAGAAAGAAAAGAGACAACTAGAGATGACGTGATGCAGTCGGCGAGAGAGTCTCATATAAAAACGACGACATTTCAGGCATATACATATTACAATATGAATGTTGATATATATAATTAAAAATTTAAATATTTGCGTTGAATATTTATAGTTACTCACGTGTTTTCTGCGATGCGTCGGCCAACGACTTTTCGCCATTTCCCGTTAATCCCGATTTCATGTTTCCAGTGCGTTTTCCATGATTCTGATGTGGTTGTGATTTCAGTAATTGGCGTTGTTTGCTTTTGTTATTATTATTATTGTTGTTGTTGTTGTTGTGCTGTAATGCTGCCGGCAACTTTTTATCCCCATGTTTTTTGCCGCCCGCTGCCGACGCCGACTGCGCCGTTGCTGCTGTCATGAGATTTTTGTTCAATTTTTTATTATTATTGTTATTATTTTTGCCGCGTTTATTGTTGTTGCTGCTAGAGCGGCCGCTGCTGCTGCTGCTGATATCTCGATCAGCAGCGACGCCAGCTTCGAGTTCAGATGCGGAATCGGATGCGACTGCGGCTGCTGTGTGGCCGCTGGCACCGCGTGCTTTACGCACATAAACATCGCCGGAGTCGAGCTGCATTACAAGCGATGCCTTTGACTTGGACGCTAACAGAGCTGAGTGCTTCTTTCCGCTTCCGGGTTTCGAACCGAGAGCGCCGGATGCCAAGCCTTTGGAGCCATAAATCAATGTCGGTCGGATGGTCAACATCGCGCCCAACAACAGAACGGAAACCATAACGAGATTCATTTTGGACGAAGCGAGAGCGAGATGGAGCCGGAAAGTGTACAGTCGAAGTGTTGATTGGATGTGGTTGGCAACAGATACTCAAACTGATGCCGTTTGTTGTTGTTCTTTGTTGTATTATGTTTCTACTTCTTCTTTTCGCCAGCCAATTTTAACGCTTTTCTCCTTTCTCCGTGCTAAAGACCTAGAAAGACACAGGAAATAAAGAATCAGATTAAATATAATACAATAAATAATGTGAAAAAATCCATAGCTTAAGTTAAAAGAGTTTCTGTTCCTTAATTACGAATACTGTTCCGTTTATTAACATTATCAACGAGAAAATAAAACAATAACGAGCAAATAATAGTAAAAATTTCACATTCTTTCAGTTCTTCAAGTGAAAGTTTTAATTTTCCGTAATTAAAAGTTTTTCTTAAATCACAGAAACGGGGTTTCCTTTAATCACAGTCCACAAATGGATCAAAAGTTGGAAGGACTCGGAGAAGTGCAACGTTGTTGTTGAAATCCGGAGCCCATCGAATGATTTCACTGCATTTCAGTTCAGGATTTCGTAGGCAAGCGCTTCGACTCTTTCGGTCGTTAAATGCTGTACGTTTTATGATCAGGTTTTCGAAATTTGGATGAAAAAAGATGTCTTAACGATGCTTAAAAGAATCGTAGTGATGAGGTTTTTTCTTGCATTTGTTTGTTCTTCTTCCACGTTGGCGAATATTCAAAAATTCTGTAAATAATTGTTAATCATACGACGTGGTGAACGCCACTTTATTTTCGTTGCCTTTCCTCAGCACATTCTGCGGTGGCAACTGATTTTATTCTTCGATTGCCCAACTTTTATCAACTTTAAGTCATCGACACTTTCGCTGTTGTTTGTCTGTTGTCGTCAACCTATAAATGAAAGGCCTCATTTATTATTTCCCCTTTTTTTCTTTTACTTATCTGCCTTTACCACCCACTCCAGTTACTCTCGATCGAGAGGATTGTCTTAGAAACCGCGTTAGCCTTGCGACTTTTAAAAGCAATAAAATTAACAGAGAAGAAAGCCAAAAGTTAAGCAACTGAAGGAATCTCGGAAACTTTTCTTTAGTTGTTGTCAAGTTTTTGCTGTTTTCTCCCCTTCGTCTATGCCTTTTCAACTAACTTTTGCAGTTTGCACTTTAGAGCCACGTTTAGCTCACAACTCGTACGTGAGCTCGGTTAATTAGCTTTTGTGGCAGTTCTCAGTGGCTGGATTTCAGAGCACGATTTATTGCTGCTTAGAGGAGCTTCACAAGAGGCTACCAAGAATTGAGAGTGATTCATGTACACACAAAATATTTTCATTTAGTAATAAATTAATAAAATGTTAGTATAAGAAAATTATGCAGCTGTTTAACCGAAAACTTCGTATTAAATAGAAACTTAGAGCAGACTGGCGCATGTTATTAAGGTACAATGACCCACATATTTCCAAAACAAGCTGAATAAACACAGAGACGTTTAGAAAGAAAAGAGAAGACAATTAACAAGTGTTTCCTGTATTTTCTATGGAGTTCACGAGTGAATAGAAGACAAACTAACAGAAAATTAGTGGAGGATCGCTATCAGTTGAACCCCGAACAGTCAAACTTTAGGACCAGTTAAACGCAGACCACTTCAGCTCCGATCACTTCTACCGTCAGTTGTAACTCGTTGTGCTCGAAAGTCATTAGGTTTTCTGGTTAATCGGATTTGTACGGAAACGATTTAAACCCAGGAATCGAATAAACTTGAAAATTCGTGGAGATTTTCGCTGCCGATCTACGAACTACGATTGCGATCGATTTGTTTGTGTTTTGTTTAGAAGTCGTGTGGAAATTCGATCAAAATGTTGAGATACTTTCCGTTATTCTTATCTGCGCTGATCACCTTTATTTCTGTGCATAGCGAAGAAAGCAAAAACCCTGTCGACGCAATCGATTTAGAGTCTTTACTTGCGATTGAATTACATCTTGTGGATCATTTAGAAAACTATCTTAAGAAGAAAGAAGAACAAATTAAAGACATCTACACGCAAGTATTTTTACGAAATTGCCTTGAATTACGAATAAATTGACTTCAATTGAAGTTGAGAGAAATAATTATATCGATTTTGTTAAATTAGGTTTTTGGATAAAGTCGATGAAGTTATTGAAGATGCTGCTGAAGATCCTGATAAGTTTTTCGACAATCCTTTTACATTGCTGCAAACAGTGAAGAGATTTGCATTCGATTGGAAGAATATTCACGAGTCGATTTTAAGTCCTGCAGAAATGGCAGGTAAAAGCAAAGAAAAACGGGAAAAAATAAACTTAACTCTTTACATTTCCCCCTCTTTTCCACTTCCTTTACTTCAAACCATAGAATTTACTCAGGAATTGGCAGAACTAGAAAGTCCATTGAAATTACCGACCCATGGAGAACTACAGACCGTTGTCAAAGGCCTATCACTGCTTCAGACTACATACAACTTGAAGACTCTTGACTTAGCTAACGGTAAACTGTTTGATGCACCGTACAGTCGCCCTCTGACAGCCACTGAATGCTTCGTGATGGGACGCAGTTTGTACGAAGCCAATGAATTGCATTACGCCGTGGAGTGGTTCATCGAGGCCAGAAAACGACTGGACAATCAAGTTACCGACGAAGAAATCAAACAGTACATGCGTGCAGCTGAGTTTTACAGGGACAACGCCAAGAAGAACCCCGATGAAGCCGCTTTGAACCGCAACAGCAACGTACCGTTAAACCAGAGAAGTCGTGATGAGGTTCTTGACCTCTACAAAAAAACATGCAGCCTGGAGTTGGTACAGACGCCCGCCGAACTGCGTGGCCCTCGCTGTCGTTACGTCACCAACCACATTCCGTTTTGCCGTATAGCGCCCTTCAAAATGGAAGAACTCAACTTAGATCCACTCGTGGTCGTCTACCACGAAGCGATCTACGAGAGCGAAATCGAGGAAATTATCTCCGGCACTCAGGCGAATTTGACGCGTTCGCTAATAGTTAATTTAGCATCAAGCGTGCAGTCAGATTTCCGAACGAGTACAAACACGTGGCTGGCCTATAAACAAAACGCGATCTTGCATCCTTTGGCTCAGCGTGTGGAGGATATCACAGGACTGAGCCTGGAGACAGCCGAAGAGCTGCAAGTGGCTAAATACGGTGTGGGCGGTCACTATGGGCCACATTACGACTTTTTCGAGGTATGCACAAAAATTACCGTAAAATGATCTCTCATCAGCACTAGACACGCATTGACTTTTCCAGCATCCCTATCCGCTTCTGCCAGAACGAGGAAATCGCATGCTGACCGCTTTATTTTATGTAATTATTGCTTTTCTGGACTTTGGAGCTTGTGTCAGAGTTGTCTATGATTTTCTACTTTTATGCTTATGTAGATCAGTGATGTTGAGCTGGGCGGAGCCACGGCGTTTCCCTTCCTGCGTTTAGCTGTGCCGGCGACCAGACGAAGCGCCCTCTTGTGGTACAACCTTCACGAGTCCACGGAGTTCGACTACCGCTCAAAGCACGCCGGATGCCCTGTTTTGAAGGGTTCCAAATGGAGTACGTACCGCGGAGACTGAACTTAACCATTGTTAATTGGTTTTACTCTATTTCTATTGCAGTTTCCACTCAATGGTTCAGTGAACGAGGACAAGAATTCCTCAGACCCTGCAATGTGAAGCAACATGGACACAAGGCAGACAAAAAAAAAAAATGATAAGGTGAGGATTAAAAAAGGGGGAAAATAAAGGAAATAAACTGGAACTATTAAAATAGAGAAAAAATGGTTTTTTTGTGGTTTCTTGTAAGTGATTTAGACAGATTTTAAAAATAATTTGTTCAATGGTGACAAATCTAAATGAATGCCAAATGTATTTGCTCCTTCCACTGTTTCGTCAAATCATTGTGATTGAGATTCGTAGGTGACATACAGAGAGGTCGGTATTGCACTTCTTTGCATTATTATTCCCAAGTGATTCCCAGTGGTAAGTTTGCTCATTACTTAGTCGATGATATTAGCAATTTTTCTCCTCTTTTGTACACAGTGTACTTCGTTCCATTTGATCTCAATAGTTCGACTCGTTTTTCACTTCTGCAGTAAGCACATTTCCAATACAGCTACCGAATTAATTTCTGCCTATATTCGATGAATTTGGAAGGATTTTCCCACAGTTGAAGGATTCACCATTGCGTTATTTCCGCGGGTGTTTGTATTAGTTACTATAATAATGGTTTATAGCTGTTAATACGTCGTTTGTGGTTGCTTGCGTTCGTGCCGTAGTATGCGGCGTCTGCATCGTCGTTGGCTGGTTTTCGAATGTGTCACAGTAATTGTTATTATTGTGTTCTCTTCTGTTCTATTCTTAGTACACAGTTGTTTTTGGTATTAATAGTTGTTTGCGTTTAGTGTACACATTTACTTAGCTACGCGCTGTCGAATATCAGTCCGAACAATAACATCACCAACAACAACAACAACAGCTGAAAGTTGTTTGGCCATAATTAGTTGGATGCTTATTAGTGAAATATCGGGCAGCTACATTCACAATCACCTTGACAACTAACGGAAATAATCCGTTTATCGTGAGAATGGTTAATTAACGAAATATGGCTGCGTCCGAGAGTCAACACAGATGGGGTCTGTGTGTGTGTGTGCTTTTAAACATACGTTGTACACCAATGTATAAATTATTCATGCCTTAAAGGTCAGCTGAGGTCAATTCTCAAAGCGTTTCTTTGCTGCTATGCGTTGCTATTACATATCATTATAATAATAATATTCATTATTATTATTATTATTATTATTATTATTAAATAACGAAACTTTCACTCTGAGCGAGTTGCGTTAATTCATCGCCTAAAGGACTCTATAAATAAATTTGTGAATTGAAGCGAAAGGAAGCAAAATTAAAAATGGAAAAAAGAGTTTTATTTTATATTAAATTAAAAATCATATGAAAATCTCTATGCAATATTTTGGATTAATTTGAATAAAGCAATAACTAATAATAAATATTACAAAGCCTTTTATAATAAAAAAACTTTCTCGCAAAAAATCATCAATGAAGGAAAAAGCAAACAAATTTTGTTCAAAATAACCTCCACTTTTTTTTAACATTTTTAGTACAATAATAAACACACAACTGGGAAATATTTTTTTTTAATAAAAATGTTTATTAACAGAATGAAAAAAAACAAAATATAATAAAGAAAAACATTTATTTCGTGGAAATAAAAACCATTTCGAATCAAGGCTTTGAATTCTAATTAAATTTAAAATTGTTGTTAAAAAATGTACACAAAACTAATTCAACTTTGGTGTTAATTAATAACTAAATTTCTATGTTTATGTGTTTTTATTCAAAAAATTCTATTCCGTTTGTGTTTTTATTCGATTGAGGGATATTGTTTCCAAGTTCCGATATAATAGATTCCGATATATAGTTCAGTTCCATTGCAATTCTATTGTGAACTTGCTTCAAGGCTTTTACAGCTCTACTTTGTCTGTAGAACAGAACAGAAAATTGTATATGGAAGTTGTATAAAAAGCTTTGACTAAAAAAATTTAATTCAGTTTAAATTAGGAAAAAGATTGCAGAAATACTCGCTTTATTCACATGTTAACGAAATCAAGTAAAATACCTGCGAAAATGCATTATTCAACTGCAACGAAGTCCACTTCATTTCTTCCCACATGTGACACTTTATAGCACCGTCATTACTGCTTCCTTTTATTTATTCGCCAACGTAAGTCGCCCCATAGACCATATATCATCATGTCGACAATCGTAGGGCCAACCAATTCTAAGGTAACTCTTCGCCCCTTCGCTGCACTCTTTTTAAAAGACCCTCTTATTTTCCCAGAGATCTTTTTATATTTTTAGAATTTTGTCCTTCTTCTTTCTCAGCCATTCTCTCTTCACGACGCCCCTTATTTATCACTTTGCCTGTCTGTTCACTTCAATTGATGGATTTTTCTGTTGCTGTATCGCTTTTTCGTGGAGTTTTTCGAACTAACAGGAATTTTATTGACAATGGAAAACATTTACTGCAGAAAAGAAGAGGCAGAAGGAAACTTAACACACGCACAAGAGAGAGAGAGAGAAAGTTCAAGCACAAGAAAGAGAGGAAGAAAAAGTTCCTCGATATTTCTCTAATGAAAGAAAATTGCAATGCATAAATTTTATTGATACTCTCCGATGGGCGAAGGATGTATCCATGAATAAAGACATACATACATACACATCAACAAATAGACATATATACATATATTCATAGATATCTATATACAATTTCTTTCAAGCCACACTAAAGGAATATAGAGTACAATTATTCATAAACATACACCACAAAAATTTGCATACAATTTGCAAATTTGCACTTTAATTCAATTTATGAAGTAATCAAAGTGATAAAAATATTGAAATAATATAACAAAATAGGATAATGTTCATTATAAAATATGCTTAGGAACTGAATAGAAATTATTTCAAAAGTCTTTGAAGTTCCTTCCTATTTACATTCATTTTCCACTTTCTTTTTAATAGGTTCTTAATTAATCGGAGCTTTCTTTAAGAAGACAGTACAAAAAACACCCTAAAAGAATTAAGAAAAGAAACGAACATTTGGATTATTAGTGGTTTTCATTTTTTCTTTGTTCTTCTCCACTCAGAGAACTAATTGTGTTTTGCTTCTTATTCTTCTTCCACCACTGGACACTATACAATTTTTCCTATTCTCTGTATTCCGTTTTTTGCCCTTTCATTTGTTCATCGACATCA
The DNA here is from genome assembly GCA_937620795.1 of Thecophora atra. Classification (NCBI taxonomy): domain Eukaryota; kingdom Metazoa; phylum Arthropoda; class Insecta; order Diptera; family Conopidae; genus Thecophora; species Thecophora atra. The sequence goes on along the minus strand of OW569397.1, from coordinate 95,314,200 downwards.
AATTTGCAAGGGATCATCAACCGGAAATAATTTTGTTGAGTGCATAAGGAGTCAACGCAATAATTAAAGACAATAGAAGAACAAATGAAAAAAGAACTAAGGCCATTTTCAAAACTCAAATGGCATTAATGAGCCCCAGCGAGGACAATACAAGAGCAATAACAACAACAACAGCAACAGCAAACAAAACAATCCTTTGTTAGCTTCTTTAACCTGGTGATTACTGGAAACCAGCGAAGTGAAAACTCAAACAAAACCCTAAAACAACAAGAAAAAGATGAAAAGGAAAACAACAAGCAACAAGAAATGAAGAGGAGAGAACAGAAGAAAGGGGAAACCAGCAACGCGGAAGCAGCAGATCGTAAAATCAATCACAAGACCAGAAAAAATGACATTTAAGGACGAAAAAGTTTACTAGGAAACGGTTTCGTTGGAAAGAGCAGGACAAGGAGAGGGAAACATAATGTAAAGTTCAGCGAAAGACAAAGGAACCGCAACAGTTTCTTGTCGTCCCGGAAATAAAAACAAAAAATGGCCGCAAATTAAATGGTGGCCAGTGAAAAACTTTCAATTAGAGCAGCAACACAAAAACCACGAAGAAGAACTATGAGGATGTGAAGAATAGGAAGAAGTAGTAGACGGCCCCGAAAACAAGAACAAGAAGTGAATTAAGAACGACAGCAAGAAAACAGAGGAAAAGAAGGGAACCACAGAAAAAAAAACAAACCAAAAAATCCAAAAGTGGACGTCTCTTTGTTGTTGTTGTTGTTGTTGGTGCTCTTAGTTATGCTTTTTGCGTTTTGAGTTGTTATTATTTTTATTATTATTATTTGCTTTAGTTCCGCAGTTGTTTTAATTCGCAGGGTAGATTTTTTTTTTTTTCTCAATTAAAATACACATAAAAACCTCTCCAAAAACTAATTAATACCAAAATAAGTTCAGAAAAGTCATCAAAATGCTGCAGAGGAGAAGAAATTCGTGTTAAGAGGAAAACAGAGGTACTTTTTAAGAGTTTCTGTTGCTTTTGTTTTTCTTTTTTGCCTTTTCTAAAGCTGATTTCCCGAATGTGACAAAGAGAAACTTTTATCAACAACAAAAATAAAAGAGTAGATATAAAAATACGAATATACGAGAAGTGGACAAATTATTAAAGTGCCAAGAGAAGGGAAGGAATTCAACACTACACCTTTTCCACTTGTAAATCAGAAAGCGTCACTTTAAAATCAGAAAGCGTCATTTGTTAATCAGAAAGCGTCATTTGTAAATCAGAAAGATAAAAAAAACGATTTCTTCTTTCGTTAACAGAAATAAGGAACTCCTTTTAGACTTGTGGCAACTTCAAATTTCAAGTAACAATTGAAGCCGTCAATTTTTTGACGCGGCCTTTTATACATTGCCCAGGCAATGATATGAAAATCGTTTTATGCATAATGACCTTCAGTAATTATCCCATGATAAAAAGATTCTATAGTTTTTTTATATTTTTTTTCAGAATGCATTTTTTGAAAATTACTTGAAAAAATCTTTAGGAAATATTTATTTGAAAATGAATGTTTTCAAGCTATTATTGTGTAATTGCGCTCAAACAGGATATGAGTGATCATCACTATGTAGATTTTCTTTCATTCTCTGAATTGGGCTTTATTATTTTATGACGGTTTGCAAATGCACGGCTATCGATGCAAATATGACCGCGGGAGAGCTGATTTATCGCGGCAGGTAAAAGGTAAAAAAGGAATGGTAAAAAGGATATTTTATAGCTTTAACACATCCATCGCAGTGACAACGGTAGGTAAAGGAAGCTAAAAGAACACCGAAGGAATAGATGGCAAACTTATACATACAAAAATTAACCCAATTGTCTGAGAACTTCAAAAAGGATAAACACACGATGCTTTTATCAGTCATACAAATGCTAAAAAATCAGTTGAGGTATTTGTCGAAACCCTCGCTCTCGAAATTATGACCGTTTAAACCATCCTCTATAAAATTTCAATATCTGCCTTGTAACATAAAAAATGAGAAATTAACTTAAGTAAAAACAATTAACTTAAATATGGGAATACCTATGCAATTTTAAAAAAATAAAATTATAATACATAGAATTCAAAATATACATTGATTCAACTACCAATCATCTCATATTGTTTGAATAGCTACGGTCATTAGGAAATTTTGAAATATTAATATAAATGGAATAAAAAACACGTTGTGGTACATTTAATTTTCCTTACATATTTGGAGCAATTATCAGCATTTCATTCATTAAGCCGCATTCCGCATTGCTTTATCACTCTATTAATATTGTCCATATCATACTAAAAAACCAGAGCAAATAGAAATCTTGCCGTTCCCGCAAACTAGTTGCAAAATATTTATTACTTTGGAGCACATAAAAACTTGTATTTATAAACAACTGCAATTATACTATCCAAGTTTACCAATTAATTAGAGATATATCCAGTTCCTATCCATGTATTTTAATTTAAACAATATAAGACTTGCAATTTTTTTTTCTGTCATATGCTTAATCTTTTACGAACGCCATGTTTATAAGTACAGTCAGGCAAAAAATTGAATAAGGTCAGAGACCATTTTTGTTTATTTTCAACGTAATTTATTGAGAATAGATGGAATAAATAAAAAATACTTTCTCTTCCTTAACAAAATAACGTAACTTCATCAAAAATAATTAGTAATATTCCTGTAATAGAATTCTGTAGTTTAAGCAATTGTAAAAGTTTTTAAAAAATTGCTATCAAAATATACGAAATATGAACATGTCACGCAAGGCCTTAATATTAATTACTACGATCCCACCGCCAAATGGTGCCATCGTCGCAGACGCATATAAGAATCGAAGCGTCCTTAGAAAATGAGGTCTGTCGAATAGCCGTGTTGCATTTGGGATGAACCAAGGTGCTGCATTTGGTTAGGTTAGGATCCGTACTGTCCAACTCCCACACATATGTCCTCCCCTGCTGATTGCCTAAGGCTAGGATTTTCTGCCAGACATTAAAAGCGAAACGTATGAACCAAATCTCACATTCCTTGTAATCGAAATGATGTATTATTGTTGTGGTCGAGTCCTGAGGCGACATTACATCTTGTTTTAATTTTCCTGGCTTCCAGCAAACAATCGAGTTTTCACAGGACTTCGAAAGCACAAAATTTCCAAACCACTGCACGCAATCAACATAATTGCGATGTATATCGCGCGTAGAAAAATCGGGGAAATGTTCCTTTATGGTCGGAAACGGAGCCGCAGTTTTTGTTGTATTAAAAGAGAAACTATTTTCGATTGCCTCTTTAATGGCTGGTTTGTCAAGGCGCCACAACTTCAATGAGTGATCCATGCCGCTGGACATTATTCGGTCACCCCGTAAATGAAAATCAAGGGAGAGTACCTCATCCCGATGACCCTCAACACCACCAAAAATAGCAACGCACACATCAGTCTCAATATTCCAGAGACGCAAAGAGTGATCTTTGCTTCCTGACAACAAAATTTGCGGACGCTTGGGATGAAATTTTAATTCATTGATGGCGTGACCATGTCCAATATAATGTTTAGTGCACAGATTTGCGGAAGGATCAAGAATTCGTATGACTCCACGATAGCCAGCAGCAGCAAGTATCGGCTCCATCGTCTTAGGTTCGTACGACCAGGCGCAAGTGTAGAAATTTTCATCTGGCTATTGTAATGATATTATATAAAAATCTTTTAAATATGTAGCTTGAAAAAAGTTTTTGTTTTCCCAACGTCAAATATAAATAGATATTTACATCAGGATCTGCATAGCATTGCAGCAAGCGAATCCCGCAGACTTTTTCACCAGCCTCAGCCCCTTCGCCTACTAGCTTGGCTCCCAAAGGACACTCATAGATCGAAATGCGATCCTTGCCTACAGACGCGAATACAGCCTGTTCCTTACACAGATGATGGTTGAACTGTGAACCAAACAGAGGCTGGCCATGATCCTCACGAACGTGACAGCTTAAAAGTCAGTTTACGTTCTCAGGTAATGTATGTGATAAGACTACATCATAAGTAACTTACTTATATGTGTACAGTGGCTTTACTACTTTCGGCGCCTTTGTTTTCCTGCGCGAGGATCTGGTTTTGCGAGTACCTGGTGATTTGCTACGAGATGTTGTAGTCGTAGCACTGCTTAACACGCTGGCTGCGTCATCCTGTTGTATAAAAGATTCTAAACCTTTAGTTTAAATCAATGGCTACGAGAGCAATTACATACTTTGTCATCAATGGAGTAATCGCTGTCTGCAGCAAAACCGCTCGAAACATTTTCAGCGTTATCAATATTAATTGGTTTGGCTATGTTTGGGTATTCTTCCTTAGTGTCTCCCTCCTCTGATGGTAAGGGAATATTCATTTTTTAAAAGAAACGCTGGCCACACGTGTTAAAAAGTGTACTTTAAGTTAAATCTTAAACCAAAGCCACCATTCTTTACAATAAATGGAGCTGTTCTTAAGCTGTCCCTCGGTACAAAAACCTGTTAGTTTCGAGTTGCCAACTATATGAAGCGGCTTAGAAATAACTTTTTAAGTGCTATGTTGAGCCGTACATGTGTTAATCTACATTAGCATAAAGATGCTTTTGAGACAAATATGTTAGCGTTACGTCCTTTGTTATGGAACATGGGTAATTGAAGACATAAGGGCGTGGTTAACTTTATAAAAATAATTATTTTCGCAACACGAATGAGCATATGTATAACTCCTAAACTAAGTAACGAAGAGAAAATAAAAATATTTTAAGTTATTTACCGGGCTGCTTTTTATATATTATTTCAATCTTAAAATTTTTTGGTATTGTTTAGCATTAAAGTTACACACAGATGTTTCTATACACACTGCTAACCATAAGTCAAAGCTCATGATTTCTCTTTTTCTACCTGCTCCAAAGATTCGTCGATGAAATGTTCCACTTCTTCGATCGCGTGAGACTGTGTTCGCTGCGTGTTGTCAGATCATTTATTAGAAATCCTCGCAACAGCCTTGCCTTCAAGTGATTCATACGCGATTTCGCATATGTAATTTCTAATTCGTGCATCTTATAAGAACCCAACTTTAGCTACACAGCAGCTTTCAATAGTGCACATTTACGATTGCGTAGTTCAACCGATTTTAATAAATTGTCACGTAGTTGTAACTCTAATTCTTGTAATTGGTCCGCATATGTTTTTCTAATTGTTTTTACCTCTGCAGTCATCTTGTTGGTAGATTTCTTCACGCTTCATCAAATATTTCGTGCAAGTCGGCCCGCATCCGCCGCTCAAATTTAGCAATACGCGTACAAGTCGCCCGCAGACGCTCCATCAAATGTTGACGAATGGCTTGCCGTTCTGTATATGATATCGGAACATTGCGGCACATTTCCAAATCTGGGTATAGGTAAGGTTTAGGGGTCTATACCTATACAATCACTGGCCTATACTATTCCACCCTAGGATACCATTTCATGGTAGTGGGCGTTTTTGTAGGCGTGGCAAGGTAGAATATTAGACTTTGGCGATAACATCTAAATTATGAGGTGTATTGAAGTGGACGAGGTGTCATTTGAAAGCTACTTTTGAGAGCTATTTTTTTGTTTTAACCTTTTTTATTATATGATAAATATTTTATTTATTATTATTATTATTATATATTATTATAAATTTTTTTTATTATGTATAAATATTTTATATTTTTAATAGTTTTGGAGATAATTAAGTTTAAGCGCAAGTCACTTCAGAACTTAGTTTTCTTTGCTCTCTACAGTTGTTTTTGCAATTTCTATGCGTAATTGTTATATCAGTGAGTTGTTGTTGTTATATAAGTTTGTTGTTGTTTTGATATTACTGGGTTGTTGTTGCTTTTACCAAAAATCGCGCGATGAAAAACAACAACAACAATAATGCAAAATTTTCAACGATTGAATTTCTGTTGCCGACATCTGGCAACCCTGCATTCGTTTGACATTTACACATAAAATTTTAGTTCGTATTGTAAAGCTTCTATCTGACTTTCTTCTGGTTTTTTAAGTCAAGCGATGTAGTCGAGGCAAACCAAAAAAAAAAAGAAAAAAAAAATCGCCTGCGGCGCTATTGTTGTTGTTGTTTCTAAAAAGTTGTTCTTGCTTCTGGAAATACCATGTATGAATGTCTACTTTTTATGCTGAATGAGTAAACTTCCTACTTATTTCAGAGTATATATCGAAAAGTAAACACAAGACGTATAGCATATTATACATCGCTGCAAAGGTAAAAGAACCCTCTTAATGAATTTCACATTTACCGTTATACCTTGCGAATCCAATTTCCAAGAGAACGGCTTCTGTTTACTAAGTAAATCAATTAATTGCCAATAACTTCTAAGATATTACAATTACAGCTTTGGCATGTTCAGCGGAAATAAAGCCATTGAAAATACCTTTCATTCGGTGGCCATATCGTAGGTTGCATATTTCCGGAGTTATTGACCTTTTAATGTTCGACCTTGACACGCCCATAAATCCAATATGGCGACCAATTCCGAGAATTTTCAAGCGGATTCCAAGAACTAACGGTCCAAATAACGGTAAAATAACTGTAAATTTGGACACATTTTATTTCCGGCGGCTCTCTGTTGTTGTATCAATTTAACTGGAAGCATCGGTGGTAAATTTCTGAGCTGACTTCAACAACAGCAATTGCAAGGTGCTCCTTTGTTCTTTCACCAACATCTCAACCCGAAGATATCACAATGAACACAAATACACACGCACTCGTCAAGCTTCTACCAAAAGCAAAATTACCACCGAAATGAGATGTGTGATAACTTTTATTGCACCATTTTCTACATCACTGTCTTTATATATGTATGTAAGTCCATTTGTTTGCCATGATACGCACACACACTCACACACACTTCTGCTTCGGCTTATAATGTATCTACGTAGATTTATTATTAACGTTATATATTGTGCTGTGTGAATCGACGAAGTAATGAGATTAGGAATTCGATACGTGTTCAAATATCCAAATGTTCGATACGATTTTAGATCTGTACACATTATTAAGTCAATCAAATTTACTTTGGCGGTGAAATTGCAACAACTGTGCAGAGTTTTAAGAAATGGTTTTTTTATCTTTCTGATTTACAAATGACGCTTTCTGATTTACAAGTGATGCTTTCTGATTTTAAAGTGACGCTTTCTGATTTAAAAGTGGAAAAGGTGTAGAGTGGAACTAAAGAGCAGAAAAGTGAATGGATTTTAAATATATTCCTCCATAAATATTTATAAATATATTTCTACTGTTCTTTTCACTAAAAGGAAACAAGAAAGTAAAAAATTAATCACAATTTGTGTTATATCAAGGGAACAAATCCGATGCAAGGTGGCATTAAAAGATATATTTAGAGCGTTCTGCTGGTAAGATGAAAATCTCTCTTCTTTATCTTCAGTTTACGATTGTTTATTTCATTATTAACTGGAGAACCTCTTTTATTTACAATTTCGTGATTTTTATATTTCTTGAAGTTACTAATTAAAATTAACTACCGTTTGGTAACGGCCTATTTTATTACTGTTATTTATTTTAGAGATGATTGAAAACATAAAATGATGATGATTGCATAACAAAACTATAAAAAAGAATTTTTTCTTCGATCGACTTTCCAAGAAATGGAAATTTATTGAGTTTTTTTTAACAACGTTATATGTTTAAATCATAATATAGATAACTAATATAATACATATTTATATATATTGTTAATTGAAGGAATTGTACTAGTATTGTTGTTTGGAATGGCTCAATAAAGTTTCTAATATATATTATTTGTGTCCCTCTGTTTTCAACTTTCGCCTAAAATTATACAAAGAAAAATTGGTCGTTACAGCTGCAGAATGGCATTCAGCCAGCAAAAAAATGCTATTGGGCTATTGTTACTTGCTTTTATCTGTTATTTTCGTTATTTTTGTTTTATTTTATATTTGGGAATAGTCTTGTTTTTACTAGAAGTTTTGTTGTTGTTCTTTGTGGCATTACCGAAAACATTTTGTTGGCATTTATCCATGTCTGCGGCGCCAGAAGTTCCACGACCACCAAATTTACACTTACTAAAACAGACAGACATGCATCCTGAAGAACAGACAACAAAAGGGATGTTGGAGAGGGGGGGGGAACCTAAGCACGTCTTTTCAGCAGCAGCTGCTGTACGATTCCTTCTCCGACTTCCGATTTCGTTTTGCTGCCATCGTCTGTGGTTTTCCCTTTCCTTTTAATTCTTAACTTCAAATTTTATGTTTATGTGTTTGTTTTATGGTACATACTCTAGTCTCCACCTGTGAGTGGTTCTCTCTGCGGTGATTTGGTTTCGGTGCTGGGTTTGCGTTCAGTGGCTTGAAATTAACACGGAAACTACGAATATTTGTGGTTGAGACTATTTTTTTTGTTTATTTACCAAAAAAAAAGCTTCAACTACTTTCGTCAGATGATGGTTTTTCAAGAGTTTCAAGTTGATGCTCGTAGTTTTCGTTCCTGGTTTTGGTTTTTTTCGCAAACAGAAGAAGTTTGAAGCGCAAAAATACTCTGATTAAACAAAATTCACACTCTGCCAATTACGTTTTATCCCTTATAAAAGAGTCAACATCAGTAAAGAAAGATTTTTACTCTGAGTCCAAAGCTTCTTCGGAGTTTGATTAGAAATCATCATCATTGAGGGTCTCTGTATACATCACAGCCGACTGCGTTAAGCTTTTTGAGCGGTTTAAGCTGTTTGAGCGGTTCCAGTCTCGTCATTAATAATGCAACCCAATTAATTTTAATTACACACACTTAAATGAGCGGGTGTCGAGTTGCAACACGTTTCCTCAGAGCCACTGTGATGAAGTGACTTGCACTGGTAAAGAAACTGACTTTTACGACACCCTCAGCGCACACATTCCTAGGTATGAGGCCATTAACACTAATACACTCTGGTTTACGAAAATATATACATTTATATATAGTTTATGGCCTTACCTAAAGCACTCAGAAGCACTCGATATTGTCTGAAGGAAAATAAGAAGACGGAGCTGGAAGGAGCAGCAACAGCGGTTGCCAAAAGCAACCAAACACACATACAAATAACCCACTAGAGGACACACACACAGGCACACATTATTTTCTATTCACTTTGCTCTTCTCTCCTTGACTTCTCATTTAAAGGTCGCATAGGAATCGCTGGGTGATTCCTCCCACATCGTGAAAGTGCTTCGCTGGAGATTGTCGTGGTTTCATTCTTTGCGATTGAAACTTATTTATTGCTAGTCATTTCATTCAGTCTCCGATGTTAGACGATGTTACAGATTTTAACCATGAAGCAGTAACATCAATAAAAAGTGGATTTAATATAAACCTGCAGTTTTATATATATTAATATATCGACTTAGAACAGAGCCAAGTTAAATTGGTTTTAAGTTTTATAGTTCATAGAGGTCAAAGGGTTATTAATAACAGTTTCTATTACCAGCGACTTAAGTAGTTGCACTTTACAGAAGGAGTCACGTCTTCAGCTATTAATTTTGTCTATAGAAGACATTTAATAACATTTATTACGTATTTTATTATATATTTATTATAAATTTCCAAGTTTCCTGATTATATTTATTATGATTTTGTTTTAAACTCCAAGAATATAGTATTTACTCAAAAGTAATTCTTGAATCCAGTCGAGAAGCTGGAGGAGGCTTATAATCGGTCTCCCTCCACTCTGACAATGAAATGAATGAATGATTGATTCCATTAAGTATAATTGAACCGGAAATCGACACAATAAAAGATAGTTCAATGTTAATAGCGAAATGTTTGACTTCCACCAACGGAGAACATGCCAAAGTGGTTGAGGGTGAAGGGGACTGACAGGGAACAAATAAGCTGTGTCAACATAAACATCTCCAGGAACAGCACAAGGTAATTTTTATTTATATTTATTGCCAACATTAGAAGTGATGTTGAGCAGATAAACAGACAAATGGAGAGTTGTGTGTTCGAGGAGAACAGACAGTGACATAGCTCGACAGTAGCAGAGAAAGTAAAAAAACCGACAGAATCAAATAAACACAAACCGAAAAACAGCAGCGCAGACAACCAAATAAACACGACAACTAAACGGAAAAAGCACAACGGAATAGACAGACGGACGGCCTGATAGACAGACGGAAAGGCAGTTGGATAAACGGACAGACTGGAAATAAACACAACCTCAGGGAGTCAAACAGATATTTACACTGAAGTCTGATGCCAAAAGTTCATCACTTTTAATGAAATTTATTCGCGCAAAGAGAAGTTTTATTTTCACTTAATTCTATTTTAGTTTCGATTTTAGTTATTTTACATTTTAAAGATCGTTAAAGGAAGAAATTTTAATTTGAATTACATTTTTATTTGATTTTATTTCAGTTAAATTTCAATTTATTATGACGTCAATTTAAATTTAATTTGAATTTGGTTTTACTAAAGTTTATATTTAAGCTTAATTTTATTTTAATATAATTTTAACTTATTTTAATATTAATTTTATTAATCTGCAAACATTCGAAAGAAGTGGGGAGTTTTTGGCTCCCACAAAACGTTTGGGAACCACTGCTTAAACGCGATTCCTCTCTGTGATTGATTGCTAATTCTTGTGAGTACAAATGTGTATGTGTATTTACCAACGCTTGTGAATCTATGAATGTGTGTATTTTGAGAAATTCCGCGTTTATTGATATCATCATCATTATTCAATGATGTGTATTTGCAGCAGTTCCTTGTTTTCAATCTCTTTTGGTTACGAAGACTGCATCTGTGAATCCGATGACTCGCGATTTGTTTGTTGGCGTTGCTTTTATTGTGGTGTCTTCGTTTGCACAGTCGATTTAATCAACAGAAACGGGACCAGATTCGAGCAGGAAGAACAGATCGAAGTGCAGACATATTTCAATGACTGACATCCTTCGTCTTCTGGTGACAATGTAATGAACCGGAAAAGCGTCTTTCGACAACAACCGTGATGAAAAGTCAAAGGAAAGATAAAACTGAAAATAATGGAGTGGAAAATGTACAAAATGAAGTCGTTCGAATGACGGAAACGGATAGGAGAGAATCTGCGTTCTATTTTCTACTTATATTTATTGGAATCAGAACAAAATTGCTTGATAAAATTGATTGATTGCTTAAATGTTTCGTATCGGAATTGGATTCAACTAATTACTTCAAGTCACTCACAAAGAATAAGCTGTTGAACAGGTTTTAAAAGAAGAATTCACTACAATATCCTTTGATTTTATTGTTCACAATATAAAAGAACCTGAATAACGCAACTTTTCTTTAGGCAAATAAAATCTGTTGAAGATTTGCGCCAATTTCATTTGCCTTTTGTCGACGCGAATCTTACAATCACCTAATTTTAATGTTGCTGACCTTTTTACTGCTTTCTTCTCTTATTCACAAGACTTTCCTCAAAGCAGTTCGTGTTTTCCTTTTAGCAGAATGTCTGTCGCTGGAGGCTGTCTCATGGACGTCTTTTATTCAATCAGCTGCTGTAATTCTCCGCGTTTGTTTAAATTTACTTTAGTGCAAGTTGTTTAGAGAATAAGTTCTGTTCTCTGGTATGGTATGGGGAGGAATAACCTCTCCATTCTACATAAAATAGGTTTAGAGGAGAGGTCAACGAAATTATTGCCTTCAAGAGGACAAAAGAGGCAAGCAGAGTGCTGAAAATAACAGTGAAATGTTCTGTACTAGAGAGGACAGAAGGTAATGGGGACAGGCGAAAGTGAGGAAATAGAGATTCAGAAAAATTTATTTGCATACCTTAACATGATAGCTGAAGCGATAAAACCTGGAAAAACAACAGTCAACGACGAAAATGATGACGTTTTTTTGCCTTTATCGACAAATTTATGTCTCCGACAAACAGCAGCTCAGCGAAAAATATCACATGGGCCAAAGGAAAGCAGCGATGGCATGAACCAGAAGTAAACGGAATTATTTTTTGGGGCAAATTACCTAACGAGGTTCCTGTAGTAGGAATGACAATCGTGTTTATCGAAGGAATAGGATAAATAGAGGGATCTGAAGAAGAAATAGGAAATTTGGAAAGAAATATAGGAAGATAGAAGGAAGATCTTAAATATTATTACAATTTTCTACAAAACAATCAAATATCTCGAAGAGAAACTGAAGAAAAGTAATGTTAATTCTCTGATAATTTTACTATAGAATTCAATTTATTCATTTATTTATTTTATTATTATTATTAATTGACTTTATTCCCTTAAATGCCTTTCCATCGATTTTAATCTGTTTACTGTCAAGTTTATTCAATTTCTTGTAATTTTTGGTTTATATTCAGAATATTTTTTAATTTTTCCCATCTTAATTCACGTCATGTTTTCGGTAATTTTTCAGTTTTTATTTTCTCAGGTTTTTGCATGGTTTTTTGGTACTCTGCTTCGTCTTCTTCTTCGCTTGTTTTGTGATTCCTTTTGATGACATGATTAAAATTCGAGACACGTTTTCATTCCTGTGACATGGACATTTTTTGCAGTCTTTTATTGATTGTCATCAGCATCGAGGTGCGATTTTAAATTTTTAAAATTATTTTTCCTGGTTGTCGATTGATTTTGTCGTTAATTTATTTGAAAAACATTCAATTGTGGATATTTGTGAAAATAAGAAACAAAAATAAATATTCTCTTCATGTTCCTAATCATGTTTCATCATCACGATCGAAAATATTTCATTAAATATTTTTCAATAATCTTTCGGTTGAAGTTGAAGCTTTATTAATTAACCGCAGATGTTCTGGACCGACCGTGCAATTCTCTCGACTTCCTCTCTGACCCGCAACTGAATTTCCACTTTGGCGAGACTTCATTCGCAGATGCTGTCGATGCGCTGCTGTTAGAAGCGGTTTTGGTTGTTAAAGGACCGTCGTTGACGGGCGTGGGGTGTGTTTTATGGTGGGAAACGGCTGCGTCTGCTGCGGTTGCATCCATTTGCGGTTAATTGAAATGCTGAACCACGACGCTGCATTTATTAAGCTTCACTTTACGCGTTGTTGATGCAGCAGCAGCAACTGTGAAGGTTGCCAACATATAATTTGAAGCAATATTTATAAATGTGTCTGTTCGCCGATATAAGTTGAAATTAATGAAACACAAATTTTTGTTGTGGCTGTTCTCAAATGAATGAATTTCGTCCATCTGCATTTTCTGTGCGGTTGCAATTTTAAATTTCCACATAATAATAATTTTGCAAAATATTTTTTATTATCACTTTTTAATTTTTTCCTTCCGCAAGCTCATCACACGCCATGCCACTCCCCCTACCGACGCATCATCTCCCACTTCCGGTTCTTCCATTTTCATGAAGCTGTGAAGCTTTTGATGAGCTTCGTTCGTTGAGTTTTTTAATGGTTTCTCTGTGATGCTTTTTTGTTAATATTTTTAATGTTGAACAGTCGTTTGTGTGTGTGTGTGTGTGTGTGACGAGGTTGTGTGGAGTCGTGTATACAACGCGATGAAAAAATTGATTGTGAAAAAAATGTGTAAAATTTAATAAATATACAACAACGCTGAAAACTTTTATCTTCCTCACGCAGTCGGAAATGCAGTCGTAAATAAACTGCATCAGCAGCAGCAACAAGGATCCTCACGCCTTCGGAATACTGCTTGAAAATTCCTCTTTTAATAAACACGAAAATTTGAAATTATTTCATAAAGAGAAGATAATAAGAGACACTAGATTATATTAAACGTGGAATTTTAAGGAGAATTTAAAGAAAACAGCTGAAAAGGATATTAAATGAAGTTTGATTGAAGGTCAGGCTTAGTGAAGGAAAGTGGCGCAACTTAGAAAGGATCTCAAAGAATTCAGTTATACAAAAAGACGCTTTTTTCAAAGCTTGTGGACCCATATATGTCTCTGCAGTCGGTCTGTACAAACATAACTCGGCATATAATTGACTTTGTTGCTCTGCTTTTCACTCTCTCGACTGTGTTTAATTAACCGTATCCTTCAGCTTCCTACTTTTGGACGTTAATTAGTTTATCATTTCATCCACTTCCTCTTTTCGCTCCACTTCTTCACCGTTCCATCGCACTTTCACCTTTCTAAAGCAGTTTTCTGCAATCGTTTCGTATGTCCAAAAAGTCGAGCTCTAAAAAAGCTGCTTCGTTCCTTTTGCTTTTCAATGGAGGACTCGTTATGCATGCGATGAGAATGTGAATGTGTGTCCTCTGAGTTGCTCAGCCGCTCGTTCTTCTTCACTATTTTCTCGTTAAATGTATGCTTTGGGACATGTTTTTCGGGAATGCGGCGAATGAGATTGATTTTCGTTTTTGCTTTATTTTTCATACCTTCGTTCGCCATCAAAGTCAAAAGGAATCAAATTCTATGGTTAAAATGATGATTGGCGAATGTATTCAAAAGCAAGTGCGGCCGAAGGAAGGGTGAATGCATGTTCGGGGTTAAAGGGACTCCAAGCGTGGTGATGTGCGAGTGCAGCTGGACGAATGCATCCATAGCAACGGCTGCAGTTGAGGCTGCTCCATAAAGTGTATTTTAGTGTAGCGTGTGAATGAGTTAATATGAATACTTTATAGCTGTGTGTGTGTGTCCAGTATTTACATAAGTGCGCTTTTGTAAAGAGCAACCGATTTCTCGTCAACGCCCCGCTCCGGCCCTCATCTGCATAAAATTAGCGTTGATTCTCTCCTTCACCCTTCCTTCACCCATGGAGCTTTTGTATTCGTGCAGTTTTAATTTGCATTTAAATTCAAACACAAATCTTTAACTCACACAGCCGCATCCACATCCACTCGAACGCATGTCGCCATTCACAGCGTCCATGCGAGTTCATTCATGTTCGTCCGTCCGTCCGTCCGTCGTTCGAGTTGCTGATTCGGTCGTGTTGCCCGCATTCGTTGTTTCCGTGTGCATGAGTTTTCGGTTTCGCATCCGTATCCGTTTCCGCTGCAGTTTCCGTTCCGTCGCTCTTCACGTTAGAATCTCGCTTTGACATGATTTCATTTTGTGCTTGACTAATTAAAAGGAGCAGAAGTTTTTCCATGTGTGTTCACGTTTTTCTTTGAATTTTATTTATGTCAATTTTAGAGTTCCTACAAAAGTTTGCTCGACGTTGAAAGGAAAACTTAAAGAGTTGAGCCTTAATATTGAAGGAAGGAGTAGAAAGAAAGGACTACGGATGGAAAAATTGTTAAAATAAAATAATTCTGCGAAGATAAAGGAAAACAAGCAAAAATAATAATCAAATTTTGAGTAAAAACAATAAAAAATTAATATTTAATTTGTAATATTGTAGAAAACCTGTAGATTAGAAATAACAGACAAAAGATTGATGAAAACAGTGAAAAATATTCCACAAAAATTTTGACTAAACTATTGAGTAAATTATTGATAATTATTAGTAATAAAAATGTAGTTTTATGATTATTAATGATATTGTATTAAATATCCCATATAGATATTACAAAAATATTGAAATAATTTTTTTAAATAGATATAAATGATGTTAATAATATTATATTAAAATATTGGTAATTAATATTTCATTAGAAGATTTTAATTTTTCTCCTTTCTTTTCTTATTTTCACATTTCCCAATTTCTCTTATCTTTTTTTAAATGTATTCGTTCCATTTTCCTTCCTGATCATTATGTCTATTTATTCATCATTATTCATTTATTAATTCTTCTTTTTTACCACTTTCTGTTTTTCTTCATTATCCCTGAGTATCCATAGTTCATTTTCTTATTTTATTTTCCTCTTTTCGAATTTATTGCTATTTATTTCAGTTCTATCTAAGAATTCATCTGATCAGATTTTCTTTTTACTCTTTTTTTTGTTGTTATTATTTTGGTTCTTCTTTTTCCATTGGAATTTTGTTATTCTAAATAAATAAATTTTCATTAATTTCCTTCCATTTCTAGTCATTTTATTCCTTTGTATCTGCTTTCAAAAAAGCTAAATAAATCTTTCGTTGTTGGAAATCTCTCGTTCTTGACACCTTTTAAGGGCAACGGCACATGTTTTCGTTGTTGTTGTTGTTTTCATTTCAATTTCAATTCAATTTTATTTTATCAGCGTTCATCTGGATGTAATTAAATTACTGGAATTTGTTTTGAAAATAGATTTTTTGTTATCGTTTCGTTTTCAATTTAATGTTCAATGAAATTGAATCGCGGGTGTTTTGAATGGTGTTGGAAAAATCGGTGTGGAAGGTGGAAGTGGGAGGGGGGAGGTGTTTTTGCTTGCATTCTGAGAAACAATTTGTATCGAACGCTTGAGTTATTTTTATTGGCATATAATTATTTCAAGAAACGCCTTCTTTATGCGTTCAAATAATTTTCAAAATTCACCTGAACTATGAGGAAGTTCTAATTTCTTGTGAAATATGTTAAATTTTTCTACATCGGGGTTAACATTAGAATTACAAAATATTTTGCAAATTTTCCGCTTGAAAAATATGAAAATATAAATCGGAGTTTCTGTGGTTCTTAATAAAACCTTTACCACTCACTCCTGGTTTATTGTTAAGACTTCGAAGATTATCCTGTTAAATCCTTGTATAAAATCATAAAACTTCAAAATTCTTATTTAATTTTCCGACATGAAAACAATCATCACGTAAAAATAATTGTATTTATTTAACAATTTTATTTTCGCAACAAAAAATTATGATTGCAAATCAAAAAAAAAAACAAAATTTTATGAGAAGTTTCCGTGAACAGTAACTATAGTAGCAGGGGCTTCAGCGTTTCTGCATCACAATGTTTTGCACTTTTTGGAGCAAGGATAACTTCTTTACTTCTCCAATTTTTTGGACAACACTTGCGCTTGGTTTTCCTTCTTGGACAGCATTCGACCGAGTCTACGATTGTACAGGAAGACTCCTCAGATGTCTCAGGGCGCTGAGCTTGCAATAGGTTTTCCGATATCCGCGATGTTGAAGGAAATTCCTCTTGTTTAACGATAGAAGTGTCTGCTACAGCTTCGTCCATTTTTCTAAACCCGAATTCAATAAAATTCGTGATAGTTTTTTAATAACAAATTTTCAAACTCTCGTTTTTTCCGCAAAATATATTAAATTAAATTGACTGACAGATACTGCTCACATGCTTTTTCTTTTGTTTTTCAAAACTTTATAAAATATTAAGGTAGTTGTTGAAGTGTAATGAAAATCGCTTGAGTTGTAAAGGTGAAGCAATAATGAAATAAGTCGTGTGTTTAAAATATATAAACGTAGAAAATACTACTCAAAATAATATATATATAAAATAACTATGTACATGAATCTACGTATAAAATAGTATTCAGTTTTTCTTCAAGAAAACTTTTGTTATGGATAAAATATTTTGTAGCCTTTTTAAAAATTACACTTAAATGACTTTTATACTATGTTTGTGCACGGATGTGCATTGAAGTCGAGTTGTAGTAGAATATTTGTTATTTTTTAATCAAAAGACAGTGATTAATATTTTTGGTCGAACTTTATTATCGAGGGTTTCTTAGAATTTCTTACCCGATATATATATATTTATATTTATTTAATAAAACAAGAAAGTTAATTTACTGATTCGCTGCTTAATTTTTAATGCTTCACCTACGGCAGTCACAATTAAAAGAGATCGAGAAATGTCACCTTCGGTGGTTTATCACCTATCGTCCTCTGTCTTTGTACGTGTTTTGTTGTTGTGGCCGTGTCACAAAACTGCGTTTTTTATAGCTACAGTTTTCTATGTTCTGATGAGTAACTGTCGATTCACTCATTGATTTGGTTTTCCTCTTCGAATAGTGGTTGGACCAGTTTTTTTATTTTCTTCTTCCTTCTTTGTGGATCGTAATTTTGTAATGTGTTGACTTTCAACATGCCGCCCGACTATGCCTTCGCTGGCATTGATGTCTCGATTAACTACTTGTAAAGCTTGCGAACACAGCTTCTCTTTGTTAGGCTTCACTCGTGGCACCGTCGTATGGTCCTTCGATTGGCAATCGGCAAACCTTTGACACAGAGCGTCGATATGTTCCATTGTGAGTTCGAACTGTGACAACCCGTACTAATTGATCCTCGCCGGGATGCGTGTCTACTATTCTACCTAGTTGCCACTGCTGGGGTGGAAGGCGATCTTCTTTAAGTACAACTAAGTCTCCTACTTGGAGATTTCTCTGCTGGAAATGCCATTTTGGACGTGACTGCAGATGGGATAGCCACTCAGATGACCATCTTGCCCAAAATTGTTGAATCATTCGTTGAATTTTTAAATATTGACGATGAGGTGTGGGTTCCGTGATTGGTGGTTCTGGAGGAGCTAACAGCGAATCCCCAATTAAAAAATGTCCTGGTGTTAGCACCATGAGGTCGTCTGCACTAGCGGTAAGTGGACACAACGGACGAGAGTTCAGACACGCTTCGATTCTCACTAAAACTGTAGATAAATCCTCATACGTCATGGGCGTTCCAGTGGTGATTCGCTTTAAATGGTATTTGACAGATTTGATGTTCGCCTCCCATAATCCTCCAAAATTCGGCGAGTGGGGTGGATTAAAATGCCATTGGATTCCTCGATCCGACAGATGGGGAATGATGTGGTTCTCAAACTCTTCTTTGAACTTGTTGACGTTCGTTTCTAGCACCCTCCTTGCACCCATGAAATTCGTTCCGCAGTCACTGTATATATCATTACACAAACCACGTCGTCCTATGAATCGATTAAGCGCACATAGCATTTGATCAGTCGACATGCCTGTCACCGCTTCCAGGTGCACGGCTTTGGTTGCTAAACAGATAAAAAGTGCTATGTAACCCTTATAGGTGGTGTTCCCTCGGTACCGAGACGCTTTTAATTCAATTGCAGCTGTGTAATCGACTCCGGTTGAAAGAAAAGGTCGCAAGGATGGTGTGACGCGTGCTGCAGGGAGGCTTCCCATTAGTTGTTGTGATACCTTTGGTCTCTCTCTGAAACAAGGAATGCAGGTCCTGAGTTTCGATTGGATTGCTTTTGCTGCATTGAGAATCCAAAACCTCTTCCTAATAAATGCAGACGTGAGTGTTGCTCCACCATGCAAAGTGCTCATATGAGCGTCCTCTATGACGAGATTTGTAAAGTGATGTGATCTTGGTAATATCATTGGATGTTTTCGAGCATACGACAATGTCGATTTGTGCAATCGACCACCAACTCGGATGATGTTTTGATCGTCAATAAACGGATTCAGAGAAATAAGTGGGCTGTTGTGCTGCACCACTTCTCCTTGGGAAAGACGTCGTTTTTCGGGTGTGAAGCATTCTGATTGAACCATACGAACTAGTATCAAGAGACCTTGATGCAACTCGCTGACCGTGAGTGTTCCGGTTGCACGCTTGCCTTTACTCAGTCTGCAGTTCTGACGAAATCTTGTTATCCAAGCCGTGATTCGTCGCAAGCGCGAAAATGATGAATAGTTTGCAATAAGTGATGTATCTATGCCGTCGATTAGGGTGTTGACGAGCTGCTCTTTTTCCAAGAAAGTCCAATTCGTTTGGGGCCATAACTGTCGTGCTTCTCGTAACCATTTTGGTCCATTCCAGTACAATTCACACTGAAGCAGTTCACTTGCTGTCAGACCTCGTGAGGAATAATCCGCTGGATTTTCCTTTGTTGAAATGTGATGCCACTGGTCTACTGTCGAAGATGAGTGGATAAGTCCGATTCTGTTTGAAACGAAAACCGGCCATCGTCGTATATCTCCGCGAATCCAAGACAGCACGATGGTGGAATCTGTCCAGTAATATATTGGAACCTCTCCGATAGAGGGGGTGATGTGTTTTATTACCCATTGAACCAGTTTTACACTGAGCACTGCGGCGCACAACTCTATTCGTGGAATACAAATCGGTGGCTTAGGGGTGACCTTGCCTTTTGCTGCAAGAATATTTGTGTGATATTGGTTATGTTCATCCTGTACGCGTAAGTATACTATCGAAGCGTACGCTTGCATGGAGCCGTCACAGAATGCATGAAGTTCAACCTGTCTGCTGGACTCCTTTGATAAGTTCAACCATCGCGGTAGTTGGATGCTGTTGACTTTGGGAAGATCATTTAGAAAACTGGTCCATTCTTCGCATAACTCCGCTGAGAGAGGAACATCCCAATCAAGGTTGAGAGACCATAGATGTTTCAAGAAGATCTTTGCAGTAACAATAAACGGGTTTATGAGTCCCAACGGGTCGAATAATTTAGCTGTTGTGGATAATACCGTCCGCTTGGTGATTTGATTGAAGTTTGGTGCAAATCTTATATGGTACTGAAAAGTGTCACTGCTCGGATGCCAACACATTCCCAAAGTCTTAATAGTCTCGTCCATGTTTAGATGGATTGCAGAAGCACTATCGTGTTGTTCGGACGAAATGCCTTCTAACAGCCGGGGTGTATTAGCTGCTCACTTGTGGAGCTTGAAACCTGCACTACCTAATGCTCCTTGTGTGTCGTCACGAATCTTGCGAACCTGAGCAAGCGAGTCTCCTCCGATGAACAAATCATCCACATACATCTGGTGTTTTAGTACGGTTGTGGCCAGAGGATATCTGTCCCTTTCATCCTCGGCTAATTGGAGTGGGACACGAATAGCTGTGTACGGTGCTGACGCCGTACCGAAGGTCACTGTTGTTAAACGATATTCCTCAATCTGGCCGTTGTTGTTACGCCAAAGGATTCGTTGATAATGAGTGTCTGCTTCATGCATGTCAATGCACCTATACATCTTTTCGATGTCTGCTGTTAAAACGTACTGATGCAAACGCCAGTTGAGTAAAATTGATGGTAAGTCATTTTGAAGTGCAGGGCCTTTGCATAACAAGTCGTTGAGTGAGCTTCCATTAGATGTAGAAGCTGAAGCGTCGAATACCACGCGGCATTTAGTTGTGACGCTATCCTCCTTTATGACGGCATGATGTGGCAACGTACAGCATTGATAGGAAGGTTGATTACGTGGGTTAAAAGTGAGATGATAACTTTCAGCGGTTTCTACGGGTGCAATTTGATGAAGATCGAAATACTCTTGAATGACTGTTGAGTATTGATCCGATAAGTGTGGAGAGCGGTTAAGCTTCCGCTCCAAGGCGTAGAATCGATTCAATGCTATTTGCTTGGATTTGCCTAAACTTAAGTTTGGGTACAGTATAGATTTTAATGGTAATCGGACTAGATACTTGCCGTTTTGTTGCCGCTTGTGTGTTTGTTTAAAAAACTCCTCGCACCAATTTTCTTCCGCGGTATATTGTTGTTCATGAGGCACATTTTCGAGGGTATAAAATTGTCGTACTAAAGAATCCAGTTGCTCCAACGAAGTATGTGTACAGTGGTTGGCATAAGTATTGCGCGACTCTGCCTCTGTACTGGAAGCAGTACCAGAGACAATCCAACCTAACCTCGTTTGTTGTGCAATAGGTTCGTTGATCTCACCCCTTCTTACTCCTTGCAGTAAAATGTTAGCTAACACGTCTGCTCCCAGCAATAAGTCCACGGCTGACGAGCGATAAAATTCTGGATCAGCCAGTTCGATTCCCTCAAGGTGTGACCACTGTTTGTACACTATTGTCTTTGATGGTAAATCTTCGGTAACAGTTTTTACTATAGCTGCCAATAACGGAAAGTTGCATCGATGATCAATTCGTGACTGGATCGTGAAACGAGTGACGTGCTTTCCAACTATACGTTGTCCATTCGCCAGCTTGATAGTAGAAGTTATAGGAAGGCGTTCCAAACGGAACGATTGTGCCGCTCTTTCACTGATAAGAGCTCCCGTTGAACCCTGATCGATCAATGCACGTAGTGCAAAGGATTGACCATCTGATGTTATGATGTTTACCAGTGCTGTGGGAAGTAAAACCTCGGATTTGGATGTGAACTGCGAGGCATGTGACAAACTTGGTGAGATAGTCTGAGCGACGTGATAAACTTCTTTCGTGTTTAAAGAATGCCGTGTGTCTGCCAGTTGCGTCTTCGTTGGTTGCATTTTTGGCACTGCCCCGGTGGAAGCCGCTGCTTGTTGATGAGCTGGAGTGTGTAGTAATGTGTGATGGCGATTACCACATTGTTGGCAGTTTTTGTTGCTAAGGCACGTTAAAACCAGATGAGTAGTGCTCAAACAATTGAGGCACACCTTTGAGCTGTCTACGACAGCTTTGCGTTCACAATAGTCCATTTGAAGAAATTTGGGACATCTACGTAGTATGTGTGAATCTTTGCATGCGGGGCATGTACTTGACTGACTGTTGTGAGCAGCCGTGAGATGATGAGTTTTGGTTTCGCGATGAGAATTCTTTGAGAACGGTCGGCTAATACTAGCTTGCGGTTTGAGTGATTCTGTATGATGCGAAAAGGACCCATTATGTTGGTACTCCATGGCTTCCAAAATGCGGTATCGAACTTCCAAAAAATCGGTGAACTGTTTGAATTTCGGTATGTTAACGGATTGTCCGAGATTCTGTTCCCATAATTGATGAGTTTCGCGCGGTAACTTAGAAATAAGAAAATGAACGATGATTTCGTCGCAACCATCAATTTGAATGTTTAAAGTCCGCAACGCACTGATGCAGGATCTTGATGTGTCCAATAGACGTTTGATGTTTGATGCTTTTTCTCTGGCTATCGGCGGTTGGGATGAGAGAAGATTCATATAATGTGTGAATAACACACGCGTGTTGTTGTATCTGCCCACCAAAGTTTCCCAGGCTTCTTGATAGTTGGCAGATGTGAGCGGAATATCGCCAATGTCGCTGTCAAAGTTATTCGGCAGTGCTTGCTTCAAGTAATGAAACTTTTCAATTTCGACAATTGCTGCGTTGTTATGCACGAGTCGCAGAAAGGAGTCATAGAAAGTCGGCCAATCGGTGTATTTTCCTGAGAACGATGGTATTGCAATTTTTGGAAGTCGTACCGCGTTTGCCACGACTGCGTCTTGCGTTAGTTCCGATCTGTCACGATTAGAGCTCTCTTGGCCCGCTTCGGGAAACTTGGTATTGTAGGCTTCTGTAATGATTGCAAGAGCGGTGATATACGATTCTTCAAACTGATCTGCGATGTCCTCAGTAAAGTATTTGCAATCTACATCGCGAATACCTTGAACTAAAATCGCATGCCCCTTTGTAAAATCATTATTCAGATTCTTTAGTTTATCGAGTCGCACAACGAAATAAGCTTTGGTTTGACGCTCTGGACTATCCTTTTTAAAGTTCCGCAATGAGTTGTTCACTTTCTGCAGCAAATCAGTCTGTATTTTTACCAACTCTTCTGCTCGCTCTGGCGATAACGACGAGTCTGTGCATTTGCTCGTTGGAGACATTCTGTACAAATGTTTTCTTATATGTCGCAACTTAAATTGTGTGAGATTCCTCACAGGAGGCACCAAATGTTTGTGCACGGATGTGCATTGAAGTCGAGTTGTAGTAGAATATTTGTTATTTTTTTAATAAAACAAGAAAGTTAATTTACTGATTCGCTGCTTAATTTTTAATGCTTCACCTACGGCAGTCACAATTAAAAGAGATCGAGAAATGTCACCTTCGGTGGTTTATCACCTATCGTCCTCTGTCTTTGTACGTGTTTTGTTGTTGTGGCCGTGTCACAAAACTGCGTTTTTTATAGCTACAGTTTTCTATGTTCTGATGAGTAACTGTCGATTCACTCATTGATTTGGTTTTCCTCTTCGAATAGTGGTTGGACCAGTTTTTTTATTTTCTTCTTCCTTTTTTGTGGATCGTAATTTTGTAATGTGTTGACTTTCAACATACTATGTGTATCCTGATACCCAATGGATGACGTCTTCTTTATCATCTGCAGAC
The DNA here is from genome assembly GCA_937620795.1 of Thecophora atra. Lineage (NCBI taxonomy): Eukaryota > Metazoa > Arthropoda > Insecta > Diptera > Conopidae > Thecophora > Thecophora atra. The sequence continues at coordinate 95,290,347 of OW569397.1, read as the reverse complement.
TCAAAATTAAATGTATCACGTCTACATCCTTGAAATATGCACAACTTTATACTAGAAAATTTCAGAGTCTTCAGCGAGAAGCCTTCAAAATTTCACATTCTTCTCCATTTCCTCTTTGTCCTCGTCCGTTAAAAGGATTTCTCGCAGTTCAGATGTACTTAAAAGCTCAACAAATTTTTATCGTTACCGAATTTTGTGTCCTTGTATCCTGTTAGTCGCAGCCTTTTATCGCCGCTTCAACAGTTGTTTGGGTTGTTTCTTTGTTTGTTTTGATGTTTGAAATGACAAAATTCAACTCATTAATGGAAATAAAAGTAAGAAAAAGGCGACGGAAAAGACCAAAACAAATAACAACCACACTTCTACATTTAAGTACATCAGAAGCTCTTTCAGCAGCTTTTTCCTTTATAAATATGATGCCTATAAATAACAAATAAAAAGAAAATTTGTGTTTTGTTTCTCTTTTTCCTTTAATTTTCTAATTTTCTCTTTAACTTTCCATTGTAGATAAACTAAACAAAGGATTCTTAGCGGTTCTCTTTTAAGGTATTTTTCGTTTTTAATTAGAATTGAATTGAAATTAAATTCAAAGTGACATCCTACGTTTCGCGTATCTTCCTTGTACTATATTCAGAATTCCTAGTACTATATTCAGAAACCAATTCTTGGTTGATCAGTACCGCTTTCTTAGTCAATTTAGGACCGCCTTTCATCTGTCTTTCCTCTTTTTCATCTGTTTTTATACCCTACATCCGAAGGAATGAGGGTATATTCACTTTGTGCTTCCGTGTGTAACGCATTAAAGGAGGCGTGGCAGGTATGGAAAAGTATATATATTCTTGATCAGTGTCACCTCCTGAGTCGATTTAGCCATGTCCGTAGTCTGTCTGTCTGTCTGTCTGTCTGTCTGTGGAAATCACGATTACAGGAGAACGAATGAAGCTATCGCGATGAAATTTTGCACGTATATTCTTTGTCATCCGAAACTCTGTGGGATTGAAAATGGGATAAATCGGTGCAGCACCACGCCTACTTTTTTAACAAATACTAATTCTTTTAACAATATTTCAACTTGTAGACTTAGTTTTGAGCTTCAATTTTGTTTCCGAATACATCGGTACAGGTAGATTAAATTTTTTAAAAAAATGGGCGTGTCCGCCCACGAACATATGACATTGATATAAACCGCAATTCCAGAATAACGGTTGGAAGAATTGACTTGAAATTCGGACTATTTAAATAAATCGGAAATATGTATAAATATGTATAATAAAGGTTGCTGGGATGTAGGGTATATAAGCTTCGGTCTGACCGAAGGTACCCTTACTAGTTTTCTGTTCAAATTACTATTGCAGGAGAACGAGTAGAAGCATCGTCATGAAATTCGACACGAATATTTTCTATAATGCGTGCAATCAGACCACAATGAAAGGCCGTTGTCCGCCCACTTAATTCAGCTGTAAATTGATGACATTTCATGACCTTCGGCCAAGACGAGCACTTTTTTTGCTTGGAGTTTCTTAACTTCGCTTAATATCGATTTTATTGCAGATGCAAAACAAAAGCATCGAAGTCCTCGATGTGCCTTAATAAATTTTGATCCGTTGAAGAAGGCGAGGCACCCGAAATCAAACAACTTGCATGACATACACACATGAAGCACCGAAGCCATTATCAAGGCACAGCAGCCATTAACAAGGACACGAAGAGAAGCAGCGAACGAACTGACGAATCTCAGCATGCATTTTAAATATGCACATCGCACATCCTGCATCCTTTCAGCAGCAGTCCTAGTCCCAGAACTAGTTCCAGTCCGTGGCAATAAACGTCAGCTGAGAGTCTTTTAGAGGCAGTGATTTATGAAGGAGCGCAAAGGAAGCACCAGAACGAGAGAGAGAGGAAACAAGGAACACGATGAACATAAGGATAACAGACACACTAAAAAGACACTGAGCAGGAGAGACCCAAGAATAGGGAAGCACGAGAAAGGAGAAGGGAAGAATGGAGACTTTTCATATGTTCCTGGATGTAAATGCGAAATGAAATTTACATTTGCAAACAATAAAAAGACTTTCACCACGAAAAAAAGTCATGAATAATAATAAAAGGGAGAAGAAGAAGAAGAAGACGACGAAGTATAAGAAGAGCCACAATCGCAAGAATGGCAAAGAAACTAATAAAAAAAGGAAAAAGTGAAAAATGTGGATAAGAGATGAGGAAAAAACTGTCATTGTTAGAAGGAAGTTTCTCTTCTTTCCCCTTTTTATCGCTCTCTACTCTTCCTTTTCGTGATTTTTCACGGTTCTTCCATAACAAAGGAATTTCTACAACGAGGATGTGCAAAGTTTGTGTGTGTTGCTGAGGAAAAAATTAAATTTGATGGTTTTTTCTGTTTAATTCTGTATTGTATTTTGGCTTTCTTTAATGTAGGAAGTACAATGGGGAAAATTCATTTTTTTTCTGAATCAAGTCGGCGAATTAAAAAGTAAAGTATACAAAAAAATTGCTTTAGAAAATATTTTTGAACAAAGTTACATTTATTAAGGGAAAATAAAAGACAATTTATATTTCGCATGGTAACAAATCGTTGTAATAATAACTTAAATGGAGTGTACTTTTATAAGCATTCGCTGAACCAGTCGAAACCGAAAAATATACGAAAAGTCGGACGCATCGACGACGCAGGCAACGCAACGCTGAGCGATCGCATTTAATCACAGAGGTTAATAAAACGCGTGTGTGTGCTCATTTTCACTTCTTTTTTTAGCATATACTGCTATAATATTACGTATTCTGCTTTTAGTTTTTACTCAATATAAAAATAGTGAAAAAACGAAGTAGCAAAGTTCGTGCGCATGCAAATGACTGGAGAAAATTACTGGAAACAAAGGCAATTGCGATGCAATTGCTTGTGAAAATTGTAAGTAGCCAGAGCAGAAAGTACAGTTTTAAAAAATAATAGTAACAATGGCATCAAAAACGCACATGCAATTGGAGAAAATTAAATACTTCTGCATAATAAACTCTTCTGTAGGCTCCATGAAAGGTTGGAGCTCCAAAGAACTTCTAACAATTAACAGCAAAAGACGACGTCGATGAAAGGAGAGATGCTGCATCGGCAGAGAAGAGCAACGCAGTCATAAAAATGTGCTCATTGCAGTTTTCACGGCAGATAGCTTTGCATAAGAAGTGGAAGTGTTTGCGCAATGAGGAATGACAATAGCAACGATAGGAGATAACGAGCAGCAAGAGACATAGCAGCAAGCAGTAGCAGTTTTTCGAGGCTGATGAGAAAGCATCACAACACATGCTCCATGCGAAACGGCTACACAACAACAGTGAATTATGGAGCATGTTAATTAAACGCTGGCAACACAACTGCAACAGAAACAGCGCATTGGGAAGTAAAACAAGAACAAGCAAGACAACACATCACATTTCGAGTGGCAGCAATTTTTTCACATGTGGCAGTGAAGTAGATAAATGGATCGGTCCAAAGTTATATAGAGTGAAGGGCGATGGTGGGGTCTAGAGGCGTGACGGGGAAAGTGGAGTGGTCCAGTTAAAAGAAGAACAGTGTGAATATAATTGCATCGTCCTACAAAACACCGAAAAATTTCTATGTTTTAGAACTTTACTATTTTTAGATTTGTTATGATTTCTCTGTTTTCCTTCTGCTTCGTTGAAATCTTGTTAATTCAGGGATTTTCACAAAAAAAAAAAAAAAAAAAATAAACAAAAAATAAAATAATAAATACACATTCACAAAAATTTAATTTATTTAGGAAGAAACCTGAATTTTTCTTCATCATTTCTTTTTAATAAAATGCAACTGTGAATCATGTATGAAAAAACAATAACAATCGAGTGCTTTCGCTGTAATTTAATTATTATATAAGGTTTGAAATTATGAGATAAAATATGTAAATAAAATTTAATAGAAATGAAATGAAGAAAGCAAATACTTTCGCATATTTATTGTGATTTTATAAATAAATGCTAATAATGAAATAAATACTTTAAATTTAAAATACATTTGTAATATTTCCAAATCTCGTAACAGTCTTCGAAATCTTAATTTAATAATAATCGTAATGATATAAAACCGTGTTTAGAAATATGTACTTGACTTTCTTTATTCTTTTTTATTGTTGATGTTATTTGTGAGCTTCTTTTTCCTTCAGTTTTCTGACAACGCTGTCAAATTTAATACAAAATTAAATATAATGAAAAATACGCCAACATCGCTCAGTTCGTCCTTCGTTCTCAGTGCTTCAGTCATTCTTTCACTTAAGATGAGTAAAAATGACTCCAAAAGACGACTCGAAACCTTCTTTCCACTTTTTGTAGAAAGTGACGGCTTCGCAAATAAAATTACTGCAATTTTCAATAGAAAAAGATTTTCATAAGAAACTATAAACTTCAAAATGCATCCATGATAATGTCATCATGGCACACTGAACGTATGACACATTTTAAGCCAAAAACGAGAACTGAAGATGCAGCCTCGAGTGGCTTGGGACCGTGAAGAATTGAATCATGCCAAAGAAGATTTTGTTAAGTGTTGGAAAGTTAACGATATACACGAAAAAAGCTGTTTACGTCACTTTGAATATAAAACGTCGTCGTTATTAATCAAAATTTTGTTTAAACGGATTCTTTAATAGTATTTTGGCATGTTTTAGAGCATTAGGGCTCTAAATTGTAAAATGTGCTTTCAAATGCTCAGAAAATACTTCAAATTGCTTGGAAATTGGTAACTGATTGGTTCAAAAGCTCCGTTAGAACTTTCGGCGTACCATGCAACCTTGAACAGATGAATTTGCCTCACATCTCATATCCATAAACATGAATTTGTTCTTTGCTTTCCTCTGCGTCTATGTTTTGTGCCTCTTCTTCCCGACAAACAGCGAAATTTCTTTCTTATTCTGATGAAACTCACTGAAGCACGACTTTTTTGCTAGATGCCGGGTTTTTTTCGGCACAGAAGAATAAAACGAGGCTTGCGGCTGTTTGTTATAAAACGATTCTAAAATGGTTCTACTGCTGGCTCCATCGAAAGGTCATGGCAATCAATTATTTCCACATTTTCGAGGATTTCCGAATTGAAAGATGCATTTTGAAGAAGGGAATTCATTGGCTGGTTGATTCCTTAAATCGAAGGTCCGCGTTTTGATTTCTTCTCGTAAAATGTGTTCGAGGTGAACTTTTTATGGAGTCCTTCGGTTGAGTGTATTTTCACAGCTCGATTTTTGTACAGAAATAAAGCAATACACTCGGATGTTAATATATACATGCAGATATCGAAATCAATAGCTCCTGAATAGAACCTGAAGCACATGGTTTTTGGCCAATTTTTTAGTTAGTTAAAGGAACGGATGAAAGCGAAATCTTGTGGATGAGAAAAAAGATTAATTTTCAGTTTTTGTAGGTTTAAATTTGTACAACTTCAAAGCTTTTTGTTGGTTTTTTTCTTCGATACTCAAGTACAAATGAAAAATTGTTTTTTAAGCTTTGTATAAATTTTTTCAGTTCCACTACAAGAATTTTCATTGCTTTTCTTGTTATTCTGAGTTCGTCTCGCATCAAACAACGGCTTAAATTTTATTTGCACTTTAAACTGAGTGTTTTATACATCCATCTTTTTCAATTTTCTTGCTCAAGGACACTTTGAAGAGTATTCGTGATGAGTACTTGTGATATTTTGAGGTCAAATGTTCTCGATGCTTCTTCTACTTCTGTTACACCTCTTCTGATTGTTGAAATAATTCATTGTTCCTGGATTTCCTGTACTTTCTGGCCAAGAAAAGAGATACGTAGAGTGAATATAGGAGAAGATTAATTTCTGTACTCTTTATTTCTCAGGATTTTTGTTGATTTAAATATAAAAATTTATTCTTGCTCTTCAGTTTTTCCTTTTCTCACCCACGACGTTATTTTATTTATTGTCCTTGCTTTCAAACTTATCGAAAACCAACTATAGTCTGAATAAACAACCGCCTTTATTATTCCACAAAAGGAATTCAGTTCATTTCATTTGCACTCACATTTATAAGCTTCCAACAAGAATTTTGCATAAAATCACGTCTGGGGAAACGTGGTTTTTCGCCATTTTTCTCTGATTTTTACGGCTGATGATTGAGTTCAGTTGCAAGCCTTTGAATCTCAGCCATCACCACCCACACTTTGAAACGCTTCAGTTTCTCTCTCCGAAATGTGATGCCAAGGAAAACATTAACAACGACAACGAAATATTAACAACGATTGTAATACTAATAAATATAACCTTAAACATAATAAAGAATTCTCCGAAAGATAAAGCGACTCATATGCGATGACTTTGTCCAACGAGCATATATTATAAAGAGATTACAAAGGCGAATTCACGGCGAAAATATTTTGACAAGGGTTACAAAGTTCGGGGACGAACCATTTGAGTCGACTAGAACTTCGTTCGCTTTTGTTTCATGCCTATGAAGGCGCAGAATGCCGCATAAACTTATGCAAAAAAGTGCTTCAATGCAACCATCGTGGACATACGATGTGTGAAGTAAAACAAATGAAGATTATTGGTTTCTCAGGCGTGGAGAGGCAAGGGGTACATTCAACTTTTTATTATTATTTTACAATAACAATTCCCCATCGTGTGCTCAGGTACCAAGCAAAATTTTTCAACTTTGGGTTTTATGACCTTTGAAACAATACTGTTTGTTGTTATTCCTTCGATGGTTGAGAATATGCCTTTGCTCTTTGAATATCAGAGGGGGAAGAGAAGCAAGGGGTTGTTTCTGTTTATGATTTTTGTGCTTCTGATCATTTCGCAAATTTTTACATTTTCAGCTTCTTCATTCAATTTGCTCCTTTCGCACTATGTCACTATAATTTTAATTCGAGTGTAGAAAAGGTAGTGCTTATTTTTAAAATGTATGTAACTTGCATAAAATTAATACAAAGTCAACAATTTTTATTTAGAGTACAATATATGGAAAACTAAAAAAGTGTACTCTACACCGCTTCGTTACCGCCAGAAATCGTACGTTTTCTGTACACCAAAACAGCTGTTACCACCTGGAAAGCACATACAAGCACCGTAAAATTTATATATAAAAAAAATTTTGGAAAGGACCTCAAGCTTAGTCAATTTTGCGCTGTTGTTGTTTTTGTTCAATACCCCAAAACAACAGCATATTTTGCGACCCGTGGCAGAGTTACAGCTTTTCGCAGCAAATTTCGAAATTAAATTTCCGGAAACCGGATATTCCTCAACTGTAACACATATCCTCAATGTAACATGGTTTGTAACATACCGTTGGAAAGATAATTTGCACATCTTGCATTTCTGTTAAAGAGTTTTTTATCAGAAAACCAATATTTTTGGAGAAAACAAGGTTTTATAGTTTTTAGTACTATTTTCTCACTTTATTTTTTAAGAATGGAAATATATTATGTAATTTTATAAAGTAGATCAAGTTAGCTTTCGCGGAGTATTTGGTTAATCAAATCGGTACAAGACTTTGCAAGGAAAACCGTTATGATAGGATCATCACTCCTTTTCTGGAATAGTACTACTCTACTATTGATGAACGAATTAGTGTAGTGGTTTTGCAATCATGTTGCGCGTGTAAACAACTGGAAACTGGAATCTTCTGCCGGTATCCGTAGTAAATTACTTTTTTAACAATCACTCTATTTTATTTTAAAATTGGTTTTTTCGAAATTTCAATTTTTTATTTCATCGCCGGAAGAGAGTTTTAATTATTTAGAAGTATTATGTAATGTATCAGAATTGCATTATTCAAAAAGTGTTTAATATTGAAAAATCCAAAGAATGGATTCATTAGGCAAACTAGCAGTTTAAGAGACTTCCGGTAAACAATTCCCGAAATTGAAGGTCTATAACTCTGCCACTGAGGAGCAGCGGAAGATTTTGATGTCATTTTTGGATCTACTGCCCCAGTAAAATCAAAGCCCAAAAGAACAACTAAATTAGAGCGTTTCTGAAACGGGGCGGACGAAATATGCACAATTGTTTTGTGTGACGAAAAGTAATATAATTATGTTTATAAATATATAAATTGAATTATTATTTTATTCTTTTTGTTCTTCTAGAATCTTGAAGTTATAAAATAAAATACCAATAACAAAAATACTGTAGAATGAAATTTTGTTGAAGTAGGCGTTGAATAAAATATTTGACTGCTGACAGTTTTCAACGTCAATTTAATAGAAATTTTCTCTAACGAAATTTTCTCTAAAAGTATTTAATATCAAAATGGTCCGCAGCTTTCTTTCAAATCGTTATAATAATGACAAAATTGCCATTAATAATGCCCTAGATGGTAAGTGAATTTAATGTTTAAAGATAGTATTAAGACTAAAGAATTTAAGTCCTTTGCAGAGGTTAGCCGGGAAATTCCGTACTTCCCTACAATAGTCAAGCTGCCGACAGTGAAAAGCAGCTTCATGATGCCACCGAAGCCCGACAAGAAGACAGCGAAGCCGAAGGAGAAGAAGCTTTTGCGTTCGTCGGAGTGGTAAGTAAAACACTGCGATGGATGTGGGCTCTATTTGAGATTTCGGGTATCCTTCGGCAGGTACGACAGCGACGCCATCCCAATAACCACGCGCCGGGAAATGGAGATCCGCTGGGGCACGGAGCTGATGGAGCGCTACTCGGCGCACGACGCCAAGGGAACCTTCAGCCACGTCCAGTGGAAAGAACAGGAGGAGTGTGTGGACTCTGATCCTGCCGAGATGGAGGCTGAAGGGGAAGATGTTGTGGAGGATTCGGAAGTCGAGGAGAAAATGGACAGCCAAAGATTGAAAGGGGACGACATACCAGATCCTTGCAAGGAGTCATTTGTTGGCAAGCCGGTCAGTGCCGCATCCACCAAAGAAGAGCAGGAGCCCGAATACGTGTTGCCGGTATTAAAGAAGCGCCGCGTCAAGCGTCCGCAGGGATACGAGTGCGAAACCTGCCATAAGAAGTTCGAACGCCCGTGGATGCTTCAGGGCCACATGCGGATGCACACCGGCGAGAAGCCGTTCGTCTGCCCTATCGCGACTTGCCAGAAGCGCTTCGCGGATCAGTGAGAGCCTCACATTTATCCACTCTCACATCCACTTAACCTTTCTGCTTTCAGGTCCAACTTACGAGCCCATCAGCGCACCAAACGGCACCACGATTGGAAGTTCCGCTGCACGCAGTGCACAAAAGCGTTCAGCCGGGAGAGTTATATGAACCGGCACAGCTTGGAGGCGTGCCGAAAATTTTTGGCCACCCAAAAGCGGAGTTAAATTAAAGAAAACCCGTTTGTTTGTGGACTGTATTCTTGGTCATGAGTCAGAGCCAGGGTCAAATACTGTATCAATTCTCCAGGGTGAAAATTTTCTCTGTTGAGATAGAACCTATTTTTCTGCACTTGTTTTTCTATTTAATGTTAATTGTAAAATTCAACTTTGACAACAATTAATCTGAATGGTGTGCAACTTGAAGCACTTTCGTGAATACATTTCAACAAATTGTGGAAGCTTACTAATTGTGTTTACTCGCGGCTCCCTCTGAATCAGTGTCAGCAATTATATACAAATAATAGAGATAATTCCCTTCCATACTTATCTACATAATTATATTATAATCTCTTAATTTTTGCCTTCATATTTGTTAAATTAAAATAAAATCAATTAAACAATTAAATAATTATTAAATATTCCGTGCAAAATAATATAATGTAATCAGTTACTCGAAATAAACGTGAAAAGAACTCTGAAATTGTCAGGCGTTTCCGGAACCTATGACCTTTTCCTGCAGTGGAAAAGTGTTCTTCCGCTTCCCTCCTTGAGACGACTTCCCTTCGCAAACGATAACCTTCAAAATGTTGACGTATGCATTATTTACAGCTGCTTTCAACGGACAACAGATTTTTCAATTAATTTCGATGGTGATGTTAGTGTAAAATATTTAATATAAAAAAAAGTATCAAAATATTTTGTTTTTATTTAATATAAAATATTGTATTGTAACGATCCAAGCATCGTTTCAAAGACTTCTGAAGAAAACAATCATCTAATTGAAGACAATAAACCGAATAAACTGATAGTCGTATATACTCATCGTGACGCTACACGAAATAGGCGACATCATGCATGAGGACGGCGACAACGCAGTTCAAGAGAACAAAACTTTATTCAGCTCCGTAATACGTGCGCCAATCGCTTTAAATTAGTTACAGTTTTGCAATTGCTGCGTTAATGTAATATTTTTTATGTTTGCGTAAAATGAGCTTCTACATTATTCAGTGTTTTCATTATTATTTTGGTTCTTGTTCACAAAATAAATCATTTCTGTGGAGTAAAAAAATCTGCGTTGCCTAATAAAATAAAATATTGCTTCATAAAAAACTAAACCAAAATTCGTGTAGCTTTTTAGTTCATCTAATTTATTAATATAAACACATATTCTCTGCATTTTACTGCAATAACTTTATAAAATACTTTTGCTCATTGTGGTTTTTTGAGGTTGGGAAAAAAGTTTTGCAACATTCTATAAATCTGTGATTTCAACAATGTTGCCAACGCACATTTCACAAACAATGGATTTTTTTCGCAATTCGCTTCTTTTCTCTTGCGTTTTTTTCGCTGGCTTTGAAGACGAGTACAAAAAGTTTTTACTGTGGGTGTTCTTTTGTTATTTCGCAATGATTTCTTTTAGTGCGAGGAATTTAAAAAAATAATGTTGCTTCAACTTTGATGATGGTGCCAAACGATGAAGAAGAACATCGTTTGTTGCTTGTTGATGTTCCGTGTAATTTTTGGTTATTTGTAATTTAAGAAAGAAACACGGAAGAGGATGGAATCGAAGTCCAGACCAGTTACAGGACTTAAACAAGCTGCCGATGCTGCAGCAGAAACATCAATGTCACCGGTTCCCCACTAGCAGCAAACCAAACCGCATTCCAAGCAAAGCGTTGCCATTGAATTAATGTGATTGAATCAAAAAACAGCGACAAAAACAAAGAACAAAGAACTGAACGAGAAGGAGCCAGAGAAAAGATCAACAGAAGAAAAAAAAGAAGAAAATGAACAACTTTGCAACTCGTTACCATCTTTAATCAGAGGAGAAACTGGAAAAAGGTTCTCCACGGGATGCAAAAGCAAAGAATTAACTGAATTAGAAAGGAACAAATAAAACAAAATCAAATAAATAAAAATAACCAAGAACGGAGTTGAAAAGAAGAACGAAAACAGGAAAAAGCAGATTAATTCAACAGAAAATGAAGCACTTGACGAAGGAGAATCTGTTAAAAACTCTCTCATGCGATTGATGACCCTGCACATTGAGCTGAGCGCATGAAATCATGACACATTCTTCAGTCGTCATGAGATAAAAGCCACGACTTTTATTCTTCTCCTTTTTCTTCCTGCTTTTATTTCCTTTTCGAGGTTTTTTATTGTATCATTTCTTGTTGCGAGTGTCATAAAAATCTGTCAACGCTTCGTGTTCGAAGACGCTTTCGTGCTCGCTCGTTTTTATTGCACGAAAAGCGCTCATCTGCAAAATTCAATTTCAGCAAATTGAGTTTTTGAGGAATTGCTTTTTGCGGTTGGCTGCCGATTAATCGAATGCTGCCACAGACATGGAAACCACAGAAAAGGAAAAATATTATATTTCAATAAAATAAACACATCTTTTCAATAAGCAGAAAATATATATCATGTGGGAAGATGAATACATGAAAAATTTGAACTAAATTCAGTTTCAGCATCATAAACGTTAAAAACTTTTTATGAGAACATCCGAGTCATCGTCAGAAGTTGAGCAGAAAGCAGCACTAGCAACAGAAACCATCAACAGAAGCAACAACAGACCGTAAAACTTATTGAAGTCAAAGTTAGGCTTCTATTTTTCTATACTCTGCACCTTCTGTTAGAGGATTGTCTGTATAATACCAAATCCTAGTCTCACTATATATAGAGAGACGGTATAGAGCACTTCAAGAGCTTGAACCTTAGAAGCTGCTTTCTACAGAACAGAGCAATCACCATTGAAAAAGCCAAAACGACGTCTTAATGCACCTTTCGGAAAATACCTTCTAAAACTGATCCGCTTTACAGTTCCCAAAGAGGTAGGGAAAAAATGAGACAGTGAAGCCCATGGTTAATGCGGTACCATGGTTGTTTTGGTAATGAAACGACGTACCTCGTAGTAATTCACTGCATTGCATGAAGGACCTGGAAGTTAGGTTATAGCAATAATTTTGATGGCGACTGCTAGGATCATAAATGCCGCATTAAAGGTCCCTCCTTTTCAATCAAAATTGCCTCTTTAATTCTAGATTGGGCATTAAAAATTAGAATCACAATTTATTAATGTAAACTAAAACGTTTTCAGTATCGAACCCTCCTCCAGAAACAATTCAAAGCCTCTCATCCGTCAGCGGAATCAACATCAGATGTCGATTCAGAATATCATGTTTTATTATAATTTTTATAAAGATTGCATGAAGAATATCCACTTTATTTTTCTTATTTTCCTCGTTATTGAAGTTTTTAAGTATCTCTTCTGAATATAGAAATAACCATTTGAGTTTCTGAAGAAAAGAAATTCCTTCTTTTACTATCTGCATATTTAATAACTTCAAATGCGGGTTCCGCTGAATATCGTTCTTGTTATGACTTTTTTATAGCTTTTCCTGGGGTGTATCATCGAAGAGGAAGAAATTGACTTTAATTGAAGAATGAATACTTGGAAATTATCCACTTCTAATGCATCTTATCCGTCTTCCGCTTGGGTTCAGATTGAAAGCGAATTTATTAAGAAATTAAAGCAAGCGAATTTAAAGTAAGAAAATCTGTTTTTGTTGCTTAATATTTATATATTTACTTCTTCGATTTTATGTCTAATAACGTTTATTATTGAAAGTTTATTCTATAAGGTTTATTGAATGAAAGATATTTCTTAAATCTTTCAGTTTTGGTGTGTGTTCGTTTGACTTCAAAGTGCATTCGAACAATAATTGAATAATAATGGTGCATATACGATATAAATTTTGATACTGTACTAAAAATAGTCTCTAACTTTTTGTATTCTTTCCCTCGTTCTATCTTGCTCTCTTCCCCCATCCGTCTTCAACATTCACACTTCATCTGCTGCAGAAATTCCTTCAAAACTCACGTCTCTCAGCAGGATGTTAAAAATTAATTTTGAAGGAAAAAAACAGTGACAAATTAAAAAACATTGTGGTGCTAAACAACCGAAAATAATAATAAAAGCAACTGATAAAAATTCCTGATTAACGAATGAAGAGAAAAGATAAACAGCAGCAGCAATAATAATAATAAAAACATTCAAAAACGAACATAAACACAAACAAAAAACTTGTTCAATTTAAGTTTAAGCATCAAGAAAGTTCATTCACTTTTATGCTTTTATAAAATAAGGAAAAAAGCAACAAAAAATTACTGCAACTCGAAAAAAATTCAACAAACAAAAAAAAAGAAACAAAAAAGTAAAACAATGCGAAGATAAGACATAAAACTAACATAAAAATAAGATAAAAAATGGTAAAGAATAAAAGAAAAATAAGAAATGAAGAAAACAGAGAATTAAAGATAAAAAGTTAAATTAAATAACATGTAAAAAGTAAAGAGAAATAAAAAGAAATTTAAATTATTTAAAAAACGAATGCAACGTAAAATCAAAAACCAAATAAAATGAAAACAAGTGATAATAACGAATAAAGAAATGGAAATTAATCAACAATAAATGAATTAATTACATAAATTAACAAATATTAAAAAATCACAATGCAATTTCGCATAAAAAACGAGCAACTTTTGTACATAAATAAAAAAAACAATAGCAAAATAAATCAACTATAAAGCGAAATGAAAAATGTAAAAGAAAATGTGGCATATATCAACTTCCTTTCAGCAACAATGTTGCTAACAATCTTCCTTAACACGCAATTCTTTTATTTGCGTATTTAAGTTTATTTTTAAAATGCACGTATAAAGCATAAAGAAATGCAAATAAATCATACCATAAAACTAACATATAATATAATTACATATAATATATATTTTTAAAGTTTTAGAATAATTGATTTCTGCTTAAACATTGTATAGATTCACAAAGTTCCAAAAATGTTGCCAATCAACAAAAGTGCATCATTTGTGTTTATTGAAGGTTATTTCTTAATATCTACAAGAATACTAATATAATATTTAACGCTAATTTAATAAATAATAAAAAAAATATTCATTGAAGCCTTAAAATCATTAAGTATTCATAAATATTCGTTTTTCTTGACTGCTCAACTTTTGATAATTCTATTTTCATGTTCATTTTTCAAGAGCTTAACTAAATTGCGTTTGGATTTTAGTTGAAAGCCGCATTTCAACCAATGTTAAGTTGCTGTGGATGCCGTGAAGTTATCCAGCCTCCTGCCAGGCCACCTGAAACCTGATTAAGGCTCGCGGCGAAGAACGGGACGAAGTTGGGCGCCATCAACTGGCCACCGACAACTCGATAGCACGGCGCGTGGGCCGTTATTCCATGCAGCTTCATGTTGATGACTGTCTGCTCTGCAGTGTGTAGGCAACAAAAATCCCTGCTCTGCGTCGTCTGCTGCTGGTTGCTGTTTTGAGTTGCTTTCAAGTCAATTATTTTTGGCCAAAAGGCAATTGAATGCCATGCAAATGGTTAAAGTAACAACGAGAATATTTATTCTAACGCTGAAACAGATGCAGCCGTTAACGGAGCAGCAGACGGAACTGCAACAATGCCAACAACAACACAAAAAACAACTTGTTTCATTTACGAAGCTGGAAAATGTTGTTGAAGTGCAGCTGTTGGAAAAGTTGCTAGAAAAGTTGTTACAGTTACAGTTATCGTTACTCTGATGAGAGATGTTAAACTGTGTTGATGATGATGATGAATAAATTAATTAAAATAAATCCGTTCCGTTGGTTGCAATGATGAAGACTTCAAAGATGATGAAGACTTTTCTGATGATATTCAATCTCAATCAATGGAACAATTACAACGCTGAAGATGAATGCAATGATTTTGTTATTTAAGAAAAGCTTCAGGGACTCGTAAGAGTCTTATATTTAGTTTTATATTCCTTTTATCGTAATAAATCAAGTCTAAAAACATTCTTAAGAGACAGCAAAAATATCGAAAACTTATAAAAATAATACATAAATATTTAATGCAAATATTACTGAAAATACTTGAAAAAATACTGGAAAATTTATTCAATTTAAATAATTTCATTGCTTTGAGTGTTGAAATGTATAAAAGAGCACATCAACTGCAGCCGTTGTTTTAAAATAAAGTCAGAAAGTGTCATGGAAGAAACGCTGAAATAATTGATAATAATTTTCAGCCATCTGCTCACACTCCAGGGACACTGCATTTATTTTTATAACACAGAGAACAACAAAAAAATTACGATTATAAAAATAACAGCAGAAAAAATCCAATTTATTTCGACTTCGGCATCGACATACTTTTTTTGTGTTATTGTAGAGATTTAAATAAAATTATTATTAATAAATTTATGTGGGAAGATTAATTTTGTTCTGATTATTAATGCTGCATATTGCATTATATAATCTATTTTTTTAATGATAATAACTAAATTTAATTTCAATTGGAACTGAAATTTAGAATTTTTGAGACGATCGAAAACATTTATAAAAGAAAACTGTTTTTAATAATTGAAAGAATTGACAAAGGTATTTAATTTATAATTTAATACATTTTATTATAAGAGAAATTCTTCATATTTTCCATTTCTTTTTGAGGAAGCGTTACTTTTGATTGCAAACAACGCATTCTGATTTTGCAAATGATCTTTTCAAAAAATCAATAACCAACACTTTCTGATTTCCGAATAATGCTTTATGATTTGCAAATCACGCTTTCTGAATTAGAAGTGAAAAGTTCTAATTAATAAATTAATTAATTCTCTTTTGAGGAAATTTGGAAGAAGATCAACATCAGATCAGGTCTTTTTTGGAAAAGTTGACCACAAAAATATTAGACAGAGTTTGTCAAAATAATAATTGTTATTATACTTGACTGTTACTCGCTTCTATAAGATTTTAAAATATTTTCCAGAGTCTTCAAGTAAAATTATGGTTTACCAGATATGTTTTTTTTTGGATCTAATTAGGTTCTTTTTTAGATTTTCGTAAAGGAAAAAACGTAAATAGAACCTTTTATAGGAATATACTGCATAAGTGGCCAAAGCAGACTTCTTTACTTCTTAGTAATTGGCTAAATTTTCAGGATTTCAATTAAATAGTCACCTATTTTAAGCAGTTATTCCAACAACCTTGGTGCAACCAAAAAGATGGACAAACACACTAGAATATTGCCAGAATTTAATGATTATAAGGAGCCATGGGAATCGGATAAGAATAATTCGGTACAAAAAAAGAACGTCAAACCACAAAACCGGATTCATTCACGGAGAAGGAAAAAATCCAAGAAGTGGAAGGAAGAAGACAAAAAAAAAAGTATCACACCTGACAATGACACGAGGCAAGGATTCATCAGACACGACAATCAAGAAGATGAATGGAGAAAAAATCAAAATAAAACTGAAATCAATTGGAATTTCTTCAAAAATAAAGTAAAAAGATCGTTAAAAAAAATTACCTGAGATGCTTCAAAAACTCGAATTCGGTTTTTTCTGCTTGGGTTAATTTTCCTTTTTTAGTTTTTTCTCTCGTCTTCTTTGTTGTTATTTTCACTGATTTTTTTCACTGTTGCTTTCTTTTTGATGTTTTATGCGTGCGCAGGTTTTTCAAATTTCTCCTCGATTTCTACAGGAATCAAAATAAAAAATCACTCAATTTTCTGGAAGCCGAAAGTTTTCTGTTTGCTTTTCCCTCGTTGTCGTTGTTGTTTGTGCCTTTCAACGTCGCGTTGCTTTGCTGCTGAATGTTTACTGTGATATTTTCTATTTCACTAATGATTTGAAATTTCTTAATAAATTTTTAGTTACAAAATAGTCAACATTTTCATAGTATTTTCGTTACTGTAGCTAATATTAATAGAGATCTCAAGGATCGTAATAAATACGTCTGCTGCACAGAGATATGTATACAGAACTCAGTCGCACAAAGAAACCTCGCTGGAAACACTCTCGAACGCACTTCTCGGATGCCGATTCCGAACTAATTTCACAGAAATCTTCCAATCATGAATTCGGTTTCCGAACAAGCGCTCTCAATCTTGCGAACTTCTCCGCAGTTCAGTTGCACTCAGTGTCTCTCGGAGAGTTTACAGTTTTCTGGAATAACTTCCAACGAGATTTTCTTACACCAAAGGGTCTTTGGACATTTTCCACAGGAAAATCGAGAAAGCAAAACAAAGTGGAGTTGATTTATGTTGAGTAGAGTTTTGAGTTAAATTGACTTTACTCGCAACTTCATTGAATGAAGAAGTCCAAGTAAGAAAATTACTGCGCTTAAAAGAACATTAAATAATAATAGGAGTAGTAGTAGTAGAACCAGTAAAAAGGTATTTGTTAAAAGATGAATGTTTGATGAATGCGTAGGATTAGTTGAAATCTTCAACATGAAAGTAGTATCTAAAAATAGACGTAGTTGAAAAAAAGTAATTAGGAGTTATACAAAACAGACTGTAGTAAAAGGAGTTTGTAGTAGAAAACGGAAAACAAAAAACTATAAATTTATTGAGCATCGTCAGCTCAGGAAAAATGTACAAAGGTAAAAGTAAAGAGTATTAAAAAAAAGGATCCAAGGCACTATTTACGACATAGTTACGGAAATTTTAAAAATTTAAAAAGTTATTTACAAAATAAAATTAAATTATTTATTTAAATTGTAGTGAAAAGTGAAAAAACCCCATAATTAATTTAAATATTTGCGTTCATAGCATTGAGAAAGCAGAGCATTGAATTGAAAATGTATTAGAAAATATATAGAAAACTGATAAAAATAGTATGAAAAAAAATATTAAAGAAAACAGCAATTGGAAATTCTTTTTCTACTAATAGCATTTATTTGAATTTTGTATTATTTTAAAACAGTAGTAGTTTATTTTTCCTTTATTTGTGGCACGAAAGGAATTCATTTATTCGTTATCTTCTTCACTCGTGGTCACTTGATTAGTTGAATGTTGCTTCGTTATCAGTATTTTAGTGCTGTTGCTGCTACTATTTCTTCTTCTGCTTCACCTTCTGCCTTTTTTCCTCATCATCATGTTTTATACTCGATCGATGGATGGACGAATGCATGTCAATGCTGATAAAATGCGCGCTGTTTGCACGATTATTGAGCATTTGTTTATTTTTTCTGCTTTACGATTATTATTATTATTAATAAACTGAAATGGATTTTTGTTAATTTATTTCACTGCATATATTTGGATGCCTTTTTCCGTCATAATCATCAGTTTTTATTCGCTTTTCTATTTACAGTGGGCATCTGTGAGAAATTCATTTTGGGGAACGGGTAAATTTTTCGTTTTCTTCTGTTTATGATAGAATTATTTACTTTTGTTCCGGCTTTGTTTAACGTATAAAAATGTTTACTTCGCGTTGAACAGATCGTATTGGGATTCGAGAAGGTTTATTGAAAAGTATTTATATTTAGAGATTCACATAAGGACAAAATTTACCAATACTTTTGTTTCTCCTTTGAATTACTGAAGTTTTTGTATTATCCAAGATTTTTATAAGATTAAAGATACTTATTATATTTATTAATATAGTTTTTTGCTAATTATAGATTCATATTTAGAAATAAATGGATTGAACAGCTAAACTCATTACTGAATAAGCGACTAAACGAATGAATAACGAATGAACGAACGAATGAATGCGTGAATGAATAAAACGGTAACGAGATCAATAAATGAATCAATGAATGAATACATAAATATTTGAAATAAATAAATAATGAACTGATGAAATTACTGATTGAGTTAATGAGTAAACTAATAGATCAATAAATAATTATTCGTGAAGTGAATTTTAAAAATCATGTAGAAATTTTAATGTAATATTAATGTAATTTGAATAAATGATGAAATCATTGACTGATTTATTAAGCAGACTTATAAAGGAATGAATAGTTAATTAAATGGATAAATAAGTGTATTAATTACAAAATTAATACAATTGAATTTAGAAATGAATATATGACTAAAAGAAGAACAATTTATTTGTTTATTTATTTAGAAATATTTATTTATTTAAATAGTGTGTAAATTTGTGAAGGAAAAAACTAATTATTAAAAGTTCTGGTAAATAAATTATGAAATTCAAGCAAAAATTGTTAACGGATTGAAGGATTGAATAAATGAGCACAATTCCTCAATAAATAAATTGAAATATTGCTTGATTTAATAAGTAATTTTATGAACGAACGAGTGAATAATTAAATTAACGGATAAATGTCTAAGTGATTGAAGTAATGAAGAAATGGTTAAATAAATGATGAATAAAATAAGATGTATGAATAAATAGCTGAATTTTTTTATTAATTAAGAATAAACGAAATCAATAAATATGTGAATAAAGGACAATAGAATGAATTTGATTTTGAATGAAGGAGAAACTCGTGTTTGCATTGACGCAGGTCGCTCAAAGTGAGACTCTTTCAACCTATCGCATTGATATAATAAAAGAATCTGGCATCTTTTTCTTGAGTCATTAAACTGAGTAGATTAAAGATTGTCAGAAGCTGAGTGGAAGACAAAGGAAACCGGAATCCAATCCAAAATAACTCCGAAATCAAGTCGTTCGTATTTAAAATCAGCTTCGCTTTCGGCGTCAGCTTCGACGTCAACTTGGAATGCTCGGTTTCAGATTCTCACGACAGAGTCTGGACCGTGACTTCTGCTTCCTCGTTGAGGTCTCGTTTAAAGAGAATCTCGTCGTTCAGTGGCAAAAAAAAACAAAGCTACTGTGTGTCTGCAGCCGTCGTTGCTATGCTTCGTCGACGTGCTAATATCCACCAGATACACATCCGTGTTTGTTATTTATTTACACACTTTCCTCTTGTTACGCTTCGGATTGTCGATGTTCTTATTTCTCTTTTATTATATTCGATTTTTTCCTCCGCTAAGCATAAATATTTTAACGTTTTTTTGCAACGTTTCTGATGTTTTGTTTAGTAGTCGCAGTGCTTTTGTATCTTCTGTCTGCTGGATACATGCACCACCATATTAATTGCACCAACTGTTTATTATTAACGCCTTCTTGCTAGTTAATAAACAGTGCGTTCAGATTTCATTCGAGAATAAAATTTGAAATCTGATTCTGCGTAAAAGTCGCGTATAAATAAAGCGATTTCCGTCTGCTGAGCTTCTCACGTTACTCTTCAGACTTCAGATATATCGTTTACAATTCTCGTTAATTTCCACGTCGTTATGCGTTTTCGCTCAAAGAAAACTGATTCCTCGACGTCGAGGTAATACGAGGTTAATATACGAACTGGCCTTTGACAAAGCGATTGCATCGGAAGAGCAAAAAGTTAGTATGTCTAGGTAACTCAGAACAAATTAGAACAAAGATCTTCTTTTGATTAGAAGATTTGTTTGGTTTTCCAAATTGTCCATCGTTCAAAAGCTCAGAGGTCTGCTCACAGACTAAAATCCAGACCCAGATCAAGACTCTTCAATATACTATATAATAACTAATATAAAAAGGTCAAATTACATCAGACGTAATATTGAATTTCAATAGAATTAAATTGATTTCTCTTATAACGAAAACTATGGATTTCAATTGAAACTTTACTTCTATGAAAAAGAAAAAAAAAAATATTTCTACTTTCCCATCTTGAATTAAAAGAATTTTAAGTCATTATTAGAATCATCAGAAGTCGTCGAATTCTGCAAGCAACAGACTTTTTCGGCTAATAATAACTTATGTTATTATTATTATTATTATTATCGACTGATTGGATAACTATACAAATATATACAATATTCCATTACTGTTTCCAGAAACGAAGTCCAGCGTAATTTCTAGACGCTGAGTCTGCTGACAAAGTCTTGCCACATGTTATTGTTCTGTTAGTATAGAACTCTACGATCGCTGACCGATATTGATAGGTTGAGTGGTCTTTTTAATAGAATTACCCAAAGACTTTTACTTATCGAAAGATCTCTGGCGAACTAAGGCTTATTTGAGCTGATTAATTTGTGAAAATCCTAGCCTAGAGATTCTTTGATGCAGTCAGTTTTTCGGGATAGAAGTTTTCTACGGAAGTTTTCTTATAATGTTGCAACAAGAAATGATATGTAGAAGTTTTCCAGAACCCACATTTCTCTCCATTCGTTGGCAAAATTTTCATGACGTTATTAAAATTTCAACGTGTATCATATCAATTCTCTGTGGAGTCGTCCACGACGGATATGAAAGATTCTATACAGTTGCGAATGGGTTTTGTGTGGCTGTGGGTCTGTGCGGATGTGTGAAACTGTAGGAAGAGTCTGTCGACGGAAGACTATAGACATCAACTCAGTAGAGGAAGAGGGACAGAAACCGAGTGATAAAACAATAAAATTTCATTTCATATTCAGTTCGACTGAGTTTTTTTAACTCTTTCAGTTCGCTGCAATCATACGTCTATTCATGCATGGATGCTGTTCACGGTATAACTTCAGAAGATGCTCTATTCTGTTGGGGGATAAGAGCGAAGGGGACACTCGATATGTGTCTATACTTAATTCTGTGATCAGCTTCTAACAATGACGTTAGCAACATCCGGCTCACAGGTCTTCCTTTTCTTCCCTCTATTTTCTGCTTTTATCTGGAACCATTTTTAATAATTCATCGCCGGTTGAATTGAGAGCTTTTCTATATTACGTTGAACTCCCAACAGGTTGAGGTTGCTAAGGAGAGCGAGATGAAGAATAGAAAGGAAGAATTTATGAGATATGATATCAATGAAAATTGTTATTACAATTGACAGTCGATAAAGGAGGGGAAGAAGGAGTGCGGGAGAGGGAAGGAGGAAGATTCAGTGTGGATTTGTCAATTTATCAAAAAATTAGGATCGATATCACATTCGCAACGTTTGAATTTTATTGAAATTTGGCAGACGACAGAAGAAATTTTAAACAAAACGATAAAGAATGTGAATATGAATAACCGAAAATTATAGTGACGGTACTTGATTAATGAAATTTCGAGAAAAAGTATAAGTTGAACTTTTGAGTAATAAGAAAAATAAGTGGGCATAAGTCTCTCCAACAAAAGATCAAGGAAATCCATGATTTTTAGAGTTTAGTCAATGTTTCGAGTAAGACAACGCTTGCTATACTCCATTATAGACGATCGATATTAGACATCTACCAGCGACTTCATATATTTGCAGAGATCATAGATTAATTTTGAAAAATAACGTCCTTATTCTTGAGCACGAATAATAAGCTTAGATATTTGCGAAGTAAAGTATCTCCGGGTTTCTTCCTCAGCACAACACTTTATATATTCATTACATTCCTCAACTCCTTTTACAGTAGTCTTCCTTACGGGTCCTTCCAACGTAGTCGTTTTTGCTTTTATTTAATTTCTCTTAATCCATTAAAACTCTTCACACTTATTGAAAAGTAGTCGTTAAAACCTGTTGCAACATAATGTTCCTCACTTAACTGACAAAAGCATTTAAACCAGTTCAATTCAATTAAAGTTCTTCGTCAAAATGTAGTTTTATGCATGGATTTTTTCCTTCTCTACGCGAATTCATTTCTATTTTTGTAAAGTATCCTTTGTTGTGCGTAACATTGTAGTAAAAATAACAGTTATTTCTGAAGTTTTTATTGTTGTCGCTATGCTATTGTTTTCAACAAACAACTCTTAAAGAGTATTGCAACACTTCCGTTATTAAACCTTCTGCAACCATCTGTCCTTTAAACTTGTAACTATTCCATTTCATTTCTTCAGAAAACAGCGTTTACAGTTGAATTTAAAGGTTATGGTTATTATTATGGTTATTATGAGTTCCCTCTGAGCTTTAAGTGAATGGGAATCACAGTGGAAGTTCTTTGAACGGTTTACAATATGGCAAAAGCAAAGAAAGAAAGATTTTGATTTCTATTTCCAAATCGGTGAGCATTTACAGTTCGATAACTTAACTAAATTATACATGAAGAGATTCGCTGATGTTTATTTTTCAGTAATTTTAAAGTATTGCTTAAGTTTTGAGTCCTTGTGCGAGCGAATGAATGAATTTTCTATGCAATGTCTCAATGTGTCTACGAGCAAATAAATAGCAAATGATTCCATGCTTCACTTCATCCTTCAGTTAATTAAAGCATCCAATCCTCATGGAATGATTTCATGTGTTAATAGAAGCACGCTTCAATGATTCTATGAGTCGATATTTCCCCAAGTTAATGACATCAGGAGAGAGTATTTCGAGAGATCTGTGATGGCGTGAGGTTGTCAATTATGTGAGTTATGAATGTGAAATTCAACGACTCATGAGTCGACGAGTGTCATTGGTGCAATCGGATGAGAGTCTGTGAGTTCAACGGGTTCAATAGGTTCATTCAGGACTTGCGATAATTTAGACTATTTTGTAATATTCCTTTTGTAATTCTTTTAAAGAAGTTTTAGTTTTCTTGGAATATATTTATACATAGCTTTTTGTGGTCAATTTTTACTCAATATTCCATTATTCCGATTAATATAGTCTTCGCTTTTATTCCACTACATTCAAAAGTTCGTTTCTCCGGCATTCCTTTTTTGAAATTCACGAATTATAAATATTTTTCGTCATTGAATAAAACTTGCTGTCACATACAAACAAATATTTCTCCAATAACACATGGATATGTATTTACGAGCGTCTGTTGTGGGTCCTTTCGACAGGGAAAACCTTAAATGCCTTAAAGTAATCGATGTTAGTCAAAAGTTGTTGTTCGGATGTAGCTTTGTTTTGGGTCTGTGTGTGAAGCTTCCTTTATTCTTCGCAAAGGTCAGATGTAAGCGCGCTGTACAATCTGTCGCTTATAACTAAAAAATACTTGTTCTTTCTGCGGTTTCTCTTTTCAAAGATGTCCTCATGGATGCCATCTTGTATAATTGGATGACATCAGTCCTGCAAGACTACAGTGAATATCATGAAAAAGAACACGAAAAAAGAAAGTAGATCCAAGTGAAAAACAATGTAAAGTAATAAAGGATTCAAGGATGAAAAGAAGATACAGAAACTCAAAAGAGAGAAAGAGAGGGAGAGAGTAGGTAAAAGAGGGAGACGCATAGAAATTATGATACCATAGCAGTTAGGATCCATGCGGTTTCTTAATCGTCCTTGCTTCGAAGATTTCTCAGATCCTTCACTGGTTAATTCCCAAATTCATTTTCTTGTCTATTTCTTCCTCTCTATCACTTTATTTCTCTCTCTTTCACCCTTTCTTAAGTATCTTAACTATTATTAATACATAAATAGTTCCTTTTATTGTTGCTGTTGTTGTGTTCAGTGCTTCATAACAAGGACTGAAGCACCATCAACTTCAGTTCGCTGAAAGGATTGAAGAAGCACTTCAAGTAGTCCACAGGAATGTTGCTGGGTTAATTGATTCCATCGAAAATGTATGCATCTTTATTAGAAAATATTTAGCAGCACTTTAACATTGTACTAAGTCATTCTAAGCACTATAACGTGAAGTATAAAGAGAGGAAGGAAGAGGGAAGGAGAAAGGAAGCAGAGAGGGAAGAAGAAAGAGCGATTCTAACAGCGATACTTCTGCAGGAAGGAAGTTAAATTGATGACTACGTTCAGTTATTGAGAGTTATGTGAGGCTTTGTGAATACGTGTGTGTGTGTAAATTTCTCTGGATATTCTTGGAGTTGTATGTGTCCTTTACGATAGTTCAAAGTCTTAAGACAAAATAACCCCTTGTCTTCGGTTCTCGTCGTCGTTTTCTATGCAGCTCGTTCCATCGAACAGCATCCAGAGTTCGATACAAACTTAGCCACACTCATACAGTGAACATTATTTATGTCGCCCATAGCTTTATATAAAACTTTATCCTGTGACTGAGCTTAATTGAATTTGGAATTTTCTAATCTTCATTCTAATAAAATTTGATACTTACTGAAACAATTTATGTGCTTTAAAGTTTTAGAAGAGGAATTGAATGAATTGTTATCCGTTTCTGGTCGATAACATAAACTGCAATAAAAGTCACATTAATTAAACTTTTATTTACAAATATGCTTAGAGTCCTGTCTGAAAGGATAAGTTGAAATGAATAAGTTATTTATTTGCATATCAAATAAATGCCAATTCTTTTTATTTCGTTGAAATATAAAACTTATTCGTCGAAATTGTCGTCTATTAAAAATTCTTAAATTACATACATCTTCTCTTAAAATGTAATAATGAATTTAGTATTAATATTGACAATGCTTTACCAAAAGAAGATTAGTAAAAATACATAAATTAAAATAGAAATATAATAACTCGACCAAAAAAATTTTATCGGATTAAATTGATTTAAAGCAATTTATTAAAATAAATATTAAATCAAACAGACGATAAAAAACAGAATTATTATTGATTAATACATTTTTGCACTTGAGTTCGGATGATTTATCGACGACTCAAGCAAGGCAGATAAATTTGACCTTGAATTGTGGTCGAATATTGTGCACAAGTCGCAGGAAACGAGATCAAAATAAATGATAAAATTCTTATATTTCATTACCTATTTAAATGTTTATTAATTTCCAAAATAATTTCTAATAAAATGTATGAAGGATCGAAATGTTTCTTTAATGTATACAAATATATAGATATATATACAGGGTTTTAAGTTTTTTATTTTTTTTTTATTTCAATTTTGTGAAGACACTTGGGGCATTTGAAAGGGAATACTATAGGAAATATATATATACATACATACTTACAGTAATATGGTACAAAAAAAAAAGGTGAACGAATGTTGGCTATAAAGGAACATCATATTTTAATTTCCAAGTCATATTCATGTAGCTACTGTCAGCTACTGAGTTCCTCTATGGAAACTTCCGAGGACTTTCCTAATATCACCTTCTTAAGTCTTTGGCTATCAATTTTTAAAAGAAACCAAGGTACACCTTTAATTTAATCTTACAGAATAAAACTTGTAATAATGAAAATACACACTGGAGTCATTAGAGCGGCTGAGTTAAATAATCAGAAGAAGCGGGAGCTTCAGCCTGGCGAAGAGAAGCTCGTGGAGCTCGAATGAAAGAGAAAACAAACACAAAAATCTCTTAAGTTATGCAAAAGCATGAAGACTAACCAGATAAAGAATGAAGAGAAACGAAAAAACCCATAGAAGAAAAAGAAATTAAAACTTATATTAAATGAATCATTTTTCACTTAATTTAGTTTTTTACGACATGTCACAGTAGAGAAAAAAATAAAAGGAAAGGAGACAGATAAGTAGACAACGGAATAATTAGAAGAAGGAGGAGGATAAAAAATAAGAAGAAGCTGAATGAGAAGCAAATCATGCGGATTCATTAATTTGAAACTCACTAAAATAAATCTGCATCGGATGCTTTTTACAGTTTTGTTCTTTCGGGCGCCCTCTCTCTCTCTCCCCTTCTTCATCCACTCTCTTGTTATTCTCACGGTCTTCTTTAGTCTTTAAAGAATTTGGTTTTTCAGTCGTTTTTCGGTGAATTCGGCTTCGTTTTTGTTCTTAGTGTTCGCTTCGTGTTTAAACCGAATTTAATACTAATTACAAATCTATTGCAAACCCTTTTCCTCTGCAATTTATTGCAATGGCTCCGTTTTGTACGTTCCTTACTCTAATTTATTTTTAAAGATATATTAAATGTTGCTTTAGAGCACGGAACAGATCGGTTTTCCTCTACTGCTTTTATTTTACTGCTGCAAAACTCAAGCAGCCAAAACAATGAAAAATAAAATCCAGCAGCGGAAGTGGAAATTGGCAAAAGCATGGTGCAAATGGCGGCGACTTTTTCACTTTATTCAATTCTTCAAAATGTGTTAAGCTTTGTATTCTCCTTGTTGTTGTGGTTGTTGTTGTTTTTTACTCTCCTGTCCTCGGTTGCTCTTTCGCGGCACATTTAAAGGACGAAGCACGGAGCAACAAAAAGAAGTCGTCGAAATTGCACACGGAAACCGAAAAAATGTTGAATGGTTGTTGTTGTTGTTGTTATTGATTCAATTACTTTGTTTTGTTCTTTTTCCCATTGATTGCTTTCGTTCGCGTCGTTGTTGCACATGTTTTTATGGATGATTCTTTCCTTGTCGTGCCTTTTGTTGGCTTTATTTTAGCTGCAGACTATCGTCAGTATTCGCAGATTCACCTTCAAAACCGTTGAAGGGTTTCAAGTACGTGCTTCTTCTTCTTCTTCTTGTTAAGGGAATTACTTTATTTATTTATTTGTATATTTCTTTGTTTT
The DNA here is from genome assembly GCA_937620795.1 of Thecophora atra. Taxonomy (NCBI): domain Eukaryota; kingdom Metazoa; phylum Arthropoda; class Insecta; order Diptera; family Conopidae; genus Thecophora; species Thecophora atra. The sequence goes on along the minus strand of OW569397.1, from coordinate 95,262,922 downwards.
TTGTCTAAAATTGATTACATTCTTTTTTTTTGCTGTCTGCTTATTTTTTTGGTTCGTGATCTTTTTTTATATTTTGTCTTTTAATGGCCCAAAAACTGTAAAATAAAGCATAAAAATACAAAAATAGTGAAAATAAAAGTTTTTAAAATGACGACTAAATAATTACTTTTTTTACTAAATAATTACTTTTAAAAATTCTATAGTAAAACAAAATTAAGTAACAATCGAATACAATAAAAGTTCAGAACAGACAAACAAAGAAGTTAAACATCAAACAAATCAAAAGCAAAAGAAAAATAACGACGTGAAAAATGAGTTTTAACATTTTCTTCTTCTTCCATTTTACGTTCACCTTCGTCCTGAATTCTGGAAACAGCAGAACTTTACCTCAGGTCCTTTGCAGGAATTTCAGTTCCATTGGACATAGAAGTTCATCGTCGATTCATTTAAATTCATTTAAATTCATTCTGCTGTTCATTTACACGTACATTTATTTTATTACTGTGTTTTCTGTTATATTTTTAAACATTTCTTTTGTATGATTATATTTTAAGTGTGAATATATTCAGGAAAAACAAAATTATTGTCAGTTCAGGGTTTTTGAAAATTGCCAATACTAATGATTTATCATCATAATAGAAGTTCTCATAATTTTTGCATCAATTTTTAAGTGTGGGGGATGCCCTTATCCTCATACAATATTAATGAATGACACACCAATTTTTAGATATTTTTCTGCTCTAATGCAGAATTGAAAAACTAAGAAAATCCACATGATTTTTCATAAGGAAAACATAGAAAGTGGACCCTATATCTGGACAAATTCCTAAATCATGAAAAACAATCCATCGGCTTCCTTTTAAACTTGATCTATATAAAGTTATAAAAATTTATTCCTTCACTCGAGGTTCAACTGTAATTTGAATGTTTTTCTAAGCGTTTTGATGAGTTTTTTATTGAGTTTTGCTTCCGTGTTACCTTTCAAAGAATCTAAACACGATTTTGCATTTTTATTTGCTTCTTTTTCAATGCAATAGAAAAATCACGTTCGGCATCGTGTAACACGTGCCAAGGGTGAATTTGTCGATTCATCTAAACTGCCAAATAAGTGACGCACTTACACACACACACATACACACGCGGGCACGGACACATAAACCCACTCGCAGCCAAACATATGTTTATGCAGACTCAGTTTAAAAGTTTGAGTGCAAAAAAAGGATTTTCCACAAAAATGCAACGTTTCATTGCACTCAACCTCGGTCGCTTTTCTTTCGCGAACGTGTGATGCGAAGAAGTCACGTTATCGACAGCAAAGCAGCCGCGTATGCAGAACATTCATTCATGCACGGCATGCAGCACTTGTGACTGTTTCCATGTCAAACGTTCACCTCGTTCACCGTGGATGCGAGTGCGTGACATACGCACCCCTCACGTGAGGTCGCTTGTAAAAGGGTTGGCTTGAGTAAAGCAGAAGAAAAAAGGATATCAAACCTTGCAACAAAGTTTCTGATGTTTGTCAAACATTTATTTGCATCCTTGAGTTTTCTTTGTGTTATCAGATTAAAGCAGTTAATTAAAGTAATCAATTTTGTAGAGAGCATAAATAATAAAACATGATTATGTTTGCTTTACGTAAACACAGCCCCCAGAAAAACATTAATACTGATATAATTCCACATGAACTCTATTATTACATTTAATAACCGAAGAGGAAGGATTTTGCTAAAGAAGAAAATCCACAAAAAAATAATGCAACTTAATTAAACAGCCACCAAAAAAATACACACAGAAAATCAAAAATAAATTCAAAGAACCTGCAAAATGTATGAATGAAAGAAGAGGATGAAGATTGGAAAAAAGCATCAACAGAGAAATCCAATTATAATTTTTATATTTGTTACTTGTATGCAACTTGCGGAAAAAATTACAATATAATATTTATACTTGTTTTCGTGAGTATGTTCATATATTTCTGCACATGTTTATGAACTTCGCTGAATGGTTGCAAAACACAAAGGCAAAAAAATGTATGAGCAACAAAAAAAAAAGCAAATCTACGTCAAGGACTATAACAAAAGACAACCAAAAAAACTTTCGACTGAATCTGTCGGATCTAAACAAACGAATTCCTCAGATGGATACAGTAGAACTTTTATATAAATTAATATAAATAATTAATGAGTGATTTGTGTCGCAATATTTGATTCTCATATCTGACAAATCAGGTCTTTTTGACTTATACGAGTTTTAACTATCGAAGAAAATTTCAATTTAAATTTTTATTTTCTTTTATTACGAAATAAATGGTAAATATATCACTTACTGGCGAAGTCGGCCCTGGGTGATATAATAACAAGAAAATCCGCTGAAAAAAAATTGATATTTAATGGACCGAATCTTTTCTCCCTTGTTCCTTATGTGCTTTAATTTTGGTTTACATTGAGTAGTACTGAAGGATGAAGGCAAACAGAAACTGGTAACAGGAAACTCTACCGCTTTCAAAAGCTGAGAGGATTTCTTCTAATGAATGATTTCTCGTCTCGCACGAAGACGTGAAACGAAATGCTTTTTGATGCTTTCTGTAAACAGAAAACATAAAATTTATAGCATAATAAATTATGGATTATTGTTGTTGTTGCTGTCGTTGTTGTTGTTTATGGTCAGTGTTTGTTGCTTTGATTATTGCAGTTGTTGCTGTTGCTGTTCGTGTTCTTTTCCTAATTTTACTCCATCTAGCATAAAACTCTTCCAGCTACAGTGAACTACGAACAACGAAAGATACTCAAGTTACGATGCCAAAATTAACGATCGTGCCAACAATTACAACAACAACCGCAACAGTGAAAACAACTGTCACTCACTCACATTTTCTACACGTCAAAAATCCTTGATTTACTGTCTTAATGCCAACAGTTTTCACATTAACTGTGAATGTGTATGTGTGTTTGTATGACTGTGGATTTTAGTTATGTAAATACGCTTATCTTTGTCTATCGTATTCTTCCTATATTCCACTTCAGCCCATCACAAAACCCATTACAGTTCGAGAATGAGCTCCATTTGGAGTGTTGAGTCCAACGAAACTCTGACTACATTCATTGAATTTGTGGTTGTGTATCGGCGTTTCATAGCTTTCTCTTCGTTCTAGGTTATAGAGATTACAAGGATACACAACAACAAAAACTATAGTGTCAAACACAATAAAAGAGTTCAGTGTTCTGGACTCTACTATCACCATCTCTTCCAACTCTTTGTAATGCCCCTTATATAACGCTCTAGGATATATGATAATAAAAGTTAGTCTGTACTCTCTACAGAGATCTACACTTAATTATCTATTAAGTTATTTAACCAGATACCTATAAAATTATAATGGACAATAGACCCAAGTACCTAAAAAATTTATATACTCCAGTAATATATCCCAAATGAAGTCTCTAATCAAGTTCTTTACTTAGGTCTGCACACACTTCTCTCGCTATACATGAGTTCCTGTATATTTTTCGCTCAGTAGAGTTAAAACTGTTATTCTCTTCTGGGTGTTTAATATTCCTGCAACTCTCCTACGATCCACGGTTACTTTTATCCTATATTTAATATTTCCTTTTTTAGTTCAGCTCTTTACTTTCGTCTTACACACCACTAATTTTAACATCCTTAGCAGCATCCATAAGAATTTCAACATCGACTTTTCACAAGCTGTTAAAATCAATACTTTTCTTGTTACTTCAGTGGTTTTCACAATGAGAGGAGTTTTGTAACAAGTCATTGTCAATTTTTGGCATCTCGAGCCAGAAAGAAAAAGTTCCAAAACACCCTTGAAATCCTTTGTGTGTGCAGACTTTTGCCGAAAAGATTTCCGGGCAGAGTTGTCTCCTTTTCAATGAATAAAACTTTCAATAGAATTCTTTCAATGGTATCTTTTCAAAGGCACCCTTTTAAGAAACACCCTTTAAAAAAAATCCATACGATTAAATAGAATATGTGCCCGTTATCACTTACTTTAAGTAATGTGCTGATGTATAGAAGAAGGTTCACACTACAAAAGGCCGATGGAGGAGGAGGAAAAGCCAAAGAAAAGGGTCGACAAAATATTTGATTATATTTTACTTTGCATACTATTTGCCTTTACAGGATGTTTCATTCGAATGTCGTCATCAACGCTGTTATTTTCGCATCAAATTTCTCTCATCACTCAAATCATGTAAAATTTAATATTTTCCCCGCTTGCTTTGAGCAGCTACTTCAACTTCCCGTGCTCTTCCATCCCGACAGAAACAATATGGATGCTCCATCAGTCATTCAAGCAGCTTAAATTCCATGATGCACGCTATTGAATAAAATTTTAAATATCAAATGAAAATAAACATGGAAGAAGACACGACGAAAAGTTCTCAAACGAAACGGAAATGGAATAAAACAAATCGAAACGAATTTATGTGAATTTCTTTCAATGCTTTTTACAGTGAAGCGTCTTAAGGACGTTCGTTTCTATTTCGTTCTACATTTTTTCCCCTCGCATCAGGACATCACTCATCTCTAGAAATGTCTGGTGAAAGAATGAAGGGAAGAATCGTATTGGAAGGTGCAGCATCACCCTATCCAGCCTCTCTTCGTCCCCGGAAGTGCTTCATAGGTTGTCTTCTTCATCGTATTTTCGATTTCAATATTATTTGCATCGTTGAGATGGATATTTTTGAAATTTGTCAGTAAATGACACGAGTTTTTGTCAGTCGCTTTTCTATGATATATTTTCATTTCCTTTCGCCTCTTTTCCATCCCTTGAACACCGGCTGATTCATAAAAAATGTAAATATTTAATCCTGCTTCGAGCTGCAACAAATGTTAGCGAAAGCAATTGCGGCAGCTGAACCAATCAATTTTCGGCGATCAAATGAATTTCTCGAAGTGTTGAAAAAGGAAAACTGAACAAAACGAAAGGAAAGGGTAAGAAAAAGTAACAAAAAAATAGTTCGAAGGAAGGAAGTGGATTAAGGTTTGGCTGTAGATTTGGTTTAAGGATGGAATAAATTTGGTTTAAGGATGGAGTAAATTTGGTTTAAGGATGAAATAAAGAATCAACAACATCAAATTTTTGCTGTATTAAAAAATATCTGAAATAAAATTTCGTAAAAACCATTTCATGAATGGATTAATTTTGTTTATTTCTACTGAAAGACTATTTAAAATAATTACTCTAAAATAAATTATAAATTTATTTTCAATTGTAATTTATCTTTTATAAAGTTATTGCCTTAAAACTAATAGCAAAGACATCATGAGTAGTGATGAATTAATTTCAAAACTTCAACGCTTTTCGCTTCGTTTGACGATGATGAAAGTTGATGATAAAAGTCAAGCTTGGTTCTTCCGAGCCGATGCACAGCTGTCCGTTGTTCATATCATTTGGTTTCCTCCTCTTTTATTGCTCTTTCTGATTGCAGTTGCACGGAAAGGGTGCTGAGCAACTTTGCACTGGAGTTCGTTTTATTCATCGCCTTGGGATGTCGCCGGCTTCTTTGTCGGTTCCCGCATGACGAAAAGTACCCAAAATAAATGGTTGCTTGTCGGTTTTTAGCCTTGTGATTTTCGGTTTTGTGGAAACAAATGAGTCGTCGCTTGTCGGAATGAAAATCTGACTGAACAGCTGAATAAATGGCGGACGAAATGCCTCACTCTTTAGGTGAATGCTTTGGTGAATTGTTGGATGACTCACAGATTTAACAGAAGTCAGTTCGCGCTTTCACTGCAACCAGACAAGCGCATAAAGTAAATGACTTGACTCCTGAGGGGGTGACTCTGTGGCTGCGTATCTCTGTGAGTGTGTGTGTCTGCATTTGTGTACGAATATACACCGAGGATTACTCAACAGATTCTTGATTATAATTTAGGTTTGGCTGCAAGCAACTCTGCATCCTGTCGCAGTCTGCTTTCTTTACTCTCCACTCGCTCCAATCGCCTCCATATCCCTTTGGTTTGCTTCACTTTTACCCTTCTCCGTCGTCTCTTTTATGTGGTCTCTCATAGCAATATTCACCAACGAGCACGAACTACAACAACTCCGTCAGCGTATCTCTCTTAATCACGAGGAAGTGGGTAAAAACCCTAGAGAACTCTCGATGCTACATTGTTTCTCCCTCCTCTCCCCCACTCAGCCACTCTGAAAAGGATCACTCGGATACTTCATGGATGTGAGTGCGTGTGTTTCAGTGTGAGCTCGATTTCTGTGCGTAGTTATACTTTAGACACAAATTTGTCATAATTTGTTCTCATCTAACTTCACCATGAAATAATATTTGAAAGTTGTTTTCTTACATTTGTTATTGTAGGAAGTTCCTAGTTTCGTTTTTCTTTAATAAATTAGAGCACTAAAAGCAGAAGACTTATTTTGCTGTTGTATCTTTACGGAACTGAATCAGATTTAAACTTTTGTACTTTATATTTGGATGTGAAATCTATATTCTTCATTTAAAATAAACTTTGAAATCACTTTTTGTGAACTTCGGTTAACTTAATTTCGATAAAGAATGCTATAAATTTCATTAAAGTTTCTTCAAAATCATCACAAAATTTATAAAATTTAAAATTTATAAATTTATAAAATTTATTAATTATTAATTATAATTATTATTAATTTATAATTATAATGTATAAAATTTGTCGCACTCTCGCATAAGTTTTCCAATTGTTATTTTCTGTTTAAAAATCTTTTTAGGTTTCAGAAAAATTAAAATTTTGAAAATAAATCAGTGAAATTAATTAAATGTACATATACACTAAATATATTTAATAATAAATCGTCTCAAGATCAGACCGAAAAGCCATTTCCTTCAGCAACTAGGGTAATTCCTTCAATGGATCTCAAACTACTGAGGCCCATGGCCTTCTATTCACTTTCAGAGTACTATAATAAATTAGCTCAAAATCGAATTTAGCTCTAACGATTACACACGGTGGTCTGTTAAGCTCTGGCATTGGTACAACAGGCGAAACAAGTTTATCACGAAATTCAGCGTATTTCTGCACTTACGAAGTCCCTTAGACTCTACCAACACGAAATGAAACACAGGCAAAAATTTAGGTTTTTGTGGTTTTAAGATTTTATTATCTTAATTATTTATGTAATTTTAAAACATTATATTAATTACTTCTTAGTAAATGGTTTGTATATCCTTTTACACAAAAAGAATTTCCACCAAAAGTTTTTCATATAATTTGCATGTACGTTTTATAATATTTGATAATAATTTTGCTTATTATTGTTGTTAATATTAGCATTATTACGCTTATTATTATTATGAGGAGTCTCAGAGTTTTATTAAAGTCTTATCATGAGTTGAATACGATTATTAATTCTTTGTATTTTCGTTTTGCTGTTTAACATTAATAATATTATTATTCTTTGTATTATAGTTAATGATTTTATAATAGTTATAAGTTTTATTTATGTTTAGTATTTGGCTTTAAGAATTAATTAAAAAATTTAATAATACTTTTGTGTTGAAATTGAAAAGATTGATAACTTCAAATACAACCACAAAGAAAAACCAATAAAATAACAATAAATTCATAGATAAATGAATAAAATTAAAGCTTTTTTAGTATAATTTTATGCTATGTATTTTTGATTGTGGTAAATATTTACAATACATGACAAACCATAATTAAGTCATAATTTAGTTTTCCATTTAATGTTTACATTTATCTCATTATTTATTCTTGAATAACCACTTTTCAGTGTTGGGTTGCTGCTATTATTGGCAATCTAATTTTTGCCATTGTCAATATTTCGCTTTATTATTGCAATTATTATGTTAATAACGTTTGTTGCTGTAATTTTGAATGAAGCATTTTCAGAGAAAAATACGCATCCCATCGATATTTATTACGCATAATTTATATTCACAATCTAATAAATAGATTTTTTCCTTTCATCTTTGTGCTGTTATGAAATGCAAAATGAACTCTGCTGGATTCAAATAATTGTTTGAATATTGAATTTAACTAATTAACATCAGCTGTGGATCAGCCACTTTGCGTGATACGGAACAAACTCATGTTTTTGCGGCGTGTTTTAATTAATTTCATTTATATAATCATAAATGACAGCAATTATCTGTGGAAACATTTAAAAACTACGGCAGAGTAGTGACACAAAATAAATTCGGCATAATAATAAATAAATTCGGCATAATAAAGTTAATACGAAGGAGTTGTTTGTTTGGTTTTTCTGATTTTTATTTGGAATGAAAGTGGTTTTTAATCTTTTACACTTACTTTAAACAGACATGCAGTAAAATATTCTATATTAATAGTTCATAAATACATAAATACGTGATGTTAATTTACTCAGTTTATTGTTTTTATTCGTTAGGCTTTTATATTATAATTTTATTTTTTATATTAATTTATATGCTTTTTATCAAATGTATTTATTTAGTTTTTAGTTGGTTTTTAAGGCATTTCGAAAGTGCCACTTTTTATGGAGACATTTAATTTGAAATTTTATTTTTATTTCAAGTTATTTGTTATTATTTTTCCAATTAACTGTATTTTTTTTTTGGTATAACTTGGTAATGAAAATGTTGTTTATTATATTATTTAGGTTATTGTTTCTAGTATATAATTTATTCACTTTTAATTACAATATTTCATTTAATAATAATAAAATCAGTTTTTTTTTCTTTTCCGCATTTCTACCATATTTTTTTTTATTTATTTAATTAAGTACATATTTTAAAAATGTCACTTTTATCTTCAATTCTCTTTCCAATCCCTTTGTTGTTATTGTTCTCCTTTTTGTTTGCCTTCTTCAAGGTCTCCTTCTCCTTCAGCACTTGGCGGTTCCTTATTCTTGTTCTTGTTCTCCTCCTGCAGCCACTAAACGTCTTTTTCCCTCTCCAGTTCCTTAACAATTTTCGGTTTTGTGTAGTAATTTAGATTTTTCGTCTCTTTCTTTTCACGTCCTTCTTGAGAACAGCTACAATTTTTTCTTTATTTACTATTGCCTCTTCTTTAATAAATTGTATTTCCTTCTCTTGGTTAATTTATTTTTTTTTTGTTTTACAGTTTTTTGCAACTTATTCATTTCTGTTTTTCGAATTTGTATTTATTTTCATTTTATTTATTTTTTGTTTTTATCTGTTATTTTGTTCTTTGTTGAAAAACTGTATTTTTTACACCTAAGAAATTAATTATTTTTTTTATTATTTTATTTTGTAGTTGAACAAACTAAACAATATTTGTTGATATTTTTCTTCTGTTTCTGTCAAATTATTAATATTTTTTAATTAATAGTTTTTAAGTTTATTATTAAAATTTGTTTGGTTTTGTTTTTGTAGTTGTTGTGTTTTTGCTGGTTTTGGTTTTATTCAAATTTATCGCTGGGTGTGCTTTTTAGCGAATCCTTTCATTTAAGCGCGTCCCTTGCGTCCTGCTGTAAAGGGAAGAGTTAAGAAGAGAAAAATAATACAATTATTACTTAATTCAGACCAGAAAAATTAACATTTGGCACCATGAAAATCACTGACTCTGAGTGCAAGAAGAAACTGCACAGAAAATAAAAATATTTCCCTCTCTTAATTTCAGTTTTTTATGGTTGCAGTCGTTGTTGTTGCTGCTACTGTTGCTTCAATACATTTTACGCGATGTTTTTGTCTTTATTGTTGCTGCGTGTTAACTTTTACGCTACACGGTGTTGAAAACTAAAAGAATACTCTTTCTTCCACTCACTCACACTTCAACTTTTCTCTTGCAACAGTGAAAAATAAAAGCAACACGAATACACAAAGAAAAACAACATCCGAACAGAACACACGCACAGAAACCACAGTACGGGAATTCGTTGAGTTATGTTCGGCACATTCTTCGATTCGGAAGAAGGGAAAAGTTTGAGAAGCTGTTGTGGGGTAGTGGAAAAAGCCCAGCTCTACTTCGTGCTTTAGTGAAATCACAGGCGTTCATGAGTCTTGTGTGGGCAGTTTACGTAATTGTGAAAGAATTTATCAGAGTATAGCAAGTGTATTTATATATATTTATTATATTTGAATAATTTGTTAGGGATTTATCTCTTCCTTACGCATCTATTCGCTCTGTTCGTCAGACTGTTTGCCCGACTCCATGCCTAAAACTTTGCACCAACAGCAACCTTTCATTTCGCTTAATTAAAATTCCTTTAATAAATTATTTTCGGTTTGATAGTTCCTAATATAAAAGCAGAATCTACTTTTGTAGGTGTGACTGCTTCTATGCTGTGTCTGCTGTGCGATTTTATAACTCCGTTAATCAACTTAATTCAAGCCAAACAATCGCCATTAATTGCCAATTTAAATTGACATCCAGCAGCAGCAGCAACAACAACAATTGCAACTATGATGACAAAATTAATGACATCAACCGCATCATTGATTATATTCTACACTAAATCTGAGTCGAGTTGGCCACCCTGGCGGTGTGAACTCCACAGGCGTAGTTTCTGTTGCTCACTCCCCTGTCTATCCTCTCTCGCTCTTTCTCTCTCTCTCTCACACACTTTGCCATTGAATACTAGCGAATACCTTTGTCCTTGTTTTTGCGCTGCTCCTTGTTGCTCTTGTCCTTGGACTTGCCCGGCTTGCAGTTCTTCTTGATGACACGTGTTGTCTCACACGACGGATCGCTGCTCGTCTTAAGTTTGTCGGACCGTGTCATTTGTCCTGTGGCGCATTCAGACCAGGATCCCTTCTCATAGCGACAGGCTGCCGATGTTCAGTCGATGGGTCACGTAGAATCCAACAAGAGAGAAAAGAAAAGAAAAAGAATAGCAAATGATTTCATTATTTCTTAATTCAATTCGTTCATTTTATTTTTTGGATAAAAATGTGCAGTGATTTTTAATGTGCTGCATAATTTTTGTATTTTAAAGGCTTTAATTTTGTGTCTGCGATTAAATTAGAATTTGAAATTTGTCTCGTTCTTAGTGCCACTTAAATTTAGTTGGTTCTTCTCCTTTTACCGCTTTTGTCCCGTTTGGCGTATGCAAAACAGAGATTTTCCGCAGAGATTCAACAGAGACCATTAATTCCCTCCCCTTTACGCCCCCTCCCTCTCGAGTTGAACAATTTGTTGATATATCTTAATGGTAATTCATGTGCTGCTGATAAGCTTAGTCCTTGGATATCCTTGTTTTGTTTCGCTTGTGAGCTGTGTTCTTTGGTATCGCTTTTATGTGCTTCGTTCTTCGAGAGCAGATTTTGCATCACCGCGAGAGAGACGAGCAAAGAGGACGAAAAATCGAATGACATAAAATAGAGTAAAACATAAATAAAAAAGCCGCGATAAAGGAAGCAAAGGTAGAAAGCAATAGAATAAAACTCAAGTATAAAAGTATATATAAAAGCTTATACAAAACTTTAGTTAGTATAAAATATTCAAGGATATAGTATAAAATGTAGAAGAAAATATTTTAAAATCTACACAAAAAAATAAAGAAAATTTAAAAAAAAAAAAATAAAAAATAAAAAAATTAAAATTAAACAACATTAAATTAAATTAAAAGAAAATTAAAATTTTAAATTATATTAATAGTTGATATAAAATAAAAATTTGCAAATAAAATACGAAATTTTGTAAGTAAAAATTAAACACGGAATATAGTAAAAAATAGGAAAAATAAAAATGGTGTTTTGGAAATTTGTTTTTTTTTTTAAACAAAAAAATAAATACTTAGATATGTCCAATCTACCAATATAAGGAAGCGCAACAAATAAGAAAAGAATAATTTTTATATTTAAATTAATGTAGTAAGTAAATTAATACACTAATGTTTTTTGGATAGAACAGAATTAGCAAAGAAGTCCATCGAGATTTATTAATTATTATAAAAACTTTGTATAAAAAAAAAAAGGAATGGAAAAGAGCAAAGGCAAAAGACATGCAAATCAACGAATAACCAGATCCCAATGAAATCAGCAGATAGCACCGCAGAGCGACAAAGTCTCCTTTTTACACACACATATACAGCACTCATACAGATGCAGATACATGAAAACTCTGTCAATGGAAGCACCGGAATAATTGTCGCACAATCCTCAACACAAGCACAAACTACATCTCGCTGCTTTTATCCTGTAGTGCTTTCTCTTTGGACTACAATGGAGCTATTTTTATTCAACGAAATCGCCGACTTTTATTTAAGCTTTATTGTGGTCTTAAATTAAAATGGCGCTCGCTTAGCTTCGCTTTGAGCTGCATGGAATTTATTATTTGCGTATCTCTCCCTTCCTCCTTCTCTTTCCTTTAAATAATCTGCATTTTTTTCATGATTCCTCTCTGCATTTCCTGGAAGCTTGAAGGTCTTTTATTTGTTGCCAACAACAATGGATTCCAAAAGAATTAAAACATTCGGCGAAGAATTTTTGTCCTCACGAAATTTCGTGCGGTTTGTTTTAAAGCCTGTGAAATCAACGGTGTACAAATTGCATCCGGAAGTGACATAGTTACTAATTTTTTAAAGTTAACGCTTGAAATAGAAAAAAGCCTTTTCGCAACAAAAAAAAGCAAAAGGCAAAAAGGAGAAGCTGCAGGAAAAAGGTAGAAAGGAATGAAGGAATATAAAATGTATGACAAAATGGAAAAACAAATGAAAGAAAAAAACCATTTTTTGTATTTCATCTTTTCTTTTGTCACTTTTTGTTTCCTTCTTGTATTTCTTATTATTTTGTTTAAGTCCATGGTAAATCCATGATTGATTCCATGGTAATCATAGTGTTTTTGTTCATAGTTTGCGTCCCTCTCATTTGCCTCTATGACCTCAAACTATGTCAGCCGCTATAAAAACGACAGACCACAGAAACCATCACGAACTATGTTTAAAGCTCAAGGATTTGTAAATTCGTTCAATCAGTCTCATAAAATATCATCTCGTCGTATAAATTTTGCCCACGATTACGCAAATTCAAAAACGTCGATATGTATCGTAATACTTTCTGCAAAGGACACCAGGATAAGGATAGAATAGCAACTACGAACGGCAAAGACTCGCTGCAGGCAGCAATGACAATGGAGCCGTGGAATCTATGGATAAAAATCTTTTATAGACGTGGAGACATTCGAATGAAAAAAAAACCACCAACAATACAGAAGAAAAAAGAAATAAAGCCAAACAACAAGTAACAAAAAGGATTAAAAAGAAAAAAAAGGGAAGCAAGTAAAGTAAAGTAAAGTAAGTAAAGGTTTGAAAGAAAACTTCATAAGCATTATTTAATAAAAGCAAAATCTAATATTGAATTCATGAAATGTGCCCATCATAAAAAATACCTCAGGATGCAATTAAATGAAGATTTTACGAAATTTTTAGCATCTTAAATTGATTACATTTTGTGTTCATGAATTTAAATTTTCTTAAACTGAGCTTAATTTTTATTGTATTTACTAAAATAAAGGAAATACCGTATGATAGACAGTATAGAACTCGAGATGTAATAAGCTATTCTTTAATTACCTTTTTTGCACTTCTTTTGAATTGTTCTGGTTTGATCGCATCCAGGATCGCCTTTCTTCAAGGTCAACGTTCGTGAGCGTGTGTTGGTCTTAGCATCGCACTCTGACCATGGATTCTTTCCATAGCGACAGGAAAGACCTGCGAAATGCAAAAAGGCGGTTAATTTTTCCATTAACTAACTTTTATTTTCTTCTGTTAAATCTGACAAGCTCATCTTTTCATCACCACCCTTTTATTTTATTACATTCATTACAGTGCTCACATTCACTCTTTCAAACTATATATCATTAACCTCTTAAAACACTTTGTATTCCTTTTTTCCAATAACTCTCTTTATTATTTCATGTCATTCCTTTCTGTCCTTGTTCCACTTTCTTTCCCATTCAAACGCCTACCATTTCTTTCTTATGAATTTCAGGATCTTTTCTTCATTCTATTGGTAAGCCTTTCAGCTCCGTACAACCCAGAAATCGCTTTCCTATCTAGTTCTTTTGCGTTCTATTTCGATGCCCTTACCATTTCCGGAGACCTATATTTCGTTCTCTATCGTTGGCCTCCATTTTCTCTTTCGATCTCCTTCTCTCTTTCCTTTTCTCTCCCTCTCTCTCTCTCTCTCTCGTGCGTTTTCTTGATCTATTTCTCTGACGAATGTTCTCCACTCAGGTTTCATTATGTCTGTTTTTCTATTCGCCCTCAATTAATACTTCTACAATATTTGTAATCCCTATATGTCTTTCCTCTCCGCCACCACCACCATATTATTATCTACCGACTCTCCTCATATATCCACAACTCTACCTTTCTTCAACTTACCACCTCGATCGCCGCCATCGGATTTGGTGCCGCGTTCGTTGCGAATCAATATTTCATGATCGTCCTCTTCCCAGATTTCGCCCTGCGAAGCTGTCGTGGGTTGTGTCTGTTCGGCGACCGGCAGAGCCAATGGCGTCTCCTGCACTTCCGTTGTGCCCCGTACATCCGACGGCAGCAGCGACAGCGTAGCCAGTGCAAAGACTGTCATCGAAAATAAATGGCAGCGCTTCATCTTCATCACTAAATGAAACGATAAAAGAATTACATTTTTTTTGTAGTTATTTTTAATTATTTGCACGATTTTATAAATCAATTTAACAATTATTTTTCTTATACCGAAAATTAAATACGAACAAAAAAACGCATTGTTGTTGCCTCAGTTTTATGTCACATCTCATGGAACTAATGAATTTCTTCCTGACAATTTTTGTTACAGAAAAGATTGATGATTCTTTGGAGGCAAACACACAGACAGATACACTTTGTTGGCGTTTATAATTTTCGTTTATATGCCTTATTCACTTGTAACGACGAGTTTTCTTTCCCAGCCGGGAATAGCTCACTCGTCCCAGGGTTCGTGGCAAGTGGATCTCGTAACCACTTGCGAACAATATTTTAAGCTGCGTTTCCGAATTTCGTTCGATTGGTGTTTCAACCAATCTAGCACTGACTCAGAGAGTTCAGCTCGGACGCAATTCCTAATATCGTTTTTATTTAATTTCCTTAACAATCTTTATAATACTTATAATTTATAGAGAGCCGCTGTGGCGGTCAAGAGCCAACTAAGGGTCGTTTTTAAAGAGCCGCTTTTGCGGTCAAGAGCCAACTAAGGGTCGTTTTAAAGAGCCAACTAAGGGTCGTTTTCCTTACAAATACTTAAAAATAAAAGAGCCACAAATGTGGTCGATATGTATTTAAAAAAGGTTTTCTAGGGCCACTAGAATACCTATCCAAAAGAGCTAACCTTGCCAACGGCACTGCTATGCGTGGATATCAGTGCTTGTGTCGATCAAGAGCTCATCTAAAATGTTCGGATGAGCTCGTTAAAAGCGACACTCGAAATAAATCATGCGTGAATCATACGATATTTCCAATGGAATCGCCCGTGAAATGAAGGCAAATTCTATTTGTTTAGCATCATCACTTCCATCGGTTGCCTTTCCATGTTTCCCGGTATTGCTGTGTTGTTGTTGTCTTTCCATGTTTCTTTATACGGAATCAGGTTTCGTTGATGTTGTTGGTTATTGCGAGTTTCTATTCATTCGTATTTATGTTTAAATGTCGGTATGTACATGCTTGCTTAGTTTTGTCTGCTCGATCTGAAGTATGTAAATATTTTGCGTAATTATGTATTCGGAGTGTTTGATTTATTATTTTTATTTCGCCTTTTGCTTTGCTCTTCATATTTAACTAATATGTATATAAATATGTGCATCTAATTGTCTAATCTAAAACTATTTATATTAAAATATTATTGTAACGAATTGTGGTCGTTACACACTTAATCAATTTTCTTTTTCTCATTCTTTTAATTTATTTCCATCTACGAGTCATTTACTTAATGGAATTTCTCTGTTTTTCCTTACATATAGCGTATCTCTTTTTTGTATTTCTTTTTAAGTGATTTCTTTCTTCTTTATTTTAATTTTCTCGTCATTTTCAAACGAGAAAAGGCAATTATAATAAAGTAAATCGAGTCTGGAGAAAACGGGCAACTACTTAAAAGAAAATTTGTTCCTTACGTAATGCAGTATTTAGTAATAATAGAAATTCAAAAGAAAAAGAAATAACCATCAAGCAAATAATAAGTCGTAAGTAATTATTATAAATTAATACAATGATAAGAACAAAGAAACTATAAATCTCCATCAAAACCCATAATCACCAAAGTGTATTGCGTAATTAATTAATGGACATCATTAATCAGTATCACCACTCATTTAATAATGAACATCAAAGTGAATTACAACTGAAGTATTTCCACTTTACTTCCTCCTCCACATCCTGTCTATTTCATGGATGATAGACACAATTGTAATATTTTAAGCTTCAGCAGTCATTAAACTTTGCAAAACAACAACAATTTCCTTGATTACACTGTCTAATGTTTTCTTGAAGTCAATGACGATTTTAATGGAAAAGTTGTGTTTATTTTAATTAAAATTTCCATTTTCCTTCTTCAGTAGTGTTCTGTGATTTTTGTTGTTACTTCAACCATTAGTTGAATTGTAGTTGTTGTTGACTTTGCTTTTATAATTTTAAGTGTGAGTAATTTTATTCATTTGTATTACTTTGTTCGGCGGCTGATGGATGAATTTTTTATTTAAATTTGTAAAAGACAGATAAAACATTAAACAGTAGTGAAGCAAATAACTATTTAGAAGAAATATTTCTAATTAAATGTGCAGATTTTTTATGACAAACCTTTTTAGTTTTGAAAAATGATTTCTTCTTATTAACATACCAAATATTCTGATAGAATTTTTTTAAAACATTAATATATTCCAAGGACTGATTATAAACTACAGTTAGGAGCACTCTTCGAGGAGCTTTCTATCAGTTTTTCTCAGAAGCGTGTGCTGAATAATATGATTTCTAATCAAACGCTTGTTAATGTAAATAATTGTTACTCATACGACGTGTGGGCAAGCCAATTAGACTTAAATTATTCTGTGGGTATTTCTATAGAGAGACATAGCTATCTAACAAAATAAAAATGTATATTCAGACAAGAAATACACACACTTATATACCTACACACACAAACTAACTTTTCACTGTTAACACATCTGTAAACAAAAACCATAAATAAAACTTTTTACTATACAAAGTTTATAATGGAATATCTTCTAAAAAGGCTAACAAAAACAGCTAGCTATAATATGAATCGTTTATAGATAACGAAAAGAACAAAAACGCCGGAATAGAGAATAAATGAAGAATTACCAACAACAACAATCAGAACGGAAACAAACGCGGAAGTCTGCCGGCGAATTTATTTTACTGCACTCAAAACATCAAAACGCTTAAGAAACACGCTTTCAAAGAGACACACCCACAATATACACACAGATGCAGGAGAAAAGTAGTGGAAACAACAGCAAGGAGCGCGATATCAGCTAAGCTGAATACTTTAGAAAGTGCTGCATACTTTTAAGAGTTTTTTCTTGCCGTTGGCTTACAGCGAGAGACAGCCATCAAAAACACACTCACATTTGCACAGACACAGAAAGAGAACGAAAGACAAGAAGTCGCACGTCTTCAACGTTTGTTTACATTCAACATTGTGAGCATAATAACAAAAAGTAAACAACATAAAAACTATGTAAGTATGAAAAACTGCAAAGAAAACAGAAATAACATAACGAAAGACGAATTGATCTAAGAAATACATTTATGCCAACTACGAAAATTCATAAATAAAACAGAAAATAAAAAGGACAAAAAACCAACAATTTTTCTTTTTCCTCGGAGAAGGATCCAAATTATGCAGGAATGTGTATACGAAAATAACAACAACTACTTGAATACCACAATAATACAAAATAAGCAAAGGATGAGGCCAACAACAACAACAACAATAAAAGCGGAACGTGCAAAGTGTAACTATAAACTTTGCAATTCAGAGCAGGAAACAACAAGAAAATGTGTTGCATATTTTTTGGTTGTGTAGCAGGCAACATGTTCGTGTATGTTGTGTAAGGCAGGGAAAGACCGAGTACGTGCCTGTGTTAGTGAAAAATAACAAACTAGCTGGATTCATGTATAACATCTGACTTGAAATACACCAGAAGCTGTGGTTCATCACAAAGTCGTCTCTGCCTTTGTCTTTCCCTTTCGCTCTTGCTCTGTGTAAATTGTCTATCTCCTCGCTCATTCTTCCTTGATCCTGTTATTGCGAGTAGCACAAAAATTTACTTCAAATTCCGTAGATTTACTGTCTATTTTAAAGTGGTTTTAAGGGACGTGCTCAGCAGAATTTGCATTTTGAATTCACAATCATAATAGAAAAAAAAGATATCAAAAAAATGCAAAAGTGCTGTAAAATTTCTATAAAAAAAATAAAAAAAATCATACTAGCAATGGGCAATATAAGTGCTGAAGAAATTTCATTTGACTGTTTTTCGTATTTATTAAAATTGCAATATTTATTGGAAGAATAATATTATTTATTTTTAGTCATTTTAATTGAATTTCGAGGCGAATGAAATAAGATACAAATAATTTAAATTTACTTTGCTAATCGACTGCTAAAAGTGTAATAATTGAAATTTTTATTTACAAATTTACGAAAATATTTATATAACATTTTTATTATCTTTATTACTATTTATATTATTATTGATATTATTGGAATTTGACATGCATTTTTAATTAGTTAACTAGAAAGTTTGTACTACTTTATTCTTTCAATCATTCAATAATCCATCTTGTTATTTTTTCAGTCAGTTTTTTCTTTACATCAGTTACTAGATTAGTGTTTATAGCAATGGGTATATGAGTTGTATTGTTATATATGCTTTTAATACATAATATAATTCTGATTAGTAATCTAATCAAAGCATTCATTTACAAAAAGAGATGAATACGGACGACAGACTCATGGAACATAACAAAGAACAAAGAAAAACTCACCGAAAATAATACAAAAAAAAAAAAAACAAATAGGGGAACAAATCGAATATTTACAATTTGTTTGGAATGAGAACGCAATTGAAGTGAGTTCTTTTAATCATTCTTCCACTTGTATTTCAAATTATTCTGAGAGAACTCATGTGTGTGATGTAATATCGAAGCTTCTTCTTTTTTATCACACGTGTCATGTAGTTCATGCGGGTCCTTAGAGAAATTTAATCCAGAAGATGTTGAATAATCTTTTGAAATACAGTACATGCTATAGCTTTGGGAAAGCTACATTTTGGGCGCAAGTTGGAGTGAAAAAGAAGGAAGAAGGAAACACTATTAAAGGAAAGAAGAAATGTGTATTTTATTGTGGTTTTTTTACAGGCACATATGTATATAATTTCATATCGACTTTCCTACAAATAAGAATTTTCTTAAAAGTCTGTCTAGAGATGATATAATTTGATTTTCCATCGATTAATTTTCTTTCCACTCACTTCATGAATTTTTCTACTTTTATTTTGCTTTTTGATAACATTATTTTCCTCAAAATATAGAAGCTATTTTTGGGTTGTCTATTCGTTCCTAATAAATGAAGAACTTCAATAATTACATATATGGTTTTTTAAACTTTGTATTTATTTTTGCTCACGCGCAGTTTTGCTCTTTAATTCTTTAGATATTATTTATATTATTTAAAGATTCGGACATAGATTGAACTACTATAGTCGAGCAATAAAATGTGTAGAAACAGACAAACAAAAAAAAAAAAAAAAAAACTAATTGCGATTATATAATGCTTTACAAAATATAATATTAATAAATCCTTGCTTTGTTAACTGAATAATAATTATTCTAATTTGAAAAGAAATTTAAAGAAATTAATATTTTTTTTGGCAAAATCGGCATCTTCTGTAAGTCGATCGCAGGCCCACTTAGCAAAGCAACAACGCATTGGATAGTCAGTTGGCCTCAACACTTGAACCAATTGGACTTTGTATGGCGTCATACCAAGGTCGTATTTATGCAAAATTCGTCTCAATGATGTCTCCGAAATGTTCAATTGTTAAGAACGACGGTGAATTGATGTTGATGGCGCTTCACGTAGCACTATTCTCGTGTGTACGCACTGTTTTTGGCTTTTCACGCTTTCGTTTATCGATGAGGATGCCAATTTCTTTCACTTTTTTTAAAATATAACGAATATACGGAGCTGACGATACTTCTCTTCTTTCAAAATCCGTACGCAATTTTCGCACACATTCTGCAACATTACCATGATTTTCAAAGTAATGTCGCAATATATATATATATGTCGCAATATATATTCGTTCAGCGGAGGGATAAAACTAATTATCTGTCAAATCAGACATGAACTAAGTGTTACCATTCACGAAATAAGCACAACTTGAAAACAAAACGTTAGATGGCGGACCCTTTAGCTTCATACTCTTAAACACCAAGCCTAAAACGATTGAATGTTTACTGACATTACGAAACACTCTTGAAGACTTGTTACGCCATCAAATGTCTCTCGAAATGTCTGTCTGTTAAAGGATCTGCCAACGTGACTGACAGCCGGTTGTGTGATTTCGAACCCGTAAGTGTCTGTTTGCTTGGTAGTCGGGTTGTCCGCTTGTCTGCATTTTGCTCTATCTGCAAATCAGTCTAAAATTTCTGCAGGCTGAATGTTTGAATGGAAGATTTACACAAAGATTTAAGGTTAGTTTAATATTGAACTTGTTGTTGCTGTTGTTACTCTTGTTTACAATTCGTATCTTTCTGCCTGTCAAATTATACCCAAAACTTCTGATTGAAAGGTGAATAAGCTTTACAATTTGAATTCAACACATTTAATCCGAAGGCTTTCGCATCTGTCTAAGCTATGACGTATGTATTTGTATATATATTTTTATTCTTTATTGTGTATTTTTGGTATTTGTGATGCGTATTTTGTAGATGTTTTGTGGCCAACAAAGTTGTGTGGGAAATGCCTTCATTTGCACAGAATACTTTAACTATCCTGCAGGTTTAAATGAAATACGAATTTATTTGTCTTTTCCAAAAACAAAATGACAACAATAGATATTTCTGCGTGTATAACATATGGAAAACATTTTTTATTTAAACCCAAAAACCAACGAAAGGACTTTGTAGTCCTATAATTATTAAAGTAAAATAATATTAATATTAGCAGAAAATTTATTTGGTTGGAGTTGTATATAAAGAATCTTTTCGAAATGGTTTATTTATTGTTTTACTTTACTTTAAAAAATTTGAATTTGAAATTGAAGATTGAACTAAGGATATTGCTATATAGTTGGTATATACAGACAGACATATTTGATTAAGACAAAGATAATAACTTAAAATAATTGAATATCTTATCGAACATATTTTCAAAATGTTCGTGTCCACAATTTTCTTTGATATGAGAAATTATTCAGAATTATGAGACCCAGCATAACTCACTATCTCTTTATTGTATATACATTTTCAAATATATCCACTGTGCTTCTTCCACTTTTTCCCTGTGTCATTTAAATCACAGGAATTCCTATTTCTGCTACAACCCATTTTAAACCAAGTCCCAAACCAACACCCATTTCTTGGGTCTTGCTTCAGAAAGTATACTTAACACAAACATAAATATAGTCATAGAGATTATATTATATTCGTATTTACATTTAATATCTATGATTGCAATTGCAGATAATAGAAGTACATATTTCTATATAGAAAAATATTAGCGCTCATAAAAAATTTTATGTACAGCTTCGGCGACTTTTAGCTGCCGTTTATATCGAAAAATCTCATATCTGATTGTTTAGCTCGTTTGAATTCGGATGTAATCATCGCAATTGTGAGTCATGGTTTCCTCGAGTCACAGCCTTTCATTTTTATAACTGATGGTCGGGTAGGTTTGAGTCTTCTAAAACGTACTATGACTCAAAAGGGCAGAATCTATTATTCAATCTTTCCTTGTGATTTGTGATCTTTCCTTTCCAATGATAAGGACAATAGTCTATACATTTACAGATATAGCAAGTGATCTTATAAGTTATAAAAATAATTGAAGAATCAAGTTACTATAGGTAAGGATCCCGAAAGACTTAGTTCTTTAATTTGGATACAAAATAAATAAAGTGTAAAAAGTTGTACATGTACAGTATATAACAATAATAAATCAATACAGGAGTTTCTTTACCTGATTCTTGGAAACTGCGACTCGACTGTCTTACGGTGAACTTTTAAAGGACTTGGCAAAGTATTATCCCGGAAACTTCGTTATTTTGACTTGTCAGATGACTCAAATTGAAGCCGAATGCTTTGAGGACAATAAAAACGTCAGACGTTGTCTATATAACATACAAGTTATGTATAATTGATGCGATGAACGGATTTTCACTTCAGTTGTAAGTCGCTTGCTTTTAATTAATCGAAAATTTGTTCACTTCACTTAAATGGCGATTAATTTAGATGACGTCCACTGATTCGACTGGCTGCTGGATTCAGTGTGTATCCTTGACGCACACACACAGACACACACTCAAGATTACGCGCGCCCACCACCAACTCAGAGGAATGTCTGCTTTTTTATAAAATACCCCAGAACAAACCGACAACAACTATGACGAAACACGACGACGATTTTCTAGCTAAACCGAACTCGTTGTGCTCTGAAGTTGAACTGAATTCCATCTGCCGTTTGCCCTGCAAGGAGTACCGATGTGTCCAAGATTTCGCAACATGGGATGGCAACGAAAGCTTTTTCGGGAGGAAAGGACACAGAGAGTACAGAGGCAAATAAGGAAGAGAGCAACAGCTAAAAACGGGCGAGTGCCTAGAGCCTGAGTATTTTGATCACAGCGTCCAGCACAGGGCAACCACTGAGGATGCTGTGTGAGAACGATGCCTGGCGTTGATTGAGAGAGTGTGAGCAGAGAGAGGAACTGCAGAAAATTTGATGAAGTATGTAATAATGCGTCACAGTGCTTTGCGTCGGCGAAAATTTTTACTCTGTGTTTCTTCCGCGTTTTTTACGGTCGCGTTTCAAATGCTTTTTAATGGGTTCTTAAGCATTGCAAATATTTATTTCCTTATTAGTTATTATTTGCTGCTGTTTGCGACTGATTTTTGAAGGCTTCCGCAAAGCGATTGTTTTTGTAAGCGTCGCATTGTGTTTGCAAGAGTGCGTCAAAATTGCTGTAACGTCAGTTCCTGGAAGTCTGACTCGATTATCCCAATTTCGTATATTTTTCTTGTGCGTTTCATATGCATTGTTACACCTTTTTACCATTTGATATACGTTTATTTAGGTTTCTTTAACTGGATGTTAGTTTAAGCTAGCATCTCCAGCATTATCCCGCATTCCCATGCGAAGGAGAATCTACAAACGAATAATTTCTAATTTCGTTTCGTCTCCGCAGCAAGGCACCGGCATTTTTCATTTAAAAAAGCGAAAGCTTTACAATGAAGCTTATGAGAAAGGCAAAGGCAAACGAGAGTGGAAATAAAAGAGAGAAGGAGCTGAAGATTTCTGCGCATGTCTAAAAATTCTCTTCCTTTTACCCCTGACATTTTTTCTTTTTCATTATTACTCACACATACGATTTTTTTCCTCTTTGCTTTTGACTCAAGGATATTTAAAGCGAACATATAACAACACTTTAGGAAAATCCTTATTTCGGTTGGTTTTTCATACAACTTCTATAATTAAAAATTCGTAAAATACTTCAATACAAAAATGGGAAAAAATAAGATAAAAAATTATAAATATATATATAAAAAAATATGTACAATTTAATATATAAAATAACAGAAATACGTTAAAATATGAGCGTGAAAAATTTTTTAGTTTGGCTTTCGCGCTTTTCTCCAAGAATTGTGATTAACGCAGATCATTTGAGAAAATTAAATTTAAAATTAATTTTTTAATTGACTATACAAAAGACTCATTGAATTTTTACTGAGCCATGTTTCTGTTTGATTTATTTTATCCCTAATCTTGAGGTTAAAACTCTTATTTCATTACCAAATCCCTCGTTTTCCGCTCTCGACTGTTTTCCTTTTATTCTCTTGCTTAAGTTGCTGAAGAACAAAAACCAACAACATCAGAAAATATTAATTAACAATAGTTTTTTGCTAACCACTTTTTAATTAAAGAACCCTTCACTTCCTCTTTCTGTCTCGTCGCGTCTCTTCGCCCTCACATCCTTCCGCTTTGATGTAAATAAACCATCTAAGACGAGTTAAAATAATCTGAACAGGTAGGAAATGCAGACATAACATCATAAATCCAAGGGCAGAGTGGAAGAGGGGACACAGAGAGGGAAGGAGCAGAGAAGTACTGGTAAAGGGAGCCATTTAAAGGAAGTGCAACCGAGCAAACAGCAATAAAGTCATTCAGCCGCATGCACCACCCGCAATCAATCCATCAATGGGAAAGTAAAAACAACATGAAACAGCAGCAACAAGGAATTCCCTCTCGTATCCACCGCAGACGCAGATGTAATTTCGTCGTAATTAAGTTGACGCTGCAACCGCTTATTAAATGTGAAGTTATAATCACAGGATGCTGCAGTCGTCAGCCAGGCAAGGAGCCGACTTTTAGAATTATCCTTGGGAAACCATGGAATCATGCGATAACGGAAACTGTTACGAAGGCCGGAGATGCAAGGCAGAGAGAGAAAGTTTGGTTGCCTGCAGGTGTATTGCTTTTTTGCGTTCGTCTATACGAGCAACTGAAGCCGCAGGTTGTGGATGTAATCCTGTGCACAGGATCGTGGCGCTGCGTTACCGAGTACCGAACGCTGAGTACCAAACCTTAGCTGAGTAACTCTTCGCCATCTGAAATGTAAACGTAACGGAAAGCATTGCAATTTCCACACGCTTTTCCGCTTTCGACGTTTCGTTTCCATTTACGTTTTCATTTTTTACTGAAAGTTGCTGTTGTTGTTTTTACCTAGCATCGACGTCCTCCTTCCCCACCTTTATCGCTCCTTGCCCACTTACTCCTTGAGGAAGTACAATACAGCGCCGGAATATGATGAATATCGGTCTTTTTTCCATTTTTTGAGTAGAAGATGAAAGTAAAAAATTAAAGCAAAGGGAGAAGAAGATGGAGAGAGAGAAATAGAGAACTGCAGACAGAGATAGGGTAATAAAGAAAAGAGAAAGAATTAGGAATAGAAGCAGAGGCTGGCTTTCCCCTGGTCACTGTCTTTGCACCTCTGTTCCCTATCCATTCTTCTCTTTCCCATCTTCCGTGTCCTGCTTTTGTCGCTATTTCTCTCCCTCCGTCTCGCTCTCTCTTTTGCTCTCTCTTTTTCTCTCTCTTCTTTCGTCTTTTTCCATTCCACTTCCTGTTGCTTTGATGAACGCGGACGCAGAAAGTTTTATAATCATTTCTATTCACATCAGGTGCTGTCAGAAGCGGCCTGGCAAAGATGTGTTGCATAATCTCCTGTTTGCTGAGGCTGCATATGTTTTACTTCCTCTTCTTTCTCATTTTTATACACACACATATTTATAAAAGACCGGCGTTAAAGTTTCCATTCTCACAGTCAACATTTTAGCCTTCACTGTATTGAAAGCTGAATACTTTAACCTTTCGCAGTTGCTTTGATGTCTGTTGTTTTATTGTATGTTTCACAGACGAATACATGAAAGGATTTTCAGACACCTTCTGTTCTTTGTTTGAGTGAAATTGTGAGAAAGAAGGAAAGAAATGGAAAGGTTTATAGTGCGCTGTACACTCACCAGACGCGCCAATGTATTTAAATAGCAGCTAAACAAGCAGCGAAAACATTGAAGACTTTAAAGTGTAAACTAATCTGGTCTCGTCGCCGTTCCCATCGTAATTACCACCATCATCATTATCATCATCATCATCGTCGTCGTTGTCCTCGCTCATCTCCTGAGGCTTTTCTAATAAACTCAACTCATCGCTCACTCAGTCGTCTGCCTTATGTCATGTTTATCCACGGCGTCGTCCTCCGCATCCTCATGGTCTGCATCCCCACTTCCATCGGTGGATAAAGTTAAGCTACTCCGTCGCTTCCTAGCGTATGTGTTGTCGACCAGCGGCTTCAAGGACTTATTTCATCCTCATGGACGCCGCTGTCCACACCTTGACTTTTGTGTGTTCCTTTTCTGTTCTCTATACTTCGATCTAGGATGTTATTTTTATCTCTCTTTTCCTCTCCTCGATGTTGTATCAGACGTATAGCATAATGAGAATCTTTTCAAAGCAAAAGCAGGAAAATTTTCCGTAATTTAAATAGGAAATTTCTTCGCTGAAAATTAAAAAAGAAAAATTCTCAAAGCTGTAGAGCAACAGAGAAAAATTAAAAAATTTAAATCAGACTTATTTACGGAGCATGGAGTGTGATTGCAAAACACAATTCAATAAGAAACACTTCTCATATTATTTAAAATCTTATTTTAAATACTTAGATTTTATTTAGTAAACATATTGAATAAAGCTTTAAATATTAAATTCAAATAAATATTCATAAGGCAGTCAACATTTATTAAATACGAGTATATGAAAAATAACATAAAATTGTACTGAGAGTGAAGAAATATTCTTGCAAAAGATTTGAACATGCATCGATATAAAATCGAATGGTGTTGAAGACAATTTAAGAAGAATTAAAGACGCTTAAAGCAGCAAAGAGATACACGATAAATGTGAATTGCAAGTGGTGTTGTTTACAAAAGAATTCCAATGAAATTGAAAGGAAACAAAATGAATACAAAAAATAAAACACCAAAAACACCAAAAGGAGCGAGATGGATAGAGGAAGAGCTCAATGGAGGCCTAAAGCCTCCATTGGCTGGAATACGGAAAAGAATATACAGAAATGTTTCCACAAAAAGCAATTAAGGTCAGATAGGTCCAAGATAATGAGGTTGGTTGAGGAAGAAAAGGAAACAAGGAGAAGATAAGCCATCAAATACAGAAGCTGTGACAAAATCATGGAAGCCAAGAAACCAAATGAATCAGCAAAATAAATGCGCTTGCTTATAACTTCCAATAGGCTCAATATAAATCGAAAAAACACCAACAACTTGAGAATGCGCATTAAAAAAATAAAGACAGAAATTTTTATAAGAAATATCTTTAATATAACAAAGATCCATAACAAATGTCATCGCTATACACACGGACAAACCTACTTTTCCCCCTATTTTTTCCTCTACCTTTTCCCTATGTCTTTCTTTGTCTATCATTGTCTCTTCCTCGCGCTTTTCCTTGATGCTGACTGACGTAACCGATTTTAATCTCAAGTGAGTGATTGATTGATAGATGCTTGATTGCCTGTTGGATGCAGTTCAAATAGAAAATAAGGTGAATGAATCAGTAATGGCATCAATAATGAAGGCTCGGATGAAGGCTGTGTTGTGCTAAAGAAGGCGCCGAAGAAGGAGAAGATAATATAAAATCGGCTGATTGTTGTGAGACTTCGCAGGGATAAAAATTCGATTGAAGGACATTTTAGGAGCAGTAAATAAATAGAAAGAAAGTTCACAAGGAATGATTGATACCATTATAATGGGATTTAGGCTTTCTTGCGCCGTTCAGACACGCCTTCTCATTGGACATTCCATTTCATCTTCTGTTTGTATCAATTAATCACAAACAATCTGAAAGAATGTCCAAATTGTCAAGCAAAAGAAGCGGCGTACGTTAAACTGTTTCCAATTCAAATACCCTTTTTTCGGCATATTAGATTTTTTAATATATTGGCTTTCATTTATCATTTTAAATTATTCTAAATTATTTTAAAGTGCCTGGATACAAAGAATATTTTTATTGAGATAATTTAATTGATGCTTCATTCCTTTGCTGAAGTTTTTTAATTGGCTTTTGTAAAAATGTTGAAGCACGCTTTTCAGAATATATTTATTCGATTTGCTTTCATTTTCAAATGGAAATTTTCACAAAATGCTATTATAATTTTATGAAATAATTACGTTGCGTATTTCTGGTTTAGCAACAATTTAAAGTGTTTAATTTTCGACGCAAAACGTTAATTTTTGTGGTTGTTTTCTGGATGTAGTATGATTTCTGTGATTTCTGTACGAGGTCCGGGTGTAGTTGCGTTTCGGACCACGGAAACGTGTTGACCAAGCAACTTTTTTGAACGAAAGCTTTTATAAATTTAAGGTTTACGCAACGATTGTAATCAACAATAAGTGTCCAGACTTCAGCTTCACATAATTTCTCAAAAGGTTTAATTAGCGTTTGTAGAAGATTTTTAAACAACCTTTAAAAAAGTCTTAGAATAGGCTTATTTCAGTTGGTTTTTTATTTCATCCTGATATGAAGTTATAGCTTTTTCGATTAATATTCCTAATGGGTTTCTATAGTTATTGTTGTTGTTGTACACCAGATTTGTTTCCGGCTCTTTTTAATTTTCTTGCTCTCTCTGTCAATATTTCCATGTACGTGTGCTTTTATGACTTTGTGCCTATGCACTTCACAAGCTTATTAACGCACGATAATAATTCAAAGCTCTTGCCAGAAGCTACATTTGTCTCTGGCTACTCATTAATAAACACCAACGATGCTTAACGATGAAATGCACGGCACTCATTGATTGTGGGTGTGCATATGAAAGCCTAAACGTATGCAATGCAATTGAGAAAAAACACACAACAACCGAATTGTACAAAGCAAACAAAAAACTGCAAACAGTTGCGGTGAAAATGTTGTGGTTTTCAAAATATTACTGTACACTTCGAGGCAGCTCAGAAATAATTAAAATTAATATTGCTTTTTAGATTGCTCGATACGAAGGCATACACAGAGAAGAATAATATGTGCTGTGATGAAGTCACTCTGGTGTTGTGACACAGACTTACGTAGAGTTAAGTAGAGTCACACAGAAGTGAATTTCCCACACGTTATTAGTAAAGTATCGTTTTTGCACTTTGATTCGCGACCCTGGTGTTTTCTTTCGCTTCACAGCGGTGTTCCCGCAGGCACCATACTCGCCATTTGCATTTACTCGCAACCGTTGTCTTTAGTGACCGAATTTTGCCTTGGTTTTCCTCTTTCTTTTGTTACCTTGTTTAATTTTGGCCAAAAATTACATGTGAATTATTAAATTTTATCACCACGTCAGTGCAGTGGGCCGTGTGTGCTTTTGTCATGTGTGTGAGTATGTCACGAATGTCACACAAGCCTCGATGATTTCCGTATAAATGTCCTCCGCGGCTATTTTTTTTATGCTCGACATGTTCGGACATGCTTTTGTAATTACAAAATGCCAGCCGTGTACAGTTTTTAAAACGAAAATAAACATACAAAAAACTAAAGTGAAAAAGTTGAAAGGTTACTAAGGTGAAAATCGGAAACGAATTTTTATTCGATCAGCTGCAACATTGCTTCAGCTGAGATCGAATGAGTTCACTACCAAGGAAAAAAAATCCTCCCACCATCGAATGTTTAACCAGAGAAATGTCGACTACACAGAAAATATATAGAAATACAACGAAAGTTATTATTATAGCGAATTTAATCCAATAATAAAAATACTTCACTGCAAAGTTCTGTACTGGGTAAAATAATACTCGTTTACATTTACACAGTTGGTCTTCGCTTCGACCATCGGAGCTATTAAAATATCACGCAGTTCTTGTACAAGAATGCGTCAATGCAGGTGATGGAGGGGTAGAAGGTCATGATAAGAACCTGGTACAATACGAGGGCAAAGAGAGACAAGCGAAAAAGTCATCTACCTGAGCATTTATTGGTTGCATTTTTAAGCTTTTTTTGTTTGTAAGACTCTCGTTATTTTTCCGAGAAATTCTGAATTAAACATTATTTTATATAGGCTTTTGTTGTTACATACTGGAAGCATAACACAGTAATGAACAATCAAAGTTACTCCTATTCCATAGCCTAATATTAGTGTATGGTGCAATTGAATTACTTATACAGCTCAATATATTTTCTACTTGATAATTCAACCGATCTTCCACTGGACATTACAGTAGATTAACTGTTCGATCATCGGGTCAATCATATGGTAATCGAGTTCCACTTGATCATTCTGTTTAAGAAAGCGATGGAGCTTGATGAATTATGAATTGGATGACTCACTCTAACTTTGAGTAGGCAATGAATGGATCGTCCGTCAATAACTGAATTTTAATATAATGAGCCAGATTATCGACTGGACAATATTTTTATTAGGCATTGAAGTTAGATTGAACAACACAGGAAGGAGAGAGGAACCAATAAATTATTTTCCATGTATCTCATTGGTGACCCATGGATGCTCAACTGGAAATAGTATTGACTAAACTTTTCCTTGTACTAGTAATTTTTAAAGATTGATTTCAGATTATTTTAAATGGACTAATGAATCGGAGTTCAGCGAATTGGATTCCAAAATTCTAATAATTAATTGCAATATTACCAACTCGTTATTCTGAAGTCCACTTGAACAGCCTAAAGTCCAATTTTTGAAGTAGCTCATCCCGAAGAGGTGTAGAAGATCTATTGAAGCCAGCTCCTCTCATTCTCACTCATTCTAAGTTTAACTTTTCTAATTAGAACTTTAAATACACAGATATTGAATTTCCGTATTCTATCATCCCTTCCGGACATAAACTGACCTGCAACTGAATAATGCACGAGCAACAGGCATATTTTAGATAAGCCGCAACACATTTAATATTCATTCGTTTGATTTAGTGAAATTGCATTAAAATTATGCACTCGCTCCGCTGTGTAGTGAAATCCTCGTCCTGACCGTTAGCAAAGTCGATGGACAGGTGAATTAATATTAGATTTGATGAGTGTGGCATGTGGCGCTGCTGCTGCGTGTTGCAAGCAACGAGTGCAACAACATGTTGTTGTCAGATTATGAGCTACATAGTGATAGTCTGGCAACTCTGGTGGTCATTTTGTAATTAAAAACGGAACCTGAAGCTGTGCCATTAATTTAAACAGATGTTTTAAGTATGCGCCAAAAATACCTCGTTTAGAAACTTAATTTCTCTTTTGTTGAGATGAAATTATAATTTTTCTGCTGTCAGGCACTGCCAGGTTTTAATTATGAACAATTCACTATAATAACTGGCTTATTTCAAGCATGAAAAGCAAATAAC
Source organism: Thecophora atra (assembly GCA_937620795.1). NCBI lineage: Eukaryota > Metazoa > Arthropoda > Insecta > Diptera > Conopidae > Thecophora > Thecophora atra. The sequence goes on along the minus strand of OW569397.1, from coordinate 95,231,874 downwards.
TTTTTCTAAATATCAGTTTTCCTAGTAAAGTAAGTTATAATAAGTTTATAATCAGGATCTATTTATTAATTCATTGTTAATAGATTAGACAGTTTACATTCCATACATGTATATTGGTGAAAACTAACTTGTTATATCTAATTCTGTTCAGCCGACTGTATAGCGGTGTATACATGGTTCGTAACTTGAGCATTACTTGATTCACTTTCCGATATATTCACATTTTCAAATTATATTGATTACATTATCAATAAAACAAGTTCCCTTGGAGTTTCGTTTTTATTTTTTACAATACAAATACAGATTTTAAATAAACTACTGTACTGAAGTGAAATAATTTCAGAATTTAAAATTTCTCTTCTTCTTCTTTTTTTGTATAAAAAGCGAAAGAATTTATTTTTGTGGAGATTAATTTTATTTGTTTAAACACTAAAACGTACGTCGATATATGTATATAGTACATAATTGGTGCCGAATTTTCCACGTCAACCTTTCAGTATGAGGTGAACTAATTTTTTCTTTTCTAATTAATTTTCGTCCTCACATTTTGGTCACTGTGAGCACCCTTCCCCTTTGGTTAGTAATTCGTCTTAATATTTTATGCATACCGTAGAATAATGGTGAAATCCAGTAAGACCGCTTCGATAGGTGAACCGAATGTTTCACTTAAAATGAAAGAAGAGAAAAAATAGTATATCGGCCAAGGTTACCCTCAATTATCTTCGATTCGGCGTGAACAAAATTATTGCAGTCAACGAAATTTGGTCAAATGTTGATATCGGTACATTTTGAAGTTAGAAGCCTGCGTTGCACTCAAAAACCTTGTCATAGGATTTGCATACCATTATTAATCCAGAAGGATTTGGTGCCTTAAACGAAGTTTTTCATCCGTGAGACTGTAATTGCGCTTATAGGGTATAAGTTCTCGCTGATGGGCTGCTTCGTTTGGTACGCCAAATTTTTCTGGATCAACGATAGGTCAGAGAAATCCTTAAAAGTATTTTTCCGAAGCATATGAAGGCTTGATATACTTGCGTATATCAACGTTACAGTTACTACAAATTGGAGATGTGCATGGATGATTGCGGGGATGCTAATGAAGTGCCTAAATTTGCTCATGAATATGACGGACCTGAAGATTAATTGCTTTCCCGGATGTTTCACAGGAAGAAATGTTAATAGACGCCTTCGAGTTGCAAAATTTGACGTTAGAAAATCAAAGTCGGTTATTTACATTAAGCAGTATGTTGTATTCAAAGCGACAAGAAAGAATATTCAATATACAATAATTAAAGCAAATAAATAATGTGAATTTACGTATTTAGTAATAATAAATAATAATGAAACTTGTATTATCAAGCGATGCTCAAGTTACTGGTCTTGAAATCAAATGAAGTTACAATAAATGAGTAAACTTAATCTTAAATCGTGGGATCTGAGTTCGGAAGGTGATAGGGCAGAGAACGAACAAAAGACGGAGATGCAGAGAGAGGAAAAGGTAGTGAGATAGTAAGAAATAGAAAAAAAAGTGATAAGAATTATAAAATAAATGGCAAAGAATCTTTCGAATTTGGGAAAAGCAGAAAAATAAAATAAAAAATAAAAAAAATTTATAAAAAAAAGAAAAGAATTTCTTGAAAGAAGAGAAGAAAAATAAGAAGTAAATAGTGGTAACAATAGAAATAGATACTGCAAAGAGATGAATCCAACCAGGAGTAGACAAACGCGATTGGAAAAAGTAATATGATGAAGAGGTTGTTTTGTTAGAAAAGGAAAGGAAAAGGCAAGAAATCTTGAAAAGGAATCGAAGCAAAAATTTAATTTCCTACAAATTTATTTTTAGAGTTTCTTTAAAAGGATTTGGAGTTCATTGATTTCCGTAACTTAATGAATATGTGTGCGTGACTCACTCCTTCGTGTGTGTATATGTATGGGCGCCTGTGTTTGATAGCATCTTCGTTGGTGTCACTGTAACAATTGTAATCTTGTGGAAAATATCCAAGAAATGAGCTTCGCTTTTAAGCGGAAGAACTGAAAAGCGAACATATCGTTGATTAAATCTCGTTGCAGCAGCGTGCGATGAGACTAGAAAAGGAGATCATGATATGTTTGTGTGTGTGTGTGTGTCGAAGAATTGAGACACGAATACATTGATTCTATATGTATTCGCTTGCGATTGAATCCAACCGGAGTCAGCTAGAATATATTATAGAATTCAATACTAGAAATAGCAGTTGGACAGGAGATAAATATGCGATGCTATATGTATAAATATATATGTATTTGTGTCTATACATAACGACCAGAATAACGACAAAAACAGCAATTGAATTTCATAAAAAACATACTCACAAAGGTGAATACAAAGCAAAGGGGTATGAATACGAATAAATACTTATAAAATAGTTAATATGAAAGTATTTATCATCTTCAGCGTTGTTATCATCGATAAGAGCATCAAAACAATGGAACAATCAATGAAGCGACGACCTTTCAATAATTTTCTCAACCAAATGAAGCAATAAGAAACTGATGAGAATAAATCAGCCAATCAATAAATAAATTACCCAAAAATACAATCAAGTCTTATATTAATCGTCATTATCTCCACCACAAGCTTCTTCATATTAATTTTTATAATTTTATCGTCATTATCTTTGTTCTAAAAAGGATCACATGTGCCCAGAAAAAAGCCCGCGATAGTAACAACAATAACAAAAGCTAAAAATCGACAAAATTCATCTTGAAATCACAAAAAGAAATAATAGAAATACCAACAACAACGGTCTTCTGCTCCAACTGAATGTGCCAAGCAATAAACTCGCATCCGCTTCCGGTGCAGAGTGCACACGACCGGAAGCAGCAGTGGAAATGCAAGTCAAACGCTGCACGTTCGCTTCTCTTTAATCATCACAGATTTAAGCCAACAACAGCTGCCAGTGGCTTAAACGACGGCGGCTGACTTCAACGAAAAACAAGCATCACAAAAAGAAGAGTAAAATAAAATAAAAGGAGTGGCAAACAAAGGAGGAGAGGGGAAGAAGAGAGAGATTTACTCCTGCTTGGTTTGAAAATAGGTTTAGAAGCGCCCTCTCTAGCCACGTCTACCTCTTCTCCCTCCATCGCCTCCCCTATCAACCCAACATCGTTTCACACCGTCATGCGCCAAATTTGTAGAAATTCAATCGAGCAGTTTAAATGCTGACTGCGTTCGGCAGCAGACTTAAATCGGCCGCGGCGGCGTTTTTCTCTTTTTTGTGTTCACTTCTTGGTTGTCTTCAAACGATTTACGACTCTTCGCTGCTTCGGAACCACACTCGGTTCGGTTGAGATCGTGGAAGTTGCTTCATTCGGACTCTCTGTCGGTCGTTTGCCAGCGAAGCATTCAATTGAGCTGAATTTTATTTTTATTTGTCAATTTATGGCGAAAGATTGAAGTCGGTGATGAGCACAACTGACCCAAGCATTCGTTGGCTCTGTGTAAGAGATAATCTTTATGTAGAGAGAGAGAATGAGAGAGAGAGAGAGAGAGAGAGAGAGAGAGAGAGAGAGAGAGAGAGAGAGAGAGAGAAAGATGAAGATGCAGAGAATCATAGTTTATTTCGAGGCCGATCTGCGTTTCATTTGGATTTATGTGGTAGTATTTATGGCCCAGCAAAGAGATTTAACTGGAAATCTATTGAATTACACCTCTGCTCTACTGGAATACAAATTTTAAATCAACCACGCACGCACATACATATGCATATATATAGTCCTAAAAACATTATTTTTTTCATGGCTTAAGTATAATTGAAGTTTGGACGCGAACCAAGAATTTATCTCGACTTTTATATTGAAATTTCTCTGGAAATCTATTTTCTCTGTTAACCCTTAGAGCCCAAAAAAATGCAGTTATACGCCCACAGACTATAGATAATATTTTTGCATTTATTTTTTCAAGAAATATACTTTTAACAGATGAGCTGTTACTTTTGAGAGTCGTATGAGTCCATTTGAAGCTAAAAAACGACTATTTCAGTTATTTTTAAATAATTTTTATAATTACTTTTTCAAAATAAAATTTTAAAGTTCCTCAAAGCATCACTTGAATGGATTAGAGGTGGCTAATATTTTATAATTACACAGTTCAAATGCATGAAATACATAAAAACATTAACTTAACTACAGGTAAGGCACAAGGTAAAAATGTTTTCAGCATTTTTCGCCGTGATCTAAGTGCCATACATTCCTCGGATCCCAGCATTCTTCCACGTCTTCGCAATGATACTGAGACTCTCGGTGAGATGCCGGTTTTTAGGAGCTCTTCAAAAATATCCATTAGGCCAACAATCCAACACGATTTTTAATCACGACGCCGTTGGTCATCCTTCCCATCTCAAAGAAAATTCAATACAACGTGAAGAACTGTCAAAGGAAGTTGGTGATAGGAACGAAATCCTCAATGAGAGCAGGAAGAATAAGTTAGTAGAAGAATAATAATAGTTCTTCTTCCACTTAGCTTACTGAAGTCATCCACACTCATGATTAGGCCGTAGACGACCTCATGAAGCCGAGAGTGATGTCGGCCAAGAGTTTGGCAACGAGCAAAGAATTGAGAAAAACGTTGAAGTTGTGGGGTGACGTGAGGCCGGAAGTTACATTAAATATACAAAAGCATATTATTTATATGGGAGTATTTACAAAACGTAAGAAAACTTCTATACGCATGTCTATAAAAGGCATGTCCTATGATTCATAGTTCCTTGCAGACAATTCTTAATGAATTAGGAAAAAACTTAGTTCTAAAATAGAAAGCAAGGCGAAAGACGACTATGTAAGCAAGCCAGAAAAAATATTCAGTTCAGCAGCAATAAATTTTCGCCTTCCTCCACAGCGTCACGCGCCGATCGGATGTGAGTTGAGTTTTTGACACGCCTCGATGTTATCGTAAATGCAAACAAACAAAAACAGAAGAGGAAAAGAACTCGTCCCAGACAACACAGAAAAAAAACCCTTCCCAATTTTTGCCTTGGTGCATTTTGAACGGAGTTCGAATCCAAACATTTCTTACATACAAACATACAAGACTTCCATTGAAACAGACCACTATTGTGAATAAACAGCTCTCCAGACTGATAGACGCTTCATTGAAATCAATCTGAAGATGGTTTATAAAGACCGTGTCCTGAAGCACGTCTTCTTCGTAAACTCATTGAGGACTTGATTTAAAAATGTTACGGAGTAGTTTATTTACCCATTATACCCATTGTAGTACTGCATCTCTGTTAATGGATCTTTGTCAATTGTTTTTGTATACATACATTTAATAGATCAAAATCCAAGGACATGGAAAGATATATGTTCTATACACTTCTATATACAATGCTTTGTCTCACAAGGCATCTCTATTTGTATTAACGTTGATATTTATAATTATTTTTTTATCCTAGTTATCGTAGAGTATTTGAGACCAACGACTTATACAGAACCTTCACCTCATTTCCATCGGGCTTCAAAACCCTCACCCAACTCAAGATCTAGTTACTGTTACCCATTTTCCCGTTATTGGAATATATGTATATCACGACGAATATCTCAACTTATCAAGTTATTAAGTCGAAACAAAAGCAGATGTTGTCAAGTCTTCCTCCGTCTGCGCCTAGACGTGGTACATTAAAAAAGTTCTGCATCCTAATCTCATCATCACCAAACTGCGAGTCTTTTATAACTCAGATTTAGTGGCTCCTTTAAGCACAGTACTTTTCACTGCCTGACCGAAGGATTTCACAGAAGATGAACTTTAAAATACGTGACCTTTTAGACTTCCATGAACGAAGCGTTTCTATGATGTTGAACTTAACTGCCAACGAAAGCGGAAACGGAAAATAAACTTTTTGAATTTCATTAAATAAAGAATTTCTTGGAAACCGTTTGAATAAATAATCGTTTTCACCATTCCTCTCCCTGTCACTTTACTTCCGATTTTCAATAATATTATAGTGAAGACTTTTATGTAGTCATCAGCAGGTTTGTGCGTCGCTCATTTGATGACATTTAGTAATATCCGTAAAGTTCTCAGACATTAATTCCAGATAAAACGTCGCTGGCACGATTTTCATTTCCTACGGAGAAGCATTTAAATCATGTGAAGACATTTTAATAGCTTCCGAACGAAGTCTCATCCACGGTGCTGCTGTAAAACAGCGACGACTCCAGAGAACCATTTTCGCTTCGAAAAGAAGAAATCACGTCGTAATTTTGTGTCGGACATTCATCAACAGAGCGCGTTGGATGGCGACTGATGTTTACTGTTGTTGTTGCACTCTTCAAAAGGTTGAATGGGATTTGGAGATGATGTTCTGCAGCTCTTGTTGTTGATTCTGGTGCTGATGACGAAGGCTATGGTCAAGTTGCGCTTTTTTTCTTAACTTTCGAGGAAACTTTGATGCTTTTGAAAAATACTGACAGGTTGCATGGATAATAGTTGGTGGGAAGAAACTTACTTTAAGAGACTTTTTTAACAGAAGTTTTTCCTAGAAACTGCGACTGTTCAGCGGATACAATTTTATGCTTCGAAACTACAACAGTTACTCGTAGTTTCTACTTTGGATGATCTCCTCATCCTTCTTCTCCTTTTTGGGAATTAAATCAAGTTTATTATTACGTTTATTTATATTGAATTTAGTTTCCTTAACGAAGAGTATTTTTTACGCAATCATAGAAGTCCTAACGAAGTCTCTTTGAATTCCAATGAATATTAAAAAACGAGATTTATCCACTCTTTCTTCGTTATTCTTCAAATAACTGCCTAAAACTACTGCAACTTTGGCTACGGCTACGCCTAAATCTCTTCCACAGTTAACCTCAGATCTACTTTTCAAAGCTACGAGTACGTGCCGCGAAATGGAATCTGCTTACGAGCGACCTCAAATTTACCGTTTACTTCGCTCTGGTTTCCGATAGAAGCACGAGGCTAGCGACGAGATGGAGCTATTAAAATAAGCTTCAAACTCGCTCGTTTTCATAATGTAAGATGATGTTAAGCCGGACCGTGATTTACTGCTTTTTCCATTCTGCAAACATAATTTAAACAATTTCATTTCCTCCTCTCATTGCTTTTCAACATTGGAATTGCTCTAGAATTCAGTGAGCTGGTAATTGTGTTGAAAGAATGTGAAATGCAGTTGTAAATTAAATCCTGACAGATAGTGGTACCTTGTAACCGCTTCTTAGCACTTTTGTCAGTACAATTCCAGAGTTTTCCAGAGTTTTTTAAAAACACACCTTTCTCAATGTTTCGAAACAGATTTTTATATGGACACAAGTCAACAGCTCTAACAAAGTGATAGCGACGACTAAATCTGGATCTAACAAGCATAAATGCTGTGAAATATGATTGTAGAAGGGAATGGTAAAAAAATTCTCAGTGGATTTTTAGTCGATGCACAGCACAGGTGAACGGACTGTCACAACATGATGAGCACTAAAGTGGAAATGCCATCAAAACATTTGCTTGAAAGTCTGAGTCACACAAGGGAGGAAAACCGCAGGCAGACCAACGAACGAATGAACAAATGATTGACGCCAGACTGACAAAAATTCAGCTCGAAGGACATGCACAAAAAACTAGATAGACAGATGAGACAACGGAACCGGGTAAAAACAATCGAGAAGCGGACTAATGTCGGGACATGATTGATGGGCGCATGGGACCAGGCTGCAGAATGAAATCAGTCGGTGGATCGAGTGGAATAAGCCAAGGCGAAGAATGGATGGGACAGTGGGTGTTTAGAGAAGCGGTTTGCAGGATGAAGAAGCCGATAGATAAGCCCAGTGTGTATAAATTATTTAAACGAGGAGAACCATGAAGGGATGGCAATGAGACGGGCTAGATTAATGGAAATGCTGGTTGCAGGGTTCGTAACGATGGTGGGATAATCCACAGACAAGGCTAATGGTAAGTACATAGTTTCGTGAGTGACAAAGCTGAGGAAACTAGGAGAAAAGTTCTCGTGAAAAAGAAGAAAGCAGAGGGCAAACTTTGAAAACCGATTGATGTGTGTGTGAATCCGATTTTCTTCTGGAGCACAAAACATTTTCCGAATTTATTGACACCACACAAAATGACATCCACAGGACTTTTTCCAGATATTTGCTTTTGACCGAGTGATTGCCACAAAAGTGGAGAACAATGCAAGAAGGAAGAATGTTGTATCAAAAGAGGAGAAGGGCGAGAGACGGTGGCAGTTTGAACCACTGCAGACAACAGTTCAATGGCAACAACGAGAGACACACACCAAAATCGCATTCGATAACGAACTTTAAAGCTACAAATAAAGAAAACAGCAGAACGGTCAAATAAACCAAAGCATGATTTTAGGAGTGGCAATAATAATTAATGCAAGTTATGTGAAAAATATAATCAAAAAGAGTATGTGGAAATTGGCTTCATAAGGCTTCAAAGCTTCTGCAAAATTAAGTTCTAAGAGCCCTCGCTTGAATGTCGAAATTTTCAGTTGAAAAGTTTTTTTGGTTAAATCATATTCGAAGTGTCAAGGCTGCAAACGAAAGCTCCTGTGAGCGACCGGCCAAGTTAACCGTATTGAAAACGTCCCAAGAACGCCAGGAACTATTTTAACTTTTCCACTTGAGTGAATAAAATTGTAATTGAAATTTATATTCGCACTCTTAATTCGCCGCGTTATAAAAGAGCGCGCTACACATGAAATAAAACACTCGGTGAGCAGGACTAAAACAGAATCATAAACGGAGTCAAAATGTCTAAAAAACGGATGATAAAAAAGGAAGAAGAAATAGAAGAGGATGAGGATAAACTTAAATTATAAATTTTGGTATCCAGCCAAGAGAATTTCAGCTCCAGAAACGAACAAACGCAAGATTTAGTCAAAGAGCTAGAAAGACACAAGGAAAGATTTTCCGTCAAGCAGTCAGTTTGTCAGTTCGTCAGTTCTGCTTCCCTGACCTCTGTATTTCAGTTATCCAACTCATTCAACGTGCCAAACGTGACTGGAATACGTAATGAGTCGCCATCGTCGTTGCCAGCGTCGTGTTGATCGTTTTCTCGGTTTTCTGTTTTGGCAAAAACAACAGCGTCGTTTTTATGAACCCAACCTCGTTCTCGACTCCTTCGTCCTTATCCATATTCCTCTTAGCTTTCTCCTATTTCTCTCATCGTCCCGAGGAAAAACTTTCAAGTCCTACGAGCACTCAGAAGCCACAAGAAATCGTCGTTTCTCTTCGTCGTACTTTTAGTGGTTTCTTGAGATTTTCATCTCTTTTGACTGAGCTGGTTGTGGCTTTTTCTCCCTCTTCTGAACCCTCCTCTGCACACTCCACTTGTTATAGTTCGTGGTGACATTTTCACGTCAAAATGCAGCCGAAGAAGAAAACGCAAACCACTCTAAAAATGTTTCCTTGGGCTGAAATCAAATTCTTTTGTTCCGCAACATTGAGTTGGTTAAAAAGCTATTGCAACATTGTATTATGTATGTGTAGGTATGCTGATGTGTGTTTGTGTGTGCCTTTGTAGCGCGTTTAGACTCTAACCCGAGGACGTACTTCAAAGCGGTGTTTTTGCGGTGTAAAAATGGCACAAGTCATTAAAAACGAATTCATATCCGTTTCCTGTGTTTGCGTGCGTGAGTGGTTCAAACACATGTTAACTTATTTCTTATTCTTACTCATCGTTAAACACTTTTCAGAGTTGCAATATCTTCAAAAGATGGAAGTTACAGCAATTTTGTTGGATCGACTAAAATCCCGAGTAGAATTATTGTCATCTTCATCCATTCTGTTGAATTTATGCAATTTTTTTTCATCAAATTAAGGTAATAAGGGATAAAAAGAGTGTAAATGCATCTACGAACATCTGCAAAATAGATTTACAATAGATCAAACACGATATTCTTCTAAAAATCGGTGTGAACCTTAAAGTTACAATATAAATTCTATATAACCGACCTCGTTGACCTTTTAAAACCCGTAACAATTGAATAACTTTTAATGGTTTATGGTTTAAATGAGTATCGTGAGCATGAATATATCCAAAATTGCTTTTCTTTACTGTGCACTTTTCTTTGTTTTGCTACTTCGAATAAAATTCAGCAACAATTCAATTTTATCTACTGTTGTGAAGTCCGCAGAAACGCAATTTTCTTGTTTCGGTTCGAAGCCGGCGGCGTTCATAAAGCAAAGTATTTATTTACTATTCATATATCAGTTCATATCCAGCAAATATCCATTCGTATATACAATAAAGTGTACAAAGCAAACAAATAAACACGCACAAATCCGAACAACTTGTACAGGAAACCAAAGGAAGATAGTGGAAGAATGGCTATGTGGTTCATATAAAGGACATGTGAATGGTGAAAAATATACCCAAAATGGAGTAAACAACGAAAGAAAATATTACCATCGACATTGAGTGCGTGAAAAATGAGTTATGGAGCAATATTTCGATGATGTTGGTAAAGGGCGCTGAGGTGAGGTACCGGAAAGCAGAACGCCAGCATTCGGGCTACAACATTTGGAACATATTCTACTAAAAGCTACAAAGAGCAAATGTAAGAGAAAACCGAAAAATAAAATGCGATTGAAATTGATACCAAATGTTCAATTTATGGTTTAAAAAGCTATAGGCACGAGCGAGATAAAAGAGCAAAAATTGAAACCAGCAACCATTGAAAAAATTACATTTATTAAGACCAAAGTTACCTATAACATTCATGTTGGAAAAAGTATACGAAACCAACAAGAAATGTAGTCAAAATTTACTTTTAAAATCAAGAGAAAAATAGGAATTGAGGAATTGAATGAGTTTGGCAAATTGGTTTTTTTTTTGCAAGGCAATATTATTGATAAGTAATGCATGGTAATGTTGCTTTACTACTTACCGTACCAGTTTTAAATTACCTTAAAATGACAAGCAAAACATGACACCGAAATATAATAGCCTCCGATTGCTAAGATTTAGTACAATCACCGAGGACGTGTGTGAGGAACTGGAACAGAATTTGCAAATGTCCATTTCGGATAAGCCGCTTCTATTGAGGTGGCACATTACACCGAATCGGAAAACCTGCAAGGATACGTATTTCATTCCTATTTAACCTCAGGAGTTTTATGGGCATATTCCTTTTCCAAGATAAGAAATCCTTTTGACCGCTGTTGGCGTGGTAACAAAGAGATTAATAATAAAGATCAAAGGCCAGAGATTATTACAGCAACAACACAGATACCACAATTGATTGGCGAGTTGAAAGCATCATCTTCGGAGTTTAATTACGATTTTTGTTTCTTTTGTTGTTGCCATTCTGCAGTTTAATCAAAAATGTTCACGTTGCTTTTATTTTGCGTTCAAATATTTTCACTCTTGAGATTCAATTGGATAGAAGCATTTCACTGCGCTGAAGGCTGCGCAGTCTATATGCGTGCAGTTGTGTGCGTCTGAATGTATGTATGTCTGTTTCTGTTTTTTTCTGTCCATTCACTCCATCGAAACAAATATTAATTTCAGCAATTCATGACTGTTTCCTCTCAGACAGAAGATATATGGATTCTGGGAACCAATCGATGAGGCATAGCTTTTGATGGAGGAAGCAGGAAAATACTAAGGAGGCAGCGAGGGGAGAAAATAGGGAGTGACTTCGAAAGTAATCGACATCTGAAAAATTGTAGGCAGTGAAGCGAAGAATTTATTGAACTGAAATAAAAACGCCTAAAATCCTTCAATTTGTTTATTTTTGCCAAAAATATTTCAGATCAAATTTGGGACAGATCCTCAAAACAGGTTAAGATTGAAAGAAGGGAAGTAGAAGGGCGATGGATAAAAATCCATCTAACTTTCAATCGTATTTTTTTTCAAAGTTATATTTTCGTTTTTCAACTTTTTTAAGTTCATATTTCGAATAATTCTGTTAGAAAAAATTCTGTTTTCCCCGTATTTTTATCAGTAATTTATTGAAAGCGCCTAACAGTCTGTGCATTCATTTTTTCCCACATATGTTTTTTAGGGATAGCAGAAAGTTAATGCTTCCCCGATTTCGGAAAACTTTGTTGTCTCTGGAAAGTTTTTGGTAGAATCCGTCAACCACGCTAACGATAAACACTGCATACCTTCAGGCGGATGTTCGCCATACACACAGAAAAATGTTAGGGAAAAAGTCAGAGAAATTATTCAATTTTCAAAAAAGTTACATTTTAAAAAGTCTGCATTCAACTTCAGGTCAGTCGAAAATTTTTCTACCCTCAACTTTATCCATCATTCGCATGCCGCCGGCGACTAAATGGCGTTCAGGAAAAGGTTTTAGAGAGCTGGCAGTATAACACAGAGACAGCCAATCAGAGAGCAGGAGAGACAGACAATTACACGGTCAGATTTAACATCAACAACTTTTAAGGCTATCACACGATAAGAGAAAAGCCATGAGAAGAGAATAAAAGCAGAAAGACTCGTAAAAAGGAAGAAAAAGAGTCATTTGTTTCCTTCTCCCGCATCCTCTTCTACTCCTTCAACTCTGGTTTAGCTTCACATAAAAACATGTCGCCTTTCGCGATGTTATTGAAGGCAAAAACTAATAGAAAATCCTTGTTTTTATATATTTTTAAATCAGGTATTTTTTAATTTAAGGAAATTGCATCGACGAATTGAAAAATTTTTGAATATCCGAAAATATGTTTTTTTCTTTAAAGGTAAAATATAGTTTTTTGATTAATATTATTTGCAGAATTATTTACAGTCGATTTATTTTCCATCTACCGCAGACGAACATCGCAGATTCAAAATTTCTGCTGCGGTGTGGTTGCGGTTCGTTCCCTCAAAATCTGCTGATAGTTTTTGGCCAAAAAGCTTTTGGCTAACTTTGACTTGGCTCTGCTTTCAAGCCTGAATGATTCAAATGTTGGTGGATGGCTAATTTTACATCGGTCAACCGCAAAACCATTTGGCACGCTCTGTGCTCCGTTTCAGCAACGTACAATCATGCGTTATAGGCAAGAGAAGGTGGATGGTGGGCAGGAGACTAATTTTTGATGAAGAACAAACATATTTAATAATAAAATATAACACAGCACAAAAGCTATTAAGGGATTTTTTAATTTGAAAATTAATTAAAAAATCCCTAAAATTCTAATTAATTTTATTGAACATATTTTTTATAAAATTAGAAGAAACATTGTAAGAAAAATTAAGAGTAAATTAAATTTAAAATTCCACAAAGACAATATCAAAAAAATAATTTAGCAGAAAAACGGTTCAAAACTGTGACATTGATTTTATATATGTAATTAAAAATTAACAGAAAGTTAATTGAAAAAAAAAAAAATAATAATGAGTACAAATGGAAGAATTTTAATTATTTTTCTCTTTCAGTGTATAAAAAAGCAAAAACTGAAAATGATGTTAAATAGTATTATCACAAATACGAATATTAAATAATCTCCTATCCTTTTTCCCCCTTCTTCCCGCTTTAATATTCATACCTTTTCGCTTTTTGTTTCGTTTTCCTTCTGTTCTCTGTGCTCTTAGCGTGGATGGTTTTTACAACTTTAAAATAAAGACAAAAACCAACAATTTTAATCTTCTTGATATTTATTTTGAGCAGCACTCGCTGTGAAAAAGCTCTCTTCCCTTCCCGCCTGTCACTACTGCAACCTAGAATTTTTAATCTTTCTAAAATTTTTAACAATTTTATAATAATTTCTGTTGATTTTCCTCTTCACCTCGAAGTTCCAAGTGATTTTGATTATGGTGATGGTTGGAAAACGTGTCGATTTAGATGAAGGTTGTGAAGGCGCAGGCGAGGGGAAGGGACGATTAAAAAACATTTATCATTCAACTTTATTAAAAGCTGCTTCAGCAGTTTTTATTTTAATCAACGTTGGTATTTGAAAGGAGTTTTATTTATTTTGCTGAATGGCAACTCTTCAGATCCTTCACTCCTTTAATCCCCAACTCCGCACGTTGCACCGTGATAATGATGACTGTTTTTAGTGCTCGGTGTCGCTCGCTGTTGGCGATGTTTAATAAAGCTGCAAACAAAGACAAATGGCATTAGTATTAAAATTGAAAAAAGTAGTAAAAAAGTGCTAACAAACGCTGCAAAAATAAGAACTTTTAGAAGAGACGAGACGAATAATCTTCACAGAAGCCGTCGTCCGTTAATTTCTGTTGTCAGCTTTTCACAGAGACCGACTGCGATGTTGATGACTTGGAAATTATTATGACAATGATGATGATGATGGTAATTGTGATGAAAGTGATGATAGCATTGACAGTCATGATTAAACTAAAGACGATGATGACGATAGTGATGAGGAAATTTTTGCAAGAGAAAACGATGCGGACGCATCAGCGGTTATTTGAGCCGCTGACGAGTCTCCCTAGAAAAACGAAGTAGAAATAAAAAAGGTCTAAAGTAAAATGCGACAAGCAAATGTGAAAAACGGAAATTTAATTCTTTTTTGTTTTTGTTTCATCTTCCCTTCAATGCTTTCCGTTCCATTGTTTATTTATATATCGTGGATGTCTGGAAGTTGCGGAGTCCAGTCTCTGAATCGTCCTCCCAATCATCCAGCAACTCTTCGACCAACTCAGCTACGAAGTCGTCCCCCAACCGTCCTTCCCAAACTTTCTGTTTCCTAGAAATCATTGAAACAGTGGCATAAGCAGAGGTTGAAAGAAGGAAAAAAGTATTTTTAGTTGTTTCCAAGCAACATCTGGTGACTGTTTTGTGATAACATGAAATTTATTTCCATCCAGCCGAGTTTCAGCTGAGGTTCACCGCATTCTATCCACTCCGGTCTACCAGGACCCCTCCAAAAAATGAAGTAGATATAAAAGTTATGAAACTTTTGTGTTTTTATTTCTCTGCTATTAGAAGGTGGCGTATAGTGGCGGGTTTCGAAATAGCTATACGATGTGACTATAGAGACTCGGTACTCTAAATAATAATATTTGTTTTCTTAACTTTTCCGGATGACGCTATCAATGAATGGATTTATTAGGAATGAGTATTGTGTACAAACATTGGTTGATTAAAACGGACTCGGATGGGACCACGATCCACTCCCGCCTCTCTCTCTCTCTCTCTCTCTCTCTCTCTCTCTCTCTCTCTCTCTCTCTCTCTCTCTCTCTCTTTGTCCCTCTATCTATCTATCTATGCGTCTTGAAATCTTCTGTACATCTACGCTCATAATTTCATCCAATTCAGAGCAAAAAAGTACCAGGAATTGACTCTTTACTAAATTTTTGATCCTACCACAGAACGAACTTAGAGGAACCCGCATTAACAACGACTGCCACTGACACACGACGAGTTCCTGAGTCCTGTCACTGTCCTTGCTGCGGTTACCACTCCGATTTGGATTGCAATTGAATTTACAGTTGTTGGTCAACCGGAAAAGACTCAAAAAAATTGAAGTAGCTCAAGTTTAGTTGAAAAGAGATGAGGAAAAGAACTAGCCGAACAGGAAGAAGGTTTGAAAAGGTAAACACCAAAGACGAAGAACAACAAAAAAAAAAGGAAAATTAGACACACATTAAAATGAAATTTCTACGAAATCGTGTTTTTGTGTACTGTATAAATAAAGACCAGAAAAGTAAAATGGTCGCCGACAAAAACCTACGGAATTCAATTAAAAATGTCAACACGGACGAAGAGAAAAGCAAATCACAGCAAAGTAAACAAAGGCAAGGGGTGAAAACTGAGGTGCTGAAAGTCGTCGGCTTGTTGGGAGCTTCAAGCTGCTCTGTAAGCCAATATTTCCGAATCAAGTCCTTTTATTGTTTGCATTCGTGCTTCGTGTTCGTGTTTGGCTTGATTTATTTTTAGTTCCTGGGTGCGTGTCCTTTCTCGATACGCTTTGTCTATTTGTCTTTCTGTTTGTGTATTTCTCTAGCTGTTTGTCTGGCTACGAATCTCTCTGTCTTTCGGTCTGGTTCTGTGTTTGGTGTGTCGCAGCTTTCGAAACTTTTCTCTTCGCTCTTCTGAGTTTGTATACAAAACATCCGAAGGAATACGTTCACATCGTTAACCCCTCTTCAACGCTTTAAAGGAGGCGTGAAATAAAATGGTTTAATTGATCATTAATTTTAATGCTACTTTTTTATTTTTATTGTTTTTATTATTATTATTCCAAATATATTTTTCTTCACTCAGATAAATAATATTCTTCGCATGCGATGTTAAAACTTTCCTCACGGACGAAAAAAATTTAAGATCAAAAACATTCTAACCAAGAAATATCGCGACTTCGACCACTACAGATTATTGCTAAAATTGTATGTAATGATCTAAAATAGCATATACATTAGAACAGTATTTTTATAGGTCAATAGAACCAATGAAACATTTTAAAAGAAAATAGACTCTATAGACGTCAATTAAATAAAAGAAAAATCAAGGAACTTGACGACAGAAAATTGCCAAGCGAATTATAAGACAAATAAATACTTTTGAAATTTAACAATAGTAAGAAAACATTAAAATTTTTAATTTTCTTCTCCTCTGATATTAAAAGTGTGTTTTATAAAATTAAGATAAGGTCAATGTTTGTAAATAAATCAGAAATTTAAGCTCAAAATTTAATTGTTACATTTACTACAAATGAATGAAAATTTTGTTAAAGCACAGATATACTCTATTTTTATCAAAAATTAATCCACTTGCATCTAAAAATTCCACACTCAGGTTTACCTTTCTATATGCAGCTAAAAGTAAAGAAAAATAGAAAAAGAAACCACCAAAAAAATCAAGAGAAAAACGTAAAATAAATTCTAAAATTGAACCCGTTGAAAGTTAACATTTTCCGGTGCAGTGGTTTGAATGGCGACATCTGCTGGCTAAAAAGCGAGTCCTTCCTAGGACTTTGTACTCTTGTGCTCTCGACGTATTGACTTCGGACTTTGGCACGTGCGACACCCCGTGACACGTAACGACTTTAATTCGTAGCGTAAAAATGTGGTCGGTTGAGCGTCGGTCGATGTTCACAGAATTTTCGCAACGAATTTATAAAATTCTAACTTTTCCGTGTCTAACTTCTAAATGATTATTTTTTTAAACCCATGGAAGGGTTTCAGAATTGAAAGGTGCTGAATGTGAAGTTCTGTAGAAAGCCACAAAGGGATCGATCAGCTCGTTCCCGTCCTCGCGTACAGTCCAAATAATCGAGATTTTATTCAACTATAGAGTTCAAAGATCGTTAAGACTTTAATTTGACCACTTTTCATCACCGATAAGAGCCACATTTTGAGACGTTAACTAAACAAAAATAAAAAACAAAAAGAGCGTGAATAAAGCATGAGGAAAAGACAGAAAGGCGGCGAGAGATGGCGAGTTTCTACAGCGATTTACAAATTAAAAAAGGAGAAATAAATCAAAATGAAGCACTCAGCACCCGGTGACATTTCTTAGTGTTGCCATGTGTTTACGTTCTTGCAACTGATATCACTAAACTAGTCTCTCCCCGCTCTCCACTCCCTCTCTCTTCCCTATCTTTCGCTCTGCAGAACACGCCTCTCTTCTGTCACTGAACAACCTCCAAAACATTTCACATCCTTTTAATTGCTCGAACGTGCTGCATGTAGATCACGTCGTTAGTGGAAACAACAGCAAAAAAGAAAGAAGAAAAACAGGAAAATAATAATAAAAAAGCTGAGAGTAAGAAAAGAGGAAAACATAAAAAAATTGTGGTCGTTATACTCTGGCAACGCTGTTGCAATTTTCTAAGCTCGAGGAACAGCTGTAATCGCCGTTAATGGCTCTGTAAGCACCTGAGTGAACACAAATCGTTAATCGTAATAGACACACACCCGCACACACACTTCTACAAACACTAACAAACATACTTCGTAGTGACGTTATAAAGCTTACGTTGTTTCTCTGGCCTTTAAAGACTTTCTAGCATTATTTTATTTCATAGAAATATCTCGTTTAAGATGTAATGCATAAAAATAATTTATAGACAGAGCAGAATAAGTGAATGCAATAATGAACACACACTAGAGTAATTAATGGCGGTCATTAACCGATTCATACCCGTAAATCAAACTCGCAAATAGTGCAATAAATGAATTTATCACCTCGTAAATCTACGACCTCGTAAAAAATATTTACAAAAGACTTATTTTCTATCAATTAATGATAATAAATAAACATAAAAATCTATCAATTAGCTAATTAATCTATTATCAGGTTTTGAAATTATCGAAATCATAAATCACGTTGCTCAACCAGACGCAGCTATTCTATAAATTGACTGAATGTTCAATACAGTCCTTTATAAACTCCGTAACTTCT
This sequence comes from Thecophora atra, assembly GCA_937620795.1. NCBI lineage: Eukaryota > Metazoa > Arthropoda > Insecta > Diptera > Conopidae > Thecophora > Thecophora atra. The sequence goes on along the minus strand of OW569397.1, from coordinate 95,213,572 downwards.
CAACTTCTTACATTTTTAAACCTGTTCATATTTTATAAGTTCACCTTTAAACTTCTCCTTTTTTAACATATTTTAAGAACACACGCAAATATACAATACGTGTATAATACCTATATGAAAATATACATTAAAAACAAACATTCATTAAATACATATTCACAATTATCTTTCGGTTTTTTATTTTACTCTTTATTTGCACTCTTTACAACTTTTCAACATGTTGTATATACTTCGTGTTGTTGCTGGTGTTGTTGCGTTAATGTACATGTTAACTTTTTAAGTTACTTGGCCTTTAACTGCTTTTAACTGAACATATTTTAACACTCTGTTAATTAACGTACCCGATTAATTAAGTAACGGACTGTGGTAAATGTTTTGCAAATATCAATTGCATACTTTTTGGTGGAAATTAAATTTCGGAATTAATCTTTTTCTTGGTTGATGGATGAAATAACAAGACCTTTCAGAAGAAGAAAAACTCAAAATTATAGCAGATATCAAGAGCTATTATAGGTTGTTTACTACTGAATATGATGGATTGTGGAATTATTATATAACTTCACTGGAATAAAGCGATAAAAAATTTTTCTTTAAACTCAAGCAAGCGTATATTTAAATAGTTAAATAAGACATTTGTTACGTTGGCCAGTAGCTACTAAATTACTATTTAAAATTTGATGAATTTACAGAACTTCAGGTAAAATGCGAGCCTCATTTGTAGCGTGATTGCACCAAGCGGGAAGACACGCGAAAATTCCATGTGAAAACCGAAGCCAATAAGCAATTTGTAAACCTTTTCTATATGTATAAGCATCTCTAAAATTTTGGAGTACAAATATAAACAAATTCATCAAAGTTAAATGTAACAATGAATTCAAACATTTAAGGTTTTAAATATTAATGATATGTTTTAACATAGAGAATCACACCTCGTTTCCCCATCCCATTATTAAACAAAAGGACTACGGAAAACAGCAGCTGGAGTTGGATGCACATAAAGCGCACCATAACCGCCTACTCTTCATCAAATCTAACAGATAAACAACTTGTAGAGTTGTTTTTGCGATCGTAAAAACAAGTATGTAAGTTCTTCGTGCATCTATCTTAACAGAAGGCAAAACTTCTTAAGCGCTTCTGAATATTCAAAAAGGTAAGAAGAATAAAAACAAAACGCTGATAATAACAAACTTAACAAAAAATACTTAGTTCTACATTAAATGCGAAAACAGAAACAGAACAGAAATCGTCTTTTTATCCTTTGTAAGCAAACACCTGCTGAGAGATGTGGCGATATTCTTAAGTGTTGAAGTGTTATTAAGTGTTGTTATTCGTTCTTCTGCTTTCCATCTCCTTTCTCTTAGTTTTATTCCTATGAATGAGTTGCGTTTTGTCATTTTAAACTTGAAAACAAACAACTGAAGAAACTGTTGAAGCGATGATAGAAGGATGCGACTCACAAGATCTCACGACGGGACAAAATTTAGTAACCAAAACAGTTTGTTGAACTTTTAAGAACATCTGAACTCTAAGAAATCCTTTTAAAGGACGAAGACGAAGAGGAAATGCAAAAGAAAGTGGAATTTGAAGACTCCTCGGTAAAGACTCTACAGCGATGCATATTTCAAGGATGTAGACGTGATACGGTTTATTTTTAGACGTCACGCATAGGATATCAGGATACACATAGTATAAAAGTCATTTAAGTGTACTTTTTAATAAGGCATCCTTAAGTCTGATACTGATGTATATTCATGTTTTATAGATAATACATTATAGTCTTTAATTGTAACACTTTGTTAATTGAATTACTTGTTCTTACACTGTTATTCAAAATGGCTCAATAAATTTCAAATTTCCAAATTTCAAATAAGGCTAAAAAATATTATTATTATTTTAAACGAGTATTATTTTAAATGTAGTTTTATGTAGTTATTTCACATATATCTTTTGAGTAGTATTTTATACGTTTATATATGTTAAACTTTTTATTATTGCTTCACCTATACAACTCTTTGCCTCTTTTTTAGTTGGCCAAATTAAAATAAAAATTAACCGCAGATTTAAGATTTATTCCACAAAAAATTATATTACAGAGTGTTTTTTGTAAACATTCACTTAAAATAGATATTCTTAACATACGAAAACATATTTAACAAAGATAACATTAAAATTATGTACAACTTGCTTAACGAAATGCATTTTTTCAATTGATATATAAACAAATATGTTCCGTAATAATATTTATTTCAATTAAAACAGTTTAGTTAATAACATATAAAATGGTTTTATTCTATAAAATAGATTTTATGAGATTGATTGAGATGTCCCGGAGATTTCTGAAGAATCTTCTGATGACGAGAGCCAAGCCGCAAGCGGAAGCGCTCCCGATCCCGCAGCAACAGAAGGACTCCTCGCTAGGATTTTTCTTTTTCTGTAAATTTCTATGAACTTTTTTAAAATTAAAAACTCTTCAGAAAACTCAAAAAAAAAAATTAAAATACAATTTGGTAAATAGTCCAAAAAAAGTTTACATAAATGTACAGAATATGGAAATTCCTAGCGTGGAGTCCTCCTGTTGCTGCGCGAGCGGGCTCGCTTCCGCTTGCGGCGTGGCTCTCGTCATCAAAAAATTCTTCAGGAGTACAGCACATCTCACATTGACCAACGAAGTTAACTTAAAGTCCTTGTCGTTGATATCAAAGGACCAAACGATCCGCTCCGGCTTTTGCGTCTTTTCGGTTTTTTTCTCCTTATAAATGTCTTTTTTTATTTCCCCATTGATCTTGCTCATTTCCTAGTTAATCTCTTTATTAATATACGTATTAATCTCCTCCTTATTCTCCTTATTAATCACCTGATGAATCTCCTTTAAAATCTTTGTCCATTTTTCCTCAATATTCCAAATTTATATTCTCAAAAATATCAAAAATATATTCCCGTGTTTCTCGTTCAAAAAAAATTTTATAATGAAAATTATTAAGAAACGTCAATCATTTTGATTACGGATTTTAAAAATTTAAATTTAAAACATTATAACAAGTAGTTTTTCACTTTCAAAGTGGTTCTTACTTTCTTATACGTAGTAGAAACAATAAAGTTTTAATGGAAATGTTGACCATACCGGAATGCACTACATTTCGCATGGCTTTGCTCACATCAGACGAATTTTTATTTATTACAGCTATAGCCCAAGCAAATTTCGAAAACTTATCGATGATTGTAAGAAGATTACGATACCCATTATTATATGTAGAATAAGTACCCATTTCCACTAAATCTTCCTGCCAAAGGTCATCTATTCCCTTTGATATTACACGCCTTCGCTTAAATTTCTTACGAGCTTGCTTGCAACTCTTCCGCCAAAGCTTGCTTCTTACTCATATCTTAATAACTCTGCGAGAATCTTTTCTTTTCTTCATTTCACTGAGAATTTTCTCTTCTAAATCAGCTACGGTTTTCGGTCTTTTCTGTAGAATCGTGAAATATATAGTTTTCAATTCGCTCAATCTGTTCACTGGTATATTTTACAAAATCTTAAAGATTTTTTTTTTTTGGAAATGGTGGTCTTCCAAAGATACCAGTAACTGGCATGCACGATTTACACCAACGGTTGCGCCTACGTACTAAAACCTAAACTCCTCTTGTGATATAAGTGGTATTGTCGAAGTAGACCACCTGATTCGGGTCATTTTTCGTCCCACCGCTGTCTTACCAGAACCTAGTCTCTAGACGTGTGGAATCTATCCAGCTCCGTTCTCATGGAAAAAGGCTCGCTTCGCCCTTTGGATCTTATTCTCAATATGATCACTCCAGGATAGTTTACTATCAAGGATTACTCCTAGGTATTTGACCCTCCTGGAGATCTTGATTTCATCCCCAAAGAGGCTAAGCGGCCTCACGTCCAGACCTTTCCTCTTTCTTGTAAAGCGAAACATGTCTGACTTACTCGCATTGATGGTCAGTTTCTGTTCTTTACATCACCTCTCCACTGTTCTGAGAACACGCCTCATAACGTTGGTGATGCTGTCCTGGAACCGTCCAGGAACCATTAAGACTATATCATCTGCATACCCCACATTGTGTATGCCAATATCATCTAAACTTTGTAGGAGAGTGTCCACAGTTAAGTTCCACAGGAGTGGGGAGAGAACGCCCCCCTGAGGGCATCCTCTCCTCACTCTCCCTTTAAATTTTGACTTCCCACACTGAACATTGGTTGCCCTGTATTTCAACGAGTTGTCCACCAATTTATAGTTATTGGACTGACCTCTCGGCAAACCAGAGCGTCCCGCAGTTTATCGAAGCCTATTTTATCGAAGGCTCCCTCTATGTCCATAAAGACAGCCATAGTTATGCCTCCGACTTCCAGCTCCTTCTCCACAACCCTGACCATTTCATGCAGGGCAGTATCAGTAGACCTACCAACACGATATGCGTGTTGACATCTACTTAACGGTCTACTCACCAGCGTCGACAATTTAATATAATCAGCCACAATCCTCTCCAACGTCTTTAGTAGAAAGTACGAGAGGCTAATTGGCCTGAATGCTTTCGCCTCACAGTAGTCACTTTTACCCGGTTTGGGACGGAAAACCACCTTTGTTTCTCTCCACCCCTTTGCAATGTACGCTGTCGCTAGACAGGCCACAAATACTCCGTGTAGTCTTTCCAGAAGAGCGTCAATGCCCCACTGATGCAAGGCCGGAAATATTCCATCCAGTCCCGACGATTTGAACGCTGAAAAGGTTCTAACTGCCCTTTTAATAGCGTTCGTACCCTGTTCACACATTTATTAATGCAGGAGCAGGGCCCATCAGGAAGGAGGCTTCCCGGGATGTGTACTTCCATCAGGGTCTGCAACGATTCACCTACAGTCTTCTTCATGGTGCCGTCTACTTTTCGCAGAAGGCCCAGTCTTGAGACATGATCTTTGGATATTGTCTTTTGCAATCTGCTTACATCCGACATATCCTTTACACTACTACAACAAGCTCTCCATGTCTCCCTTTTACGTCGACGGAGAGCATTCTTTAGTAGCGTTTTCTTCTCCTTATAGGAAGCCCATGATTCAGGACAAGCCGTTCTCATGTGCTTGTTAAAGGCTTTCCTTGTCTCCTTCTTTATGGACTCAAGCTCATCATTCCACCATGGTGTCTGATTCGCCTCCTCCACTACAGATTTGGGACAAGCCACTACGAACGCATTGTTCATGGATATGGTCAGGGACTTCACCTCGATCTCAATATCCGCCGTTGTTCTAAGAACATGAGATTGCTTATTTGCCAGTAGATACCGTAACACTTCAGTATACAAAGTACTGTATTTGTATTGGAGGGAACTCTCCGCAAATTGCAAGTTTTCCTCTTCTTGGAGCCGTAGAGAAATTCAAATCCAAAGGCCCTGTGATCGGACATCGTTAATATGTCCAGAACCATCCAGTTTGTCACTCTCCCCAGCATCCTGGAATTCACTACGGTGATGTCGATCACCTCGGTTCTGCGCGCATCAACAAAGGTAGGTTCGACACCCCTGTTTGCAATGTATAAATTGTTCATCATCACAAATTCGAGTAGAGACTCTCCTCTGTGGTTGTCACTGTTGCTACCCCACACAATATTATGTGCATTAGCGTCACAGCCAATTGCTAAGCCTGCATTCCTCTCCGCGCAGAATCCCACCAGTTCCCTAACCTCATTTGTAGGTGGGGGCTCCGGCGAGTCATACGGAAGGTACGCAGACGCAAGAAAAAAGGAACCAGCACCATCACCTATTCTTACCACAGTAACATCGAGCGTGCTCAGGTGAGGACAGAATACTGCTAGTACTCCGTGCCTCACCAAGATGCAGGTCCTATGTCTGCCTCCCATCTTAGAATAAAATAGGTTGGCACTTCTACAAGATAGACCCTTGATCGCGTTGTGGGCTATCCAGAGTTCTTGCAATATGGCTACATCCAGCCCATCCGGCACAAAGCGCCTAACCAGCATGGTTGACGCAGCTCTACTATGGTGCAGGTTGAGGTACGAATGACCCTCCATTTTGAGGTGTCCTTCACGCAGGCATTCTGCCGCTGCAGCCTTCCGAGGATGACGTCCTTGGTCGCGCTCTTACCGTGAACAAGGATAGTCGCCTTCCTCACCTCTCTCAACACACAGAGCCGGTCGATACGTAGGCGGGCATTCTCCCACAGACCTTCAAGTCTACCCACGCGTCGAGCCAGCCACGCCTTGGATTCTTGGTTCCTGCATTTAAGTACAAGGAGCCCGTCCTCCAAGGTGGCGTTGCCCACAAACCCAACGTTACCGCTCTCATCCTCCAGGCGATCCAGGGCCCGCAAAAGAGATGTCTTAAACACCTCCAAGTGCGAGTCCAGCAACGGCCCCTCCCTAGAGAGATCGGCAATGCCCATAAGGAGATCACCTTCCGCCACTTTCGCAAAAGAGACCCCCTTACCGGCAGATTTCGTCATCATAGCTGCCTTCCGCCCTACACTGGTCATCATTTTCTGATGACTCGTGCTAGGCTTCCCACCTGCAGCTTGATTCTCACTTGCAGTTACCCGCAGGTCCTGCTCCTCCGCGCCACGAATCTCCCGCGGACCCGTACTAATTTTCGGGGTGCCTCGGTATCTTTTCGCAGATGACGAGGATTCCGGCGTTGGTTCTTCTGGCGAGAGTTCACTGAAACGCCGAGTCAGGTTGCTCAGTGATCTTTTCGCCCTCTGACGCTCCCTCTTCCGCTGTTGCTTTGCCCGCCGCGTGAGCAGGCTCCGCTCGGCTTCCGAGGTGGCGTCAGCCACAACAGTTGGATCCAGACAGGGCGTGGCTGACCTCTCGATCTCCGAGGAGACACCATGGTCCACCACTCCCTGTCCTTCTCCTTCTGGCTTTTCCGTAGGGATGCGCCAGACTCGGCTGACCGCTGAACATTTTCCAATGTCCCTCGGTCCACCTTGTCGGTTGGTAAGCCTTTCGGCTTAAACATTACTTTCAATATCGTTTTTGTGATCTGTAGCTTTCGAGAGACTACCTCGTCGATGTGTTTATTTATTTCTTCTCTTAGTATATCGTACTCTTCTTTAAATTCAGTCCTTATCTGCTTGAAATTGATATCTATGTATGTCCTCAACAATTAAATTTCTCGTCGTAGTTTTGTGTTAATTTTATTAATATTTTCCAAAATACATTAATTTAACACTAATGTCTGTTCGTGTATTTTGGTGTAGATCAATGTATTTTCTTCTCAAATTCTGGAGATAATCTGATTACTAGTTTTAACAACAAAAGTTTTTGTAGCAGCATAATTTTCTTCCTTAGTTGCTCCAATATTTTCCAAGCGCCTCTGGTGTAGGTTTAAATTTTTATCATAGTCCAAGCCGAAGCCTAAAATCTTGATGGGAATTATGACCGAATTTGTTAACACTTATATTGGGATTATTGCTATAACTATTATTGTACCCAAATTTATACAATTATTTCTGCTTCCCTAAGTTCTACCAGTTATTTTTTTATGCATATACTTTGTTATATACATGCACATGATCACTGTAGATATGCTTCATATTCAGTTCATCTTGTTTGAATAAAATTAAAAACTTTGAATTATCACGCACCAAATGCTTTGGAATTCTTGTATATGTTTGGCACAAGTAAAAACTATCAATATTTTTGTGTCTATAGTACCCATACAAAATCATGCTCGAATATTATTTTGTTTTTCGCATGCAACATCATCGAATATAAAAATAGAGTTGGCTTTAGCTTCTTCTGGTGCTAGCACATCCTCATTTTCAGAAAATGTGTAGAAACCCAATCCTTTTATTGGATGTAATAACCGTTTCAGGTATTCATATTTTGGTTGATATAAGAACTTTGAATACATGTTTATATTGCGAAATCTTAGACCATTCGGACTCTCAATTAAACTTAGCACTGTATAGGTCTTTCAGCATTTCGATGGTCCAAGTATATGCCCTCGTATGTGTCTTAATTGTGATGTTTTATTTAACGAAAAATCTCTACTTGCTTAACGAAATGCATTTTTTTAATTGATATATAAACAAATATGTTCCCTAATAATATTTATTTCAATTAAAACAGTTTAGTTAATAACATATAAAATGGTTTTATTCTATAAAATAGATTTTATGAGATTGATTGAGATGTCCCGGAGATTTCTGAAGAATCTTCTGATGACGAGAGCCAAGCCGCAAGCGGAAGCGCTCCCGATCCCGCAGCAACAGGAGGACTCCTCGCTAGGATTTTTCTTTTTCTGTAAATTTCTATGAACTTTTTTAAAATTAAAAACACTTCAGAAAACTCAAAAAAAAAAATTAAAATACAATTTGGTAAATAGTCCAAAAAAAGTTTGCATTAATGTACAGAATATGGAAATTCCTAGCGTGGAGTCCTCCTGTTGCTGCGCGAGCGGGCTCGCTTCCGCTTGCGGCGTGGCTCTCGTCATCAAAAAATTCTTCAGGAGTACAGCACATCTCACATTGACCAACGAAGTTAACTTAAAGTCCTTGTCGTTGATATCAAAGGACCAAACGATCCGCTCCGGCTTTTGCGTCTTTTCGGTTTTTTTCTCATTATAAATGTCTTTTTTTATTTCCCCATTGATCTTGCTCATTTCCTAGTTAATCTCTTTATTAATATACTTATTAATCTCCTCCTTATTCTCCTTATTAATCACCTGATGAATCTCCTGAGTTATCTTAGCGGATTTGGACTTCACCACCAGGGATACCGAAGGAGACCCTTCAAATTGCGCTTTAAAGTCTTTGTCCATTTTTCCTCAATATTCCAAATTTATATTCTCAAATATATCAAAAATATATTCCCGTGTTTCTCGTTTAAAGAAAATTTTATAATGAAAATTATTAAGAAACGTCAATCATTTTGATTACGGATTTTAAAAATTTAAATTTAAAACATTATAACAAGTAGTTTTTCACTTTCAAAGTGGTTCTTACTTTCTTATACGTAGTAGAAACAATAAAGTTTTAATGGAAATGTTGACCATACCGGAATGCACTACATTTCGCATGGCTTTGCTCACATCAGACGAATTTTTATTTATTACAGCTATAGCCCAAGCAAATTTCGAAAACTTATCGATGATTGTAAGAAGATTACGATACCCATTATTATATGTAGAATAAGTACCCATTTCCACTAAATCTTCCTGCCAAAGGTCATCTATTCCTTTTGATATTACACGCCTTCGCTTAAATTTCTTACGAGCTTGCTTAGAACTCTTCCGCTAAAGCTTGCTTTTTACTCATATCTTAATAACTCTGTGAGAATCTTTTCTTTTCTTCATTTCACTGAGAATTTTCTCTTCTAAATCAGCTACGGTTTTCGGTCTTTTCTGTAGAATCGTGAAATATATAGTTTTCAATTCGCTCAATCTGTTCACTGGTATATTTTACAAGATCTTGAACATTACTTTCAATATCGTTTTTGTGATCTGTAGTTTTCGAGAGACTACCTCGTCGATGTGTTTATTTATTTCTTCTCTTAGTATATCGTACTCTTCTTTAAATTCAGTCCTTATCTGCTTGAAGTTGATATCTATATATATCCTCAACAATTAAATTTCTCGTCGTAGTTTTGTGTTAATTTTATTAATATTTTCCAAAATACATTAATTTAACACTAATGTCTGTTCGCGTATTTTGGTGTAGATCAATGTATTTTCTTCTCAAATTCTGGAGATAATCTGATTAATACTTTTAACAACAAAAGTTTTTGTAGCAGCATAATTTTCTTCCTTAGTTGCTCCAATATTTTCCAAGCGCCTCTGGTGTAGGTTTAAATTTTTATCATAGTCCAAGCCGAAGCCTAAAATCTTGATGGGAATTATGACCGAATTTGTTAACACTTATATTGGGATTATTGCTATAACTATTATTGTACCCAAATTTATACAATTATTTCTGCTTCCCTAAGTTCTACCAGTTATTTTTTTATGCATATACTTTGTTATATACATGCACATGATCACTGTAGATATGCTTCATATTCAGTTCATCTTGTTTGAATAAAATTAAAAACTTTGAATTATCACGCACCAAATGCTTTGGAATTCTTGTATATGTTTGGCACAAGTAAAAACTATCAATATTTTTGTGTCTATAGTACCCATACAAAATCATGCTCGAATATTATTTTGTTTTTCGCATGCAACATCATCGAATATAAAAATAGAGTTGGCTTTAGCTTCTTCTGGTGCTAGCACATCCTCATTTTCAGAAAATGTGTAGAAACCCAATCCTTTTATTGGATGTAATAACCGTTTCAGGTATTCATATTTTGGTTGATATAAGAACTTTGAATACATGTTTATATTGCGAAATCTTAGACCATTCGGACTCTCAATTAAACTTAGCACTGTATAGGTCTTTCAGCATTTCGATGGTCCAAGTATATGCCCTCGTATGTGTCTTAATTGTGATGTTTTATTTAATGAAAAATCTCTACTTGCTTAACGAAATGCATTTTTTTAATTGATATATAAACAAATATGTTCCCTAATAATATTTATTTCAATTAAAACAGTTTAGTTAAAAACATATAAAATGGTTTTATTCTATAAAATAGATTTGATGAGCTTGATTGAGATGTCCCGGAGACTCCTGAAGAATCTTCTGATGAAGAGAGCGCCGCCGCAAGCGGAAGCGCTCCTGCTCCCGCAGCAACAGGAGAACTCCTCACCAGCAGTTTCCATATTCTGTAAATTTCTGTGAACTTTTTTGACTTATTTTCAAAATTTTATGTAAAATGAAAAACTCTTCAGAAAACTCAAAAAAAAAAATTAAAATACAATTTGGTAAATAGTCCAAAAAAAGTTTACATAAATGTACAGAATATGGAAACTCCTAGCGAGGAGTCCTCCTGTTGCTGCGCGAGCGGGTTCGCTTCCGCTTGCGGCGTGGCTCTCGTCATCAGAAGATTCTTTACGAGTTCGCGACATCTCACATTGACCAACGAAGTTAACTTAAAGTCCTTGTCGTTGATATCAAAGGACCAAACGATCCGCTCCGGCTTATGCGTCTTTTCGGTTTTTTTCTCCTTATTAATCTCTATTGTTATTTCCTCATTGATTTCCTTGCTGATTTCCTAGTTAATCTCTTTATTAATATACTTATTAATCTCCTCAATATTATCCTTATTAATCACCTGATGAATCTCCTGAGTTATCTTAGCAGATTTAGACTTCACCACCAGGGATACCGAAGGAGACCCTTCAAATTGCGCTTTAAAGTCTTTGTCCATTTTTCCTCAATATTCCAAATTTATATTCTCAAAAATATCAAAAATATATTCCCGTGTTTCTTGTTTAAAGAAAATTTTATAATGAAAATTACATATTAACAAACGTCAATTATTTGGATTTCGGATTTTAAAAATTTTCATAAAACAATATAACAAGTACTACAGTAGTTCACTTTCAAAGTGGTTCTTACTTTCTTATACGTAGTAGAAACAATAAATTTGAAATTTATTGAGCCATTTTGAATAACAGTATAAGAACAAGTAATTCAATTGACAAAGTGTTACAATTAAAGACTATAATGTATTTAGAAACAATAAAGTTTAAATGGAAATGTTGACCATATCCTACCGCGTAGACTCAATAATATAAGTGATGACACTATAAAGGAGTTCTGCAACGGATCTTATTACTTAATTAGTTGCGCCTACGTACTAAAACCTAAACTCCTCTTGTGATAGAAGTGGTATTGTCGAAGTAGACCACCTGATTCGGGTCATTTTTCGTCCCACCGCTGTCCTACCAGAACCTAGTCTCTAGACGTGTGGAATCTATCCAGCTCCGTTCTCATGGAAAAAGGCTCGCTTTGCCCTTTGGATCTTATTCTCAATATGATCACTCCAGGATAGTTTACTATCAAGGATTACTCCTAGGTATTTGACCCTCCTGGAGATCTTGATTTCATCCCCAAAGAGGCTAAGCGGCCTCACGTCCAGACCTTTCCTCTTTCTTGTAAAGCGAAACATGTCTGACTTACTCGCATTGATGGTCAGTTTCTGTTCTTTACATCACCTCTCCACTGTTCTGAGAACACGCCTCATAACGTTGGTGATGCTGTCTAAGAACCTTCCAGGAACCATTAAGACTATATCATCTGCATACCCCACAGTGTGTATGCCAATATCATCTAAACTTTGTAGGAGAGTGTGCACAGTTAAGTTCCACAGGAGTGGGGAGAGAACGCCCCCCTGAGGGCATCCTCTCCTCACTCTCCCTTTAAATTTTGACTTCCCACACTGAACATTGGTTGCCCTGTATTTCAACGAGTTGTCCACCCAATTTATAATTATTGGACTGACCTTTCGGCAAACCAGAGCGTCCCGCAGTTTATCGAAGCCTATTTTATCGAAGGCTCCCTCTATGTCCATAAAGACAGCCATAGTTATGCCTCCGACTTCCAGCTCCTTCTCCACAACCCTGACCATTTCATGCAGGGCAGTATCAGTAGACCTACCAACACGATATGCGTGTTGACATCTACTTAACGGTCTACTCACCAGCGTCGACAATTTATATATATAATCAGCCACAATACTCTCCAACGTCTTTAGTAGAAAGGACGAGAGGCTAATTGGCCTGAATGCTTTCGCCTCAGAGTAGTCACTTTTACCCGGTTTGGGACGGAAAACCACCTTTGTTTCTCTCCACCCCTTTGGAATGTACGCTGTCGCTAGACAGGCCACAAATACTCCGTGTAGTCTTTCCAGAAGAGCGTCAATGCCCCACTGATGCAAGGCCGGAAATATTCCATCCAGTCCCGACGATTTGAACGCTGAAAAGGTTCTAACTGCCCTTTTAATAGCGTTCGTACCCTGTTCACACATTTATTAATGCAGGAGCAGGGCCCATCAGGAATGAGGCTTCCCGGGATGTGTACTTCCATCAGGGTCTGCAACGATTCACCTACAGTCTTCTTCATGGTGCCGTCTACTTTTCGCAGAAGGCCCAGTCTTGAGACGGGATCTTTGGATATTGTCTTTTGCAATCTGCTTACATCCGACATATCCTTTACACTACTACAACACGCTCTCCATGTCTCCCTTTTACGTCGACGGAGAGCATTCTTTAGTAGCATTTTCTTCTCCTTATAGGAAGCCCATGATTCAGGACAAGCCGTTCTCATGTGCTTGTTAAAGGCTTTCCTTGTCTCCTTCTTTATGGACTCAAGCTCATCATTCCACCATGGTGTCTGATTCGCCTCCTCCACTACAGATTTGGGACAAGCCACTACGAACGCATTGTTCATGGATATGGTCAGGGACTTCACCTCGATCTCAATATCCGCCGTTGTTCTAAGAACATGAGATTGCTTATTTGCCAGTAGATACCGTAACAATTCAGTATACAAAGTACTGTTTGTATTGGAGGGAACTCTCCGCAAATTGCAAGTTTTCCTCTTCTTGGAGCCGTAGAGAAATTCAAATCCAATGGCCCTGTGATCGGACATCGTTAATATGTCCAGAACCATCCAGTTTGTCACTCTCCCCAGCATCCTGGAATTCACTACGGTGATGTCGATCACCTCTGTTCTGCGCGCATCAACAAAGGTAGGTTCGACACCCCTGTTTGCAATGTATAAATTGTTCATCATCACAAATTCGAGTAGAGACTCTCCTCTGTGGTTGTCACTGTTGCTACCCCACACAATATTATGTGCATTAGCGTCACAGCCAATTGCTAAGCCTGCATTCCTCTCCGCGCAGAATTCCACCAGTTCCCTAACCTCATTTGTAGGTGGGGGCTCCGGCGAGTCGTACGGAAGGTACGCAGACGCAAGAAAAAAGGAACCAGCACCATCACCTATTCTTACCACCGTAAGATCGAGCGTGCTCAGGTGAGGACAGAATACTGCTAGTACTCCGTGCCTCACCAAGATGCAGGTCCTATGTCTGCCTCCCATCTTAGAATAAAATAGGTTGACACTTCTACAAGATAGACCCTTGATCGCGTTGTGGGCTATCCAGAGTTCTTGCAATATGGCTACATCCAGCCCATCCGGCACAAAGCGCCTAACCAGCATGGTTGCCGCAGCTCTACTATGGTGCAGGTTGAGCTGAACTACTTTTACTTTAGGCTGGCACGGGCCCTCCTCCCGCCCCGACTTCAATCTCTTTGCGGGAATGGCCGCCGGTGCCGCGCCAGGGGCGCCGCTCTCACGATTCATCCTTTCTGAATTTGACCACCGCTTGGTCAAGCCCGCAGTTGACCTTTGCTCCCGCGCGCTCGATAGCAGTGGCTTCTTCTTTTGGGGCACCAAACCGTGAGAACGACGCCTTCTTTTCCTGCTGCACCGAACTTGCCCGTACGAATGACCCTCCATTTTGAGGTGTCCTTCGCGCAGGCATTCTGCCGCTGCAGCCTTCCGAGGATGACGTCCTTGGTCGCGCTCTTACCGTGAACAAGGATAGTCGCCTTTCTCACCTCTCTCAACACACAGAGCCGGTCGATACGTAGGCGGGCATTCTCCCACAGACCTTCAAGTCCACCCACGCGTCGAGCCAGCCACGCCTTGGATTCTTGGTTCCTGCATTTAAGTACAAGGAGCCCGTCCTCCAAGGTGGCGTTGCCCACAAACCCAACGTTACCGCTCTCATCCTCCAGGCGATCCAGGGCCCGCAAAAGAGATGTCTTAAACACCTCCAAGTGCGAGTCCAGCAACGGCCCCTCCCTAGAGAGATCGGCAATGCCCATAAGGAGATCACCTTCCGCCACTTTCGCAAAAGAGACCCCCTTACCGGCAGATTTCGTCATCATAGCTGCCTTCCGCCCTACACTGGTCATCATTTTCTGATGACTCGTGCTAGGCTTCCCACCTGCAGCTTGATTCTCACTTGCAGTTACCCGCAGGTCCTGCTCCTCCGCGCCACGAATCTCCCGCGGACCCGTACTAATTTTCGGGGTGCCTCGGTATCTTTTCGCAGATGACGAGGATTCCGGCGTTGGTTCTTCTGGCGAGAGTTCACTGAAACGCCGAGTCAGGTTGCTCAGTGATCTTTTCGCCCTCTGACGCTCCCTCTTCCGCTGTTGCTTTGCCCGCCGCGTGAGCAGGCTCCGCTCGGCTTCCGAGGTGGCGTCAGCCACAACAGTTGGATCCAGACAGGGCGTGGCTGACCTCTCGATCTCCGAGGAGACACCATGGTCCACCACTCCCTGTCCTTCTCCTTCTGGCTTTTCCGTAGGGATGCGCCAGACTCGGCTGACCGCTGAACATTTTCCAATGTCCCTCGGTCCACCTTGTCGGTTGGTAAGCCTTTCGGCTTAAACATTACTTTCAATATCGTTTTTGTGATCTGTAGTTTTCGAGAGACTACCTCGTCGATGTGTTTATTTATTTCTTCTCTTAGTATATCGTACTCTTCTTTAAATTCAGTCCTTATCTGCTTGAAATTGATATCTATGTATGTCCTCAACAATTAAATTTCTCGTCGTAGTTTTGTGTTAATTTTATTAATATTTTCCAAAATACATTAATTTAACACTAATGTCTGTTCGTGTATTTTGGTGTAGATCAATGTATTTTCTTCTCAAATTCTGGAGATAATCTGATTACTACTTTTAACAACAAAAGTTTTTGTAGCAGCATAATTTTCTTCCTTAGTTGCTCCAATATTTTCCAAGCGCCTCTGGTGTAGGTTTAAATTTTTATCATAGTCCAAGCCGAAGCCTAAAATCTTGATGGGAATTATGACCGAATTTGTTAACACTTATATTGGGATTATTGCTATAACTATTATTGTACCCAAATTTATACAATTATTTCTGCTTCCCTAAGTTCTACCAGTTATTTTTTTATGCATATACTTTGTTATATACATGCACATGATCACTGTAGATATGCTTCATATTCAGTTCATCTTGTTTGAATAAAATTAAAAACTTTGAATTATCACGCACCAAATGCTTTGGAATTCTTGTATATGTTTGGCACAAGTAAAAACTATCAATATTTTTGTGTCTATAGTACCCATACAAAATCATGCTCGAATATTATTTTGTTTTTCGCATGCAACATCATCGAATATAAAAATAGAGTTGGCTTTAGCTTCTTCTGGTGCTAGCACATCCTCATTTTCAGAAAATGTGTAGAAATCCAATCTTCTTATTGGATGTAATAACCGTTTCAGGTATTCATATTTTGGTTGATATAAGAACTTTGAATACATGTTTATATTGCGAAATCTTAGACCATTCGGACTCTCAATTAAACTTAGCATTGCATAGGTCTTTCAGCATTTCGATGGTCCAAGTATATGCCCTCGTATGTGTCTTAATTGTGATGTTTTATTTAATGAAAAATCTCTACTTGCTTAACGAAATGCATTTTTTTAATTGATATATAAACAAATATGTTCCCTAATAATATTTATTTCAATTAAAACAGTTTAGTTAAAAACATATAAAATGGTTTTATTCTATAAAATAGATTTGATGAGCTTGATTGAGATGTCCCGGAGACTCCTGAAGAATCTTCTGATGAAGAGAGCGCCGCCGCAAGCGGAAGCGCTCCTGCTCCCGCAGCAACAGGAGAACTCCTCACCAGCAGTTTCCATATTCTGTAAATTTCTGTGAACTTTTTTGACTTATTTTCAAAATTTTATGTAAAATGAAAAACTCTTCAGAAAACTCAAAAAAAAAAAATTAAAATACAATTTGGTAAATAGTCCAAAAAAAGTTTACATAAATGTACAGAATATGGAAACTCCTAGCGAGGAGTCCTCCTGTTGCTGCGCGAGCGGGTTCGCTTCCGCTTGCGGCGTGGCTCTCGTCATCAGAAGATTCTTTACGAGTCCGGGACATCTCACATTGACCAACGAAGTTAACTTAAAGTCCTTGTCGTTGATATCAAAGGACCAAACGATCCGCTCCGACTTATGCGTCTTTTCGGTTTTTTTCTCCTTATTAATCTCTATTGTTATTTCCTCATTGATCTCCTTGCTAATTTCCTAATTAATCTCTTTATTAATAAACTTATTAATCTCCTCCTTATTTTCCTTATTACTCACTTGATGAATCTCCTGAGTTATCTTAGCGGATATAGACTTCACCACCAGGTATACCGAAGGAGACCCTTCAAATTGCATTTTAAAGTCTTTGTCCATTTTTCCTCAATATTCAAAATTTATATTCTGAAAAATATCAAAAATATATTCCCGTGTTTCTCGTTTAAAGAAAATTTTATAATGAAAATTATTAAGAAACGTCAATCATTTTGATTACGGATTTTAAAAATTTAAATTTAAAACATTATAACAAGTAGCTTTTCACTTTCAAAGTGGTTCTTACTTTCTTATACGTAAGAAAGAAACAAAAAACTTTTAATGGAAATGTTGACCATACCGGAATCCACTACATTTCACATGGCTTTTGTGTTATTTTTATTAATATTTTCCAAAATACATTAATTTAACACTAAAGTCTGTTCGTGTATTTTGGTGTAGATCAATGTATTTTCTTCTCAAATTCTGGAGATAATCTGATTAATACTTTTAACAACAAAAGTTTTTGTAGCAGCATCATTTTCTTCCTTAGGTGCTCCAATATTTTCCAAGCGCCTCTGGTGTAGGTTTAAATTTTTATCATAGTCCAAGCCGAAGCCTAAAATCTTGATGGGAATAATGACCGAATTTGTTAACACTTATATTGGGATTATTGCTATAACTATTATTGTACCCAAATTTATACAATTATTTCTACTTCCCTAAGTTCTACCAGTATGGAAACTACCTCATTACTACGGTTTTTGTTACCAGCAGATTCTGATAATAGTAAAAGTCTTAACCTTTCAACCAACTAATTTGGATCATCCCAATATATATAATTTGTTTTATGTCTATTAACCTTCATCAAACCGTTTCCTTTATATAAGGTTGCTGATTTATTTTCTCTAAACAGCTTTTTTATTATACATATATTTTGTTATATACATGCACATGATCGCTGTAGATATGCTTCATATTCAGTTCATCTTGTTTGAATATAATTAAAAACTTTAAATTATCACGTACCAAATGCTTTGGAATTCTTGTATATGTTTGGCACAAGTAAAAACTATCAATATTTTTGTGTCTATAGTACCCATACAAAATTATGCTCGAATATTATTTTGTTTTTCGCATGCAACATCGTCGAATATAAAAATAGAGTTGGCTTTAGCTTCTTCTGGTGCTAGCACATCGTCATTTTCAGAAAATGTGTAGAAATCCAATCTTCTTATTGGATGTAATAACCGTTTCAGGTATTCATATTTTGGTTGATATAAGAACTTTGAATACATGTTTATATTGCGAAATCTTAGACCATTCGGACTCTCAATTAAACTTAGCATTGCATAGGTCTTTCAGCATTTCGATGGTCCAAGTATATGCCCTCGTATGTGTCTTAATTGTGATGTTTTATTTAACGAAAAATCTCTACTTGCTTAACGAAATGCATTTTTTTAATTGATATATAAACAAATATGTTCCCTAATAATATTTATTTCAATTAAAACAGTTTAGTTAAAAACATATAAAATGGTTTTATTCTATAAAATAGATTTGATGAGCTTGATTGAGATGTCCCGGAGACTCCTGAAGAATCTTCTGATGAAGAGAGCGCCGCCGCAAGCGGAAGCGCTCCTGCTCCCGCAGCAACAGGAGAACTCCTCACCAGCAGTTTCCATATTCTGTAAATTTCTGTGAACTTTTTTGACTTATTTTCAAAATTTTATGTAAAATGAAAAACTCTTCAGAAAACTCAAAAAAAAAAAATTAAAATACAATTTGGTAAATAGTCCAAAAAAAGTTTACATAAATGTACAGAATATGGAAACTCCTAGCGAGGAGTCCTCCTGTTGCTGCGCGAGCGGGTTCGCTTCCGCTTGCGGCGTGGCTCTCGTCATCAGAAGATTCTTTACGAGTCCGGGACATCTCACATTGACCAACGAAGTTAACTTAAAGTCCTTGTCGTTGATATCAAAGGACCAAACGATCCGCTCCGACTTATGCGTCTTTTCGGTTTTTTTCTCCTTATTAATCTCTATTGTTATTTCCTCATTGATCTCCTTGCTAATTTTCTAATTAATCTCTTTATTAATAAACTTATTAATCTCCTCCTTATTTTCCTTATTACTCACTTGATGAATCTCCTGAGTTATCTTAGCGGATATAGACTTCACCACCAGGTATACCGAAGGAGACCCTTCAAATTGCATTTTAAAGTCTTTGTCCATTTTTCCTCAATATTCAAAATTTATATTCTGAAAAATATCAAAAATATATTCCCGTGTTTCTCGTTTAAAGAAAATTTTATAATGAAAATTATTAAGAAACGTCAATCATTTTGATTACGGATTTTAAAAATTTAAATTTAAAACATTATAACAAGTAGTTTTTCACTTTCAAAGTGGTTCTTACTTTCTTATACGTAAGAAAGAAACAAAAAACTTTTAATGGAAATGTTGACCATACCGGAATCCACTACATTTCACATGGCTTTTGTGTTATTTTTATTAATATTTTCCAAAATACATTAATTTAACACTAAAGTCTGTTCGTGTATTTTGGTGTAGATCAATGTATTTTCTTCTCAAATTCTGGAGATAATCTGATTAATACTTTTAACAACAAAAGTTTTTGTAGCAGCATCATTTTCTTCCTTAGGTGCTCCAATATTTTCCAAGCGCCTCTGGTGTAGGTTTAAATTTTTATCATAGTCCAAGCCGAAGCCTAAAATCTTGATGGGAATAATGACCGAATTTGTTAACACTTATATTGGGATTATTGCTATAACTATTATTGTACCCAAATTTATACAATTATTTCTACTTCCCTAAGTTCTACCAGTATGGAAACTACCTCATTACTACGGTTTTTGTTACCAGCAGATTCTGATAATAGTAAAAGTCTTAACCTTTCAACCAACTAATTTGGATCATCCCAATATATATAATTTGTTTTATGTCTATTAACCTTCATCAAACCGTTTCCTTTATATAAGGTTGCTGATTTATTTTCTCTAAACAGCTTTTTTATTATACATATACTTTGTTATATACATGCACATGATCGCTGTAGATATGCTTCATATTCAGTTCATCTTGTTTGAATATAATTAAAAACTTTGAATTATCACGCACCAAATGCTTTGGAATTCTTGTATATGTTTGGCACAAGTAAAAACTATCAATATTTTTGTGTCTATAGTACCCATACAAAATTATGCTCGAATATTATTTTGTTTTTCGCATGCAACATCGTCGAATATAAAAATAGAGTTGGCTTTAGCTTCTTCTGGTGCTAGCACATCGTCATTTTCAGAAAATGTGTAGAAATCCAATCTTCTTATTGGATGTAATAACCGTTTCAGGTATTCATATTTTGGTTGATATAAGAACTTTGAATACATGTTTATATTGCGAAATCTTAGACCATTCGGACTCTCAATTAAACTTAGCATTGCATAGGTCTTTCAGCATTTCGATGGTCTAAGTATATGCCCTCGTATGTGTCTTAATTGTGATGTTTTATTTAACGAAAAATCTCTACTTGCTTAACGAAATGCATTTTTTTAATTGATATATAAACAAATATGTTCCCTAATAATATTTATTTCAATTAAAACAGTTTAGTTAAAAACATATAAAATGGTTTTATTCTATAAAATAGATTTGATGAGCTTGATTGAGATGTCCCGGAGACTCCTGAAGAATCTTCTGATGAAGAGAGCGCCGCCGCAAGCGGAAGCGCTCCTGCTCCCGCGGCAACAGGAGAACTCCTCACCAGCAGTTTCCATATTCTGTAAATTTCTGTGAACTTTTTTGACTTATTTTCAAAATTTTATGTAAAATGAAAAACTCTTCAGAAAACTCAAAAAAAAAAATTAAAATACAATTTGGTAAATAGTCCAAAAAAAGTTTACATAAATGTACAGAATATGGAAACTCCTAGCGAGGAGTCCTCCTGTTGCTGCGCGAGCGGGTTCGCTTCCGCTTGCGGCGTGGCTCTCGTCATCAGAAGATTCTTTACGAGTCCGGGACATCTCACATTGACCAACGAAGTTAACTTAAAGTCCTTGTCGTTGACATCAAAGGATCAAACGATTCGCTCCGGCTTTTGCGCCTTTTCGGTTTTTTTCTCCTTATTAATCTCTTTTTTTATTTCCTTATTGATCTCCTTGCTGATTTCCTAGTTAATCTCTTTATTAATATACTTATTAATCTCCTCAATATTATCCTTATTAATCACCTGATGAATCTCCTGAGTTATCTTAGCAGATTTAGACTTCACCACCAGGGATACCGAAGGAGACCCTTCAAATTGCGCTTTAAAGTCTTTGTCCATTTTTCCTCAATATTCCAAATTTATATTCTCAAAAATATTAAAAATATATTCCCGTGTTTCTTGTTTAAAGAAAATTTTATAATGAAAATTACATATTAACAAACGTCAATTATTTGGATTTCGGATTTTAAAAATTTTCATAAAACAATATAACAAGTACTACAGTAGTTCACTTTCAAAGTGGTTCTTATTTTCTTATACGTAGTAGAAACAATAAATTTGAAATTTATTGAGCCATTTTGAATAACAGTATAAGAACAAGTAATTCAATTGACAAAGTGTTACAATTAAAGACTATAATGTATTTAGAAACAATAAAGTTTAAATGGAAATGTTGACCATATCCTACCGCGTAGATTCAATAATATAAGTGATGACACTATAAAGGAGTTCTGCAACGGATCTTATTACTTAATTAAACTTATGAAGGAGGATAACAATGGATTCCGTCTGGAAGTGATGGTAGATTTTCCTGTAGATCAACTTGAAATGTATTTTTTAAACTAAATGTTCTTATATAGTAAACTAGCTGGTATCAGCGACTTCGTCCGCGTGCAGTTTATAAGATAAATTTATTCCCAATTCGCCCATTTTTAGGGGTGGAGATAAAATAGGTATCCCATGTCCTTCGGCAAGCCTCAAAATATAACCATAACAAATTTAGTCCAAATCGGTCCAGCGGCTTAGCCTTGAACAGCCTGAGCAATTTGCGACGCCCATTTCGACCATTTATGGGTGTAATTAAAAAAAATAGTTAGCCTATTTCCATCGGCAGGCCTCAAAATATGACCATACCAAATTTTGTCCAAATCGGTCCAGCGGCTTAGCCATGAACAGTCCGAGAAATTTGCCACGCCCATTTATGGGTGGAATTACAAAAAAAATAGGTAGCCTATGTCCATCGGCAGGCCTCAAAATATAACCATACCAAATTTTGTCCAAATCGGTCCAGCGGTTTAGCCGTGAAAAGGGAACAGACAGACAGACAGACAGGCAGACACACAATCACTTTTATATATTAGTATAGATAAATAAATAAACATAATTTTTTAAACAATAATGGTTTATTTATTGGTTTGAATTTTGTTTAAACTAGAATACAATAGCATCAATTTATGTATTCTTAAAATTATATGTTCTAGTAGTGGACTAATTTCATTACAACTAAACAACTACCTTAATATTTTATGAATTTTTGAAAGACGAAGGAAAACATAGTGAGCTATATGTATCAGTCAATTTAATTTATTACATTTTGCGGAAAAACGAGAGTTTGAGAAATTGTCCGCGAAGAAAATTTTTTATTAAAAAACTTTCTCACGAATTTTATTGAATTCGGGTTTACAAAAATGGACCAAGTTGTAGCAGACATTTCTATCATTAAACAAGAGGAATTTCCTTCGACTTCGCGGATATCCGAATACCTATTGAAAGCTCAGCGCCCTGAGACATCTGAAGTCGGTTCCTGTACAATCATAGACTTGGTCGAATGCTGTCCAGGAAGGAAATGCGAGCGCAAGTGTTGTCCCAAAAAGTGGAGAAGTAAAGAAATTAATCGAGCTCAAATAAGCGCAAAATATTGTGATGTAGAAACGCTGAAGCCCCTGCTAGTTACTGTTTACGGAAACTTCTCATAAAATATTGTCTATTTTTGGTTTGTATTATAATTTTTAGTTGTGAAAATTAAATTGGTAAATAAATACATTTATTTTTCCATGGAACTGAAATTTTGAGGTATTATGATTTTGTACTAGTATTTATCATTATATTCTTTTAACATAAAACAAAGTTCAAATAAAGATTAAAGGAGAATAATTGTAAAGGAGATAAAGGAAAAGGTGACCTAGGAATGAGAGGTAAGTGGTAAACCTAATATTTTCGTTTTAATACTTTCAGACAATTTCAAATAAAATCCATAATAAATATCCTCTGATTCTAATGTTAAAGTTGTACACATATATATCAAAAATATAACTCGTTTTTTCTGCATCAACGACTTCCTTCTACTAAAACGTGCAAAGTAATCACGAACATCCAATTAGAACATTTAAATCTCTTGAGTTACCGAGTTACGGAGCAGCCAACCATCGTTTCAGCTGCTGCTGTTCCTCTTCGTCGGACAGCCACATAATTACTTGACTTTCGTAATGGATTACGTGATGTCGTCACCGTGGATTTCTTCCCCTTTGAAGCTCTTGCTTTATTCTCGTTCCACCGGAACTTCATTTCAATTAAAAGAAATAGAAAAATTGGATTTCCCTCGGTGTGCTTTCCTCTTTATTTCTTTTTTTCATTTCATTAAATCGCTGAAGGTCGTTGTAGGTGTTGATGGTTCGTATAAACAGTATAACTACATCAATGGAGCCAGCAACTACAGCATCACCATCGCCTTCGTCGTCACCCTCACTTCGACAACCGATGGGTAGGTGTTGATGGTTCGTATAAACAGTATAACTACATCAATGGAGCCAGCAACTACAGCATCACCAACGCCTTCGTCGTCACCCTCACTTCGACAACAGCCAAAGCCATTTCTCAGCCGAGACAAGGAATTCATTCGTTCATTTTCCCGAAGTGGACATTTTTGGGAAAATGGCGCTCGACATGAATTGGAGGCTGACAAGGGACTGTTGTATGTGACAGCCGCTCCCTCGCCACTAATCATCCTTCCAGCACCAGAAAATACGCTGTTAATGGCGCACGTTGGTCGTTGCTGGACACAAAATGAATCAATTAAGTTATTCAGATGGTCAACGAGGTTTTACTCGCTTTGCCAGCTAATTAGACTGTTGTCGACGAATAGTCGAAAGGGTGTTGAGGAGGAGAAAGGGAGTCTCTTGTTTAAAGAATTGTGACGGTTGCAATGCCCCAATTAAACAGGCTCTATTATATGAAACGTTATTTTAAACGACCTCAAATAGGGAGTTCGTAGTAGTAGGCTTAGTTTCATAAAGAATTAAAAAAACTTGTAATTGATAATTATTATGTTTAATAATTAAAAGTTATAATATAGGTATAGTTGAGTGGTATTTACAGCCAAATTTTATAGTAAAATTATGTTTCTAACCAGCAAGCATTGGGATATTATTGAGCCCATGTGCAAAGCTCCTATCCATTTCCTTTATTAAATGTTATTGTATTTTAAATTTCTTAGCTACGTCTTGATCATTCTTATCTCCATTGTAGAAATACTCTTTAAGCAAACAATGAAGCTGTGTGCTTAGTTTAGTTTTATTAAATACAATAAAATAAGTAGAAATAAGTACATATATGTATTTCCCATTTAGAAAGCATTAATTATCGATATTCAACCGGGTTAAAAAGTCAAATGTTTTACATTTGATTGTTTTGTTGGTCGGTTGTTCGCTGCATCGGTCGATTGGTTCCTACTTCGTCCAAAGATAGATATGATTTGCAACAATATTTGGCCATCTGCCAACACATACACAACCGAAAGAGGGTGTGTCTGATCTGTTCTGCTGTCATTTATGTTGTCCATAGGAGGATTCTGTAAACGTGTAGAGTGCCGATGTACAAACGATGCCAGGGAAGGGCGAAGGGCAACCGAAAAGTCAAAGTTCAAACATTGACAGGACCGAAGCAAGTCGAGTTTAGTCGGAACAACATTTATGGCCAAAAATTTGTAATTAAAAAACCGAGAACCGTCAATTAGTTTTTGTTTTATTAATGAACCAATGCGGTCATCGAGTGAGCAAGAGTCTGAACAGAAAATCGATGGTTCGGGGTCATTGGAAAAGAGAAGGACGACGGAGGTGTGGGTGTGGTTTATTAGTTTGGGCGTGAGACATGGATGCTGAATTTTATCTGGCATTGCTCCCTCTTTCAGCTCCTCTCTTCACTCTACCATTATTTTTTGTCAACAAAGTTAAACGAGACTCGCTTGAGTACTTTTAGTCGCTGTTGTTGTTATTGTTGTTTCCATTGCTTTTTCTCTATTACTATTTCGTGATTATTGATGTAGCGTGGCTTTTTTGTTTGTATAGCAGCGAAACCGATGAAAATCCATTATTTTCCGTGAGCTTTGAAAATATTCAGCAGCACGAAACTTTTCCACAACAAAAGCAATCAATATTTAATGCAAACATGAAAAATTAATGCGACGGTAACCATAACAACAACAACAACGACTTCTCCGTTACATAACAATTAGCTGATGACGCGGTAATAACAAATAGAAAACAGATAACAGATAACAGATTTATTCCACGAAAAATTATATTACAGAGTGTTTTTTGTAAACATTCACTTAAAATAGATATTCTTAACATACGAAAACATATTTAACAAAGATTATTAACATTGAAATTATGTCCAAAACAACACTTAACATTTTAAATTCGATTACATTTAATTTCCTTAAAAAAAGGCAAAAAAAAGGATAACATTATTATTTTTTTAAAAAAGAAAACCTAAACCTATACAAACTTAAAGAAATAACTTAACCTAAACTAAAACTAGTGCTAGTGCTAGGAGACAAAAGATTAACTTTTATGCCGTGTTGTACACAGTGTCAATTATATTTAAAGAGTTAAATCTTCTGTGATAAAACATTAACTTATTATTTCGATCGAAAAGCAGATTGCTCTTGTTTAACAAGAGAACATGTGTTGAAGACAAACAACTTACAGAAAGTGTAAGCGTAGGACTTAACATTTTCTCATATAACTTTAACACCTCACTGTTATCGCTATATACCATCTTATTCAAAAATTTAATGGCCGATTCAGTTAGGAAAGTATCAATCCTCTTTATATTTGCAGCCCTATATAAAGTATCATTAGAGTAATAACTAAGGATACCCTCCGCATTAACTGTACAATGCAGACCTGTGCATATTCTTAGGCATTTCCTCTCAAAAATACGGATCCGCTCCATTTGAGCCGACGAGATGTGAAACCAAACTGGAAAACCATAAGCCAGCGTTGTTCTGACTATCTGTTTATAGATGTTTATTTTGATTTTTCTGTTAAGGCAACAGGAACCCTTCAAAACCTTTAAATACTGGAAAAACCTTGCTTTAGCCTTACTCAGCACATGGTCAATATGCGTAATGAAATTAAATTTAGCATGCAGTACAACACCAAGGTATTTAATTCTGTCCTTGTAACATATGCTTCTATTGTCAATTTTAATGTTTGGTACAAACCTACGCGTATTTGGATAAACGTTACATGAAGTGCCTTTAAACAATGTACATTCGCATTTGTCAATGTTCGTTTTCAACTTCCATTTTTCAAAATACTTATGAAGATCTTTAAGATGACTATTTAATTTATCATTGCTCTTCTTTTGTCTGGGAGCTGAGCTAAGCAGTAAGATATCATCAGCATAAATAAGTGTAAGAATTCTATCTGAAGAATCCATATCATTAGCTGGTTCAGGAAGGTCAGCTAAATACAAGTTATACAAACTTGGACCCAGCAAAGAGCCTTGAGGGACACCTGCTAGAATGTTTTTTATTAACGATTTCGCACACCCATGCTCAACATAAAATACTCGATTCGTGAGATATGCGTACAGCAATCTACACAGAGGCTTACCAAAATATAACTTGACGTATAATTTATAGATAAGACCCTCAATCCATACTGTGTCAAATGCTTTCTCAAAGTCAAGTGCCACCGCAATCGTGCCCTGTCTTTTACTTAACTTCTCAGCTACATAATCCAAAGAGTATTAATAGGCAAAGAGTATTAATAGGTAAAGAGATTTCACGAGGGCGATGTTGCTAACAACATTTAATTATCATGAACAGAGTTAAGCTCGCATACCAAAAATAAGTTCGATAGCTCCGTCGTCCGCTTTGGCAGCGGTCGCATCAAACCGTTCCCTAAGCAAATCAATAAACGAAGGTACAAAGCACTGAGTGTTGTTGTTGCTTTTCCTACCCATTTTTTATATTTTATGATCGTCGTCAGGCTTTCATGGCGACCAGGCAAGTCGTCTTCTTCTTGTTCTTTCACAAAAACAAATCATGACCAAATGTCCGTCCACTGAGTTTCGGTCCCAATTTAGTTATTTGAATGAAGTTGTGCATTTTGTGATTTTTTGCAAGCATCCAGGGCATATGATGTGTGTAGTAAAACACATGATGGAATCTTCCCTGACGAGGAGAGGCAACGGGTAAATTTGCCTAATTTTTGTGCTTCTGATCATTTGGCATATTTTTACATTTTCAGCTTCAGAGCATTTTTGGCTTTCTATTCAATTTGCTCCTTTCGTACTTATTGACTACAATTTTATTGTGGGTGTGGAAAAAGTTACTGCTTATTTTAAAAAGTAGGTCAGTTGAATAAAATAAGAACAAAGAAGATTTTATTTATTTTAAGTACAATTAAGAAAATTAAAAAGTTTTCGTCATATGTCATTGAACATTAATTATTAAAAATTTTTTTTTAATTTCCCTAAAATTTGTTTTTAAAATTTTTTTTTGTATTAGAACTTTGTTGATTTAAAGTTTAGAATTATAAAAGAGTACGTATATTTAAGAAAGCTTAAATGAATTAATCTAACAATTAATTAATTAACTAATCTATACTAATTAATATAAATATGTAAGTTAACTATCTACTTTTTAAAAGAGCACTACCTTTTTCTATTGCCGCATTAAAATTGTAGTCAATAAGTGCGAAAGGAGCAAATTGAATAGAAAGCAGAAAAGGATCAGAAGCTGAAAATATAAAACTTCACCAAAATATCAAGACAAGAAACCAAATCATGCACAAAAACAAAATATTCAACCTTCACAGACGGACAGACTGCATATATTTTGTTAGTGCCATGGACGAAAACAAAGTCGAATTCCTTCAACTCACAGAATCTCCCTATTTCTTTCCACTCATTAAAAATTTAATAGCTGATGTTTGTCCAGCGTTCACTCCTTAAGCGAGAATACAATTCATACATATGTACATACACACGAACACGTAGTTTCTGCCGTATGATCGCTGTCCACGTTTTCTAGGGCTTCATTTTCGCTGTCACCTTAAGTCCGCGCACCGTCTCGAGGTGCTCGGTGCTCTGTTATTGTAAAAGAATAAGAAGAAGGCAAATTTACCCGTTGTCTCTCCTCGTCCCACAAGAATAAATCTTTCATGTGTTTTACTTCACACATCATATGCCATCGATGCTTGCAAAAAATCACAAAATGAATAATTTCATTCAAATAACTAAATTGAAACCGAAACTGAGTGGACGGACATTTGCTCATGATTTGTTTTTGTGAAAGAACAAGAAGAAGACCACTTGCCTGGTCGCCATGAAAGCCTGACGACGATCATAAAATATAAAAAATGGGTAGCAACAACAACAACACTCAGTGCTTTGTACCTTCGTTTATTGATTTGCTTAGGGAACGGTTAAATGTTGTTAGCAACATCGCCCTCGTGAAATCTCTTTACCTATTAATACTCTTTGTAATAGGTAAAGAGATTTCACGAGGGCGATGTTGCTAACAACATTTAATTATCATGAACAGAGTTAAGCTCGCATACCAAAAAGAAGTTCGATAGCTCCGTCGTCCGCTTTGGCAGCGGTCGCATCAAACCGTTCCCTAAGCAAATCAATAAACGAAGGTACAAAGCACCGAGTGTTGTTGTTGCTTTTCCTACCCATTTTTTATATTTTATGATCGTCGTCAGGCTTTCATGGCGACCAGGCAAGTGGTCTTCTTCTTCTTCTTCTTCTTCTTTTTTTGTTCTTTCACAAAAACAAATCATGAGCAAATGTCCGTCCACTCAGTTTCGGTTTCAATTTAGTTATTTGAATGAAATTATACATTTTGTGGTTTTTTGCAAGCATCGAGGGCATATGATGTGTGAAGTAAAACACATGAAAGATTTATTCTTGAGGGACGAGGATAGGCAACGGGTAAATTTGCCTTCTTCTTATTCTTTTACAATAACAGAGCACCGAGCACCTTGAGACGGTGCGCGGGCTTAAGGTGACAGCGAAAATGAAGCCCTAGAAAACGTCGACAGCGATCATACGGCAGAAACTACGTGTTCGTGTGTATGTATGAATTGTATTCTCGCTTAAGGAGTGAACGCTGGACAAACATCAGCTATTGAATTTTTAATGAGTGGAAAGAAATAGGGAGATTCTGTGAGTTGAAGGAATTCGACTTTGTTTTCGTCCATGGCACTAACAAAATATATGCAGTCTGTCCGTCTGTGAATGTTGAATATTTTGTTTTTGTGCATGATTTGGTTTCTTGTCTTGATATTTTGGTGAAGTTTTATATTTTCAGCTTCTGATCATTTTCTGCTTTCTATTCAATTTGCTCCTTTCGCACTGATTGAGTACAATTTTAATGCGGGAATAGAAAAAGGTAGAAGGTACTTAACTCCTTTAAAAAGTAGTTAACTTACATATGTATATTAATTAGTATAGATTAGTTAATTAATTAATTGTTAGATTAATTCATTTAAGCTTTCTTAAATATACGTACTTCTTTATAATTCTGAACTTTAAATCAGCAAAGTGCTAATGCAAAAAAAAATTTAAAAAACAATTTTAGGGAAATTAAAAAACAAATTTTAATAATTAATGTTTAATGACAAATTTGGAAAATTTTTTAGTTTTCTTAATTGTACTTAAAATTAATAAAATCTTCTTTGTTCTTATTTTATTCAACTGACCTACTTTTTAAAATAAGCAGTAACTTTTTCCACACCCACAATAAAATTGTAGTCAATAAGTACGAAAGGAGCAAATTGAATAGAAAGCCAAAAATGCTCTGAAGCTGAAAATGTAAAAATATGCCAAATGATCAGAAGCACAAAAATTAGGCAAATTTACCCGTTGCCTCTCCTCGTCCCTCAAGAATAAATCTTTCATGTGTTTTACTACACACATATGCCTTCAATGCTTGCAAAAAATCACAAATGCACAATTTCATTGAAATAACTAAATTGGGACCGAAACTCAGTGGACGGACATTTGCTCATGATTTGTTTTTGTGAAAGAACAAAAAAAGAAGAAGAAGAAGAAGAAGAAGACCACTTGCCTGGTCGCCATGAAAGCCTGACGACGATCATAAAATATAAAAAATGGGTAGGAAAAGCAACAACAACACTCGGTGCTTTGTACCTTCGTTTATTGATTTGCTTAGGGAACGGTTTGATGCGACCGCTGCCAAAGCGGACGACGGAGCTATCGAACTTCTTTTTGGTATGCGAGCTTAACTCTGTTCATGATAATTAAATGTTGTTAGCAACATCGCCCTCGTGAAATCTCTTTACCTATTAATACTCTTTGCATAATCAGACAAAAGACACAACGCGTGAACAGTGGAATGATTTCTTCTGAAACCAAACTGTCCATCTTTAAGTATATTATTATCATAAGCATGATTATCAAGCTTTTCAAGAAGAAAAGACTCAAAAAGCTTGCTGACATTTGAAAGCAATGAAACAGGGCGATAGCTTTCAACACTCTTGGAATTCCTACCAGGCTTAAGCACTGGAACGACTTTTGCAACCTTCCATTTTTTTGGAAAGTAGCCTATGTTTATACAATGATTAAATAGTATAGCAGCGTATCGCCAAAAAACTGAATCTGTCTTTTTTAAAATACAGTTGCATATACCATCACCACCTGAACTTTTCTTGTTATTCAGTGAACTTAGTTTAGACTTAATATCACATGGCTTAATAAATTGCGAATAGCAAAAGTAATTAGCATCTGATATCGTTAGGTCAGCTAAAGAGCTACCGTCAGCCTTGAAAACACTGTTGAAATCCAACAGAGGTTCTCTGCTGTTTATGAGATCAAAAATCGCTGCATTTACAGTACTTGCAAAAGCATCATCCCCTAAGTGCAAATTCAGTTTATGCACCTTTTCAAATTGTATTGCTAAAGCATTTACTTTGTCAACATTAGTACAGAGATTTACAGTAGTATCATCAAATGTGTTGCGAGTCACCATGTCTGGAAGTTTAACACTGCTGCTAAGTCCACAGAGGTTTTTTATTTTTTTATAAGTCCTGTTGTTCATTTCAATCATAGAAAAGTAACTTTCCCAGAACTGACTTTCAACTATACGAATGCTATCTTGTATAATTTTGGAGATATTTCTAATTATTGCTCTAAGTGTATTTTGTCTTTGTGGATCCAAGCAACGTTCCAAGGCGCGTCTAAGTCGTTTTTTCTCCGAAATGTAGTCTAATACATTTTGCGGGAGTTTTATGAGACCTCTATTCTTAACTTTTATTTTCGGGATTGCTCTCGAATTAATAGCAGTAGTCATTGCAGCATTTAAAATATCAATACTAGCGTCAATTTCAACTTCACTCGCAACTCTATCGACTGGCAGCCAACCATCATCGAGATTGCTTGAGAGAATTTCATTAAAGACTCTTTTATTCACATTTTGAAAGTCAAATACAAGCTTCGGCTCAGCTTTAAGAACATTTTGGCCTATATTAATAAGCATTTCAACCGCTTTATGATCGGAATCAAAATCATGAACCCTCAAGCGATCAACGTATTCTCCTGCCGTGTCAAATTTAACAACGACTTCTGGGGAAACTAGGAATAAGTCAAGAAAAGAACTAGTAGTGTTCGTAACTCTGGTTGGATATTTCGTTCGAATTATCTGAACCATAGGGTTATTGCCTAGCCAATTATGCAAAACATTACCATTAGTGTTTGCAACCGAATCACCCCATTGAGGATGTTTCGCATTTAAGTCACCTGCAAGTACAAACTCATTCGTACCCAGCGACTTGATTAACAGCTCAAAGTCATTTATTGACAGCTTATCTTGAGGCCGATTATATATAGCCACAAACGCTATTTGTCTACCACCCGAAAGATATATTTTAACAGCAGTATTTTCAGCAGATTCAGTCTTTTCAACTTGAATAACATCGTGCTTAAAATTTTCTCTAAGGCAAATTGCGGTACACGTACCCTGACGCGGATTACTCCGACCTCCCCGATTAGCCTTAACTGTCTGCCTTATAAAATTGTAGTTTTTAAACGTCACCGCATGTCTACTACTGAGGCGGTGTTCAGCAATTAGAACCACATCAGGCTTATGTTCCTTTAAAAACAAGTCAAAGCTACGTCTTTTAAGATTCGAAACAATAGAGTTAACATTAATAAATATACATTTAATGGGCTTAACCATTGTTATTTAATCTTAAAGAAGTGAGCAGATTAAATAAAGCCATCGTCTTATCTTCGTCGCATGTAAGCATTCGGTAATGCATTGAGAAATTATTTATTTTTGCAACACTTTGATAAAGATTGCTTCCAAATAATCTGATGCATTCATCGTTAATGCTTTTATTTTGACCCAGTGGTTGCGCTGAAAGTCTGTTATTTTTAACTGCCGAAGCATACGATACGGAGTTGCTAACTTTAGTTGATGGAATTGCACTCTTTACTAATTTCTTAGTATCTATTTGATTGACGTTGCGGCTTTGCAAACGTTCAACTCTTTTCGGGCAACCGTTAAAATTGGCAGTATGTCCCTTACTACCACAGTTAACACAACCTACCAACACACCTATCTGTTTGCTAACTTTCCCAGTATCTGGGTCTGTAACCGCAAATACCTCACAATTTAACTCTTTTGCAGGAATCTTGCATTCCCCTGGCTTATGGTCCTCCAGACACTTTACACACCTATATGGCATGTGACAATTACTCGCCACATGCGAGAAACGTTGACAGTTTTTGCACTGAATTAATTTGGGAGGTTTTAGCTTCTCCAAACCCACGCTACAATTTAAAATAAATTTAAGATTAAAGAAATCTTTTATATTAGAGTCCTTGCTCAACTGAATCAGCCAATTAAACTTTTTAAATTTTACTAGGTTAAGTATTTTAATATCTAATTTTAAATCTTCAATATACGACAAGATGTCTTCCTTTTCGTAATCAACCGGTAATTTCTTAATCACAATTGAAAACGGCTTCTCACCGTTTGGTGTATAAGTATAAAAATTCACACCACAAGACGAAAGGTGATTTTTAATTTTTATGTAGTCACTTAGCACTAGCGTACAAATATTGGTCACTTCTTTGCTAATAATTTTAAAAGAAAAATTTTTGTGACCAAGTAATTTAATTGCATCATATATAATATTTTTCTGGTTGATGTTGTAACATACCAGAATAGGCGGTTTGTCATCCTTCTTATGGTTGTCAACCTTCTTGGTGTTGGAGGCAGTTGTCATCCTAACCTTACTAGCACTAGGCCGAGTATTAAGTTCCGGGTATTCCTTCAGATTACCAGTTGTTTCTCCAGTATTGTCTTCTACATTGTCGTATTGCATAATATCATCAGGCACGGATACCTCATTAACGATGTCAGATCTTGAATTTTGATTAAACACTTCATGCTGATTGTCTATTGTTGGTTTAGTGACAGCATTTTCGGAATCTTTTTTTTTAATTTCAATTGTTCCTGCTTTTATACCATTTCGAATAAAAGACAGTTCAGCTTCTATTTTTCTGCAGTAATTTGCAAGCTCTGCATTTTGTTTAGTAAGCTGTTGGTTTTGCTTATTCAACTGCTCTATTAACTTTTTTGTGTCCATATTATCAGCATGCTTGCGCTTTTTACGCGTCTGAAATTCATTTGAGTCATCACTCAGCACACTAAATGTATCAGCCGTAACTTCACTTGGATTACAGTTGCTCCAGATGAACCTGGAGCACCCTCATCAAAACAAGCCTTCAGAAGGCATTGTCTCAATGATTCCTTACGTAAGTTCGTATTTCTTGGTAAATTAGTGACCAATGTCTTATCCGGTGGCACTTTTTCGGCCACCACAGCGTCGACCACTAACGGATCCATAAAAAATCAAAATTTTCCAAAAAAAAATTGAAAATTTGTATTTATTTATATTTTTTTATATTTTTTTTTTTTTTGTAGACAGAAAAAGCACGTCCGATCAGCTTGAAATAATTTTAATAGAAAACAATAGCACGGCATCATACATGAAAAGTTTGCGCCTAAAATTCAACTAAAAAAGTTCGCGAATTTTTATTAACTCATTAATTTTCCGTTATTCAGCGATTTCATTGCTGTCTCTTTTAATTTCCAACTGATTGAAAATCTGTTAGACGAAAAACTCATTAAAAAGACATTAAACTCTTTTAGAAACAGTTAACATCTTCAATATTAAGGCGGTTTTCACACCAATGAGACAGAGACAAAGAGACAAAATTTTGTTCTTGTTTTGCTAATAAAATTGTAAGAAGAACAAGCGGATGAATTTGTCTCTTTGGTTCATTTTTGTCTCACGGCATTCCGTGTCCTGTCCTAATTATTATCGAAAGTCGGAAAATATATAGCGAGTCTCTTGTGTCCACATCACCACATTATTATTCTAATTTAACGCGAAGGTTATAAATTGGTTTATGGAATTTCTTCTTAATAACCTATTTGATTCCATAATTGCAATTAAAGTATAAAACTGTTTTAAAAATTGTCGGCTTCGATTTAGTACGATTTTATTTGTAACAATGACAGAACGGGAATACTCCCCAGCAGTAAAGTAGCAAAAAGCTTTAAGACTTTAGTCTCTTCAATGTAAATGCCACAAGAGTCAAAAATGAACACGAACTGTCTCTTTGTCTCTGTCTCATTGGTGTGAAAACCGCCTAACGGAATAAATAATAAACCACAAATTAAACAATAAATCTTTAAAATGCCGAACCTTTTGTAAAAAATATTAGCACAACCGACTATCAACAAATCCAACATCACAAAAGAAAAACTGAAAGTGACGTCAGACTCATTAAGAGTTGCTAGAAGTTCCAATGTAGAATTACCGCCTAAAAGTTCCTTTTTCCCACGATTGTTTTTATACCCTACACCATAAGGTTGAGGGTATATTCACTTTCTACCGGAGTGTGTAACGCATAGAACTAGACAAGATAGGTATGGAAAAGTATATATATTCTTGATCAGCATCACCAACAAAATTGAAATAACGATGTCTTTCCGTCTGTCCGTCTGTCCGTCTGTCCGTCTGTCTGTCTGTCTGCGTGTCTGGCTGTCTGTCTGTCTGTCTGTCCGTTGAAATCACGATCACAGGAGAACGGATTAAGATTTAAAAATGAAATTTGGCAAAAATATTCGTTGCTATGTTGGGGTGTTTCGTATTGAAAATGGGCAAAATCGCCCGAAGACCACGCTTACTTTTTATATCGAGAGTGCAGGTACCTCTGTTTTGCCTATTAAAAAAGGCCATATCAGCATCACTTTTTGAGAGAAGACAAGAAAATTTTATATGTAGGTTTAGAGTAATGCTTCCAGTTAATATGGCAAATATGGGGATGATTCGCACACTTTTACTTTACATAGGTCATGGAGGGTTTACATGAATTGTATTGAAAAGTATATGTTTCCTGAATAATGGTGTACATAATATTGTAGTTTGTGAACCAATAATATTCTGTTGAAGAAAAAATGGGCGGGCCACGCCTCCTTTTTACCCATCCACCCAGTATTGCAATATATTTTTATACTATACCTACATTTTGAGAGTAAACGTACTTAGTACCGGTGTTTGTAACGCACGGAAATAGTTTAGCAGCTATAATTATAGTTTATCTTATATATTTTATATATACGCGTATATATGTGCAGCTTTAAGGTGTAGGGTATTTCGGCTACAGCCCGGCTGTAGACAACACCTTTACTAGTTTTGAAATTCATTCGAACTAGAAATGTATTGTATGTACATTTCTCTAGTCTAACATTTTTGATTTTATTATATGTATATTAAAAATTTCAGCCTTGCATAAGGAAACATCCCATAAGTCTTCAAATGCTTGGAGCAATCTTCAAACTTCTGAAATGGAAGTGCTCCTTGATAGAGGGAAAAAAACCCCGACGATATGTACGTGGTGAGGGAAAATTTTGAGAAAACCTAGTGTAATATAGTATTACAAGAGACTGGTTTAAGCTGCTCAGCGAAAAACAATCTAAATCCACCATAGTACATTTTACGAGGAAATGAAAGTTGGTAGATATTGAGGATACTAATCTGGACGTAGTAGAATCTACTCTGGAGCTACTCTGGAGAAATAATATGGGAGGGACTATATATAGGCCTTGATGTTATTTTCACAATCTCTTGAGTCTCTGCCAGGGAATCGTTCGCAAAAGTCAGGATATCTCGGCTTCCCGTTTTTTCCCACATAGTGAACTAGCAAGGACTTGAACCCATTGGACCTATTGGGCTTCCTCAAAAGTGTCGGCTAAACAATGCTATGGAAACAAGGGGCCTGAGGTGTAAGAAGTAATGCAATAGGTCGAATTGCGTGGTTCTCAATTTTAGGAATAACAATATTACTTTGGTGGTTAAATTTTAAAGCCGTAGCTGGCGCATCCGTGTGCGTATTTGCACACATACAATTCATATTCATATACATATGTATGGATGGATGTGTATATGTGTGTCACAACATCTCGATGCGTTTCGCTAAATTTAAAACACATTTTTATTTATGTATTTTTGTTCCTTTAACATTTGTGTTTCCTGTTGTAGTTTAGCACTCTGCTTTTTGCTGCTGTTATGTTTTTCTTGTTGTGGCTTTTGTTTTGTCTGTGTTGCAATAATTAACATTTTGCGGTTGGTTGACAACTTTTCAGCTTTCACAATGTTTTTACTTCATCTTTCCACAGTTGTTTTCATTTCTATTTTCCAACAGAGTTTTTTTTTGCATATTCTGTTGTAATACGCTTCACTATATTTTCGTGTAGTTTGTTGTAATTATTTATATTCTCTGTAGCTGGAATTTTAAAAACATTTTTTTAATTGAAATGTGGTTGTTGTTTCTGTTCTTCTTGTTCAACATGCAGTTGAGATTCTTGTTTGAATATTTATTTTTAGTGGTTGTTGACATCTGAAAAGTTTTTTATTGTTTTTTTTGGTGCGAACTTTTTGCGGTAAAATTGATTTGATTGCAGTAAAAACATGAAAAATATTTGCTTGTATTCTTTTGTCGCCTCGAAATAGAAATTAAAACAATAATAAAAATTTACAAATATTTTACTGACTTTTTCGGAAGTTTGTAAAACTTTTTATTTTGTTGCAGTTTTAATAATAATTTAATTTAAATAAATTTTAATTTATAATTAATATGCATTTGAATTAATATTGTACCATAAAACTGTGAACGAAATTAATATAAATGAATAATATGATAAAAATTGAAAAGAATTTATATTTGAATTTATTTATTCATGTATCAAAATTTAAAAACAAATTTCTAGCTGGACCATTAGCGAACAGGATTAAAAACTAACAAATCAAAAACTTATTCGATTTTAAGTTAACGTGTTTAGATAATGTATGAATATTTTAGCGTACACTTTTATTTATGTGAATGCAATACAATAAAATATAAAAGACGGACAACATTTATACAATAAAGTGTTTAAAGTTAAAAAATGAGAAATGTTTTTCACATTTTCTGGAGAGTTTTGCAAGAGGGAAAGTTCAGAAGATGTGTGTTTTGTGAGAGACTGTGTGAGAGACATTTTCAATAACTGAGCACATAAAGTTTTCTCCTTAAATAAATAATTCCGAATTTCAGAGATATGATTTCCTCACATAAAATCAACAGGGTTTTTGATGTTTGCTTTCTTCAGTGGGGTGCGCTTCAGACTGATAGCAATATTTATACATTATATATTTATATCCTTTTTCTTATGGGTGACTTTTACTAAGCTCGCAGTTTCACAACGCAGTCTTTTGCTTGAAGAAGTTAAATAAAGCACTCAAACTTTTCTTCTGATCTTTGTCAGAGTCAGAATGCTTTTTCAAACTTTTCACCCTCTCTGTACATCGGCTGTAGTTGCGAAAAGTTCCGTTGCGCAAGAAAATAAACTACACTTGATTAATTCTTGACTCGAACTAATTGCAAGGGAATTAACCGTCATTTATGCCACGTCCGAGGTCTTTGCACAAACTTTAGAACGTCTCTAGAGAAGATTCTTTTAACCATTTCTCTCATTTGTTATCTCTTTAGTCTTTTAATCGTTTCTTTGACCTAAATTTCTTCTGAGTTTTATTATTTTCTTGTTATTGCTTATGACACTTCACCACCTTCACTACTGCAAACGATGCTTTTCTCTTTGGTCTTCAGTTCATTTGTTGCCCTTTCATTAGGGGACCGCAAAAGAGTCTTCTTCTGTATTCAATTTCTGGAATTAATAAAAAGATAAAACTAATTGCAGGAAGTTTTACTGATTTTTGATGAAGACAGGATTAGGGACGAGAAGATGATTCGCTGTTTCGGTTAAGGAAGGGATGAAAAAAAATTGACAGTGTTGCGGGAGTGAAGGAAAAGCGTTTCATTATTCATTAAACACACAAACAACATCCATTAAAACATTTACGAAAACAAAAACGCTCCAAAATGGATCACTGAAACTTTTTCAATCAATTTGACAAAATCGTGTGAAGGTGGAAACTCTTCATATCAACGAAGCAAGGATGCTGAATAAGTGACAAGAGGTGATAAAAGGAAGAACTTTATAAAAGGGAAATAAGAAAGTATCGGAAAACAAATGTAAAACAACCAATTAAAAAGACGGCAACAACGTCGAAATGTTTGTTGTTGTTGTTATTACGTTTTCCTCTTTCCTTTTGACAGAAATTAAATTGGACTTTTCCTTTATAAAAATTTCATTTCACCAAAGAGAAGTGAAGTTTGTGAACATCTCCTTGCAATCAACCCTGCGATGCAATCCGCACCTCGTCTTTCTTCTGTTTCGCACCCAAGGATATTTTATACAAGGACACATTCAAATTCACTTTGAATGGGAAATAAATTGGAAACGTTTGTTAACGAGAATATTTTCGAGCTCGACAGACAAACAGAAAGTGAGCACTGCACGAATTATATTTTTGAAGGATGTGTGCAGGATGCAATGGCAAAACTTTTTTTTTCCATCCTTAGTAAAAAGTGAATTTACAAATTAAACGCAAATGCGTTACTTTCAAGTTCGAAATATTAAATAAATATTTCACATCACGTCAAAGGAAATGATTATGAATGAGATTTTTCATTGTTATTTGTAAATTCAAGAGATGTAAAAATCAGACCTTTTCCCAATTAGGAACATTTAATTTAGGTGTGACCTTTTATCCCTAATTGGGATTTATACTATTGATAAAATTATATTTACATGTGTAGTCCCGAACAATGCAGTCCTGAATCTCTTTTTGCTTTCCTTCGTTGAATACGATGTCAGTTCATTCGAGGGTGTTGCAAATCTAGCAGCTACAATCACTTAAAGCTTTTGTGTACTGCAAAACTTTACGCTTTAGCAATTGGAATAAAGTCAGCCTACCAATTGGAATGCATCTGCGGTCCTCACACATCCAACTGGGGTCGAATTTCGGTTGGATACTAATCAGAATTCTAAGATTTTTCTACTCAAATAAAATTCAAACTAGATTTAGATGATGGAATGCGAAAAACTGTTGAAGAAGAGTTTTTTTGTACTTAATTTTATTACTACATGATTTGAATTTTGCAAAGGATCACTGAAATGCTAGTTGAACGGAAGATTGTTCCATCTTATATCGTTGCTTAATTAAGTTTTGACATCATTAAGATTACACAGCAATAAATTTATTTAGAAAGCATCTTAAAAGAAACAAACAGTTAAAAACTAAAGAACTTTTGAACGATAAAACGTTGATCGCAGCTTCATGGGTTTAAAAAACATAGTAGTCGATTAAAAAACTTCCCCAACGTCATATTTTCCTCTTATGATGCTATTCAACTTACTTAGTAATATAAAAAGTATCCATGTTAATAAAAAGCCAAATGAAAAACTAGTTTAACTTTCGAGCGGTTAGAAAGGAGTTCTTCGAATATTTATCCTCTGATAAACATTTTTACGAACATCCTTGCTATCCAACGTCATCTTTGTCCTCATAAATTCCAGCTCTTAATACTAATTACTTTTATATTACTTATCTAAGGACTTACATTTTAATATTCAATGAAGGGTTCATGGTTTGTGTTCTTTTGGCTCCATGTTTCTTGGGTGTTAAACGTCTTCCAGGTAATTACTTTGAACCCAGCTAATTTGAGAAGACAATGAAAAATTCCCACCCTTTCTTCTCCTTTGAACCTCTTTTTAGTATCTTCTTAATATGCGATTTCCCCTTGCACCGGTTTTCTCTTATTTGGCCCTCTTTTCTGCTGTGAACAGATGACAAAACCGCGCTTGTACCACGTTCAACCCAATCACTGCTTCTTCCTTTCGTTATTTATGTCTCTTACTCATTCATTCATTCATTCATTTGGCCAGTTCAGGCAGTCAGTTTCCCGATCTGTCAATTGTGCTTTGTGTCAGATTGAGTCGTTTATTCTCGTCAATTTTATGCTTTGTCTCTGGGGATAGATAAGAACAGTGAAGGGTTGTCATGTTCCGGTCGTTTTTCGCTTTTATTGTATTTGCCATATCGTCATCATCGACATCTTCGTTGCTGTCATATTGAACGCCATTTTGAAGTGAGTTCATTTCATTCAATTCATTTGGCAATCGCATTTTATTTTATTCTTCCTTCCGCCCGGACGACGGCAGGCAGCCTTGTCGCATGGCAGTCATCATTATCGCATGACACTTTGCATTGTAGATGGGGATGTACACACAGACACAAAGAGGATCTGTTTGGCTGAGAAAAGCTTCATTCTTTCAGGCGGTAACGGATTCGGAACCATTATGGATCTAAGTCGATTTTGGTTGATAGTCGACTGGACTTTCTCTGTTGTCTCATTGTGTTTTCTTATTCTTGCTTTTGTTGTTTCTTTATTATTTGCATTGTACACTCTGTTGACATTTTCGTAATTGCAACATTTTGTTGACTTTATTATTGTTGCTGTTTTACAATTTCCATTCCCATTTGCCTTTCCTGTTCACATTTCTGCGGAGATGTTGTAATGTTGCCTTCTTGTACACTTGCGTTTATTTCTCAGATTTATCTCAAGACGCATTCAATCATTAAATTACAAGTATTTTATGCTTTAAGATGTTTATTCATCGAGCAGGTGAAGCAACATCACCGACAACTGACACTGACATTACGTGACATTGAATGGAGTGGAGGGAATTGAAGTGAATCAGGTGTAACTCTTGCACAAGCCCATAAAAATTCCAGCCGTACGCAATAAAGTAACCTAAAAGTGCGCGTCAGAGTGAGTCATAAAAAGTCCGTATACTTGAGATACTTTGTGTCTTCGGATTCATGTAGTTACAAAAACCGTAAAATTGCAGATGTTGCTGCTGTAGTTTCCGCTGGAATTGTTGTGATTTTTAAGACGGAAGCACTCAAAAGTCCATGAAAAGCAAACAAACTGTTGATTTTTATATCATGAAACAAATTTTCTACTCCGTTATCCGCAGTTCTTCCTACCCTCATCCACCATTGATGTCGCTCTTTCCCTTCCCCATCCTTTATCACTACAGCTTTTTCTCCTCTCATCTCATTTACATTTTGATGTTGCAATTTATAGCTACCCAAGAGATTGTTTTTTTTTTGTAAATTTATTTTATGTTATTTTCTTATTGAACGTTCCTGTTATCATTTATCCGGCATCATTTGATATAAGTGCTCACTTTAGATCGTTAATTTATGTCCGGAATACTGCATGAACCTCATTTCTTTATCGAATGCTTATTAATGTGTATCCATTATTCTTCAATTTCTTAATTTTTTCTCCACTGACAACTCACACGGAATGCGACGGAAATTATATCGGGATGTATTATATGTTTATAGTCAATAATATCTCTTGTTGATGCAGTGAAATTATGCTGTTAAGTCACGTTATAAATGAAGCGAAGTTATACAGTGAAGCTGTACATTGAAGTTATACAGGTGCCCCATATATTATTTCAGCGAACTGCAATGGGAACCGGAAATGTGAACCTAAAACACTAAGATTTAGGTGGCTTCCAGATAAAAGACCCTGCGTGATAAGTAACTGAGTAATGATTATTATATTGCGTTTTTTATTTGGATGCATGAAGCCCATGTCCCCAATGTTGAAGTTACTTAGAGTAATAATGAAAGTTCTATTAGATTTAGATTAGATCAATGGTTTCCTCAATGGTTTCAGACTTGAATGAATCCTGGTCGCTTTGTGATCAATATAGAACTTTTTGCAGGAGTATTTCCGGATCAAATAACCACTCAACAGGTGCGAAACACTCCAAGCGTAAAAAACCGATGTATCCCAAAAAGCAAGACGTGCGTTGTTTTTATGGAGTCGTAACTTTATGGAGTCGTATCGGATTTCAACTTTCTTATATTCAAAATAATTGCTGCAAGTGTTGATAGAGTAAAACTTTTAAAACTTCATCTTTTTCTTCTCCTTTACATACCTTTTTCTTCTTCTTAGCGCACACGCATCGGTAATTGTTACCATGCCGTTGTATTAAGAAGAGTTTTTACTTTCTATTTGCTAAGGACTCTCACAACTGCTGCAGCGTTCCTGAAGTCCTTACGCAGGTCCGCTTCGTTTTCGTTTTATTAAAACGAAGCTTTTACGAGGAGAACTCAAACTCAGAGAAATGGAAAATGTGAAAATATCTGCAACTTCAACGTAAACTAAGATTATTAAGTGCGATGGTGCAGTAGCAAGCGTCTCATCCTTGAGGACAAGGACTCTTCCTTAAGGATTCAACCTCTCTCGTTCTTCTCATCATTCTTCAAGGCGTCTCGTTATTCAAACTGCATTTCATTTCGTTCAACTGTTTTATAAATTTCGAAGACAACTTGAAGAACTACCTCCAGGACGAAAGGATGATGAAGGACATGCGGAAAGAGACGACGACGAAGACGGTGAGTCACATCCTGTCGGGCAGCTCTTTAAGTAAGAACTCTTCTGCTATTTTCGTTATTTCCTCGTTTTCCTCGTCTGGAGTGGAGCAACTCGCTTGGCTACTTCGTTATTCGGGTTACCCATTCAGCTAAACTTAACGCTGCTGTCGTCGGCGTTGAGCGGCGACCGGAAATGCATTCGGCCAGGATCAGGATGAGGATGACGACGATGATGTTGGCCGTGATAGTTTTTAATAAAGCAAATAAATCGGAAACAAGTCCGTTGCGAAGATCCGCATTGTTTCTGGCTTCGATGTTGTTGGATGAGGAACTGTTGGCCGGTTGCTAGGTCACAACAGCAGCGAGAATATTAAAACAAGAGAAACAACAGCAGCAGTAACAACAACAACAACTCAAAAGCAAGAGCAGATTAGTCATCTAGGAGTAGTTTCGTGAAAGAAGCTTTTCAGTTTCAACATGACACTTGAAATCCAAGCCAACGGAATATCAAAAACTCTAAGTCATTGAAAAGTTGGTCAGAGGAAACGAGGAGCAGAGCAATTTCATTGCTGATCTCATCAAGGGTAAAGTTTGTGAACTTTATAATAATTAACAATATTATTGAAGTTTTTGTACAGGGAGACGAACGGCAAACGATTTTTACAATGAATTTTAAACAAGCGAACTATTTAAATAATTAAAATTAAAGAATGCGAACAAGAAATGAAAAGGTTATATAAAATGCGAAATATTTGCACATTTTTCCGTTGTAAAATCAAATTACCTCGCTTTAGTGTAGTGCAAAAAGTTGCTTTTAATGGATGCATTTAATAAGCTTATCGGAAAAGAAACTTTCAACACGCAAACTTTCTAATTGCAGCTTAAGATGAATGCCTTAAGTGCTTTTTTGTACAATGGGAAAATTAATGAGTATCGCGGTTTTATTGATTTCATCGGGATTTAAACATTTTCGTCCTGCTTTACAAAACTCAGTTCGTCGTTTCCCATCTCGCTAGGAAACTTCCGTCAATTTCTCCCTCTCTGATGAACAACAACTTGCCGATTAAAACTCCTTTCG
Organism: Thecophora atra; assembly: GCA_937620795.1. Lineage (NCBI taxonomy): Eukaryota > Metazoa > Arthropoda > Insecta > Diptera > Conopidae > Thecophora > Thecophora atra. The sequence goes on along the minus strand of OW569397.1, from coordinate 95,169,281 downwards.
AACTAATTTTAGCTGCTCGTATTAATTAGGAAATGCGAAATTCTACTTCCTTTTTGTATGGCAGAATTTGTGTGTATGCATGTTTGATTTTCTGTGCTTTTTACCAACTAGAAGCACAAGAAAATAGGAATGGGGCAAGCAATAAACACAACTTCCAATTTGAAGATGTAAATACATGTATGAACGTAGAAATACTATAGTATATATACACAAAACCATTCGTAAGTGTATATAAACATAAACCTATGCATAAACGTAGCTTCGGTCAAAATGGCGACGTAACGGAAGCTGTTTTTTATTATTTTTCATTGTTGTTGTTGTTATTAATTAATTAATTGCTTCTGAAATCCATTACCGTCAGCTAGGATTTTTATGTTTCTGTTGATTTCAATTTTATTATTGATTTGATTGCTAATATAATCATGACTTTTGTTCTTTCTAATTCTGTTTTTAATGGTGATGTTATTTCTTTTTCTCCCTCTTTAAATTTCATGGTCGCCATTTTGTTTTGTGCATTGCTTTCTTACATCGTTTGCCCTGCAGTTACAATATCAACAATAAAATTCAATTGAAATTCATTTTCAGTTTGATTTGGATTCAATTTGTATTTGAATTTTTTATTCGTTTTTACAGCGTTTTTTCCTCGTTTTATTCTTTGTTTTAGTCTTTTCTCTTCCTCCTTCTTTGTTATCCAGTTTACAAAATTCTTTAATTAAATTCCATCCAATTTGAGGTTATTTTTCATTTGTGGCCGACTGTTTGATAATTATGTTAAAAATGATAATATTTAATAATTATTAATATTATTTTTTATTAAATTTGTATACGTTAAAATTGCTTGCATAGTTTCATCGTCAACTAAAGCAGTTTTAAAAGAAATTAAAATTAAATCAGCTTTAAAAACAAAAAGCGAAATTATGAAAAATTTTATCCAAAACATCAATAATAAAACTAATTTGTTTGGTGGTTTTGATTACTGAGGATTTAAAATGTTAAAAAAAACTGGTGAACAAAATTAATCATTGGCATCACAATTTAACACTTTGCCGCCGCGCTTCACCTTCGCGAACGTTTTCAAAATAAATCCGATGAAAAATTATACCTTTTAGTGAGACAAAGGCTGTAAATATTAATTGAAGCTATTAATTGAAATCATTAACTAAGTACTTATATATAATAAAATAATAATTAAGTTTTAAGGAAGAATGAATTAAAGAATATTATAAGAAAGCTTTTATTCTCAGCGCCTTATTGAATAGTGAAATCACTATTCATAATTTTTATTGTTATTTAACCACTTTTATGTTTTTAAACTCCAACTTTTTTATTCAATGTGTTTTTTGTTATTTTTGTTTTTAATATTCTATATTATTTGCTGTTTACCAGACCATCCCACAAAAGAAACGATTTCATTTTTTTTTTATAGTAAGAAATAATTACATTAAAATTTATTCAGTGTGAAAAAAGTGTAATCATAAATCGAGTAATCACAAATCGATGATTTTAGACATATTTAAAATTAATTTATTACGGAAGAAATCAAAAATTCTGTTACTGTCTCCTCTTTTTTCATCGTTCAATTAATTCTCTGACATTGAAACTTTATCAGTTATCCAGTCAATTAGCAGAAAATAAGCCATTTCGACAAGACCTTAATCTTCGTGTTTCTCTACTGAACATCCATCCTCAAAGGCTCCTGAAATAATGGCGTTAAAAGCCGGAGAAATTAAGGAAAAATTCGTTTCAAAAAAGTGGAAAGATAGAAAATTCAAATAAAACGAAAGAAGAGAATGACTAAAAAATATAGCGATTAAAAGTGCGGCATGATAAGAAAAAGGAAAAGAATCAAGACATGGATTCGGTTTCAGTTTAATGAGAAATCTTCTCTTTGATTAAAGACCACATTAGCAAATATTCCGTTTCTAAACTTTGCTCTCTTCATTCAGACGACTAAACCCTTAATAATTCAAAGAATTTGTCGAAAATTCTACAAAAGCTCATTAATATTCAAAAGATTTCGGGGGAAGTTGCGAGTTGAATCCTTATTTATTCAGCCGCCTGCATACTTAGACGAATGAATGATTGTTTGAAGAAGGAAGAGTGGGTTGACTGAATGTTGAATGATTTTAAGAATGGGCGATTGGATGACTTGGAGGATGGGTGATTCGACGTGTAGCTTTTTTAAGAATGGGAGGAATGAAATTGAGTGTGTGACTTGCTCTAAGGGTTGAATACATTCAGGATTGGATCTAATGGAAGTAGCATTGAGTTGTTTAAGAGAAAACCTAATAGTTTTCCAAAAGATTTCACTTTTATAATTTCAATAATACATAGATTATTCCTGATTTATAAAATTATTGATCATCCAATTTTTGAGATAATTTCTAGATTCAATTCTTTAATTTTTTATCCTATTATTATACAACAATTTTAAGTATATATATTTTATTATTTCTAGTCATTAGTAGTCATTTATATTGTGTGCAAATATCCATTTTACAAAATTCACTCCTTTTGCATTATCCCTTTTTTGACTCGTTTCCGTTTCCATAACTAATGAAATGTCAAGCAAGATAATAAGAGCAGGCTGCAGAATGAATAATGATTAATGTAGTGAAAAATTGTAATGTCAATTAGGACATCTTAACATTTTAAGGCCCTTTGAAATCATGAAGTGCTACGTTATTGAAGAGTAGAGACAGAAACCTTATATTTAATTTGAAATTTTATGGAAAAGGGATATGTGCAGAAGGGAATATAATAGTACAAGGAATACAATAGTATGCTTTTCATTGTCAAAAACATCGTTTAAGTAAACAGAGCTAAGTTTAGCTTCTGTTTAATATACAGCAGCTTTTCGGATGTTATTAAAATCTGTCTGATTGAAATTTCCTGAAACTATATTAGTTTAGACGTAAACATTCGTTGCGTGACCAAGATGATCATCGGCAACGAATTCGACTTATCCTAATCTTTGCTATCATCTATTCTATATCCACATTTTGCTTATTTTTAGTCTCTCCTGGCGCTATAAGCTCATAAGTCCTTTTTTATTCAAATTCCTCGGTCTATTCATCTGACCTATCCACATTTCCTCTTATGACTGCGGTTTTCCGTTGGTATAGGCGGTAAGACTAAGTTCATAAATTTAACTTCGGCGCCTGAGGAAGAGAAGAACTCTATATACTGGAATTTTGTTATTCCTCCACCACTTCTTCAGTTGACAACCTCTAACTAACCACTAAAATCCTTTTCCTTTTTTTCTGTACCAAATATAGTAATTTAAAGACCACGTCTATGATGAAAGACGAGCACAGAAAGTAGATTTTTCTCTCATCCCATATAAACTTCATTCACATAATCACATGTTTAAACTACACAGAGAAAAAAGATTCTATAATGTCATAGAAAGTCATCATTGTTTTCTGCAAATTAATTCAATGATTTCCAGTCATACAACGTAATGCTATAAAAACACGAATTATAATTCTATGATTTCTATAATGATATATTCCGAATTTATACAAATCTATCCATTATTTTATGAAATACAAGTAGAAAAATCAAAGAATATCTTTCAATGAATAATAAAATCTGAGTTCGAATATCGAAGAATGTGCTGTATGTTTTCAATATTCAAAATTTTAGAAAACAATGAAATAATTTAGCTTTTCAAAGAGGCGTGCTGTATGTTTTCAATATTCAAAATTTTAGAAAACAATGAAATAATTACGCTTTTCAGAGAAGCGTACTTTTTGGTTTCATAGAAAAAAATTGTAGAAATCATTTAATTGATTTCGTATATTATCATCTAAATTCTATGAAACAACAAGCAAATTCGAAATTTAGAGAAATGAATCTGTTGAAATAAAAACACATAAAATTTTTTTTTAATATTATATAAGTTTATTTTTATAAAATATGTATATGTATTATTATAACATAAAATTTACATAAAAGGTAAACTTAGTTTTATGCAGTACGTACCATTGCATAATCTAATTATGTTCATAGGCGGAAACTTGATTTTTGAGTGATCGAATATATAGAAATTGTTCGAGTACATGCTCTGTTTTTCCAATACATAGCTTTGGAGGTGCTCATCAAAACTTTTAACATTTAAGAGTTCAGTAATAAAGTAAATGTGTGCACTTACTGTCATAAATATAAATTGGATAACGTAAAACATTATTTCATTCTTACTAGTATCAACTGCCAGTATATTATTTATATAAAACTTTGTGCCAAAAATTTCTATTTCTTTTAACGCGGACAAATTTTCCAAACTACCAATTTTCTTTTCAATAATTTCTTTCTGTTTAGGATTACTAATAATAATATCTTCCTTTGACTCCCCCTTCAAAAATTTATTTAAATAGCTTTCTGGTTCACAATAATTATTCATTGCCTGTTGATAGGTCAATTTAATACCTAAACTATGCAATATGTTTTTTCTAGAGCAACACATGTTTGCATACTGTTTTAAAAGCTTGTGCTTTGCTTCAAAACGCATAACCCATAGTCTCTTTATTGGTCCTAATTTTTTAATGACTGTTGGGTAGTGCGTTATGAAATGATGTTTTGGTGTTAAATTAGCTTGAAGTGTACTAATGTAATGCTTATGATGCTCTTCAATAAGAATTTTTAAGAAGTTTAAACTTTCTTCATTAAAACTAGGTTGTGATACACATTCAATTAACTTTAATAATAGAATAAGAAGCTTCCACATTTCGTCATTTCTCGGAACTAAGTCACCAATTATTAGAGGCAAAAAATGAATGAAAGTTTTCATTTGAGCGGCAGATGTTTTGAGTTTTTTTTTATGTAATTGTTCCATCGTAATCGGACCAAATTTATTTTTTGAATTGTGTTTGCCAACGGGAAATGAAAACTTTCTGTTTTTGAATTTTGAACTCAATGAATTTGGCAATAATGGAAAACTTAAATAAATAGTTGACAATTTATGTAGTCCAGATTTAGATCCCAGAGGATTACAGATTTCAATGTCGTCTTGATACAACATGTAAGGAATGACAATCTTGTTTTTAAAATATTGCATTTTAGACTTCCACACGAGGCCATGAATTACATTGGAAATTATATCTCTTTCACTGTTAAGTTGCATATAATTTTCTTTCATGGCTGACAAAATATTTGGCGATGATAAAAATTGTTTAAGGTTCTGTTTTATAGGTAACAAAATGCCTTTTGATATGCCACGATTGATATTATTAATGTCTACTCCATCAGCAATAACATATTCTTTGAAATCACTGTATGCATTTTTATTTTTAAGATATTTTTTATACTTATACTCGGTATTAAACATACTAAATGAATCTTTTAATTCTTGAAACTTTTGCTTTATATCGTCGACATTATTTAGAAGTAAAGCAGAATTTGATATACATACAAACAATTTCTCAACATCACGAATAATTTCATTTGCAGTTGCTCTGTTTAGAAATCTATTACCATATATTTTCACAACAAATAGGAAAACATAATCTTTATCATTAACATTTTCACGGAACTTCTTTTCTGTTTCAACCGCACCATTCTTAAAATTGCTTAAGTCAGTTATATTATCTTTTGAACTATTACAATTTTTGCTTAAACGCGTTTGTTGGCAAGTATTATTATTGTGTTTGCGCACCAAATGTCGCCGAAAAGAATGTATGTTTTGGAATGTTTGGAAACAAAACGTGCATTGGAAAAAATTTGTGAGGTGTGATAATTTATGCAAATATTTCAGGTGCGTAAAATAATCTTCAATATTTGGAGCGCAAACACTACATAGGAAGCAGTTGTACATTTTACTTTTTGTTACTATGTATTAATTTTCAAGATCAGATAATAGTTCATATAAAGCATTTGTTTTTTTACCATTTAGAGGTATTCCGAAGAAATAGTACTGTATAAATTCCCAAACAGAATGTGAAGCTTTCGGGTATTCCAGGTTAAACACATAAAAAATTTTAAATGCAACCGACAGTGCTCTACAAAATGTTTGACATTTATAAATTACTTTGTCTAAGTAAACATAAAACCGCAGGCTGTCATTGGTGGACAATCCAACTACCACTATTAACGGCTGCATCCCCAATCCCCTCTTAGCCAGAAAGTTCATGTGTTGTTCCGCTGCTGTTATAATATTATAACCCGACTTTATTTGAAAATAGTAAATCTTGTAAATTTAATAATTAATAATTTTATGAATTCTTACCTCTACCAGTAATGCAAACGATTGTTGGCCTTCAAGAATCGATGGCTTCCATGCTGTGCCGCCACTGTGTATAATAGTGGGCTTCAAAATTGCTGGGAGTAAATAAATAAGGTAAAAGTCATGCGTATTCGGCGGTATATTTTCCTTAAGTTTCAGCAAAGTGGTCCGACAAGTGGTATCTTTGATTGAATTTTCATAAATAGCTTTTATTTTTGATGAAAAAATATCCCACTTTGAAGTGAGAATATTTTCTTTTCCAGGGTGTAACTCGTTGAAGTCAATTTCAATCTAAAATATATGCATAAGTGTAAGTAGACATGTATGTATGGAATTCAATTCCAAGACGATAATTTTAAAAGATGTTAAAGACTTACTAATGTGCTACCTATATTTTGTGACAATTATTTATAGGCCATTCACTGAATATATCAATTTTTTCACTTCTGATTTGATGTATACGATAGCAATGTGTTCTTTTCCATGCAGGAATTACCATATGCTCTGGCTCCCAATTTTTTTTTAGCCACTGAACATCTTCCGAGTTAACAGAGAGAGATTCTGTAATTTCACCACCATGATCCGATGAATCAGAAACTTTTCGCAATTTATATCGGCTTTCCAGGACACCTTTCTGACGATATTTTTGCGACAAAGTGTAATATCTGCCAGCCAATTTGCCTTTGCTGGCGCGGCTCGAAGAGAGATATGTATGTTTCCTATGTGTTTAAAATTTTCCTAAAATTATTTTGTTAGAATTTATAATTTCTCTGTTCTCACCTCTCTTTCCTTTGAGAATAGATTAATTATCTGCGCAACGGCTTCTTTGTAGTCGGCAGTCAAAACTTGATGCTTTCTCTCAATCCAGTAGTTTGCAATAAGTGTACATATATCGTTTCTGTTTGCATGTGATAAGTTGTTCGTTGCTTTAAATTGTTTTTTTATACTTTGCCCCAACAGAGAACTCTCAATGATAGTTTCCAAATTCTAGAATTGAACTATGAAGTGTGTGCCACGCTTTTTGATGTGAGCAAAAAATAAAGCATTTAATTACCTTAATTTTATTCCATTCTCTACACTAAAACCGATACCAAAACAGAAAAATTCCTAGAGTTATTTTTTCTAACAAATTCCTGTTACGCGACGTCGCATAATTTACATTTGTTATGTTCGTTACTGTTTTACTATCTGTCACACTAAAACTGCAAACCCACAAAAATATAAAAGAATCGATCAACTGAACACACAAACGCTGGAATTTTTTTTACACATAACGGGATCAAGCCGTTAAAATTTGGTTGCATCAAATACTGTGCCTCATTATACACATAATATTACACTTATATACTTAATTTAAGGCATCTAAAGAAACGCAACCATAAAGCAAAAATACAAAATAATAAAAAATAACACTTCCTAAAATGCCATTCTTTTTATATCGGTTTTAGTGTAGAAAATACGGTAATGTTTAATTTTTTGCTTCTTATTAAAGATACGTACCAAATTATCCAAATTATGTGATGTCGGTGGAGAAGCGCTTAAAAATGATGCGCTTGTGGGAGATCGTGACGATTTTGGTGAAGGTGTACTTAACAACCAATCTGAAATATTCGTCACAGATTTTGTCACTGTATCGTCCGATTGCGTATAAAATCCCTAAAAAGCAAATAATTTACAAAGTAGCATAATTACTATACTATAATATCGCTTAAAATATTATTTACATTTTCACGACGCCATTCCGAAATACGTGCCCGAAATTTTATTCTTAAACCGAGACAGGAATCATGTATTAACACGTTTATATCATCACTTGTCATAAATTTTAGGCATTCCAAGTCAATACCTTTTTCTAAAAACGACTGCTTTAGAGAAGCAAATCCCCACTTCTCGAGCAACTGTTGCACTTCTATAATACTGTTGCTGAAATATTCTTTATTTGCACCATTTGCACTCACGTCGCAAAATTCGTTAAATTCTTCCATTATAAATAACACCGACGACGCGAACAATTAAAACACGACTAAAGAATAACGAGGTACTTTCGGGCAAAATTGGTACATAACGGAAACTGTTTTTTATTATTTTTCATTGTTGTTGTTATTAATTAATTAATTGCTTCTGAAATCCATTACCGCCAGCTAGGATTTTTATATTGCTGTTGATTTCAATTTTATTATTGATTTCATTGCTAATATAATCATGACTTTTGTTCTTTCTAATTCTGTTTTTAATGGTGATGTTATTTCTTTTTCTCCCTCTTTACATTTCATGGTCAACATTTTGTTTTGTGCATTCCTTTCTTACATCGTTTGCCCTGAAGTTACAATATCAACAATAAAATTCAATTGAAATTCATTTTCAGTTTGATTTGGATTCAATTTTTATATGAATTTTTTACTCGTTTTTACAGCGTTTTTTCCTCGTTTTATTCTTTGTTTTAGTCTTTTCTCTTCCTCCTTCTTTGTTATTCAGTTTACAAAATTCTTTAATTAAATTCCATCCAATTTGTGGTTATTTTTCAGATGTTGCCGACTGTTTGATAATTATGTTAAAAAATTATAATATTTAATAATTATTAATATTATTTTTATTAAATTTGTATACGTTAAAATTGCTTGCATAATTTCATCCTCAACTAAAGCAATTTTAAAAGAAATAAAAATTAAATCAGCTTTAAAAACAAAAACAGACATTTTATTCAAAACATCAATAATAAAACTAATTTCTTTGGTGGTTTTAATTACTGAGCACATAAGTTATTAAATTAATTAATTAATTTATTTATTTATTTATTAATTAATTAATTTATTTATTTATTTATTAATTATTTAATTAATTAAATGTTAAAAAAACTGGTGAACAAAATTAATCATTGGCATCGCAATTTAACACTTTGCCTCCGCGCTTCAACTTCGCGAATGTTTTCAAAATAAATCTGATGAAAAATTATATCTTTTTGTGAGACGAAGGCTGTAAATATTAATTGAAGTTATTAATTGAAATCATTAACTAAGTACTTATATAAAACTAAATAATAATTAAGTTATTTAGAAGAATTCATAGAAATGTTATCAGAAAACTTCTGTCCATTTGAGTTATTTTATTTTATACTATTCAATGTTTCTTTATAAAAAATTTTATTTGTTCTTATAGTAAAAAATAATTTATTTAATTAATTAATAAAGAAGTGTAATCATAAATCGAGTAATCACAAATCGATGATTTTAGACATATTTAAAATTAATTTATTAAGAAAGAAATCAAAAATTCTGTTACTGTCTCCTCTTTTTTCATCGTTCAATTAATTCTCTGACATTGAAACTTTATCAGTTATCCAGTCAGTTAGCAGAAAATAAGCCATTTCGACAAGACCTTAATCTTCGTGTTTCTCTACTGAACATCCATCCTCAAAGGCGCTTGAAATAATGGCGTTAAAAGCCGGAGAAATTAAGGAAAAATTCGTTTCAAAAAAGTGGAAAGATAGAAAATTGAAATAAAACGAAAGAAGGGAATGACTAAAAAATATAGCTATTCAAAATCCGCTATGATAAGAAAAAGGAAAAGAATCCAGACATAGATTCGGTTTCAGTATAATGAGAAATCTTCTCTTTGATTAAAGACCACATTAGCAAATATTCCGTTTCTAAACTATGCTCTCTTCATTCAGACGACTAAACCCTTAATAATTCAAAGAATTTGTCGAAATTTCAACAAAAGCTCATTAATATTCAAAAGATTTCGGGGGAAGTTGCGAGTTGAATCCTTATTTATTCAGCCGCCTGCATACTTAGACGAATGAATGATTGTTTGAAGAAGGAAGAATGGGTTGAGTGAATGTTGAATGATTTTAAGAATGGGCGATTGGATGACTTGGAGGATTTGTGATTCGACGTGTAGCTTTTTTAAGAATGGGAGGAATGAAATTAAACGAGTGACTTGCTCTAAGGGTTGAATACATTCAGGTTTGGATCTAATGGAAATAGGATTGAGTTGTTTAAGAAAAAACCTAAATAGTTTTCCAAAAGATTTCCCTTTTTTAATATCAATAATACTCGTACATAGATTATTCCTGATTTATAAAATTATTGATCATGTCATTTTTCTGAGCTAATTTCTAGATTCAGTTCTTTAATTCTTAGTCTCATTATTATACATCAACTTTAACTGTATATATGTTATTATTTCTAGTCATTAGTAGTCATTTATATTGTGTGCAAATATCCATTTTGCAAAATTCACTCCTTTTCGATTATCCCTTTATTGACTCGTTGCCGTTTCCATAACTAATGAAATATCAAGCAATCTAATCAGAGGCGGCTGCAGAATGAATAATGATTAATGTAGTGAAAAATTGTAATGTCAATTAGGACATCTTAACATTTTAAGGCCCTTTGAAATCATGAAGTGCTACTTTATTGAAGAGTAGAGACAGAAACCTTATATTTAATTTCAAATTTTATGGGTTCTGAAAAAAGACGTCAGCGTCTATGGAAAAGGGATATGTGCAGAAGGGAATATAATAGTACAAGGAATACAATAGTGTGCTTTTCATTTTCAAAAACAACGTTTAAGTAAACAGAGCTAAGTTTAGCTTCTGTTTAATATACAGCAGCTTTTCGGATGTTATTGAAATCTGTCAGATTGAAATTTCCTGAAACTATATTAGTTTAGATGGATGGTACACAAGAATCACACTCGTAAACATTCGTTGCGTGACCAAGATGATCATCGGCAACGAATTCGACTTATCCTAATCTTTGCCATCATCTATTCCATATGATTATTTTGCTTCCTTATTTTTAGTCTCTCCTGGCGCTATACGCTCATAAGTCCTTTTTTATTCAAATTCCTCGGTCTATTCATGTGACTTATCCACATTTCCTCTTATGACTGCGGTTTTCCCTTGGTATAGGCGGTAAGACTAAGTTCATAAATTTAACTTCGGCGCCTGAGGAAGAGAAGAACTCTACTACCCACTAAAATCCTTTTCCTTTTTTTCTGTACCAAATAGAGTAATTTAAATATAAGGTCTATGATGAAGGACGAGCACAGAAAGTAGATTTTCTCTTATCCCATATAAACTTCATTCACATAATCACAGGTTTAAACTATTAAATGCGAAATTCCTGTATATTTCACTTTAAATGCCGTTGGTAATCCATTCTTCGAGCACAATTTGTAGAACATTTCATTGGATGACCTCGGCATTTGTTCCGTTCTTCTTTTCGGAAAACTGAAAGCATCCTTATTCCGGATTCGCAACCATGGCAATTGCATCCTCCATAACAATGCAATTGTTATGCTTTTCGACAAAACTTTCGACACAAAGGACTCGTGATGTATCCCCGCTGACGCTGATGACGATGCCGCTGCTCCTGATACTGATGCTGACGATGTTTATGATGGTGATAATAATTGTGATAAAGTGAGAAACGAATGCCTCAATTTGCATTGTTTTTAAAGAAGAGAAAAGTTATAGGGAACTGAGTTCGTTGCTCGGATGGATGTTGGACAATAGATTGGTGTGTAGTTTTGCTGGTTCGTGGAGTTGGATAATTCTAAGTTGTTCAGTGAGTTTGTTGTTTCAAAGTCGGTCGCTCGGTTGGCCAATTCTGTTGTCGATTGTCTCTGAAGTCGTTTCGGGAAGTCGTTGTACATGAAACATGTCCCATGAACTCGTGTCCTTTGTACTCTCTACGCGTATGTAGACAAGGATATGGTTTTAATTTCTTTCCAAGGATAATTTCGTTTTGCAAAGTTTGCGCTTTACAGAAACGGGAAAAAGAAGAAAGGATATGGAATGCGATGGAAACGATATGAGAAAGGGTCGATAATGCAAGCAGAGCTGTGATGAATGATGTGACAATTGTTTTTGGAAAACTTATATCACTTTTTCTTTTTTCACTATATTCCTCTATTAAATACTTTTCCGAACACATCAATAGTGTTTTTTTTTGCAGGAGCGAAAACTAATGTAAGACAATTAGGATAAAAGAAATAAAGGACAAAAATATCCATTCTAGTCTGACTTCTCTTATCTTTAAAGATCTAAGACTTGAACCCATAATCCTGCTATAAGTTAATCCAGCTGTAGATTAGAAACAATCGAGAATGCATTTAAGTAATACTTGTAAAAACCGTAAATAAAATTTCAAGATGAATTTCAAGCATTCGCCTTAACATTAGCTTCAAATGAGGTAATTTAAAGCACTACTACACAAAGCAGTTGCATCGTTTCCATGGCAACCCTCAAGTGGTCTGAAGTACGAATAACACAGGATATAAATTGAGATTGAATCCATACACAGCTCCTGCGGGACTCAATACAATCTAGAAATTAAACCAAGCGAGAAATACAAACTGAGAGATTAAATATCAAATATCAAATGCTGCAGCCGAATATTGTTACGATTCTCGATAGTGTGCATGTTTCGAAGAGTGCAAGAGAGGTTAGGAGAAAGAACATATGCAGATATGCTAAATAATATATCGTATGAAGGATGAAAATTGAAAAGAGAAAAGGGGACATAAGTAATCCGCATCTGAAAAGAGACTTTAACAATTTGTGTGAGAAATCGCCTTCCTCTAGATTTAGAGTTTTAAATGAAGTGCAAAATCTATCACAAAAATTACGCTTCCAATTGTAAATTGTGATTTAAAAATGTTTACTAAAGCGAAAGTGGTAAATAATAATATTTTATTGTTTATATATTTTATTATTAAAGGTAATATAATTAAATATAGTAAAGGTACTATACACTAAAGATCTGATTTCGTGTGATTTGAATATTGAACAACACTCGTCGATGTAAATTTGTTCTGTTGAACTGTGGCCTTTATTACTAATGTCAAAACTGGGTGGGAAAACTTCCAATACCGCAAAAAATATTTGCCTGTTGTCGAGGTTACCAATTAAAATTTCAATGCATGGCTTTAGACTCTTGCGAGAAGTGGAAGTACCTGATTAAAAAAGAAAATCAATGCCAAAAAATACAAAAATTGTAATGTAAAAAATGCCAGCTGTTATTCCAACTCATGGCTCATGGATTCTAGCTTCCGTTGCCACTGAAATACAACTGCTATTTGGTATTTTAAGCTTTTATTGGTTCGATTTTTGCGGCGTGAGTTTTTTCCTAAGCGGACTTATGTAAAAATTTAACAACAGCAACCACGAAAATTAAAAGCAAAACGGAAAAATGTTTGCATAAAGCACTCACACAGAAACGCACACTAAACATCGTACTCGACACGAAGGAAATGAAAAAAAAAGCGCTTCGCAAATTGTTGCAGCCTCAAGAAGAAAACCGCTGCAAATTGGAAGCTATATTTTTGCTGTTGCTTTGTTTGGCGGTGCTGTTGACGGTCCACTTAGCTAAGCACAGCCTTCGCTCCCTCTGACATGGTTTTGTCACCATGGAACGTGTTCATTGTTGGTCTGGCGAATATTTTGATACGGTTGGCAGCTTGTCGTCTGCGAATCCAAGCACGTGCACATTCGAAACTTCAAATCCTTCATGCGTAGAGAAATATGGGGATAATCCGGAATATCGGAATAATCGGAAATCAGCCCTGAGCGGAAACCCGCTATAATTCTACAAAAAAAAAAAAAAAATCTACATAAAAGAAAGACAATATTATACAAAAAAATAGAAAATATTTATAGGGAAGAAAGATAGGAGGCTGATTGGAGGTGAAGAGCACACGTCAAACATAGAGTATCTATACAAGAACCAATGATAGGCCTACTATGATCCTCACCCACTGACTGCAGCTGAAATATGATTTACATCCGTCGGGCCTGCATATAACGAACGAATACATTCCTTTCTTTTAACGGGGGTGTATGGGTACACTTAGTCCCATCCTTGCTGTCGCCAGATTGTATTATTATCCACAATGAAAGGCGTATATGAAGACACTACATTCCGGTACCAATTTGGAGTATATACTTAGTGAAGTGTTTTTTGAAGGAGAACCTAATACGGAGACATCAGGAATTGCCAAGGCTGAAATTTCCTTGCAATAAACTGATGTGAACATTGAGAAGTTATATCAGTAGTCACTAGAGAACAGCATCCTACGAGATGGAATGTAGTCCTTCCCTCGGTAGTCTTGGAAGAATAAAGAAGTAAAAAACACATTAGGCATGCTGTGATATTAGCCAGCGATTTTGCAGACGACCTAGCAAAAAATAGTAGCAAGTCTTTTTTGGGGCTGGAACTATTTTGTTCACATATATTTGTAACGACGAGTTTTCCTTTCCCAGCCGGGAATAGCTCACTCGTCCGAGGGTTCGTGGCAAGTGGATCTCGGAACCACTTGCGAACAATATTTTAAGCTGCGTTTCCGAATTTCGTTCGATTGGTGTTTCAACCAATCTAGCACTGACTCAGAGAGTTCAACTCGGACGCAATTCCTAATATCGTTTTTATTTAATTTCCTTAACAATTTTTATAATACTTAGAATACCTTATAATTTATAAAGAGCCGCTGTGGCGGTCAAGAGCCAAATAAGGGTCGTTTTTAAAGAGCCGCTTTTGCGGTCAAGAGCCAACTAAGGGTCGTTTTAGAGAGCCAACTAAGGGTCGTTTTTAGAGAGCCGCTTTTGCGGTCAAGAGCCAACTAAGGGTCGTTTAAAGAGCCAACTAAGGGTCGTTTAAAGAGCCGCTTTTGCGGTCAAGAGCCAACTAAGGGTCGTTTTAAAGAGCCAACTAAGGGTCGTTTTAAAGAGCCAACTAAGGGTCGTTTAAAGAGCCGCTTTTGCGGTCAAGAGCCAACTAAGGGTCGTTTAAAGAGCCGCTTTTGCGGTCAAGAGCCAACTAAGGGTCGTTTAAAGAGCCAACTAAGGGTCGTTTAAAGAGCCGCTTTTGCGGTCAAGAGCCAACTAAGGGTCGTTTTAAAGAGCCAACTAAGGGTCGTTTAAAGAGCCGCTTTTGCGGTCAAGAGCCAACTAAGGGCCGTTTTAAAGAGCCAACTAAGGGTCGTTTAAAGAGCCGCTTTTGCGATCAAGAGCCAACTAAGGGTCGTTTTAAAGAGCCAACTAAGGGTCGTTTAAAGAGCCGCTTTTGCGGTCGAGAGCCAACTAAGGGTCGTTTTCCTTACAAATACTTAAAAATAAAAGAGCCACAAATGTGGTCGATATGTATGAAAAACGTTTTCTAGGGCCACTGGAATACCTATCCAAAAGAGCTAACCTTGCCAACGACACTGCTATACGTGAATATCAGTGCTTGTGTCGATCAAGAGCTAATCTAAAATGTTCGGATAAGCTCGTTAAAAGCGACACTCGAAATAAATCATGTGTGAATCATACGATATTTCCAATGGAATCGCCCGTGAAATGAAGACAAATTCTATTTGTTTAGCATCATCATTTCCATCAGTTGCCTTTCCATGTTTCCCGGTATTGCTGTGTTGTTGTTGTCTTTCCATGTTTCTTTATACGGAATCAGGTTTCGTTGATGTTGTTGGTTATTGCGAGTTTCTATTCATTCGTATTATGTTTAAATGTCGGTATGTACATGCTTGCTTAGTTTTGTCTGCTCGATCTGAAGTATGTAAATATTTTGCGTAATTATGTATTCGGAGTGTTTGATTGATTATTTTGACTTCGCCTTTTGCTTTGCTCTTCATATTTAACTAATATGTATAGAAATATGTGCATCTAATTGTCTAATCTAAAACTATTTATATTAAAATATTATTGTAACGAATTGTGGTCGTTACATATTTATGGAGAAAAACAGGAAAAATACAACTGATCGTAGAAATGGCTGGAAAAACACTCTCACCAATTGACTGGTAGAGAAATAAAAACTCTTTCGCTTATTCTAAAAAATTTTAATTATTGTGTTGTGTAGGTTCCACTTTATATAAATAAAATGTTCCTACATAAAAATTCCGATAAAAATGTTTTTATCATAATTTTCATGTATGTAAAGAGTTAAGTGATTATGCATCCTTGCGAAATGCGTACAAACATGTAAAATATGATCCAGCACCTTGTAGAATCTGAAAATATTATAAAACTAATTTTAAATCTACGTTTTAAATCTCATACTCACCGAAACCGCGGTTGTCAAAGACAAACTAAAGAAGCCCAAACCCGTCAATGATTTCGGCACCTGATTCAACTCGATGCACACAGCAATCATTTTCATCAGCTTTACGTTTTCTTCGGAATTCGGCGAATCCAAAATAACATCCTCCCAATTGGACAGATAATACATAGAGCTAAGTTCATTTGTCTATGGTTAAGAGAAAAATAAAATTATAGCTGTTAATGTGCAATGTTAACATGCCTTTCGACTACCTTTTCAATCAACTGCGATCCCAATTCCCCGAGAACCAGAAGCTCCACTACTTTTCCGGCGATCCAGATTAAGTAAATGTAGACCGTGGAGATGGGCGAACCGTATAGCTTGTACTGTAAGCTCAAACAGAACTTGTTAGAAAGTCTTCAACACTGAAAGCACCCAAATATTCACTTACCGTTGCCACCGTGAATCCCATTACACACAGCAGTATGGCGCATAGACCCAGCAGTACAAAAATTCGGAACGAATACATTGTCTGCATTTGGTCCGCAAAACTATTCAATTTCACGTGGCGCCTCACAATTCCCGCCAATCTCTGACGAAACCTACGCGCAATGAAGGACTTGTGACAGCCTTTCAACGATGAGTGCAACTTGGTCGTGTCCTGTTGTAACATCGTGTAACGTGCATTCAAGTGCAGGATCATTGTGACCAACAGATTAGACTCAGCCACAATACACGCGCCTCCAGTGAAGCTGACTGCAATGCTGGCGAACAACAAAGGCAAGTATATGGGCAGCGGCTTGTAGTCGAAGGGGAAAAGTAGCTTAAAATTTGGCAGAACTCGAGACGAAGGTGAGCTCAAAACTGGAAAAGTTGATCTGTAGACTAAGGCACCAATAAACGAGTATGTATAGAGCACGGTCGGTAGACGCTGACGTTCTATATTCCGATAAGTTAAAGGATTGCGCTCTCTACAGCAAAAAAAAATACAGGACTACGGAAACTCGCATAGTTGCTTTGACCTTACTTATCGATATATATCTTCTTGTAAAACTCAACCAGCAATTCCTTGAGCTGCTGTCTGTTGAATACTAGGTTTCCGACACGTAGACTGACTTCAACAAGGATGATGTATGGAGCCAATCCTTCCAGTAAGATGCCGATATTCTTTACGTTGGCGACAATGTAGTATAGTTGGGGAAGATGAGCCAAAGCGAATATTACAAATGTACTGAAAACTCGAAAATTATCGAGGAAACGAATCTGACGGCTAGCATGATCTCTTAAAGGCCAGCAAATACTAAGAAAAAAGATGCGGATTTGCCACTCGAGGGGAGCCACTTGCCCGTTGTCTAATCGTGGCTGAAAGTAGTACATGCCGATAGGAACTTTCTGAATTGAACTGCAGATTTATCCGAAGGTATAAAAGTGCAATTTGAGTATCCACGAATAAAGGAAATTTTGAACTGTCTATTACTAATTAAAAAATGGCTTTATAATGTCCGCCTTTTAAAATGTCCGCCTGAATTGGCACTTGAAGCCGCAACGATTCTAACTCAGTAGAACTTATTAAAAGTTTTTCTGTCTTTATGAAGGCCAAAACTCAATTAGCTTAATTAATGCGTGGGAACGAGTGAAAGTCGTTAAACACTAAGGAGGACAAATAGATAAGGATGTTGTATTTTGCCATCTTTCCAATTGCAATCATTAATAATTGATTATTGCCAGTTTAGTGTTTACGCATGTTTATAGATTTATTGATTTACCTCTTCTACTTAACTTGTTTTACCTTTTCTTTAAGTAAAAATTAAAAGGAGTATGAGTATTCCTTTCAAAAAGTATGAAGGAGTAAATCAGTAAATTTTAGAAAAAATAAAAATATCCCTTTTGGGGGCAATTTAGTAATTACAGTGTCTGACTATCATCACTCTATAAATCTACTTCCTTAAATAGTCTCCAACATGTCGAAAAGCTCTCCAAAAACTTAGAAAATTGACTCTAAGATTATCTTAAATTACTGAACCTAGAAAATTAATGGAAAATTTGTCAATAAGGCAGTGCTCCAAAAGCGTTCCAGTTCATTTACATATCGATGATCGCACCTAGATATTTTACCTAGCGTATCCGAGGAATATTATTTTTACTTGCGAAAAAACAAGCTCCGTTTTACTGTATTTTATACCTACGCCTAAGACTTTTCTAATCCAGTATAACTTGTCGAGCCTTCTGTTCCTGATCACCTCCAATGAGGACTAAAACACGGTCCTCTGCGTTCATCGATCAGATAGCAACAAGAGCGGTTGTCCATGGGTTTGATTTTGTTTTTCTTATCTTTTTTTATAGCTACTTAGCACAGTTTAAAATGAATTCTTAAGTAAGGTTCATTTCATATCTCCCTTGACTAAATGCACCGAGACTGATTTCTAAAGTGCGAAACTTTAGATCGATCTATGCTTGGGAAGTCTCAAATGCCCTAGACTTTTCAAAGGTCGTGTTAAAAGTATTCGTTATGAAATTAACCATATTGTTTTCTTTCCTCTACAGCAGATAATACCTTCTCCGCGATTGTAAAAACCCCAACTGTCCCCTTATTCAAAGTAATGAAATTAAGATAATTGTCCGTTTCCACTTTTCGAGTTTTAAATTTTTGAAAAAGTGCATTAAACAACCAACTTTATTTTATTTTTATTTTATTTATTGAAGTCATTGCTGGTATTACTTAATGCAACGAGCATATATTATGAAGAGATTACAAAGGCGAATTCACGGAAAAAATATTTTGACTTGGGTTACAAAGTTCGGGGACGGACCATTTCAGTCGACTCGAACTTCGTTTGCTTTTATTTCATGCGTATGAGGCAGCAGAATGCCGTATAAACTTATGCAAAAAAGTGCTTCAATGCAAACATCGTGGACATACGATGTGTGAAGTAAAACAAGTGAAGATTATGGGTTTCTCAGGTGTGGAGAGGCAAGGGGTAAATTTACCTTCTTATAATTTTACAATAACAATTCCCAATCGTCCACGCAGGCAGAAATTTTCAATTTGGGTTTTACGACCTTTGAAATATGTAATACTGTTGTTATTTTTTTCTTCGTTTGTTGAGAATATGCGTTTGTGATTTGCTTATGGGTGGAGGGGGAGAGAAGCGATGGGTTTTTTCTGTTTATGATTTCTGATCAAATTTTTACATTTTTAGTTCTGAGCATTTTCGGCTTCTTCATTCAATTTGCTCCTTTCGCACTATGTCACTACAATTTTAATGAGGGTATAAAAAAGGTAGTATGTACTTATATTAAAAAGTATTATTTAATTGAAGTTAATCTTTCGGTAAGTAATAAGTAGTAAAATAAGGGAAAATGCTAAATCAAAAAAAATTAAAATATAAATGGTTGAGAAATTAAGAATATTTTAGCAATTAATGTTCAATGCCAAATTACGAAAATTTTTTAGTTTTCCATATATTGTACTCTAAATAAAAATTGTTTACTTTGTATTAATTTTATTCAAGTTATTAAGCACTACCTTTTCTACACTCGAATTAAAATTGTAGTGACATAGTGCGAAAGGAGCAAATCGAATGAAGAAGCCGAATAGCTCAGAAGCTGAAAATGTAAAAATTTGCGAAATGATCAGAAGCACAAAAATCATAAACAGAAACAACCCCTTGCTTCTCTTCCCCCTCTGATAATCAAAGCGCACAGGAATATTCTCAACCATCGAAGGAATAACAACAAACAGTATTGTTTCAAAGGTCATAAAACCCAAAGTTGAAAAATTCTGCTTTGTACCTGTGCACACGATGGGAAATTGTTATTGTAAAATATTAATAAGAAGTTAAATGTACTCCTTGCCCCTCCACGCCTGAGAAACCTATAATCTTCATTTGTTTTACTTCACACATCGTATGTCCACGATGGTTGCATTGAAGCACTTTTTTTGCATAAGTTTATACGGCATTCTGCTGCCTCATACGCATGAAACAAAAACGAACGAAGTTCGAGTCGACCCAAATGGTCCGTCCCCGAACTTTGTAACCCAAGTCAAAATATTTTTTCCGTGAATTCGCCTTTGTAATCTCTTCATAATATATGCTCGTTGCTTAATGCTAGCCCACGCAGCAGGTGACATAAGCCAACGAGCATATATTATGAAGAGATTACAAAGGCGAATTCACGGAAAAAATATTTTGACTTGGGTTACAAAGTTCGGGGACGGACCATTTCAGTCGACTCGAACTTCGTTTGCTTTTATTTCATGCGTATGAGGCAGCAGAATGCCGTATAAACTTATGCAAAAAAGTGCTTCAATGCAAACATCGTGGACATACGATGTGTGAAGTAAAACAAGTGAAGATTATGGGTTTCTCAGGTGTGGAGAGGCAAGGGGTAAATTTACCTTCTTATAATTTTACAATAACAATTCCCAATCGTCCACGCAGGCAGAAATTTTCAATTTGGGTTTTACGACCTTTGAAATATGTAATACTGTTGTTATTTTTTTCTTCGTTTGTTGAGAATATGCGTTTGTGATTTGCTTATGGGTGGAGGGGGAGAGAAGCGATGGGTTTTTTCTGTTTATGATTTCTGATCAAATTTTTACATTTTTAGTTCTGAGCATTTTCGGCTTCTTCATTCAATTTGCTCCTTTCGCACTATGTCACTACAATTTTAATGAGGGTATAAAAAAGGTAGTATGTACTTATATTAAAAAGTATTATTTAATTGAAGTTAATCTTTCGGTAAGTAATAAGTAGTAAAATAAGGGAAAATGCTAAATCAAAAAAAATTAAAATATAAATGGTTGAGAAATTAAGAATATTTTAGCAATTAATGTTCAATGCCAAATTACGAAAATTTTTTAGTTTTCCATATATTGTACTCTAAATAAAAATTGTTTACTTTGTATTAATTTTATTCAAGTTATTAAGCACTACCTTTTCTACACTCGAATTAAAATTGTAGTGACATAGTGCGAAAGGAGCAAATCGAATGAAGAAGCCGAATAGCTCAGAAGCTGAAAATGTAAAAATTTGCGAAATGATCAGAAGCACAAAAATCATAAACAGAAACAACCCCTTGCTTCTCTTCCCCCTCTGATAATCAAAGCGCACAGGAATATTCTCAACCATCGAAGGAATAACAACAAACAGTATTGTTTCAAAGGTCATAAAACCCAAAGTTGAAAAATTCTGCTTTGTACCTGTGCACACGATGGGAAATTGTTATTGTAAAATATTAATAAGAAGTTAAATGTACTCCTTGCCCCTCCACGCCTGAGAAACCTATAATCTTCATTTGTTTTACTTCACACATCGTATGTCCACGATGGTTGCATTGAAGCACTTTTTTTGCATAAGTTTATACGGCATTCTGCTGCCTCATACGCATGAAACAAAAACGAACGAAGTTCGAGTCGACCCAAATGGTCCGTCCCCGAACTTTGTAACCCAAGTCAAAATATTTTTTCCGTGAATTCGCCTTTGTAATCTCTTCATAATATATGCTCGTTGCATAAGCTCCGTCAGCACCGCAGGTTTACCACTATAAGGGGCGATAGAGAGTATAATAAGTAAACAAAACTATTTGTGATAAGTATACACTGTGCTTTAATATATATTCGAACTGTTTAGTGTCTTTAAGAAGAATGAGTGCCACTAATATTTCCAAGTTTATACATGGTTAAGTGTCAAGTGTAATCGATCTATTATGCATCCTTACGAAATGCGTATAAACAGGTAAAATATGAACCCGCACCTTGTAGAATCTGAAATCATTAGAAAACTCAATTTTACAAAAATTTATATGTTTAACGCTTCGAGAGACTACGTTTCAAATCTCATACGCACCGAAACCGCGGTTGTCAAAGACAAACTAAAGAAGCCCAAACCCGTCAATGATTTCGGCACCTGATTCAACTCGATGCACACAGCAATCATTTTCATCAGCTTTACGTTTTCTTCGGAATTCGGCGAATCCAAAATAACATCCTCCCAATTGGACAGATAATACATAGAGCTAAGTTCATTTGTCTATGGTTAAGATAAAAATAAAATTATAGCTGTTAATGTGCAATGTTAACATGCCTTTCGACTACCTTTTCAATCAACTGCGATCCCAATTCCCCGAGAACCAGAAGCTCCACTACTTTTCCGGCGATCCAGATTAAGTAAATGTAGACCGTGGAGATGGGCGAACCGTATAGCTTGTACTGTAAGCTCAAACAGAACTTGTTAGAAAGTCTTCAACACTGAAAGCACCCAAATATCCACTTACCGTTGCCACCGTGAATCCCATTACACACAGCAGTATGGCGCATAGTCCCAGCAGTACAAAAATTCTGAACGAATACATTGTCTGCATTTGGTCCGCAAAATTATTCAATTCCACGTGGCGCCTCACAATTCCCGCCAATCTCTGACGAAACATACGCGCTATGAAGGACTTGCGACAGCCTTTCAACGATGAGTACAACTTGGTCGTGTCCTCTTGTAACATCGTGTAACGTGCGTTCAAGTGCAGAATCAATATTACTAGCAGATTAGACTCGGCAACAATACAGGACCCACCGGTGAATGTGACTGCGATGCTTACGAACAACAAAGGCAGGTATATGGGCAGCGGTTTGTAATCGAAGGGGTATAGTAGTTTGTAGTTCGGGAGAACTCGAGAAGAAGGTGAGCTCAGAACTGGATAAAATGATCTATACACAACCGCACCAATAAACGAGTATGTGTAGAGCACCGTTGGCAAGCGCTGACGTTCTATTTTCCGATATTGAAGAGTGTTGTGGTCTCTATAGCGGAGAAGAAATACAGAAAATGTGGCATTCACATAAGTAGTTGCAGTGAGCTTACTTATCGATATATATCTTCTTATAAAACTCATCCAGCAAATGCTTGAACTGCTTTCTGTTATAAAGTAGGTTGGAGAAACGTAGAGTGACTTCAAACAAGATTAAATACGTAGCCAATCCTTCCAACATGGTCCCGATATCCTTTACGTTAGCCTCAATGTAGTATATCTGTGGAAGATGCGCAATAATGAACAATGCGATTGTAGCGATTACTCGAAAATTATCGATGATACGAATCCACAAGCTAGCACGATCCTTTATAGGCCAGCAGATAGTCAGTAAAAACATTCGGATTTGCCACTCGAGGGGCGCAGCATGGCCATTTGCTAAACGTGGCTGAAAATAGTACATTCTTGGAGAAGTTATATTGGAGTTATATTGGAAACAGCTGCTAATATAATTTCCTGCTATTCTAATTTGAGTATTCACGAGTAGAGATAATCTTTAACTGTCCACTGTTAATGATGGAATTGGTTTATAAGGGCGGAACCTCAATTTCTGGCGAACAAGGTTAATCAAGTTTGCATTTTTCAGAATCATTAAAAGTTTTCCAACTTTTATCAGGCTGAAAAAACCATTAGATCAACTAATTCGTGAGAAAAAGGGAACGTGGTTAAACGCTAAGAGGAGAAATATTGAACGCAATAATATTTTGCCAACTTCCCAATTAGAATCATCAATTAATTATTGAGTAAAAGTTCTTTGTTTACTCATACCTAATTACTATTTCCAAGTTTCAATGGTCTACTAATAACAGCAATCGACATAAACTTTAACTTTTCTTTAAGAAAAAAAAATTTATTCTTTCCCATTCCGTTTATACAGGCCTGGTGATCTACAAACAAATATATCTGATGTGGCCAACACATAACATCCTTGTACGTGAAATAATTTCAATTAATAAAGTTGAATGCATAACATTGCACTAGATCCGCTAATCGAAGTCCTATGGCTTCTACCGACGGTAACCAAAATTGGAGCAATGTATTTTGATGGTGTGACAGCTCCAAATACAAAATACATACCTACTTTCTAGTGGTGTATGGTTTTGAGTTATGGATGCAATTTGAAAAATCCTGTAAGAGAACTGTCCTTTTGACGCCTCCGATTTATAAGAGTCTTATAAGGGTCTCAAATACAAAATTTCAAATTTCTACGACTTTCCGTTTTTGAGTTATTAAGGATACGTACATACGCCACGACAAAGTGAAAATCTTCAAAAAATTACTAGTTTCATTTGAAAATCATGCGAAAAAAGGAAGCCTTTGGAAACTAAAATTTAGTTATTAAATTCAATTACATACATATATTGAAATATTTGCTCAGATTTACAAAAACCATAAAAAAGACTACTATTATCCTAATATAGATTACATTCTTCATTATTTTTTGAACTTAAATAATCACGACTTGAATTATTGTCTTTATCATTGGATATATTTAAAACTTCAATCAACCTCGAATCGAACATTGGTTAACCGATAGGTTTTCGGGTTCTACATGTGTTTATAAAAATTCTGTAGAGGCCCTTGAATACATCATAAAATCTCTGCATTTCACATCGCATTTCATATTTATAGGTCTAACGGATAATTCCGTGGTTGATGGAAAGGGACTGTAATATTTCATTCATTTAACTAACAGCGGGCGTTCAAGCTCGAGATACGTCAAATTTTGAAATACTATATTTTTTAACGTACTATATAAAGTGTACCTCAGTAACTGTGCGATTGTAGATAAGAAAATAATCGTTAAAGTACCCATAGAAGACCTTTATTCCCTTTCCAAAGATAATAAAAGCCCTTCAAATTTTGCAATTTTAAATGCCTGGAGTTCAAAACCAAAGCGGTCATGAAAATCGAATGGGGATTTCATCCAAATCCCGTTCGAAGCCATGGTACTTCATTACATTCAGGGACCGTTGCTAGCTATAATACCATTTTCCTGCGAAACTTTTGGAAAGCAGTTTCAAAGAGGATCACTTTCCTCACATTTCGGTGTCAAAATATTCACCGTACATAGCCTAGTTCTAGAGATATTCCAGGAATCCCATCAGGATTGGCCAAAAATACTTCTTGTTTTCTTGTTCTTAACACAATTACAGACAACGCTATTTTGGTCGGCAGGTCATATTGGTATTTAAGGCATTGTAAATTTAAAAAAAAAAATTTCTCGATTTCCAAGACGTATCTTTAAATAATTAAATAATCGGTGTACATAAGTACATGTATTATTCACAGAGTAATTTTCGTAGACATATATTTTATATTTATTCACAGATATAACATACATTTATGTATATAATATATGTATGTAGAGACCAGCCCCTTTTCGTACTCAGTACCAGTACCAGTCCTTCCATTACTCAAGTACCACTCCTTCCTCAGGTACAAAGGCCTTGAAATCTACTTGAAAGAATATACTGAAGTACCAAAATTACTGAATACATTACAGCTCTGGTAGAGACATATAAAATAACGTATGTAAATATATAAATTTAAGTAAATTTTTGGTGTTCTGTTTTTCTAATTCCTTTTAGTTCGTATATTAGATCATGATTTTTGCAAAAATGGACAAGCCGCCGATATAATTAAATTCGTTCGGCTGTAAGCCGACGACGCCTCCCGTGTGTTTTCGACGAAGCTGGTCGAAGCCGCCGCCGCTGGCAATAAATTCTCGGCGCAGGTCTCTGGTGGTCGCTTTACAATATTTATTTTTTTGGGCGTTGTTTCCTATCAGAGATCATCTAGTGATTTATTAAGAGAAAAAAATATTATTACTTAAATTAAGTATTAAGGGAAGCGTTAATCGAATTGCTAACTTTAAAGGAGAAGGTAATTGCTGATATATATTAATGTTTATTTATAAGTTTGTCAAGTCATTGTTTAAGCAACGGTCACGCCCTTAGGGCGTTTCCTCTAACCTCAAGATTCTATGTATATTTTTTGGTTTCCTTTTTTGATAGAAAATATGTTTAAACTGTTGCTTTGAAGTGAAATTCATAAAGTGGTCTTAAGTTATCAAAAGAGGTACTCTTTTGGATGCTGAGCACTCATTAGCTGACGATTATGTCCACAATTCAGGATCAACGCCACGACTA
This sequence comes from Thecophora atra, assembly GCA_937620795.1. Taxonomy (NCBI): domain Eukaryota; kingdom Metazoa; phylum Arthropoda; class Insecta; order Diptera; family Conopidae; genus Thecophora; species Thecophora atra. The sequence continues at coordinate 95,143,059 of OW569397.1, read as the reverse complement.
CGAAAAGAATCCCTATTTTACTGGACATATTTACGGCAACTTTTCGCCGTTCTATGTGACCATCGCTATTTGCACTCTGCTCTTCATCTCGATCGTTTTGCTGAACGTTGTAATCGGCTGTTGCTCCAAGCATCGCAGATATTGGCAAGACCGACATACAGGTAGGTACATATGTATATATGTATGTGTGCGCATGATCAATTGCTTTTTTCTAATAGGCAATCGCTGGCTGGTTTCCATTTGGTCTGCTACTCCTCATTTGCAACCTCCATTGGATCTAACGGAGCTGAAAGACGTTTTTTACTTCAAGCATCTTTATGTGAGTGTAATTAATTTACAGAAGTAACTCCTTCATATGAATTTTAATTATTTTCACCATATTGTCTTCCTGTTCAGTCTTCGGCACCGTCAAATCCGCAATTTCTTCAAGAGGATATTGAAGAGGACATCGAAGCACAATCTACATCCCCTATTGTCCAGCATCAACGGCCTCCACGTCCACAAGGTCGCGGATTGCATCATCAACATCAACGCGAAGAATACGCTGAACTGCATAAACGCGAAAGTGAAATCTAAACACAAGCAAATTCTATACTACAACCACACAAACGTCTTCTTAATTCAGTGACATGGCTTTTATTATTCTATATCCTGCCGTGGCTGCTTTGGCGCTCTTCATTGTCGGGGTAATTATTGTTATGCTGCGCTTTGGACCACAACTGTGCAGACTACGTCACCATGCGTTGCCCGACCGACGTATGTGGCAAGAGAAGAGTTACGCGCACGACATAAGTTACGCCTAAAAAGCAGACAAAAAACATGCATATATCAATTAATTCTTTTATACAATGCATTTGAAGTTTAGTTTTTTATATAGTAAATTTATCTTTAGACATTTCTAACATAGCATGAGCTAACAAAAGATACGACCAATTTTAAATGTTATGCATTTACATATGCATCACTTCTTTAAGAAATCTACAGAAACAAAAATCTTTTACAACTTAAAAACAACGCAACATTCCAAATGCAATATAATAATTCCGTCCTGGACTCTTGTCTGAAATGTATTATCATATTAAGAAAATCTCATTCCGTCCTGTACACAAGTAAAATGTACACAAGTATTTTACATTTTATAAAACTAATTGAAATTGCCTTTTTATATGACTCGATTTTTACAAACTTGTAGCATTTGTACTAATAAAATAATAACTAATAAATAAAACGATTTTATGAACATTTGTTTTATTCAACAAACTGGGAAAAAAATATTCGTGACTTAAATCCTTATTGTGACTTCTACATACTTCGATTATAAGAGCTTTATAGTGATAAACAGCGGATTTATGTCAACAACGTCACCAACAAGTACACGATATTAAGTACACCACTCAGCAAAGCTACAATCTATTCTTTCACAACATTCCAGTTGCTTACTTCATAGACTTCACATGTTGGACGATTGAAGAAAGCATTGCAAAATCTCCTCGGCACCTCGTCTATCGGCTGTATGTTCTTTTATCATCACTATTTTATTGTGAATCTTCAAAGAATATGGCGATCGTTTTTTGGTGATTCCACAAAAATTAGTGGGTTTGTTCGATAAGAGAAATGTCTACAAGTTTTTATTTTTCTCAAAATATTTTTTATTCAATTTTATTATTTTTTTCAATAATATTTTTTACAATTTTATTCAGTTTTTTTAACATTTTTTCTGAGCTCAATATAAATTGAGCAGCATTTTTTATTTACTTTTTCTATTTTACCAAACATTTGAAATACTTTTTTAAATTTATAGCTTTTCGTATCCAATTTCGATTCGATGAAAACATCCCAAAATAAAAGACAATATAAAGAAGAAGAAAATGATTATTTGCTTGGTTTTAGCTTCTTCCCACTTAGAACAAAAATGGTTTCTTGTAATTTTATGTTTGTTTGTCTAAAAAGAAAAATCACAATGGTTTATCGTTTCGTACTCGTTTTTCGAAAAGGAGAAAATCTTAAAACTACGACCAACTTCTGTTTATGATAGAAAAAAGTAAAAAATGTATGAGCGAAATAACTGAAGTTATGACCTAGGTAGAAATTATGAATTATTAACACATTAATTATTTAAGAATTTAAAGAATAATTCTAAACACTAGTTAAAAAAATACATTTAAAGTTTGGAATTACAAAATTTTTTTTTGTTTTTTTTTTTAAACTTAACATAGTAAATATTTAAAAAAATGTTTTTCTGTTCAAGTGTTCTTGTTTTTGTAGTAAAATTAGATAAAAGTGTTTTCGGTTTGTTTTTTGTTTTAATAAATTCTTGCAACAAAACTCCTGTGAGTTATTATTAAAGGGTCTCCTTATTATCTTTTTTAATATTTAATTATTATTTAATGAATTTTTTTTATTTGAATGATGCTTTGTCAAAGATGCTCAGTGGTGTTGCTGATGTTGCTTTAATTTTCAGATTTTGTAACAAATTTAAAATGGGACTGGCTAAAAGAATTAAATAAACACTGAACAAATTAAAATTCTTGCTTTTTCTTTTTTGGTGCATTCCATTTGTTTAATATACATTAAACAGAAATATTGTTGAACTCACCGATTTTGTCCACTTTGCATACGTTCTTTTCTTAGCTTCTGATACTACAGATTTCCATTTTATTATTCAAATTTTTATCTTTTTACTGTTTCTTAAAATTCTTAGAATAATGTTGGTTTTTAAAAACGAAATTCTACTATTGAAAAGTACGTAAATAAGCAAATATACAATTGAAATATATGAATTAATGTTTACAATTTACAAAAGTTTCACAAATATAAACTTTTTAGTTTAATTGATAAATAAAGTAAGCAATTTAATAGACAGATAGTTTAAATGATTTTTTATTTAATTATTGACTAACAATTCTCATTTTTCAAGTGGTGTATTACTTTATAGTGTTTGAAGAACATAAAATATATTTTAGGAACGCTTCAAGTAATTAAAAAATGTAATTCTTTCCAACAATAAAGCGGTTTTTTCTCAACTAAAAAAATCATTTTCATAGCTGCCGTAAGAAAAGGGGACAGTAAGAAAAACATAGTGCTGTGCTACAAATAAACAATTAATATTATCTTCTTTACATAAACAATAAATAAGTTATGAAATTTACACATTCTATATTTTTTAAATACAAACTTAAAAAAAAAAAATTATAAAAATTTAAAGTCAATGTGCGTAGAGATCAGAAGCATCTCTAATAACAGGCAACCGATAAAGGTCTTAATAATTAAATGGGCTTAAGAGTTTATTAATTTCTTTATGTTGTTTTACAAATTTTAACAAATTTATAACAAAAATTTATTCCGAGTAACTTTTTCTTGAGTAACAAACATGAGTTGGACATTTTTCATATTCCGTTTTTAAGTTAAATACAGAGTCTTTTCTTTCTTTCTTTGTTTATCTTCTGTTTCATTTATTTAATTACTTATCATCATTTACTATAAAATAAATTAAATAAAATAGTTTAGTTCAACATAAAAGTTATTGGTTGCATTTTTTCGTGTTTTTTATGACTGATTAATATAACAACCATTTTTAAGATTTCTTGTTGTTGTTTAAAAAGGTGGTGCATTCATCAACGCCGTCATCACAATCGCAATCATCATTCCAAATCACCATCAACTGGAGGTGTCAGTGAAGAACTGTCGTTGGTCGTCCACTTCCTCCGAGAGAGAAACAGAGCGACTTTAGCAATTCTTTTCTCTTGTTTTCTTTTCGTAGATGTTTGCGTTCTTAAATAATTTACAATTTGTTAAATAAATTACATATCTTTACTTTGACAGATGCTTTAAAATTTTGTGAATATGACTTTATGTGTAAAATGACTTTAAAAGTTGACGTTCAAAAAATGTTCCCCGCTTAAAAATGTGTGTAAAAATAATTTCAACAATTTTTATGGTTTGCTTCTTTGTTACATATTGTTTTTAGGTTAATTTTTGATATTTCCTTCTTATGATGCTCATCGTTTTTATAAAATTTCAGTCATTGCTGTTATGCAACGTCAGCCAATTAGAAAAAAAAACTGCTGCTAAAGATTCCAACAACTCAAAAATATAGAATCAATTAGAAGAGAGTTTCCCTTTGCGGTGATTTTTGCTTCTCGGTGTGGTTCTAAAAAGGATCCTGTCGGGCTAAAGTTTGTTTCTTGCTGTTCTGTTTTTGGATTTCTTTACTTTTGTTTTTGGTTCAAGTCTTTTGAAGGAGTTGATTTGATTTTATTTACATCCTTTTTTATTAGAATAAATATTTTTTTTTCTGTTTGTTTAATTTCTTTGTTGTTTCTTTTTTATTTTTTTTTTTTGTAAAAATAGACTTTTGTATCTCTTTCTTTGTATATAACAATTTGTCCTTGTTCCAAAACTTATTTTTTCCTTGTGTGAGATTTTTTTTTTTATTATATTTTTATATGCATTTTTATAAATTTTGTGGAGAGATTGCGTTTTTTTTTTTGTTTTTGTTTGGATTGCGGTTTTGAAATTTTTACCCTTCCTTTTGCAGATTTTCAGATAATTTCTAGACAATTTCTAGACCACGCTGCTTCGATTTCTCTGGCTTCTGTAGTTCTGTAATCGTTCGATGCTGTCATCTATTCAGTCCTGTGTAATTTGTCAAAGTTCGTGTACCTTCGTGTGAGTATTCGTTTAAGGACTGTCCTTTAATTTTGTCTGTTTTTGTTTCGGCGTGTGTGTGTGTGTGTGCATATAGAAATCATTGTAGATTTTTCTGTTTTTTTTTGTTTTTTTTTAACATTTTTCTGTTTTCTTATATGTCGAAGTTTTTGTCGGGAAATGTCATTTTCTTTGTCTTAATGATTATGTTTTATCATCTGAAATCTTTTGAGCTTAATAATAAATAATCGTTTTTCTATTTTCCCTTTCAGTTTTTTTTTACTGATTCATATGATCTTTAAAATAAATGGTTTTGTTGTTGTTGTTGTTGTTGCCGTGTAGTTTTTGGATATTTTCTGCTTGAGGATTTCCGGTTTACGGTACGAAAGAAAATCCATATATCATAAACCATCATCATCATCGTCAGTGGGCAATTGTTTGAGGGATCATGGACGAGGAGTTTATTTGGCTGGTGATGAAGTTCGACGTCTTATGATGCAGCGTTGGCCAGTAGCTCGGAAAATGCATTTTCCAAGCACTGTTTCAGTTCGCAATAAGTAACAATTAACACCGATTGCTCATCACGTGACATCAGTTGTACCTGCGAGGCAAGAAGTTGTACAATGAAAAACTTAAGCATAATGTAAATAATCCGAATTCTTACGCGCTCCAAAGAACCGGCATCCAATTTATTCAAACTTTGCACGATGTGAGCGTGGTCCAACCACGGCCGGCCATCATCGGAGACGGAATGGAACAAGTAATCACGGAAGAGTTTCAGCATATATCGATCGCCCGTTTCGGACCACGTACAATCCAAATTGAAGCTGCAGAACAGTTAAAGAATTAAACACGCTCTCGCTCGACGTTTCCCAGCCAGCAACTCACTCTGGTCTCTCGTTAATGCAATTTAGTTTCACTAAAATTCTATAGAGACGTCCGTTCTCCATTTCCTTGGCTAGTTCATCCTCCTGCATGTCGCATTTGCTCTGCAGAGCGTCCAGTTGCGTGTAGAAACGAGCCCCAATCATTGGCATTAAATCGGTCACTGATCGTCTTTGTGAAGTGGTGAATAAGTAACTGAAGACGAACGAGAGCGTTAGTGGGAAGGCAAGTAGAGTAGTCGATAAAATAAGTAATACGAAATATAGTTGCGTCTTCAGTTTAGAAGAAGGAAAGCAGCTTCACTTACACTATAAAATTTCTCAAATCGGACGAATAATGCCGCGATACCAACTCAATGCTAGCCTGGACGTTTTCGCGTTGCACAGATTGCAAACAGCGGCAGGAAAGAGCCAAAACTAAGCGCCCAAGGGCGGTCAAATCCTCCTGGAAAAAGAGTATCATGCAAATAGTTGTACTTCTCTTCGTAATGCTACGTCAAAAAAAAAGTCACCTGTTGATGCATGCTAACTACAGCCAAAGTATTGGCCACATTCGGGTCGAATTGTGCGATGTCGCTGATCCCACAAAAGCTGAAACGCACGCGCTTCCCTGTCACAATGATTTTGGTGGGGTCCAAAAGTCTGTGAAAACGACGAGTTATTGAATGGCTCGCTATATTATTTTTAAGGCGCATCTCAAGCTTACTTGCACGCTAAACCCGCCTGGTGTATGGCGCGCAGACCGGCGGTCAGCTGCATGATGATGGCCCATATTGTCGCTTCTGGTAGCAGTGGCCCGTTGCTATTTCTTTGCAAGTTGCTCTTGTGGCTTCGATAGACGAACGATCCAGAATGAAAGATCAGTAAAATTTTCTACGCAAGACATTTCAAGTCATAACTCACCTGAAGGGACGCGCGTCGCCCTGGAATGGATCAGTGTAGCCGTTGCCGTTGTCGGTCATTGTTGGCGTGAAGTACTTCGCGAGCAGTGTTTGTGAACCAGGAAAATAGTCGTAGACTAATACTAAAGCTGTTGATGTGGGTGGGTGAGAAGTTTTTGAGTGTGCGATCCGAATATGGGAGAAGGTGTGGTCACTTACAATGATCACCGAATGCTTTTGTCGTGAAGACTTCACGCAAGTGGGCGACGTTCGAGTGGGACAATTTCTTCCACATTTCGACGACTGCCATGCACTTGGTCGACTGCAAGCGAAATCCTGGAGGAACAGAACGGAGTTTGATTTGGAGGAGCAACAAATGCCAACTGACGAGTTACCATGCAATCGCCGCAGACAGTATTTGATGCCAGTCGAGCTGTTGGTCGCCTTGTATGTCGAAGAGGGCAACGTCATCTTCGTGTGCAGCGCCTGCACGGGCTCCAGCGGATACAGGCTGTGGTAGTTGTCCACCTCCAGGGGGAGGCCAGCGTGCGGCGGGCATTCCGTGGAGTCCAGCATCAGGTTTGAGATCTCGTTGCGGGCAAGTATTTCGGCGCGCATTTCGTCGGGCATGAAGAAGGCCGTCTCCAGCTGGGTCTTGGGCTGCATGGAGATGACGTTGGATGCGGGCCCCGGATACACGTGACCCGTGTAGAGGTGCGCCGGCTGGGCCGGCGTTATGGGTGTCACAACGGACGTCTGCGGGAGGTGCGCTATGGTCGGGTCGACGACGACGGAGGTAACGGAGCCACTTTTGTTCGCGCTTGCAGTGTGATTGGCTGTCGGATAAAAGTAGATTGTGCCGCCGACGTTCTCCTACGAAATGGAAAATGATGGAAGTCGAGTCTTCAGTCGAATTGATGCTATCGCGGAGTATCGGCGCATCGGCACTCACCTGGTGCACATTGCCGGGCAGTGCAGCTGGCAGAGGCGACGTATGCGGGGTGTGACGCAACGGCGTTTTATCCACAATGCTGCTGCTGGAGGGCGGTGAGTCGTTGCATAACAAGTTGGTGCGCGACTTGAGCGGAGTGGTGCTCATGCCGGCATACGTTTGGGTTGCAGCGGTGGCAGCCGCCCGACTAATCGGCCCATTGACTGTTGGGTGTTGCTGTTGCGGCTGCTGTAGTTGCAGCTGCTGCTTCTGCTGATGGTGATGGGACTGATGATGCTGTTGTAGTTGTTGCAGCTTCTGTTGTGCAACTACAGCAGCTTTCTGCTGGCTCAATAACGCGACCGCCGTGCTGTTGATACCCTTCGGGGCGGTTGCTATCGGGTGGTTGCTGCTCACGTGACTGCCACCATTGCTGATCATCGACTGCGGGTGATATGATGCATAGAAGTTTGGCGAGGAGTTGATACGCGTTGGAATGAATTCTGGCGATTGCGGTGTCACCTGCAGAATGCCAAAAAGAAGCATTTGAATTCTTAATAATTGAGAAATCGGCTACCGAAAAAGCGGACGATGATGATGACATATTCCGATATAATTTTTCTTATACACTAGAAAAAGCAACTAATAGAAATGTCGATTACGATCGTAATTGAAAGACAAATGAATTAAATAGAAATGAAAGCTAAAAATATATCGAACAGTACGAAAATTTCAAAGTACATTCTGATTGATTCATAAACATACCTACGCTTAGCTTTTTCTGGCGCTCTCCCGTCTTTTCTATTATGTCAAGTGGTCAATTTATCTACAGTTCTTAAGTGGATTCTAAGTTACACATCTTTATTAATGCTATTTTACCTGAGATTTTTTCATCGATAGAGATGAGTCCATGGAAAGCAGTGAAAACCCAGAGTTAAGACCGTAGGTCGGTGTTGCAACATTTTGGCGATTCTAAGTGAAAGTATAACAACAACAGGAGTTACTAATTACTTTGTGTTACTTTTTAGCATGTGTGCAGAAGTTCTTGTGCCAGTTTATAATTTTTTATATGATTATTATGTCGTTTGTATTATTAAAATTGAATAAACGTCTGCAGTAAACAGATTTTCGTTTTTTAGTTTTAATCTTTAATGATCTTAAGAACTTTTCATTCACGAATAGTTGAAATATCTACAAGACTTAACGAAGATATAACGACGTGATTAAATCTTATGCAAACTACGTAGTTAAAATTTGTTATTACATATTTCACTGAACTTAGCACAATTTCAGAAATTTGTAATTTAATTTTAATTATAAATTGAAAATGTATAAAGTTGATTATTTTAATAATTTGAAATACATTTTCTAAAACACGAATTTTGTTATTTACCTTTTCTATACAGTCACTAAATTATAAATATGTGAAGACAAAATAAAATAGAAACTTTGTTTCGAACTATAAAAAAAATTTTAAATTTAAGTGTTCAAATTTAACTAAAAATATTGAACCTACTTTTAAAACTATTTAATTTAGAAGAATCGAAATTGAAATCAAAGTGGAGACCTCCAATTAAATGCAATTAATGAATTTACAAAACAAATTGCGCCATGGCCTCTGTTCAATTGGAGAATTTTAAGTGCAAAGAAGTTTAATAAACAAAGAAAAGGTAAGAAAACATAGCGTTAAAATAAAGCCAAGTGAAATAATTATTAATGCAAATTTAAATGGTGATTTTGAAAGCAGAGCAGATGTTAATGTATGGAGAAAATTCTCTTGATATAACACGAGTATATGTAAATATGGCAACAGGTGTGTAGCAGTTGGACGGAAATTTTAAGTATATATTGTACTATATAAAAATAAATTTAAAACGAGGTGAAAAACCAAAAAAAAAAACAAAGGAGAATTCAAAGCAGCCACCAACAAAGACAATTTTTGAGTTTAAAGCAATTTGCAATACGAATAAGAGCTCAAAACAGATAAGTGGGTCATTATGAAAGAAAAACAATAATCACAAAATGAATATTGAAAAACAAAAAATTTCACAAAGTGTAAAAATGTCATAAACACAGACAAACCAAAAAATATTGAAAATTGAGATTGTCAGTGAACCAATGAAGCAGAAATCAAAAGCAAATATTTCAAAAGACGCTGTAATCAACAACAGAAAAAAGTAGTCGGGTCTGTTAACTGATTCACCAATAATTTTAGCCAGTCATTAAGGTGAAGGATTAAGGTTCAATATTCAGTTTCATAGTTTTTCTCGTGGTCTTCTAATGTCAGGATTTTCTTTTAATACAACCGAAACATCTTTATATCGTATATCCTAGGGTTTATTATGATAGCCTTCAATATTTCCTTCAATATAAATTTGTAATAACTTTTTACCCTTTATTATGAATGCTTCCTATCTTCTTCTTAATAATATACTGAAGTGCTTACCATATACGTTGCAAGTTTACTTTCCGAGGGAATTCCATTTGAAGGGGAGTAAAAAATAGGATCCATAGCAGCCGTATCTGTAATTAAACGAAGGGAAAGAAAATTGTATTAGTTTGCAATAAAAAAAACTTAAAAATTTACAATTAAAAATTACTGAAATTTGTTTATAATTGTTGAAAATACTTAAATATATTAAAAAAATCAAGGCACGTAACATACGATTCCGTAGCATACGATGCAATCGAATTTTGAACAGTGTGCATCCTTAATCTAATATCAAAGGGATTGCAATAACTTGCCATGATTGATCTGTTTCTATGCTGAAGACAAAGGCTTCCCTTGACAAAACAATAGAGAAGAATATGGGCCAAGAAAGTAAAGTACAAGATCACGATATGTGTACTATTCCTCTTTATGAAACAAGTTTTATTTCTCACTACTTCAACCAACTTCGACAAGAACTAATTTTCAAAGCTAAAATTTACCACGCAATTAGAGAAGTCGTAAAAAACAATTTTTTTTCTTGTTGTGACTTTATAAGGCCAAAAATCGCAGAAAGTAAACAAAATTTTTATCAAAAATTCTATAGTTAATAACAAAGCCAATAAACACAAAAAGAAATAATGTAAGAAAAAAACATAAAAAGCAAAAGAACAAAAAAAACAGAAGAGTAAAAAAAATTTTTATCAAAATACTATATGTAAGAATACACCTACAAAGTTCACGTTTGTTATTAAATTTCGTTGTATTTCAGCAATAACAAATGATTATATCTCCGAAATTGGACAGTGTTAAGTCTGAAAAGTGTATTTAAGTGAAAGATAACCAACTGCAGATAACGAAACGCTTAAAAAGCTTCTAATTGCTTTTTCAATAACATTGAAGGTCTCCGAAAACAACAGAAAACAAAAACCAATTCATCGTCAATAGCTTTTATTTATAGTCAAGGATAACTTTTATGACTGCACACAATAAAATGTTTTATATAAAGAAAATAATAAATATTAAATACAAGGCATATAACAAAAATTAATAAAATTAGTTAATTTTATTGAAATGAAAACGGAATTGATAAAGGAAGGGAATTACATATCCTAACCTTAACGATTTCCTCTTAGGTTTAGATCTCAATCGTTAGTATATAGGAGCAGAAGGAATTTATTATGATATTAAGAGTAAAGAGAAAAATATTTTTAGTATTTATCATTTAGTATTTAAAAGGGTTACGCTAAGTCTACTCTTCATAAGAAAAATCTATTTGAAAAATAACCCCAAGTGATGAGATATTAAATTTATTAAATTTGTGGTTATGTCAAAATGTCAATAAATTCTATAAATGTCCAAAATTCATTAAATTCTCGGGTAAATAAGAGTGAAAACAAATAAATTTATTTAAATTCGTATGCAAATACTTATCAAAAAGCCTAAAAACAAGATTGACGTTAAAATCAAACGACGTCAAAAAATTCAATTGAAATCATATTAAATTCGATAAATAAAAATACAACAAAGTAATGCAAATGCACAAAAAAAAAAAAGAAATTTAAAATTAATTGAAGAAAACTTGGTGCGAATGAGAAAAACAAACCTACACAAAAATGGCTAAGAACAAACGGAATTTCAAGTGAGAGTGAGGCGAACACAAACAGCGCTGTAGATGGTTTCAAAAGGTAAACAAAAAAGAAGCATGGATGTGTTAGTGACAAGCATGTGACAGACAGAAACAAACGATAGCGAAGAGAAGGAGGAGAAAAATTTAAATAAATAAAAAATCAGCTGCTAAATTATCAACGTCGCAACAAACAAACGTTAGTTAAAGTGGAATATATAAACCCAAAAAACAAACAACAACTTTTTTCAAGAATTCAGTCAAATTTAGAAAAAATAACATAATATAAAATATTTAAGAAATACTCAAAAACAGACAGAGAAATAAGTTTATTAATAAAACTTTGCAACATTCCGAACAAATGGAAAAAAGGTAAAGACAAAAAACATCGTCCATTTTGGAGACGATGGAGAGAAGATAAAGAGGAAAGAGAGGGAGAATTACGCTCGAAAGCGCAATTTCTTGTTTATTAAAATTTTTAAATTTCAAATAAATAACAATGAGATTATATTAAATAAAAACAAGACAAGACCCAAGGCAATGGCTCTTAACAGTGATATTGGCCTTGAAATATGAATTTGAAAAATAACGAACTCGTATTTAAAAAGAACAAGCAACATTTTCATCTGTTTTTATAAAAGATAAAGTCGACAGGTATGAAGACAGAAGAGGCGAGCGTGGAAGCGTGGAGGAGGTTCCATTAAACAATAATTAATAAACAAAAATATTAATTAGACGGCTCCGAGGATGAAACAAGCACAGTTGTCAGCGGAATTGTCACTGAAATTGTTGTTAAAATATGTGGTAATCCACTCTCAATGATACAGTTGCCAATTACTTTGTAGTCAGTTCCAAAAGAAACATATAAACCATAAAAGGCTACCACAGCTACAATAAGATGATCAATACCATTAATTCCCGCGGCCTAAGTTCAGCTAGAGGATTTTAAATACGTCTAGAATAATCGCCAATTCATGGATGATGAGTGATGACCGATTTCGATTTTGTTCTTCCAAATTGAAAAAATTAAATCGCCAAAAATCTTTCAATATTCTAGCAATAATAAAATATAACATTATTTCATTAATATCAGTAAAACTTACATTTATATCGTGTAATTTCATTCCTTCTTTATGATTTCTCTATTTTGCCAGATGCTTCCTTAGCAATTAATTTCAAGTATAGAATTTTTTCGAATCTTTATAATTTTCAACGATCGATGTAAACAATTTGCGCGTGATCGGGAGAGATTTTCAACTATTTGCACATTTCTTTGTTAGAATACCCCAAATAACAATAGCAATCATAATAATAATTTTATGTAGATTTCAAGGCACATGCGGCTATAGAAAAAATAAATATATTGGCTATAATTCTTTTGTTATCACTTGAATATAAAATATTCATATATTCGCGTATTGAAAAACAACAGAAAAAACTGCGTAAACAAGGAAGCAACAAAAAGGTTTTAAAGATTAACAAAGAGGAAGGAAAAAGTACAATAAAATATCAGCTGAATTTATTAACAGTTTAATTTATTAATTTTATAAGCATCTGGAAAGTTTTCCACGTTTCTTGTTTCTCTTTTTTAAGGTTTTCTTTTGAGTACACACGCAGATAACCATTTACTTATGCATGGAAATGTTTTGTTATGTGTTTGTGTTAAAACTCGTATATCACGTATTTTGCGCATATAAACGAGTTGTTTTTATCACGCGTTTAACGATAATAAATAAAACAAATTTCAAAAACAGAACAATTAATTTTAAGGTAACGTTTTTTCATGTCGTACAAAATACGATGAGTACAAAAACAAAACAAAGCAATAGAATTAATTACGAATAAAATTAGACTTGAAGAGTCGGCGATTAATTACTAACATTAATTATTAATTATTAATTATTAATTATTAATTATTTATTAATTTTGAAACAGCAGTAATAAGAGAACAAAGCTTTAATTTATATATTTTAGAAAAATTATTATAATTATTTGTTTATATTTTATTATTAAGTTTATTATTAAAAATTATTGAAACCTCATTTTAATAATTTCAATTAAAAACTTAGATTTTGCTTGTTATTTTTTTTAGTTATTAAATTATGTATATTTTTACAGTTATTTTCTGTCATTATTGATTGCAATTACCACTTTATTGCTTGCACTTTATTCTTGAAAGTATTTCAATTATTAAACGTTTTTATTTCAAAGTAAAAATACGTGGCAATAGGGATTTTGATTAAAAAGACTTTAATAAAGACTTTTAAAATTGTTTAATAATATTTTGAAGTGAATAATTATAAGTATTTTTATTCGGTTATTAATTTTGCAAATTATGTAAATTATTTCATTTCGTTTATTTCGCTTGCATATGTTTTTGTTTGTATTCGTACTAACCACCAAATTATTTGATGTTAATATTATTATGAAACTTTACTCATTTATAATTTTGTTTATTATGACGTTTTACGGTTTTTGTTTGTTTTTTATGTATATGACAGATTTTCGTTATTTATTATCTATTGATAGATACTTGTTATTTCTTTTTAATGGATCTCTTATGAACTGCGTTTTATGATTAATTTCGTACTATCTTTTCAGATTAACGCCAGTGTTTACTTCATCATATTTATTTTTTTTAATTTATTTGCCTTATCCTATGAAATTCATTTTGATTTTCAATCATTTCAAATTGAATGCCAAAAAAAATTGAGATCGTGAAATATTTACTTTTGTTTTCTTGATTGTTTTTGTGTATTTCGTATTCTTCTTCGATAATGATCATGTTCATGAAACTTATGTATTTTTAGCAGATCGCGCGATTACGTTAACATAATCAGTTAACTGTTACGTCACGTTGATTTTCGTGTTTTTTTTTTGTGATTATAAAATAAACAAGTCATTAAAAAACATAAAAACTTGAATCGAAACAAACATAACTAAACAAAAATATGTAATTAATATAAACAACATACAGATTAACAACAAAAATGAATAAAAATCGAAGTAAACAAAGGAAAAAGTTAGTAACGTAAACGTCGCCGCGATGTGTTAGCTTTACTTCGATCACTATTTCGTGAGGGAACGCGAGGCAATCGTTCACGTTCACTGCTTTATTATTACTAAAAATCGAGAATTATTTATGCAGTCAGTTGGTTGGGGGCCAAATGTGCGTTGTCTATAAGTAAAGTCAAGAACTCACAAGAGAGCGAAATTAAGAGAGCGGGAAAGAGAAATAATGACCTTTTTTTAATGAATACAAAAAGATCACAAGCGTGGAGGGATCTTTTTAATTATGTTCTTATCAGAATCGTAGAGGGCTTGCTTCTTTAATCACTTCATTTCGAGATTAAATGTGTTATTAATAGAACGAATTTGCAATTAACAATAATCAACGTTCATAGAGATAATAATTTCGAATTATGTATTATCTCTTATTGATAAGTGTGCCGGATGAGAGCATATTATGTAGACATGTTGATAATCGACGAACGATTAGCAACTGGTTCGTTTCTTAAGTCTTCCCGAACATTGAGCGTAAATGGAGACGCAAAATAGAATCGTTCTGATTGTGCTCTCACTGCTTTCAAGCGTCGCTGAAAAATTGTTCCCCTAAGAGCAACGAATCTCCCTTATTTTCACTGCACAGCTTTTTTACGTATCGTACGGTGAGCAACGTGCGTATTCGATTGTGTCCCATAGAAGCTCCATGCACTATCTTGTTTACCCGTATTTGTTTTATGTTTATTCTGTTGCTTTTGTGCCGATTTATTTATTTTGCTTTAACAAATCGCCTTCTTGCTTTTCCATTTTTAACGCTATAAATGCACCACGCGATGCAATTAAATGCAAACGCAAACGACGATGATGATTGCACTCAAGTGCGATGATAACATGCAGTGAATGCTAAAGTGTAACAGACTATTAAAGCGTACGGAATGAGAAAGAGGCAGGGTGAAGAGTAGGGAATTCACGAAGGGGGCTCAAGGTATGTTTTTGCTTTCTTCTTTTACAACGGAGTACTGAACACGCTGCAGAAATTCGTTGACCCCAGCGAGTAAAAAGTCAGGACACGGAGAAGCTGTGTTGAAGAGGAGAATACCAATAGCAGATTGCGTGGGACAATGTTACATTTTGTACTTGTTAAACAAAAAAGATTCAAACTAAATCAATTTGTAAAACGTTATTATAATGACCAATAATTGTTTAGTTATCGGTTTAATGTTCAGATTTCATAAACCAGAAATAACACTACAAAACAGCCACAACAACAGGGACCACTTAAAGGAATGCCGTGATATAAGTTCAAAGGATTATTTAATTGCTTGAAAGTGTAATTTTTATATCCACATTTTATATATGTACTTATGACTTAAAACAGCAAGCTTCCCTTAGCTAAGGTAATTTCTTTGACTGTAAATCTGACATTCGATTATTTTTTGCATATTTAAAATTTGATGAAATACCAGTTGACAAATTTATTGAAATGACTTACGAATTACGAATTAATAGCATGATAGTCGTTAGCCGAATAGAAAAAAAAACTTGCAAAGGAAACTTTTTCAAATAAGGAGCAATTACGGTTTTAATAAAATCCTTGGTATATCGCTTAAGGACTGCCAAGAGTTAATAAAGAGTACGCAAAAGAATATAGGCAAAATTCTACTTCATATGCTCAACACAGAGATTACAGAAATGATGAAAAAATGGACACAATAACTATAGTAAAAGCATGTACTAATTATTGGGGTTATATGTATATGTATGTGTATTTATGTAAAATCATTTGATACTACTTCATAATTATTAGATTTTTGTTTCATATTAAAATTGATCTATTTTGATAAGGATATGAATTATTTTTGGAGGGTAATATTCCTCTCTATGTAAATATAGTCTGAAATTCTTTATAATATGGCGAAGATCACCATTAAAATAATTAAAAAACTCTCAGTGAACTTTCGGTTTCACATATAGGCCATCACATATAGGTATATCCGAAGGTGAACTGTATTTTTACAGTCACTGCGTAGATTTTACATGCCTTTTGTTCCTAATATACGTAGCTACGAAATAAATATTTAATTCAATAGAATCTGTAAGTATCAATAAGTAAGTATGCAATATAACCATATAATTATTGATCGCTCGGTCATAGAATGAATATTTTTCTACTCTATTTGGCTAATATAATAATAATAATAAATATTTCCAATTATTGACTTAATTCGACAATTTCTTGTTTAACAGGTTATGGAAATTTGTAACATGTTTACAGTTGCGATAAAAATTGATGTTATGGTTATATCCAAACAAAATGATAATAAAATATAAATTTTAAACCGAGGTTAAACAGTGAATGTTAATTTAGCCATTTTATATTCCATAATGAAGACATTATATTTTATTTGAAATCAAAAAACAGTCGAAATCGGTTTTGATTTTAGGCTTGGTTAAAATGACAAAATACACACTGATAAATATCTTAAAATTCGATTATATTCTTGTTGAATATAGTCTTGCCAGAATAATAAATGATAATGCAAAAACCTATTAAAAATTAAACAAAAATAAATCTTTCGAATCTTTATTAAACTGTATAGTCACTACTCTACAAGTTTTAATTTTAAGTCGTCATTTTAAAGCAACAATCATTAACCTTGTCAAAGACTTTCCGGGCTTTTTCATGACCTTTTCATGACCAACTTCACGTAACAACTACAAGATAACTTCGAGCTGTCGGCTTAGCAAATTGTTCGCTAATGAATCTTTATGGCTTTGAGTGGAATATGACTTCGTAGTCATATACAAACGTGAAAAAATTAAATGTCAAAGAATCGCAACACTTTTTGTGCCTAAATTTTGATTTAAGAACACTTTAAAGAAGCATATTTTCAGTTTATTATATATTAAAACAATAATATATAATATTTTGCATTAATTTAAATGTCCAATAACTTAACATGACAATCCAATCCAGTCCAATGACTCCAATGACACTGTAAAGGTCCAAGATCCGTCTGTGGCTTGGTTTTGGTCTTGTTTGAATAAATGTCAATAAAACTTAAATATGCTGTGAAATGCTTTTATAATTTCTTTTTGAAGGCTACATTAATCACTACAATAAGAAATCAAAGAAAAAGAGACTGAAAAAATATAATTCGTAAAAGAAAACGTGACTAAAACCAGTTATTTTCCAAAATCCAAACGAAACCAAAAAAACCTTAAAAATACATACAGTTTGACCCACTTTTAATAGACAAACACAGATGCATTTAAAAAATAAACAATATTGAAATAAGGCATATCTAAAAAGCCAAAAACAACAAGAACGGAGACTGAAATCGAAATAAATACTAATAGAAGTCTATCGTTGGTTCGTAAGGTTCAAAACATGACTATTAAATATATAACAACACCTCCTCAATTATCTGTTGTTGTTATCAGTGTAGAATTAATACGACAAAAATAACAAATAGGATTTTATTGCATTCAAATACTCCACCCATTGACAAATCCCCCACCGAAAAGGCACAAAAATTACTGGAACAAGTCCATAAGAAGTGAGGACAACTTTCTAAAAAATCTTATTTTAATAAAAATATATAAAAAAGCAGCTTTGAGAGAAGAAGCTACAAGTAACTATTGCAGAAAACGAGAAACATAAGAAAACGGAAATGTGATTTAATGTGTTTTTGTAGTATTTTGTGAAGTGAAACCTTTTTAAGATGTCCTCTTTAGGACTCCTAAACATATGGATTTCCTGACCATTAAAGATCGTTCTCAACAGCTCATATTTAGCAGACACGTTTAATAACTATTTCTATGCTACGTATCTACAAAACTCCAGAATTTTTGAAAAGCGATCTTTACCCGGAAATAAGATCTTTAACCGGTTTTATGAACAGAGCTTATTTCAGTATATTGAATAATTAATTACATTATAAAAGATGTTTTATAAACTTAATATTATTTATATTTAGTTGATAGGAGTTTTAATTTACAATGCAATTTTCTTTTCTTTTTCTTTTTCGCTTAATTTAGTTTATTAAATTGTTTAATTTTAGTTATATTTAGTCATGGGTTTGGGTATGGGTGTGTGTGTTTATCAATTAAAAATGCAAAGATATCAGTGGTAATAAATCAAAAAACTTTCTTGTGCGTTTCGCTTTTTTGCCTTAATTGCTCAGAGGCGTGAAAAAGATTTCGCAAAGAAAAATTGAAGCAATAAAAGTGTAATAGTATTAAGTAAGTTTCTTGAACATCAAAAACTGAAGCAGAAAATTTCACTTATTCGCACTGGCGACTGACGTTGTTGTTGCAAGGAAAATTTCAGAAAATCACTCAACAGTTACGAAACTTTTTTAAAAAATTGAATTTTCCCTTTACTTTTGCTTCAATCCATTTTGATTTGAATATCGAATCAGTGGTTGCATCTGAAGATAGACTGATTTTATATTATAGCATTTTTTTACATTTCATAAAAGAAGGAAATAACTAGCATAGATTTATTTAGAGTCTTTCAATTCACTTTTTATTCTGCTTTCAGTTGGAAACTACATGTTGTACAATAAATTTTGTCACGATTTAAAAGCATTTTGAATAGGCCACCACAAAACGATGATGTGTCAGCAACGGAGCCAACTACGCAGACGGCGAACACATGGAAAATTCACCTTATTTCAAAAACTCTTCTTCAAACGGAATCGAAAAGTTCATCGCACAAAAATAGTTGATGAGTCACTATTGCCAAAGAATGTAAAACAACGTCAGAACCATGTAAAATATCCGCTTAAAAAGGCAAAATTCGATCAATGCTGACCACAAAAGGTACAAGTTAAAATTAGTGACAAATTGTAGCCCTTCACTGTATAAAGTAAGGCCAATCGCAACTATGAACTAGTTCAGAACCAACCAATAATAATTGAAACCGTGAAACCACCGATCGATCAAGCGTTCGTCCGAAAACCGCAAACAGAACTGGAGCTTCCGTTGTTATTGTGATCGCGTCGTTGTCACTACTGCTACTGGCAGCGATGGTAGCAGCAAAAGAAGTGGAAAGCGAGCCGCAAAACCCAGCAAAATGGAGAGAAAAGAGGCTCCGCCGGTTCTCGAAATACAACTCCAACGATTTACAACGACTTGGCGGCTCTCTACTCTCTACCTCTGGACTAGTTTTTATATTCTTATTTCATTTATTTTGTTGATGTTGTGCAGTTTGCTTTCTGTTTTCATATCTTTTTTATTACGAGTTGTATTCCACTTTTTACTATGAACTGGTTACCAATCACTTCATACAACGAAATGGCTTGGCTATATACCTCTATACACAACATCTTCATTTGTATTAACTGGTCGAGGTGAGTTAACACAATCACAACAATTGAGGCAAAGCAACAACGATCTACCCTAGATTTCTAACGGTGATCTTTTGTTCTTACGGATGTTGTTCTTGCCTGCTTCACATTCCGGCTATTACGAAACTCAATGCGAATGAAAGCTGGTGAATAAGAGAAATACCAAGAAGAAGGAAGATAAACCACAATCATAATTATTTAACGAGCGGTATTAAGCTTAGAAAAAAAATTATGGGATTGTTATAGGAAGTGATAGCTACTTCGGACAGAGTTTTCATACTAAATAGAAAAATATTCTGAATTGAAAGCTACAAATGAAGCTACAAAATATTCGGCTGTATCTTTTGGAGAAACGCGTGCTCAGAAAGTATAAAGTATAATGTAAAAGCATAGTGTTTAAAGGAATATATCCTAATTCGGGATCTATTACTTAATGACTATTTATATATTCTATTTAAATAAAGTAGAAACATAGAAGAAAGCGTTCCAATATTGGGAATTGATAGTTTAATTATACATTATTTATTATTTGTATGACACATTTATTTATTTTGAACTCTTCATTTCAGTTACTGAAAAAGAAATTAAATATGTATGGCCTGGCCTAGCAGACATAATTATAGTCATCTGATAAAAGGTGATAAAAGATAATTCAATGGTTTAACTTTCTTCCAAGATTGAATAATTATGCTCGTGGTCCTCGAGACTTCTCCAGGGGGTCCCAGGCTCTTTTTCGTGACTATATTTAAGTACTTTCTATTATACATATATATTTTAGTAGCTGAGCTATCTTCTGAGTAGCAATTGTGAAATAGAGTCTATTAAATCTACATATAACACGAATTCAAATGAACCAATTAAATGCAAATAAAATTCTACTTTAACGTATCAAACAAGCGATTAAATTGTAAATGAATTCTTCTTGAGATTTACATATGTATAATAAAAAAATCAATTCTTTTTTTGCGTATGCATATATAAAAAATCCGTTACATTCAGTGTTCACTCTTAAAGCAAGCTTGAAAAAATGGGGGCGGAAGCAGTTGCAAAATAGCACCAAACACATAAAAGAGAAAGATTCTGGGGAAGCGAAGATGAAATGCAACCAAGAAAACGCTATGGTGAATAAAGATGAATGCTAAAGCAATAAGAGTCGAAAACGATGAAGAAAAATGAAAGAAATATGAGGCGAAGTGACGAGTTTCACTCGAAGTCAAAGAGAATGAGAGGCATGTATGAAGAAGTGCGTGAAGTTAAATACGTATTTGAGCGTGAAGATAAATACGAATTTAACTTAGCAATGGCACAAACCAAAAAAACAGGATGATTCATATACCCAGTTTTCATAGGCTGTCGAAGGAAAAACGAGAAGTTAAATACGTATTTAAGTGTAAAAATTAATATGTGCATCATGTAGAGATTTGCGTGGCCTCTCGACTTTGAAATTGTCGAAGATTTGCTTGGTCAGACTGCGAGGATGCAGTGGCCACTGGCCACTGGTCAGGAACGCTTCGTTGTGCGTTGATGAAACTTGCGACGTTCGGAAGATATAACCGAGGAGCTTTCAATATAAAAAAATTGAGAACTCCTCTATTGAGAACGCAACGAAGCGTTCCTGACCAGTGGCCAGTGGCCACTGCATCCTCACAGTCTGACCAAGCAAATCTTCGACAATTTCAAAGTCGATTTGCAAAAAAACGGCAATAGAGGAGTTCTCAATTTTTTTATATTGAGAGCTCCTCTGTTATATCTTCCGAACGTCGCAAGTTTCATCAACGCACAACGAAGCGTTCCTGACCAGTGGCCAGTGGCCACTGCATTCTCGCAGTCTGACCAAGCAAATCTTCGACAATTTCAAAGTCGATTTGCAAAAAAACGGCAATAGAGGAGTTCTCAATTTTTTTATATTGAGAGCTCCTCGGTTATATCTTCCGAACGTCGCAAGTTTCATCAACGCACAACGAAGCGTTCCTGACCAGTGGCCAGTGGCCACTGCATCCTCACAGTCTGACCAAGCAAATCTTCGACAATTTCAAAGTCGATTTGCAAAAAAACGGCAATAGAGGAGTTCTCAATTTTTTTATATTGAGAGCTCCTCGGTTATATCTTCCGAACGTCGCAAGTTTCATCAACGCACAACGAAGCGTTCCTGACCAGTGGCCAGTGGCCACTGCATCCTCACAGTCTGACCAAGCAAATCTTCGACAATTTCAAAGTCCATTTGCAAAAAAACGGCAATAGAGGAGTTCTCAATTTTTTTATATTGAGAGCTCCTCGGTTATATCTTCCGAACGTCGCAAGTTTCATCAACGCACAACGAAGCGTTTCTGACCAGTGGCCAGTGGCCACTGCATCCTCACAGTCTGACCAAGCAAATCTTCGACAATTTCAAAGTCGATTTGCAAAAAAACGGCAATAGAGGAGTTCTCAATTTTTTTATATTGAGAGCTCCTCGGTTATATCTTCCGAACGTCGCAAGTTTCATCAACGCACAACGAAGCGTTCCTGACCAGTGGCCACTGCATCCTCGCAGTCTGACCAAGCAAATCTTCGACAATTTCAAAGTCGAGAGGCAACGCAAATCTCAACATGATGCACATATTAATTTTTACACTTAAATACGTATTTAACTTCTCGTTTTTCCTTCGACAGCCTATGAAAACTGGGTATATGAATCATCCTGTTTTTTGGTTTGTGCCATTGCTAAGTTAAATTCGTATTTATCTTCACGCTCAAATACGTATTTAACTTCACGCACTTTGTATGAAGGGGGAGGACGAATGATAGAAAGGGGAGCAACAATGTTCCTGTAGATTATAAATATGTCGGAGAAGAAAAAGCAAGAAGCTTTAAGGCCGACGAAAGTTGAAATAACTGGATTTCTTTTGCATAATCCAAAAACAGTGAATAGATGAATAAGAAATAGAAAATCTTAGTGATGCTGATGAAGATAAAGATTATTATTAGAATTCGCCTCATAGATAACCTTAAAAGTATTTCGAAGACATGTAGAAACATGAAAACATACGTACGTTATACGTATGCATGCGAAACCTAGATCCATATTTATATCTGCTTACATCCGTCAATACATATTTAAAATATACTTCTATTAATGCATAGATGGTTGACCTATGAGCAGAACAACAATTAAACATAGGAACAATAGGAAACCGATACACACAACCACATTAAAAGCCATAGAGATGCTGATTAGTTGCAGCGCAGTGAATACAAAGGAAGCAAGCTACAAAACGAAAAGCCATCAAAAGTGCCCCCACCGACACCGCTTAACCGTTCAGTAACCGGCTGCTGATCACGATGTTGCCATTTGTTACTGTTTGGGTAACTGATGTCGTTGCTGTTGTTAGTAGTAGGCGGATAGAACCCATTTTTATAGTCTATGTGTAGCAAAACGGTATGAAGCAAAACAACGGAGAATAAAAATCAGCTGATTTATTATCTCACTTCGCCTGCGCGCTTTTATCGAAGAAGTGGGTCAAAAACAGTCACCAGCGCTTTCATTATTTCACTGTTTGTTTGCTGCGCTTTGTTATCCATGTATGTATATATTTGTACTTATTGCATTTAAACAGTTAAAGGCATTAAAAACACAAATAAAATCACAATAAACACTCATGAACTCGTTCGAGCGAGTTCGAGTTTATACAAAAAGCTAACAAAGCGTATGCATTTAGATCAGTTGCTTAGCGAATACAGCAACCAGTTTAAAGTATTTTCAAACTTGGTACCTAAATTTTACGATGTTACATATATATGAATGCATGTACAGCCACAATCTCTTCATACTAACTGTAAATAGAGAGCGATAAAAAGTTAAGTAGGAATCGACAAAAATACTGTTTCTGCAGGATCGGCTTCTTCGTCGTATGACTTCTTTTCATATGGTGATCGTCAGAATTGACTGAAGAAGTTGACTCTTTGATTTTTCCCATATTATTATTATATTTGTACTTGACTGATATATAACTGCTTTTTAAAATTATAATTTTGATATTTCTGAATAATATTCTGACAAATATAAATACTCTTGTAAGCCGAGTGATGTCCAAATCCAATCTTTTTATTAGCTGGGACAACTATTGGAAATTCGAACCCCATAGATAGTATGGCTCACATCCGCATGTATAGCAGCATAACTTGCGAATGGAGGCAATCGAAAAACTCGGAAAACCAACATCTACGAACGAGGCTCCTCTGGCTGCAACTTCTAGATAAATATGAAATGTTTTACACCAGTTATTACAAGGGGGCACTTGTTCTCTGGCTGTGTGAGTTGTCTGTGTTTCAGAATGGTTCATGTTGATATATGCTCGTTGTCTTAACTTAATTGGACCTTAGAGTCAAAAGATTGGCTTTACTAACCAAACCAAAAACAATATACAACATATTGATGTTACATTAACAATATATTTTTATCTTTTCAGTTCGTTTAGTAGAGTCAATGTAACGTTTTCAAGGTGTACCATTTAAGTTAAGGGGACATGGCGAAAACGACCCTCAGAATGTGTGGCAAATTGATAGAAAAAAACGATTTTAGATAATATCTTTTTAAAACATCTTTAAAAAGTAACTTCAGAACAGTATAATTTCACAACAAAAGCCCTATTTACCGTCAAAAGTTTAACAAATAATACTAAAAAAATTTTTCTCTTTATCCAGAAAAAGTTAGAAAGCAACTAAACAAATTTTTTGGCGCAATTTGAATGCCTTATAGAAATGCATAAATTTAACGCTAGTAAAGCAAAAAATTTCTTCACCTCTTTTCTGTAATGGGGAGGGGAGGAACAGGCGAATATAAAAAATTTCCAACAGCCAGCGTAATGTAAATGAACCTTACCGCGGACTACATCGGTGAATCACTCGTCGCTGACTGACACGCAGTCTGTCAGAGAAGACATTAGAAAAAGCTTTAGAAAACTGTTGCTTTGACAGTGGTTTACGGAGTACTTGGGAAGTGGTGCGTGTCGACTGTACAATTGCGTTAATGGTATTAGTTATGTTTATTTAAATTTACTGTAAAAATAACATAAAAAGTGAGAAGCGATTTCTTCATTGCGCGTTTATTAGGAAAGAGTGTTTACAGCAATTGGCTTAAAAATATGGTATAGAATATAGTTATAGTGTATAACATTTCAACCACGATGAATCAGTTGGAAAATAATGCAAAGGATAACAAAACGAGATTATAAAAAGAAGTAAAAAATTTAGGCAATTGTTTTCTAAAATAATTTGACTAATTTTGAGAGTAATCTTAAGGATCAGAGAAATTTAACGAATTTCTAATATATATAATTTGATTTACATTATTGATATAGAAATTGTATTCTTATTAAGAAAAGCTCAGTGCGAGTTCAATTAATATTATGAAAGGAGACATTTGGAAAGGGATATTAGAAAGGAAACACAATCTACATTACATACATAAACTCTATATAAAAGAACTGATGTATTATACAAACACTTCTGTCTGCAACTATAAAAGCGTAAGGAAAGTAACCGATGAGAAATAAACGAGTTTTGCATGGAACAAGTCAAATGTGTGTTCATAGTATAGACACCAGCAAACAGCTGCAGCCAACAGCTGCTTCTTTCCAGCAGACGGCGAACAAAACCAAGCATTTAAAAGGCAGACACAAAAACAACACAACAGCAACTACGACGAAGGAGAAGAACACATTGATTCTTGTTCTTATATTGCTTCTGTCGGTCGTAGCTTGTGGTAAATTGTTGCAATCTAACAAATTTATAGAATAATAAATGCAAGAATATGGACAATGAAGAGGTTAACAGATGACACTCAACAGGTAAAAATCATCGACGAACAACAACATCACCAAAATCCAAAAAATATACAATGAAAATAAATAAATGCAAGTGTACAAAAATATGGAAAAGGATGCAAAGTTTCAGGTTTCGTGTTTTGGGAAAAGTCATTGTTGTTGCAGCCTGTTCTGTGGTATTGTTATTTTTTGGGCAAACCGAATGACGATGGACAGAGACGGAATGGACTTTGTTACTTGGCGCTACCAACGCAGACAACTTCCAAGGAAACCAGTTCGCAGAGTCACCACCAACAAACAGCATAATGTTGAATTCAGTGATGTTGTTGTAAGTACGAGCACTAAAAGAAAAACATGTCAGTGGACAAGAGATGGAAAAACAAAATGTGAACCGGTTCCACCTGAGGATTCATCAACATTTCATGAAGAGGTCTACGGAGTTGATGCGGTGACAGGAAATGCTTTTAGAGGAAATTACTTTCAGCGTTTCGTTAACAAGATCATTTCTTGATAATGATAAAACACAGAGAATTTCTATAAAAATAAATAGCATATAAATTCGAATTGCATATATATAATAAATCAGACCAAGAAGACAACAACAAAATATATATATATAATAGTGATTCGATATTCATGAAAGGTCTTTGCCTGAAGCTAAGGTACTGACGCATGAAATTAAAGGTATTGTTACATACTTACAACAAAAGAAGAAGCGGATACACAACAATGTGAATTACTTCTGCCTAAAAACTCTTTTGTCCGAATTCAGTTCATTAAACTTTCTTTTAGATTGAGATAAAAGCTGAAACAGTAAAGACGAGAACGTTCTTCTCGAGTTAAAAGAAGTATCAGAATATCAGAAAAAAGTAATATGTATTAAGAATATAACAGGTGCGTGGCAAGGTTGACAATCGTTTCATATGTTAAGCTGCGAAGGGGAAGGAGAAATCTCGAGAAGAATATCGATTTCTGCACTGAAATGTGGAATTATACGTTGAGGAGACAAACATCGTAACCAGCGAAGCAAAGAGAAGGCCGCAAAGAAGAAGAAGAAGGCTGACCATGTTTGAAGGTACACACAAGTAGACTATAACCAAGATTTATTTAGGAGCGACATTGGTTTCTCACTCGCTTTACAAAAATACCAAGAAAATGTGATAAATAAAGTGTAACGATAAACAGTCTTTTTTTAAGGTATGAGAGTCCTGAAGGACGAATTGAAATGCATCTCACCATAGAGATTAAAGTATATGTATATTATAATCTATCATTATTATAATCTCTACGATCTTACAGCGGTTTTTATACAAAAAAACTAATTATGATTTAAAAAAGAACACATAAAAATGTATTCGTTTTTTATAACTATTTTTCTACAAGTTCCTGTTTCTTTGTTTCGAGGTATGTTTGTTCGTATATGTACAATATTTCTACATAATGTAATACAATTTACAAAATGTGTGCAAACTTTTAGACGTTTCGGTCGTAACCAATTCCGGGCAGTCAAATCAACACGCGACTTCCATGCAAAGCCACTGACGAAACACAAAAACAGGAGAAAAAAGTAGCTTATTAAGATTATATTTCGAAATGGAAATCTATCCACTTTTCCGCTTCTGAGAATGGTTGATGATTCAAAAATTCAGGCCTCAAGAGGCAGCGAATAGAGAGGAATAAATGCATGTCGAGGGAAAGGAAGATTGAGCCAGGGCGAATCATAGAGACCTAGAGAATGAGAGAACGGAAGACAGCGGCTTAATTGTTCCGGTTGAAAAGAAACGAGATTGAAGCGCAGTTTGAAAGTAAGCGAAAAGAAGTTCGCAGTTTGAAACAGTTGAACAACAATGAAGTCAGGTGAAATGGCATGGAAGAGTAGAGAGCTGCGCTAATAACATGTAACACAGTAAAAAAAAGAAATTATCAAATATTCACAACAAGGGAACTAAAAGTCTTGCAAAAAATTGTAGGAAAATGAGCAAAAAATCCTTCCATTTTCGAAGAAAAAACAGATGCACACGTATTTGAAAACATTTTTATTAGATTGATTTCTGTAAGAACAATTTCAAAACTAGTTTTTAACCAAC
Source organism: Thecophora atra (assembly GCA_937620795.1). Classification (NCBI taxonomy): domain Eukaryota; kingdom Metazoa; phylum Arthropoda; class Insecta; order Diptera; family Conopidae; genus Thecophora; species Thecophora atra. The sequence goes on along the minus strand of OW569397.1, from coordinate 95,115,413 downwards.
TTCTCGATAAGCTAGAAACTTAAAATTTCGACTATAGCTCTACATTATGAACTGAATGAAAATCGTCACCTGTTTCACATTTGAATGCATTGAAGATGATGGGAAATCAATGATCTGTGTGTTTGTATGAAGCATTATATTTTTATGATTAAAAGCAAAAAGAGAAATAGAAAGAAGTCCGCGAATTTCATTAGGAAAAATCGGGTGGATTTCCTTAATTTTTGTCCAATGCATTAGAGCAGGAAAATACCTACAAATTACTGTATCATTCATTAAAATTGAATAATAATAACACCCTCAAACAGTGCTGCAAAAAAAAAACTTTTATTGACTTATTTATAATCATTATGATAATAAAATAGTTTAATTATCATAATAATAAGATATATTTCTATAGAAATAAATGTGTTAAAATATTTCTAATAACAATAACTATAAAATCATGGTTGGTTCCAGTTGAATAAACACTCACCTGCTGGAAAGAAATTATTCAAGAACGTTGACATCTTCCTCCCCGTTTTGTTGTAATGTGAAAAATGTTGTTATTATCGTTGCTTCTTCCCTACATTCACACGCGTAGACTGCGCTCCGTGCAAACTCTGTACACTGTTTGATAAGCCGCTAAAAAACAACAAATAAACCATTCCATTTCTCTATGCCCCAAAACGATTTTCTTTTATTTGCTTACGTGATTGTCTCCACGCAACGCCACACACACACTATCTAAAAAACCACAAAAAACGAAAATTGTTTATATTTTAAAAGTTTCTCAGTTTCTTCTCTTTCGCTTCTCTTTCGCTAGGACGGTTCTCACTCGATTTGTGAATATACGATATTTTTGTATGTTTTTGTTGCGCGCTACTTTATCTCTTTCTATCTATCTCTCTTCCTTTGATGACCCTTAAAAACACAACGTCACTGAGAAGAAAACAAATTGAGACTTTTTTGTTGATGGCTTTGCTGTTGTTGTTAGTTTTTTGAACTACTGTTGCTAAAAATGGTTGTGTTTTTATTAATTTGCCGTTTTGTTTTTATATTTTTTTAACTATTGATTTCTTTTTTAAATAAAAATTATATACTTATGTTAATCGGTCGTTGATATTATTGTTTGGTCTTACAATTAATTTTTTTCGTATAATTTCTTTACTTTTTTCAGTGTGTTTTTAATGGGGGAAAATGAGAATAACGTTGTATGATGAAGCTGTATAAAAAAGAAAAGAAAAAATATTTATTAATGTGGGTTAATTACGTACATATGTTAATTTGTATAATTATTTATCCATAATATTTTGCAGCTGTGAAGGGAAGTGGTGAACAGCTGTGATTTGAAACATTCTATAAAATTGATCAGCTTTCTTTTAATTTTTCACAATATTTAAAAATAACATAATCATTGTGGTTCAGAGATCGGCGAAGGGAGGAATTACAAGATATCAGAAATCGCAGAATCTCTTTTCAGCGTTTATTTCTTTTACGTTTGCTATTTGAAAGGGCAACATATTTTAGAGTGAGGTTTTTATGCTTTCGGCACTTTATATACATATATCATGTATGTATGTATACATAATTTTGCGTACATTTGTTATTCGTTTCCTTCTTTCAGACTTTCCAAACATTTCCCACAATAAAATGCAAACATTTCCGCAATTCTGCTAGTCGAACGGAACGAAGGACAGCAGACGCTGCGAATGAAGAGCGATGGGAAAACAAAAAATTCTCAAAAGATAAAGAGGAATGCAAAATATTTACAAATAAAATTAGAATTGCTTTTGGAAAATACATTAAATTTGGTGCATCCTAAAAATATAAAAGGATCAATCAATGAAAGCTTGAACAGAAGAATCTCAATAAAAGTCGACACAGAAAAAGGATTACGAAATAACTTCCCAAAACTGAACATAAAAATTAATTCTTTGTAATATTTAAAGAAAAAGTATCCCTTCTGCATCACTTTGAATTTCGGTTGCCTTTGACAACGAAGCTAGATTTTCAACATCATCGTGGGAGAGTGCGTCGTCGGTTTCAACTCCAAACAAAGGGAAAAAATAACAAATTTGATGATGCTACAGCATTTTCCTATATTATACAGAAGTTTAGCTTTGAACTTTTCATTTCATTTCTGTAACTTAGATGAATTCACTATAATTATATTTTTCAAAGCCTATCAAAAATAGTTGGCTTGAGTTTGGTTTTACCAAAACTGTTGTTTAAATTCATATTTTGATTTTGTCAAATCGTCTCTCTCTACCCTGACGCACTTTTAAGAAAAACAACTGAACGTCGCAAAAACATTGCACTTCTTTGAGAACACTTTTAACGCACTTCCCTTTCACAATTGTAATATATTTTATTGCATTTCACTAGTTTAATACTTAATGATTAATTTTAAACAATATTTTCTTAATATTTTACTTGTTTTTGAGGTAATTTTGCATAAAATCTCTTGCTTATTCACTGCGGAACAGCTGTGGTCGCCATCTTAAAAAATATACCTGATTTTTATTGTTGTGTCGTTTCGATGTTTACATTTTTGTGGAGAGTTTTTACTTTCTACAAAAACACCAAATACACACATTTTCCAATAATATTGGAATTTTGACATTTCAAATTTCAGTCATATTCAAGCAATTCTGGAATTACAAACACAGGTCAACGAGTATATATTGTATTCAACCAAGAATGATAGAATACAAGATTGCGCAGATCGCGTTTCAAAAATGCTTCGTTCTGCGCATCTACGTCACAGCAGTATAGAAATATGGCCGCACTGTGAAATTAGTATACAAACTGGAAGTAAAAGTGTAAACATTGAGCTAAATTATTGAAATTAATAATAATTGTGCGGTTTTGGATGAAATGATTGTAACAATTGTGTAAAGTGAACATTTCTTGTACAGAAAAAACTAAAACAAATATAATAATAAGACAACGAACGATGCAATAATCTCGCACAACAATTGGAAAATTCTGCCAAAGAAGCGAAGTAATTTTGTGAATTATAATTAAATTTCTGAAAAGGAAAAAAATTGTATCTAACGACCAAATAATTGGAATAACTATAAAAATACAATTTTATTGATTTAGAATAAATTTATTGATTAAAAAATAAATTACATAACAATTTAACTTATATTACATTGCATAATAACTTAACTTATATTAACATAAATTGGTAAACTATGTCATGTATGTAATTATGGAACGAACTTTATTATTAAATTATTATTAGTTGAACATACATTTCTTTTTCTATGTTTTCAATTTCCTCAACATCAAACTTCTGCTCTTATTTGGCAAGATTCCTCCTCGACATTGCAATTGTTTATATCCAAAAGCTCCTCCAAATATGCATTGAACACGGACGAATCATTTTCGTCATTCTCTGTAAAGAAGCTGATGTTCATATTTCCACAATATGTTTGTTCTGTTGGCATACCTTCGTGTGATACTACAGTATCGTAATCTTTACTCTTGAGTAATGTGTCGATTACTTTCTTATGGCATCATTTTCTACCAACGAACGTTTCGGTTCTCCTTGTGTTGCTTTGTACTTTTCATAACACAGCTGTTCAAAATGTGTACTCAACGAACGGCGAGCCATTGTTTACATTGAGAAACGTAGATCGTTTGTTCTTCCAAATTCACAACAACACTTTCCATACTATTTGTGCGTTCCAGGTCAAATGTAGCATTTTGTATCGTTATCAACCGAACGAACCCCGGGTTCGTTTGTGCTATCAAACGTACACAAAAAAGCAAACGTTTGCATATGTAGGGTACGGTTTTGCTTGCTGCAAATTGAGAAGGAAAGAGTTAAGCGAGTATACATGAAAAGACAAATCTATAGTATGTATACAGACAGTACTGGCAGCCAAACGTTTGGTCGGGAAGTGCTGGAAAAGTTGAACGAAAGCAAGGTCGCTGAACGTACGGTAGACTGGAAGATACAAAATTGTGTTTTAAGAACCACCGTGATAGAAACAACCGTAAACGTTCGGTGGTAGAAAATGATGCCATTATTCTCCAGTCTGTGGTTTCGTTCGGCAACTTTTGAAGAAAGCAATTGTCTATTAGCAAATGGATCAAATATTGATGGCACAGCTTCAGGCTTCAAGAGTCTCTTCTTTGCAAATAATATTAATTTAGACACATATTAATACCGAATAAAAACTGAAAAATTCCTAAAAAAAATGCTTACCCATTTCAAATTGCATTTCATTTTCGAAGTCATTATAGCTAAAATGTTTCTTGCAAATAACTGCATTTTTTAAATCGAAAGTTTTTCCTTGCCGGCAAAAATGTTTCCACAACTTCGCACGGCTATTTTCGCGAGGAAATTTGAAGAAACTAATTTCACTTGTTTTGTGGTTACCAAAACTATCACAGCCTTTCACTTTGCACTACATTTTTAATTTTTGGGTATAATTGTTATAAATTTTTCACTAAAAAAGCACAATATTCACTTGTTTACAGCCAGAGTTAAAGCAATTTATACGGGTGTGACGTCATGCACTGGAAAGCCAGCTGTCAAAAATTTGGAAATCGAATAACGGACCTGCGCAATGCGCAATCTTGTATTCTATCATTCTTGGTATTCAACAATATATACTCGTTGCACAGGTCTGCAGGTCGTTGATTACTTAGATTCTATCAAAGACTATACTGTATCGTCTTTGGATTCTATGCTTGATTAGGTAGATGCTATTTTTGATCTGTATGAAATTGGATTTCTGTAAGTGCACCACAATTCACAGTGAATTCACATCTGTGCGATGGATCTTAAATAATTTATGATAGCTGTTACTAGTTCGACGTTGTCAGGGAAATTCAATAACAATTCGAATGAAATTAGGAATAGAATAGTCTGTAATGAATGGTCTAAAATCTAAAATTATTTGAATTACACAGAATGTCGGTTTAAATAATTAATTTTTTATAATATAGACTATATAAGAAAGCTGGTTCGGTACTCTAACACCATCATAAAGCTTATCTATATGATTTCTATGAAGATAAATTCGATTTTTAAAATCGTATATCAGATATATAAATATCAACAACACCGAAATGTGTAAACAAACCCAAATTAGGGAAAAAACCCATGTCCGTAATTCCATGTTGGAATAGGAAATTTTACATATTTGAAATATTGCAGGAATTTCCAGCTTTCTTGGAAGAATTCCACACAACGGCGAAGGCTACACGCGTATTCATTTGATGACTGCAACCATAGATATCTGATGAGACACTCGAATGAATGAATTTGAATGTTCGGTATCTTCAACTCACGTATAAAATACGTGTTTCCAAAAATTTTGTATTCACAATTAACAATTTGTATTCAGTTTCATTTATAGCATTCTGCTATCATTCTAAAATATTTTCGCAATTATGCGCATAATTCTGCATTTAAATTTTAAAACAAAAAAGTTGGATTACCGACTGCATTTATATGAGATATAACGAAGCAAATTAGGAAATGCTGTGTAAATTGTAATTTATTTATTTATTTATTATTTATTATAATTTATTATAAATATGTTTTATACATGTTTTTTACGAATAACAAACATAATATTTATAATTATTTATTTTAACATTTCGATAAACAAATCCCTTAAAATAAATTTTCCATCAGTACTTGCTACAAAATTTTTCCAGCGAGGCTAACTTTTTTTGCAGCGGGTCAAAGTTTTCTTTCATTGTATTTAAATACGACTATTTTCTTTTACATTCCACAAAGTAATTTTTTGTTTTTCAGTTTATTGTTTGTTGTATTCTAGTTTTTTAGTTTATTGTTTGGGTTTATTAGTATAATTTTAGTGTTTTTTTAAAATAAAAAATATTTTTGCTTAAAAAACAGCATCCACAAAAAACAACCCTAAAAATCGGTGCTCCGTTTGGATGCTAATTTTAAGCTCATGCAACAAAGACGGTATTGCCCTTGTAAAACTTAAAGAATTTTGACTGGACACTAAACTATATACGAATATATATCTGCTCCTTTGAATAACACAGAATGGATAATACCGAAATGGAAAATCAGATTTTAATTGGTGAAAACGATGATAGCGAAGATATTACTGCACAAAAGGTAGCATTTTGATTGAAAAATTACGAACATCTTTATTTTGCTTATTTAACCAGGTGCTTACAAATTTGGAAAATGCATGGACTAACGAAATGTTTGCGCCGGAAATTCTCTCGCATCAAACAGAAATGTTGGAATTGATGTTGGGCCAAGTAGCACATATGAAGGAAAATGTGAAGAACTTGGACAAAAATGATTTTCGTTTTGTGGTACATCAAATGGAACTGGAACGCATACGATTTATCATGACCAGCTATTTGCGATACCGCTTGCAGAAAATTGAAACTTTTTCGAAACATATTCTAAGCGAAGAGTTAAATCGAAATGAAGATGAAAAGCATTTGTCACCGGAAGAGCTTAGGTTTGCACAGGAGTATTCGGAAAATGAAGACCACTACATGCAGCAACTAGCATTGCAATACATGCCAAACATGCAACGCTCGGAAGAAGAACTACGAGTAGTGCGGCCGAATTTGATGAGCCATGTATTTATCAAAGCTAATGTTTCCGGTGTGTTAATTCTTTTCTCATCCAGTTTGATAAAATTTTATGATTGATGCTTTCAGTGCCCGCAGTGGTTGTTGGAGTCGACGATGAGGAGGTGGATTTGGCAGCCGGTTCTCAGCATATTATACCTTATCAATTAGTTGCGGATCTAATAAAAAAGAGCAAGGCCCAGCTAATTTAAAATGACCATTTAATTTTTTTAAAAATTCATATTCCGCATATTTGGTAATTGTACAATTATTTACCTCTGTGGTTTTGAAGTGCAATTGGGTGTCCGCAACGGACTAGCTGCAGTGTCATTTCTGTACAGACGCATAGTGGGCCTTCGTACATTTTAAATTTAGTTAAGTTAATCCTTTTTTATTTATTTCTTCGATGCCCCTGTAATATTCAATGCATCAAGGACAACAGAAATGAACGCGTGTTATTGAAACTGGTGACTTTCGTAGTTCAGTTGCTACTGTAGTGATTTCTGAAATATATTTTTTTAAATAAATATGAAAATATCTAAAGTGGCCAACACATGACTTCCTTGTACGTGAAATAATTTTAATTAAAAAATTGGTAGCTTAGTTATGAATACTATAGAATCCTTCAAGAGAAGTGTCCTCTTCGCGCTAGCGATCTAGCCAAATAGTAGATTATATTATAGCAGCCCTAAATACCGAATATATACTTTCTGGGGGTGTTTTTTTTTTAGTTATGCATGAAATTTGAAAAATCCTCTAAGAGAAGTGTTCCTTTGGCGCAACCGGTTGCATCCAAAAAGATAGGTGCCCAACTACGTCTTATAAGAGTCTCGAATACCAAATTTCAACTTTTTTCGTCTCCGTTTTTGTACACACGTCACGACAAAACTAGTCAAAATGGATTCAGGGATGGTCAAAATGGGTGTTGTAATCAAAATCTCAATATCTTTATAACTTCTGAGTAACTTTTGAATGAATCTGACGCACTCTCATCTATTATATGGTTCCAGAGCTCCTGAATTTCGCTGCTACTACGGTTCGCACCTGTCAATCGACCAATTTCTTACTCTTTTCTTTACTTACATTAAAAAAACTTATATAAGACTTCTAATCTTCTCAACTACCCAAATGGTGATATTATCAATATATTTTTATTTCTCTTCAAATGTAAATTAATCAATTTCATATAATTCAACTATGTTATATTACATATGCATGGTAATTGTAAAAACATTGATTAATCATGGTAAAAAACATTGATTAATCTGTGAAATGGAGAAACAATCTACCAAACGTGAAAATTAAGCTTTTGCACATAGCTACTCCATGCTTATATGCATATGAAAATATCTGATGTGGACAACACATAACTTCCTTGTATGACGGCAATTGTATGGTTTTATTTCAAGAGTGGTTGATATATTTTATTTATATTTTAAAATTGAAGTTTTAAAAATTTTAAATATTTTTACTTCCATAATGAAAAAAATTTCATAGGCTTCTCTTAATTTAAATAATTTAAATAGTAGTAAGTAAAAACAAGGAAGTACAAATTAGTTTCCACACAGCTTTAACTATCAATCGTAGTAATTTTGATTTCCCTGTTTAGTTCTGTAAGGGTACAACCAATTTTTGTACAAGATATAGCAGCATAACATTCATTTATCATTATCATTTATGTAATTCTGATAATGCATGCTTCGTGTTCCTTTGGCGAAGAGTCATTTTGGTGCGAACCATCATTAAAATTGGAGCTACAAAATTGTGTCTTATGTAAGGCGCAATAGTATACACTTTCTAGGAGTGTTTGTTTTTGAGTAATGTATGAAATTTGAAGAAAACTATATGAGAAGTGTCCTTTTCGCGCAACCGATTGCATCCAAAAAGGGAGGTGCACAACTAGATCTTATAAGAGTCTCAAATACCAAATTTCAAGTTTCTACGATTCTCCGTTTTTAAGTTATTGAGGATACGTACAGACGTACAGACGTACATACGTACAGACGTACATACGTACATACGTACAGACGTACACACGTCACGACCAAACTAGTCAAAATGGACTCCGCGATGGTCAAAATGTGTGTTACCATCAAAATCTCAATATCGAAATTTTTCATGATTACAATACTTTCTTGTATTTACTACGTATACAAGGAAGTAAAAAGGGTTGGAGCTGAATGCCCAATAACTGTTCTGTCCTTTGTGGTACCGGTTTAGCAACTAAGACAGCTAGCACAGAGAAAGACGACTTCCTGACTCGTCAATTATAGCTTCACAACATCTGGTTAATCGGTACGCTAGGAAAAAGTTACTCACTAGGATTTGGTCTGAAAACATCTACAAGTTGATGTTGAATGATCGTCATATGAAAGTCATTTACTTTAAATTTAGAACTTTATAAGAAGCGGACTACAGCGTCAGTTGTTTTTGGTCAGAATGGACCGATATTTAAAAATTAAAAAGAGAAAAACCCTTATAACCATGACAAATCAGTTGGCTAATAATGTTACTGTAAATTTGAACCTAAAGATATGGATGTAGGAAGTAACGGCAAAAAATATAGTTTGTAACAGCACAAAAAATTTTTATTAAATTTAACATCAAGAAATATTACGGTAAAGGAATTCTATTTATTGCATAAATTTTTAAATTTAACAGCAAGAGGTTTTTATATTACAACAACAAAACCATTTTTTTAACAACACTTAAAATATTATTATTGAAAAACTAGATCTGAAAAATATCGGCTAAGTTGACCTGTCAACTGAAGAATTCTAATTATGTATCTAAATGAGACAAACGGATGCCGTAAAGGCTATCTAGAAGATCTTTTCGCCTCGGCCAAGAGCCACACAGTAGACTTTCCTGGCAAAAGATGAGTTAAACAAGCGGCGAAGAACGCGAGAAAACAAGAAGATGGGAAACGAATGTTATGTATAGTCGACCGCGGTCGGGTTTATATACCCTAATAGTAAAAAATATATATTACAAATAAAAATATAAACTACTAAAAACCCTTTATAATGGTTGTCAGACGCAGGGTATCGTGTAGCGTTGATGAGAATGAAAGCGCCATCTATTCGCCGCTGATGAAACACAACGAGGCTTCAACCACAACTTCAAAAACAAACTCAAGCAAAAGTATATGAGAATGTTTTGCGGCCTATGGCGGCTTCGAAATAGAACTTCGTGTGGCTTAAAAAATTTCCCCTGAAAAATTGTACTTAAAATAAATAAAATCTTCTTTGTTCTTATTTTATTGAACTGACCTACTTTTTAAAATAAGCAGTAACTTGTATGTAAGCAGTAAGCAGTAATGTATATATGCTCGTTGTTGAAATCTCTTTACAATATATATCGTTGGCCGCATCGTGTAGGTGACGACTGACTGCTCGACTCGGTAATGTTTGACGTAGGCAACGAGAATGTTTGACGTAGAAAACAGGAGCAACAGAGTTAGTGCCAAACTAAAGTAATGTTACATTAAGAAACACTTTCATTGCCAATACCTAATATATTCCTTTAATAATAATATATTAGTTTAATAATAAGCCTAATAACAATATATTGTCTAATAAATTATGCCAAATTTCAAAAGACTGAGTTGGGATTATATAACATTTAGGCATCCCGCTGCTCATACAATCTAAGTGATATGGTTTGAGTAGGAGTAAATATTTAACGATTTTTCGGTTGCAGGCATAGATGCAGATGTAATGATCAGAAGAATTATAAAACCGGTTTTAACGATCCAAAGAAAGATTGATGTTGAAGAAAAGAAAAAAGAAGAAAAGAATATACATGTTTTTAATATTTGCGTCCACACTTTTTTTAAAAGTTATTTTAAAAACAGAAAACGCTGAATATTAAGCAAAATATAGCCACAAAAAAAAAAACAAATTGGAAACGCTTTCCTCTGAATACTACGCTAATTGGAAGCCAGTCATTATCACGGTTTCAATGATTAAAAGGCTTGGTTCGCGCTAAACATGCATAGGTAGCAAAAAACCATCAACTAAACAAAATTTGTTTAAATTTCAGAAAAAAGTACCACCCGTTTTCTTTTTATATAAACCTTACTTTATTAGTGTACGTTGCCATTGCACTAAAATCATATGAAATGTTTACTAACTTTAGTAAACACGGATGGATTCGCTAGCGGAAGGCTATTTTGACGCTACATTGAGAACTCCACTTTTTAATCATGAGCTAGTCGGCAAGTACTGTGTGTGAAGTAGTCAGAGGAAAGCGTAAGGGGCTCGTAAATCATGTTACGTAAAAGAAATGTCTGTTCGCAACAATAACAGTAGTCGAGCAGCTAAAATTTAAACTAAAATGACAAAAAACATGTGCCCATAAACTAACCTCTTGCGACGTGGATTTGCTGTTTGCCCCGACAAATTGAAGCATCCTCGCGGTATAACCATTCGTGCATTGCCTTTGGCTGGGCGCGAGCCGCCAACCACTTGTAAGCCTGCCAAGTGTGCGGCATAACCATCGGAAAGCACTGTTGCATTTAATTGTAGTTTTCTGCTTACCTATTTTAAGAATATGTTATCTAAATTTGAATTATTTAATTTGAATTATTTTACCTTTCCTACAATATATATCTGATCAGGTCTCAGACCAACATTACTATATACACTAATATCTTTGCTACTTCCATATGCAGCAATAATTGAGATACCATGATTTTGCACAAGATTATTTAGATATGAAGTCTTGTGGCCTAACGGATCAGTCAACAATCCGTCAGCGAACGATATCAAGCCATGAGGAAAATTATGTTGGCTTAGCCACGATACTACCCTCTGTTGCTGCATATCTGGACGGCCAGTAATATAGATCAACAAATAACCCAGCTCTTGCCAATGGCGGCAAACATCAACAGCACCCGCACGCACTTTCGGATCACGTCCAGTAACCGACATCGAGGCTGTGAATGAACCATCAATACTGAAAACCACACACTCAGTCAGAGGCGGTACAACAGCCAGATAGCAATCAACGGAGGTGTGATCGCCTCGCACGATCATCTTTACAGGATAAATGCCACAACCGAGCGCTACATTCTCCGCTATACTGCAACAAATTCGACCATTTCTGTCAGTCACTTCTGTGGTCAAGAATGTCCATTCGCCGAGAGGCGGATCTTTCATTAGGTGTACATCTACTTTTTCTCCGTGAAGTGTGATCATATCGAGCGGACCGTACATAAAACGTGCGTTAATACGCTGTTCACGTCCCTCCTGAACAATGACGTCATTAGCGCGATGATTAGCCGCCACATTTTTGAGTTTTACAGACGTGCGTTTTTTAATCCATTTTTCACAAGGTTGACCTGGCCTAAAGGATAAGGCAGTGCTCTTTTCATCCTGTGACCCCGTGTAGGAAATATTCTCAAATTTTCCGATCTATTAAGTACGGTTTCAAAAAAGTGGTTATACGAATAATGACTACTAATGATTCACTTACTTGACGCAATATAAAAGCAATCACGTCAGCGCTTTCCCAGTAACTAGCATGGAAAAGGTGCGGCAATGCATGAGCTGGGAAGCTGCTGAGACCTTCGGGACAGTAAAGAGCATAGTCGAGGCGTTTATTACCCCACCATTTCATTTGTACTAAAACGATGAGAAAAATTTTTAATTACAATTTTTTTAATTTTAATTACATGGTAGCCAATGAATCGTAGCCCTTATTGGCTAATTTCAAGAATGCCTACCACCGTTTAAAAGAGAAATATTTATTTAAGCGGTTGTGTATTATGAGCCGGACTTATTACTGAACCTGACTATCATGATTATATTGATGCAGAAGCTTCTGCAATGTCACATACAATGTTACACGTGCGATACATACAATAATATTGTCATGGTAATAAAAACTTAGAAAAACATAAATCACATCTGAATTCTTTAATGAAGGAACCAGCCATTGTTAGAAATCGGAAACTACTCATCAGCTAGCCAACTTACGTGTATGAATGGTACTTAGCGAAACATTGTCAGTTATGCCTGACACAGTACTTTGGATGGAGACATCCGATAGACGCCTTGCTGTTCCCAAAAGGTTGCTACCATCATTGAAATGTTGTGGATGAGACTGTACAACTTCTACTACAATAAGGTAAGATAATTCAAAAAGAATAATATAGTTAACTAATTGCGATGGAATA